>CAVLJG010000006.1:80099362-81503254 GCA_963669975.1 Acanthoscelides obtectus | reverse complement strand
TATCAACATATCTACCTCAAGATAGGTAACTATATATACTGTATCCTGATATCCAAAACGGTTCCTAGCGCTATCTGTGAGACAGTAGCTAAACACAAAAATAAATTTATGCTTCTAACTTGAAAAGCATTTGAGTCTTTGGTTTTGCTACTGTCTTACAGATGGCGCTGATTTTCAATCTCATTTTGACGGCTCTCTTTGCGTATTTTAGTTGGATATCTCATTAGAGATGCGCAAAAAAATATTGAAGATCCTAAAGCCATCTGTGGGACAGTAGCAGAACCATACACTCTAGTACTTTTGAAGGGGACATCTAAATTAATCTTTGTGTTCTGCTACGCCATCTCACAAGTAGCTAAGATCTTTTAAATATTTTTCTAGGTGCCGAAATACATTACGTAGAATACGTTAATCAATAACTATATTTTTAATGAGTGATGGTCAATCTGCAAAATACTCTCTCTCTCTTTGAACTGCTCGTGAAATATATAAAGGAAATTGGAACCATTCATAATAATAAATATAAACCTTGCCACTAACAACTGCGCTATAGGTTGTTGAATCTATAATAATCTAACTTCGATGTTTATGTTTAAAATGACTTGCCTATGAACAATGGCCCTACTGCATTACAGGCACAGGCTAGACAACCAGTCTTGCACACCGTTCCATAACCTCACAAATTTTCTATTTTTACATTTCAAAACAGGAAAGGTTAAGGTTAAATTAAAGTTATTTGAGGAAACCCTACGATGTAAATTGTAAATATAGCACCGAAAACGAACAGCAATTATTGTCCGAACGATGTATTCGAAGTATCATAAGGCTCTCTGTTCAACAAATAAAGTATACAGATGTCTGTGCAATGGTTTGGTCACAGACGGTAGCACCCCTGGGGCCACAGCCCCTGCAGGCACTGGCATGCCCCCAAAAGATGCCAGGGTCGTTATATGTGGAGGAGGCGTGATGGGAGCCTCGGTGGCTTACCATCTTGGAAAACTGGGATGGGGTAAGGAGACTGTGTTGATTGAACAAAATCGGTAAGTTTCTTGATATACCTGCATTCGGCTTATATTTAACTCGTGGAAAATAATTAAAAAAACCCCCGTCATTTAAAGTATTATCTAATGATAGCTAAAGTTCGAGTTAAGAAAGCATTGAGCCTTCAAGGCATATTTTAAAAGTAAGATAAGCTTTTCTAAATATAGGGGTTCTAAATATCCTGACTAATAACTTCGAAAGTATGTAGATGACGCAGTATGTTATTCCTTAAGTTAAGAAAATACCACATGTTACAAAATATTAAAAACTCAGATGGCTCAGTGCTAGACTCAACACAGTATTGCAAACTACTTACACCCTGCATGAATAATGTCTAAAAAATGATATAAAGCTTAAACTTTTAGCTGAATAAAAGTAATCTTGTTTGCTTTTGATGAAACAAACTGTTTTTGAGCAAAACAATGTACCATACATATAAAGGTATACTGCGGACAATCTCCAAAATGTTTGACAAAAATCTAAAACCCAATTAAGTAATTTGGAAATTTTTATTTTTTTACATCTAATTCCCAAAATTACTGTAGACATGGCAATCAAAAATTGAAATAAGAGTAATTATCTCAAAAGCAGCTTGTTTATCATATTTTTTTCACCTTAGTTATTCCAAAAACGTCATTGTTGAGCCATTATCATACAGGGTGTTTAAAAAGCAATATTTGTTGTCTATGGATAGATAGACACCATCATGTAAGGCCCAAATGGTTCCTGTAATGTCATGCAACATGTCTATCAGAAAAGCAGCTTCAAATAATTTTGCTGATTTTTTATATGCTATGTATTTAAGTGTCCTTAACAAATTAATGTCTCAATGGTCATCAAAACCATAACCCAATAGGTCCCAAGATGTGTCCCATCTAGTTAGTATATTCAGGTATCACTCCTAATAAACTACCTACTCTACTTAGAAGAGTGGTTACAGTTAATTTGACTTAATCTGTCATATGTTACATACTACTTGGGATCCTGATCCAATGTCTCACGGGGCAGAACAGGGTTTGCAAAAAGGGTCAATGGTGGCCTATTTGTCAGGCTTTACTTTTGCCACCACTACTACTAGGTTTGTACCAATTAAGATATTTGTTCAAAATGCTAAGATACATAACATACAAACAATTCAGCAAAATTTACCTAAACCACATTTCTCATAAGTGTGTTGCAGAGTCATTGAGTTTTGAACAGGAGTTATTTAAGAAAAAACAATTTCCAACAGGATCCTAGGGGCATCTTTTTTATTGGGGAAATCCATATGACTTTTTTTCATGGGAAGTTTTTTATGTTCTGTAACCATAGTATCAGACCATATCAGAGGTCTGGTGCTTTGGCTAAACTTCTGGTTCCAAATATTTTTATTCACCATCATATGATTTTTATGTATATTTGGATCAACATTTTGAAATTTTGAATATAACACACTAATCTTTTCCATTTCCTGCAATCTGGGTTACATTTCTAGGACATTAGAAAGGTAACAATTGTCATATTATTCTGTTTCATATTTTTGTAAATGTACAAGCCATTTATTTCCAGTATTGGTGGAGGAACAACTTGGCATGCATCTGGCCTCATAGGTGTGTTCAAGCCAAGCTTGTCTCAAGTGAAACTGACCAAGTCAAGTGTAGATTTGTACAAAGAGCTTGAGAATAAAGGACTGTCAACAGGCTGGAAACAATGTGGTAGTCTCAACATAGCAAGAACTAAGGATAGGATGATTGTCTTTAAGAGGATGAAAGCTCAGTCTGTGTGAGTTGTGCTTACTATTTTTATGTGGATTGATATTTACAGTAATTATTATTAACATTTTGTTCTTTATTTCTCTGGGACTTCTATAGGTCCTTTCTATAGTTATAATTTTTATTATTATTGTGCAAGGCGCCGAACCCTGTGGAAGGTTTAGAGGGGGCTGGGCACCCCCCTAGACGACCAAGCCTATCATTTTTTTCAAGACAATGAGATATATTGCTATATCTTGGTGTAAAAATTACCTTGCTAGACCTGAATCGTGAAATGTGCGCCCAACCCCTTATAGATATATCCTGCACTCTAATTGCCACAAAGGCTTTTTCTCTCAGGTACATCTTAAACATACAGCCCCCATTTTCATCATCATCAATCAATGTCATATAACTATTACAATTATTGCTATTGCATCAACTTGAATTTTGCAGCATTCTTGTGTCGTTGTCGTAACTCGTATAATAATAGTACTATAAAGTATAAAATATATATAATGTAGTAAAACACCAAATAAATTACATAGGTCCTGGGAAATTGACTGTGAGATACTTACTCCTGAGCAATGCAAAGAAAAATGTTCCTTGTTAAGAATTGATGATATAATTGGTGGCTTGTGGATACCTGGAGATGGTGTAGGTGATCCATATGAAACTTGCTTGTCTATAATATCAGAGGCAAAAAAATGGGTAAGATTCTATTATTATCTGATATGGCATTTCATTTTGTTTGATGCAATTCTTATTAATTAGATGAAAGTCAATGTTTACATTCCTTTTTTAATAATGATGCAGATTATCCTTGGTTTTCACTATAATTTTGGAAAAACGTATTCTACATTCGTACAATAAAAGAAAAGCCATTTAAATCCACTGTATTGATCGCTGATGAGATGAACTAATAGTATTTGGTTTTTCCGCGTACCGATAACACTTGATCATAATATATACCCTATTTCACGAGTATCGATCACGGTAGAATGGCAGCTGGTTATCAATATTTCAAAATTCTCCATCTCGGCAAAGGACACATAATTCTGACGGATCCGTCAATGCCAGGTAGACACCGCCATATTTTGTTTTGGTTCTTTGAACGCTATTGATTCATTTTGTACTTGTTAAAAGCTCTTTTATTTAGAAACGTTCATTTACAGACTAAAAATAAAAAGCTACGAACATTTTTTTGCTAGATTTACAGCCGATTCATTATAGCCAACGATGCAGACTAACAAAAATGTCGCTTGCTGATCAGCTGTTCACCTCAGTAGACGTCAAAGCGTGATGGATACTCGTAAAATAGGGTGTATTTTTTTTTGAAATTTCGACAGTAGAAAATGAAGGTTATTCTCTTCACCTTTGCAGCTTCAGTATTGGAAAAAGATACTTTGTATACTTTATCCATTGTATGAAGTTAAAAAAGTGATTATAATGCTTCATATTTTTCCCACAGGAGTTCGCGTGATTGAGGGATGTGGTGTCAAAAAAATAGACCAAATTGATAAAAGAGTATCAGGAGTTGATACATCCTTGGGCTACATAAACTGTGAATACTTTGTAAATTGCGGTGGGTTTTGGGCTAGAGGTATCGGTCAGCTCTCAGAACCCAATGTAAAAGTACCTCTGCATGCTGTAGAACATTACTATCTCCATACAAAACCTATTCCTGGACTAGATCCTCTATTACCAGGTATGTTTTAAAAATGATTGGGCCTATAGTCGCTTATACAGCATAAGAAAACATTGTTTTTACTATTTAAAGTCTAATTTATTACTTCCACACTAATTTATTACGACACTTGCAACTAATTTATTACAACATGACCATGTCGACTGGACTATCGCATCTCGCGCGCTGCTGCTGAATCATCCTTGACTCTCCTCTGAGTGTGTCCTCTCTGCCTTCTCTGTGTATATTTATCTTCAGTCGAGGAATTCGGAAAGTATGCTCCCGCGTCTTGATCGAAATCCAGCATTCGTGAAATCGTCTAGTTGGCGGTAGATGCTTCTCGATGGCTGCCGAACATTCTCAATGTGACGCCAACGCTCTCGATATTCTGGTTGCTTAAGTGGTTGCCTAAGCGTCGATGTTGCAAAGCTGCCTCATTGTTCCTTTATGGATAATTAAATAATAACTGATTAAAATACATTGCAATACTTGTCCAATGAAGGTTCGAGATATAGGAACTTTGTGATTTTTTATGCCAAGTGTTGAGTTCTAAATCGACTATTGACCCTATATTATGACTTTTTTCTGTTTGCTGTATTTCACTGATAATGTCTTAACAGCTTTTAATAATTATATCTTATCTGGGAAATCTCTCCGAGTATTATTAAAGATCCTACAAATGTTGAATGATATAGTCATTTTTCTTGAGTTGTGGTATGAATTTTATTGCAACATTCAATTGTTTTTCTGTATTCTGCAAGCGAGATTGCCTAAACATTATGAGACATCTGGTGGATAGTAAACTAGCTGAACGTTCGTTTTTTCAACAGTTGTTAGAGATCAAGACGGCCATATCTACTTCAGAGAAAACAAAGGTCGTTTACTCGCTGGCGGATTTGAGCCAATAGCAAAACCGGCTTACGAAGACGGTAAAATTCCAGGTCAGTGTTAGCTATTTTGCATCAGCATTCCAACTGTTAAGGAATAATGAAAGGTCATATTTTCAGCAAGCAGCAAGGACCGAGCATTGCCTGAGGATTGGGATCATTTCCATGTGTTAATGGAGCAATTGCTTCATAGGGTGCCCAGTTTAGGCAATGCTGTGTTGGATAGGCTTTGTAATGGTCCTGAGGCTTTTAGTCCGGACTGCAAGTGGATTGTAGGAGAAACCCCGGAGGTATAGACATTTTCATTTACCCGTTTCATTGCTGTAGGAATGGGAAATTTGTTTTTCGAGTCCACTGTGTAAATAAATAGGTCCGTTTAACTATACGGAACATGGTTTAAATACAGCAGTTTTTTAGCCTACCTAATACCATGGTTATCTTGAGTCTTTGGTGTATGTGTTATAAGAAAAAAATAGCTTATCTTTACAAAATATAAAAAATATACGCCGAGTGAAGGAAAGTCACTTGAACACCTTGTAAAAAATTAGCAAGCATTCATTTTCTCAGATGCATTTCGATATTATTTTCAGATCAGAAATTACCTGGTAGCTGCAGGGATGAAAACTATCGGTATCGCGGCAGCTGGTGGGGTTGGAAAAGCTACTGCAGAGCTTATAGTAACTGGCGACACTGACTTTGATATGTACGAATTAGAGGTGTCTAGATTCTTAGGTCTCCATAATAATAGAAAGTTCCTAAGGGACAGAGTAAGAGAGGTTCCAGGACTGCACTATGGAATTATGTACCCGTTTCACGAGTTCCAGACAAGTAGGTGCCTAAACCATTAGTTTATTTCCATGTAGTATAGAATTAAATTTTCTATCGAAAGCGTTGTTTCTTTGAAAATACTGGGTGTCCAGTGGGAAAGTTCACATTTCAAATTTGAATTACGCAGCAACCGTATACGCGACGAAGCGGGGAGACGGGGATCGACGCGTTCGGCGTGCGGGTTAAATAGTCACAATGGAACGTTGGACCGGAGCGCAACGTGCTTTTGCTATCGAGGCTCACTTTAAGAGTGGTGATTGATACGCAGCTGCCCTTCGGAAATCTTGTACACGATACAACATTCGCCGACCAAGGGATGCCCCAAGTAAGACCCTATTGAAAAAGTGGCATTAAGAGGTTCCGTCAACCCCTTCCTAGCCCCACACCTACTGCATCAACCAAAGAAAATGTACGTCGAGTAAATGATGTCATTGCATGTTATTGCAAATCCTCGGCGATCTGTACGGAAGCATTCCGCTGCTTTGGGAATCCCTAGGTCAACACTGCATGGCATAATGAAAAAAATGGGTTTTTTATCCCCATAAAATCCAGTCAGTCCATGCTTTAAAGGAAAGTGATTACGTATTACAAAAATATTGTGCTGAACGGATGTTGAATCTTTTTCCTACGCACCGCAAACTCGAGAACGTTGTTTCAGCGACGGGCCCTTTGCCCTTTTCACTTGAACGGTTATGTGAACAAAACAAAATGTCAGATATGCGGCACCAAAAGAGAAACATCAACAACAAGCCGTATTTCTTTGAAGATACACTTTTCTTGCTCCTATTGTAAGAACAGAACGTCGATTTAACAGAAGCACATGGTTTCAACAGGATGGGGCCGCTGTCCATACTACCACAGAACAATTATGGACACGGTGAATGCACTTTGTCCTCAAATAGCTATATCGAAGTTTGGAGACATTCACTGGCCTCCTACGTCACCCGACCTCACGCTATGCGATAATTTTTTAAGGGTTCTCTAAAGTCAAAAATGTATTCCAATAATCCACGAACACTGGAAGAGCTTAAAGACAACATTCGACGAGAATAAACAACATCACTCCGGTACTCTGCAAGGGAGTGTTTCAGATTTACGCGCACGATTAGAGGAGTGTAATAATAAATATTTTCTTTTCATTAAGTCTGTTTTTTTTTTCTTAAATCAAAAAGTGAGCTTTCCCACTGGACACCCTACATATACTTCAAAATGTATAGTAATCATTCACAGTTCAATTCATCAATTGTGTCAACAAAAAATGACAGTGTTTTTACACATATGCATAATCTGAAATCTGACGAATGGAATAATTCAGTTCACCTTTCTATATCTTGAATTAATTATTTCAGGTAGAAATCTCAGGATGTCCCCTGTATATACGAGAATGAGAGAAGCTGGTGCAGTTTTTGGACAGGTGATGGGATATGAAAGACCAACTTGGTTTGATCCAAACATCATACACGGTATATCACTTATGAAATGTAGAATATAACGTCCATTCATTCAGTCTTTTATTAATTCTACTTTATGTAAGACTGACCTTGTTTTCAGTCTGTTTATGAGCATAGCCTTACTAAGGTTGATGCCACACTTATGACGGGCAAAGCGGCTGAAGGCAACCCCTCTCTCGTCCATCCAAAGGTTTTGTTTGTTAATGAAAGATATACCTATTTTTTCTCTTTTTTTTTAATGAAAACTCCCTCAAATCCAGAAAGAGCAATGGACCTTGGATACTGTTGAACCTATCATGAATTCAATTTATAGCCCGTTGGCTGAAAAATGAGATCCTAATTAGGATCTGGCAGAATATAAACGCTCCTCTTAGGTATATCCCCGAAAGCAAAGATAGTTACCTCATTTAGCACTCTGTTAATGTCGGCCTGTGGGAATCAGGCTGAGCACCTCGTCATTATTCCTGATTACATGGAGAAATGGGATCTGGATGCCCATTCACTCTCTTACGCTGAATCTGTTTGAGCCGTTTTAATTGACCAATCAGAGTCGCGCTATCCGGTCTGGCTTTCGAATAACAAAATTCTATAGTCCAGTCCCAGTAGGAAGTTTTAACATAATATTGCCGTTGCCCACGGGAAGTGATAAGCGTAGTCGTAACAGAGATGCTATGTACTTGTAGTTATCCTAGAGAAAACATCTATAGTTTCCATAAGCAAACGTCTACTTCATGCGCTAGGTGCTTTAATTGTCACCATACCTTTAGGGCTCCATCAAAAATGTGGCCAGTCCCAAATGGAGGCTAATATTCGAGATAAAGAAGAAACAAAAACACTTGCATTAAATAATTGGAATAAATAGTTATAGGTATTCACTAAGTTTTAATTTTTACAATTGCTTCTGCAAGATAGCCAAATGACAAATATACGCTTTCTTTGCAAATTTTAAAATTCTAAATAAGTTTTTTATGTTACAATGACTGCAACTCCTAAATCCATATCACTTATTTTCGTTGGTCAGCTTTTCAGATCGTTCCCAAAGTTGTTTTTGTATGCTTTACAATATTCTCAAGGTTTTTGAGCGCCATCAATCATTTTTTGGAGAGATCAATTTAAAAAAATAGTGTTCTGATTTTGATTCTTAAACGGCATTTTTGACTCCAGGAATTTCATTTTGTATACACGGAAAATTTGAGAATAGGCATATGTGAATTAGAGGGAAGTACTGACATTATTTTTTTTTTTTCGGAAAACTTTGTTTTCAAATCATACAAGGCTGAAGACGATTTCAGTGTTTTGACAGTTTCTGCCTTCGAAGACAATTCCAAGTCTGAGAATCATAGTTATCTCATAGAAGTCCTAGTACAATTTAATAACTTTTAATTTCAAAAAGCTTCCATCTGTAATCTGGAGGCTGAACAATAGAAAGCATGCCATGATCACCTAGCCATACGAACTAAGGAATAGTGCTCGAGAATTTATAGTTTGGCGTATGGACTGAAAACTAAGTTTGTAGATAATAATTTACGTATTTTTTCTTCCATACGTTGGGGACCCTATGAGGTGGGGGCCCCTTATCATTGATATGTCGGTAGCTAAGCCTCTTCTTATCCTGCCATTAAGTTTCCTTTATAAGTGCTACTATATAAAATTCATATTTTTGTAGATACAGAAAATCCACACGATTGGTGTACTCCATATCGGATGGCTTATACAAACACATTCGCAAAACCACCCTGGTTTGACTGCGTGGCTAAAGAGTATGAAGCTTGTAGAGAACGAGTGGGGTTGGCAGATTATTCTTCGTTTACAAAAATCGATCTATGGGTAAATATGGATATGGTTCTTAATTTGAAATAATATACTGCTTTTGTCCGCCCGTCCAACTATGCACACGCTATTTCATGCTCATCGGCAATCACCAGAATGGCCTAAATGTCGAGCGAGGACAGTGAATTAAAGCAGAGCAAAAGCATCCCTTAGCATTGGCATAAAGTCTATTAGAATACGACAACTCAAATACCATATATGTATTAGAGTTTGTTGTTTACAACAAGATTGACTCAATGCTGCAGATTTCCCAGTGTTGAAATTTGACACTCCTAAAAAATGATTCATTTCTCTTGACAATGTGACAAAGATCTTAATCACCAGTAGCCCATAGCTAGTAAGCATAAAGGTATTTCAACTCACGAACTGTCATAATTTCAGTCTGAAGGTAACGAGGTAGTTGACGCCCTCCAGTATGTCTGTTCGAACGACGTAGATGTCCCAGTTGGCAGTATCATTCATACAGGGATGCAGAATAAACATGGAGGTTACGAGAATGATTGTTCATTAGCCAGATTAGCTGAAAATCAGTGAGTATTTGAGAAAACTTATAAATTTTGTCGTGTCACCGCCAACTATATAATTAAATATAACCATACAAATCACCTGATCGGGCTAGGGACATTTGCGAACATTGTTAACTTGTAAGTTACTAAATATTCCACCAGAATTGCAGACAAATTTGCATGAAAAATTTAGCTGATTGATTTTCAGGCAAGACCCGGCACTAGCAAGAAAGTGACAGGAAGAAACATCTGTTTTGTTAGTGCGCGTGTGTCTGATCAATATGTCTGTTGCATCTTGCTGACTGCAAAACGGATATTACTGCCTGAAGAATAACATATGGCTTATTGACAAAGCTGAATTAAAACTAAATTATAACAAAATAACATAAAATTTCATATCTGCATAAATTTTCACACCATTAGAAATTATTGAATCAACAAGTGTCGATTTAGGTAACGTTAATTTAAAATGCTCTTTTTGTCTAATATCGTAACTTAGATTCAGTTTTTCAAGCTTATATTTCCAGTAATAAGTGTTGCTGTTCCTAAAATGAAATGTGATACGACAGTAATTATTTTAAGGTTTAGAAATAAACGCCTGCTAAAAGATTGCTGGTAGTTATATATCAAATTATTCGTTTGGTAGACAACAATTCTGAGAACAGATACATCTAAAGGGAATGTTATTAGTCTATGTTCAAATAAGGCAAAGTAACTGTTTAATACTATGCGTTTCCCTACCTACTAATTTATAGTAATAATAGTCTAACCATAGATGCGAAAAAATTGTAAAGTCTGGTTTTATTGGTGCAAGTTGTTTAAGGGGGTATTTAAAACATGGACGCATAAAATGGGTACACCAATTTTTGTAGGAAAACTTTTTATTCAACAACAAAGAATGACAACACGTGTTTTTTGAGATTCAATCCAAAGTGTTGTCAGGAACGAAAAAACTCTCCATATATGATTTTTAGATATTAATGAGACCTACAAAATGAGACCACACGTAAAAAGATCCGACTTATACCAAAAAGTTATGACCGAAAACCGAGGCAAACTGCAGGCTTTGAGACTGGTTGGTATGCTACGACGCTACATTGGTCAAGTAGTTTTTGAGAAATTCTAAGTGTTTATCGCCAAACACCTGTTTGCCGGCCATCACTACTAGTTTATTGAGCAATGTACAGGGTTAGTACAAAGGGCATTTTATAGTATAATACACTAATTTGCCTTGCCAATATGAATCGCAATGCATTCCGGAAATTCCGGAAGATAAATATTATTTTTGTGCAAAAAAGAATGGGTTACGTGTTTTTTTTCTAGACAAACTCGGACATATCGTATCTGCGTGTTATTCGCAACAAAAGATCATAGACACATCCTCTTTATTTTGAAATGTGTATAGTAACGTATGTTTTTCGAATATCGTAGCGCATTTGCTCAATTACTCACAAATAATACATGTTTGAATTTGCTTGCTGTTTAACGGTAGTGTTTGAGCAAAAAGTATTAAAATAAAATTTTATACTGTAACTTTTAAAATGCCGCGAGTTGAAATTTCTGGTTTTGATAGAACATGAATAGTAGCCCTCTTCCAAGCTGGATTTTCAAATCGCCGAATAGCACTGGATTTGGGTATCCCAAGAAGTTCGGTTATTCGAACAATTCAAGGATTCCAAGAAACTGGCTCAGTTGAAAATCGGCCACGCAGTGGGCGTCCTCGAGTAACAGATGATAGGGAGAATCGTTACATTGCTCTATTTGCCCGAAGGAATAGATTTTCAACAAGTACAGCTATCAGATCGCATATTCAACATACCTTTCGAAGAGTTGTTTCCACTTCTACCATCAGAAAAAGATTGCGAATGGCAAATTTGCGCCCTAGAAGACCTTTAAGGGTTCCACGTCTTACTCGTAGACAAATTGCTGCTAGAGAACATCAGGAGTGGCTTTTACCACAGTGGCGAAATGTGGTATTTTCAGATGAGGTTAGGTTTGGACTGGTGAGTGATGACCGTAGATTAAGGGTTTGGAGAGTATCAGGACATCAACACCGACTAAATTTGGCCCGAGAACTTGTCCCATATCAGGGCGGATCAATAATGTTTTGGGGAGGCATAATGTTTAACCACAGGAGTCCTTTAATTCAGATCCAGGGGACAATAACTGCAGAAATTTATGAAGAAAATGTCATACAACCCATTATTCAACCTTTGCGAAATGAATTCGGTAACAACTTCATTTTTATGGATGATAATGCAAGGCCACATGGAGCGAGAAGGGTCCAGCGGGCTCTAGAAAGGGGCCAAATAGTGAGATTGCCGTGGCCTGCGAACTGCCCAGATGAACCCCACTGAAAACATTTGGGACACTAGCTCGAGCCGTACGGAACAGAATAGATCCACCTACAATCCTAAATGAGCTGGCTGCAACAGTAAATAAAGAGTGGAATAATTTACCCCAAGAAAACATTAACCACCGAATAATAGGAATGCCAAGGCGTGTTAACGCACTGCTAAGATCTAATTTTTGCTACCTTACTTTTAGGTGATTTTAATTTAAATTATTATGGTAAAAGCATGAAAACAAGAAAATTGAAAGAAACCATAAACAACTATGGGTTCAAGCAAAAAATTGAAGAGAGTACCAGAATAACATCATTATCAGAGACTTTGTTAGATCTTGTTATTGTAAATTTCGAATGTCCAGGGATTAAAGCTGTACATACACCTAAAGTTAGCGATCACAGTTGGACAATGCTGCCCTTGGTAGGGCATTTTTCTGATACAAAAATTAAGAAAATCGTAAATACTATTAATTACGAAAAACTTGAACGAGAACTTGCTGGCTGCTATTGGAATTTTGGTGAGAATATGGAAAAAATATATGACAACATAATAGGAAATATAAAAACTTGTTTAGATCTTGCAACTGATAACAAAATGAGAGCCTCGACAAATAATACTCCCTGGTATAACAAGAATATTAAGGCAGCTCAAAATTCGAGAGACAAACAATACAATAAATGTATATTCACAAAATCAAATGATGATTGGGAGGTATATAAAACTACGATAAACAAATCGATAATAACAAGTGCGACAGTGCAAAGATGTGGAAGACTTTAAAATGACTGATCAATTCGAAGCCGCATGATTGTGTAAATCAAGTTCAATTCGAAAACGGTACCGAAACAAATTCTTTGGTGATTGCAAACAAACTAAATGAATATTTTGTGGAAAGTATTGTTGATATTGTAGGTACTGCCAATGCTGCACCTGTCTATATGAAAATCAGTTTCCAAGGGAAATGTTGCATACACTTTCAAAATTTCACAGCGTATCATTGAATTATCTAAGAAAAAAAGTAAACAGTTTAAAATCAAATAACAACTGTGCCGAAATGACTACTAAAAACGTGCTGAAAAACTGTTTCGATATTTTGGGATATCCTGTATTAAATTGGATCAATTGTTCACTGAGAAGCAGTTCTTTCCCTGAAAATTTGAAATGCTCTACAATAACACCAGTTCCCAAAATAAAAAATTCTAAAAGATGCAGCGATATGAGACCAGTAAATGTGTTACCAGACATTGAAAAATTATTAGAGTCCATAGTGCATGACCAATTAATGCAGTTTATAGAAGAAAACAAAATTTTAGTGGAGGCGCAAGCAGGCTTTCGAAAAAAATATTCCACAGAAACAGCTTTCCAGTTGGTAACTGAGAATTGGAGAAGAGCCATAGACTCAGAAGAAGTTGTCATAGCAGTATTTTTGGATTTTTTTTTTTTTTTTTTTTTTTTTTTTATTTACATAAGCTGCATCAGCTAATTAGCTATTAGCAGCGGATTTAATGTGTACATGAATCAAATTTTATGTATTAAATTACAATGGCTCAAGAACAACATTAGATTTCGGACATTGCAGGTGGCTCCAATTATGTCTTTTAGAGTTTTACCACAGAGATTAAACTGATGTCTTTGTTGTTCGAACATTGGACACTCCACTAGAATGTGTTTTACCGATAAAACGCTTTCACACATAAAACACATTGGTTCAGGGTCACGGGTGATGAGGTAGCTGTGGGTGATTCTTGTGTGGCCCAGTCGGAGGCGGGTTATTATCACTTGCAGTCTCCTTTTTTCTGTTACTGTTTGCAATTCGTTGAGCTTGGGTTTCACTTCTTGTAGCTTGGAAGGCTTGTTCCTCCACACACTATTCCACTGGTCTATTGTTTTGCCTTTTACATATACCTTCATATCTGATGCTGGAACTGGGAGGTTGCAGATGCTGTTGTTCGTTGCCGCTCTTTTAGCGTTTGTATCCGCTGTTTCATTCCCTGCTATTCCTTTGTGAGATGGAGCCCACATAAGTACTATAATCTGGTTATTGTTGGTGAGTTGAGTAATTGTTTCTTGTATTATCTTGGCTATCGGGTTTTTTGTATATAACTTATTGATGGAGTATATTGAGCTAAGTGAGTCTGTAATGATTATCCATTTTTGGTCAACGGAGCTTTCTATATATTTTAATGCTTCCAGAATCGCGTAAAGCTCTCCTGTCAGAGTAGTGGCTGAGTCCGGAATCTTCAAGGTCTTGATGGTTGTTGGTGTAACTATTGCTGCTCCGCAGTTTGATCCTTGTTTCGATGCGTCGGTAAATATTAGCTTGTGGTCAAGATATTTACCAACGATTTCGTAGAAATTCCTCTGTATTATTTCGTTAGGGGTGCTATGCTTGTCTAGTTCTGTTAGCTGGGTATTTACACGAGGAAGCTGAACAGCCCAAGGTGGTGCGTTTGAGACTTTGACTGGATATAATTGAGGCATTTGGCTTATATTCAACTGTATTAGGTGAGATCTAACTCTTCTGTGTAGTGGTGGAATGTGCAATGGATTTCTGTCGTATTCTATGAGGGTGCGTAGGTTTTTAGAAGTGGGAGCATCTGGGTTTGATGCTGTGTTAATGATATATGATGAACTGAGAATGTCTCGTCGCAGTTGCAGTGGGGGTTCTCCTGCTTCGCAGTATAAGCTTTCCAGCGGTGTTGTTCGATAGGCTCCTAGTATGATACGTAAAGCTGTATTATGTACCACATCTAGATGCTTTAATATGGTTTTTTTGGCAGATGCATACACGATACACCCGTAGTCTATTTTTGATCGTATTAGCAGTCTGTAAATGGTTAAAAGTGTTTTGCTTTCTGCTCCCCAGTGCTTATGTGCTAGACATTTTAACACATTAATTCTCCTTTGGCAAGACTGAATAAGCTGAGTGATATGTTTTCTCCATGTTAGACGTCTGTCAAATGTTATTCCTAGAAACCTGATTTCATCCGTGTACTCTAGCGATGTGTCATGTATTTGTAGTGATGGATTATTCTGTTCACATTTTTTGCTGAAGATGATGCATTTTGTTTTGCTGGGAGAAAACGAAAAGCCTGTCTGATTGGACCAATGTTCTAATTTCGATAACTGCGCTTTTAAGAGTTGGGCACTGGTTTCAATATTTTTGCCTCTTACGTAAATTATCATGTCGTCTGCGTAGAGTCTGGCTTGGACAGGTTTCTCCATATTATCCAAGATGTCATTGATTGTAATTAGAAAAAGTGTCGGACTGATAATTGATCCCTGTGGTACACCGTTCTCTTGTGTTTTCAATTTGGACAGTGATCCATTCACTCGAACCTGGAAGTTTCTTTCACCCAAAAAGTTGGCAATGAAAGCTAATATATGTCCATTGTAGCCGCAGTCTTTAAGCTTCTCGATTATTTTATATCTCCACGCCGTATCGAAGGCTTTATTAATGTCAAAGTAAATGGCAAAACAGTGTTGCTGGTTTTCAAATGCCTCCTGAATATAATTGTTCAAATCGACTATATTATCCATAGTCGATCTGTTCGGCCTGAAACCTGCTTGTTCCTGTATCAGTACGTGTTTTTGTTCTAGGCTCCAGACCAGGCGCTTGTTTATAATTTTCTCAAGCAATTTACATGGTACACATGTTAAGGAAATTAGTCTGTATGACTCTGGATCTAGCTGTTGTTTACCTGGCTTAACTATGGGAATGGCAATTGCTTGATTCCAGCTATTCGGAAACTCATGTTTTGACCATATTATATTGTAAATGTCCAATAAACATTTCCTACCGGATAGAGGCAGGTTCTTGAGGAAGACGGTTGGAATATCGTCTGGCCCTGGTGATGTGTTTTTCATATCTTGAATGGCATCGAGCAGTTCGTTAATGGTTAGGGGAGTGTTGATGGTGTCTTCATTATTCTCAACTGTTATTGGAATTGTTTCGTGTTGTGTTTTGTGAGCTATGAACTCTTGAGAGTAGTTATCATTGCTGGAGTGCTTATAGTATGTTTTCGATAGTATTTCAGCAATTTCATCGCTGTTAGTGTGAATTATCGATTCATCTTTTATTGCTTTAATTTTTTGAAAACTATTTGCGCCTGAGATACTTTTTATCTTTTTCCAAATTGTTGATATTGGTGTTCTTGTATTCATTCCTTCAACAAAATTTTGCCACGACTTTTTCTGATTTCTGTTTGTTGTAAGTCTTGCTCTGGCCTGCTTCTGTCTTAAGTCACGTAGGTTTTCAGTCGTTTTGTGTCTTTTGTACTTATTTAGAGCTGATTTACTTTCTTTGAGTGCTGTCTCGCATTCTTGGTTCCACCAAGGAACTGGATTTTTCTTTTTGACGGTTTTTGTTTTCCCAATGTGTTGTTGTGCTGCTTTGGTGATTAAGGTATTAAACTTTTCTATTATTATGTTTATATTTTCGGTTAAATCGATGTTGTTAATATTGTTGTCTATATATTGCGAGTAATCAGTCCAGTTGGCCTCTTTTAATCTCCATTTATTTGGTGGTATCGTATCACTTCTATCATTTCTTGAGTCTGAGATGACAATAGGAAAATGATCGCTATTATATAAGTCATCAGCAGTGGTCCAATTCAGATGCGTCAGAAGGCTCGGCGAGCATGCGCTTAAGTCGATGGTAGAAAATCTCCCTGAAGCAGCATCAAACCTTGTGCTGCTTCCATCGTTAAGTAAGGCTAGGTTGTTCGTCTCAAGTGCTTCCTTGAATAATTCTCCCCTAGGATCATTTTTAAAAGAGCCCCACGAGATGCTGTGGGCGTTGAAGTCTCCTAATATTATTCTAGGGCTGGGTATTTGTTCTAACAGAGCTTGGAATTCGGCAGGTTCCAAATGGTAGTCTGGTGGGATGTAAATGTTACATATGTTGAGTACATCTTTGAGGTCTATAGATATAGCTATAGCTTCAAGGTTTGTATTCAATGGAATTGGTCGGACAGGTATCTCCCTTTTGACGTATATTGAGACTCCACCGCTTGCTGTGGGTCTTTGCCTGTTTTTGAAAAATCCTGCATAGTTTTTGGGTGAGTGTGATTTTGTGTCGTGGAAATGCGTTTCCTGGAGGCAAACGACATCTGGTGTATAATCAGCTATCAGTTTTTTTAACATGTTTAAATGGACATAGTATCCATTTAAGTTCCATTGCAATATTGACATGATTCTTATTTTAGTAAAAAGATGTGTCTATTGAGGAAGTATCGCTAAGAGAGTCATTGAGACTTTTGTCGATGATGCGTTCCAGTTTCTTCCGAAGTCTGGTGCAGCGGTTTTTTAGCGTTCTGTCATCTATATGAGAATATATTAGTAGTAACATTTCTGTAAGTCCCTTGATATCATCTGTAAAGTCGTTTATGATATGTGTTATGTCTTGTACCCCATGTGTGTTTTCCAGTAAACTCTTGAGCTGGTCACAATTTAACGCGAGTGGTGGGGTATGGCTTTCTATAAATGCTTTAACTGGAGATAAAGCATCGTCTTGGATGATCGACGGTCCAGTTTCCGACTTATGCTTTTTGGTGTTAATGTTTCTTGGAATAGTGAACGTAGGACTGTTGGGTGTATTTGCTGCTGGAGGTGTTAAAATATTTGAAATGGGTCTTTTGTTGGGTGCTTTATCTATTATATTTGTCTGGCTGCTACTGAATGTTACGCTTCGTGGTTCATGTGAGGTGTTGGATGTCTGTACTGGTATTTCCTTGTTGCTTGGTTGAGATGAAGGGAGAAAAACTGTTGTTTTGCTATGATTCTGTTCTATCCTTTGAGTGGTTTCGGTGGCTGAAATTTCTGGCTGACTATATTGTGTGTTGCTGTTATTTGTCAGTGGTGTGTTGTTTACAGAAGGACAGTGTGAAGCAATATGACCAGAAAGTTTACATTTAAAACATTTCTGACTGTCTAGCGATAAGAAGATGCGATATGATAGACTATCGTGAGTGATTTCGATGGACTCAGGTATTTGGTTAGATTCTAGAGGTGTAATATATACCTGCCTCCTGAAGCTTAATATGTGATTGTATTCTGGTACTGTTGCTCCGATTCTCAAAAATGTTATGGAAGATATTAATTTCAAGCCTAGATCTTGTAGTTTTTCCTTTAAAACTGCGTGTGGTATTGTTGGGCAAACGTTCGATAGCACTAACCTGTCCGATGGTGAAATTAATTTACGGGCCTTAATTTTTTCTCCTTGTATTACAATTTCCCCTGGGTTCTCTACGAATTTATTTACTAATTCCTTGCTGGAGAGGTATATGCAAATTCTGTTATTGGAAATTCTAGAGCAAAACAAAATGTTCTTCGGGTCAATCATTGGTCCTAATTGGAGCAAGTAATCTTGTATTCTTGCTCCGTCTATGGAATTGAAAACTATAGCTTGTTCTTGAGTTGGATGCTTATATGTAGTTAGAATTGTGGAATAGTGTGTGGGTTGGTTAATCGGTGTTGATGTCATTGTTGCTAAGGTTTTATATCAGTATGGAAAAATATCATTTCTGAATACGGACCTGTTCTTTCGAGGTCCAAATTGTGGACGCGTTTTTCCCGAACGCTTGAGATTGGAATGTTGAGTATTTGATCCACTGATTTACTATGTTCTCGGTATATAGCACAATATTTCCTACTCACAATGCGTCCTGGTTCGTGATTTGCACTATATGGTAGCAAGTCGAAAATTGTTTGTGTTATGGTTCACTTTTAATACGGTAAATTCACGAGCTCACTATCAGATAGACTAACTGACTCGGTTGCAGGACCGAACTCCATTTTTGGATTTGAAGAGGGCATTTGAAACGATTGATAGAGATATTTTGTTAGGTAAATTAAAGGCATATGGTATAACAGGAAGTGTTTTAGATTGGTTTAGAAATTATTTGTCTAAAAGGATGCAAGTTACAAAAGTTAATGACACTCTTTCATCAAAAATTGAAAATACGTTGGGTGTTCCACAGGGCAGTATCCTGGGACCACTTCTTTTTATTTTATACATAAATGATTTACCTGCCATAGTCAAAAAATGCAAAATTCAAATTTTCGCCGATGACACTATGATTTATATAAATACTAAAAATATTCAGTCTGGTATCTCTTATATAAATGAAGACTTGAAGCTTGTCTCAAAATGGTTAGCATCTAACAGACTAAAATTAAATGCAAGTAAAACGAAAGCCTTGTTAATCGGAAAAAAAACAATGTACAAATGTTCAACTCAATATTGATGGTGAAGATATTGAATTCGTAGAAAATTTTAAATACCTGGGAGTTTTTGTTAACTCTCGATTAATTTTTGATATTCATTATGAAAAAGTTATAAATAAGATTAGTAGTAAAGTGGGCTATTTATCGAGAGTTTCTGGATGTCTGAGTTCATATAGCAGAAAAATTATCTATAATACCATCATTCTTCCAAATTTCTTGTACTGTTCGACTATTCTATATTTAGCAAATAATTCCATTTTTGAAAGACTGCAAATTTTACAAAATAAGTGCATGAGAATAATACTAAATAAAGATAAATATACTCCAATTAGGCAAATGCTTAGCAAATTAAAATGGCTCAATGTAAAAAAAAATTTTATCAAATATCTTGTAATGATATTCATTTATAAAGTAAAAAATAATATATTTCCATCAAGTCTAACCAATTTAACATCATCAAATGTCGACCATCATTTACATAATACCAGAAATAAAGATGACTTCCATTTAATGACCAAAAAGTATAACATATGCTACAAATCTGTATTCCATCAAGGGTTGATTGAATATAATAAATTATACTCGGAGATAAAAGACCAGAAAACTTTGACAAAATTTAAAGTAAAATTGAGAAATCACTTGTTAAATCTACAATTATAGGTTGCCCAGCATTTACATCATACACCATATGGCTTGAATTTACTAGTTCTAAGTTGTTTACAATTGTTCTGTTTATATAGCCAAAAGTGCTAAATAAATCTGTCTACTACTACTACTACTTGTTCAGCTTTCTTTTTCTTTTCATATTAATGAAATTAATTTAACGTTTTTTTAAATAAATATAGTAAAAATATCCCCAATTTAAAATATATCAAAGATTGAAATTAGAAGGCTATAATTTCCCAGTACACCAGGGGGTCCAATACTTTTGATGATGTGTGTAGTTGCGTGAAATTATCGTCGCATCACCAAGTGCCAAAACCTGCATTTTGCCTCGTTTTTCGGCCATAACATTTTTGCTATTAGTCGGATCATTTTACGTGCGGTCTCACTTTGTAGCTCTCATAAATACCTAAAAATCTTATATGAAAAGTTTTTTCGTTCCTGTCAACACTTTCGATGGAATCCCAAAAAACACGTTTTCTCATTTTTTGTTGTCGAATAAAAAGCTTTCCCACAAACATTGGTGTACCCATTTTATGCGTCCATGTTTCCTTGAACAACTTACAATTATTTCAGCGAAATTTGATAATATGAATAGACTATAAAGGAAATCTATTAGTGTAGTAAGCATTTGGTCTACATGATTGATAAAATCTAATTTATAATCAATGGTTAGTCCAAAAAATTTGATAGTGTCTCTTTTGTGTACCAATTCATTATTTAAATTGCTTGAATCAAGGACACATTTAAATGTCATATATGTATTCTGTCTTCTCAACATTGAAGTTAAGTAATTGTCATCACTCCATTTTTGTATTGTGGTTAACAAAAAGTATGAATTATGTTCAAATTGATTAAATCTGGATATATACTAAAAATAACGTCGGACCTAGTACTGATGCTTGAGGTGTTTCTAATTAATTTATTTGAAATATACATAAACCACTTTTACAATTGGTATATTTTTTTAAATTTGCACAGTCAAAAGCTTTGAAAAAGTCGCAAAAGAGAGAAATATAAATTTGAATTTGAGTACATAACTTCCTTTTTCTAGTTACATGATGATTGCTCCGACAATTCAACAGACCCGTTGCAAAGTGTGGCTCCGGAAACACCTCCCGCCGAGCGTAGCGATGTCTGATGTGACCAGCATGTTCACGGCATTATGCATCATGGGTCCCTTCACCAGAACGTTGTTATCAGAGTTGACTGATACGGATCTCCATCCTAGGAACTTCCCATTTTTCACGTTTAAAATGCTGGACGTCGGTTTGGCCAACGGGATTAGGACAATGAATTTGACCCATACTGGAGAGCTGGGATACGTACTCTACATCCCCAATGAGGTAATTGGTTAATGCACCTAAGACTGTTCAATCTTCAGAAAAATGTTTCATTGTCTGGGCATCCACCTTCGGGAACTTTACAAGTCAAGGAAAAATAAAAAAAAATGGGTCAAGTAGGTTGGCTTTACATTTCCCATGTCTTCATCAACAGCTTGTAATACATTTTTCCATGTAGTGAAATGGCATAAAAAGACGTATTTTTTGTGAGAGTCATTAGAGCACTATTTGAGCTTTTCATGAAGAAAATTTCGACAGATTGCAGCAATGGTAGCGTCATTTCTTTGGTGTAAAACTGGTTCTCAACAATGTTTGATACCTGATATAGTTCTTGATACGTACTTATATACTATACAGGGTGTTCCTTAATGATATGAGAATATTTAAGGGTGTGAATCTACATGAAAAATTAATGTTAGTTTGCTTTATAAACTATGGTCCAAAAATGTTTCCTTACAAAAAACTCGGGGTGTTGAAGTTTTAGGAAAAAATGGAAATTAATTAATATTTTCAGAACCGCTTCAGATATTACACTGATATTCAGTACGTAGTGAAAGTTAATAAAGTCGCATATTTTTCAATGCAAAAATAATTTTTAGCTTTAACAGTGGCGTGCGTACGGGCATTGACTTCGATATTTTTTAAGAAAAAAATGGTACGCCAATGGTTTTTTGCCAAGTAAATTATTTTTGAATTCCCCGTTCAACTTAAAACAAATGATCTCTCTTGAATTGTTTTCCTTCGATGCGCCATTTTTGAGTAAAAAAATAAAAACCGATCTATTGTCTAATTTGCAAAATTATTATTAACTTAATTGGAAAAATTAAACACATTAGGGGTAATGAATAACAACAACTGACAACATAAACATAACATTAAAAACAACGAAACGATTACAAAAATTGTTGAAAATGTCACCCTTCACTTAGTATGCGTGCTTCCGCCCTCCTTCTCATGGAATTGCGCACTCGTTGAAATATCTCTGTAGTGTTTTTTATTCTATCACAAGCTGAAACAATTATTTCTCTTAATTCCTCTACAGTGTTAATGGGACTTGTGTACACTAGTGTCTTAAGATAGCCGCACAAAAGGAAGTCTAAACTGTAGAGGTCTGGGGACCTTAGTGGCCATTCTTGGGGCCCACCGCGGCCAATCCAACGATTTGGATAAACAGTTTGTAAATAATTACGAACCGCTACACTGAAATACGCTGGTGCACCATCATGCATGTACCACATATTCTTATTAATAACGGAACATCATCAAGCAGCAAAGGCAACTATTGTTCAAGAAAATTGGGATAAGTCTGTCCGTTAAGTCGTCCCGGCAAGAAGAATGGGCCAATAAAGTGGTTGCCAATAATTCCTGCCCATACGTTAACCTAATATTGGTGTTGGAAATGGGTTTCGGTTACGGCATAGGGATTTTCTTCTGTCCACAAATGATTATTGTGGAAATTCTGAATGGCATTTCGAGAAAAATTAGCTTCATCCGTGAGCAGAATCATTGATTCAAATTGCGGATTTTCTGTAATTTTTTGAAGATACCACTGACATAAAGTCACACGCCTTGGAAAATCAATTCGAAGTAATGCCTGTACTCTTAAAATATGGTAAGGATATAACAAAAAATCCACTAAGATTCTCCAAACAATTTGATGGCAAATATTTAAGTGTCTAGCGATCTTCCTCGTACTCGTTTCAGGATGTTCTTCGACTTCGTGCAGCACTGCTTCTTCAATTTCAGGTGTTCTCACACTTAAGAGGTCTATCTTCAGATGTTCCTTTTCGGACAGAATCAGTTTCAACAAGACGACGATGAATATTAGAAAAGGTGCGACTATCTGGCAAAGCACGATCGGGATATCTCTGGTGATAAATCCGTCTCTCTTCACCATTACCGTCGGCAAGGCCATATACGTAATGCTATTTCTGCATTTGAATAATTCACCCTTATTAACACGATTGTAAAAACTAAATAATGAAAAAGATGTCACAGAGAACAGATTTGAATAACAGAGACTTGTCAGATGTCAAAAGCCAGTGACATATTCCAGAGCAACTAGATATTTATTGCTAAATAGCACTCTTCAATTATTACATTAATTTGCTCGGACAATAGAACGGTTTTTATTTTTTTTTTATTCAAAAATGGCGCATCGAAAGAAAACAATTCAAGAGAGATTATTTGTTTTAAATTGAACGGAGAATTCAAAAATAATTTTTACCTGGAAAAAACCAATGACGTACCATTTTTTTCTTAAAGAATGTCGAAGTCAATACCCGTACGCACGCCACTGTTAAGGCTAAACATTATTTTTGTATTGAAAAATATGCAACTTTATTAACTTTCACTACGTACTAAATATCAGTGAAATATTTGAAGCGGTTCTGAAAATATTAATTAATTTCCATTTTTTTCCTAAACCTTCAACACCCCGGAAGGGAACATTTTTGGACCATAGTTTAAAAAGCAAACTAACATTAATTTTTCATGTAGATTCACACCCTTGAATAATCGCATATCATTAAGGAACACGTAATGCCCGTACCTGCTTTTTCTCGCCACAAATCTACCAGCTCTGCCCTAACTCAAGGTCGAGAGGGTCAGCGATGCTGTCATACACAGATAGGGGTTTCTGCACAAAAGAAGGAGACGCGCGACCGAGATAAAATTCGTGTTTGTAAATAGAATTACGGGGGTGGCAGAGATAAGACTCATTAGACCGAAAAGACATTATTAATTAGGCAAATTTAGAAAAAGTGGTCAGGGAAAGTCAAAGAACTTTGTTTGAGATTTACAGTGGTCACCCTGACATTTACGTACATATTTGTCTTTGCAGTTTGCATTGCATGTCTACTCTAGCCTCATAAGTGCTGGTGAGAAATATGGTATCACGCACGCAGGTCATTATGCTACAAGGTCATTGAGAGTAGAGAAGTTTTACGCCTTTTGGGGTCAAGATCTGGATACATTGACAACTCCTTTGGAATGTGGCAGGGTTTGGCGAGTGAAGTTTGACGTAAGTATCTTCTTTAACTGACATATTAGACGTGTCGGCACATCGTTAAATGTATGTGGTCAGTATCATCTTGCAAAGCTAGGATTAGGATTCCCGGCATGGGGATCTCAATACCTGTGGGAGATACAGCTCAAGTTAAATTAGAAAAAAGCTGCATTGTCTGGGGCGTATTTACACCTGTAAAAATTTCATGGCTTACTGAGGTATTTGGAAAAAACTTGAACTTTTTCATTGGTACTTGTTATGCACTTCATGATGATGTTTTTTTGCCCGACGAAAAAAGTATGATAGTATAGCGTTTTTCTGGGTTCTTTTGGATGTGAGTTAAAACACTTGATTCCACAAGAAGAAATGAACATTTATGCACACCACTATTTATGTCTGACTACTTATTTACGAATTAAATTGGCGCGATATTCACCTCAACTTTTTCTCTCTGCCAGCCGTGGGCTTATATATTCCGCATCGCAGGTACTCGTTAATTCGATAAAGTTTCTGTACGCGACATAGCGGACCACTCCAGAACCTTCGGGGTCAGTCTCGCACCTCGCTTCGATTCATTCTTGTTTCAATAGCATCTTTTTTTTATATACTTCAACTACCACGTAGGCCTAAGGCCTAAGCACCCATTGGGTACCGTGGGGCTATAGGGAGACACATGGGAAAGGGGGAACGCCACACGGACTCTGGCGAGGGAACACATGTGCATGCAACATGATCACATTCTGGCTCCGCCTACGAGATCCGCCGGGTGGTACCTCCGCGTTCGACAGTCAGAGACCGTCTACCACCTACGGACAATCACAACATCCATAGCCAAGAGAAAAATTTATCCTGGACGGGACTCGAACCCGCACAGCGCACGGCGACTGATCAGGAGACCGAAGAGTCTACTACTGCGGCCACCGCTGCTGCCAAACATTTTTCGACGAATTCAACGATGTTACATTTATTGTCTTGATTATAAGGAAAAATGCGTTTTTTCTGCTTTTTTAGTTAAAAAATATGACTTTTGATGCTGGAGCAAGCATAGAATTCTGACACTATCATAACTTTTTTGACTGTTAAAATTGGTGAACATTGCTACCATAGTTCCCTCAAACAGTGTATTTTCAGGAGCTACCATCCTATCATTGAATAGAATTATTTAGCTATAAGCTTCAATATTACATAAACATGAACACAACAAAAACACATAGCACTTGGATCTAAAATATATAAGACCGTAATTCCTCAATACTTCAACAAAAAGTGATGTTTCTATTATTTTTCTTAAAATGTCTTTGGCTTTTTCAGTTTGATTTAAGTAGTTTGTGCACTTGTGCAGTTTTTGTCAAACACATCATGGTCATACGAAACATTTGGGATATCCAATACTTTGTGTGTATATTTACAATCACTGCAAGTGCATTTTTCAGCCTGACATGCTTCCTCCATGTGATTTTGACTGCAGTATGCTACAACAGAACGGCACTTCTCTATCCGATGACCAAATCTCCAATATTTATAACATCGAAGAACACTGAAATATTCGTAGAATTTTCAACTCTTCCACCTCAAATATATCCAGCACGTACTCATTTTCTTTATTAGACAATTTTGTTATCACACTACCTGCTTTTCTTCTACTTTTACTTCTATTTATGAATAACTTTCACTTCACTACCTCTTAATTCTACGGGAATATTTTGCTTTTGAAATTTAGGCACACATTATTCTGCATCACTCAATTCAATCTCGCAACATTATTTTTATTTGTATTGCCAATTTTTAACTCTTCTCCTAATGTTAATTCCGCTTCATTGTCCAATTCTACGAATGATGTTTTGTCTTCTACATGAATGACTGAACATCCTTGTTTTATCAACAAATGTGGAGGTACCACCCGTCGGATGTGTAAGGCCAGGCCAGAATGTGTGCATATTGCATGCACACGTGTTCCCTCGCCAGAGTCAGTGTGGCGTCCCCCCTTTCCCATGTATCCCCCATAGCCCCACGGTACCCAATGGGTGCTTAGGCCTTAGGCCGTCGTGGTAGTTGGAATATAAAAAAAAGCGCCCTCCCCTTATTCCCTGTATCCGTCTATAGCCCCACGGTACCCATCGGGTGCTTGGGCCTCACGCCTTCCTGGTGGTTCAAGTATAAAAAAAATACTGCAGGATCTAATTTTTGCATTAGGACATTTTTTTTGTTTCGGTGCTACTTATGTTCTTATTTTTCAATGACTTAACTTTATTTTTTCTTACAGTTTGTTTGTTTAAGATTTATTTATCATGATTGCTACAACTACATTCTTCTAAAAAACTAAACAATTACGTAACATACAGATATTTAGAAAAAAAACATTGCGTCTGTAAAACCTCGTTTGACTTTAATTAAATCCTGTATGTTGAATGGTGTCATATTGCTTAATGTATCTTCTGTAATTCAAGAAATATTGCAGAAAAAAATGGACTTCATCGGAAGAGACGCGCTGCTGAAACAAAGGGAGGAAGGAGTGAAAAGAATGTACATCCATCTTGTACTTGAAGATCATGATTCTGAAATTGATCTATGGCCGTGGGGTGGAGAACCAATTTATAGAGATGGGAAATATGTCGGTATGACTACCACGACAGGTTACGGATATACCTTCAAAAAACAAGTATGTAGTTTACAGATTATTTGATGATAGGGCTCCCAAAATCCAAAAAACTTCTTTTTCTAGAGCTCACCGATAAAAAGGATTCGAAGCAATAAATGAAATAACGTAATTTAATTTTTTTACAGGTATGTCTGGGCTTTATAGAAAATACTGATTCACGAGGAGTAAAGCAAACTGTAACTCATGACTATGTAACAAGTGGCCATTTTGAAGTGGATATTGCTGGAATTAGGTATAGTATACCTTCTGCTACGTTCATTAATACTAATAAAATGTCATCAGTTTATGTTAGTCACCCATCAGTTTCAATCATTACAATCATATCATCACCGCTAAAGGCGTATGTTTGTGTATGAAAAGGAAAGAAGTTAAGTTTTCAATAATAAAAGCCAAGTCTAAAAACATTAGGTGTCTGTCGAGCAATTCTATAAGAAAAGCTACTGAGAGAAACACAATGTTTTTTTATTTTAGTGTGCGTTTTCCAAATGTATTTAAAAATTGGTAGTATCTTCTATAGGTACAAAGCAAGCAGGTATTCGAAAAGTGCGAAAATACGTGGTAATCTATTCAGGGAATAGAGATATCCCAATAAAAAGCCGTTTTCGAAAATTAGACATGCTTGCCTCGGCATCGACCTTAGAGTGAGTATTCGGCCATTCATTTAAATATTTGCGCTGTTATGTAAAATAACAAATCAAACCGCTTTTATCGATTTCAAGCATTGCACCTGTATGTAGAGTTAGTTTCAAAATTTAACGTTTTTGTTTGATTCCTTTCAAATTATTCTTAATCCGCACTTTACCCTGACCTTCAAATTACGCAAGAGCCAGCCGTGCAGTAAAATCTAAGCCTAGTCTCACAAATCTACGGGACATGGGTAGATCCAGCTTAAAAATGTTTAATCACTGATACTCAAAAATAACCGATATAGATTGCTTTATCTCGTATTCGCCAGTTGTACTAACCATAAGTGATGTGCTGTCTAGTTCATTTCAGTCAACTAGTCCAATAGGTGTTCACTAAAATGAACTAGTTCTAGTAACCAGTTCGCGAACGAACTATCTACACAACAATACCACATAACGCATTATCATGCCAACCGTCGCCTTTCATCCGATCGCAGAAGCCAAGCAGCGTCGGGCGCGGTTAGTAGTTGAATGGATGATAGTTGGAACACATCGTATTGTAAATTTTGTATTTTTGTTTTAGATTTTTTTTCAAGATCGATGTTTAAACATTCCACGTAAACTGTCGTTTACAGAGTGGACGTGGCTATCAGATATACACGTTTTCTAAAAATTTCAAATTATGTGGAATACATATTTGTTTTTTGCTTTCATCAGTTCAGAAGGTGGTTTAGTGATATACACCTTTGGTTAGGGGCCCGGAAGAACAGTATTTTTTTAGCATAGAAGAAAACTATTTTCAAAAAATTATATTTTAGAATATAAATTCGTAGTTCATATATATTTTCGTTTTAGTATTGATTCATTATCTCTATTAGTTTAAATTAGTGATATGTTGTATACAAGTTAGCCAATTTTTATTTCTTTCAGCCTGTGTAACTATCAGCATTTGATTTTATCTTTCTTAATAAGTTCAACTATACCACGACCGTATCCGGGCAACTAGTTAAACAACATTCTGCTTACTTGGTAGCGTATGGTGGTGTCCCGTCACCACTAGTTCTCGTTCGTTCGTTCGCAACTATACTAAGTGTCATATAAAATGCAACACCCAGAATTATATATTGAATTTTGATAAAAACTTGTAAACATATTTGCTATCATGGAAGTACTATATACGCTGATAAAATGTTTCGAGCCGTGCTTTTTTATCAAGGCTTTTTTGTCATATCAGGGTCCGAACAATATGAACATGCTTACTTAATATTCAGTGATTTTTCTGTGTTGGTTCCATTTGTTTCATTGCATTATCATACCTAGAGTTCGCAGATGCGCTAATTTCACTCAACTTTCCGAGTTTGAGAGGGGTCAGATAATAGGGTTACGTGGAGCTGGATTTTCTTTTAGAGAAATCGCTAATCGAAACGAATCTACTATAATGAGACATTGTCAAGCGTAGTTACAAGAAGGCCGAAATCGACGATTTAGAGGTACTGGATGTTAAAGCCAGACTACAGACCGACAGGATCGTTATTTGAGGCAACTAGCACTCAGAGATCGATTTTCCACAAAGAGAGTAATTGCGAACCAGTGGTTTGACAGTTTATCGCCGAATAAGATCTTTCGGACTGTTTTCATACTCCCGATCTTGTACTACCTCTGATCCCACAGCATCGCCGGCAACGATAGGTATGGTGTAGGGAGAGGCTTGAATGAAATATGGCATGGAAATCAGTCGTGTTCAGCGATGAGTCCAGATTCTGTTTGGGCACACATGATGGACGTGCAAGAGTAAGTAAGAGACGTGGTGAAAGAACGGCATATTTATCGCACTGTGTGTGTTATGGTAGCATTCGAGGTAGCATGATTGCCCAGCGCCATATCCACGAAGTTTTACAACCACAGCTTCTTCATTTTTTGGAAACATTGCAAGATCCACTTTTCCAGCAGGACAATGCACGACCTCATGTCGAACGTGTTAGTTTAGACTTTTTAGAAGCATCCAGAGTAAATCTGCTTAAGTGGCGCTCTCGATCTCGAGACCTTTCCACCATCGAACATGTATGGGACATGATGGGAAGAAGGTTACAAAATTCGCCGCACCCTCCACAAACATTGGAGGCTCTACGAAACCAAATTCAGATGACCTGGGATACAATACACCAAGAAGACATCAATCACATAATCCAATCAATGTCGCGACGATTTAAAGAATGTGAAGCGAACAAAGGAGCATCAACACATTATTAACATTAAGGTGGAATATTTAAGCTATTTTGCGAAATTTCGAGTTCAAATTTTAATCACTTTCTATTTATCAGTAGACGTAAGGGCCGTATCGCCAGTCGATCCTACAATTGTAGGACGCCTTTATGGCCTCCTTGATTTTCATTGTTTTCTATTGTTCCGTGTCAGCACTCTGTTTTGAGGTTAGGTTACAAACATCTATTTGCATCAAGTTGTTCATGCTTTTGACATATATCATCTGTTTTATCTGAAATTTCCTACGATTCAAAAAGAAAATACAGCTTCACAATAGAAGAGCGCTGACGAGGACATTGAATAATAGAAATCTTAGCCTTTATGAAGGAGAGAAAATACTATAAAAATTAAGGAGGCAATAAAGACGTCCTACAATTGTAGGAACGACTGACGATACGGCCCTAAAACTTCTAAAAGTATGCTCAAAATGACAGCACTCCCAGTCGGTGTTGCATTTTCTATGTCATTTAGTATATTTCGCTTGTATCATCGAGATGCTGTAATACTAGTCTTTCGGGATGATGCTAGAATTTTTCGAGGAATGATGAACTCGTTCACTTAGTTCAGTCATAAGAATCGTTCGTTTGAACTAGTTCGTTCGCGAACTACACATCACTACTAACCATCAATAACAAATTTACATGAATGACATGTATCTGCAATACATTGCTTTGTCTGCTAAATACATATGCCATAAAACTGACGTCATACATCTTTTATCAAATCCATACCTTCACTAGCAACCAGTAGCTGAAACAAAGCATCATTAATTAACGTATTCTACCTGAAGATAGCAATAAGGGATACGAAAAATCATAGCGCCAACAATGCCTCGGTAGCAGAACACAAATATGAATTTAAAAGTCTACTTTGAAAAGAGTTAGTGTTTGATTCAGCTACTGTTTCATAGATGGCGCTACGTTTTTTATTCTTCTTAAATCAAGGTGTGAAGATTCCCAATGGCAGCAATATTCAATTTTCAAGACTGTCAGATGTAGATAGGAAAAGACATACTTAATAGAAAGTCATGAATCCATATAGGATTAAATTCGATATAAGTCCACCTGAGAAAAAAAAAGTTGGCTACAAACAAGTATAACAAAGGCATTATGTCAGTCAAACAGGTTCATAAAATTAGGATATAATCTCCAATGATCTGACAGCATTACGGCCTAGCGTTCCACTCTACCAACAGTACCGACTACCCAGCAACATGGTAACGCGGCATGTCAAAGAATACACGAATATGTAAATCATCGCCCAGTGGATTAGTCATCCCTCCCCATGCGGACCAGAGACACGTTCGCTCGTTGGGTTGTCCAGCACGCTTATATCGAAGATCCATCTCCATCATGCAGGGGACCTGGGTAGCCCGGCGTGTCAGAGTGTCGAGCTACTGATACATCAACTAGTCGGGCCTCGGGTTCGAATCCCTTCCTCGGAAATAACATTCCAAGCCATGTGATGGTCTTGTGGATTGTCCGCCAGACCACCCAGGGCATTTCAAATTGAGCTGATTGATAGTGGTACGAAAAGCGCAGAAACCAATAAATGAATGAATGAATGGATGAATCTCCATCATTCAAGTGTTCAGGACAAATGTACGATGAAATCTATGATGAAATATGTCTAATAGGTCCGAAGAATTACAGGGGTTGGAAATGTATAAATAGCTAGCATTAAAAAAATGAAATATACTCCCCCCCTCACCCAACGTCCAATTTTTAACCACTCCAAAAATTTTGCTAAACATGATTAGGATCCTCTGAAGCGTCAAAAGAAACGAAGTTTGCCCGCTTTTTGCGCTTGGCATAGTAGTAAGGTTAAGGTTAAGTTGAAAAACGCTAATCTTAGCGACACTTCACCTTTTTTGTACTTTTACTTAGGTACGAAATAAAGCCCATTTATTATTATTATTATAGTAGCGAGAATTTCATTAAAATCCAAGTGGGACTTCTCAAATTATAGCCGGGTCAGGGATTAATGGGCAGACAGACAACCGGACGGAAATGGTTGACATGGTTTTCCGTGATGTACATAAATATCATATAACTTCCAAAAATCATAATATCTCATACCATACATCCTTGTCTAGTGACGTAAGAAGTAAAAGACATATTTCATAGACAGGCGATGGCCATCTACTTCTAGGTTTCCAAATTGCCCCATCACTCTTAACTCATTTCAAAGCAGATTTCTTATTTCATTTCAGTATTATGGTACTGCCTCATATGTAACGTAGGATCTTTCAGATCCCTTTTTGGGTGCCAGAATACGTTATTCATTGATATAATATCTTTCTTCAGCTACTGAGTACTAGAGAACGTAACCATTGACTTGATTTAGGACGTGTTTTCCGCTTGTACTGAAAATTTCAAATTTGATTGGATTTTGCTCACAATGTGTAAGGAGTGGTTTGGATGAAATTGTGAATTTTTTTTATTACATGTAGTTTGAGGCTGCATATAATGCTTTTGACGTTTAATTGCATGACATTTGCCGACATTTAAAACACGGAAATTATTTTTGAGCATTAGGGGAATGTTATTACTTTTAAGTCATCTAAAGGTATGTGCCCACGGGTCCGCACCCTACTAATCGGACTGCTTGCCCTAAACGGAATGGATTTGATCCGAATCGGAATCGGATTGCCATTTTTAGTTTGCCATCATCGATGATCCGCTCAACTGACGTAATGGAAATCAACCGGCAGGGTTATTACGTAAAAAAACTATATAATGTTAAAAAAACCGACAAAATGTCAACTTGCTGACTTGACAGCTCCTAGTGTGTAAACAGTTTATTCCGCTCTTGCTTGCTATGAGCGCTGTAAGCCTCAAATATGGAGGAAAATCAGTGGTTTTGCTATGTGAGAAAATTATTACTGAATATGCTGCCCAAGTACCAGACGGGTTATTGTGTTGTCTTTTCTGAGAGAAGTTATAAATTACGATTTCCTCAGTTTTTTTTGCGTTTTCAAACATTTTGAGAAGTGCTACGGGAAATCACCACCGCGCCCGTGAGTAATTAAGCCACATCACAGAAATATTAGGAATGACATATCACATACAAAACATGTTCGCAGTGCCGCACATCTAGGCGCTGATTTGTATTTCGAAAAATAAATGTCTATAAAACTGAAATACTGGAAATAAAAAATAATGTAATAACCTCTTCACGTTTCATAAATATTCGTGTCTGTAGCGTATTTTGTCACCTGTTAGTTGTAATATACTTCACCAACCGAGAATTTTCTTTTCTTATCTCGCTCATTTTTGAAATTTAGCAAATTTGCATATGTAATTTCCAGGATCAACCATACATCTCAAGTAAGTGTATTTGAGACAAGAAACTAAGGAAATTATCATGAACACAGATTATTTATTAGCACACAAATCCTCACTAATCACCTATGCACTCTGCCGTTTCGCCCGTTTGCTTCTAGCTATAGCATACAACTTACAGCTTAGGCCTCCAATAATGCCATCTTTGAATCAGATGTTACATCACATCAGAGCTACACTATGTCAGCTCAAGCGTCATGACGTTTAGGCAACACGTACAGCTACACAATGAGTGCACATCAACTAAACAACAGCTAGTTACAAGTTGACATCTTGTAGAAAAACCTACATAATGCCGCTTAATCGGTTCCGTCAATTGTGACGACGCCTCCTCTAATCCCTATGACGTCATCGAGTCGCCGATGGTGCACTGCATACCATCTGCCCGGTGCAGATCACAGGAAATATTTGTTTCTAACATGTAGAGAATTCTGAAACTCGTTTAATGCGAGTAGTCGGTACGTGCAATCATTGAATAACGCATTCTGACTGAAGATAGCTAACTATATATATATATATTGTATTCCGGCGCCCAGAAAGGGATATGAAATATCGTATTGCTATCTATGAGATAATATCAGAAAACGAAAATGGATTTTGAAATCTGCTTTGAAAAGAGAGTGGTTGGTTCTGTTACTGTCTCATAGATGGGTGCATCTCTAAGGTCTAGGTTAATAGCAATACGTTAGTCAGTATCTGAAGATCATTAGAGGGACTCCAAAAAGCTGGGATTGAAGATCCAGCGTCATCTATGAAACAGCAGAACAAGCCAATCTAACTCTTTCCAAGTATATTTCTGGATTCATCTTCAAGTAATAACCGATTGCGTATCCATTCACGTGACGTCAGTTCAACCTCAGACACTCTTTCACGTATCTGTCAAAACTGGTTGTGTGGTTATACTGCTTTGTTTATTGCAAAGTCTATCAGTAAACTCTTCTCTTGTGTGTTTTTAAACACAATGTTCCTCCTTCTGAAATTCGCCAGCAGCTTGTTGAATTAGGCTGCTTCACGACAACGTTCGGTCTCACGTTGCGACAAGAACACAGATGCAACTGGCCCTTGCTTAGCACCATCAGACTTCCATCTTTTTCCAAAATTTAAGGAATTTCTTGGTGGCAAGCACTTGGAAAATGATGACATGTTGAAAGAATCTGTTACTAACTGATTTAACTGTTAGGCGGCACCGTTCTTTTGCAACTGGATCCAAAAGCTGATGCCAGAACTGGACAAATGTTCAAATGATTATGGTGACTATGTTGAAACATGACAAAAATGTTCATATTTTAGTTTGTGATACAGCTTAAATTCAATAAATAGTTTCTCTGACTCCATTACAAAATGGTTCTTACTTAAAAATTAACCACGTATCTTTTTGGGCACCGGAATACAATATGTGACTGTGGCTAGCTTCTCATGGAATACGTTAATCAGTGGTGCAATGCGAACTCGTGGACCTATACTTTTAGAAATCTGTTCTTATAAAACACTAAAAGCACCGTTTTTGTATTCTTGAAGAAACCGATGTGGAGCAAACCGTTTTCCAGATGTTTAGAAATGCTCTCTGATCCTTTCCTAACTCAAGAGAGAGCTTGTATCATTTCGCCTTGTTGAGTAGTAACTAGCTTTTTATAAGAACACACGTCGCAGCACTACAAAATACAGGATGTTCTAAAAGTTGGGGCATTTCTATTTAGAAATAACACTTTTAAAATAACGAACGCAACTTGCGATAAAATACGAGTAGCAACATTTAATAGAATCAAAGAAAAGTATTTCCTGTTCATTTGATAAGAAGATTCCGGTACCGAATTGTCGAATATTGTGTACTGTTATTGCCGTTCGTTTTAAAAGCACACAAGTTTGTTCGTTTCTTCCTCAATAGCAATATTCGGAGCTGCCTTCAACTGTGCCCGCCTCGAAGACTCTATAAACAGCCTTTGTACTTGATAAACAAATCTATGTAACGAGCGAAGGAAACGTCCAGGAAAGTAACCCGAATACACACACAGTACGTTATTGTTATAGGAACTTGCCACTTTTGTCTTTTACTCGCATACCACTGATGAGGAAGTATTGCAATCGCGAAAGATTTCGAAAATGAGATATGATATATATGATGTCTCGAAAAACCAAGTCATTTTTATCGGTCTGTCTGTGTCTCAGTCCGCTAAACATTGGTCCGTCTATAGCATGGAGAGTAACGCTCAGAATTTGATGAAATTTTCGCAAAAGGACGTAAAATGTTGATAGGTTTTGAACATTGCTGAAGTGGTGGCAGAATGGGAGACAAAAAACGAAAAAAAAAGAATCGCTACTCATTATTGGAAACTCTTTTGACAAAAAATTGGGAAGTGTGGGAAGGTGTAACTAATTGTTTTTGCGGTAGTATATTAACATACTCTAACCCTGGTAGTTCTGCCCACGTATTCGAGATCTTCGATACCCGCGTTGAGAAATGGGAGACAAACGTGTAAGGGTATAGCCGCTGCCCCTGCGCTGGTGCCTCGGCGACTGTGTGTTTCGGTGATATCGCATTTTTTAAACGGATGGGGTCTGTGGAATGTACAGGCCCATTTGACTGACTATCTATTTAATTCATTATTCAGTTATACATGCCCGTAGCTTTCCTGAAACAGGATAACTTGTGCCGAGCATAATTTTTCACTTAACGCTATTTTTTAAATCCAATTTATAACTAAACAGCTCGGTTTACCCACGCCTGGGTGGGATACTGAAAATTTGCTTAGTTTTACAAAAATGGTGTCTAAATGAAATCCCAAACTTGAAGAACTTTATGTATTGTTTCATTGAAACGAATTTTTGTCCTAATTGACAAGCAACTTCTTCGTTACAGGTTCAGCGCGAAAGCCAACATTCATTCTCCAATCTTGCCATCCAAACACCCAGATCAAGAGCGTGATGCTTACCAAGCTACACGGGGAAAAGGCAATGAAGAAATGAATACTATACACCAAATTGTTAAGACTGTTTAGATTGTAACATTACCTATTGTGCGATTTTTGTCTAAAAGTATTATTTTATTAATTTTGTTGTATATTGTATAATTTTGTATGTATTGTATATTGGTATGTTATTAGGAATTATATTTTTGTTAAATAAAAACGTTTCTTGGAATTTCTTGTTATCTAATTGAAGTTATTGCTAAACTGAACATTATATACTTCGGCGTGCGCCCCAGGACGTAAAAGTGCTCACCTGATAATGGCATACAGGGTTTTTCCGGAAAGTTATAGGACTCATTTTCTTCCGCCATGTCTGTACTTCGGAGCGTGCGCGCACCGACTGGATTCGGTAGAGAGTGTTCCTAGCTAACGAATGAGCGGCTGGTCAGTTGTCTCTGAGCACTTGGAGAGTCAGGACAGGCATTTTTGCGCGACGTGTTTCTGTGAGTGGTGCAAGCCGAAAATGCAGCATTCTTTAGAGCAGAGGTACGCGATTAAATTCTGTGTGAAACTCGGTAAATCTGCGACAGAGACATTTGATATGATCAAGCAGGCTTACCCAGGTGTTGCTTTAGCAAGAAGTGGTGTGATTCGGTGGCACCAGGCCTTTTTGGAGGGCCGGGAGGGGTCGCTGATGAAGACCGTGCTGGAAGACCTTCGACTTCGACAAACACCGATAATGTGACTCGTGTGCGCAAAGTTTTGAACTCAAACCATCGAATAAGTATTCGTTTAATTGCCCAGATGTTAAATTTACCAAAATCTGTGGTTCATGACATTGTGACACAGCATTTGAACATGCTCAAGGTGTGCGCGAAGATGGTCCCAAAAGTGCGCACTGACGACCAGAAATTGCGGCGAGTGGAAGTGTGCCAAGAAAATTTGAACATGTGTGAAAGGGACCCCCAATTTTTGAATAAAGTAATCACAGGTGACGAGTCGTGGATCTTTGAGTATGATCCCGAGACAAAGAGGCAATCTTCCGAGTGGCACACGACGGCGTCTCCTCGCCCAAAAAAGGGAAGAATGAGCAAATCCAAAGTGAAAACGATGCTCATTGACTTTTTTGACATCAAAGGCATCGTCCACCATGAATTTGTTCCTCCTGGACAAACCGTCAACGCCAAGTTTTACATGGAAGTGCTCAGGAGACTCAAACGAAGGGTCAGTCGGGTTCGACAAGACATCGCAGCCGACTGGAAGTTGCACCACGACAGCGCCTCGGCTCATACCGCCTTTCTTGTGAACTTCTACCTGACCAAGGCCGGCATTCCAACGCTTCCGCAGCCGCCCTACAGCCCAGATGTGGCCCCCCCGGACTTTTTTTTTGTTTCCTCGCCTGAAAAGGCCGATGAAAGGCAAGCGTTTTGAGACGACAGAGGGGATCCAAGCAGCATGCACCGCGGCTCTCAAGGCTATTCCGGAGAATGCCTTCCGTGACGCCTTCAATGCTTGGAAATCACGCTGGCAGCGCTGCATCGACGCAGAAAGAGCATATTTTGAAAGTTTTTAAAGAATTGTAACGATTGGCTCAATAAATGTTTTTAAATCGACTCAGTCCTATTACATTCCGGACAAACCCTGTAGATTTATTGACTTTGAGGCCAAATATTCCAAAAGCAAGTGCAGGTGGTTGACCTTCGAATTTTGAGAGGTTTTAACGCTCTGATGGGGAAAATGTGTTTATCATAAGAACTCCTGTAAATCCCATATGGATTTTTTCAGAGACTAATTGGTGGAATTCGTTCAAACTTCACATAAATATTTGTCAACACGATACCTTGAACATATAAAAATTCCGTACATTTTAATAAATTGTGACCAAACGCAACTTAACACTTAGACAACATGATTACAGATAACAAGTGAGACAAATCCCAACATACCTGGACTATGAATGCAATCTTCCTAAAGACCAGGCAACTCCGCATACTTAACAAAAGTAGTTCAAATGTCCGTCAAAAACAGTCGTGATAAAAGTCACGTGCTCATTCCGTCATTTCGCATTGGTGGGCTTAATTTGATTCAGGTTTCCACCAATGCCCGCCAATGTTTTGGACAAGGTAGGGCAGAGGTCACCTTGAAGCTGAAAATTTGAGATTATTTTGAATTTCGCCAAGAACCAATATAGTGTCTGTATATTTTGGCTGCTTTCGTTGACGATACAAATTCAGGTAAGTTCACATATCCTTTTCTAAAAATAACCTATTTCACTGTGTTTTGACAACATTTCTTAATTATTCAAGAAATAAATGCATGCAGTATTTGTTTTGTTAGCATTCAAATTTGGTACTGACAAAAATGTACCAATTTTAGGCTAAACATGACAGAAGCAGAGAGTTCAAAATTTATAGAACGTGGTGCTCATAAGGGCAAGGGCATCGCGGTTTTCACAAGTGGAGGTGACTCTCAGGTTAGTTCCCCTTTGGGCCCTGAAGAATTCAAACTAATATCAGGTGTTTTCAGGGGATGAATGCAGCCGTAAGGGCTGTGGTTCGTATGGGCATATATCTGGGATGTAAAGTGTATTTTATCAGAGAGGGATATCAAGGTAAGTCAGCTGATTTCTTTTATTTTGCAAGCTATTTGCATGGGTGTTCTTAACTACACTCGAGATAAAATTGTGATGTGCCATTTGGTTATACAGCTACAAATATGTTAAGGGGGTAGACGTTAAGTCCTCCATTTTACTGTTTTTTACCGAAATATTCTAAAACATTATTTTGATCTTTATAGGTAAAACTATTCCATAATCCCTACTCAAGTAAAAAATAATTAATTACAATGTAATGCAACTCTTCATTAGTAGAAAATGTCTCGATTGCTGTGTTAGAATTATGTTTATTAATTGTCAATATCAACATAATAATAGAATACCTAAAGGAGTCTTAATATTCAAGTTACTCTATAACACACTTGACTCAGGTCTATCAATATCAATCAATAAAACATATCTATCTAGAAAAATTCTGTTTTAGTTATATTCAATCAATTTGGTAATTAGCAAAGTTATATTATTCAAAGTTATTCCTGCATAATGGATAATATATTACAGTAGGCTTAGTAAATGATTTTAATTTATGGTTTATTATATTGCTGGTAAGTAATGTATGTACTTGTTAAACAAAAACTAGTTATGAATTACTTTCATTTTATTATAATAATGCAACTATGACTAGATCTGTATATGAAAGACTATGCTGAAGGTGATTAAAAGTATTTCGGTGTTATTTAAAATATTTCAAGGTCCTTTAAATGAATGCTTCTACACATGCCCCCTTCTTATCTTCATTTATTACCTTCAATGTTATTACTTTCCTGATGTGTATTGCAATCAGTTCTAAAGCTCACTATACAGTAACCCTAGGTCAGGTACCATAACACAGCCACATATCTGTGAAATTGAGTAAACATTAAAATATTTGTTGCAATAACATCAATCATAATATTTTGCAGCATTGTATAATTATGGCTTAACCCAGGAAATGGTTTTTAAAATGATTAATGTGACATGGAAATACATATGTGCAAACACCATTTTATCAGCTTATTTATATTTACAAACCCTGTTGTTTGAAACACAAAAAGTGAAATATATCCTTTAATTTTTACTTTGTTATTCGTTAAACAGATAACAGATGCATATATCAGTTGATTGTTTATGAAGCCTTTAGTCAAATTAATGCTGTAAAACTAACAATGTAATCAAATGATGCCTAAGTATTTTATCGTTTCCATCTGGGTATTTCTTCCCTTCTTTGTTTTCTTTCCCCATTCCTTACTCATTTTTTTTCCTTAAAATATTTTGATAATCAGTACTGAAAATTATGGCTACTTCTGAAAGGTGGCCAGTTAGAGTAGCCAAATAAACTAGCTACTCTGCAACTTGCATTGATTGCTTGTAAGGTGACAGTGTGATAACCTCATTATCACCATTTCATAGTGGAAATAGAAAAGATCACAGTAAATTCATTATCACGGCGAAAAAGAATGGAGGGAAGCAAAAAGGAAAAACTTCATTGGCAATGTTGCTTGGGCCTCAAAGTACTGTATTCATGCAAAAAATTTTTGATAAAACATGGGAGGATTGTCATCTATATTGACATGTATATTCTAAATGCTGTTTATATAATAATTTTGATGTTTTTGATAGGTATGGTAGATGGAGGGGACAACATTGTTGAAGCGAATTGGTCGTCAGTGAGCTGTATTATTCACAAAGGTGGCACTATAATTGGTTCTGCAAGATGTAAAGATTTTAGGTAAATATCATAATTTACTTCTGATTTTGCTCTCAATGTATAATTTCTCAAACATTCCTTATGAAAGCAGCTGGCTCAAAAGTGCCACATGTCTCCACAATTAACCACCCAGACAGTGTGAGGGCATGTTGAAGGTAGGGTCTGTATGTATATTACAGTCAATTTTGACAGCTGTCACTGATGCTGCTAGATTGATATACTTCAAGGTTGTGCTGCCAAAAGCTCAAAAGTCAGGCTGCTCCATTTGTTCTTCAAATCAACCATATAAGATACTGTCTCATCTTTATTAGAAATCATCCGTCCAGTAAAGGTGGCAGAATCAACTGAAGCAGAGTTAAAGCAAGGATAACATTAGGATTATGTAGTAGATGCTCTTATTTCTACTTGGGTATTTTTGAGAAACATTTATTTCTGAAATGTACATGATATACTTCTATTACAGAGAACGCGCAGGTCGACTGAAAGCAGCCAAAAACCTCGTAGATAACGGCATTACCAACCTCGTGGTGATAGGAGGTGACGGCAGTTTGACAGGTGCCGATCTTTTTAGACAAGAGTGGTCATCCCTATTGGATGAACTGCTCAAGAACAACCAGATCACCACCGAACAACGGGAGAAATACAAGTCACTGCAGATTGCCGGACTTGTCGGGTCCATTGATAATGATTTTTGTGGGACTGACATGACTATTGGAACTGACAGCGCCTTACACAGGTCAGCAGCATTCATACTTCTGTTTTTTCTTTGGCCAAGTCATTTTATTTTCTATGAAAAGCTAGCTGAATAATATATGTACACTGTTTCTTCAATTTTAGTTAATTAGCTTTAAGATCATTTTATGGTATCTAAGATCATAGGACATCTCATCATTGACACCGACATTAGTATATGCATCTATACAAAGATGGTAATATCAAACTAATTTGTAAGTCCAAAATGATGAATCAATTCAAAAAGTATAAGTACAAAGCTTCTTCTGGCGACATATCAGAAAATTTCTGATTGAACAATGTGGACGCCTTAACTTTGACTCTCCTTGTATAGATGGAAATCTTGAATATATGCATGCTTATCGTTCTTATATCTTCTAGAATTATTGAAGCAATAGACGCCATCGTGAGTACTGCATATTCCCATCAAAGGACATTTATTATGGAGGTCATGGGGAGACATTGTGGGTAAGTTTTATTATTGATTTTAATTGATAATCATATGCCAATATTAATGATGAAAATATGATATCCCTTTCATACACATTCTGGCATCAGATAGCACCAGACAATTGTTATCTGGTGTTGATTATCGGTCCAGATATGTATATGTTTAAAATATTTTCCTGCATTTGGAAACATGGTCAAACAAACAAATTATATGTTGATTATCATTCCAGACACGTATATCAATTATTTTCATATCTTTGAAAATATGTTGAACCTTTTACATGAAAGCATTCTTCAGTAACTTTTCAATTCAGCAAACTCTAGCTTTTCCCAGCCTAAAAGACCAACAGTGAAGCTGCTAAAGATTTTTTCGTTAATTTCATATTTCGCCTTGTTAAGTTGTTAGGCGATTATCAGTTGATCAATAATTGCCTTAACCCCCTATATGTAGACAAAGGGTGTCTATGAGTTTAACATGTTTATGTCTTCAATATGAAATGATTTTAGATTTAAATTTTCTTTTTATGAAAGAAGACTTCTTCAAGAATGTTCACAGAAATCCAAGGTCGCCGGTCGTAATGTTGCCAATATTTGCTAAAATTCGGACGGTTGACGTTTGGTTGAGTTGTCTAATCAATTTTGATTCAAGTATAGAACGGGTGATGCTGTTGGGGTTCAGGGTTGCCGCGGAACCAACATACAATTACTACAGATTCCTTGTTACACAATATCTGAAAGAAAAAAGTTTTTAGGTATTTAGCGTTAGTAGCAGCTTTAACGTCAGAAGCCGATTTCGCATTCGTACCAGAATCCCCTGCACCAGAAAATTGGCCAAAAAAACTATGTGCAAAATTGGAGCAGGTATTTCATTACAAAACCTGACCTCTTTGGTCTTCTGCTCTGTAAATATTTTTTATGTAGTGTGCTCAGCCTTTTTTCAGGCTACTTCCACGAAAGGTTTTGCATTATAAATACCATTATCATGGAATGTGGATTATGTCACATGATTTTTTTATCGGTTTCTCAGTTTTTTTTACTGGAATGGGTTTACTGATGTTAGTTTTATAAATATAGTTAAATTGGGGTTATCAAGACCACAAAAATGCTCATAATGAGGCCTACAAAGAGTAAATCGGTTTTCAGTTTTTTGATTTTCATCAACAATTATGTGACAAAATGATAAAAATATGTCATAGATGTATTGTTAACATTTTTTCCTCAATTAAGATTTTTACCTTGACCTAAACATGAGATAACACAGTCACCTTTAGTCAAAGTACAATATCTACCAAATTACATAAACAAAACTGTATGTCGTTGATAAAAAATAAAACGCGTATCATAGAGCATTAACATGATAGTATAATCCTTTAAAAATACATTTTTTATAATTATGCCTTTTTACATATATGTATATTTGAAGTTTTTGTTGAAAAATTCAGCAAATTGATCTAGTAATAATGCTTAACCTTTTATGGAAATCTATAACTAATAACTATTTCCTGTCCTGCTTCTAAAATTAGTTATTTTATTAGTAACTGTCATTTTTTCTAATTTTAATATAAGGTATAGATTTCTGTGAAGCGTCATATTAAAATATTGTTGGCTACCTTATTGTTGTATAAGATTTACTTGTGTTTAGTAAACACCGTATTTATGTTTAGAACGTCAAGTCTATGTCTTCTCATTCATTGACGTGAACACAATAATATCTGAAAATACACGCTTCATGCAACAGTATTGTATGAAACTGCAAAAGAAAATTTGCAACATGTTGGGGACACTCGAACATCGTACCATATTATTTTGATACGTTAAAAATATTTGTAAATACCGGGTCGTTACATAATCATTCACTTATCGTAGCCAAGTGGCATTGATTCCCAAGTAAGTGCGACGTTTTAAAACTAATTTTAGGTTCGCTACTTGAAGTTGTATTTGTTAGTATAGTAAAATTAGGAGCGCTCGGGTCAAAGGTGAAAGACGCTTATGGGAGTTTATTGATTTAATACGCGACTAGATAAAGTGTCCTCATTATGAGTGTTAGGCACTGTTCTCACCAAAGGCAACCCGACGACGAGTCCATTTCGACTTTAGTAGTGTTGCTAGTGTATTCCCACTGACAGAGGCGACTATAAGGGGGGGGGTCAACATACGAGAATTTGCCAATTTTTTGGGTGAATTATTGCTAATTGGGGACGGGACAGTAGTTCAAAATATGATGAAAGTGTCTAATCTGTAGGTAACTTTTTATTTGCAAAATTTGTAAAGCGGTAGGTAATCCGCATAGTTTCGTAGTTGGCAGCGTCACATATATTTGTTTTTTATAAGTTTTAACGGCCATTTAGGTAAAGTATCGACAAATATATAAATAATGTTTAATTTGTTATGAGTTAAAAAGGACTGAAAAAACGATATCTTGTCTCTTTAAAACAGGAAAACAAGTCTTTGGCGATTTTTCTAACGAGATGTACGAAATTTTATTTTTCCACTTTCAATATTGTTTGCGCCACATCGCTTCTAAAATACTGATTAAATCACGGGAGTATCAGTGTACAAGATCCAAATGTAAAATTGCTTACTTGCTTCGTAAAAGCATGTTAACGCTATTTTAAATTCTTCATGGCATAGATACCTATTTTTTGCTACCAATTGGAGAAGTCCGAAAATATCAAAAAATGTGTACTATTTTCATTCCACAAGATAGAAATATAAAATCGTATGTACATTATCACGGAGCTGTCTATTTTTGGAGCAAAATGGAATTTCTTTCAATATTTTTTATGGCTCTGCATTGCGAAATATTCATAATCATGAAAACCGCAATACTACCCCTACGATCTTTTTGGTTTTATTTCCTTGAAAATGTTTTAAAGTATATGGTATTTAGGATACATAACTAGCGACATTTTTTATAGCTATCCCTTTTCCTATTCTTATGTTGAGTCTCAACAGATACGTTTTCACTATTAAAGTAGAAATACGATATTGAGATCATTCGCCATTTTAACCAAAAATACCTTTCATTCATGAGATGTGATGTAATACATAATAACAGAATCGCATATTAATCAAAATGTATTCCTGTTGTACGCACATTCCTCTTGTTCTGCTGAATATGTGTTTGCCATTTTATTTATTGGTTTGTTCCATTTTTTTGTTTTTTTTTGTCTCGTTGACGCTGTGACGTATATTTTACCTAACAGTGTGTAATACACCGAAATGATGCACTGTTGAAATAAAGATTTATTATTATTATGCAAAACTCGCATGGACATCGCTGGTAGAAATAATAAAATTTTACATCATAAATTGCACCTTGATGTATAGAAGCCGTGTATCATATCAAACTTCATAAAGATATCTACAATAGTATCAGAGTTATTATAAATTACCAACTGCACCACCCTATAACTCAAAAGATAAAACGCTTAGGACATACGTTCACGCTTCCTTAAAATTGGTCCAAGAATCACCTTCCTAAATATTAGCATATCACTAAGAGATGTATATTATGCGTGAGGAACATGGATGTATTAAAGCAATTCCTGTAGTTTTACTGTGACCTGCCAAAAACGGTGAAAATACCTACATTTGGATACACGTGCCCTTTTTGCCGTCGGGTTGCGGTTGCCATTTACTTTCGGTGAGAAGGGTCCCTTAATCGGCTCCGTGAAACAAGCAATATCTTGGATTTTAACAATATGTTAGTTATGAGAAATTGAATATATTCAAGTTATATTTTCTGGTGTATCAAATATATTCCCGAAGCTGTTCTTTTGAAAAAGCGAGCTAAGCTAGAAATGTTTCAGCTATCTAGCTCTCGTAGCCGCTTTGACAGGCGAGGCCGACTATGTTTTCATACCGGAATGGCCTGCTGATCCGCATTGGCCTGAGATGCTTTGTAAGAAAATTTTGCAGGTATTTCATTGGAGAACTTCTTTAATTAGCACTGCATCTTGTTCTGGGCGTAGCTAATCGTATATGGAATCGGACGGGGCTAGACGAGCCGTAAACCTCGCATTCGTGGGAGAAATTTTCCAACTTGATTCTCTTTTCATAATCTTGTTTGTTGTTCAAATAAATAAAGTGGCTGCCGGTCGGTAAGCGGGTGTAAAGGAATCAAATATCCGAGGCGTAGGGTTATTACGTAAACTTGTTGTCTAGGTAGGCTAGTGTGCAAATAGTTCATTCCGCGCTTGCTACAAGTGAGCATGAAGTGACCGACAGCTAGACAATGTCTTAAAATAAGCCTAAAATAATCCTGAGTTCTTGTAGAGGAATGTTTGATCTTTATTTAAGGCCCGTATCGTCAGTCGTCCCTACAATTGTAGGGCGCCTTTATGGCCTCCTTGATTGCCATAGTCTTCTACTTCTCCGTGTCAGCGCTCTATTTTGAGGTTATGTCACAAACATCAGTTTGCATCAAACTGTGCTTGGTTTTGAGTTATATCATGTTTTATCAGCCTGAAATTTCCTACAATTTAAAAGGAAAACAAAATCTTCACAATAGGAGAGCGCTGACGCTGACACGGGACAAGGGTAATCTAGAAATTTTTGAAGGAGAGAAAGGAGTACGACAATCAAGGATGCCATAAACGCGCCCTACAATTGTAGGGACGACTGACGATACGGGCCTAAGAGTCAGCGCTCTCCTATTGTGAAGATATGTTTTCTTTTTAAATTGTAGGAAATTTCAGGCTGATAAAACATGATATAACTCAAAAGCAAGCACAATTTGATGCAAATAGATGTTTGTGACATAACCTCAAAATAGAGTTCTGACACGGAGAAGTGGAAAACTATGACAATCCAGGAGGCCATAAAGGCGCCCTACAATTGTAGGGACGACTGACGATACGGGCCTAAGCAGCCACAAAAGTAATAAGTTTTAACAGACTTTCTACGCATTTTAAATGATCATTTCTTAGGATTATCAGACTTTAGATCTCTCGAAAATGGTTAACTTTAGATGAAACTTGTTAAGGAACTTTTTGTTTAGGACGACCAGAAACACCTGAAAAAATCTTCCACAGAGTGCAAACAATTCGACCCTCACCGAAACTATAAGAGATACGAAATCGCTTAAATGGGGCAAAGGTGCGTATTTGGTAATTAACAAAATTGGGCTTAGAAAGTACTTCCGGAGAGAGACGGAAAAAAACGAATTTTCCATAAATCGTTCGAATTTTTGCCGATTTTATTTATAGTGGGATTTCAAAATAAATGCACATTAACATTGTCACTTTTTCGCCTCTACAAGATGACGTTATTAGAATTTCATTATGACGTTTCGTCCGTTGTCCTCCATCATCAGCTTTTTCTTATGGACTCCATATTGGGTTTTTGCTTAGATAGTTTTTCATTCTGATTCCAAAAATATACAATATGTCATACATTGATATTGCCACAACTAAGTTATTTCTGGTTTGGTATAAGAAACAAATAACTATCTAAAAATTTTGAGGCCGACCTAGGAATGTGCACTTTATTTCGAAACCCCATTACAAATTAAGTCCAAAAAAAAATATTTTAAGAAAATTCAGTTTTTTGTGTTTCTCTACGGAAGTAGAATTTCGAAACTTTCTAAGCGGCATTTCATTAGATACCTAAATATGAAACTTTGCCCCGATTTAAGTAATTTCGTATTTCTTACCGTTTCCGAGATCCCAATGGCGAGGGTCGAATTTGAGACACCCGGTATTTTGTTTAAAATAAATTTGCAACGTACTACCTTTCGGCATTCTTTTGATTCAAGTTAAGGGTAGCATTCAACAAACGTGATAATGAAAAGAAAATATCGTCGGAGGCGACAATGTCTCCCACAATTGCAAGGTTTCCGTTTCGTCTAGGCGTTATGATTTAAATAGATTAACTGGCAACATAGCGAATTCATATTCTTTAACGTTGTCGCTTGATTTTTTGGTATGCAAATATACCAGTTTTCGTGTGCGAGGTTCTTCGTCATTTGTACATCAAAGTTCAAACTGATAGGGACAATTCTTGGAAGCAAATGAAGTATACATGAATAGTTTGCCTTTCTCTAAATACCTAACAGGTAACATTTATAATAACAAAAGAAACCATAATGGCTTTTGGTATCGACTAAGCAACTAACCTATTTTCTGTTTTGTCTCATTGTCCACTGTAGTTACTTAGCATTAGTAGCGGCGTTGACAGGTGAAGCTGATTATGTTTTTATACCCGAAGAGCCTGAGGAAAATTGGCAGAAAACGTTATGTGATAAACTAGCCCAGGTATTGGAGTGTGAAAACAATCTTGGAAATGTGTTGCTGGAATATTAGAATAGAATTTGGGATTGGAAACATGCACTGGCTTGGCCACTATAGTCCCTAGTGTTATAGAATCTGTATCTGTAAGATGGATCATTTCACGTGAAGCGGGCAAAGAAAAAGAGTGAGGTTTTAAAATTCCTTCATATTGGACTATTTGAACAACTACATGAAAAAGAGAACATGGTTTCTTTTTTACTTGCTTGCACTTGCTTATTTGCTTAGTTATGGGCTTCTAACAGATAGCCGCAATTGAATTCGGGATTTATTAGGGGTATTTAAGCGATGGCCTTGTATAGTACATTTTTGATAAAAAAAAGTCAAATTTGGAATTGGAAAAAATAGCGTGCAAACCAAAATTTGCGTAACAATTTTAATTTTAGTTGTATTTTCTCCAAAATGTAATCGCTACTAATATTATAAATAGGAAAGAGTAAATGTTTGTTACTCAATCACGCCAAATAACTGAACGGATCTGGATGAAATTTGGCACAGCGATAGGTTATAGTCTGGAATTGAACATACTCTACTTTTTATCCTGGGAAATAACTCAATATTCTATTCCACTAGCTTATTGGAACTTGACGTGATGTATCTGGCGCGAAAGCGCTCAGTCACTGATAAAACCGAAATTAGTAATGGTATATAAATGGAGCATTTACATCGGGCATTTACTGCATTTCTTAGCATGATCGTCTTGTTTTTCCTCAAGCATAATACTGTGAATAAATAGTTATTTGGTTATTTGTCATATAATCTTTAATCTGTTGCCTAGCAAACCTAATGCTGCGTGTCCGTGTCCGTCAAGTGACCTAGACGTCTTATTTTGCACCAGCTATTACTCGCGACTTCGCACGCTTGAAACTATTACTAACACAAAATAATGTTTTTAACTAATTAACTTTCGATCGCGTTTTGTATCTTGGATGACATTAGTAAATTGACAGCCAACTTGCATGCTTAGGAAATTTGGTTATTTTATTAGTGGCGCCACTTTCACGTTCGCGGGTAAAACCGCGGGACAGAAATCTATTATAGCATAAAATACAGTAGAAGTTTTAATTAAGAAGTATGTATTTAGATAGTGGTTATGACGTTAGGCGCTTGTTTAGGTCGGCTGGTTAGTGAGATATGGCATTAGTAGTGATTTTAAATGTATTTGAACTGAAATTTATGATGTTATAATACTTTTTAAATATTTGTAATGAAATGCAATCAATGAAATTTACAGAGCTACTAATTTTTATTATTTATATATTATATACATTATTTATTACCTGATAATCGAAGAGGAATAGAGTTGATTATAATTTTGGTACGAATAATAAACTATACTTTCTACAGCTGTACTATGATAGAAATACTTGCTAAATTTACTATTACTGTTTTAATAATGATTTCGTTTTGACAGCTACTAGATGTACAAATATTCCTAGTATAAACAAATTTCAAAACCTCACTTTTTTGCGTGATCCGCTTCATCTGAGATGCCCCCCATATGTGACGTTTTGAGAACAAATTATATTATAGAAGACTCATGTTTTTTATTCGAACAAGTGTCCAAAATTTATCTTCCATAATCAAATGGCGTAGTTTCCAAAAGTTGCAAGTATAGCTTGAGTCATTGTATAAACGAAAAACTCTAACTTGATCGTGATAAGTTTTCTACGTTCTGACCTTGGAGTGTGGCTCTACTGCAATGGAGCTTAAGTTTCCGCCAGATGTGAGGGAAATAAGCCTTTGTTGAATATTAACAAAGCTTGATTCGTACATATCAGATGCAGATTCTATCCGAAATTCATATTATGGAACATTTCATTAAACTGATTTCTAAGAGGGCTGATTCACCTGTTTCTCATTTGTATATATTACATTTTTTTATTATATATAACGTGTAGCGCTAGAATCTACATTTATGATATGGGCTAGGCACCAGGATACAAAATCTGGAAAACGAGGGAATTTAGTATCCAATAGAAACTGCGCTTAGTTCTATTACTTTTTCTCACAGCTTTTACCAGATATCAGACCAGTTTGAGAATGCATTTATTTTGTCAAAACAGCATGTTCCTAGATGTTTCACAACATTATTTCATCACATAATTATCATTGTTGGAGTTGAGACCGATGAACGATGGCGAATTTTTTCTTCTGCTATTTATCAAGATAATGTCTCTGGGTGCAACTTTTCTATCAAAGAAACGTTAAAGAACGGAGTTCCTCCAAAAGTAATAGAACTACGCCCACTTTCTATTAGTTTTCTTCTTCCATGGATCACATCTTCATCTTAGCTAAATCTTAATTTTACATTAATCTTGTAATAATTAGTTATCGATTTGCATCAATCATGTTCTGAAATAATCTACACCTTACATAGTTTCCATTACTCGTATCAGACCCATGCTATATACCAGGCTTCTTCACCTCATAATGCCATGAAGTAAAAATCATTGAGGTTAAGGTATGCTCATAATTACGCTTCTCTATGCTTTTCAATGTGCTTTATGTTGCTTTTGGTGTGACATCGTATTCGTACAGATACTCGAAGACTGTGTATCGAAACTCTGTTCAAGTCTCATTTGCGAATCGAAATGTTCGTATTGGCCAGCGGGCCACAAACGTATGGACACGTAACGACAGGTGAACAGTGCACGAACATTTTGCGATAGATTGCTTGTGATGTCTTGACACGGTGTAAATGAGGTTTGAATAGGCCGTGGACAGCTAACTATATTCAGAACTAAGATACCGTAAGCAAAAGAACGAAAATGTCAACCAATAATGTGCCTTCGACATATATACATACTTCAGGTACACAGTTTTACAGTATCTACTTTTGGTTTGTTATATTTTTGCAAAAAACATCTTTTTATTGTATTTCTCCAATTTAGGAAAGGAACTCTGGTCAACGTTTGAACATCATAATAGTGTCAGAAGGAGCTATCGACAGAAATGGTGATCCTATCACAGCAGAACAAGTGAAAAAGGTTGTGGTGGACAACCTTCATCAGGATACTAGGATTACTGTTCTGGGTCACGTACAACGAGGTGGCAATCCTTCTGCTTTTGACAGAATTCTGGTAGCTATTTTGTAAAATCTCAATTTTTTTCCCGAATATAATAAGGATTTGATCAATAATTATCCGATTTATATTCAGGCAGTATCATACGACGTCTGTAAATTAAGTGATTAGACTGGAAACGTAGCGTTCGATCTGGCAATACTGGAAGCGCCGGGCGTGGAGGGGAGATAGGGGAACATGTGATACGCCTTCAGTACAAGTTTGAACTCGCTCGAGTCATATGGTTGTCCGTAGTGATTTTTTTTGCGAAACAGTTTACAGTTTTTCATACAGTGTTCTAAAAATGAATGACATCAATTTCGAGCAACGGTGTGCTTATCAGGTTTTGCTTCAGACTTGGGCACAGTGCAATGGAAACTCTTGCTAAACGTGTGTTTTGTCAATAGCCCAGGTTTTTCGGTAGTTTGAGGCATTTTCAGAAGGGAGAGAGTCGATTGAAGATGAACCACGAAGCGGAAGGTCTTCATCCTCAAGAACCGATGAAAGTATCGACAGGATCCGGGATCTTGTGCGGTCAGATCTTGACAGTCAGAATAGTCGGGAAAGAGTCAAATTGTAATTATAATTGATTAAAAAAATTAAAGAAAATCTGTCCCATCGCTTAATGTACAGACCTCGTATGTAGTCATGATGGCGACATTGTCCTCGATACTGCACGTCCAGCGCCAACGACGAGACAGTGTTGCCATTTTCCCTCCACATGAAAATGGCCTTAAAACTTGGATTATCTAAAGTTCCAAAGTAGTTCATCTCAGTAGTTGACGATTCTTTAGTTAAACATAAATTTCGGTTACATAAATTACATCAAGGTTGTTTTTTTAGGGTTGCAGAATGGGGGCAGAGGCAGTAATGGCGCTGATGGAAGCCGATGAGAATACCGAGCCTTGCGTCATCTCACTAGACGGTAATCAAGCTGTCAGAGTACCTCTTATGGAATGTGTCAAACAAACCAAGGCTGTAGCTCAGGTATCTCATTCTATTCTACTCGATTTTTCTTCATGGTTAACTATTACTATCCCATATTCTCGTTAGTCTTAGGGTGCATTGTAACCCTATGATGTACTTCTTTATACGACTTCTGTAATATTTTTATTTCATTTATCTGTTATGTGGTCTCTATCCCTTTTTTAGGCTATGGCGGACAAGCAGTGGGAGAAAGCGGTATCTCTAAGAGGCAAGTCATTTATGAGAAATTTGGAAACGTACAAGTTACTGACCCGTTTGAAGCCACCAAAGGACGCTTTTGATGCTGAGGGTCATGGCAAGGTAAGTGTTTGTTTTTTTTTTAGATTGCTATCGATTGTTATGTTTTTAGTGCATGTTTTAACGCATGTGATATTTGCACGACACTACTATATCGTTCGTGTAGATATATCTATATGTAAATGTGAATGTCTATCAGCATCACGTCTGAACCACAAAATAGAAAGACGTAAAAATGTGTGCGCGTTTACTAATTTATTCCCAAAGAAGGTTGTCGGCACGGTTTTATCCGCGAACGCTTAGACGATTTTGCAAACAATTGTCGCGGCCCAAAATCTCCGGCGTCAACGTCAAGCCGGCCTCAGCGCGGCCTGCCATCGTCCCAATCTACCTGTAACCGTTGTTTATTTTGCATTAGCTGTTACCTGCGGCTTAGTACGCTTTAAACTGTTAACTAATGGCGTTTCTAAACGGGCAATATTTTTCTAGCTCGGCCAAATTTTTTGACATTTCCGACGTATTCTCATGTGGTGTTGTCAGGTTGCTAAATTATTGGAATCCTACTTAATTTAATGTATGTAAGCTGTATTCCTATAATTTCGTCAGCCATTCGTGTCTAATTTTATAGACCCTCTGATAAGAAATTCTGACTAGGGATATGTCTACACATTATAGACAATATGTCCAAGATATCCTCGAGATATAGCAGACATATCCATTATATAAGACATAGCTTTTAAGCTATGCTATATTGCCGTACTTAGGTAACAGGCATTTAAATTCATTTATAGCCTTTTTAAAAATTTGACGCCAATACATTTCTTTTATAATATTAATTTCAAAATGTATCATTGAATATTTCTTTTAACAAAAATAGTTATTTTTTCAGTTTGTCAAATATTTCATATCAATTACATTTCCTAAGCATTAAGGCAATAAATCAATTTATCAAAGTAAAAAATCAGTCGTTTTCAAACTATACTGGTTTTATTTTTCTGTACTGCCTTTTCACCCTTTATTACCTATTATAATGTTTACTTATTCGAGAATGAGTATTTATCATTATAAATAATTAGTTTTTCCTCGAAAATAGTAATTTTAAAAAATATTCTTCGTTTAACTTGACATATAAAAAACAAGCCGCTTTTACTTTAGTCATGTAATTATTTTTGAATATAATTATTAATTTTAGTCATATAACTATTGAATTGAACTATCCAAAATGATGAAAATATTTACTTTTGTGTTATTTATGTCAATTTCATTATAAGTAAATTATATTAAAATAAAGTTCATACTTATTTTACATAACCGCGTTTTTTCCGTGAAAAAATAATATTAATGGGTTCTGATATCTACGGAGAAGGTAGTAAATTTGTTGTTGCAGGGTATAGAAGCAGTAAGTCACATGGTACTGCTTTATTCACAATTACAGATGGAACGTCATTTATTTTCGGCCTCGACAACAAAATTATCCGAAATATTGTACAAGTCGTGTCACGAATTTGCAAGCACCTTAGCAAAATATAATCTGATTTAATAGAAACTCTGTTCTCATTTTAAGTTTGGTATTGCTTTTTACATTTTTCAATCAAATCTAATGCGTATGTTGCTTTTATGCATAATCTGTAAAAAACTGGCGAAACCTGTTTTTGTACTAAGCCTATTTCATTTGCAAAAAGTTGTCAAGTTGCAAGTTAGGATGTATTCCTTGTTTAGAGGTATTTTAATTTGTTTTACCTTTAATTTTTGTAATGCTTACACTGTATTGGTTTTGGTAGAGCCACAGTCTTTCAAGCATATCCGTTCCTTCTGGGGTAAGTATATCGACAACCAGTAATTGTATCTTTCTATTGCTTAGCCTCTGCTGTAGCACATTTGATTTTTTAGGTAGGTTTCAAATTATGTCTTGGGTGGCCCAGTGGAGAAGATCAATTTCAATAAATGGCATTTGTGAAAAAGTTCGCTCATAACCGCGGAAAGGAAAATATTTTGCGCCTATTATCAACTTTGTAACTTCCACCCCCATGCGATACCTCATTTTGAAGCTACTTATGAGTAGTTTATGAAGCTAGAATATAAAACACTATTCTTCAAAATGGTGGACTCGCAGGTTGTCAAAGTTGATAAGTTTATATCAACAGCATAGTGTGTTATATCAATCATCTTCTTTTGAAAGGTTCTATCAAAAAATGTAATTAAATATGGTATATTCCACTCAAACAAAAAATGGTCAAAATCTGTCAAATTCTTTGAAGTGAGTAACCGATGTTCTATTACATTTACGGGTAAAAGAAGCTTGATTCAATCTACAAAAATGCTAAACTTTAGAAGTTAGTGATTTTATATTCTAGGTTATAAACTACTAATATACTTATACTTTATAATAATAAGTATAATAAGGTATGCGACTTCTGATCCCAAGTAAGACTTAAGGGTTGGATTTCATTCCGCCGGTGAAAGTGACAAGACAAAGGCAAAGGCAAAGGCAAATAATGCCCGCCTCCAAATACACATCGACGGGTCCGAGTGAACATTTTCCAATTTTGTTTTCACTGGCCCACCCTGTATAATATCATTTTGGGAAATACTATCTTAAGCGGTATACATTTCTTACAATTCAAATATGGGTGTTTCTCAGGTAGGACATGTATACAGCCATTGATGATTTCAGCTTGTCTTTTGTGCAAATCGCTTTTGGTTTTGATAGGCAGCATATTATTTCCATTAGTAGAGTAGTTAGCCAGCTTGTATTCAGCATTTACTTGGTATCGATTCTCAATTAAATGCCTTCAAAAATGTGGAATGGGGGTTATATATTACTTCATCGTTTTTTATAGGGAATTGAAATTGCGCGAAAAATATATGAGGCGTAAAATATATCAGTGGGATGTGGTCTCCAATTTTGCATAAGATGCCGAAAATCGATATTTCTTGGTTTTTAATTTTTATGAATATTTCAGCTCAAATTTGGATCAATGTTTAGGCGAAGACATTTAATACTGCTATCATATTGAATGGATTTATTCAAAAGTTCCAGGCCCCCATATTGCCTCTCTAAATTTTTATGATTCACTGTTGTATAAAATGATTTTTGGAAATTTAGCGTCGATTTATGAAAGTATAGCGTCCAATACTTTCATTAAGTCCATATCCATACTTATAAAAGTAAATTATTGTAGTATCATCTGCATATAAACCAAAGGCAATGAAAAAACTGTATTGACATGAATAAGTTTCAGGTGTTACATTAACATCAGTTCACTAAAATCGAAAAATACATATTAGAACACTTGACTAAGAAGGTATAAAAAACAAACCTTAATGGCAAAACCTAAGGGAAATCGCACAAATAATATTTCGTCATATGCTCAAAAATGAACAAATTGTGCTTGGGCCTCGCTTATTTTTCGCTTTATTTGTCATGCATACCCGCCTTACTTCAGTATTCTTGTACGACTAACCTATATCCGCAGGAAGGCTACGTATTAGCAGTGATGCACATCGGAGCTCCAGCTTGCGGCATGAATGCAGCTGTGAGATCTTTCGTCAGGAACTGCATATACAGGGGGGACACGGTGCTTGGTATCCAGGATGGTATCGAGGGGCTGATCGCTGGCAGTATCAAGAATCTAAGTGAGTATAAAGATATAGCTTATTACCATATTATTAACAGATACTGTGGTGACTCGATGTTGACCTTTGAGATCATATGAAGGTTACCCCTTAACAAAAACTGTTCAAAGAAAACTATTTATGGATTATTATATATGTTATTTGGAGGCATATTTATAAAGTATAAACATTTTACAGGGTTTTCCAATTTTGACCCACATATCAACGTTGGTTTTTCTTAAATGGAATGCCCTGCTTTTTATTCCAGATTCGTATCGACCCTTCTACAGTAAAAGAACAAGACTGGTATAACATACATATGGGTTTTGATTATTAGTTGTTGTTGTTGTTGTTGTTGTTGAAGATCTATTTACCATTAATGCTACAATGTCAATTTTGTATACTGATTCGGTTACATATTTTTCTTCAATCCATTTTCTGTAATTTTACATTCTTGTCAATTAAAATTGAAGTTACGTCACAATGTATTTTGATTATTCATAAAGTGATTTTTTAATTTCACCTTAAACATTTTTAAATTCGAACTTTGTTTAATAACATTATTCAACTTATTAAATTCAAATACTCCCTTTTGAAGTATAGATTTACTAGTTATGCTACTATTACAATTTTGCAGATTTTGCCTCTAGTTTCGTAGTAATGATAATGACTATTTAATTTTGTGAAGTTCTCTAAATGTGGTGGTAATAAATGATATTTTAAGTTGAATATGAAAACGAGAACTAAATAATATATGAAATTTTTCACATCCAACCACTGCAGTTCTTCTAACATAGCCTTAATCCTAGTATATTTGTTTTAATTTAAAATGATTCTTATAGCTTTATTTTGTAGAATTTCTAATTTTGAAAATATGTTTTCATTTGCTGTAAACAAGATGGTTGAACAATATTAAAAATGGGGAAGAATTATAGTGTTATACACAATTTTTTTGGGATACATACTAAGATTATGAGAAACTCTCTAGAAGTAATTTATCTTTTTCGATATTTTTGAAATAATGTATTCATAATGTTCGTGAAACAGTATCTTACTATCCACATATATACCAAGATATTTAAATGACTCGACTACTTCAATTTTTTCATCATTTCACAATTGTAGTGTCACCTAAATGTTTCCCTATTGACATACATTTTGTTTTATTAGTTTTTAATTTAAGTTTATTGACATTTCATAATTTTTTCAATATCACTGTTTATATAAATAATAAATAGTTGCAGCCCTTATTTACTCCCCTACTGATATATTTTGAACACTTGACATAATATTTCCAAATTTAGTTTTTTTACTTCTAGTTACTAAATAGTTTTGTAAAATGTGTAATACTGAAGCCATAGTGATGCAATTTCATTAACAATTTTTCCCTATCTATAGTCTCAAATCCCCTTTTGAAGTCTAAAAATATTGTTACAATATATTCTTTCTCATCTATACCTCTTTTCCAGTCTTCCACCACCATTTGGATTGCCGTTTCTGTGGAACATTTTTTTCTAAAACCAGCTTGATTTTTTATCTAAATTTTGGTTTCTTCAATGAATTCTATGATTTGTTCATATATTATCCCTTAGAACAGCTTCTCGACATCGGGCAAGACATTAATGGGTATTTTATACAAAAATATAAAAGTTTGACAGCGTTTCTGCTATGTGGACAGGTGGAGTCGCGGATTTTGTGTAAAATATTTTTTTCTTACGCAAAATGTATATTCGCAAAAAAATTAAATGGAACACCCTATGTCTACTGCTTTATACCTACTATTTCAGGAAACTGGATATTTCTCTATTCAAACAAGTCACATCATCAATGGAAACAAGTAAGGGATTATTGTCAATCAAGCTTATACCTTTCAAGAAACCAAATAATTCAAGCTTTTGTGTTTGAATTAATTATCACAGATTGATATTATAAAATTAATTTTTTGGGATGTCTGAAAATGACGTCTATAAGTAAACATAACTGAAATTTAAACTATATGTACTATTATAGGAAATGTGTTTCGGTCACACTTTCCGGTGTGTGTTCGCTGATATTTTGAAACGCCTCTTTTATTCCCTGCTTCCTATCCTCTACATTCGAAGTCTTCGATTGTGTGCCATTTCTTAGAACTAATATGAGGACGCAGAACCTTCTGTAGGTCTATTAAGCTTTAATTTCATAGGAAAATTTAACTGTTTTTCAATATCACATGTATCGCGTACATAGTTCGTCGATCATATAAAGGATTTCAAAGAAAGCAAAGCTACTACTTTTACAATGTTTTGTAGCAATAATTGTAATGTATTTTTTCCGAATAACAAAATGCGTGATTAACGAGTATTCAATTTGCCATGGACGAGTTTTGTTTTGGAATACAAAATGCATTGTATGCTACTTTTTATCGGGGTTTTGTGGTCTGGTATCCTTTACTGTTTAGACAACAAACCTTACATCATTGCGTTATTGCGTTACTAAACTAATGCTCAGGTCGCGTACCGCCTTAGCTCTGAGAAATAATTAATTGATCTGTTTCCTTTTACACCGAAAAATATCAGTTAACATGTTTATCTTCCATCCAACTCGAGATCAAATTTGAGAGCCATTTTATTTGGAGTATATACTGTCTTTAACACTTGACTGGATGATTTTGTAGGTTGGTCCGACGTGACGGGCTGGGTAAGTCACGGTGGCGCCTACTTGGGCACAAAGCGAACCCTTCCTGGAAGTCGTTTAGGTCTAATTGCGTCCAGGTTGCAGGAGTTCAAAATCCAGGGACTGCTCATCATTGGTGGATTTGAGGTATGTTGCACATTGTTGTCGCTCTTTCTTTCTTTACAGAGCGTATCGGTCAGGCAATAATAAGCAGGTTTTCATAGTAACACGTATACCAGAACCTTAAGATAACCGAGATATTAAGTTCCGAAAAAAGCTATTCCGACCCTGCCCCCCCCCCCCCCCCATCTTCCTTAGTCAGAGGGTATGATATTTTGTGGTGTTATGACTTTGTGAGTCAGTGGTGTGTAGGTTAACGTAGTTTATAACCAAACCCCATTTGAAAACCCAAATTGGCTAATTCCTACAGCAATAACTTAGTTATCGATTTGATGTTAATGTACTGTAAGCCTCCTCAAGATCCTAATGATACTCCGTGAGTGTATTCGAGTATTCAGAACGTAGCCGTTGTCCTCCATCAGAGCTGCTTAGGTTTCTTTATATCGTGCTAAAACCGTCTGGGTTGAGACAGTTACCCTGTAGAAGACCTAGACAGCCCCATATGTAGCGATTTTAGGAAAAATGTAAGCAAACTCGTGTTTTTGAATCAAACAGCGACAACAAACAATACATGTGACAGGGCAGTACTTGAAATGCCGTACTAAATTAATAGTATTTTCATTCAATTTCTTTTTTACTTTGTTATTTCAAACGTGGTCATTTCTGGAAAGGAAAGTCCCAAATTTCAGGACACCATGTGTACTTACGAATAAGAAGACGGGATTTAAATGGACTATCATTTTAGGTCTTAAAAAACCTGATAGATCTTGAAAGATCACAAAGTTACGCTATCTAGAAGTATCTTATTTGGAAAATTATCCTGTTGGAGCGTGAGATTGAGTGATGACGGCACATGACACCAGTTACCATCGCTACCACAAAACGATGCGCCCGTTGGGGTGCTCTGTATTTACGATTTACGATAAAAATGTGTAAAAAATTGACCTACAAATACTCTATTGCACCTAGATGTAGAAATACAGCTATATCAGCTCCAGATAAAATGTTCACCTATGCCAAAACATAGAGGGATTAGAAGGAAGTGGTGTAGGGTAATAAACAGGGAAAGGGATGATAAAATTGCCTCATTCGGAAATATTGTGTTGCTGTAAATATTTTGATATTAGGAGGTATTCAGTTGTTATGGTAAAAAGGATCAAAATAAATACTAGTGTATGTGAATAGTGTCACGTTTCAAAATAATCACCTTTATTGGGATGTGGCAAAATAGATAGCGGTGTCGAATGTATGTAAAATTGTTATATGTCATTGTATTACTTACCAATCGACACATGACGCTATATGACAACAATAGGTAATTCATATTTTTTCCGAAATTAGTGAATTCAAAAGGGGCTTAAAGCTTATCAGACACCCAGTTAAGAAATATATTAATTTTGCGATATTATACAATAATACATAAAGTATACATTGAAAACACAAAAGCTGTAATTTGAGCGCAGTTGACAATTTTTTTTGGCGAACATATCCGTCATACTGGATAGACTTTTTGAGAATAGATATTTAATTCGTTACATGCGATCTTAAAAAGACTTGAAACATAATTTTGATCGCGATTAAAACATTTTTGCGAACATAGCAGCTATTTCGATTTTTGAACAATCTATATCAAGTTAGTTATAAGTGACCCTAAAAGCATCTAAAACATACATTTTTTGCTCAATCAAGACATTTTTGGCCAGGACGTACACCATAATTAAACCGCTATTTTGATCTTTGGCAAATGGATATCATTTCAAATTTCAATGTATTCACATAATTTTACTATTATGCTTTTTTCTGATATTTGGGTCAAGTGGAAGAATAGTTACATGAGCTAAACTTCGCCCTTTTATAATGTAGTTATCATAAATAACGACAGTTATTATTATATTCGTTATCAGCGATCTAAAAAGCATAGAAACGGACATTTTTATGAATCTTTCTAAAATTGGTCAAAACTTTTGAGCCGCTATGGCGTGTCGCATGCGGGCTTAATTATAAATGTTAATACGTGCCAAAGCATAAATGGTTCTGCATAGTGTATTTAACCATTATTATGTCCACCTTTGGAAAATTAGTGGAATCAGTACACAGGAAACTATCTTCCTTTTTATTTATTGTATATCTATAGTATCTCACAGCAGTCTATCCAAGGTACAAAAAAATATGGCGACTGGTCAGCTTGAGGGCTAAGGATGAATGTGATATGCAAAACCCGTCCTATCGTCTGGCCATGTCATTGTCGTAGTAGCCCAGAAGCCGAACTTATGTCATGTGACGTCACGACCAAACTACGACGCGCTACTACAGCACCCAACACAGAAAATGTCATAACTTCCTTAAATTTCAAGTTATTGGAATAATTCTTTCAGATTTGTGATAAACACCAAACAATTTTAATATTATCCGGAAACTAAGTCCTGCATTGCTTAATTTTATAGGCCTTCCAAGCGGCCATCGATCTTATGGAAGGCCGCCAAGAGCATCAAGCTTTCCGTATCCCCATCATGGTCATCCCCTCCACCATAAGCAACAACGTACCCGGTACTGAGTTTTCTCTAGGCTGCGACACGGCGTTGAACGCCATCACTGACATTTGTGACAGGATCAGGCAGTCCGCTCAGGGTACCAAGCGTAGGGTGTTCGTCGTTGAGACTATGGGCGGATATTGTGGATACCTGGCAACGTTGGCAGGTAAGGTTTGATCTATTGAAAATGTATTTAAAACAGAAATATATGAGTTCCGTGTGTTGAAAGGCCGCCTTACTCTCAGGGTGGAAAAAACAATAGTGCTAATAGAAAAGTAAAAAGGCAATAATTCATTTATTGGGAAAATTGACTAAGTAATCTCTATTTATTCTCAGGTTTGGCCGGCGGAGCAGACGCAGCTTACATCCACGAAGAAAAATTCACAATCAAAGACCTGCAACAAGATGTCTACCACATGGCGACCAAAATGTCTGAAGGCGTACAACGTGGTCTGATTCTGAGAAACGAAAACGCGTCCGAAAACTACAATACTGATTTCATCTACAGGTTGTACTCTGAAGAAGGAAAAGGATTGTTCAGTGCCAGGATGAACGTTCTAGGTAAGCATTGTAGAAAAAGAACATTTTCGAATCCCTCCATATGCTTAGCAATTGATTTTTTTGTAAAATTTTCACTTTGCTTAAAGTTCGTTAGCACAAAGAAGCTCGACTATCGCAATTTTTGTAATCATTATCATTCCGGTCACGTGGATAAGCGTTCCTTGAGAATTGAATATCGTTTAAGAATCTCATTCTCTCCTTGGATTTTAAACAAACAATAACGCTTCCTTGAAGTACGTTCAATGGAGTATTTTGGACAGAGGCACTTGTCGATGTCAAAAAGATTAGTTTTTGCTGCCTTATCTATTTATCATTTTGATGATAAATTTTGGACGGAGACATTGTTTTTTAGATGTCTGCCCGATAATCCTTGGTTCATCCATAGCTTGGAAATTTTTACATTAGATCACAGCTTGATTAGCGACAGGCAGTACGGTTTCCGGCACCAACGATCCACAGGGGACCTCCTAGCTTACGTCACGCAATTGTGGAGTAAACTCATCCAGTCTCATGGTGAGGCTCATGTCGTTGCTCTTGACATCACGAAAGCGTTCGATCAGCTGTGGCACGCTGCCCTCTTAAGCAAACTTCCATCCTATGGCCTCCCAGAAAAGCTTTGCAGATGGGTGTCTGACTTTGTCTCTGGCCGCAAGATATCCGTCGTAATTGACGGGGTCTCCTCTTCATCCCACAACGTCAACGCGGGTGTTCCCCAGGGATCGGTCTTGGCTCCAACACTGTTTCTCTTACATATCAACGACCTCCTTTCCTGCACTATCAACCCAATCCACAGCTTCGCTGATGACAGCACTCAACATGCAGGAATTCAGAGTGACAAGCCGATCTCTGCCGCTGAGCTGGAAAAAAAAGACTAGCGACGACTTCTTTTCTGACAAGATACCTGGAGGCTATCACTGCTTGGGGACGCAACAATCTTGTACAGTTCAATGCTTCCAAAACACAGTTCTGTACTTTGACGAACAAAAAGCGTCCTAGCGCTCATATAGTTTCCATGGACGGCCGAGTTCTACCAAAGAACCATTCATTTCGACTGGTCGGAGTCCAGATCACCGAGGACCTGATCTGGCACGAACACATCTCGTCAATAGCTGCAGCTGCTGGGAAAAAGCTAGGCTATTTGTTTAGGGCTAGGAAGTACTTTTCTCCGCATGACCTTCTCACTCTATACAAGGCCCAGATAAGGCCTAGCCTCGAGTATTGCTCACACGTTTGGGCTGCTGCCGCCCCGACTACATTATCCATGCTCGATGCTGTCCAGAGTAGGGCGGTCCGACTGATCGATTACTCTTCTCTAAGAGACAGTCTCGGGACTCTTTCGCACCGACAGGCCGTCGGCGATCTAGCTCTTTTCTATCGCTACACCTACGGGCTTTGCTCCTCAGAGCTCTCTTCCATGATGACGCCGCGCGATGTGCCTGCCAGACAGACCCGCCTGACTTCGGCGTCCCATCCTAACCGTGTCAAACTTCGTACATCCAGAACTGGCCGATACGACCGCTCCTTTGTCCCGAGGGTGTCTAGATTGTGGAACAATCTACAAGATTGAGCTTTTCCCAGTTCTACTAAGCTTAGGCAGTTCAAAAATCGTATTAACAAAATTTCTTTGGGATCATCATAGCAGCCGCGGTGCTCCGGCATTTAGGATTCTGCCTGCGCGGCTGTTTCGATATAAAAAAAAACTATTATGCCAAGAACGAAAAAGATTTGTTGTTTTTGACAATCGGTCTAGTGACAGCGTAAAGCGCAAAAAAATAGAATTTGTTCAAACTTCGGTTTTTGACGTGTCAGAGGCTCCTAATCATTTTCAGAAAAAATTTTGTTGTAGTTAAAAATTGGGAGTTTGGAGTTAGTAAGGAGTAAAAGTCACTAGCTGATTTTAATAATGGAGAGATATAATTCACAACAAATTTAAATTTTTAGTAATAAATTATCACAATAAAGCGAAAACTGGCATATTTTTCAAAACAAAGTACACCAAATAGTAGAAAAGGAAGTAAGATTATAAGTACAAAAGCATGATTGCGTAATCAAGTCATTGAAGTAATGATAATTTCAGTTTTTGTCGAAAAGCTGGTAATTATTTTTTATACATTTTTGGTAAAGAATTACATATGTCGGAAGTATGCTTTATGTATTGACTTCGTTGAAAGTAATTTACACCACATTCAATACACTTCTACATCCGCCAAAACCAGTCTTTAAACCACTTCTGCCAAGTTTCTCCAGGGAGTGCGGCACAGTCGTTATCCTAAGCCCTCAGAAGGTCCTCATCGCTAGAAAACCGTTTTCCTTTTAGCTTCATTTTCACTTGCGGAAACAGTGCAAAGTCGCAGGGAGCAATATCTGGCCTGTAAGGAGGGTGCTCAGTAAGTTTCAGTCCAGTATTGGTCAAACACTCGGTGCAGGCTTTGGCGCGGTGAGCTGGAGCGTTGTCATGGTGGAGGTACCAAGTGCCCATTTTTGACGTTGGCCGCAAGTTTTTCATAGACTCTATGACTTTAGGCAGGCATTGTGTCGAGTCCTCTGCTCTTCCGTCAGACTATACGGTACCCAGAAAGAATAAAGTTTCCTTACGTGAAAACGGTCATGCAGAATTGAATGAATTGCTGGTGCACGAAGGTGTAAGGTCTCTGCTGTTGTTGATATGTCACCCTCCGGTCTTCGTCAAGCATTTTCCTCTCAGCAGTAATGTTTTCCTCTGTTACTGACGTTGGCGGCCTTCCTTTCCTCTCAGCGTCCTCCAGAGTGAAATTGCCCCTTTAGTCTGTACCACCTGAATATAGTCGTACGATGAGGCCAGTCATTCTTTAATGCAAGCGTCATTTCTTCTAAGCACTGGTCTAAGCTTAAACCACGCGTAAAGTTATACCGTAAAACTGCCCGTGTCTCAGTACGTGACCACGATGCCATAGTCCGCACTTTACACTGTCAATACGAATGAACAACTGAATCAACAGACGTGCTTCTAGCGGCTAGTATACACTCATGGACATCTCTCAACATGCAGCCCCCTGCTTCCGTTTGTTGTCATATTGCAAAACTTTTATTGTACCCTTTGTATTATACGCTTCCAACCTCGATAATTTTACGCACACATTTCACACATCATGGATTTCTCCATACAGACGTTTCTCGTGTGTCTGTTGCGAGACTCCTTCCTTAGTGCATGGAGCACCGCCTGCGTATGACTGCATCGCCGGCATTCTCGATCTCGAGTTATGCTATCGCTGGTTGACTGGTGTGGTTCAACACCATTGCCAGATGGTCGATACTCGAATTCGTAAAGCAAACTAGCAATAAAAATTGTATGCTGCAACCCCACATGAGCGTATTTATACATGTTCTATTTATTTATTTTACTCACAATCTGTAAATTCTCCCTTGAACGTCCTACAATGAAGCGTTACTATTTGTTTAAGATACAAACCATTTGTTCTCTTGAAAACTAGGTCACATGCAACAAGGTGATTCGCCAACTCCATTCGATCGTAACTTGGGTACCAAAATGGCTTCTAAAGCGGTAGACTGGATGGTTTGCCAGCTGAAGAACAACATGGACAAAGATGGCAACGTCAACTGTACGGATCCAAATACGGCGTGTCTCCTTGGCATCGTGAAGAGGCAGTATAAGTGCACGAGTTTGGCTGAGCTGAAGGCACAAACTAACTTCAAGTAAGTAATTTTACATTTTGCTGTAGTAGTGGGACTATAAAGAACAGAAAACTCGCAAGGTCTATGCTGTCAAAACCCAAGCACTGTACTCAGCACCTGCTTTTCCCGGCGAACATTATCCGTTAGAATATACCCAATTCAGTTGGAAGCCGTCTATGCGTGAAAACTTAAACACAAGATACAACTTTTCCGGGATGCAGTCAAACGCAATATTATGTCAGGTTAGAAAGAACGCCTGACTTTATTTTGCGTTTGATTGCACATGCTCGCAACTGCATACATGTCAACCACCAGCTTGTGGTGTCAACGTTGCCACTTCTCGCACTATTGACGCAGGTCATGGGACTTACTTTTCCGTATTGAGAAATTCCGATAATACAAAAACTTGAGGTTTAGCGGAGATCTTTCTTTGGAAAGTTGATGTCATGCTTTAGAATAAAAGAGATGTGTGGAAACAGAAAATGGAGGTTAATTTTTTATTAGTTCTAAGGGAATTACCGCGATCCTACTTGGCAGCAAGACTGTGACGATGGAAATTGTAAGTGAACGTCGAAATCCAGCATATGGTTGGGCATCTTGAAGAATATGTTGGTCAATGTGTTTGCGTTTTAGAAAGAAGAAAGGAACACATTTTGCGAGATACAGTTTCAGGCTTGTAGTATCAGGGCAATAGTCCGTGTATTAAAAAAAAACAAATAGGATACAATCTGCCCACTGCATTATAACATCTGTTACACTGACTACTGTATTTATTTTGTCAGAAGGTCAGACTCCGCAGGGATATTTTTGCTGAACTTCTACACCTGTCTATACTTGTAGGCTTGTGTATTGTGTTCCACCTCGTTAGACTGGCGAGCACCAACCAAGAGTATTCAAAACTAAATTAGTATGTTTCTGAAAATATGTAAAATTGGTGACTTTAGTTGAAACATATACGAATGTAGGAGAATATTGTAGCCGCAGCATTAAAGTTACCGTCTCATGATTCATCTAGAGAACCCCTGAATTCGCCAATTTTTTACATCTTCAGTAACATACTAATTTAGTTCTGAATTCTCTTTATTGGTGCTCGCCACCCTTAGTACAGTTCTTCTCGGCGGTTGACTTGAGAACTTTTATTTTGAAATCATTCTAGTGGTCATTATGATACATATCACTGTCCTTTCATGGCAACAAGTTTGTAGATTTGAAGACTGTATAGGCTTCAGTTATCTTGCACGCTCGACTACTTCAAGCGACAAATTCAGTAACGTAATCACTTTTCACGCTATACGCTCTCATCTGTTGCTCCTTATAGAATTCATTTTTATTCCCTAAAATTAATATTTATGAATTTTTGTCCTTACTGATCCGTTTTCCTTTTCAGCCAAAGGATCCCGAAAGAGCAATGGTGGCTGAAACTAAGGCCGTTGCTGCGTATCCTGGCGAAGCACGACTCCACCTACGAGGAAGAAGGCATGTATATGACAATAGAGGAAAGGGTTAACGCAGACCCGCTCTACGGTTAACAGGATTGACCGCATCGGGCGTCGCGCGGTCTCGAATAGCACAGATATTTTTACATAATACGATTATTATAATAGGACAGACCTCGGAGTTGCAACTAAAAACATAGATGGGATGAAGGAAAAAGAATCTGTTGCGTCGAAATATCCGTAGTAATTGACGGTTTCTCCTCTTCCCTTGACCCGCAGCATCAAAGCTGCACGATCAATCTCATCCACAGCTTTGTCGATGACAGCACTCAACACTCAGGCATTCAGTGTGACAAGCCGATATCCGCTGATAAACTGGTGAGAAGAAGACTAGTAGCGACTTCCTCTCTGACGATAAACCAGGAAGTTATCGCCGCTTGGGGTCGCAACAATCTGGTACAGTTGAATGCTTCCAAAACACAGTACGCTACCATCAATGTTCGATGAATGGTCAAGTTCTGCCAAACAGCCAGTCATTTTGGCTGGTCGGAGTCCAGATCAACGAAGGCTTAATGTGGCATGAACACATCTCGTCAATCGCAACATCTGCGGCTAGCAGTATTAGTAATGGCAGGGAGGCGAAGCCAGGCCATTTCTGCCGCCCCCAATTGCACCAACACTCTAGTTCACTAATCTGTCGAATCTTCCTGATCTCTTAATAGAGGTCAGGATGCCCGATTAAAGCAACTTCACCAGCAAAGTCCATCGTCTCGAATATCTTAGCCCTTGGACTGCAATATACGGGGCAATATCCCAGGGATAAGTGTCTGTTCAGTCTGCAGTGGACAGTAAGAACCCAAAGCCCTGTTTGTACAGCTGTCGCCAACTTGTCAGTGATCGTGTCCAAGACCCCGACACACAAATTCTGCTACACTATATAGACGTAATTCATACTGCCGGATCTCAGACACAGTCACCGACCACTGTGCGAACAAACCGCAAAAGTTGAGCGATTCTATTCCTCTGTCCAGTAGCCAGCCTTTCCGACCTTTGTTGCGGCTCGATATAAACCTTTTGGCCTGTCTGCAGTTATCTCTCTCTCGCTACGCCTTTCCCAGGTCCCTAACACCCATTGATTCAGGACGGTGTTGACCTGGCTCCTGCTTATGTCAGGATCGATATAGGTGCTCCTGAGCTCCAGCCTAGCCAGGCGATCAGCTTTCTCGTCGTATAAAGCCAGTGCAGGACTTTTGGTTTTAGTCCTGCCGACTACCTGACGCGTCTGCCATGTGATACTCGTAGCTATCGACTTCTCGTAGATATGGTCGACATGCTGCTTCAATCACAATTTACAATACAGCGCCAGGCCCAGGTATTTTACTTCTTGACCGAGAGTCAGTGGTCACCGTGGATGGTGGTAGATAGACATCTTTTATCTTCCGTCTCTTGATGAAGAGGACCAGTCAGTCTTAGAAGGATTGACTGAGAGCCCTGTCTTCACACACCAAGTTCGTAAATATTGCAGATTGTGGAACAGTTTTTTCCAGTTCTGCTAACCTTCATTCGACTTCGCTGTATTGAGAGATTACTCATAACTGTTAAAATCTGTTTGACATTCATCCATGAATTTCTTCATGAACTGAGTTCATGTAAACAGGAACTTGAAGTCAAATGCGTGTTTAAACTACTCCGTGGATTTCTTCAAGCAATTAGATAGACGTTTATTTTTAGTATGATCTACTAAACTGTTTTTACTTCTTTATTCTATGTTTAGTTGTACTCCATATAGGGGTCTAATGTGATTTTTTCTGGAAACATATTTATTGTTTTTTTTTTGTTTACACTCATTTTTCCGCTTTACTCGTGCGCGCTACGTTGATTTTTAGTATTATTTAATAATAGTGATTTTGAAACAAACGTATATTATTGATATTGTGTAACCGAGATTATATAACTATTTTGAAACAAGATTATAGTTTGGATTACCTGCTCCATATTCCCACAATCCCTAGAAACAGAATTACTTACTGACATCGACAAATTATACAGGTTGTTTGGAGGGTGAATAGCTAAACGGAAGTGGCAGATCCCCGAGGCTATTGGCTATTTACAACGCCTAATTAGTTTTAAGGAGAAATAATGTTTTTTTCTTTTTTTGAGAAAATCCCCAGGAGTTTCAATATTTTTTCTATTTACGGTCGCAACGGCACAAAATTGATTTTATTCTTAAATCAACTGTTACTTCATCCAGATTCAACCAACATTTGATACAAACACTTGAAGAACAAGTAACCGTGGAGCAACAAACTTCCTTAAATCAATGGAAAAAAATGTTACGTCAACTTTCAATTGTAATTAAAACTTCTCTAGACAATCTTTCTAACCACATGTAACGTAAATAATTATATAACTCAATAAAAAATAAATTTAGTTTCAACTATTCGTGATTGTGGATGCAGCCAAATCATTCCAATTACCTAATTGAGTAGGTATAAACTTCTGTCTCATTCTAGCACAGCTAAACCTATTGTTCTCATTTTGCTCGGTTTATTGTAAATCTTGTTCAAATTGAGTTCCATTATTTCTGATAGATGCATAACTTATTTCTCTGGTGGTATACTGTAGCGTTATTTCTCGTTTCATTATCACAAAAGCATTATTAATTTTTCTATTAATTGTTCTTTTGTATTAATGGATGCGGAATACACTTTAGCGCGGCCCCAGACGTAAAAATCAAGCGGAAGCAAGTCCGGCGATCTTGCAGGCCATCTCTGCCAATCCTAACGCTTGGAAATGCATTGTCTAGATCTCTAGATGCTCCCGCACTAGTTCTTCATTGTCAAAATTTGGAGCTTCGTTCATGAGCTCCGGCAGATAATTTATTAAAAAATCTAGATAATTTTGCCCATCCAAGTTGTCCGGTAAATAATGTGGACCAATAAGTGTATTACCGATTACATCTGCCCAAACGTTTACCGAAAATTTCCGTTAAAAGGACACTGCTTTCTTCATTTTTGGGTTTTCATCTTTTGGGACCCAAAATTGCAAATTATGAATATTTTCAATTACACTCGGAATACTTTTTAAGAAGCCTCGGTTATCAATATCCATACGCGTCTTTCGTAGTTATTTTCTTCTTGCACAGGAGTGTAATGAAAGGGTTGCTGTCTATTGGCACAAAGAACAGACCACACCTTCCATACGCTTAGTTTTAGCGTTGCAGCTACAGACCGGATGCTCGTTGTAGGATCTGCATTAAAAACTTCCAGAATGCGTTCGTCACCAGCAACGTGACGTTGTCTACCAACTCCAGATTCACGACGATTCAAAAGTATGACGATTAGTTTGGCGTCTATTGGGAAAACGTTCTAGGTAAATCCTTTTTGCTGCCAGGCCATTTCCATCAGCTCTGGCATATGCCATTAGCATGTCGGCACACTCCTAGTTGGTAAAGATGTCAGCCATAGCAGGCAACAGTAACAACAAATCAAGAACACTTCTCACAACTCAACGAAAACAAAAAACAAAAACAATTTTTATAGATGAGGTAAACACACGAGAAGTAGTGGAGATCGACTAAATACCACGTCAGGTACAGGTAATGAAGCAGGGTACGAGGCCGAGGAAAGACGCAATAGGTTTAGCTGTGTTAGACGGAAACCCAATGGTTTGGCTGCATTTACTATCACGAATCGTTGAAACTAAATTTACTTTTTGTTGAGTTATCTAATTATTCATGCGGCATACCGTTAGAAAGGTTGTTAACTAGAGAAGTTTTTAAGTACATTTGAAAACCCCGTACTCTTTTGTGTTATTTTTTTTGCTTATTGTAAAGTTGACGTAACATGTGTTTCCATTGATTTAAAGAAATTTGTTGATCCACTGTTAATTGTTCTTCAACTGTTTGTATCAAATGTTGGTTGAATCTGGATGAAGTAACAGTAGACATAAGAATAAAATCAATTATGCGCCGTTGCGACCGTAAATAGAAAAAATATTGAAACTTAAATTTAAAAACTGGGGATTTTCTCAAAAAATAAAAAATCTTATTTCTCCTTAAAATTGAGGCAAAATGTAAATTAATTAGGCGTTGTAAATAGCCAGTAGCCTCAGCCAACCGCCATTTCCGTATGGCTACTCACCCTCCATACATATACATAAAAGAAACATGTCAGTGACAGTTTTCAAATAATTTTTAGAGACGACTCACCAAAAGGGAATGCTGTATCTCAGTCTACTTTCAATTTTGTAAAGTAACTGCTTAAGACTCTGCTTCTCCCTACGTTCTAACTAATTGTTCTTCTAATATGGGAAACCTTTGCCGATTGAGTAATCAATTGCTTTATGTGACTGGTAAAATCCAATTTGTGATCAGTGGTTAGTCTAAAAAACTTAATACTATCTGTGTTGTGTATCAAGTCACTGTTTTCATTTATTGAATCAGAAGAGCACTTAAAACTTGAGGTTTTGTCTTATTTACATTAAAAAGAAATAATTGCTATCACACCATTTTTTGATTGCTATGATTTTTGTTTTAATTCCTGTTTATTGTCTAGTATTGTCAACAAAAACTATAAATTTGCCATTTATGTTTAAGTTAATTAAATCGATGATATACATTAACAATAGAGTGGAACCCAGTACCAATGATTGAGGTACCTTCATCAATATTTTCCTTTTTATTTTATTACTTGATTGTTCGTTAATTCGCAATTTAGCCATTTTTGCACAAAATTCATCACTTTCAAATATATGACTGAATATTTTTTATTTATATGAGCGCTTGGTCAGATCTATAATAAAACACATGTAAGACACAAAATAAATAAAAATGAAAATGTTGCTCACTGGGCTTACAATAAAAACAAAAGTTGAAACAACTATAATGAGACTTTTTTAATGTGGGGGTAATGGTTCAACACTTATTTTTATACATGTTATCGGTCTCCATGAGTTTTACTATAGTTTAAAGTGACCATGTGCTCAAGATACTAAGATCGAAAATGTTTGAATCATGTACAAAAATTCCAGTATTGCGAACTTCGGGCTTTTGAAGAACAATCATCAATGAAATGAAACGAAAAATGTTGATGATACTCGTAGTTTAAAATATACTAAACGACATAGAAAATGCAACAACGATTAGGAGTGGTCTAATTTTGAGCATAATTTTGCAAGTTTTAGGTCTACTGATAAATCGAAAGTGATTAAGATTTTAACTCGAAATTTCGCAAAACAGCCAAGATATCCCACCTTAAAATTAATAATGTGTTGAAGCTCCTCTGTTTGATATACATTCGTTAAGTCGTCGCGGCATTGATTGGATTGGGTGATTGATGTCCTTGGTGAATTGTATACCAGGCCATCTGAATTCAGCATCATCTCATTACAGTAGCTTCTTATCGGTTCACCCGATTAACGATTTCTCTGACACAAAAAACGTAACCCCATTATCCGATCCCTCTCAAACTCGGAAAAGTTGAATGAAATTAGCGAGCCTTCGAACTCTAGGCATGATAATGCAATGAAACAACAATGAAACAAATGGAACCAACATAGAAAAATCACTGAATATTAAATAAGCATTTTCATATTGTTCGGGTCCTGACATGACAATAAAAGCCTTTACAAAAAAGTACGGCTCGGAATACCTTGAACATTTTATCAAAATTCAATAAATAATTCTGGGCATTGCATTTTATATGTCACTTAGTATGCATATGTTCTGAAATATTTAAATTTAAAAATTTCATAGAAGCGATTAACATGAAATTGGAGTTATTGTGAGGTCCTGATCTTTTGAAGTATTATTAATTTACAGAATTCGTGGTCATACATAGGTTGTTCTGCCTTTTAAACGTAATGTATCTTCAATTGTTTTTTAGATCCAACGTTGCAGCAGATCGAACAAAAAATGAACATGATGAAATCAGTGAATGTGAACATTGATATGACCGATATCGATTTCAATGGAGATTGGTTGACCTCTCAGTACAAAGCAATAGAACGCATGAAGAGTAAAGCTCAACTGAATGTTCTCCAGCTCAGGGTTAGTAATTGATCCCTGTCTGGGCTTTAAAATTCAAAACGGCTGTGACGTAACGTGACTGTGATACATTTATTTGTATATATATATATTTACACACTCTGACTACTTTGCAGTTGATTTATCAAAAAATAATTTATCTAGGTAAGTATAGTAGTAGGCCCGGATTACGTTGAAATCTCCGAGGATAAGATCTAGTCCAGGAATTTGCCACGGTTCTTTAAGACTTAGCTAGTCTTAAACAAGCGATAGTATGCTAACCGCCCATCACTTAGCTAGACTAAGGGCTAGATATTCGTGCATCGACCCCGCCCTTAGCCTAGTTTGGGTGTTAGCAGTCGCTAGGTGACCACTTCCCTGGACAAATAGACATATAATGACCTCTGCAAGGCATGGTGAGAGATACGATTGTGGGCAGGTTGAAAGTCTTATAGCGGGATCAAGACTCTAAAACAAGTTATGTACATATGTCAATATTTAAGGAGGGGATTTTTGGGTCTAATATAAGAAGTAAACTTCATATCAATGCTTGTCCTAAGATCTTTTGAGATAAAAAGTGGGAAAGTTTTTAAAAATGAATTATTTATTATTATCTGTAAATACCACTCCAGATATTTATATTTAGAAATTTTTTATATGCACTCGATGACATTGGAAGTGTTTCACCCAGAAAAAAATAATTTCTTCAACTTGTTTTTTTGGTAACATAATTTCTATATTTAAAGCATGCTGTGGTAACAATGTCAACGTTTTATCTTTTTTTTTGTTTGGCTTTGTTAAAATCTCTTAGTTTTTGTGAAGGAAACAGTTTCTGAGAGCTGCGTAGTACAGACGTCCAAATTATCACCATTATCACTTTGACAGCGGTAGAATTATTGCCTATGGAGATGTTGGTTTGCCCTATCGCGTCGTGTGTGGATAGAAGGTAGAGGAACACGAAGAAGGCTAACTGGGCCACCGAGGCGTACCAAAGAACGTTAAGATGGGTGCTTCAGACAGCTAGCCCTACGAGACCGTTTTGCTACTATGCGTCAAATTGCTGAGCAATGGTGTAGAGAAGAAGGTAGACCTGTTAGTATGCATACACTCTACCGCCGCATTCAAGCCTTTGGGCTTTTTTCATATCGTCAACGGTAAGTGCTTCCTCTGACTGCGGACCCCTGTTGTCAACGTTTGAACTGGAGCAGAGCACGGCAACATTGAGAGGCAGAATGGTATAATGTCATCTTCAGCGACGAATCGCGATTGTCTAGATACGCACGATAGTCGTAGAAGGGTAAGACGCCGCCGTGGAAAACGGCGTGATATTGGATTTGCTGTTGAGAGGCATGTTCACAGGACTGGTGGAGTAATGGTTTGGGGGCCTACTGCCTATGGTAGCATATCACACCTTATCTTTGTTCAAGGCAATAGGACTGCTGTGCGTTATGTTGATGATGTTCTAGAAACCACTTTACTGCCAAATCTAGAGGGCCGTCCACACGTCCTTTTTCAGACATTGCTCGTCGAACATGTGTGGGATATGAATGGGTGGAGGCTATCCACTTTGCACTGCCTCTGTAACAGTTTATACATGAAGTTCGAGTTGCTTGGAATGAGGTGCCACAATCAGACATCTATCATCTCATTTTGTCGATGCTTAGACGTATACAGGAGTGTATTCAGCTGCAGGGTCGCCCAACACAATATTATTTTTTTTATCTTATTATCAATAAAATTTCGTGAGAATGTTATCGTTTCATTCTTGATGTAAGCCTACCTCACTGCCAAAAAATCATGTTGAAGAAATTATTTTTTCTGGGTGTAACACTTCTGTCACTGAATATATGTACTATGTATCAAGAGGTATTTTTCGTACGCTTTTAATTCGCTTAAAAAAGTAAAACCCGTTTCGCCGCATGGTCATATAAATATCATTAATATGAAAATATGACAGTTTCGCTATTCAGAGAAATATCTTAATTTTCAGGTGAGAACTGTGCGTCCGTCTACCGAAACTCAAGATACCAAATTTAATACAGATTTCAATTTATTTGGCGTACCACTGACTTTCTATATTGAAAACTTCACCTGTTCATAAAATGAACCCGAAAATCGTCCCCTTAAATATTTTTAATAAGAGATCTAAATCTTGCCCGTTATTGGCCAAACAATGATATAAGCGATGTTCAAACTCCTGACGGATATTTTCAAAAACATGTTGAGGGACATCATGGCATCGATATATGGCTATTAACAAAACCATTTAGATAAAATGTGGATTCATCACTGAAGCAGATATTCTTTACATGAATGGTATTATCATTAATCGCTGCAGTCATTTGTTCACAACGCCTATCGAAATCATGTTCAGTTAACTCTTGCAATACTGTCATTTTGAAATTTATGAAGCTTAGTAACTGTGCGTACAGAGCCTAATAAAATGCTAGCCGCAGCAACAATTTTGCGCAAAACTTCAAGTTGAGCGACTTCATCCAAAACTCTCCGATGATCACGTTTTTTATTTGCAACAGATCCAGTGTGACGGCAGTTTGCCGAGCACATTGATTTTGGGCACCGTAGATTCGAATCATTTCCAATCTTTCGGCAAGTGTGTAAACCATTTTGGAAGTAAAATTTGAATCAATAAATTAATTTTCACTATCCCAAGATTGTCACAAAGGTAACTGACAGCAAATTAAATTCCTTCTTTCCCTCAGCAACAAATAACTAAACAGGTATAACAATAAATACAGTTCGCCCAGGATATATGTGTATATGACAAGAATTTGGAAAATTCGGGTTGTTATTTGGTTGTTGCCACATCTTGCTGTTTGTGTTGGTAGTTTCCGTTTTAAATTATAAACGAATTGTAGATTTGGCAAACCCTAACGGGTAATATTTTGAACATTTATTGAAATAAAACGTGATATTTTCGTGTGTTTGAACAAATTAAGATAAAGATTTTTGTAATTTTCTCAAAAACGAATCAACTGATTTTAAGAAATCAAACGTCAAAATAAGGGACTTCGAAAGACCTTTCAAGCAAGCTATTACTCGATACCCCTTGTCATTAGAAATTTTTAAGGGAATGACCCTGGGGGGCCGAGGGTGAAGTAGTTTTTGGTTAGAAAGTTGTCTCTCTTGACAAATCTTTTGACGTGTCTCGGCGTTTTTTCTTTTAATCAGTGGTTTTCGATAAATCCGAGGTGGGACGTTTTCAAATGAACACCCTGTATATTTCTACGATTTCTATAATCCTGGTTAAAAACTTTACAAACAGAATGCGACAATAAAATAAATCTACGTGTTTTCTTCATAGATTGTATTACAGAACCAGCAAGGTAAGGAAAAAACTGAAGAAGGTTTACCTTATGGAAATTGATGATTTTTCAGTATCCTAAATTCACTATCGAACTGCATGGTTGCCACACTTATATTTCCGATATACTAAGGGAAACCTCATCTTTGCTCTAAACTGTTTCATATACATGGTAGAAGATATTTGTATAAATATGTCTATTAAAATGAAAAATCTGTATGTTGTCACTTTGTATACATTTATTGGTAAAAATACATAAATGATCTGTATGTCTTCACGTACAAATAACATAATATATATATATATAATTAAAGCATATATAACAAGTAATTCAATAAAGTTTTACATAGTCAAAGCTTAGTTACTATTTTCATCTTTCGGCAGCAAAAGTCCGGTATGAAATTTCTTCATCTCCTCCTCTGTGACATCTGCGAACTGGTTGATGCCCATTTGCCAGGTCACTTCCCCAGCTTCATATTTCTTGTTGTGTTCCTCGATCGTTTTCAAAGTGTTTTGGAAGATCTTGAAGCGCCTTTGCTCCTCTTCAGGGCTGTCATACTTTTTGCCATGAGTCGCCTGAAATCAAAATGGGTATTAAAACATTTTATAAAAGCTTCGAGGGACATGGACAGTTTCCCTGTGTTGAACAGTTTCAAAACGTTGGCATGTGAACTCAACCTTAAACCCTATTTCAGGAGTATCCATCACGTTTTGACGTCTACTAAGGTGAACAGCTGATCAGCAAGTGACATTTTTGTATTTCTAACATTGGGTGTAAATCTAGTAAAACTTGCTTGCAGCGGATTTTTGTATGCAAATGAACTTTTCTGAATAAAAGAGTTCTTAGAAAGTACAAAATGAATCTGTAGTCTACCAAAAACCATAACAAAATACGGCTTGCCTACCTGGCGTTGACGGAACCGTCAGAATTATACGTAATTTGTCCATATGTCCATAGCTTGAATATGTATTTTATATAAGTTATGCATATATTTGACGAGATCAAAGTTCTTCCTTGTGTCGCCTTTGTAGCCAACAGTATTGTCCTTACTTAGAAAATACTTTCATTACTGTGGGGTGATCCATAATTACGTATTGACCCAAACATTTTTCAAATATAAAGACCTACATTTTATTGCAGATTCGGATATTCCCTCCTAACGAAGAAACTTGATATAATGTCTGTAAAGTGTTGTTTTCAAATTTTTGAGATACTGGGCGATCTATCGAAAGTACACTCAGCTTGGAAAACTTGCATCCCCACAGGTATTTATGGCTAGAAAACTGAACTTTTGGTCAGAAAAATTTTATGATCCCATATGTTCTCTATATCTACTTACTTTTTCTATCTTTGGGTTAGTTCATACAGGGTGCTCAAGATCGCAAAATGAACGATTTCTTAAAATTTTCAAATCGAACTCCTGTATATTTTTACACTTTTTGACTCCCCTGTTCACATACTTTACAACTTCATGGCATAAGTTTAGGTAGATTTAATTTATAATAAAAATATGAATGAATTCTATTTTGATAGGAATTGCAATATTTTTCATTCAGGTTGGTATCCGAATTACAAAAAGGTTAACTGTAACTCGAAACCCATTCGTACAAACTCCCAAAAATTTTATATCGAAAAACGTTGTCGAAAAGAGTCAAAAAGTGTGAAAATATACAGAGTGTTTGTTCCATTTGGACATTTTGAAAAATCGTTCATTTTGCGTTCTTGTCCACCCAGTAAAGTATATCGAAAAAATTGAAACAGTAAGTGGATAGGGCGAAAATTTGAGATCATAAAAAATTCAGTAGTCTGGCCATAACAGTTGCGGATGTGAGAGTTGTCAAAGTTGTGGGTAGTAACAGAGTTATCGACTGAGCCCACATTAAAAACTCACCCCATATGTTTAGATTTCAGTTAATTGTACGACGTTCGCCCACCACTGATGCCTTTTTCGAGTAAAACCCGCATCTGTGACAATACATTGTTTTTTTTTGTCGGACAACGGAGTCCCATGTACCCTATTTTCGTCTCGGAAAAAACAATCCTTCGCAAATGCATTATCCTGTCTTTCCACTATTATTCAGTCAAATCAAAGAAATATTTTATGGTGCACGACAGGTTACTTTTTTTGGAGTCAAGGTGTAGGAATGCTCATCACTGATTTTTGGTAATCGATTATAATTGCTTCAGATTTGTACTTTAATTCCTGGAAAAGTCAAAATTTTTATGAAAAAAAATGTTTCCTAGATTTCAGAACCACTTAATGCAATAGCGCAACAGCTTAAGACTCATTCATGCACATACATAATTATCGCGCTCATCTCGTATGCACGCCACGGGCTCTTATGAGTAACGCGACGGGCGTAGCGCACGCCGATAAAATAGCAACGATTATTTAATGTCCCTATAGTTGGTAGAACAAAGGTTTCATTATTACAAATTAAGTGCTCAATTAGAGCTTAATTAATGCCCAAAAGAAAAATTTAATGCTTTCCTACTTCTCAAAAAAATAAATGTTACCACTAAAAAGTTAGCAGAACACTGTGCATTAAATGATTAATAATGAAGATTCTATAGTAAGATAAGTAAGTGCTCTATAGAGCTGGGAAAAAATTGTTTAATTTCTTTCTGTATATATATTGTTATACATTCGAATTAAATAATTATCCAGTCGATTTTAGGGACATGATAATTTATTTGGTCCGCTTATTCTGGTGATGTGTATGATTCTGGAGCCAGCTTTTGGAGCTACTTTCACAAGCATTTGATTGAGAATAGATGACAAATATTATTCAGACTATTGTAGTGTGGTAATAATTTTTTTTCATAACATTTTTTCAGAACCTTTGTTCAAATATCTGAATTAAATTTTCTAGAAAATGATTGGTCTGACAAAAATACCTGAATGTGTATTTTTTACATTATACGAGTTATAGTAGCTGGGGGTTTCATAGTGATGCCATGTTACCAGCCTCCCTAGACAAACTAACTTATTAAAATATATGTTAGCCAAAAATTTTGCCATCTGTCACCATGCTTGTCTAAAGTTGCTGGCAAAACTGAACTGTCTCAGCAAGAATGTGATAATGAAATCAAGAGGTGACATGAGATGTGACTCAGAGAGTGTATAGCTAATCCAGCTAATATTGCTTTTAGAAAAGATCATAATACTTATCACTTACTACACTGCTATAAACTATAATGCTGGGATAAAACCCTATGGACTCAAACATGAATATACCTTGAAATTCATCCATTGAGTAAATTCTAGATAATTCCTTGAAACTGCCGTTTAATGAAACTTCAAGCTGGAATACATATGAACAAAAACATGAATTAAGTACCTTGAAGTTGGTCCACTGCTCCTCTGCAGTTAGTGCTGCCATCGTAACCACAACTAGGGATAGAAGTATTACTACTGATTTTGAAAACATGATGTATACTTTATCTGAAGTGGAAATGATAAATAGTTAACCGATGATTCACTGGAGTGATTGACGCTCAATTTATGGTTTTTTATTACAGATTTGCACGGTTTATATATCGTTCTGTAGCCTTGAAAGATTAGCAACTTATCACTCCTCTATTTGCGTAGTATAATTTATATTTACTTAATATGAGATTACTTTATTAATGCAAATTATTTGTTCTAGATGCTAACCTTGTTGGGATGGTATTTTTGGTTACAACCTAGCTTTGGATCACTTTATTTGTTTATTTTTATTTTAAAATTCTTCCTTTGTACATAACCTAAAACTGTCAAAGTCAGTCTCATCCAACCCACAAATCTGTCATTTCATTTTTGCCCGTACAGCGTTGTCGTTTCTCGTTTCATGCAGAATTGTTTACTGCCTTGCAGCTGGTTATAAGATACAAACCATCTGCAAGCTGGAGTTCGTAGGAATTTACAGATGTATTCAGACAAGCGGTCGCATAGCTTAGACTGCATTATACCTTAAATTGTTGATTTTTTGGTCAACGCGTCATATATTACATTTTATTATTTTAAAATAGTCCCATTAAATGAAAAACTTGACTTATGGCAACTGATTTTACTGCTATCTCCACGGGATTTCGGCCGCACGAAGATAGAATGTTGATGAGTTATAAATTCCCAATACTGTAAAATACTATTACGACTCACTGGTACGATCAGTTATTTGATATCTTGCATAAAATGGCAGAGCATGGGTAACGCTGACGTTGACACGAAAAAGATGAAATTAGAAATATCCCAGCCTTTCTGAAGGAGAGAAAAGACTATGAGAATCAAGGAGGCCATAAACGCGCCCTACAACTGTAAGAACGGCTGACGATACGATCTTTATCCTAAAGGTGGCTACAGACACAACTGCACGCACGCACAAGTAGATGAGTATGCACATGTATCCTGTATCTCTCAGAAGAGTTCGAAGTAGACCCCATCACCCACGTCACAACACTAAAACACCAAAGCACCACTGAGAGACAATCGAGAACGTTATAGTGAACACCACTATTAAAAAAATAGCTTAACTGAATAGAGCTCTGCACGGAGCTGTCTACGACTGGACATTTCGCTGCGTCGACGGTTGCCGAGAGACTGAAGCGTGTGAGTGCTGTACCTCGCTACTTTGATACAGTACGGCCGGGTAGTATGGAATGTCTACGCGTTCACAGCTCCGTGCAGAGCTCTATTCCGTTTAGCTACTCCTTTTTAGTAGTGTTCACTATAGGGTTCTCGATTGTGTCCCAGTGGTGCTTTAGTGCTGTGACGTGGCTGTCAAGTATCTCCAAAGTGGAAATTAGGTCTACTTCCTATTCTTCTGAGGAAAGCAGAATATCTGTGTAGGAAACTAGGTGAGCCTTGCATACTCATCACTTGTGTGTTAGGGTTGACATCCTATGTTTTTTAAATAAATGAGAATTTTAATAACGTTGTATAGTAGACGACACCGATATTGTATCCGTTTACATTTTTTGCCGATAGTCATAAAACGGCTATAAAACCTAGAACCGGAGCCATGGAGACAGAGACGGAACTGAAAACTTTCAAACATGTTCTCTTGCAAGTCTGGATGAGATGAGAGATGACTGAATCAAGTTGTTGTATTAACGTTGATTGCTATATTGTAATTAATTATCTAAACATTAGTTGTCATACTATTAACCAAAATATACTTATGTATATGATGGTAGCGATGTCAAAGATGTAAAGTTATTGACATAATTTACTGTGTTGAAAAGCCTTTTTCCAGAAACACGCACTTCAGGATCATTCACCTGAATACATATTTCACGTCTTCATAGCGCAGTCACATTATGTGAACTTGTTGCTATGACAGTATCGAAATAGTGTGATTTTTCATTTAGCTTCAAACCATTTATATAGAACTATTAGAGCGTTTTAGGTTATTGAAATGACCCTCGTATAAACCGTTACTTCAATGCTACTTTTTTTAGGTTAATAACTGTGGCATGCTAGTGATTTTCGATTGTACAAATGAAGCCAGAATTGTGGAACGACTTAATTTTTCTTCACCTGATATAATTAATCTTAGCAGTGACGGTTAAGGTTTTCTAGGGGTTTTCCTCGCCCACGTGCGAATGCAGTCACTAAAAAAACATATTTCCCTGATAAAGAGTAGAGAATCGTGCTTCTCCTATTAATGATCATGTAATCTTAGATCAAATAGTTAATAAATATATTTGTATAATAAAACATTGTTCTTTTCCAATTGTTGGAAGAAGTATTTTATCCTATAAAACTGGGCAGTTATAAATTGTTCAGAGCTTTTTTTTAGTTTCTTCTAGCAAAATAGCAGAGGTAGCAAAATTGTCCCATGAGCTGGCAATGCCGCAATCTAGGTGACAAGATCGTATGTCTATCCCGGGGTAACGACGGTTAATTTAGTTTTAGTACGTCTAAGCGGCAGTTTTCCAATTTTCATTTGTATTTTTCGAGCGGTGTACAACTATTTCGAGAAAAATTTCGCTGCGGTTAGTCTTCTAGAGTCTAGTAGAGTGTATTTTAATAGTTGTCTTGCGTGGCTATGATATCTTTACTCGGGCTTATTTTTCTGCAGCTATCGTAGTAGTGTTTTATCTTGTAGTAATACCGATCTCCAAACTTCAAAAACACCTAGATAATAAGTGAAATTGAAGGAAACGTCGAAAGGAGCAATAATAGCCACTTTGTTTATGATCTAGCAGCATCGGACGATGGAACGGAACCACAAAATTTCAGGAAAGGTGACCTGTAAAGCACAATAACAATTGACAGATATCAAGCACTGTTTGTGACTTCTGTCGTTGCTCTGAAAAATTTGTCGTGAAAAATAAATACAATCGAAAATCGTTGAAAAAGGTACCTCAGTTGTATTTATTTCCTGTTAAAACGCATTAAAATCTGTTATTTTTCAGATTAACGGGGTAAACCAGCCAGACGTAGGTTGAGATGTGAAGTACAGCATATAATGGTTTGAGGTTACATTTATATAAAAAAACAGTCTTTCAACGTGCGTACTGTAACGCCAGAAGCCAAAACACAACCGTACAGGAGACTTAACATCAAAATATGTCCGAATCTGAGACTAGTAAACCAGAGAACATCATCAAACCATCCACTTTGCAACCTCCCATTATCATGAAGATAGATGGTCCTGCTGAAGAGCAAGATAAAGATCCCATAGAGGATAACGAGAAAAATAACTGCTTAGCAAACAAAAAGGAGGAATTCAAGATGTGTTCACCTCTATTTAGTAATACCTCAAGGAGTACAACTAATCCATTTGCTACTGCACAAAGTAAAAGCAACAGTAAAAGCATATTAAAAATGCCACAGTTGAATGTGAATTCAAGTAGCTCTTCTAGTAAGCCTTTTGCTTTGAAACCCAGTCAACTCAGTTCTATGACTTCTAAGTTGAATAGTGATAAGAGTAATAATGAAAAAATCGGAAATGGAGATAAACAAACAAATCAGGTAATTTAAAGTAATTATGAAAATGAAAAGTTGGTACTATGATACACAAGATTCCCTTCACAACAAAAGTAAAGATTGGCACTGTTAGTACTCTTGTTGGTTTCAATAACAAAATATGTAATTCAAGTTTATATAATGCATAGCAGGACCTAAAGGTTTATCAAATGTCAAAAATGCAATTGTATTTTGACAGTATGTTTTCAAGGACAAATAGTTATGCATGATTCTATATACTATTCGTCATTTGTTTGTCTGGGTGGTCCATAGGACTTTTGCCCATTAGTCACTGTCTAATCTACGTTGGTCGAATCTGTCAGTACTGGTTGCCTAGAAACCAGACAATGTCAAGGAAAAAGAGAAAGGGAAAGAGAAGAAAAATTGAGAAGAACAAAGAAAAACAGAAGTTTTTAGTTTAAGAGGAGACACCTAGGCTTTTTGACTTGGTAGACGGATTAATTTTGAGGTGAACTAAACAAATTTTTGATTCAATTTTGTTAGAGTGAAATTTTAAGTGTACTAAAGGTTCGCACTAATTTTTGATTACAGTGCGAGCCATGGACTTGAATGTTTATGAACTTGCTCCACTGTGTGGTCCAATGAGTTATGCAACAGAGGGTTGCTGCGTGATTCGCCTTGACTATAACGTTGCTGCACCTGAAGTTTGACATAATCCCTCAAGGAATGTCAAGGTCTCTGTGTAGTGTCTCGTTTGAGACATACCATGGAGCACTGCAAATTGTTCGCAAAGTTCTACTTTACAGTACTTGAAGAACTTTGCATATGTATCTTGGCAAGAAAACACCAATCCACACATGCATAATGGCCGGTCTAATAATGATTTTATATAGGCGAACTTTGTTTATCAAAGTCAATTTGGAGGATCCACATAACAAACGATATAGTTGCCGAAACCCAATTTAGAATTTTGTTTTCAAGGCTGCTGTATGTTTCTGCTAGGTCATTTCTTTATCTAGGGTGACACCAAGGTACTTGGCAGAATTTGTCCATGGTACACGATTGCCGTCTACAGAAACCTCTGCTGGGGGGCCGCGACGTTTTTTGGTACAATAAATAGCCTGCGTTTTCGAATGTTTAATTTTAATCAGCCACCGTTCCGCCCACTCTAGTACTTCTTCCACTGCAATCTGCAACCCATTGTGAACCAGATGACCAGTACACGACTGGGCGACAAGTGCAGTGTCGTCCGCATAGAGGTAGACTTCACAGTTGCTGGGGCAAGAGACATGGATAAAAAGCGAATAAAGGATTGGTCCTAGGACCGAACCCTGAGGAACACCGGCCCGTACTGGCCGTGTTGTTGACAAAACATTGTTAATTTTGATCCGAAACTTCCTTCCTTCAAGAAAGGATTTCAGTAATCTTAGAAGCCAAAAAGGAAAACCCTTTTGGATTAGTTTATGAAGGAGGCTCGCGTGCCACACCTTGTCAAAGCTTTTGAGACATCCAGAAGCAAGATGCCAGTACACTTGCTGAGGGTGAACCCTCTGGTTTCATGTTCCACCAGCCTGTAGCTCGGTGCTATGCTCGGACCGAAAACCGAATTGAACGTCAGGAATCACAGGGTGATTTGAAGAAAAATTCTTTGGAATCATGATGACCTCATCAGTCTTCCACCCAGTAGGGAAGTACTGGATTATGAGCGTCGCATTGATTATTGTCACCAAATATGTCAGGGCTTTCGGCGAGAGCAGCTTCAACGCCTTGTTGGTGATTTGATCCTCCCCAGGTGCTTTACGCATCTTGAGGTCTTTAATATGACTTAGGAGCTCCGCTAGTGTGCAATGTGGAAACTCGGAGGGTTCCGCTAATGTGCTATGTGGAGCGTCAGACGAATCTTCTGAAGAAGAGTCATCTGAAGAGGATTCAGTGCCTCCGCTAACGCCGTTGCCCCTAAAACATCTCCTGACGGATCGTACGATGTGCTGTTCCTCGTTGAGGTTATTACCAAGATCACAGTTGGGAGAGAACTGTTTTTCCATGGCATCAGCGAAAACCTCGACCTTATCCTCCGTTCTGAAGACTATGCCGTCAGGTCCGTGGATGTGCGGGAGTTGTTGTCGCTTTCCGTTTCTGAGTGACTTTGCGACCCTCCAGAGAGGAATACTTGAATCAAGCATTCCCGCCAGAAACTCGCTCCATTGCTCGTTGCGGAGTTCGTGCAGTGCGTTTCTCACTTCATGGACAAGATTTGTAGCCCTACGAATGTCATCAGGATGACGAGACCTTTTTGCCTGTTTAATAGCGGCTCTTTTGTCAGAAATAATTGTCCGCAGGCAGAAAAGGTCTGTCGTATCGTTGTACAGGAAGTACAGCTGCACACTGTAGAGCTGCTTGAATGAAACTTGTCCACTCCACTTGAGCGGCATCTATTCCAGACTCATAATCTATCATCGGGATATTGGGAAACTCTATAAGGTGCAACTCGTATAGTTCCCAATCAATGCGTTTTCTTGGAGGAGCTTCCTCCTCAGAAGTTTGCTCATTGCCCATGTCCAAGACAACAGGTAGATGGTCACTAGAGATATCATACAAGATTCGAGAAGAGATATTGTATCTACAGATTTTAGACATCGCGAAGTCGAGGACATCTGGTGCCTGAAGATGGTTGAATGGATGGTGTGTTGGCTCTTCAGTGCTATGCATAAGGTACCCATTTCGCATCACATGGTTGTACAATTGAATCCCACTAGTGGAATTCAACCTAGAATTCCATGCTCAATGTTTGCAGTTGAAGTCCCCTGCCACAATAAGCGGACCCTAGTAGTCCAAAAGGACCTCCAGATCCGTCTCTTGTAGCCTGGCCCCAAACCTGAAATACACCGATGTGATCTTCAACGAGACACCTCCCGCCATATTGACCACCACAGAAGCTGCTTCGATTCTATGCATCTCCACCATTAGTGCTTCTATAATAGTCTATACCGCGCTTAATCAACACTGCTAAACCGCCACCTCGACCGTTCAATCTGTCACCTCGGATAACATCGTAATTCAGGAGAGCTAAACGATCTGCTGGATTAAGCAACGTTTCCTGGAGCAAGGCCAGATCTATACCTTCATCCAAAAGAGCTTGATGAAATTTCCGTGTTTTGGGAATATCCCTCATGCCCAAACAATTTCGAAAAAGAATTTTGATGAATGCAGGCTGTCTACTATTGTACCTAGACATTTACAGGAAATATCGCCTGCAACGCCTGGGTAGCACTAATCAGTGGGTCTATTATTTGTTGTAGGTACCTTAGCGCGGTTGCCAGGTCCACATTTTGAGTGCTCAAGGGAGATTGGGCAGAGGGGGCAGGCAAAGTTGCCTCCTTAGCTGCATCCGTGTATGATAGATTGCGCCTTTGCGCTATAACTTGCAAGTTCCTCCTTGGAGTGAACTTGCAAGTCCGGCTATTTGCGGGATGTCCCTCTCCACAGTTTGCGCACTTGCGCTCTTCCTCTTCTGTGAGGGGGCACAAATGCGGGAGGGGAGGTGCGTAAGAGAGTGGATTCAGTATTTGGAAGAGGTGGAAACTCCTCGGCAGTCTTGTTGCTTCTCCTCCTTCTAGATTTTGCGTTTATAAATCCGTCGGTGTGTGTGTCATCGTCTGTGGATGTATATTGATCGTCGGTAATGGTCCGAAGCGGTCTCTTTAGGCTGTTGGTCCGTTCTTTGGGGGATTCTTTCGAACTTATTAAAAGAGTTACCTGGGCGGTTAGGCTGTCAGTTTTAGCCGTCTGGTCCTTGATTGTCTGGATGAGTTCTTGGATTTGCCACGTCTAGGCGTCTATAATCATCATCAGTTTCTCGTTGGTTTTCTGCTCCGATGTCATCTGCGTCAATGGTCCCATGTTTTCAGTTTTTGAACGTGATATGCCGCCGCTCAGCTCCTTCCCTATTATCAGTGGTACTGCTTCCTCTTTGAACCCTCCTGGGTCAACTTCCATATTAAAATAGCTTTTCTTTCCAACAAACTCGTAAGAACCTTTAAGCTCGAAAATGTGACAATGTTGACAAAACCCTTCTTACAGGGCGTTTTTATGCATGATTCTATTATAATATCTAAGTCAACTTACTACCCTAAAAACCTCTAATTTGATAGGTTCTAATTTGAGGTTTCTAGAGTTTGAAGTACGGTGGAGCAGTAGTTGCATACCTGCATCCATTTATAAGTGTTATGAATTGACTGAATAAATTCTTTAGGACCACACTATGAAAAAAGGGGATTTGTCTGTTCTATTTTTTTTAGAATGATCTATTTCTAGTGCAAAACTGATGTTGCTCAAATCTGTTGTATCTAATAGCTTTTGACAAACATTTAAATTCCTAATATAATTTTGTAGATCTTGAACCTGGAAAGCTTAAGAATTAATAAGAGAGGAAATGATTTGTTATTTATAAATTGCAATTTTTAATGAGTGCTCAACCTAGTCTGTACACAGATAACGATTCAGCTTTTATCAACATCCTGTGATGATAAAAGATTACCAAAAGTGATATTTTGAATAGATATATGAAAGCAGACCTGTTTAAATTTGCATAAACAGATTGATTGTTTTTCTAAATAGAACTTACATATATATAAATTAATGCAATATTCCAAAAAACTACTATGACAAAAATATAAACCTTTTACTTGGTAGAGATTTTTTGAAAAGATGCGATTTCCGGGATGCTGGCAACTCTCACTTTTTTCTATCCATCTCATTTTTACTCACTTTTCATTGAAAACATTAAATTTGCTCACTATTATCGCTCTTGCTGTTCATATTGTAGTTTATGAACACCCCACGAAATTAAATAGTTTTTAATGTTGATGAATATGATTAAATTAATTTTATAAAAATTAACTATGACAGAGTTGTTCATGTACAGGGTTCTCCCCAAGCTGAGCCAATATGTATTACATGAGAAATTACTAGGATTAGTTGAAATCTATGTTGAATTTTGAAAGTTGCTAAAAGCACTCTATATAACATATATGCATTGGGGATTTCAAATTCGGAAACGGTAAGCATTACAGTACAAAGTCGTTTATGGAGGCAAAGTTGCGTATTTAAGTAACTAATAAAATTTTACTTAGATAGTTTTACATTTCAGAGTATTACATTGAACCACATTCATTTTCTCCTGCCTTAATTTGAGCTGGGATTTTGATATAAATATAAATTGCATTAAGAGTGGCACTTTTTACAAGCCTTGTACAAGTAACTGTTACTATGTTAGTCCACTAGTACACATGTGCAGGACAAATCCTAAAACTGAATTTTGAACCATTTAACCATAACCAATTGATCGGAAACTTTGTAAGCCGAGCTGGTTCGTGTAATTATACCGAATGAAATAACTGCTGCCATTTTGAATCAAATATGGAGTATGCTACATAATGGCGAATTATCATTTCCATACTATATCATATGGGTATCAAATGAAAGAGCTTGATGGGAGAAACACAGTAAACAATGTCTCGTCATTTCAAATTAAATATGTCGACCGCCGCAAGATAGCGTTTATAATTTCTATAGTTACCTCTATGATATGGTTATCGACTGAAAGAGCTCGATGAGAGAGATACAGTAGGCAACGTGACCTGACTCTAGATCCAATATGGCGGCCGCGGCAAAATATCCATTTATAATTTCCATAGTTACCCTCAAATGAAAGGAATTGATGAAAGAAACATAATAAGCAAAGTGGCGTCATTCTAATCCAAAATGGCGGACGTTTAATATGACAATTGGCAATGCAAGATTATTATGACATGGAGATGACCTGATGATGAAGCCAGGAAGTGGCCATGGGAACCCAGCAAATAGAACCACGCTTGATTTCTAATGATGAGCACCCTATAATAACTGTATCAAATATCAATTTTTTAACATTAGATAGTTCGCTTAAATGTAGGTTCAATCAATTGGGCAAAAATACTTTATAGATACAAGTACGTCTCCGTATTTACAAGAACTTGTTATATTTTGTATATTTCTTTTATTCATCGGATGCATTTGACGTTGAAATGTGCATACATATAAATAATTATTTTTGGTACGTCAGTAAAACAGCAACAAAGACCTAGTTATTCTCGTTTTCAGACATTCTTATTTATATTATTTCAGAAAATTAACTCACTTTTTTATGTGTAAACTCACTATTTTCTCACTAGCCTTGGAACAGGTGTCTTTATCAAGCTTTTAGAAAGGGAAAACCGAAATACTAGGTCCTGTGTAAAAAATTAAAAGATATCGTGATCCGTTTTTGAAACTGTCTGAAATTTAGTGGACAAATATGCCAACAGACTTTGAACTTTCATCTATGAAGCCACCACATTTTAAAACAGCAGGCTGAGCCCCCCAAGGCTACTGCTATTTATTATTTCTCTCTGTTGAAAACAATGGAAAATAATAACCAATAGTTTGTGGTTTCTATTACTTTTTGAGAATTGTATGTATCAACCTTTCCTTTATGGAAAAGTTGCTCCCTTGGTCATTCTTTTGATAGATGGCATGCAGTTTCACAGAAATCAATTAGTCTCCTTTCTAAAGACGAAGTTAATTTTGTAATGGAACACTTAACGATTAGAAACGCCCATGAATATACTTTGAAGAAAATGGATGTATTCGCAAACTCACTTGATAAACGTCGAAAGCTCCCAGAATCCTGGAAAAGAAATTCAAGTATGCAATGTCTAAATATACAACTACAATGTTGACAGCCTGTGTCATTCTGTCTGAATTATTTTCAAAAAGTGAATCAAAACAACTGTCCTTTGTTACACAATCCATGTGTGTGTGTGGAAGAGCAAGTAGAAGCCGTGTTAAGGATATGCTTGCACAGTCCGCAATATCACTAGGGAAGTTGAGTCTACAAGTGGTACAGTTGATACAGTTTGTTTACTTCTATCGTATGAGATTTTGACGTAAACATTTTCTGTCAGTTTGGCTATATTGCACGCTAGCTTCCTCGATAGATGCTCAATCATGAGTGAACCATCAAACCAAGGGCGGTTCCTTAAGAGATGTCTAGCCACCATGAGCAAACCCCCAAACGGCTGCCTCCTGAATCTACCATCTCACACTCTGTTATTTCTAGGTGAATGGAGACGGCCCAAAATTTGTCCCATTGGTAGTAGAAGCGAAAACTAAACCAGTTGCTTCCCAGCCCTCAGCGTCGAACCCAAAAAAACCAACAATGGCTAGTAGTTCTTTTGTTTTTGGTGAAAATCTACAAGCAAGGGCCGTAGCAGGCGAAGGAAAAACTACAGATGCGCCATCTACTAGTACAACTGCCAATGGTACTTCAGAAATGCTGTTCAGCAGCGTTGTCAAAAAGGACGTGAAGCCTGATAGTACATCTAAAGATAAAGAAGGAAAAACGTTGAGTGAGTCTGCTAGGGAATATGAAGAATCTAGATCTAACAAAAGGAAATATGAAGAGGTAGAAGTATTCACAGGTGAAGAAAATGAGCGCAACATACTGAACATATCTTGTAAGCTGTTTTCATTTGACAATGTGACAAGCAACTGGCAAGAACGAGGTAGAGGCACCCTTAGGCTGAACGACTTTGACGTCGATTCTGAGATAGGGAGTCGTATAGTGTTTAGAACATCAGGCTGCTTGCGGGTCATTTTGAACACGAAAATATGGGCTGAGATGACAGTTGACAAGGCGAGTGAGAAGAGTATACGACTTACGGCTTTAGATGGTAATGGAGATATAAAGGTGTTCCTTGTAATGGCTAGTAATGACGACGCGGGTAAACTATTTCACAATTTGCAAACGCGTTTGGAGAGAGAAATCAATGCTCAGAAACGTAAGAAAGGTGAGAATATGGAGGAAAATGAAGCGGAAGAGAACTGATACCTTCAGTCGACGTTTTTTTAAGAATATAGTTTATATACTACTTAAATTACAAGTATTTATTAAGATCTAAAATCGTACATTGATTTAAATGCTTTTTATATTTATAGAAATATAACTTGTGAAATGAAAAATTGTAATAAATAAATGTATAGAAGAGATGTATAGTCAGGTTTTGACGATGTGGATTAGTATCACTGGATGGTTGAATAAATGTGGGGTTATTCTCTTTGCTTTTTTGAATTAGTGTCATTTTTTATTTTCACTTTTTACATTTTTTCAGGATAGAAATGTCAATATTAACAGTCCAATCAGGTTAACCAGCCAATAACGGACGTATAGAAAGCTGTATAGACGGATTTTGCAACGGAATTTATGTTGTCGCGGCTCGTGATCTAGAGATATAAAAAAATTATTGGGTATTTGAAAAAAAAAATGGTAACTAGAACTTTGCAGAAACTGAAACAGAGCATTTTTTAATAATTTCAAGAATATAGTTCCATTGTAAAACTCACTCGTCTATACATTTGTTCTTCTTGAATACTATACCTAGGTAAACATTAGAGTTCAGGGTATCCATCATTACTTCTAAAAACGCTAAGCTCTACTGTTATATACTGATTATTTGAGACTTTGAATTTGCAGTTTTTTCAGTCAAATATAATAATTTCATACTATGCTTGGCAATGTATTTATTTATGCATTTCCACAAAAATCATTTGGAAGGTAGGGTAGTATATAGCAAAGGTGAAAGCCTTCACAATATTTTCAGAATATTTACAAAACAGCCTGGACATAGGAAGCATTTTTTTATGGTTTTGTTTTCCTGCATTTTCAGTTTGTTGAATATTTTACATTAATGACTTTCTTTGTATGAATAATAAATTACATTTCATCAAATGACTTTATTTTATTTCCATCAAAAATACATTGAATGCGATACTGATACAAAATTTCATTCCAAGTATATAAAGGGTGTTCAGATAGGGACGCTCGATGTTTGAACGGCGCGCGCGCCCAAACCGGTGGGGATACAGCTGTCAAATTTTGTGAGGTTATTAAGTTAGTCTTGACATTTAATCATGGAGCAGTACACGATTCAACAACGCGTGGAAATTGTGAAAATTTATCATCAAAACAGATGTTCGGTTCGTGAAACGTTCCGCGCATTGCGTCCAATTTATGGTGCGCATGGCCGTCCTGCTGAGTCCACTATTCGACGTCTGCTCAATAAATTTGAGAGAACTGGCTCAGCGGCAGACCAAACAACACCCGTACGGCAACGAACAGTAAGAACAATCGAGAATATTGCTGCTGTGCGAGAGAGCGTGCGTCAAGACCCGAATCAGTCATTGCGGCGACATGCACAAGAACTTGCCCTTAAAAAGACCTCAACATGGACAATTATGCGTCGAGACTTGAAATTGCACGCGTACAAAATTCAATTGACGCAAGAATTGAAACCGCAAGACCATGGACAGCGCCGTACATTAGCCGCATGGGCTCTAGAGCAGTTGCAAGTCGACCCTACATTTGCACGAAAAATCATCTTCAGCGACGAGGCGCATTTCTGGATGAATGGGTATGTCAATAAACAGAATTGCCGTATATGGGCTGACCAAAATCCTGAAGTGACTTGCTCAATTGCTATGCATCCTGCTAAAGTGACTGTATGGTGCGGTTTCTGGGCTGGCGGCGTAATCGGTCCATATTTTTTTGAGGACGCTATGGGCAACGCGCTTACGGTCAATGGAGATCGGTATCGCGCCATGATTAATGATTTCCTGTGGCCTCAACTGGACGATATGGATCTAACAGACATCTGGTTCCAGCAGGACGGCGCTACGTGCCACACCGCACGCGCAACGCTGGATTTACTGCATGAAAAGTTCAACGGTTTCATTATTTCGCGCGGCGGCGATGTGCACTGGCCACCAAGATCGTGCGATATAACGCCTTTAGACTTTTTCCTGTGGGGCTACGTGAAGTCTTAAGTGTATGCGGATAAGCCACAAACAATTGCAGCATTAAGGGCCAACATCATTCGCGTCCTCGGACAGGTAGACGCTGAAATGTGCGGAAAAGTGCTCGAAAATTGGACCATGCGAATGCACGCTGTACATCGCAGTCGCGGTGGCCATTTAAACGATATAATCTTCCATACATAATGTCGTCGAATGCTATTTACGATCAATATAGACTTTTAGTGCTGACTTAATTTTTTTTCCTTTTTTTCCATTTTAACTTTTGAGCGTCCTTATCTGAACACCCTTTACAAGCCACAGATGCCTTCAAAATCAACGAATTCAGTCTAGAATTTGTTTGTCTCCTAATTATCATAGTATGTAGTGAGGATCAAAGTGCACTTGACATAAGTGAATTTTTTGACAGTAGTTGTCATTAACCCTTTAACGCGCAGTAAACCGTAAATCGGGCTTTTGCCTCCCTAATGGACCCTTTCACTCAGGAAAATCACAAAAAAAATATCCAGCGAAAAAGTTCTGTTTTAGGGGCGGGAAAATAGTATCCCACTGCCCATGTAGGGAAACATGGGGACGCCAGATTGCGGACAACAAGTGGGGGCGCGCGCAATTCAAATTATAATAAGTGGGGAGATACTGTCCCTCTGTGATTTAAGAGACTGGGAAAATAGTACCCCAAAGGTCGTTAAAGGGTTAAATTAGTATGTTTTTTTTAAAGAGTGGTGTTATACGATTTCAAGTCATAGTACTTCTTACTTAATTTGCAACGAACATGACAAGGCCGATGAAGATGGCTGTTTCCATTATTATTATGTAGATACAATGCAGTCAATCTGGTTGACATTGGTAGGCAAATAAGTCAAAAGTAAAAGCTGAAACTACGCCATTTTGGAAACGAGCAAAGCAATGTAAACATATCGGCTTGGCTTCCTAATCTGTTAGAATTCGTTGCTCAAAATCAACAAGCATGCCAGCGCATTGTATACATCATGTATAATACCTGTACATCATTGCATATGCGTATACAATGTATACAATAGCAAATCATAGTTCAACTACTTGCATACAGTGCTGGCAAAAGTCCCTTTCCCCTTTATACTTCCAAGTGTACGAGGAAGAGAGAGGGGGGAGAAGAGGACACTACTTGTGTAGAAGGAGTGCGCCACACACCGCGTTGCCTGGCACAACCGTGATGAAGACCACATGACATAGCTGTAACTTGCTGTTTTCTACGCCCAAATACACATTTCTGTCGAATCTGTTTAGGATCAATTCCGGATCGATCCTAATGATTCTCCGATTTTAGTTAGAACTGAAAGTTCAGGTTCGCTACAAATTTTGGACAACTTTTTTTTGCAGACTCTTCACTCTACGGAATATGTCTTTCCATTTTTAAACAAAATGAATCCCAGTTCATCGATTGCTTTGTTCTTGATGGGGCGTCCAACCATATTTTTTTAAGTTGCTGGTTCACTGTGCACCAACTTTCTGACGTTTACGAATAAACATAACCTCACTTATGCTATTCTATACATTGTCTTCATCATTGTATACATTGTATTCATTGTACACGTAATGCATGCATTGTATACGCATTGTATACATCAAGAAGTAGACAATTAATGTATACGCGTAAACGCCCATCACTGTCCATCGCTTAAATTCATCCAGCGGCAATATCATTGAAATTCGGACGTCTAGAGCGATGCCATTCCATACATAATGGGTCTTTAAAAAAAAAAATTGTATATCCTTAATTACTTCGCACATAGGTTTAAGTCTACATTTTATTCTAATTTGACCTGACTATGATATAATTGATGAATTCTGGGAACGTTCCCGGAAGAAATAAACTGGTAGACTGACGTGCAACTTTAAATCCCATTGGTAGGTATGAAATACTCCACATTCAATTGTTTCTCAACGGTTTCGACGCGATCTTCATTCCTACTGTACGGTTTTCCGGAAACTGCGTTTTTTTTTTGATTTTATAGGATAAACGTGATCGTACTCAACTAAATGTGTAAGTGAGGTGTGCATTAAGAGCTCGCGAGTGGTTTTGAAGTTAGAGGCGGCCATTCCGTACAAGATCGGTGGTGATATTAAAAAAAAACTCTGGTCCATGGGGACAAACTGGGAGGACAACATGTACAAAACGGTGGGAATCGGTAAGTTCAGATTTAGAACTTTTATTTTCTGCAGGTACCTTATAGTTTTGCACTGGAAATTCTAAATTTTAAGTCTTTTTACTAAAATACAGGTACCTACCACTCTAACTATATACGAGCCCCTTCCCACTTCAGTTGGCCCACTTCAAGATTTGTACCAAAATATGCCATTATAAAGTAAACATGGCGAAACTATTTACTTCTAAAACAATTTATTTTCTCAAAAACATTTTAGATACACTGTAGTCGTAAAAAATACATATTTGAAATCACTTAGACCTATAACTAATAGAACATCTGAACAAATAAACAATGTGCGAATAAATGCGCGAAGTTAACAAAGCAACAATTGAAAGATTACCATTGGGTAACATCACCTTTATTTTTTATTACGGCTGAAATTCTTTGGGGCATAGTGTTAACCAAGTTTTGCCAAAAAATTTGGTGTAAAACAATCCCTTTTTTCTTGAAGCTTTTGTCTCAGTTCGCTGATTGTATGAGCAGGATGTTGTCGTAGAACATCTCGTGGCACAAAGTTTCAATAGATGACAGATCTGGACTGCTAGAAAGCCATTTCAAAAGTGGTACATTATCTTCTTCCATCCATTTTATAGCCTTTTTTGAGGTATGGCACGCTGCATCAGCTTGCTGAAACACAAAATCTTGGCCGGATGTCAAATATTCTTCCATCACTGGTAAAAGCGATTCTTCTAAAATTACCAAATATTTGTTTGTATCCACATTTCAACCAATAAAATGAAGTTTTCCTACTCCTTTTGATGACATAAGTACTGCCCCAGACCATAATGGATGCTAGAAATTTCACTTTTCTCTGCTGTGGTACTTCAAGCCCAAAGGATCTACAAAGCAAGTGGCTATAACCGGCCGCGTGGTTGTGGTTAGACGTCTCCTTGAAAATTCGAGGTCGTATAGCCATTTTATACTACAATGTGTAGGTTGGCTCTTGTTGTAGACTTCGTGTGTCGTTTTTTTCCCCTCCAACTTCGTTTCCTCAGGTTACACCCGTATCCAGATGTGTGGGCATATGTATCTACTGTTGTAGTTCCATATGTGCATTCATTTCGGGCCTGATGAAGCCAACCAGCAGAAATACGTATCGCTCGGGTTACCTATCCTATTTTCTGCTCGAATCCACTTTCCTCCTTTTTGCGGATTTTGCCCATTATTTTCCTACTTGTTGTTATATTATACCTTTTTCCGCATGATCATATTCTCTCTCTCTCTCTCTCTCTCTATATATATATATATATACAGGGTGACTTCGAAGTTGAGTCATTTATTTTAACAGTGTGTAGATCTGATCAAAAGAAATGTTTTTTTCCTTTACCATTTTTCTGGTAAAATTAAAGTAACAAAGTTATAGCCCTTTGGAAGTTTGAGTACCGCCCTGTCTCAATAATATCATGTGTTGGTGTTTGGCAACAACGGTTCATCGCATCGGAAACAAAAAAGCGAAAGAATTTGGAACGATGTTTTTACGATTACAATTCAGTTCAGTTATACATACAGTCAGTTTCAGTCGCGTGTGAATAGTGAAATAAAAAATGGCACATGTTTATGCGGATCGGTTTCCCAATCGAGTGCAACCAACCCCTCGTGCCTTTGTTAATGTAGTACAACGGGCTCGTGAATCAGGTGACTTAAGACCTCACAGGGGACCTCACGATCAAATACAGGTCCGCACTGAAATACTTGTCGGGAGGATACTTTATAAAACAAGGTAAAAATTTTTTTTAATTTTTTTTTTATTTTTACACACATATTTTGGTTTATCTTCCTTCTACAATCATTATCTGAAAATTAATGACTCAACTTCAAAGTCACCCTGTATATATACCTATATATGGGGCTACTAATTTTGGTGCAAAAGCTTGCAAATGTGTCTGTCATGCGTGTTGCATATTGAATATATATCATTTGGATTTACTGGGATGTTTTAGTAGATGATGGAAGGTCGCCTTCACCTTTCATCCAAACCGCTTTTTTAAATTTTTATCCTATGAACGCCTGGGTATCGTTTTGGACTTAATTTTTGTCGCTACCGAAAGCAAATCTAGTGCTCTATTGTCAGGAGGATCGCTTAACCATTGGCCAGAGACTACAACGTCATGACATCCTTTGCATTAGATTAGAATCAGGTACCCTCTGCACCCTAGTCCATAGTATGACTGCTTAATTTGTCATATCGGACTGTTATGACTGAACATTATTGCGTCAAACTGATTTGAATTCGGCGCCTTTTTTGCAAATACTGTGTATGATGCTGAAGGCAATGATACCCAGAGGCGGGCAAAGTAAAAAGTGTGCATAATAGAGATAAGAGCCCATTCATGCCTGTGCGATATCCATTAAAAGAGAACACAAAGTGCATTACCCGAATTGAGCACTACGAAAGTCCAAATCTATAACACCAGAACTGACGGCACCTATGGCGGCGACAGCGCTGAGCCATCAGGTTTTTCGGTGGTTTAAGGTATTTTCAGAAGGAAGAGAGTCGATTGAAGATGAACCACGGAACGGCAGGCCTTCATCTTCAACACCGATTAAAATATCAACAGAACCGTTCATCACACATCAATGTCAAAAACCAGTTTTTGGCCAGTAAAAACATTCATGTGGCTCCTCAGCGTCCTTATTCGTCTGACTTGAGTCCATGTGACTTTTTTCTCTTCCCGAAGTTGAAACGTCACCTCAATTGCACTCATTTGGGCACAGTCTAGTATTTGAGTTCCAGAACTGCTATGAGGAGTGGAAGAACCGTCTAGCGCTGTGTGGCTGTAGAAGAAAGTTATTTTGAGTGTGACAATATAAAATTGTAATTATATTTGATAAAAAAAATCAGCCTCATTGCTTAAGTTACAGACTTCGTATTATGACCTTGAGAATGAGTTTCCAGATCAACACTAAGGTCAATATCGAAATCCTTGTTGAAACTTATTTTTATTTTTTCATCAATCATCCTGCTGAAGTTCTAGGAATTTTCCTTATATTAGCCTCACACATCTGACCTGAAGAGGTGACCTTGATCTTAAATTTTAGTGTTTATTCGGACGTGAAATTTTTCGTTGTTTCGATTGCCTGCATCAAAATTGAGATTCCCATTTAAAAAAGAAAAATTAACCTTGAAATAACCTTGAGGTGAGGATCAAGGTCAAATCCAAGGTCATCATTAAACTTCATATTGACAAGTCTTATATCATGTAACATAATCTAATAGGACAATAAACTATCTTTCTATCTATCTATCTAAAGTTAGTATAAACCTGACTTTGGCTTTTTTTAAAAACACCACTTACCGGGAATTGTTGTTCAGCTATTTTTGTAGTAACACTTGACTATAATGGAGTTTCAGAAAATGCAGATCCAATGAGAGCAGGCAGACTCTGCTAAAGGGCAGTACTCCTATTTAGGGCAATTTCTTCTAGTACTAATATCTCAAAAAAAAAACAAAGCGACGCAATCAAACTTGAGAATCAAATAAATGAGCAACTTTCAAAATAGTGATATGATAATTTTATCTCGCAGTGTAGTAAAAACTCAAAGAAAGGATGTTGGGATTGTTGGGGCTTAGTAAAGCAAGATAAATTGTAATACATTTTTATTAAAAATAACAAAATAACAACAAATTAGTCCGTAAAATACCTCACTAATCCAGAAAGCCTTTTCTTCCTGAATATATTTCAACGTATCGAACTATGCTAACATGAGTATAGAATTTCCAAAGGTACAATAAGAATCTTGAAAAGGTGTAGATAGCATAAATTTTGGTAAAATTTGTTAGCTATTTTTGTATTAGTTTTTGATTTAAATTTAACTAAAGTCTCAAAAGGCGATCTACATTCAAAATATTTCGGGCTTTAAGAAAGTATCTTGCCAATGTTTAGGGCGTGATTGCTTGGGTAGAAGAAAAATGTTAAACTTTTTTAAAAATCCATTTTAATGTTAAAACTATATCTCGAAAACGGATCGTTTGCTGACCCATACTTTACATGCTGTTTCACTGGGAGAGAAATATTATAACACTAGATTAGGGGTTCTCGAGGGAATTATAGATAACTTGTGGCTGATGGGTCTTTACCCCTTCTAACATAGGATGATGTATCGATTGTGAATATTCCTTTATAGCATTAAAACTTCTAAACCACGCTGCAAGCTCGAATCGATTATCATGGCATCAGAAAAGGAGATACAGTCCAGATTCATCAATACCTCATAAATCCGTTCTGCCCTGTATATTGCAATTTCTGAATTTCTTTTTCATATTCCAAGAGCACAAAAGGTTCAAGTTTATTCCGACGATCCGACTTTTTATTTGCGTTTATGATTTTGGATTTTGGAGTACAAGGCGGGAGCACCCCTATCGGCGGTTAAAGTATTTCACTCTCCAAAAGAAACACCCTGTATCAATTTTTCTTCTTACAATCGCCTAAGGAATACTTTATTATATTTTGGACATGTACTTTGTTAGCACCTTATATTTTGTTCCGAATTTGTTATTTTGCAGTTATGCACTTACTAGACATTTTTAATGGGATGATCTAAGAAAAGTTTCCAATACACTCCACAAGATGTCTTGAAATAGCCAACAAATTTGAAGTAGGGAGATATACAGAGATGTTTTTCAATTTAATAGTTTTGACAGTATAGAGACAATATAGCAACACTACAACAATGTTAATAGATCCTATTGGGTCATCTATGTCTAGACAGCGAAAACAGAAGTTGAAAGTTCATCTTTTTTTGGGAGATACTTAGCATCTGTTTTAATTTTCATTACTTCGTTATAGGTGTTGTTATTTTACGAAAATACAAAACACATTATATCTCGCCAAAAAGATGGAAATTTTTACATTGCGCATTTCTGCCTTAGAAAGCATGTATAGAGTTATTCACAAATAAACTCTTTTGTTTTCTTTGAGTATCAATCCTAGAAACAGTGCAAAATATTGAAATTCCTTTTAGACAAGCTTTATAGATAGCTACGTAGTCCAGCCGAATAGTAGGTATGAATCATTAGAATGTGATAACTATCGCTCAGGATGGTCTGAAATGATTTTGAGTGGGGCCATAATAAATCCACCCGAAAAACAAAATGCCGGTCGTTGTAGAAGAATTTTCGGATTTTCTGTGCCAATAGCAATAAGCGGTGATTGATGCATAGGTTGAAACATAATAAAATCTACAACTTCGTGCATACTGGTCTTTAGCGATAAGTCGATGATTTGGAAGATAACTGGCTCACAGTATGAAGGCATGCTGGTCGCCATTCGCCTCGCCAGTGTTTCGTGCCACGTTGACAATGGTGTTTGGAGTCAGTCGTTGTCAATGACTTTTCAAGTGATTGTATGTTCACTAGAGAGCTTAAAGGATTGTCTTGTTGCAGATATAATAAAAGCGCTTTATGTTGTATTATTTTGGCAAATTTCATCACAATCTGTGGCTGCCAAAATTTTTATATGGGGATTCATACCTGCTACACTGAATCATTCATTTTACATTGTACGAGTATACCTGGAAGCTGTCTTACAAAATGCATGTCTGCAGCTGATGCTTTGTGAACTTTTTTAACACGAAATTAACTTCTTTTAGTTTCATTTTTGTTCAATATCTTTGGCTGAAATGCACAATCTTCAAAGATTTTATAAACGCACTAAATAGCTATATGGGCTTTACTTATTATACTAGTAGCAACTATATTTAACTTTGTTTGGACTTGGGCTGTGTAGAGCCGTTTGAATATCCTTTCTTATATAACACAGACACTTTTTTGAACACTATGTTAAGTTTTTATGATTATGCTCTATAACTAGTCGTTGTTAAATTAAATAAAATATGGCAGTTGAAACATAATATTTTGGCATGCGGCTATGTTTTCCTTCAATGCTCGAATAATCAAAAACATATATGAATTTTCAAAATCGAAGTTAAAGCATTTTACTAAAAATGGTTACGTATTAAAGGCCACACAACTGATGATCACCTATATTAGAAGTTGACAGTATAATATCCACAAATGTACAGGCCAGACTTAAAAAATCAAACAAGCTTACCATTGAAGAATAATAGATTTCCTCCGCTTCAAGATTTTTTTCACAAACTGGCCTATTATTTATTGGTTCGGTATAACATCTACAAGAGTCTATGATGTTTTCTATAGATTTATCAAGGATAGCTGTGAAAAACCTACATTTTCGTGGTTCCGTGCTCAGACTTATTTTTTACTTTTGAATTCCCACCAGAGATAAGAGATATTATACTACACCACAAAATATACTTAGCAAAAATACACGTCACTACAACCTTTACGCAAAAAAAAAGATTGTTTAACATTTACCACAACAGAGATAATTTTGTCAGCAAAGATGCTATATTTTCCTAATCTTATGCACATCTTATTACTATACTTAAAGATCATTTGAATTTTCAGTACCTTTTAAGGCATTTCTGCAAATCATATACAAAGTATAGAGCAAAGAGTAGATGGAAAATAGATAGAAAAGTAACCCATTATTTAATTATCTATACCGTTTTGTTCTACGTTCTGTTGTTAGATTATCTCTGATAACGTTGTCTTCCTGTAATTTGAGCTAACTTCTCAATAAACATAGAAATCTTTATATTATTTGAATCAACACTATTCAAGCATTTGTTTTTACTTTAGAAAAATTAACTCCCAATCAGAGTGAAATTAAGTTTTCCGATAGACCGAGTTCAGTTTGCATGAATATTTAGATGTAATTCGTTATTAACTATTGACCTTTTTATTATAGCACAAATCACTGAATTTGTGATATTATTCCTGCTTAAGATTCAAATTACTTTTTACGCAACAATTATATATAACAACGATATTTAAATAGGTTATATGTTAACAAGTATCCATGCCCTAGATTTTAACGATGTTGAATATATATGGATTAAATTCCTTGAAGGTGATGTAAAATATTCCGTCATATCATGAAATATTTTTTGCTATTTCGTTAAAATATATAAGGCTGTCAGTATCTGAGTACATCAACAACTAAAAGAAAAGTAACATTACTTAACAAATAAGGTAGCAAATCGTTACGTTTTCCCACAACTACACTGCCAGGCAAAATTAACCGGACAAAAACATTTTTTTGAAATTAAATTTTAAATAACTTTTTAACCTTTGCATCAATTTCGTTAATTTTTTCGTCAAGTTGTAGGTAAAAAATTGAAAAGGTTTGTTGTTGTACAGGGTGTAACTGAGGTCTTCTGATTTACATAGCGATTTTTTCACCTCAGGGGGTAACGACGACTGTTCAATGAGTAGACTGGTTTTTCTCAGGAATTTCTGCGTTGGCCTTCCACCCAGATTGTGTGGTCTACCAAAAATTCACAAGCCATCTGTCCCCCTTAGACCTATTGTCAGAGCGATCGGGTCACCTACTTAACAACTAGCAAAACATCTAACGAACATGCTCCTGCCTCAAATAGGTTACAGCCAGTCGTATGTCACCGATTTCATAAGAAAGATACAGAACATCCGGCTCACGCCAGACGACATTTTGGTCAGTTTTGATGTAGTGTCACTTTTCACAGATGTCCCACTAGACTTATCACTGGATTACCTGAAGCAAGTTTTTCCAGAGGATATCCTGACCTTGTTTCTACACACCCTAACAACTACATATTTCCAGTGGAACAATCAGTTTTATGAACAAACTGACGGCGTCGCAATGGGAAGTCCGCTAAGCCCGGTAATAGCCGATTTATGCATGGAAAGGTTCGAGGAAACAGCACTGAACACCGCTCTCAATCGTCCCAGTTGTTGGCTAAGGTATGTGGATGATACCTTCGTGGTATGGAGCCACGGAAGAACAGAACTAGCACTGTTCCTAAATCACCTAAACAGCATTCACCCCAAAATGAAATTCACAATGGAGATAGAAGAGGACAATCAACTGGCCTTCCTAGACGTATTGGAGAGAACTTAAAGCTGGGTCACAGGATTTACCGCAAAACAACAAACACTGACAGATATCTACACAAGGACTCCAACCATCATCCTGGGCAAAAAGGAGGTGTCATTAAAAATATAATAGACAGGGAACATCGAATTTGTGAACCTCAATACCTGCAGGCGGAACTGGATCATGTTAACATGGTTTTTTCAAGCAAACGGCTATCGCAGGGAACAAATAGAACAGGTTTCAGGACAAAAAAGCAGACCGCCGGCAATAGACAAGGAACCACCGGCGGGACTCTCCTTCCTACCATACATTAAAGGCATCATGGATAGAATAAGAAGGTTGCTGCAGAAACACAACGTGAAGACCATCTACAAGCCGACAAATAAAATCCAGCAACTCCTAACATCAGTAAAGGACCCTAGGGACCCCCTGAGCGGTGCCGTGCTCCTGTGGTAAAGTATACGTAGGCACCACTAAACGTAGATTCCAAACACGTATCAAGGAGCATGAAAAAAACTGTCGACTGGGACAAACTGATAAATCAGCGGTGGCCGAACACGCTCTTCAAGACGGCCACAATGTTCGGTTCGACCAAACTGAAGTCCTATCAACATTCACTCACTCCTCAACCCGAATGTACAGAGGAGCAATTGAAATCTATAAACACAGTGATAATTTCAATAGAAACTTTAAACAAAACGTGGTTCCCAATTCTAAAAAACACAGTGCAAAAGCCACGTCCCCCAAGAGACCCAGAGTATCCCCACCAGACAACTCAGTCCTTAGTCCGCCGATCGCCTATAAAACCGCACGCTCATCCAGTTAACCGATCAGTTTCAGTCGACCCATCGAGCCGAGCACTTCGCTCTCGCCGACAGCGCCACTGAAGATGGTTACCGCAGATGTAGCCGAAAGCTATGGACCAAATCCAACCCGACCACGGCTCAGCAGCCCGAAAAAACCTTAATTACATTAGAATTAGCCGTGAAAGCCTTTATTCTTCAATTATCTGGTGAATGTCTCGTAAATCGAGACTCGCCTGTAAAAAGAACGTTCATATCGATGACCTACATTCAATAGAGGACCTGTAGCCGGTACACAAGATGATAGGTTTCCTTCTCTCAACGTTCGGCGTACGGTATCAGGTGAAACTATGGTAACATATCATCCAGTCTTCGAGTCAAAGCTGTAGCAGGAACTGTCCTTTCTCGAAGAGCTTGGAATCTCAGAAACCGATCTTCAACTATGTTTGTTGCTTTCCGTCTTTCTTGCCCAGGTATTCTTGAGTAATAACCAGTTTCTCTAAATCTTTGTATCGCATCGAATACCGTACTGCGTGGAACGGCAAGCCTTTCTGCGATATACCGAATAGGATGACCATCATCTTGTAAACTTACAGCTTGCGCTACTTGTTCCGGTGTCATTTTTGTTGAGTATTGCTTGACAAGAATCTTTTTGACATGCCATAAAAATGCTAACAGACACTGCCAACTTGAAACAATTTCTTACCCGGCAAAGCCTGCTTGAAACAATTTCATGTTTATGGCTATGATTCGCATGATTTCAAAAACATAGCATATATTCTTCAATAATTGAGATATTGACATGAATCAAAAAAAGAACTGTTGAGAAAAGTTGAGGCTTAAAACTGTTATACGAAGACACATTATTCACTAATCCAATGTTTCCACAGGGTGTTCAGAAATGTAGGGCAAACTGCACCTTTTATTCACACCCTGTATAACAACAAACATTTTCAATTTTTCAGACGATATTTAAAATGTAAATGTGGTATGTAAACATATTCGACGCTTCGAGGAACTTATTGACGTTCAAACATAGAGTACCTACGTAGGAACAGTAAACAATCATAAAGTACATAATAATACAGATCGAGATCAATAATATCGGTTGTGGATAAAATTGCGAATCATGATTTCAACGAATATATGGTTAAAGGTATATTTCAAAACACAAGTTTGGGTTTACATGTAATGCCAACTAGGATGTTGAAAGCATGAAGTCGACGTTAAACATGAAACGTAGAATAAAAAGTCGAAGCATATCAGTTTGCACACTACAAAATACTATTCATCTAGTCACAATTCAATCATAAATATTGCACACACATTTGTTCCAGTACCATGTGTGCTGTCTATTTGTTGATATCTATTAAAGCAATAACTATTCTTAAGGTACACTCTAAAATCTGCTTGAAAAATAAATAACAATCATACTTAAGTACTAGGTTATTTTACTACCTATATGTATATTCATGGTAGCCGTGGAACTAACAACTGCTACTTACTAAAATTGGCTAGACTATGGGGAAGGGGAACGAGTCGGATCACAACAAATTTCACATGAGGAAGAGGGAATCTCGACAAAGATCACGTAAATTTTTCCTCAAGAATCAGTCTAAAATTGAGAGAAATCGGGTTGAATTAAAGTCAACAGTTCCTTAACTAAAATATGGTAAAATCTGAGTCAAAAAATTTATCGTGGTTCTCCTAACATCGTAAAGTAACACAGTAGCTCTTTGAATTCTGCCCTATTTTAGTATTCAAGTTTATCACTGATTTCATACTACGATCTAAGTAATTTTAACGTGACTTAAATAAAAATAATGAAACAAATTGCATTTTTTAGAATACATCTAACGCATTTACACTGAAAATAGAAATTTTGGAAAAGCTCACGTGAGATTATGGTTACAGTATTTTTTTTGTTCTATACAGATGTAAAAGATGTTGTCATTTTAGAAAATGTCCTATACGAATATGTTATTTAAGACTCGCCCAACTCATTGGAACAATCATATTTAAGCAGTAGTCGTTAGTTCTTTGACTATACTGCCATTGAAGTACTATACTTTTAAAGTGTAGTACCAGTTGGCAGATTATTATGGAAGATTTTCAATTTTGAGTTATTCTATGTACATTGCAAATTAAAATTATAGTAATACTGAAAAATATACATCTACATATATCTAAGAAAAATTGTACATTGATCCGGTTAAGTACGGTAAAATATTGATTACTGGAATTTCATGTTATCCTGCCTCATTTTATGGTTATTTACACTTATGTATCGAACATTTTTTTCAAGTATAGATCAAGGAGAGCTCGAGAAAGCATTGAAATTTACGTTTTTTCTCTTATCGTTGTGATAAGAGTAAGGATAATTCATGTTGTATATATGTCTTATACCGAAACAGTCAAATCCGACAAATGGGAGTAACACCACTTCTACGAAAAGCAAAATAATGAGTTCAGATTTGTCTTAGGTTACCCAAGAGGGGGAAAATTCTACTCGGGTAGATTGTTTCACATTATCGATATCCTGAAAATTAGAGGTCGACCGGTATAGGATTTTCGCCGATATCGGAGACTCGAAGGCCGATATATCGTACACAATCGAATGGAGTGATTACCTAGGCCACAAACAAGTCTATTTGCGGCTATATACTTGTACACAACCTATAGTTGTAAGTTGATGTGTTAGTCTAATTACGAGTATATTAGCAAATTTCCCCGAAATAATTGTAAAGTTTGGTTTTATTAGTTGTTTAATGGGATATTTAAAACATGGACGCATAAAATGGGTACAGCAATTTTTGTGGGCAATCTTTTATTTGACAACATAGAATCAGCAAACGTTTTTTTGGGATTCAATCGAAAGTGTTGACATGGAGATTTTTAGGTATTTATGAGACCTACAAAATGAGACTACACGTAAAAAGATCCGACTAATAGCAAAAATGTTATGGCCGAAAAACGAGGCAAGATGCTGGTTTTGGCACTTGTTGGTAATGCGACGATAATTTCACGCAACTACTCGAAATTCTTCAAATCCGTAGGACTCATACTTCTAAATAACAACAACAAAATTGGAGAATATTTTTTTGAGAATCTCCAATTGTTTATCTCAAAACACCTGTTTTCCGACCATCACCGCTAGTTTTTTGAGCAATATACAGGGTTCGTTCAAAGAGCATTTAAAAGCAAAATACACGTTTTTACCATGCCGATATGAATCGCAAACCATTCCAGAAGATAAATGTTATTTTTATGCGAAAAACAAAGGTTACGTTTCTTTCTTCTAAACAAATTCAAACATTTCGTATTTGTGAGTAATTGAACAAATGCGCTACGATATTCGAAAAACATACGTTACTATACATATTTTTAAGCAGATGTGTCTATCATCTTTTGTTGCGAACTACTTACAAATACAAAATGTTTGAATTTGTTTAGAAGAAAAAGTGTAACCCATTCTTTTCTGCATAAAAATAACATTTATTTTCTAGAATGGTTTGCGATTCATATCGGCAGGACAAACTAGTGTATTTTGCTAAACTAACCCTGTATATTGCGCAATAAAATAGTAGTGATGGCCGGAAAACAGATGTTTTTAGAAATTCTCAAAAACTACTTGAGCAATCTACTCCATTTTTGTTGTGGTTATTTAGAAGTACGAATCCTACGCACTTAAAGAATTTCAAATATCTGCGAGAAACCATCGTCGCATTACCAAGTGCCAAAACCTGCAGTTTGCCTCGGTTTTCGGCCATAAGTTTTTTGCTATTAGTCAAATCTTTTTACGTGTGGTCTCATTTTGTAAGTCTCATTAATATCTAAAATCTTATGTGAAGAGTTTATTGGTTCCTGCCACTTTCGATTGAATCACAAAAAACAGATTTCTCATTCATTGTTGTCGAATAAAAAGTTTTCCCACATAAATTGATGTACCCATTTTATGCATCCATGTTTTGAATACCCCCTTGAACAACTTGCAGCAATAAAATCAGACGTTACAGTTATTTCGCAAGCCAGGGGTATTTTCGTCTAATATGATTAGACTATGTAGACGACTGGTGATTAGACGACAATCAGTTAGATTTCCTTTGTCATGTATGGTACGTGGTCCCCAGGACAAGAGCTTTCTATGCATGTGAGCAGCATCCCTGACTGGGTTTAGTCTGAGATCTGCACAGAGTAAGGAGGTTGTATGGTGATAAATATTTCCTAGCCCTAAGAAGCTAGTTTATCTTCTTCTTGCTGCTGCCTTCTGCGGAGCGCGTATTCATCAGAGGCTGATGATTATTCCGGGAAACTTGTTTGACAAGATACAGTATTTCGTCAGAGAGAGGAGTGCTACCAGCGTTATTCTTTTTGAATTTAGATCGATTACCAAAAGTCAGTAGACAAATTTTAGACCAAGCTAACTAAAAATACCCATTTTTAGATAAAACGGAATTACCTGTTCTACAACCGAATTTTATTCTTAAGGGTATATGAAAATGCCCTACATCGAGAGATACAAAAATTTTGCTGAATAACATTTTGATTATACCTCAAATTAGGAAAAACGTTTTTTCGTGTATATTCAAATAGTTGTGAATTATTTGGTGTAAGTGGGTCAACAAGATGTAGGGGATGATAGTACCTTCAAAATGCCCTATATGGTTAATATGCTGCAACGTTGTGTTATTACAAAGAAGGTAAAAAATCGTTGATTTCGATGTTTGTTTCACCAGAAAATTCATAATGTGAATCTGACATAATGGCTGAAACTTATAGCCTTCGTGCTGTTTAACTTTAAATCAATCATTAAAAAATACTCAACGGTTTCGGCAAATTTCAAATTGGTAATAATCGGTTTGTGAAGAGTGCCTTTTTTGACAAGCTGTTCAGCCGATTTGGATCAATAAATGGCCTCATATCGAGCTCATTCTCTTACTAGAGACTAGTCAGTATTAAAGGGAACACCAGATCTTCTTGTACTAACCATGTACGAGTAAGAGAACGTCGCCAAGCGTACATCTATTTTTGCCTTATAGGCAATTAGAGTAAATCCTTTGTTTTTTGAAGTCGTACAAGATGCTTACCTCTGAAAAGCTTATAAAACATACAGCCTTTGACGAAAAGGAACTTATTGGACCTTTGGAGGCAGAAATAGCATTTTAAAACCGTAAAGTTATTATTAAGTAGGCACCCATTTCAACACTAATGCCGCAATTAGGTCATATAATTCCGAAGTAAAACAGCTTCTAGCACACGTCCTAGATAAGGCGCGGGGATCCCACTTAATTCTGATCGAAATTCCAAATTCCTAAGGTCTCCTTGTTGAACCGACAATGGCAGAAATGTCCAATTTTGCTCCCGCCATTTGAGGTTAATGAATATTCGAATCTGAAACTGAGTCTTGTATTCTTCTCAAATACCTTAGAACCTCGCCTTAAGTTGTTTTTAATCTCAGACAGACATGACCGCCAGCCTGACTAGCGGCATCTACTTCTAGCAATCCAGATTACCCTCCATTATATACGGAACTAGCATCACTTCGAGCATTTCAGCTCGCCCTCGGTCAGTGGTTACATTCAAGAGAAAATCTTTATACAGCAGTTTGGCGGAAGATCAACATAGGTACACCGCATCGCTGGAGCTGGTTGATCAATAAAATCAGTCACCACTAGAAGGCTTGTGGAGTTGTTGTACAATGTTGGTACTAACGTATTTCCTAAAAGTTTTGGCGCAACATTCATTCACTTTAATTTTAACAAACACAAAATAATATCAAGTTGTCTTTGGAAACAAAAGTTTGTTTTATTACTTTACTGTTAGTTGACATTTATTTATTTTGAAGTTTTCGCTCTAAGATGTCGTATAAATCTGAAATAAGGAAAAAAAGTTGGTGGGGCGGGCACCCAAAGCTGATATCTGTCCTTATATTCCAGAATGAAAACATTTCACTAAGAACCATTTATCGAACAATAGCGGATACCCAAAACTATTACTGATTCTTACTGACTAGGCAGATTCTTGATTTACAGTAATGTTAAAAAAGCTTTTGTCTACTTATATTTTGAACGGGCAATAGTACATTTTATTATAAAAGTGACAGATTAAAAATGGCGGCTAGTGTGGTACTTAACTTTTAAGCTCCTCACGAGTACTTTATAAGAACAGAATATAAAACTACTATTGAGCGTTTCTGTACATTGAGTCGCCTATAGCTCAACAACCAGTCATCAAAATGTTATCGTACGCTATATCAATTTTCTTCTCTTGGAAGGCTCTATCCGAATATGCAATAAAATATGCTTCCAAAACAAGAATATTGATATAACATAACGTTTTAATAACAACTAATAAAGTTGTTGCGTTATAAGAGATTCAATGTAAACGTTAACAACATACCAGTTCGCTACTTGGGAAGATAGTGACTTTATAGTTCAGAGCTATGAAGTGTTCAAAATAATGACATGACGCCCAGTCGTCTTCTTGAAATTATCAACTGTTATTTTCACGTTAAGTTAAAGTATTTATCCTTGCGTGAATAACATGATCACGAACTTCAGTTTGATAACTTGACCCGATCAAAAAATAAATATGAGGGAACCTTTCTGAAATGAACTGTACAAACAATCCTGAACCAAGTTCTAAACTGTAGTGAGCTGTGCAGAAACGACGATTAATCTGGATTAGCATGGGCGCCCCCAGGGTTTTTCTCAACAGGAGCCGATCATCGGCAATGGCCAACTTTTTGTGAAAGTTTACCTGCCTCTAAATTTTTTGAAGAGCATAAGCATATCTTCCCCCAAAACTTTTCGAAGAGCAGAGGCCAAATTCTGTCAATCTACAAACTTGTACACAAAATCACGCTAAATAAGCTCATCCTAGCACTCTCTGCGTGGGCCCATGTGGATTGGCATCAAATTCTGAATCCATATCTGTACAACAGAGACAGACTACGTTAAGTCCAAATAAGTAGTTTTGAGATAATTGTATTTGAAATATTTTTCTTGCATTGTATTGAATACGACTTGATATGAGTTCAAAAGTCGTAAATTTCTTATTATTAGATAGATAGATAGATGGATGCTGCATGGAGCAGATTAAAATTCACGTTATTATCACAAGCTTAACATATTAAACTCATTTTTGACAAAAATGGACTTAACGTAGTCTGGCTCTGGGGTACAGATATACGCTTTTTTCGGTGACTAAATCTCAGCGAAAGTCTTTGAATGCTGACTAAGTTTCTATTAAATTTGTCGGGTGGATCGAATACAAGTGATCCCAGTTGTAGAATTGTGTAGTAACGATAGTTATGTGAAACTAGTATATATTTATTGAGCTTGACCTTGGATGTTGAATGAGCAAAGTAGGCAGGATAACAATAACAGTAATCGCGCCATTAGAATCCCGGGAGAACGTGGTACACCTCCATCGAGGAGAGGATGAGGTATAGTATCCACATGCTGAAGAACAACGTCGACGTGGCGTATTTGATGTATTTCGGCCCTCCTAGTTCTCCTCCAACCACGGGTGATCTCCTTAGTACCAGGATGACGACCACGATCGCTGCCTCTGAGCAGAAGATAGTTACTGAGAAGGCTAGGCTGCAAATAGAAAAAATGATTAGTTGAAGTCTACACTGAGAAAACGTGGTCAATTAAACAGTTATCCTGGAAAAATTTTATTATTCTTTACAGATTTTTGAATTATTCCAAGTTACTAAATTATTCGATTCAATTGAACTGAATTTAAACCATATACCCGTTTTATTGAACTGTTTAATTAGCTTAGGTAATTTAATTTATGTAGCAAAGTTAAACTGTTTATTTGAATCGCGGGCTCGGCCCTTCATTCGTGAATGATCGGGGGTATGCGACAGACCCAGTGCCGATGACGCGCTTCGATCTCCTCAGTTCCATTTGTAATTTTCGCGAGGAGCTTCATATTCCGATGTTGCCGTTGTTGGTGTATTAGCTGGGAAGTGGACCAATTATGGAGATCAAGTGAAATACTCTAGCATAAGGCGCCTAGTGACCCATAACCAATATTACTTGCTCCAAATAAAACACTACTTCACTGCTGAGGTGACGGAATGAGGGCATTTATACCAACATGCGCTTAACATAGGCTTGATGTGCTTTTCTGCTTCCTGTATATACTTTGTAGTATTTGAAAATATCCTAGTGTGATTAAAGTGTTGTCGAAATTATTTATTCATGTGAATGCACTGAATGCGGGTGGGTGCAATATTGTTTTATTGTTAGAAATAAAAGAACAATTTTCGTACACATGCTCAAGTGGCTTTATTCAGTTTCAGGTATCTCTGTGTTTACTGAATTTAAAACCAAGAATTGGTTCTAGTGAATAGTGATATATTATAACGTATTTTTTGACAGACAGACAAATAATTGGTAAAACTTGATTTCATATACAGGGTATTTCAGTTTATTGTTGCATAACTTTAAGATTCGATAGAACTTTTAAAATTAATGCATAAAGTAAATATAAACATGGGTCGAAAAATGCGTGGCTTCCGAAATACAGGGTGTTTAAATTTACTTTTTAAAATAGTTTTTTTTAAATATTTCGAACAATATTTGATGTATAACAGTGAAAATTGGTATACAAAGGTTTTTTGGTACGACAAAACGAACCATGGGCATAGTTTTACTGTAGCCGCTAGAGGGCGCTCTCTACTGTACCTGTAGTGTATTAAAATGACCGAAAATTTTTTCTTAGTGCAATTTTTTGCTTTTTGAATAAAAAAACTGATTCTTCGCACTTTTCAACATAAAAAAGCTCTCTTGTGAATTTTCGTTATACTTAGCCGTTTTTGAGATATTTCGATTTTTAAGGTTCGATGCATTTTTAATTATTTATGATAAAATAACGTTAAAAAGTCAGTATCTCGATAATTTTTAGAAGTAGGCCGTGCCTGCGAATAGTTTTGAAATTGAAAGCAGAATAAGGTTAAACGTCAATTAGTTGAAAGTTAGTTTTGTTGTCTGTTGAAACCTGAAACGTTTTTTGCAATTGTGAATGCACGAAATTTAGTTTCTTTTACCTGTTTCTTTTTTGTAAGTTTTATAAATATGCCATTTTTATTCTCCAATCAAGAGTTAGCGGATATTCATTTTGTGTATGGCTTTGTAAATGGAAACGCAGCAGAAGCAGCCAGAGAATACGTACGAAGATTTCCAAACAGACGACATCCAACTCGCTCAGTATTTGTAAGAGTGCATCGCCAAATAATTGAAAATGGTTTTGGAAATCTCCAAAGGGATCAAAACATAAATGTTCGTCAGAGCAGATTTACCCGTATGATTCTGCGTGAGTTTGATAGAGATCCGACAACAAGTGTTAGGAGAGTTTCTGGTGCCTTGGGAATTTCAGCAAGCCATGTTCACCGTGTTCTTAGAAATGACCATAGACGTCCTTACCATTTGCAACCTGTGCAAGGACTACAGCCAGGGGACGGAGAACGAAGAATCACATTTTGTCAGTGGGTTCTTGATAGAACTGATAATAATAGGGAGTTTTTAAGTAACGTTTTATGGACCGATGAGTCATGCTTCACTTGACGTGGAGTGGTAAATTTTCATAATCAACATATTTGGTCGCATGAAAATCCGCATGCAGTTCGGGAAAGAAATTTTCCGTATGAATTTAGTGTGAACGTGTGGATTGGTATCTACCGTAATGGACTATTTAGACCCTACCTTTTGCCTGCAAGGTTAAATGCTGCGACCTTCTTGGAATTTTTAAAGACTGAACATGCAAATATTTGGGATGATGTTATGTTAGATTTAAGAAGATTGGCCTGGTTCCAGCTTGATGGTTGTCCAGCTCATTATTCGAGAATAGTTAGAAACTGGCTGAACGAAAATCATCCAGAAAGATGGATCGGCCGTGGAGGACCAGTCGCCTGGCCTCCACGATCCCCTGACCTAAATCCATTAGATTTCTTTGTGTGGGGATTTCTAAAAGAAAAAGTGTACCAGACTCCCGTAACCACAAGAGATATGCTAATAGACAGAATCAGGAATGCATGTGATGAAATAAGGCATTATTTGAATAATGCTATACCACGTTCGATCATTCGTAGATGTGAATTGTGTATTGAACCATTGGGTTTACATTTCGAGCAACTACTTTAGATTTTGTATGTTTGTCCTAACTATCCAATAGCATTTTAGTTGTAAATAATTAATTTAATTTGTTAAAAATAATATTGGAAAGTTAAACAAATTAATATTCTGTTTTTTTGTGTTTATTTGGAGTTAGGAATTATTGCTGTGTTTAAAAACACAATCTAAACGATCATCTTAACTATTTGTAATGCCCAAATCGAAAATGTAAAAAAAAATATTTTCCCACAAATAATTAAGAATGCATCGAACCTTAAATATCGAAATATCTCAAAAACGGCTAACTATAACGAAAACTCACAGAAGAGCTTTCTTATGTTGAAAAGTGCGAAGAATCAGTTTTTCTATTGAAAAAGCAAAAAATTGCACTAAGAAAAAATTTTCGGTCATTCTAATACACTACAGGTACAGTAGAGAGCGCCCTCTAGCGGCTACAGTAAAACTATGCCCGTGGTTCGTTTTGTCGTGCCAAAAAACCCTTGTATACTAATTTTCACTGTTATACATCAAATATTGTTCGAAATATTTAAAAAAAAAACTATTTTAAAAAGTAAATTTAAACACCCAGTATTTCGGAAGCCACGCATTTTTCGACCCATGTTTATATTTACTTTATGCATTAATTTTAAAAGTTCTATCGAATCTTAAAGTTATGCAACAATAAACTGAAACACCCTGTATAACAAGTTCACAATCAATGAAGATAAAATATATCGAATTTTATTAGGGTTATGAAATTTTTATTTTGATATGAAGACATCAACTATCAATATCGAGTTTTCCAATTTTTTTTATGCTTTTTTTAGTTCAAATATTATCTAAACATCCACTTCTAAATCTACATAAAATAATTCATTGAAACTAGGCAAACACTTTTACCTAAGCTACTTGAACACATTTGATAAACATAATTAAATTGGTTTACTTAGAGCAGGTAAACTCATTTTAACGATTCTCTTATAATAAATTGGTGCAAAGTAAACGGTTTGATAAATTTAACTAAATCAGGCTCATTGATTCAAGTAATCTGTCTTAGAAACCAGAGCTTAATTAAAATAATCAAACTTGTTAGTTGTGACATAATTAATTATCTTTTTAATTGCCCTGATTCAATGTTTAACTGGTTTAATTCATTTAGCGGAACACCTTGTTTAAAGCATCTGGCAGAAAGTATGGCCGGCGATAAGTGTCTGACAGTCCTGAATATTACCTTGCAATAATGTTTTACAAAGTATACATGAAAATGAGCCATCGGATTTTAAGTGAAGTTCGCCTTATTTTTACTGAATCTCCCTCACCTGATACCAGCAAATCGGCTCTTTACCCAATTGAGCAGGTACCGAAGGCGTTAAAACTTCATATAAACGCAATCCAGTGCCCCACGTTTTGTCTTTCAGTAAATTATTATAATTCCAAAATGATTTTTAAAAAGGCGTCAATCTGATTTTCTATGTACCACAAAAAGGTGATGATATATTAACGAATACAATTGCTAGGAGAGGTGTGTTCCAGATTGAAGTATTATTTCACCATGTAGATGGTATTTGACTCCGCCTAATGATGGGGACATTATGTATTATGCCGTACACAGTCAGCTTTCGACGTCTGATCTGCTAAAGCAATAATTTGCAATCACCTACTGTATGTAGGGTACCAACAGAGCTTCCAGATTTTTCATGAACAACTCTAGAAGTGAATCTGTTACTTTTTTTTGTTAGATTGGGTATAAATGCCATTGTAAAAAATCTTAGTATTGGTTATGCAGTCCAATTGCTGTCTTTGATCTATCGTAAGGTAAACTTGACCCGCTTTCACCAAAGAAGCTGTTTCATTATCTTCCTAGCCAGTAGTTCTTGATATGTTGTCAAGAATCCCTTTATAATTCCACAATGTTTTGGATGAATAATTGGTGCAGACAAGTAATTTAAAAGTAGCGTGAGTACAGGGAAACAAAGGAATACACAGCAGAATTGTTTTGAATTGAACCATCAAGATTTAGGCGTACTCAACGATACTCTGTGGAATGAGCCATAGTCTTTAGTGAGGATCAAAGTGCACCACACATTGGTCAAATTTTTGACAGTTCTGTCATCAAATTTCTATTCTAAGGTCCGTATCGTCAGTCGTTCCTACAATTATTCTAGGTCGCCTTTATTGCCTCCTTTATTTTCGTAGTCTTTTCTCTGCTTCAGAAAGGCTAGTGTATTTCTAGATTTCTATTGCTCCGTGTCAGCGTCAGCGCTCTCCTATTGTGAGGGTATTATTTTGTTTTATAATTTCAAGTAGATAAAACAGATGATAAAAATCAGTTTTTATCAGCCTGAAATTTCTTATAATTCAAAAAGAAAATATAACCTCAAAATAGAGCGCTCACACGCAAAAGTAGAAATCTAGAAGGAAATCCTGAAGGACAGGAAATAACTGTGAAAATCAAGGAGGCCATAAAGGCGTCCTACAATTGTAGAATTTTGTAAAAATGCCAGTGTTTGCATATTCACAGATAGGTACGTGTCTCCATTTGAAGTTCTCGGCAAGTCTCCGAATTTCGGCTACTCGGTTCGCAACAAGGTGGGTTTGGAAAGGTTTGTAGCCAACCCAAAAAACAAAAAAATGGTTGAATCGGACCAGCAAAAGACATGATAAAATTCGATATCAAGCACGGTTATGACCTTCATGGTATTTTTTTACATAATTTGCAAAGAACGGTCAAGCCTAATGAAGGTCCATGTTTCCACTGCTAGGTATTAGTATTATGCTCATACAACGCTGTCACTTTCGCAGGCAATGGGAGTCAAAAGCACTCATTGAAACTACGGAATTTTGGCGACAAACAATGAAATGTAAACATATAGGCCTAGTTCCTTTTAATCTATTCGAATTTGAATAGACGAGTTGGTTTTATCTGTTCTAGAAACATTTGATTCACATATGTTGTCAAGCTGCTTCCGGTTGAAACAAGTTAAATTCTCAAGCAGAGGTGTTGAAAGCAGCAAGCACATCCACCATTTTTAGTGCTCATGTTTCATACAAGAGAATGCATCATTTTAAAAAATATATATTAACTTTGAGGCGCATAGTTGAAGGTTTGATGAACAAAATTACTATTGTTACTAGGCGTATTTAGGGAGGAAGATTTGTTTTTCCAGTCTGGCTACCTTAGGGCATCCACAATTTTTGCCGTGTTATTCTACGAAGTTCCATATGCATACTATAAGTATTTAGAAAATATAAATTAAAAAAATATTAGGTCCAAGGTTGAATATCTTAAAACACGTCTAGTTTGCTTATCAAGTTATCTTTAATTTCTATTATTCTTCAAATCACTATAAAATAATTTACTATTAGGCGCATCCATCATTTTTCAAAAAGTCAACATTTTGCCGTTAAAATACAGGTTTTATTATTCACTCATGCGCCAATTTCATCAAGTCGAATATCAGATTGCTAACTTGGGATCAAAAAATATTTCCTCTTTAAAAGCCACTATACGTATACAATGTGTTTGGTCACGACATACCGATATTTGAGGGGGATATTTTTCAGCTGTTTTTATCGACAAATTCACCCCCAATAATGTCTTACCTCACTCGTCTAGAAATGGATCCGTACCGCTGCGAACGAAATTAGGGCTAACATGGATATGGTCTGTCGCTCAACGCGACACATTGTTTTAGGAACACCAATGTGCATAAGCAATAATGGAGGACATTTTGAACAGCTTCTGTAACATTAAACATGTCCAAACTCTCTATAAGAAACATTGATTTGTCATTTTTGTGAATAAAAAGTTTGAAAACATTTTGACCCATGTTAGATAGCATTTATTGCTTAACGTAGAATACTTAGGATAACAAAAAGCTGTAGAATTAGCACAAAAAAGTAGAACTTCACAGACTAGCTTTTGAATTGTGTGCGGAAATGCAGAAAATAATCAATTTTCTTCCATATTTTTTTCTGTTTTTGTATGTTTTTAAGTATGTTTGACGGTTAGTATCTAAACAAGTTTTCCAATAATCGCTAGGACAACATGTCATCGTTCAAATGACACTAAATTTATCATTCTGTGACACTTACGTACTCAGTTAATCCAATTTTCATATACTAAGTGACATATAAATCCGAACACTCAGTTTAAATGGTTTTATTTTAATAAAAGTTGGTGAATGTATTTATCTTACTCTAAATAACAAGTGAAAAAATGTTCAGCCTTATCAGTTGGACATTCCGGTTTTTATACTGCTTTTTTTTAATTCACTAACGCTCCAAAAATGAATATTTCAGCCGCAGTAAAGAATCAACGTTGGCGGATTTTGGTTCTTGACATCCTTTACGATCGGTTACGATGCCAAGAGTACGGAGACCTGTACGATTTCGTCAACTTAGTGAGTTTGATAGGGGCCGTATAGTAGGACTTCGGGAAGCTGGACTTTCTTTTCGGGCAAATGCAGTTAGAGTGCAAAGAAGTGTAGACACTGTGGTTAGGTGTTGTCAGGCATGGCTTCGAGAAGGCCGTACGCAAAGAGCAAGGGGCACTGGACGCCGCCGTAGAACAACAGACCGTGAAGATCGCCGCCTAAGATTATTGGCCTTAAAGGTCCGTTTCTCCACTACCAGGTCCATTGAAAATGAATGGTTTGCAGAACACGGAAGACCTATTGGCATGCGAAGTTTTGGCTTGTTTTCATACCGGCCACACTGGGTCCTCCCTTTAACTCGAGAACACCGACGTAATCGCCTTGAGTGGTGCAGACAACGGTCACTCTGGGATCAGGAATGGAACAGTATTGTCTTTAGTGACGAGTCTCGATTTTGTTTAGGCATGCACGATGGTCGTGCCAGGGTTAGAAGGCGACGTGGTGAAAGGAGGAATCCACAGTTTTTTGTTGAAAGACATGTTCATCACACTGTTGGAGTTATGGTTTGGGGTGCTAAGGCTTATGGTTCCAGGTCACCTTTAATCTTCATCAGAGGTAACATGAACGCGCAGCGTTATATCCACGAAGTTCTAGAACCCCATCTTTTACCCTATCTTGACACCCTGGCAGATCCAACTTTCCAACAAGATAATGCCCGACCACATGTTGCAAGAGTTACAATAGACTTCTTTCAACATAATGATGTCACATTGTTACCATGGCCACCAAGATCTCATGACTTATCCCCAATTGAGCACGTGTGGGATATGATGGGTAGGAGATTGCTCAATTTGCAACGTCCTCCTCAGACTCTAGAAGCACTTCGAGAGGAGTTGGTGGTTGCCTGGAATGAGATACCACAGGAGGACATTGACCACCTGATCAGAAGCATGCCTAGGCGCGTTGGAGAATGCCTAGCACATCAGGGTGCATCCACACATTATTAAAGGTCAAAGGGCTTTAAAGCAGTGCAATCATTTTGAACATTTTGAAATTTATATCATTTACTTATTATGCTTCATTAAGTACTTATACAAAATTTTATTAAAATAAAACCATTTAAACTGGGTGTTCGGATTTATATGTCACTTAGTATACATGCACTACCGTAATCGTAACGTAAAAATAAAAATGGCTGCCATTTCAAGGGGGATGAGGTAGGTCTATTTGTCGATAAAAATAGCTGAAAAATACTCCTCTTAAATATCGGTATGTCGTAACCAAACACATTGTATATTGAAAAGAGAAAAATCGATTTTTAAATAACGGATCTTTCACTCATGTCACATCCCTGTTTGATTTTCCAAAAAGCTAAAGATAAATTTGTCAGTTACAACACTCAAAACACACAAAAGCACAGGTTAGGATAGAGTAGTGTGTTATCGAGGAGCGAATAGGTTGTTAATTGACATTTGGAAAACAAAAGCACAGCATCACTTCACCAAGCACAAAAAACACTTACAAAATCCGGACGTAGACAGTGGATGAGATACTACGTTGAATAAGCAGAAATAACTCTAAGAGGGTAGAAGAGTAGCTCCAGATAGATTTTTAAAAATCACTAAAATTTTTACTTCATCGGGTTTCTGAATGTATAGGTCTTAACTGTAAATCATTTAATGGAAAAAAATACACACATTTATGGCAGTTTATTTACAAAATATATTTTAAATGGACAAATTATTAGGTTTTTGATACATTGAATACGGAAATGTCCATACTTCATGAGACCTCCATTTACTAGAATTAGGCGCCCTTCTTCTTAACTTATCCATTAGGGTCTTACTCTGTTTTCTATAGATCTGATCTGAACATCAAAGATTCCAACCTCTCATCCTAGTTGTCCCAAACTCAAATTTTCCCATTCTACTGTGTTGAATTATAAAAGACTTAGGTATAGGGCGCTAATTTCAAAAAAAAAGTATTTTTTGTGAATTCTAGGTGATTTGAAAAGTTTCTGGATTCTACATTAAAAAAATACCATTTGATCTCTGAAAATACGTATATTCGTAAATCGCTTCTAGCCTTCTTCTCTCCAGCTCATCAGCAAAGGTCTGCATGTAAAGTGCTGTCACCTGCAACGCTATGGTTCAGAATGAGTTCTTATAAAAGTGCATATCAGTACACACAAAATTTTATGTTTTTTAACACAACACGAAGAACTTCTGCCTTTAACCGCTGTAGGAAAAAACTCCAATTTTCAAATCAGCCTGAAACTGCGCACGAGTAGTCGAGCAAAGAGATGTGTTTTATAAAATCAACGCGTAATCTATGATAGTTCAGAAACTTTTCAAATCATCATGCTATTCAAACGAGTATTGCCTATCTTCAATCCGTTCATCTTTTATAACGAAATTCGTTATAGACATATCTGACATATCAAAAATAAAGACGTGATTTTATTTAACAGAAATAAATTACAATTTAACTAAACGTTTTTCACCATCACTAATATTTAACTTTTACTATACACACAAATATTCTGTACTCTTCACTAACAACTCTTGATATCGGTCGTCGTTGCTTTTCAACGTTCATAAGGAATGGGGCTAAGAAATTAAGTCTATTTCACCAGTGACATTAGAAACCACGGATGATGTGATACATTTCTAGTGAGGCTAATAAGAGGTAGAGGAGCCACATTCCAACGAATAGGAGCGAAGTGGAGTATTTGAGACACGTTGGGCCTCCAAGCTCGCCTCCGATCATTGGTAACCTTCTGAGCATCATTATGATCACTACTATTACTGCTTCTGCACAGAAGATTGTTACGGAGAAAGCTATGCTGTAAAGGAACAATAAGAAACATTAAAAATAGCTTAAAAGACGTTACTTAATTGAATACATATGACAGGATAATTTAATGTTACAGTATTACTCTCATTATGTTGCTATCCAATATCATACAAATTAAATAAGTAATAAGTAATAAGTCCTGACGCGGTTCATACGAGGTCTGAGGTTAAGCGATGAGACTGACTAATAAACATTTTTTTATTCAAATGAAATTACAAGAGAAAAAAGTGACAATGACTCAAGTCAGGAGAATAAGGAGGCTGAGGAGCCACATGAATATTTTTCGTGGTTCATGTTCAATCGACTCGCAAATCTGAAAATGCCTTAAACCACCGAAAAACCTAGGCCCTTGACAGAACACTATCCCCGTAGGCTTGCTGAAGTTTAGTTTTTGTTGCACTGTGCCCAAGTCTGAAGCAAAACCTCATAGCACTCCGTTGCTCGAAATTGATGTTAGTTATTTTTAGAACACAAAAAAAATCGCTACGGACAACTAAATGACTCGAGCGAGTTGAAACTTGTACTGAAGGTGGATCACATGTTCCCCATCTCCCCCTTCAAGCCCGGTGCCTCCAGCCTTGCCAGATCGAGCTCTAAGTTGCCAGTCTCATCCTAATTTACAAACCTCGTACAACGTTTTATAAAAACGGTAGCACAACTCATTCCCATTTTTTGTACCGGGTTGCGATACAGTTTTCTGTTGGTCAATCCATCATTGTCTGATGCAATGTGGCTAATTAGACTTTTATGAGATTCCCTTATAAAAGCAACTAGCTGATGCTGTCCCGAACAAACGTTTATATTCCCGTATGGGAAAAGCTAGTGGAAAACTGGAAATTTTTTGTGTTTGTTATGTGGCATGCATTGGTGTAGAGGAGCCTAAAATTTTATCACGTCATTTTCGACTGCTTCATTTCATCGAACAATTATTTGATGTAAAGTTAGCTTAGAGGCTATTTAATCTTTGCGATACAAATATAGAGACAATATTATCACAATAGCCTATTCTTGTCGCAATTGAAATGAAATAATTCTCTATATTTCCCCAAAAAGGCACAAAACTTACTTTACCATAACTTACAACTCAATAGTCCTTTATAAACACTTTCATAGGATCTCAAGAATTCTACAAATCATTCATCATTTTTAAGATGTCAAGCTTGAAGGAAGGTAGTTTGAACATTCATAAAAGACTATCTGTCTTGCTGTCACTACGTAGAATGACACTGTCCGTCAATCCGTCCTCGAAAAAAATTAAATTTATAGTAATAGAAACTACAAGATCATCACAGGATGTAGATTTTTACTTTTTCTAAACCCTATAATTTGAAAGGTACACGACTTAGATTTTTTATATTTTTGTGATAACTATTATGACTTAGCCTATCCCCCGTTTCCGGCTTGACGTCGTCTTGTGGAACACAGTAACATATATGACGCGTCTGTGGATTACTACTCTACCACCAAAATCTAGTCATCCTATAGGGAAAATTAATAGAAAACGTAATCTGTGGAACTAGACATGACATGAATAAAACATAGTTTGCCCTGCACGGCAGCAGCTGTTCGAGATACATCGAATCAAAATCTAGTGATTTACGGCTGACCGAACCCTTGCAATATATTCAAGTCAGCTTTCCACAAGCTTTGTTAATCTCTGACTAATACAAATTGATTATTAAACTGTCCAGTGGATAACATAATAACCTATATTGTGGAGAGAACAGATCGCTGGATACTGTGGTGATGGTTCAAGCTACAAGTGGTGGAATTATAGGTAAAATCAGTGAACAGCATGATGATTAGGGAGATTTAACGTTAAAATTCGTTGTACAAAAGTACAAGATGTTGACGAGACGCGTTCATGCTGAATTATGTTCTCAGTAATTTGAAGTTCCAATCCAAAACAAACAGCATTCTGGCCAAGGCCATAAACCAATGGCGTTAAGTAGGTCGACTGCACATCCCACAACACGCCATCATAAGTTCATAAAGGATTATGCATAGCATAAATGAGAAAAAAAATTTAGTTACGAACATGTATAAGAGGGAAATTGAATGGATAAAGTCAGACGCCAGACGCGGCATTAAGGCCAGAATACTTTCCAAGGCAGGCACGTTCTCTATACGAGAAACTTGTGTGAGTGCAATATGTCAAATAGGTGCATAGAACTGTCGAGATTTTGACCCTTATACACCCTTATAACCCGTTGCCCCCAAATTTTTCATCCTATTCTTCAGAAACGGCCAGGATCCTCTGAAACGTCAAAAAATGAAATTTGAGCAATTTTTATTTTTATTGTTTTTGGCCTTTTTGTCCGCCGCCATTGCAATGATTTTCAAAAACGACAAAGCTTTTTCGTGCTTGGCATAGTGGTAACCTTGCCTGAAAATTTCATCAAAATCCGACCTGTACTTTCCAAGTTATAGACGGATCAGCGAGCAGACAGATATTCACACTGACAGATAGACCGACAGACGACCGACAGACAGACCGACATATAGACCAATAAACAGACAGATAGACTGACGGACAAACCGACAGACAGACTGATAGATAGATCGACAGACAGACCGACAGACAGACAAACAGACAGACCGCCAGACAGACCGGCAGACAGACTGAGAGACAGACACACAGACAGAAGGACAGACAGATAAGTTTTGTCTCTAAATATGTGAAAAAGAATGCAATTTTGGGATAGGCTATGCCTTACAAGTCATAACCTTAGCAAATTTATGAAATGATTTTAATTGCCAGCGGCAGCGTTACGGCAACAGTACGCCGCTTCGGCGGTACGGCAACGTTAGAGTTTATAAATCGTCCTTTAAAGCTAACTTCTAGGGATCAGTTTACTTCATTACGTGGTTTAATAGTACAGTCCAAGCGTGAACATAATAATTCCTGATCAATGAGCACTTCATTAACGCTACATAAATTCCGAAAAGTTCAGCCATTCATAGCAACGCATAGATACAATTTACAGTATTTATTCAAATCCACGCGATTTTGCGAAACGACGGAATCCTAGACCACTACGTAGGGACTAAAAAAAATATCTACATTCATATGTACACAAAACATACAGGACCTGATCCACAATATAGTATACAACCGAATGCTGGGCAGTTCACAAATCATCGCTCGCAGCACCCAGCACTAAAAATATAGTCTAATTCTGTGCCCCTGGCTCTGACTCTGCCTGTGGTGCCTGGTGTGCTGAGAATGTGCTGCCGTGGTATGCGTTTAAACTCCACTTGGGTGACAAGTACTGGCAACGTCAAGGATATCCTCTCCAGGCAAAATCGAGGAAATTGCATCCGGCATCGCGTTACGTGATGCTTGTCGGGATTCTCTATCTCTATCTAAATGTGAAAAGATCAAATATGGCCTTCTCCGAGATGTATCGTTAAAAACGAATATAAAATATGAAGTAGCTGTGATGGTATGTATTGTGACTATTATGGAAGATGCAGAAGTTCAGGAGACTCTGTCATGAAGTGCTACAGGTAGGCTGTGAACTTAACATATCGGCGTGATTTAGTTGGTAGATTATTTAAAATTACATATCTGGAATCAGCCTCTTTATAATCTTTCTAGTTGGCACATTTATATAAAGTACGAAAGCTTTTTTGTATTCAAAATGACAATATATAATATCAGCAGAGTACAGTCATAAAGTAATATAGTAAAATTTTGCCAATTTAGGCCAACACTTTGTCATAGAACTGAGCAAACTAATCAAAAGTGATTAGCTTATTTACAGAGTTTGTATAAATTACATTAGTGTTTTCTGTATTGTTTCAAAATTATCAAGAAGCAATTCAATGAAATGAGAGACGTGCGTTCTGCAACACAACATGAATTTGGAATAAATCTATCTATATTTTCATGTAATACAATTTTCATACCGTTGTCAAAAAAGATGTTTACAGCATGTGATTATTTTTTGAAAATAAATGTATTTTGAGCATCACACTTAGTATTAGATTTTGCTATTCTGAAACTTGTTCTCAACAAAACTGCTGGAAGAGATACTACCCTTATTGGGAATATTTTATGTATACAGGGTGGCCCATCCATGTGTGGACGGAGTATTACTCACAAACAAATACATTTTGGGAAAATCTATTTATGGGATGTTATACATGACATTTGAGGGCACATTTATAAAATATTGGCCATTATACAGGGTGTCCCAATTTCGACCCACATATCAAAGTTGTGATTTTTCAAATGGAATGCCTCAAGTTTTATTGCATATTTGGATCAACCAATTAAAGAAAAGAAAATTGATATAACATACTATGGGGTTTTGGTAATTAGCTACTAAGATATAAGTTGTTTTGTTTATAAAAACACCCCACTTCAGCAATCCCTCAGTCCGCCATTTTGGAGTGCTGAATTTTAAATAAAAAAACTTACGTTCCTCTGCTTTTACCGTATTTGTTATTTTTTCGAATTTTAATTTTTGCTCATATTCACCACTTCTTCTTTAGTAAAAATTCATTTTCAAACACGTTTTTATTATAATGCTCACAAACTTAATTTTTACAGTTCAACAATTTATTTGTTTCCAAGGATGATGCGATATTTTAGGGAATTAAGCCGTTCCATAAAAGACGTGCTAATAACTGAAAAAATAGCCATAAAAACCCTTATGTGTCTAGTATCAAAAAAAAGCTTATAAAAAATTGAATCCAAACTTGCACACATATATAGGGTGGTGCATTTGAAATTTTTGAGAAATACTACAATTTGCGTTCTTGACCACCCTGTATGAACAAAAATGAGAATTCGAAAAAGTAATAAATAAGATAAAAGCTGAGGTGTGTAAGTTTTCTTTGATACAAAATTCAGCACTCCAAATTTCAAAATGGCGGATTGAGGGGGTGCCCAAGTGGACGGATTTTCTGGACAAATTACCTTACATCTCGGTAGCTAATTAACAAAACCCCATAGTATGTTATATCAATCTTCTTCTTTTGAATTGGTTTATCCAAAGATCAACTTTGATATGTAGGTTAAAATTGGGACACCCTGTATAATTTCCAATATTTTAGAAATGTGCCTTCAAATGTCATGTATAACATGCCATAAATAGATTTTCCCAAAATGTATTTGTTTATGAGCAATATTCCGTCCACACATGGAATGGGCCACCATTATACCTTCATGAATTAATCCTTCAATATCGGAAATAACATTTTCAGCAGATTTCAAATTACGAACAAACGGAATTCCCCGGCACATTCCTGGCATTCCTTATTCCAGGCGCAATCTCGACATTCTTTCGATAGTTCCTGCCGGATCTCCAGGCAAGTAGGCGACGAAACCATCTAACAAACGTCCAGTTCTTCAGTTTTATGTGTTTTGTGCCTCTAGGTATATACATATAAGTACTATGAAAATACTTACTTTCCTGGGTCGACTTCGAAGACATTTCCTGCAAACCAATGGTAGATGGCTGCAATTGACCAGGCGACGCCGATCCCCAGAAAAACGTTGACGGCATTGCTGCCGGTCACGTTGCCGATGCTGGCGTCTGCGTGGGCGTCATGCACGGCAGCCACTTTGCTGGCGAACGTGTCTGCAACAAACAATATAGATTAGCTGTTATGCATATTTTTAATGTTTACGAAACCCCTAAATCTGATTAGAAATACTAAGGCCCGATCTTACTAGTGATCCGCGGGATCAAAACTCTTAGTCTTGATCAAAATTGCCCAATGAGAAGGCGTCTTTGTGGTGATGAAACAAGCGAATATAGTCGATTTCTTTTAGAGGGTGGGGCAGAAAGATTTCCCCGATTTGGAGAGTCGATAAAAACTGAACTAATCAAGATATAGAAAAAAAACTTTATTTTTTTAAAAGCATAGACACGTATAATGTCGTTTTAAGACAACGACATCGCTCAAGTGTGCGCATCCATTGTTGATACACTGAGTGAGCCTCTCCCGATAATTTTCCACCACTCTGCTGATCATGTCAAGCGGAATGGCAGCAATTTTCTGAATTATCGTCTCCTTGAGATTGTCTAGAATTTGGGAGCGATGTTGGTACACACGCTGCACCATTATCGGCCAACCTCGATTTAGAGTGACCTCATCAACGACGACAGCACGCTGCAGTCCTGCCCAAGCCATGATTTATACTAAAAATGGCAGGAATAGACACGTCGAATGATATATCCCCCACTGCGCTATCCCCTCATTGCCGTAGCTAGATGGTTTCCAAATCGAGGAGGTATTTCTGCCCTACCCTGTAAAATACCTCCCAAACTATCGAGAAAATATACGATTGGTGTAAGAAGAGCTTATAATCCCCCATATTAAATAAAGAAATTCTTTATAAATCAACTGGTTTAGTTACAAAAATATATTTTTTCACTTGATCCGGAGATCAAAACCTATTGTCGGGGTCAACAATGACGAACTAGAAAGCGTTTTAGTAAAACTGGATCAAAAATTGGCCAATCGGAAACAAGTACATATCATAAACCCACCGTGTAGATGATAGAACCAAATTCAAAACAAACATAAACATCTGAAAAAATGTATAAAAGGGATATATCGGTTATCATTTAGGTATAGATTTCAACAAACTCCTTTATTATCTTCCATTATCACGTTTCTGCTGCTATACCTAAGCCGCATGTCGTCCTTTAACGTAATTAGAGATGTTTCTGGGTTACAGTTATTTTAAACACCTTTATCTGGTTTAGACAAATATATACTGTAGCCGTTGCTTCATAAAAGAAACGTAAATACCTTAAAAACAAACCGAAATGCTTTTATTATAAATATCGAAAAAACACAATGCAAAAAACATGAAACATGGGCAACCAGCACTCATGCTTCTTGTTAACGTGTTTGTTCGATTTTTTTTCGGAAAACTTAGATGCCCTTATGATATTACTTATGAAAAGTCGACTATATTCACTGGATCCGTTACGAGAAAGAAGCATTCGAATCAAGAATTTTGATCTCCTGTTAGTAAAATCGGCCCTAAACGACAGAAGCAATAGAATTTCGGTCCACACACGCACAAAAGATAAGGAACATGAGAAATAAAAAATACAACAAAGATTATATAATATATCTGGTATTAGAAAAATAAATACAGAATGATTCCTTAATTGTTAACATGACTGAACACAGCTACAAAGACCATGAAATAAGATTACATAATCAGAGGAAATCAACTTGAAAGTTATAATTAACAAAAAGGGTGAAGCAACTGAATAGTTAAACCGGTTAAGGGAGAAATTATAAATCAGGTCGCCTAATTTAGTAACTCAAAAATCCTTGCTTTTGACTTACTATATGGTATGGATAGACTTTATCGGGTTCTTTTTGGTGGAAGAATATTGTATCTCAGTCATAGGCAACCAGTAAATCTTCTACGTTATCTAGTAAGTATAATAGTGTCGGTTGCTCCCGCGTCTTCGATGCAAAAAATCACGGAAAGCTTAACTTATTGTTAGACCTACTGTATGACTTTCTATGATTTTTGCGGCAAAGTTTGAGGTTAGGGTAATTAATAGCGAAAACATTTCAAGTATTAGATGTATGAATAGAGCTGGTTTTAAAGCCAACTAAAATGTATTCAAGAACCAAAATAATTTTGGCAGATGCAAAGATGCTAAGTCTGTTTGCAGCCCAACATGCTCATTGGACACCAGAGCAATGGAAAAAAGTACTGTTTAGTGATGAGTCAAAGTTTGATTTGCACAAAAGTGATGGAGTTCAATATGTTCGGCGTATTGCAGGTAAAAGACTCGACCCAAAGTATGTCCAAGGTACTATAAAACATGGAGGTGGAAACGTGTTAGTGTGGGGTTGTTTCTCTGGCTATGAAATGGGACCAGTTTATCACATTGAGGGCATTATGGATAGGTTTAAGTATAAATATATCCTTGAAAATATCATGCTGCCTTATGCAGAATGGAATATGCTACTACGATTTGTTTTTCAACACGACAATGACCCAAAACATACAGCAAAATGTATAAAAGAATGGTTCAATGAAAATAGAATCACCATTCTTAATGGCCAGCCCAATCACCCGATCTTAATCCGATCGAAAACCTGTGGGAAATTGTAGATAGGCAACTTAGAACCAAATCCTATAAAAATAAACAGCAAATTTTTGAAGAAATTGAAAATATTTGAAACTATTGATCAAAACATAATTGATAATTTAATTTCTTCCATGCCTCAAAGGTGCCGCCAGGTTCTCGCAAATAAAGGACTGTGGACTAAATATTAGGAAGGCAACATGATAATGTATTTGTTTTTTGAATATTCTGTTTTGTATTATTTTTATTGTATGCGTAGCTTAAGATAAAATAATACAAAGACGACATAATATTACAAGTGCTGAAAATACAGAAGTTGAGAACGATGATAGTGGAAAACACGAAGATAAATATAATTTGAGTGACACAGAGTGGTATTAAAGAGGTTTTGTTCAACCATTTGTTTGAAAAATACTGTAATACTTCAATAAATAATATCCTACTAAGTCTAGAGCAAGTGTACTTTTTTTGTTAATTGATCCTACGAAAACTGTAGTAAGTCAACAAAATTTATTGAACAAATGTCATTTTCGCTAGGTTTGTATTGTAATACCATTTATAACCTTCTTATATACAAGAATTACTGCAATGTGCAACATATTTTGATCGTCATTTTTCTGACAATAAAATTCATCAGAAAATCTTCTAATGCCTGTATCTCAGTTCAAGCAAAACTGAGTTACAATACTCTTCCTTGCGGGGGTCGAAATATTCCAGGAATGGCATCGTTGATCTACTCTATACAGTTTAGATAAACTGGCAGAGAATAATTTTAGACTGATTTGCATATCGTTTAAATTTCATTATATAGTATGGAGAACCCATTACTCTCTTCATAGGGAAAACCAAATTTGTCTGATGGCTTGACTTCAAAGTGTACGAGATAGAAGTGCTAGAAGTGTGTATCAACACATATTAGAAAGAGATGGAAGCCGGTTGAAGAGCAAAGGTCATTACCACATTGCCTAGCAACTGTGAGGCAGAAGGTCGTGCAATTTGCCGTGTTGCCAATATGTTACAACAGAAAATGATCGCACAGGCTTCTACAATAGCTTAGGTTACTGTCAAACCCAAGAACTAGGTCGGAACATTTAATTTAATCTAAGATCATGCAGGTGGAGACCTTGCCTTGGAATGTACGAATGTAAATTTGGAGCGATCCTGACCTTCCATTTCGACCTGAAATGGTGTTCCGTTAGGACCGATTCAGAATCGATCCGAAACATATTTGACAAAATTCACAATTTAAAAATATGTACGCTCAAAATAAAACCATTATTTGGGCGTAGAGAATAAACTAACGCGTATTTTCAACATGCATCTTAATTCAAGGAACTTGTGTAACATATTGCTAACTTTATAGGCATAAGTACTGCTTGACCGTCAACATTGGGAGCTGTCTAGGTCTCTGTGCCATTTCGACATTCTTAGAAATAGCTAGGTACGAGATAAACAAACCTACGAGGCGCAAGATGCAAATGTCCAGGAAAATTGATACGGATACATGCACAAAGCATAGCTCGAATTGTCAGCCAGGTCACCACTGTGACTGCTGGATGCCGTCAATTCTGGTGCTATTGCAGGCAGACGAAGGGAACTGTGGGATTCTGGTAACAGATGGCACTTTGTGATATCTTATTGCGATATATCTTATACTCTGGATATTGGATAGCTCAGATTCCGTTCGTTGTCCTTTCTGAGACCAAGCCTACAGCATGTTGAGGAGTTGTCAAGTAGCACGAAGTTTGTTCACTGGCGAGTAGACCGTATTTATTATAACACAAGTATCGGCGGCATCTAGCGGCCACAGTGATACAGCGATAATATATGTGGTTTCATTTAGAGGCCAGGCAATCATGGATACCTTTCAACATGAAAACCACAGGATAAGATTCAGGTGTTACATCAACCCCATCTCAATAGCCTTACCACTACCAGTAAGTTTGACATGTTTGACCTACTGACTGATATCTGCCTTTCTGGTAAATTGAAAGTTACCATCCGTCAACCAAGATCCATTTTAAGCGTGGTTATGCGAAGAATGTTGACAAATTTCTCCCACGCAAACGAGGCTTTCGCTCCTCGAAACGGGATCTGAAATATTGTTTTTATCAAACAACTGCACGAAGACAGTCTGAGGTCCAGCCAGCTGAAATGATAAGCGGCAGTCCTTTTCCTGCTTGTTCTTTTTGTGCATGGCCGCATTCCAAAACCAGAACAGCGACGCGAAGCTGGAAATTAAAGTAATTTATGGTGAAAACCGGGAAAATTCAGGTCGACGAATATCACTCCCGCCGTTACAGAAATTGGAATTTTAAATCGCGTTGCTCGTGAATTAATGTCCGGGATGGAAATCTTAATGAAAGCATCAAGTGATTTTTTTCTCTTGCTGAAGTAGAAAGTGTTGAGGTTATCAGGGGATAAAAAGCAGGATATCTGGTTGAAGAGGGTCAGTCATTAAGGTATCTCGTTACACTGTTTAAAATTAGTACTATTATTTTATGGTCATATCTACTTGATGTTAGATGTGAGTTCTATACGAGAATGAAGCCATATCTTTTTTGCTCCCCCCAAAAAATAGTCCATAGGATTTGAGTCGCAGCTTCGAGGTAGCCAGAATGTAATTATTTGGTTTTAGGGCCCAGGGCACGATTGTTGAATTGGCTGGGTCGAAGGTTGTGGAGTCTGATTGAAACCAAATGTCGAGTATGTTACTTTCTGCCACTTTTGGAAACAAAAACCCTTTGAGCATGATACGGTAATGCTTGCCATTGAATGAAACGTCATTTCCTTGCTCCGTTATGGACAAAAATGGCCCACTGATTCCGCCGGACCAAAAAAAAAACTAAAAGGCAGTCGTTGGGAATGCATTAGCTTCTCTTCGATGGCATGTCGATTTTGTGATACCAAATGTGGCAGTTTTGTCATTGACCGAACCGAGCTGAAAATGAACTTCATCTGAAAAGATGATTTTTTGGTAAAAATGCTCATCCTCGGCCAAGCGAATCTCAGCCCACCGGGCGACCCAAAATACAGGGTGGCGCATCGAAAACGAAACAACTGGCAGCTCAGTTTTTTTTTGGAAAACGCTCAGACCCGTCCGTCGATTTTGTTTTCGAGGGGGACACAAGTTGGGCAAAAAATCACGTTAGCACGTGCAGCCCCCTAAGTGCGGGTGACACCACCCCCAAAATCTTAAATGGAAAGGGGGGTCGAGTGATACCTTGGCAGCAAAGTAATTTAAAAATGAAGAATGAATTGACCCGTTAGGCAACTAAATGTTGAAAATGGCCACCATGACTCTCCATGCAATAATAAAGATTTTACTCAAAACGTTGCCGCACATTTTTCAATATTTTAGGAGTAATTTGAAGGCACAATCCTTTGTCGCAGATCTTCTAATGAAGTTGGCTGAGTAGCATAGATTTTGCTTTTTAAATGACTCTACATAAAGAAATCCAAAGCTGATAAATCTGTCGATCTTGGGGGCCATTCAATGACACCTCTTCTACCAATCGATCGATCTGGAAACGTCTGATCTAAATATTGTCGAACACGTAATGCGTAATGTGGTGGGGCATCATCCTGTTGGAACATCAACCTATTCGCAATGTACCGCCGATCATTCTGATTTTCAATTATGGCTGTTAATGCAGGATCTATGGTGTCTTCCAGTAATTCCAAATACATTTCACCGGTCAAATTTCCAGGTAAGAAAAAAGGACCAACTAAATCATCGCCAAAAATACCAGCCCAAACATTTAATTTTTGTGGCTGCTGTGTATGAACCTCATGATAAATTCTGGGATTAGAATCAGACTAATTAGAATCCATTGGACAGCACGTCGACTAACACCACACACAGTCTCCAATTTGCATGTACTTAACGTAGGATCTACATAAACTTGCCCTAAAAGCCCCACTTCTATTGCTTCGTTCCTTATGGGATTTTCAATGTTGCGTTTTTTATTGGCGATTGACCCAGTTTCCCGAAATTTAGCTAGAAATTCTAGAACATATTTTCGATGCATGTTACTGTTCTCATGTCGCTCATTAAATATTTCTGCTGTTCTATTAGCGCACTGATTATTTCCGAAAAATATTTCGATAATTTCAACTATTTCTGCTGTGGAATATATGTACCATGGTTAATTTATGTAATAAAGCGTTATTTTAGCAACAAAGTTTGGTCAAATCAATCGCAAACTATGTACTAAATTCCTATTTAAAATAAGTACGAGATAATCCCTTATGTTTCTTCAAGAAATAACTTTTTTGCCACAAAAAACGCTCCAATAGCTATTTTCAACAACAAAATGATAAACAAACCATGGGCATAGTGAAGAAAAGCATTTACTTATTAAGTAAATTCTTTTAGTCAAATTTCTTCTGAAAGTAGTACAAACTAATCTGATGTACCTATTAAAGTCTAATTTAAGCTTTAAATCAATAAATCTTCAAAACTACTGAACTGAAGTACATTAATTTTATATCATTATAAAGGGAATTGAAAGAACTTTAAAATAAGGTATCACTCGACCCCCCTTTCCATTTAAGATTTTAGGGTTGGTGTCACCCCCGCCCAGGGGGCTGCACGTGTTAACGTGATTTTTTGCCAAACTTGTGTCCCCCCGAAAACAAAATCGACGGGTCTGAGCGTTTTTCCAAACAAAACTGAGCTGCCAGTAAATGCGTCAGTTTCGTTTTCGATGCGCCACCCTGTATATACTTCTGATGGTCTTGGACTAATTGAAATTCGTAAGCCTTCATACCGAGATTCATATGCAAAATTATCTTAAGAGAAGTGCGAGAGGTGTTGAAATCACTGAAAGAGAACGTACACAGGTTGTTTTATCCAATAATGATCCAGTCTGATGAACTCGCTACACGAATTGGTTCACAATCTGAATTGATGGTTTGTATACCAAATTTCCCACGTAATTATTTTATAGTTGGGATTAAATATTTGCCACAAAACATATGGAATTTGATCACCCATTATTTTTACTGATAATATACTTGATAAAGGGTGGAAAGTCGATGTAGCAAGCAAGGCATTTGTCAAGATAGGATACTCCATACTCTTGGATAGACCTGTCCAAACAGGTGTGGAGAACTCACTGTGCCAATGGATAGCCTTATATATAACAAACAGGCAACATATCACTACTGTTAATGACGATAAATCTGAACAATTTGATGTAACATCCGGAGTTTCACAAGAAAGTAATTTGGGACCGCTTTTTTCATAATTCAAAAATTTTAAATTTGTGTTATCTGCTAACTTGAAACTGTTTTTACGGTTCGATGTTTTGAAGACTACAAAAATATCCAAGATGTTAATCGTTTAGCACGAACAAAAACAGCCTTTTCCCGAACTTATACAGGGTGACTTTGAAGTTGAGTCATTAATTTTCAGATAATGATTGTAGAAGGAAGATAAACCAAAATATGTGTGCAAAAATAAAAATAAAGTTAAAAAAAATGTTACCTTGTTTTATAAAGTATCCTCCCGACAAGTATTTCAGTGTGGACCTGTATTTGATCGTGCGGTCTTGGAGCACCGGCATGCCCTCCCTTGTGAGGTCTTAAGTCACCTGATTCACGAGCCCTTTGTACTACATTAACAAAGGCACGAGGGGTTGGTTGCACTCGATTGGGAAACCGATCCGCATAAATCCGTGATGCCGCGTAAATAAGAATCATGTCCACAAGTTCAGCATTTTCGTAAACATGTGCCATTTTTGATTTCGTTTGAGCCACGCAACAGACACCACTATTCACTCACGCGTTACCGACTGACACTGACTGTATACAACTGAATAAAATAATTGTAAAAACATCGTTCCAAATTCATTCGCTCTTTTGTTTCCGATGCGATGAACCGATAAGACGGATTATATCCGTTGTTGCCAAACACGAGCACATAATATTATTATTGAGACAGGGCGGTACTCAAACTTCCAAAGGGCTATAACTTTGTTACTTTAATTTTACGAGAAAAATGGTAAAGGAAAAAAACATTTCTTTTGATCAGATCTACTCTCTGTTAAAATAAATGCCTCAACTTCGAAGTCACCCTGTATAAATGTAACTATATGCGCCCAGCTTAAAACGTTAACAAAATAGATTACAAATATAAATTAGATGATACGGAATTGCAACAGGTAGGGATAGCTCGAGATTTAGGAGTCAATAGTGAAACTTACTTTTAATTGCCATATTGAGAAACTAGTGCGGTAGAGAGGACGGACGTTTTTGGGATGGGTAGTACTCTCCGCCTCCATCTCCGAGAGGTGTGGGGAGGGTGCCGTTTGACTCGTGAGAGTCTAGCATTATTTTACCAGTTGTCGTTATGGAGCCTTGGACGGTGGAGCACCGCGTTTTCGCCTATGAGTGACGAAAACCACTTTCACCTAAACAGCATGGTTAACCAGCAGAATTGTCGTTATTAGGCTAATGAAAATCCGCAACAGTTACACGAAAGATCGCTGCACAGCCCAAAAGTAACGGTTTGGTGCGCTGTATCGCAAACTTGCATCATTGGCCCTTACTTCTTCGAAGACGGTAATGGTCGTGATGTTACCGTGAACTCAGAGCGCTACGTCGACATGATCACCAACTTATTTCTCCCTGAATTACGACGGCGACGTGTTCAAATCCGACGTGTGTGGTTCCAGCAGGATAAGGCGACCGCCCACACATCCCGAGCATCCATGGACGTTATTCGCTCTCTCTTCCGTGGTTGCCTTATTTCCAGGTTTGGCGATGTTCATTGGCCTCCTCGGTCCCCAGATTTATCCATATGCGATTTTTTCTGATGAGGACACCTCAAGGCTAGAGTATACGCGAACAAGCCCCGAACTCTGGACGAATTGATGGGCGAAATTCGCGTGGAAGTCGCCCAAGTTGAGAGAGCGATGTTGGAGAGAGTCTACGCGAACTTCCAAGAATGCCTCCAGCACTGCATCAACGATTTCGGCCACCACATGCCTGATGTGATTTTCCACACTTGACTGTCTCAAATGCTATTTCCTTGTGAACCTGATTCCATCAATAAATTTGTTTTCGAGTAAAAATTAACTATTTTATGATTTTTTTAAAACCGTCCATCCTCTCTGCCGCACCCTGTATAAGTTAAGCCAATACGTGTTTTGAGCTTCATAAAATAACGGTATCGGAATGAAAGAATATGTATTTTCGTTCACTTGTCAGATGAAATCATGAAAAGATTCAATAGAAGAACAATTTTTGGTAATTGTTATATAAGCAACCCAGGTAATAACCTCCTCGATTGTAATAATCTAATTTCCCTAGTGCATTTTAATGTACCGAATAGGAATTATCGGCATTATAAGCTGTTTACGATACCATAATATTGTCGTAATAGTTTAGGTATACATTCTCCATTAATTAGAGCACAAGGGTCCTGCAATCAATTACGCGACGAAGACTAACTTTGTGATAACATCACTATCTTCAGGCGTAAAGTGAAATCTAAGGTTTTAAATCAATAATCACATTTTATTAGTCATGTTTTGTAGTCAATTTAGTACAGGTTACTCAGATTTTATTGTAACACGTTACCCATATTTTATCGTAACTTCCGAAGACTGCCATTTCCTGCAAAACCTCCTCACACTAAATGTGTCAATATCTAAAGCAGTAACATATCTTAACAAAACGTTATGGTTTATAATGACTACAGTATTAATCAGGTAAGGTTAGAAAAGTGTAACAGGTATAAAGGCCTAGGTGTTACATTTGATACCAAGTGCACTTTAATGATCACATGAATAACATTACATCGCGTCTGCTTCTCGAATGCTAGGGTACTGTGTTAGGAGCTGGACAGCTTTCTCGAATGTTGAAACAATCAAGCTTCTATATCTAACACACACTATTAATCGTAGATCTGTAAAATATATTTTTTTCAAATACAATGGTTTCTATCCAGAAAGAGGATTCGACCATAATGTATTGCTCAAAACTTTACTTATTAACACAGTGGGTGGGTGATGGCTTTGGCTGTAAATACACCAAGTTGTAATGAATAATAAATAAATAATAAATAAATAATAAATAAATAATAAATAAATAATAAATAAATAATAAATAAATAATAAATAAATAATAAATAAATAATAAATAAATAATAAATAAATAATAAATAAATAATAAATAAATAATAAATAAATAATAAATAAATAATAAGTAAATAATAAATAAATAATAAGTAAATAATAAACAAATAATAAATAAATGTAATATATAAATAGCCTTACATCAAGATCCAGCATTGGCTGCAATATAATGTGACAATATACGCTTGATTTAGTTTAAAAAAAAATCATATGCATAACTGCGATTTTTAGCGATTTTCGACATGTTGTGCCATCTACTCAAAATCTGAAGGGTCTACAAGCTAAATTACCTTAAGATTTGTGCTCAGAGTATTGAAATTCGTAATTCGTAAGATATATATTTGAAGCATGTCGAGAAATTTTTTTTCGTATGCAATAAATATAATTTTTTGAAATGTTTGGCCATTTTTGTAACTTACATTTTAAGGGTGAACTGGTCACCTCAGATTCGGATTCAGCGTATAGAAGCACATAACCCTAGGTCAGTCTAGGCAAATGTAAATAATTTTTTATTTTTGTATGTTGGTTACCAGTAGATGGCTCGTGTTGATACTACAGAGTTAGCAAAAAGGGTCAGAGGTGGCCTAGGAGATTCCGGCACCAGCGATCCACAAGGGACGTCCTAGCTCACGTCACGCAATTGTGAAGTAACCTCATCCAGTTTTATAAAGACTTATGTCGTTGCTCTTGATATCATGAAAGCGTTCGATCATCTGTGGCATGTTGTCTTCTTATGTAAATTTCTTTCCCAAGGCCTCTCTGACTGCAAGATATCCGTTGTAATTGACGGGTTCTCCTCTTCATCCCACAATGTCAATGCGGGTGTTCCCTAGGAATCGATCTTGGCCCCGACTTTGTTCCCCTTACACATACAGGGTCTTTGAAGTTGAGTCATTAATTTTCAGATAATGATTGTAGAAGGAAGATAAACCAAAATATGTATGTAAAAATAAAAAAAATTAAAAAAAAATGTTACCTTGTTTTATAAAGTATCCTCCCGACAAGTATTTCAGTGCGGACCTGTATTTGATCGTGCGGTCTTGGTGCACCGGCATGCCCTCCCCTGTGAGGTCTTAAGTCACCTGATTCACGAGCCCTTTGTACTACATTAACAAAGGCACGAGGGGTTGGTTGCACTCGATTGGGAAACCGATCCGCATAAATCCGTGATGCCGCGGCATCATTTTCGTAAACATGTACCATTTTTTATTTCGTTTGAGCCACGCAACAAGCACCACTATTCACTCACGCGTTACCGACTGACACATTGACTGAATACAACTGAATAAAATTGTAGTAAAAACATCATGATAAGCGTTTCAAATTCTTTCGCTTTTTTGTTTCTGATGCGATGAACCGATAAGGCGGATTATATCCGTTGTCGCCAAACACAAGCACATAATATTATTATTGAGACAGGGCGGTACTCAAACTTCTAAAGGGCTATAACTTTGTTACTTTAATTTTACCAGAAAAATGTTAAAGGAAAAAACATTTCTTTTGATCAGATCTACTCACTGTTAAAATAAATGACTCAACTTCGAAGTCACCCTGTACAAACAACCTCCTTTATTGTACGATCAATCCAATCCACAGCTTTGCTGATTACAGTACTCTACATACATGCAGTAATTCAGAGTGACAAGCCGATTTCTGCAGGTGGAAGAATAGCAGCGACTTCCTCTCTGACGAGAAACTGGAGGTTATCACTGCTTGGGGACGCAGCACTCTTGTACAGTTTAATGCTTCCAAAACATAGTACTGTACCTCGACGAACACAGCACCTAATAGCGCCTATCTGGTTTTCATCACATCTCGACAATGGCGGCAAATACTAGGAAAAAGCTAGGCTACCGCTACACCAATGGGTTTTGCTCCTCAAAGCTCTCCTCCATGATACCGCCGCGCGATTGTACAAACAGAACTGACCGATACGACAGCTCTTTTGTCACTGGGGTATCTGTAAGGGGAGGATTTTCTAATCTTAGGCAGTTCAAAAATCAGATCAACAAAGTTTCTTTGGGATTCTCATAGCAGCTGCGGTGCCTGGTATTTAGGCTTACGCCTGCGCAGCTGCTTCGGTGTAAAAAAATAATAGTGGCTCTCCATCACCACTACTACTACTATTACGCAAATTTTCGTTAAAATTAACCGTTGGTCAAATTCCATATGTTTTGTGCCTGGTACTTTCATTCACTACATGAGTCACACCGTATACCCTATTTCAGGAGTATCTATCATGCTTTGACGTCTACTGAGGTGAACAGCTGATCAGCAAGTGTCATTTTTGTGTTAGTCTGCAACGTTGGCAATGATGAATCGGGTGTAAATCTAGTAAAAACTGTTTATAGCGATTTGTTTTTTCTATGCAAACGAACTTTTCTAAATAAAAGAGCTGTTAGCAAGTACAAAATCTGTAGCGTACAAAAAACCAAAACAAAATTCGGGTCTGCCTACCTGGCGTTGACGGATCCGTCCGAATTATGTGTCTGTGCCCATATGAGGAACTTTGAGATATTACTAGATAATCAACTGTCATTCTCCGTGATGGATACTCGTGAAATAGGGTATATCTATTCGCCAGGCATTGAAATCCTAACCCTCATGACAGTATAAAAAGATTTGATGGACACCCATGGCCGCTAAATGCTCCGCGGTTTTACATACAAGCGGGATGGTTGGGCTCAAACGGATTTGGGTAATGGAGAGGAGGATAACGATAAGCCTAATAGTGCCAAGTTCCCTGATGATACGAGGGCTGTGAAGCGTTTAGGGTGTGTCAATTGGCCGTTTTATCAGATCTAAAAACATACATTTACACAGAGTTTCATCTCATGGAACCTTTTGGTAGACACATGCTGCGTTAAAACGTTTTTAGAATGTTTGTGGCGAATTTCTGGCTCTATACCCCCCAATGTTTGAGGGAGTTTGTTAGAAATGCTACTACGTAATGCATTCTGTATTATTCATACATTCTGCTGAGTTCCAATTGAATGAGTAAACATGTTAGTCTGCTTGTAGGGTATGTTTTGTTTTTTTCTATAAGTCCTCTTCTGGGTCCTTAGTCTTTCATAATATTTTGTTATTCCACCGGCAATCGTCTGCGCATTTTGCTATTTTTGGTATTCTCTAAGGTGCTCTCACATGTACTGATGATTTTTGTATTATAAAATGGTAGTATAATGTTCAGTGACAAGTGTCCCTTCATACATAATTAATGTAATAATCAGTAGATTTGAAGATATTAAAGTGTCAAGTTATAATAAATTCCTAACTTTCCTATTACTGGCGAGGCAGTATGGTAATTGCGAAAAAATTCGAAACTCAAATATGTTTTTTGGCTATTATATGACCTGTACCTGTACCCTCGGCCCGTCTATAACTATAAGTACAGTACTGCTTGCATTTGAATGAAATTTTTACATAAGAATACCACTATGATCAAGCTTTGTAGTTTTTGAAGATTAGTCTAGTGGTGGCGAGGAAAAAGGCCAAAAACGAAAGAATAAAAATCGGGTAAAAATGAGGGGTGGGAGAGGGTGTATCGCAATTTTTTGATGTTAATGAATTAATACACTTCTACGATTCTACGCACTATTAGACAAACTTCAAATATTATAGATTTCCCCGTACATTTGCCATCAAAACGATAAGCGTCTCTGCGTCTGCTGTCTTCAACGGCCGGCGTGCCGGTGTTCATATGTGTCCTCGCATGGCTGGTGCACTCAGGGCACCCTGCCACGTCTGAGTTAAGGTACTGTAGAGAGGCGACGCGACGTTGCCAGATGGACGGTATTACGGGTAGGACAGGTAAATAATGTTATGGACTAATTGTATGGACCTATTTGACGGACTTGATCCGCTCAATTTTTCTGGTATACATGTTTGTAAATAAATTTTTTCTCAGAGGGTCTTAAGCATGCTGCTTTCGTCCGTCCGACCAAAGACAGCCGACCACAGATAGTTGTTTCGTGCTTTTTTGTTTACTCATCAGCACGATCTTTACTTGATTTCTGGGACACCGAACGAAAGCATAATAACTATCTTCTATCCAAGATATAAGATCTATGATACTGTCTTAAGCTGAACTTAATCCTTTATCAACTGATAAAGACCTTGCGTGGGAGGTTTAGACTTAACCTGCTTGATGCCATTTCTTTGAAAATACAGTTAGTGAACTTCAACATTGAAAATTGTATGTATATTTTATTAGTAGAGTAATCCGCCATCGTGTTATTTAACCAATGCTCATGTTCTGGGGACGTTTGGACGCGTTAGTGGCGTATCTTAGTAATGGCATATTTTAAGACCTATGTTTACAAGAACTTTTTTGTTATTTTTACTTTACCATTTTTGTGAAAGCCCCTATATAAGATATTTCACTGATATTCATGTAGTTAAAGTTGATAAAGTTGAATATTTTTCAATGCAAAAATAATTTTTAGCTTTAACAGTGTCGTACGCACGGGTATTGACTTCGATATTTTTTAAGAAAAAATGGTACGCCAACGGTTCTTTGCCAAATAAAATTATTATTATTTTTGAATTCTATGTTTAATTTAAAATAAATGATCTCTCTTGAACTGTTTTCCTTCGATGCGCCATTTTTGAGTAAAAAAATAAATACCGTTCTGTTGTCCGAGAAAATTAATGTAATAATTGATGAATGCAATTTAGCAATAAATATCTAGTTGCTCTGGAATATGTCACTGGCTTTTGACATCTGACAAGTCTCTGTTATTCAAATCTGTTCGCTGTGACATTTTTTAATTATTTAGTTTTTACAATCTTGTTAATAATGGTGAATTATACAAATTTAGAAATGGCGGAAATGCATTACTAAAATGGCCTTGCCGACGGTAATGGTGAGCAAGCCAATACCAGAGATATCCCGATCGTGCTCTGCCAGATAGTCAAACCTTTTCTGATATTCATCGCCGTCTTGTTGAAACTGTTCTCCGAAAAAAAAACATCTGAAGGTAGACCTCTAAGTTTGAGAACACCTGAAATTGAGGAATCAGTGCTGCACGAAGTCGAAGAACATCCTGAAACGAGTACGAGGAAGATCGCTAGACACTTAAATATTGGCCATCAAATTGTTTGGAGAATTTTAATGGATTTTTTGTTATATCCTTTCCATATTTTAAGAGTACAGGCATTACTTCCCATCGATTTTCCAAGGCGTGTGGCCTTTTGTCAGTGGTATCTTCAAAAAATACACAAAATCCGCAATCTTTCTCGAAATGCCATTCAGTATTTTCACAATAATCATTTGTGGGCAAAAGGAAATCCCTATACCGTAACTACTTCCAACACCAATTTTCGGTTAACGTATGGGCAGGAATTATTGGCAACCACTTTATTGGCCCATTCTTCTTGCCGGGACGACTTGTCTGACAGACTTAGCTCAATTTTCTTCAACAACAGTTGGCTCTGCTGCTTGATGATGTTTTTTAGTAATAAGAAAGAATATGTGGTACATGCATGATTGTGCACCAGCGCATTTCAGTGTAGCGGTTCGTAATTATTCTTAAACTGTTTATCCAAATCGTTGGATTGGCCGCGGTGGGCCCCAAGAATGGCCACCAGGGTCCCCAGACCTCAACAGTTTAAATTTCTTTTTGTGGAGCTATCTTAAGACACTAGTGTACACAAGTCTCATTAACACTGTAGAGGAATTAAGAGACAGGATAGTTGCAGCTTGGGATAGAATAAAAAGCACTCCAGGGATATTTCAACGAGTGCGCAATTCCATGAGAGCGGAAGCATGCCCACTAAGTGAATGGGGCCATTTTCAACAATTTTTGTAATCATTTAGTTGGTTTTAATGTTGGTTTAAGTTAGACAATAGAACGGTTTTTATTTTTTTACTCAAAAATGGCGCATCAAAGGAAAACAATTCATGAGAGATCATTTGTTTTAAATTGAACGGGGTATTCAAAAATAATTTTTATTTGGAAAAAACCAATGGCGTACCATTTTTTTATTAAAAAATACCCGTACACACGCCACTGTTAAAGCTAAAAATTATCTTTTTTTTGATAAATATGCAACTTTATTAACTTTCACTACGTACTAAATATCAGTGAAATATCTGAAGTTGTTCAGAAAATATTAATTAATTTCCATTTTTTTCTAAAATTTCAACACCCCGAGTTTTTGTAAGGAAACATTTTTGGACCATAGTTTATAAAGCAACCTAACATTAATTTTAGATTTACGCCCTTAAATATTCGCATATCATTAAGGAACACATAAGCCTTCTTCGCCTCCTTGAATTGCTCAGGTGCAAAACAAAAGTATAAGAAGCTAGAAAATATCAGCATGTGTCTCTGTAAAAATACCTTCCCTCCGGCCTTGAAATGTCATTTGATAATAGAACCACGAGAGTTTCATTTCAAATAGCAGATTTATGAATGCAGTGGCCTCCAGGCGGGCGTTTCTTTGGGCTCATTGTTCACTTCTATGCGGCGCGGCGTCGAAAAGTTTATATCATCGTGTACGGCGGGGCGAATGTGGCTCGACTCCAAAAGATCGCAACTTCCGGCTAAGTTGTCCGGTGAAAACTTCCGACTTGGTCGCGCCTCGCCTTGCAGAATGCGTGATTGGAAATATTTGGCGGGGAAACTGGGTGGAATGAGGACGTTATCGCTCAATTCTTCATGGAGCTTTGTCTGCACTCCGCGATAGGTAGAAGTATACAAATGATCAAAAACGGAGGAGAAATGATAGCAAAAAGTTTGGGTAACGGAGTTCCTGAGATGAATATTTAGTAGTGAAGTATCTATCAGACATTCGCGTAGAATTGGTACATAGCATTACAGAATGCTTTCAGGAAAATTTAAGGGGATCCGTACATTCTTCGTTGCCATAATTATAGCTGCCAAACTTTACGCTTAGCGAAACATTGTACCTCAGTTGTTTTTGACGATGTCGTTTTCTTTGTTCATAATTGAAATTTTTACATGGGCGTTAAAAAATTGTGTCAGCTCGTTATCTATTCATCAGTACGATAAATGGATTGAGGTGCTGGTTGAACAAAATATTTTTTTTACTAATTTCGCTATTTCGCCGTTCCCTGTAGTTATCAGCAACAAATATCAAAGTTACAAAAATGGCAGTGACAATAATATTCGCTAAGTTGCCCCCGGGACGCTACCGGACCTAATAATTTTAATCTATTTAGGGCTAAATTAGCCTCTAAATACAACACACAATATTGCCAAATTTCAACAAAATCGAGTAAATATTTCTTTAGATATTAATACATTTTTTTTTAATTTATCACCCTGTATCTTGAAATTTTTTTTCATATTTATTTAACAAGGAATCACACTCTAAAATATTTGCTTCTAGTTCTCGAATACCCTGTATATCTTAGTTTCCCAGTTGATCCATCCTTGTGCAGCCTTTGACTCTTCTCAAAAACATAATTTCTGCTGCCGTTATTATACTCCCTTATATGTTTTAAGGCTCACCCAGCTCTCGCATTTTATATTTTTGGAAAGCTGTGTCCATGGTTCTATAGAATCCGATTTTTGTATCTTACTCTTATCTGGTATCTGGGCGAGCAGACCTGGCAGACCAACTGACTGACAAAGCTTCAATCAAAAGGTGTGAGCGAATAAATGAAGTTTTCCTTCGATAAAACTTCGACGGAAAAGGTTGACAGCGTTTCCCGTAAGGGAAAAAAAGTTAATTTCAGTTCCATCTGACACGACTCAACGTGGGGTCATTCAAAGAAAATTCACTTAGTTCCAGTCTCCTGTTAAAACGTTGTTAGCTCCGATCGTTCCGTCTTCTTCCATTTCATAATTATTCTCATGAGAATGAACAGCCAAGTCGAAGTTTCCACGCAGCCGGAGTTACAATATCAATCGTATTCTAAAAGATACGCTTCATGGCTTCCGAAGAGGCTGCTTTGATGCATCTAATGGTATTTCATAACTTCGACGATTCCTGTCTTTGGTCGGAACTACATTGCTCTTATGGTTATTGATGTAAATGAAAAAACTCGACCAAGTAATTATGACGACTGAGGAAAATATCCGGTACTAAGAATCCAATTTATAGAATGTGCTAGTTAAGCTTTAACTGTGGCACCTGCATTATTTATACCATTAATTCGAATACTATCTGATCCTGGTGCCTTTGAACATTTGAATGTATTCATTACATTACTCAATTCCCGAAGGAACTCATAAGCAATGCCACCGAAGTCAAGCTAAGGTTATAATCGGCACGAGTATTATGGGAAAACCTATAGAACTTCAGAAACAATCTATAAGATGTCATCTTGCAGACTAGGTAGTTTTTAGGGCGCAAACAGTCATTGCACGTTTGCTCACTAGGATCGTTGTGAACGTCCATCTTTGGAGGAATCACTCAACTAAACTACATGCATTGTCGGTTGCATATGTTTTGTGAAGCCGAGTGGTCTGTAGTTTTTATCTCTGTAAAGATAATTGTTTGAATGGCAAGATCGCATCTGGATGATTATGTGTATTGGTCTGCATGTGTATAAAATCAGTGACATTTGCTGTATGAGAAAATCATTACTGAATGTGCTGTCAATGAAGTATATCTATTAGCTGTGCCCGACGAGTTATTTGTGTTCAAGGTTATGTTCAAAGCTATAAATTACGAAAAACTTTGAGGAGAATTACGGGAAATCATCACCGCGCCCGCGTTGTGTGTAATTACTGTTAGCATGTATATGACTTGTAATTCGACAGTGTACAGTGAATATTTCTAATCTCTCTCATTTTTTAAATTCATCAAATTTGCATATGTAATTTCCAGAATGAATAAGAAAAAGTGGATGCGCAACTAATTTCTAGCTGTGAATCTTAACTAAGTGTATTTGAGACAAGAATCCAATGGAATTATCATCAACACATACAACTCACAGCTTACACCTTCAGTAGTGCCATTTCTGAAGCAGATTTTACATCACATCAGAGCCAAACATTGATAAAATTGAATCTTCACGACGTTTAATCAACACGTACAACTACAAAGCGAGCTCACAACGTGTTCATCAGCTAAAGCTAAGTTAATATCTTGTAGAAAAACCTACATGTCAAAAAAAAATCGGCATAATGTCACTTTTCAAGATACGTAATACCCGTGCGTCTGATCTGTATTAGTGTCGACAAAACTGCATATGAAGCTTCTAATAATAATAATGTTTATTTCCAACAGGCAGATACACCTAATTGCAGGAAATATCAAAAAATTAAGGTTAAGTTGAAAAACGCTAATCTTAGCGACACTTCGCCTTTTTTGTACTTTTACTTAGGTACGAAATAAAGCCCATTTATTATTATTATTATTAAATATTAATAAACCACAGTAAACAGATGCGTACATAAGAATAACAATATACAGGGTGTCCGCAAAGTTGGGGTTTTCCTTTTCAGAAACAACTACCCTTGAAATAACAAAGGTAATGTGTAGTGAAACGAGGGCGACCAAGTAAAAAAAAAATAAAGGAAAAAGTACTCACTCTCCAGTTGACGAGAAGGGCTAAGTACGTCTCTGCCTGAAATCGAAAGTTATTCACCCCATTACGCGTGAACGTAGATTCGTCTGTCACCAATATGCACTTCAAAAAGTCCGGATTATTGTCATGTTGATGCAACAACCACTCATAAAACCGCACTCTTGCTGGAAAATCGTCAGGTTGAAGGGCTTGTACACGTTGGACGTTTGCCACACTTTAGTTTTTGATACTTGCACGTCTCTAGCCACGTCTCTAGTGCTTGTTGAGGGATTCTCGTCTACGCGATTCAGTAGTTCTTCCTCAACTTGCACCATTCGTGGTTGCCTAGGCCTCCCACTGTGCCCACCTCGAAATTCCTCCAAATGGCCCGTATCCCTGACTCTCTGGACCAGGTACACAAATCTGCGGGGCCTTGGATGATGTCGTCTAGGGAAACGATCTGCATACACTCGCGACGATTCTGTATCATTTTGAAGACATTCGCCATAAATTAACAACATATCAACGAGTTCATTATTGGTGTATGAGTGTGCCATTATTATTTTTTTTTTGAAACGCAATCGATTATACGGGCTCGTTACCTCTATATAAGGTTGCATACTGACCTAACACACTGACCCCGACCCCCGACCCAGTTCTGTCGTCGGGTTCAGCTAGTAGCCGGTACCAGTCTGAGATATCGCGGGTCGCGGCTACAGGACGGTATTCAGATATTTTTGATGTTGCAGAGCCCTTTATCTCGGTTCCCTTAAGACATTGGTGTATATGGTACTAAGAAAAATTGCTTATGTTTTCAAGATCTACACGTCGTGTAAAGGAAAACCCCAACTTTGCGGACACCCTGTATAAGTATTTATAATCAAGCATAATATACTACCTGACAGCATCATCAAGGTAAAGTTCGATGATGCGAGATTCAGTGTCATTAAATGTGTCGCAGTTACTAGTACTATTGAATATTGTACACATCCTATGAACTTCGACAAAACATTGGTGTGGCGGAAATCACAGTAAAGTGTAGCACAATAACGGTTATCCAAGCGAGGAAAATTAAAACATTTCTTACTTAAGATATGAATTTCAAAGTTCAGCCATTTATTTTTACAGCTTGTAAAACTCGTCAAAAAAAGGTGATACACCACAAATCACCTATGCAAAAGTTGCATAATAAGAGAGTTAGCTTACATTATTAAAAATTATTTAAAAAAAATCATTATCAAGAGGATACCGTTTTTACAAAAAATGTTCAAAACTGTCCCCATTTGTTTGATTAATGCAACCGAATTAAATCACAAGCATTTTCAGTGCGCTGTTGAATTTCTTCCAGAGTATTTACTGCTCCATCAACTCTTTCAAATAGCCCCACAGAAAAAAATCGTGAAGCGTTAAATCCGGGGAGCTAGCAGGCCAAGAAATGGGTCAGTTGCGCCCTATCCATCTAATCGGAAGCTCATTATTTAGATGTTCATGAAATCTAAATAAATTTCTCCGGCCACTCAAGGTGGAAAAAAGTATGGTCTAATAAAGCATTTCATTCACCACGCCAGCCCAAACATTTAATGAAAATCCATGTTGAAAATGAGTTCTTTTTACAGCATACGGATTTTCTACTGCCCAAACATGATTGTTGTGGAAATTGTGCACTCGATTTCGTGTGGCCTCGTCTGTGCACAAAATTAATTTCGTAAAAAAAAACATTTCTGCTAAATTATCTTCAGGTTGTAACGCTTGTGTACCCGTTCATAATGATAAGGATGATACTGTTCTTGTCGTATTCTCTTCCACACTTTACTATGAGAAACTTCAACTTGTGCTGCTATGGCTCTAGTACTCATTGTTGGGTTGTCTTCGACCATTTTCAAAATGTCTTCCCCAATTTGTAACATTTCAGGACTTCCAGCGTAACCTCCAAGTTGTTCTTTCAAATATCCTGTATCACGAAGTCTAATAACTAAATTAACAAATGATTTTCTTAAAGGAAGGAGGCTGCATTTTGTTGACACTTTCCGTATGTTAGTATTATGCCTACTAGTGCATTGTTTTCGTAAACATGAGCCATTTTTTCGCACAAAATAATCATACAAATTGAAGTATACGCACTATTAGAAGACAAACATACAACTGATCGAATCATAGACTCGTACTGAAAACCATACAAAAGGTTTGCCAAATCTAGATAAACGATAAGAGTAGTAAACAAAAACGCTAAATTTTACACGGTACCTAGTGGTCGAGAATATAAAAGAATCCGTGTAATAATGTTCTTATTTTTTTAAATTTTCAATCTTTTACTATTTCTTTTATTATGTAACTTTTATATAGGTGATCTGCATGCAGTTGAAATAAATGACTCAGCTTTGAAAACCCTGTATCTGGAGAATAAGTCTTATTGTGGGGTAAACTAAACAAACAAGCGGAAATATTTCGGCATACTTCAAGCGGTTTGGTATCAAAAGTTTTGAATAATACGTTATGGCCTCTTTGTGCAGAGAAACCATTGAATTTGTAAAAAAATATACTTTGCTGCTCTTCGTTGAATAGAGTCCAATGTGCTAACATAGTTTTGATAAGTAGGTGCCCAGATTAGCGATGCATATTCTAGCTTGCTTCTAACGTATGTTAAATATAGAAGATTGATTGTTTCAACATTCGATAAACCTGGCCAGTTTCTAACACAGTTCCCTAGCATTCGGGAAGCAGACGATTTAATATTATTTATATGACCATTAAACGTGAACTTGGCATCAGAGGTAACACCTAGGTCTCCTCCTTTCTAAACTTGATTACTACAGTTAGTCATCATAAAGCTTAGAATTTTCTTTACTACAATATGTTACTACTTTACATTTTGACATAGTCAGTGTGAGCCGGTTTTTGGAACACCATGAACTCCCAAATTATTTTGAAGAAGATGATAGTCCTCGGAAGTGATGATATTATTGTGAATTTTTACGTCGCTAGCAAGAAATAAATAATTTAATCTCAAGCGACAAATTATTAATACAGATTAAACATAATAAAGGTTCCAAGTTAGACCCCTGGGGAACTCCTTAAGAAACTATATAATTATTAGACTTGAAACCATCTTACTCTACAAACAGTATTCTATCCTAAAGATACGACTGGAGGAGCGAGAAGAGATTTTCAGAAAATCCAAGGTTTGATAATTCATGCAATAATAAGCAATCGTCGATTCGGTCAAATGCTTTCTGTATATCTGTATATTACGTAAATTACATCAATTTGGCCTTGCCGATCCAGAATTTTGGCAACAAACCCATGTTGAAATTCAGAGGTAAGGTACTTGAAAAAATTGTAAATATGCTCATAAATAATTATCTCGAATAATTTGGCAAAACTACTCAAAATGACAATCTGAGGGTAGTTCGTAATTATGAGATGTATCACCGCGTTTGGAAACAGGACATACATCAGACATTTTCCATATTTGCGCGAAAGAAAAAGGGTGTACCATCAGATTGAAAATAAAAAAGTGGTCTAGCAAGAGCGTGAATGCAACCTTTGACTATGAAGCTAGGAATATTGTCCACTCCGGAGGTAATCTTATTAATTCAGTTATCGTGTAAAAATGTCGTATCCTTGTAAATTATCATAACTAATGGGTGATTTTTTTGCTAGTATATTTTTGGCAACACTGTTTTTGATAGATGACGCGTGAATCGTGTCTTGTGTCATTGTCAAACTTGTTCAGTTTGGTCTATAATTTAACCATGAATCGACTTACGAACGAACAACGCTTGCAAATTATTGAATTTTGCTATCAAAATTCATGCTCGGTTAAGAGAGTGCATCGAGCACTGCTTCCAATTTATGGGCAATTTGGTCGGCCTACTGAGGGAGCTATTCGGAAGCTTATGACTAAATTTCGAGCCCAGTTTACATTATTGGACATTAAACCACCAACACGCAGACGTAGAGTGAGGACTGAAGAAAATATTGCGGCTGTATCCGCCAGTGTTAGTGATGACCGTGAAATGTCGATTCGCCGCCGTTCGCAGCAATTGGGCCTCTGTTACTCCACTACGTGGAAAATTTTGCGACAGGATTTGGGTGTAAAACCTTATAAGATACAGCTGGTGCAAGAATTGAAGCCACACGACCTCCCACAACGTTTCCCATTTGGTGAATGGGCGCTGGCAAAGTTGGAGGAAGATCCACATTTTTATCGAAAAATTGTGTTCAGCGACGAAGCTCATTTCTGGTTGAATGGGTACGTTAACAAGCAAAATTGCCGCATCTGGAGTGAAGACCAGCCAGAAGCATTGCAAGAGCTACCAATGCGTCCCGAAAAAATCACTGTTTGATGTGGATTATGTGCCGGTGGCATCATCGGGCCGTACTTCTTCAAAGACGACAATGGCCGGAACGTATCTGTGAATGGCGAGCGCTACCGTGCGATGATAACAAACTTTTTTTTGCCCAAAATGGAAGAGCTGGACTTGGCTGACATGTGGTTTCAACAAGACGGTGCCACATGCCACACCGCACACGAAACAATGGCCCTATTGAGAGGCGAGTTCGGTGAACAGTTTATCTCACGTTTGGGGCCCGTCAATTGGCCGCCTAGATCGTGTGATTTAACGCCGTTGGACTATTTCTTGTGGGGCCATGTTAAGGCTAATATCTACAGTGATAAACCAGCAACGATTGACGCACTGGAAGCCAATATTGAAGCATTTATTCGTGAGATACCGGCCAATATGTTGGAGAGAGTGAGCCAAAATTGGACCTTGCGCATGGGCCATCTAAAGCGGAGCCGCGGCCAACATTTACATGAAATAATCTTTAAACATTAAATTATATCGTCCGTTCTATCGACTCAAATAAAGATTTAATCATTTTTTCAATTTTTTTGTGCTTTTTTTGAAAATCAAATCCTATACCTCTTAAAAAATCACCCGTTATTTGGTAGATCCTGCTGAGAAAACACGCTAGAAAAACATGAAGCAAAACCATCAACAATTTCTTGAGATGAATCATATACATACGAGCCAACACAACTAAATATTCGGACACCTTTACTTTTTGTACAAGTGGACCCATAAATTAACTGCCGCCTTGTAAAAATGTTTGGCAATCAATTTATATTGATAGATAAGCATAATAAACATATATTTTTAATAGCGGCATCTCTGATTTCAAATTTATAACTTTAAGACAAGCAAAATCACTAAAATATCGTAAAATATGGTGACAACTAAATGTTTGGACAGTTCAAGAAGCATAAGCAGAGACTAACAGGCTATGCAGAAACAATTGAGGGCGATACCAATGTCAAAATAACATTTATGTCAACGTCGTTAGAAATCGTATTTAGTATCTAATTGTATTTTCTTGTTGGTAATTTATATTCACGCAAAAATGGTGCGAAGTGTAGCCACTAACCAGAAAGTGAGGCAAATTATTATTCAGCAGTTTTGCAAAGGCAAGTCAACACGCAAAATATCACGTGATCTTGTTATCCCTAAGTCTACAGTTTCGGACATTATAAAAAAGTATGGCGAAACCGCCAGTACTGATGTGCGCGGTAAAAGTCCAGGTCGACCGAGGATTGTAACTGAACGGAATCGAATCAGGTAGACGAAACACTTTAAGGGCAGTTACCGCTCAGTGGAACACAAAGTGTGGAATGCAGGTTTCACGAGAATGCTGTCGAAAATACATTCATAAATATGGACTAAAATTTTATAAGGTATGCATTATGGAATTATCATTCCAAAATAATTTTAAAATGTTTTTTCATTAACCCTTCTGTTGCCTCCCGGGTGCCCATCAGCGTACATTAAGGTTACGTAACTTTGTACCAAGTAAATATTGCCCAATATCCTCTTGGATCCCCATGATTTGACTCATTTCCTAGTGAATTATCCATTAAACATATTTTAAAAAAAAATTTCTTAGAATATTTTGCATTTGAAAAAAGTACACGTCTCAGCCACCCGGGTACCCGGGTACCCCTAAACAAAATACATAATGTTTGTGTATTATATCATAAGAAAATTTTCTCTTTATTACTAGTATGGGGGAAATAAATATTAATAAAATAATAATAATTAAGTATATTCATTTTACATTGTTTATTTATTAAATAAAGTGCATACAATAATAATAGTTATATTTTTCAGTGTTATTTTTACAAGAAAAAATGAAAGTTACTGGTTACAACTTATAATTTAGTGAGCTTAGCTGTGTGCTCATCACAAACGGGCTTTTTACATGCAACGCAGCATTTTCTTGTCTTCCTTCTTTTACGAATTGGTTGTTCGTTGCAAATGTAGCAGGATCCAATAACAACTTTTTTGCCTGTAGCTACTCGAGGTTGACTGTCAGGATTATCATAGACCACGGTGGTTGATTTTTCGACGAAGCTTTCAATAGCAATTTTTGTGGAGTGGTTTCGCATTATTTGCTGGTTTGAAGCTCGCTCTTCAATCATTGGCATAGCCAATTCTTCTGAGAGCTGACGAAGGAAAAGTCTGCGACGATTAGTTTTTTTTTGGAAACATGCTATTATTTTCATAGTAAATAAAATAAGAAGCAACTCCAGCAATATCCAGCATATTGTAAAAAAAGCTAATGGTCATCTGCATGTTTGCCGTTGAGTATAGTATGGTGTATCTGAAGTCACTTGAAATAGCATAAAAACCTTTGGTCGGCGCGTCCTTTGTAATTTCATGACGTATCATAGGCGTGCGGCATTTATTTAGAACGATAATAATAATGTTTTTATATCACAATAAATGGATTTTACTATCTTCTTATTTTTTTGATTTGGGATAAAAAATACTTATATTGGGAGTTTAATTTATGTTGACTGAAAGTTGAGAAATGGAAAAATTACAGAATTCCAACGTTTGACATATGGCAAATATTTACATAGCAGGTAGGTATATAAAAAGGTATATAAAGACTTACATTATAGGTATTTATATATCATCCTTGCCTTCGGAGCTGTCGCTAGAGTCATCTTGTAGAGGAATTACAACGGGATTTACAGGAGGCAAAACACAATATTCATTTTCTTTTTCAATAATATGCCTGGAACACTGCTTTCATAGGTCTGTGGCAGCAATATGAGATACTGCATCTCTTATTGTGGCCAATAGCGATTCACTTAATTGAGGGGTCTGATTATGTTTTCTTACTTTTTTTTTAAAGCAGCCCAGACCAACTCAATCGGGTTAAAAATGCAGTAATAGGGAGGTAGACGTAATACTTCATGGCCATTTTGCTGAAGCAGATTGTCAACAACATACTCTTTTTCAAATTTTTGTCTTTTAATAAGATCCAATAATATGGCTTTGGTTGATTTTTGTGGTATTTCAATTCCCTTATCCTTCATAAAATCAATAATGTCTTGTTTTTTTGTGCCTGTATTCGGAATTTTGTTTTTCTGTCGGGAATGGTATGGCGCATTGTCCATAATAATCACTGAATTTGGGGAAATGTTTGGTATTAACTGCTGCTCTATCCACTTTTCAAATAAGTCGGAGGTCATGTCCTCATGATTCTTTGATATTTTTGGCAGATAACAGCAAGGCATTAGGTATAAATCCATTTTCACTGCCAGCATGGAGAATAATGATTCGTTTTCCACGGTTGCATGGTGCATTTAAAATGCACTTGTTGCTGTCGTCAACCCAGCCGTACTGCACAACATCATGGGTATCATACCACGTTTCATCCAGGTAAATCACATTTCTTTTCTGCCCTCTATAGATTTTAACTCCATAATCACCATTCTTTTATCTAATTTTTTGTATTGAAAACCACACAGTTTTACAATACAGTTCAGTGAGTCTAAGCATTTGTAATTATAAAAATCTTCAGGATAATTTTTTAATTTATCCCGTATCATTTCCAACGTGGGCACCAAATTTTCTTTATAAAATCCGTATATTATACGACGAATATCTTCCTGAAAACCCACGTCTATTCTTTTTAATGTTTGCCATATGCGCTTTCTATGGAAGGAATGGTTGACTACATCTCCCCTTTTTATAACCCGATAAATGGTAGACCGACTGATTTTTGTCAGGATACAAATTCTGTTTAAAATTTGATTTTGCGAGGAATCTGGATTTTCGTTTTTCAGACAATCATACATATTTAGGATTACTCTTTGGGTCTGTTCCTCTAAATCTTTATGAAAGAATTCTGCCTGCACAGGTTCATCAACCATCTCCTCGTGGCTTGGAGCATTTTCCCAAGGTCTCCAAAGAGCCATATTTAGGACACACAAGAACAATCAACACAACAATTAAATCAACAAGTAAACTGAGTATTCAAAAGTCAAAAACACACACACTAATAAAATCTATGAAAAAACACGGACAGACTAAAGAAAACACGTTTATTCACCGCTACACGACACTGGCTAAACTGTTTCAATTTTCAGTAGCCACCTGCACTTGTTCCGAGCTCTGAAATACACGCTTTCTCATTGGCTATGTCCACGCATAGGCGTGCTTTACTCCACGTGGACCGGTGAAACTGCCTTTGATCTCTTATACGGGGGATATTTGCTGCGAAATTTGGCGATTTTTGCAGCAACAGAGCGTGTTAAATATAGATATATAAAACGCACCCGGTATTTCACAGTGTTTCAAGTGACTTCAGATAAAGTACACCTCATACACATTTGGTCCATAGTATCAACGCCGGCTTTGGTCATGTTATAAAACAATATCATCTCTGGTTTTCGATGCAGCAGTTCAGAAATAAGGGCATCGTAGTGCATTGTGCTAAGAAGGATAACGGCTTTATTTTTTTTGGTAGATATGAGCACATAGTGACTTTATCGTGAAAACCAAAAAGTGTCGACAGTAAACCTCTTGAATTTGACGGTTTCATTTCTTGAGGAATGTATGTTTTATTTTTTTTTCAATGTACCAACAATAGTAAGCTTCCAAGAAAGATGACTTTTAGCGAGAGCTAATGTTGTGAAAAATCTATCCATAGTGATGTTTCGTCCTGATCCTTTGTAAGCTGGGACAAGCTTTTTCACAACTCGTTCTCCCTGGTTCACTTCTCGAGTATTACCTTGCTTTCCTGTATAGAGAATCCCTTTGAGCGGATAAGCATTTTGTTTAGTACAGCACACGTGTCCTTCTCAAAAGTGAGGAATTTAGGGTATAGCTGCGTGTGTTTTTATACCTGCTTTAGGATTATAAAGGACTCTACATATATAATTGTTATTATATTCCGCTTAAATTCCTTCTTAGAACATGAATAAATATACATCCATCCAATGCATATAATTATTTAGTCCTATAGAGGACTTATATCCATAAATTCGCACGCGGGTAAAGGTATTATGGTGTGAGGTGTATGTCTGCAGTTGGAATTGGACGTTTTCATTTTGTAGATGGCACAGTAAATGCAGCTAAATACCAAGAAATCCTTGAGTACACATTATTGCCTACCATAGCAGACTTATATCCTGAAGATTGCATTATGCCACACTGCCAAAAGCACAAAACAATGGTTTGGGCATCATGACGTACATGTCCTCTCTTGGCCCGCCAGTAGTCCCGATATAAATATGATAGAAACGGTCTATCACAAAATGAAACAACATTTGAGAAACCATCCTCAGAGAACGATCCCTGAACTGCGTGTGAAATTGAAAGAAATTTGGAATTCGTTCACACAAGAAAACTGTCAAGCATTAGTTAAGACCATGCCTGCAAGAATTCAGGCGGTAATTAAGGCAAAAGGCGACGTAACAAGTAATTAGTTAAGTTACATTTTGTAGTGTACGAATATTCAGTTGCCACATATTTTTGAGAAGTTTAGTTTTTTTTTGTTAATTTAAATTACTTATCAAGAAAACCAAATATTATTATCGAAAATAGGTCGCATTTTGTATAAACTATCAATAACAGTTTTCGCTACAAGTTTACTATCTTGTTCTGTTATTTTATAGAACAATTTGCACAAAATTTAAAAGTAACCGAATATTTAGTTGTTCGGGTTCGTATGTGGTCACTGAACGACATACTACCAGGAATCCTTGACATACATTGATATGGTGATCCATTCTCACCTAAACAGAAGAGGTTTTCTTCAAAACTTTAAATCACTCGGGAAAAAAGCAATAGTCTCATTCATCCGACTTTTACTGCACCACACGACCTGTTTTATCACTTGAGAGCCATAGGAGCAAGTGTAAAATTTTCAATTTTGCCAACCCGCCTTTCGGATGTCAATAAATTCTTCTCCGATATTTATCTATGTCATGATTCTACTCGACCAAGTCCAAGGGTGTTATTGCTAGATATACATCTCCACTTTTTCGAACAAGGTTGAACGAGGGTTGCATTTTATGCGAAGCTCGCACGGGCTCTTAACGGAACTTTACGAGAGATGGTGACAACATTTGATGGGTTTTTGGGGCTCAGGCAGGCATAACCTTTATAATCAGGTATATTAACGTCATAAAAAGAAGGAAGTGTTGATATTTCTCACAATGTAGGCAAAAAATGCAAGTTTAATGTCGTATGCCCCTATTTTACTTCCTATGCCAAAATTAAAGTGAGATATTATGTTCTTTGGATGCGATATGACATGTACGAAAAATCATGTCACTCATTACCGTCGGTCTGTTTGTCTGTCGGTCTGTCCGCTAATTTTATAACCGTCTATAACTTGAGAAATGCCGCTCGTATTTTGTTGAAATTTCCACACAAGGTTAGTACTATGCCAATGATGAAAGGTACTAGTTTTTGAAAATTGGACTAGTGATGGCGGTGCTAGGGTGGGAGGTAGAAGTTGTAAATGTAACGTCTTTAGTTGTAGTCAAACACGTCTTATCATTAAGAAGATTCTGATTCCGGAATAATAGGTGAATTAAATGATAAAAGTCCGATGTATACTGTGCTTATAATTCGAAATCGTTGGCGTTGCGTGCACGGCGTGATGCTGCATCATCGTGGAGGCTACTGCCGACTGTGCAATGGGTAACAAACTCCAACTGGTCTGCAGTGGTGTCATCACTGACACACCGATACAGGATAAATATCAGGCTGTTCCTTAATGATATGCAAATATTCAAGGTTGTGAATCTGGATGAAAAATTAATGTTAGTTTGCTTGATAAACTATGGTCTAAACTAGGGGTGTTGAAGTTTTAGGAAAAAAAATGGAAATTAATTAATATTTTCAGAACCGCTTCAGATATGCCACTGATATTTAGTACGTAGTGAAAGCCAATAAGGTTGCATATTTTTGAATGTAAAAATGATTTTTAGCTTTAACAGTGGCGTGCGTACTAGTATTGACTTTGACATATTGTAAGAAAAAAATGGTATGCGAAATAAAAATTATTTTCGAATTCCCCGTTCAATTTAAAACAAATGATCTCTCTTGAATTGTTTTCCTTTGTTGCGCGAAAAAATAAAAACCGTTCTATTGTCCGAGAAAATTAATGTAATAATTGAAGAATGCAATTTAGCAATAAATATCAAGCTGCTCTGGAATATGTCACTGGCTTTTGACATCTAACAAGTTTCTGTTATTCAAATCTGTTCGCTGTGACATCTTTTTCATTATTTGGTTTTTACAATCTTGTTAATAATGGTGAATTATTCAAATGCAGAAATGGCGGAAATGCATTACGTATATGGCCTTGCCGACGGTAATGGTGAACAAGCCAGACGGATTTATCACCAGAGATATCCCGATTGTGCTTTGGTCGAACCATTTCTAATATTCATCATCGTCTTGTTAAAACTGATTCTGTCCGAAAAGGAACATCGAAGGTAGACCTCTAAGTGTGAGAACACCTGAAATTGAGGAAGCAATGATGCACGAAGTCGAAGAACATCCTGAAACGAGTACGAGGAAGATCTCCCATTGATTTTCCAGTGGTCAGTGGTATCTTCAAAAAATTACATAAAGTCCGCATTCAGAATTTCCACAATGATCAATTGTGGGCAGAAGGAAATCCCTATGCCGTAACCGAAACCGATTTCCAACATCAATTTTCGGTTAACGTATGGACAGGAATTATTGGCAACCACGTTATTGGCACATTCTTCTTGACGGACAGACTTACCTCATATTCCTTCAACAACAGTTGCCTTTGCCGCTTGATGATGTTCCGTTAGTAATAAAAAACTATATGTGGTACATGCATGCTGGTGCACCAGCATGTAGTAGTTCGTCATTATTTACAAACTGTTTATCCAAATCGTTGGATTGGCCGCGGTGGTTCTCAGACCTCAACAGTTTAGATTTATTTTTGTGGGGCTATCTTAAGACACTAGTGGATACAAGTCCCATTAACACTGTAGAGGAATTGAGAGAAAGAATAGTTGCAGCTTTTGATAGAAGAAAAAACACTCCAGGGATATTTCAACGAGTGCGCAATTCCATGAGAAGGAGGGCGGAAGCATGCGTAATAAGTGAAGGGGGCCATTTTCAACAATTTTTGTATTCATTTATTTGGTTTTGATGTTACGTTTATGTTGTCGGTTGTTGTTGTTCATTACCCCTAATGTGTTTAATATTTCCAATTAAATAAATAATAATTTTGCAAGTTAGACAATAGAACGGTTTTTATTTTTTTACTCAAAAATGGCGCATCGAGGGAAAGCAATCCAAGAGAGATTATTTGTTTTAAATTAAACGGGGAATTCAAATATATTTTTTATTTGGCAAAAAACCATTGGCGTACCATTTTTTTAAATATCGAAGTCAATACCCGTACGTACGCCAGTGCTAAAGCTAAAAATTATTTTTGCATTGAAAAATATGCAATTTTATTGGCTTCCACTACCTATAAAATATCAGTGAAATATCTGAAGCGGATAGGAAAATATTAATTAATTTCCATTTTTTCCCTAAAACTTCAACACCCCGAGTTTTTGTAAGAAAACATTTTTGGACCATAGTTTATAAAGCAAACTGTCACTAGTTTTTCATGTAGATTCACACCCTTAAATATTCGCATATCATTAAGGAACACGCTGTATATTTTAACAATACTTGGATGTCAGGAGTACGTAACCACTTTAGCGTTCTGCGGTGCTTTTGTAAATGATGAATCAACTGTTTTCAAATCTACACATATATTTTTCTGAATTCTATAATCCTTGAATGTACGACCCATTTCGCCCAACCTTCAATTTGTGTTGCTCCGTCTATAATGGTTCGTCAAGTAGATTGGCTCAGTACTTATGACGCAGTGATATACAACAGACACGGACTGACAAACCGACATAAATGAGAAACCCGGACTATGTGATGCAGATATTTTCAAGTAGCAGAAAACTTATGAACTGAATACTTCCATTGTTTAGGTAATCCTAGGTTTTAAAAATTAATTCGGAGGCGGTGGAAGTAATATCACTGAAACATAGTGTTACGTTTCAGAGAGTCAGCTCATTCTCAAACATTGTTTGGAGGGGATAAAAATTGTAGGTTAGAAGCTGTATGCGGTAAATGGTTGTAAATTGTTGCATGGTGTCAGTGAAAGACCTTCTATTATTAAGAAGCTGCTGAGCACAGTGGTACTATGCTCCTGTTAGATATAATGTCACACATATTTTCCCTACATCTGCCATGGAAACAGAAATATGATAGATTTGCTTTATACAGTTCGATATGCAGCGGTCGAAAATTCATCGCACCTAAGTGAAGCTACCTAATCACGTTTCGATTTGGGCTTTTGAAACCATTTGACTCATTCCTTGTCTTTGAAACCTCCAACCAAGGCATGGGAGGTATACAGTCAATCTACTTGATGCCATTTTTCCAGCTGCCTTTTGGAGTGCAATCCAATATATAATCTAAATCTCGCCTCCTGTAAGAATATTACAAATAAAAGACGTTAATTATTATTATTATTATTATTATTATTAAATCCTTTTCATCTGATTATTTCATGGTGTTTATAGAGAGCGCTAAAAAACAGTGTATTCATTTTTTGTCAAAAAAAATTAATTAAGAGTACTCCAGACAGGCTGTAGAAGAAAGGCACGTGCGACTTTAATCTCATAATATAACTGATGCATGTTTCGTGCATCGGAACCCCAAATACTACAGAAACACAAATATGTATATATTATATGTGTTCATTATGGTTGTATCAATATTCTTATACTCCAAAAGCTGGCGACATACTCTAGTGACTTATTACTATTGATTTATTTCTAAAGGATCAAAAATTCAAATGTACCATTTCAGGAACATGTTAAAGTGATTTTTGTATCAAACAGACGTACAGGGACGTTTATACTGTGCAGGGTGATTCAGAAAGTAGTGTCGATTTTTCTTGGGCATAAAATCGAGAGGTTTTAATTTCGACATTAAAAAATTGTATTTTCGGAGCGGCGTAGAAGTATTCAAAATAAGACAAAAATACTTTCTACACCTTTGACTTTTTTGAAACATCTGTTTTGAATAAGGTGTTCAATTTTACACGAATCACTTTTCTTGAGACATTAATGTCAGTTAACTGCTTTTGTAAAAAAATGGTATGAGTATTCAATGTAAGAGCCGAATGAAAACTTCAACTTGGTCTACTTTGAAAATACACTGAAGTTATGAATTTTGACACTGAAAATTGAATGTGGTGCATTGAGAGAGTGATTCTATCTCACAATTGCGTTATATGAAAGATATCCCTGTTTGGTCCTTACCAAGGGTAATCAGTGGCTTGAAAATTTACAACTTCCTGTATTTCAGTAATGAGATATTTTATTACATACATTTGATGGAATTCTTTTTATTACTTCTATTTTTTACTTTAGAATCTAGAAAAATATTTCCAGTGTTTTTTGGATCCACATGTGTTTGCACATCTTTGACAATTTTGATCCAGAATCAGCCTAGCTTATCTACTTTTGTATTGTTCGCTTTTACTTTCTACAACGCTACTTAGGAAGTATGGTAATCGCGAAAATGAGATATTATGTTTTTTGGATTTTATACGTCATGAAGAGCTTGAACTATGCTGCCAGTCTGTCGATTTGTCTGTTTGCTGATCCTTGGCCTGTCTATATTTTTAAATGAACAGCTCGGATTTGGAACTTCATACTATACAAAGGACAAAAAAGATTTATGATTTTAGAAAATCAGTCCAGTGGCCGCACAGCTACGGGGGAAATACCAAAATAATAAAATCGCACAAAATTCGTTTATGACGTTCAAGAGGCTCCTGATAATTTTCAGTAAAATGTGGGGGGTGAAGGGGGGTATATCTCAATTTATTGATTTTAACATATTTACTTGCAGCCAATATCGGTGTTTCTACGCACTTTTTGGACATATTTCACACATCATATATTTCCTCATACATTCGCTCCTGAAACAGAAATGCTTTCGATACGTGTTTCTGCTTCTACTCTCCGAGTTCACCGGCGGGCGTGCCGCCCTCGATTAGTGTCGTAGGATAGACGATGCAAGATGGACGGTATTACTGGTAGGGCAAGGAAGTAATGTCTATTTGCTAATTGTATGGGCCTGTTTGACTAACTTGATTCATTTAATTTCTTTCTTATGCATGCTCGTAACTAACTTTTTTCCCAAACTTGTACTGGACATAATCCTTGGCGTTACCTGGGAAGTCAACCTACTTGACGCTATTTTTCTAGTGAGAAATACTGACTACCATCCAATAAATAAATATTAGTGACAAATAACGTACCTGGAATGCTGGTTCCTAACGCCACGAAAACGATAGCTGTAACGGCATCTTTGATTCCTAACGTTGCTCCAAAGTGGGAAGCGCAATCACCAATGACTGCCGTCACGAGACCTATGCAGAAGATAGACACTACGAAACAAAGGTAGCCCTTCAGCATATCTGAAACAATAATGCCATAGTCAAGACTAGCAGATGTTACATATTTACAAATTTCTATAGCTTCTTATATTATATTCTACATAGGAATCAGTTTGAACAGATTATGACATCCGTTTTTTCAGTTCCTACGTCACTGGCGAGGAACAATTATTATAATCGGGAAAAATATGTGAAAATTAGATATTGCTTTTTAGACGTTATATGACATGTACATGATTCAAAACCAAGTAACTCAACCTACTCCATTATTTGGACGCAGAAGAGATACTATTGATATATTACCTGATTGGTAATAATATTGTAACATCCTCATTCAGATAGTTGAAAATATTCAGGAGAAAAGACTAGGTTTACAGAAGAAAACAACATTTTCCATCGAGACAATGCAATCTTGAAGGGCTTCCAGGAAAGGTACAATTTAAATAAAAGACCTAGAAAGAATGTATTATACAACTCAAGGGAGAATATATTGAAAAATGAATGTATTTTTCAGATAAAAACCAATCTTCTAAATTCCTACGACGCGGAAGTATTGGAATCGCGAAAAGTTTGAAAAAAATGGGATATTGTGTTTTTTTGATGTTATCTGACATGTGAATCACGAAAAAATATGTCACTTATTTGCATCGGTCTGTCTGTCTGTCGGGCTGTCCGCTAATCCTAAACCTGTCTATAACCTGAGAAGTACGTATTCGGATGAAATTTTCACACAAGGTTGCTACTATACCAAGGACCAAAAAGCAAAAACGAAGAAAATAAAACTCGCTCAAACCTCGCTTTTTGATCTTTCCGAAGGTCTTGATCATTTTCAGAAAATTTTTGTAGAGGTTAAAATTTCGGGATTGAGGGTTGTCGGGGTGGGACAGAGTATATGAAAGATTTTTGATCTCAGTATATTTATATGCTCCCAGCCCGGTATTTCTATGCACCTATTAGTCAAATTTCACACATCATATATTTCCCGGCACATATGCCTTTGAAGCTTTCGCGAACTAAGCTCAGCGCTCGGTGAGCCAGTCCGTAATGTATCCGTACTGCAACGCAAAAATTATACACGGACCGTGCAAGAAATAAACGATTTCTTGCTGCAGGGATGCCGCGCGGATATGCAAAGGGACAATGTTGCCAGGTGGACAGCAACTACCGGTAGGGCAGGGAAATAATGTATATGGACTAATTGCATGGGCTCGTTTGACTGACCTAATTTCTCTGTTGTACATGTTGTATGATGCCGATGGCACTGCAGTCTAGGCAGCAGCGGTGGCCGCAGTAGTAGACTTCTTCGGTCTCGTGATCAGTCGCCGTGCGCTGTGCGGGTTCCACTCCCGTCCCAGGAGAAATTTTTCTCTTTTCTATGGATGTTGTGGTTGTCCGTAGGTGGTACACGGTCTCTGACTGTCGAACGCGGAGGTACCACCCAGCGGAACTGGTAGGCGGAGCCAGAATGTGTGCATGTTGCATGCACACGTGTTCCCTCGCCAGAGTCCGTGTGGCGTTCCCCCTTAGCCCTGTATCCCCCTATAGCCCCGCGGTACCCAATGGGTGCTTAGACCTTAGGCGTTCGTGGTAGTTGGAGTATAAAAAAATGTTCGTAAATGTTCGAAATTGCGCCGGACTTAAGCCTGCATGAACTACTGACTGCGTTAGATAGGAAGTGCAAAGTCGATCTATTTGACGACATTTTTTTTCGCTTAGAATCCAGAAACTCTTCGAATCATCTAGTGACATAATTATACTTCTTTTCACATACAATGACGCTACTAACACTAGTTCTGTAGAGAATGCAATAGGTAACCCCCAATCCGTTAGAGTAGCACATGTGTTGTGCGCCAACAAGGAAAATTCTCTTTTTTTTTGCGGAAAATCTACGATGTATACGCGAGATGGTACGAGGTGGATTTTGCACCACTATATTCTGCGGACACCACGATCTGGGATTCGGACTGGATGAAAAGAAAGCAAGACAAACTGGTTCGGACTGGTATACGGAGAAAGATAAATCGGTTGGAAAAACGGTCGTCGCAAGGACATATGAATCGCTTTACACATACAGGGTATCACAGAATGTTGTCGAAAAAGCAGAACGACATATTAAGAACTCTGAAATCACAGATCTAAAAATGCTTCGTTTTCATAAAGGGTGCTTAATCCTTTGAGGCCTATTAGTTTTAATTATAATAACAATAATAATCATTTTTATTGACCAAAAAACATACTACGTACGTGGGGTGAGGTTAAGCACCTGCTATTAATAGCACATGTAAAATGAATAATACAGGGTGTTCGTTTGAAAACTTTCCACCATGGATTTATCGAAAACCAATGTTTAAAATGAAAAACGCCGAGGCAGATCAAAAGATTTGTCAAGGGGAAAACATTTTAACCAACAACTACTTCACCCCCTTTCGCCCTCTGCCCCCAGGGTCATCCCCTTAAAAATTTTAAATGACAAGGGGTATCGAATAATAGCTTGTTTGAAAGTCCTTTATTTTGACGTTTACTTTTTTGGAATCGGTCGATTTGTTTTCAATTCAGCAGATTAGACGTGGCCAACCAAATAACAACCCGAATTTTCTACCGCATTCTTTTCGTCAACACAAATATCCTGGGCGAACTGTATATATTGTTATACCTGCTTAGTTATTTGTTGCTAAGGGAAAGAAATAATTTAATTTGCTCTCATATACCTTTATGACAATCTTGGGACAGTAAAAATTAATTTATTAATTCAGATTTTTCTTCAAAAATGGTCAGACACTAGCCGAAAGAGTGGAAATGATTCTAATTTATTGTGCGAAAAATCAATGCGCTCGGCAAACTGTCGTCACGTTTAACGCCAGACATCCGGGGAAGATAACTTCGACTTTGGACCTTGTTACTAAATATACTGACATATAAATCCGAACACCCAGTTTAAATGGTTTTATTTTAATAAAATTTTGTATAAGCACTTAATGAAGCATAATAAGTAAATGATAAAAATTTCAAAATGATTGCACTGCTTTAAAGCCCTTTGACCTTTAATAATGTGTGGATGCACCCTGATGTGCTACGCATTCTCCAACGCGCCTAGGCATGCTTCTGATCAGGTGGTCAATGTCCTCCTGTGGTATCCCATTCCAGGCAACCACTAACTCCTCTCGAAGTGCTTCTAGAGTCTGAGGAGGACGTTGCAAATTGAACAATCTCCTACCCATCATATCCCACACGTGCTCAATTGGGGATAAGTCGGGAGATCTTGGTGGCCATGGTAACAATGTGACATCATTATGTTGAAAGAAGTCTATTGTGACTCTTGCAACATGTGGTCGGGCATTATCTTGTTGGAAAGTTGGATCTGCCAGGGTGTCAAGATAGGGTAAAAGATGGGGTTCTAGAACTTCGTGGATATAACCCTGCGCGTTCATGTTACCTCTGATGAAGATTAAAGATGACCTGGAACCATAAGCTATAGCACCCCAAACCATAACTCCAACAGTGTGATGAACATGTCTTTCAACAAAAAACTGTGGACTCCTCCTTTCGCCACGTCGCCTTCTAACCCTGGCACGACCATCGTGCATGCCTAAACAAAATCGAGATTCGTCACTAAAGTCAATACTGTTCCGTTCCTGATCCCAGAGTGACCGTTGTCTGCACCACTCAAGGCGATCACGTCGGTGTTCTCGAGTTAAAGGGAGGACCCAGTGTGGCCGGTATGAAAACAAGCCAAAACTTCTCATTCGTCGATAAACACTTCGCATGCCAATAGGTCTTCCGTGTTATGCAAACCATTCATTTGCAATGGACCTGGTAGTGGAGAAACGGTCCCTTAAGGCCAATAATCTTAGGCGGCGATCTTCACGGTCTGTTGTTCTACGGCGGCGTCCAGTGCCCCTTGCTCTTTGCGTACGGCCTTCTCGAAGCCATGCCTGACAACACCTAACCACAGTGTCTACACTTCTTTGCACTCTAACTGCAATTGCCCGAAAAGAAAGTCCAGCTTCCCGAAGTCCCACTATACGGCCCCTATCAAACTCACTAAGTTAACGAAATCGTACAGGTCTCCGTACTCTAGGCATCGTAACCGATCGTAAAGGATGTCAAGAACCAAAATCCGCCAACGTTGATTCTTTACTGCGGCTGGAATATTCATTTTTAGAGCGATAGTGAATTAAAAAAAAGCAGTATAAAAACCGGAATGTCCAACTGATAAGGCTGAAAATTTTTTCGCTTGTTATTTACAGTAAGATAAATACATTCACCAACTTTTATTAAAATAAAACCATTTAAACTGGGTGTTCGGATTTATATGTCACTTAGTATATATTCAACCTGGACCTGATTCAAATAAAAGACGTCATCATCGAAGAGTTTTGGATGAAGCCGAGGTTTTGGGTTATTTTGGAATAAATCCTAATACTTCATTACTCAAAACTGTTGCTGCGACTGGTATTTCATTACGCTCTGAACACACAGTTACCAAACTCCATAAATTTCATCCATTCAAAATGAAAATATTGCAAGAGCTTACCGAAGATGATTTCGATAGGCAAGTTGAGTTTCGTGAATAAACGACTGTAGCGATTAATGATAATACCATTTATGTAAAGAATTCAGTGATGAATGCACATTTTATCTAAACGGATTTGTTAATAAGCATAACTGCAGGTATTGGAGTAATGAAGATCTTCATGCTTTTGTAGAAGTACCTCCAAAAAATTTATCTATGGGCAGGCATTTTAGTAAACAAAGTGCTTGGGCCATTGTTTATTAATTTGAATGGAGATATTTATTTGGAAATTTTGGAAAATACCATCAATCCGCATATCACTGAAAACATTGATAACCAAATCGAAGAGAATGGAAACCCTATACTTGATGAGGCTGAAATATATTTTCAGCAAGCCGGCGCTCCTCCTCACTATGTCCTTCCGGTTCGGCAATCCCTAGACGATGAGTTTTAGAATAAATGGGTAGGGCTTGCTGGATCTCCTGATTTGACGCCATTAGATTTTCTTTTATGGGGCCATGGGAAATCTAACCTGAAAGTTAGGATGAACTTCGTCAACGCATCATCGAAAGCTGCCAAGATATCCCACATGTTTTTGAAAATGTCCGTTAGGAATTTGAACATCGCCTATATCATTGTTCGGCCAATTACGGGCAACATTTTGCACACATATTGAAATAAAAAGTGATATCTTCGTATGATTTTGTTTTCTATCTGAACAAATTAAGATAAATAAAGTTTTTTCTAATTTTCTTGAAAATGAATCGACTGATTTTAAAAAATCAAATGTCAAAATAAAGGACCTTGAAAGACCCTTCAAGCAAGCTAATACTCGATATCCCTTGTCATTGAAAATTTTTTAAGGGGATGACCCTGAGGGGCAGAGGCTGAAAGGGGGTGAAGTAGTTTTTGGTTAAAAATTAGTCCCCCTTGACAAATCTTTTGACGTGTCTCGGCGTTTTTTCTTTTAATCAGTGGTTTTTCATAAATCCGTGGTGGGAAGATTTCAAATGAACCTATGATAATAAAAAAATCTGAAGATATTTGAATAGTCACAATCCAATGTGATACAAAGTAATGTCTATTCACTTATAATACGAAAGAGATATAAAAATAATATGAAAACGAAAGAATTTCGTATGCTAGCAGTTGTTCTCTAATTCTTCTAAATGTCTTTCTAACTTTTTTTAAACTCTGTTTAGACTGGATAATCTTGAAAACCTGGCCTAAGCTGTTGTATGATATAACAGCAATATAAGTATAAGATCTTCTGAAGAGTCTTGTGCGAAGTATTGGCATGGCTAAGGTGCAACGGAAACGAACCTGAAGACTATGCACAGGTATAACAGTAAGAAGCCTGCGATGACCATGAATTATTCACACTTAATTTGCTTGGCCCCCGATGAAATTCTAACGTCATCGCAATTTAACTTCTTGCTTATGATTTGATGTTTGATTAGCAATGAAACGGTAGCCGACAAGTAGCTCGCCTAGAGGGAACAACCTGTAGTCACAGACATCTTATTGAAAGTTCCCTTTACGATGTGGGGCTTTGCATCAAGCAATAACAAAGGTTAATAAAATAAGAAATGGGGCGTTTCAGCTGCTCGCTCGTTCAAAGCTAACAATGCTATGATAAATTATTTTCATCCTGGTGTAACATAAGCACAGTTCTTAGTACCTTCAATTTCACACTATATTGGTATTTCATAAGTGGTTATCAGTTTTCTAGAAAGAGCATATCCTCCAGGATACATGTTAGTGATCTAACAAATATCCGCATTCGAGGATATTCGTATGTTTTTAGTTCCTACGCGAGGAAGTATTGCAATCGCGAGAATTTATAAAATGAGATTCACATCACGAACAATCATGACACTCATTTCCGTCGGTCTGTTTGTCTGTCGGCCTGTCTGTGTGTCCGCTAAATCTTGGCCCGTCTATAAGTTGGAAAGTACCGATTTTGATGAACATTCCATACAGGGTGACTGCTATGCCAAGGACAAAAATGCGTTGTAGTTTTTGAAAACCGGTTCAGTAGCGGCGGAGAAAGATGATAAAAGCGAAAAAAAAAAATAATAATACTAGCATCTATCATATATTGGCTCTGCTATTCCTAATCAACGGTCATAATGGACTATGTTCGGCCCAAGTTAGTTCCTTTGAGCTAGATACAAATATGTATAGCAAAAAAATTAAATGGATCAGGTCTGCCAAACAGGCCCACATGCAACTAGTACACCCGCCATAGTCCCCATCCGTGTGATAACACTAACGCTGGATTTTTCCCTGCCCAACTCCCGACCATCTGGCAACGCAACGATGTTGTCAGACGCAAGACAGGGGGTCGGCGCAACTTTAGAATATACAAGAACTTCCAAAGTTGCGGACTGGTAGGCTGTCAAAACCAAAAGTTTCGACGACGAAGGCGGGGCGATCTCGTAAGTACACTGCGCTGGAAATTAATTTCAGTTTCTGTGCCTATGGCACCTCTCTCGTATCTACACTGCGTATAAAACAAATTTCAGGTTCTGTGTATGTGGCACCTTTTTCTGTTTCTGTCATCATGACTAAACTACGAAGCAGACGATCTACGCCATGTTCTATATCCGAGAGCCACGCCCACCTAGTGCACTCTTCCAAATTATGATGCCTTAGTAAATATTGCTTAGAATGATATTGCATTAATCTATTAGCATATTGATTACATTTGTTCCAAATGTAGGTAAGAAATAACATATTTTGATCAAATCATAAAATACGTTTACTACTGTCATAAATAAACTATGTCGTAAAAGCAACATTTACGACAGACCCATACTCATTTCTTCGTCCCCTTAACTCGCAGAGTTGCAGGGAACTAAAAAATAAAAAAATATTCTTAAAGTCGATAATTTTAGGAAATTGTAGAGAACATTTTGAAATGTGGCTATTTTTAAGGCTGTCGTTGCTGTCGAAATTCATTTCACGTTTTATTTCAGGACGTATTTAGTATGCGGTTCCATATATGTGTTAATTCACAAAGGCAGGGGAGAGTATAACATTTTTCGTCACTGACCCCACTTCATGTCGAGAAGTTGATAAACTTAATTTGATCGACGCGCAATGTTTATTTATGAACCAAGTCTCAAAAACGAAGGAGTATAAGGTAGTCAAAATTTGATAAAAATTAAAAAAAAAAAAAATAAGACAGGCACAACGATGTTTGAGATACTAATGAAAATAAACCTTTTTGAGCTTTGACACCCTACATCTTGAACATCAAAATGTTTTGGGCACATGCTTATATCAATCTTTGTACCGGAATTTAGTTCCGGAATGGCCGCTTGCAATTACGGGCTATAAGTGAGTAAAACACATTATGGATTGGAGAAGCATATGAGGAATATCAGGAGGCTTCAGAATAAAAAATATATTTCTCCTGTATTCATTCAAAATATGTACTTTTATATACTAACTTCTTAGGAAAGGGGTGAAACACGAGGAGGAGGATAGAGGGTGTGGGATAAAACCTTTTTACAAGGTATTTTTATCATTATGATTATGATATACTTGCACAGGACGCTTGGATTTTGTAAGCTGGATTTGACATCGGTGGCTCGGCTGGCTGATTGGATGATCTACTTTGGTCAAAATTCGCTTCACTGATTTGTCTTCCTCGATGTTTTTAAGAAATTTAATATGCGCCTGATGCGGGCGAGTTGACACACTGTCCTTTTGAAGCATCTCCCAAAATATATCGTCTGGAATTCAATAGGGGAACTGCCAAGCTCTTTTATATATCTCCTTAAGGCACCTCTCTAAGAATGTCAATTTTACTTATTCGTGGGAACCCAGCAGTAAGTCCTTATGTTAGTACCGGGTAGATTATTTTCAATTTCACCTCTATAGCGCTGAAGCCAATGATTGGAGAGAGAAAGAGCGTAAGCTGTTCGATTAGCCTTAAGGAGTATCTGTTTAATGAGGCGATCCGTGCTCACTGTTTTATTAAGATCGAGCCCAAGGTATTGTATTTGATCGAGGACTTTTCGCTCCCCATTCCCGTCATGATCTGGTACGTTCGTGCTCGGCCAAGTAAAGGGTGTGGCAGAGAGGATGGACGGTTTTAAAAAAAATCATAAGATAGTTAATTTTTACTCGAAAACAAATTTATTGATGGAATCAGGTTCACAAGGAAATAGCATTTGAGACAGTCAAGTGTGGAAAATCACATCAGGCATGTGGTGGCCGAAATCGTTGATGCAGTGCTGGAGGCGTTCTTGGAAGTTCGCGTAGACTCTCTCCAACATCGCTCTCTCAACTTGGGCGACTTCCACGCGAATTTCGCCCTTCAATTCGTCCAGAGTTCGGGGCTTGTTCGCGTATACTCTAGCCTTGATGTTCTCATTTTGATCGATCAGTGCTTCCATCTCACGTGAAGTTCATTCGTTGTGCATAATTTCCGGGCTGTGACTGTTGCACAAAGGCCAATTTGTAGGGGTGAAAGCGGAGATCCATGCAAAATTCGCCTTACCGAACGATCACTAAGGCGAAGTGCAGCAGCATGCTTCCGGGCAGATCGAGTCGGACTGCGAAGAAAGACCTGTCGAACGCGTTCAACATTTTCAGGAGTTCGAACTGTTCGCGGCGCTCCTCTTGGTCTTCTGTTGATCAGTTCACCACGCCTGCGAAGTGATTCAACCCAACGAAGGATGGTGTTTCGAGAGGGAACAGCTTTATTCCGATGAATATTGAAGTGGCGACAAAACTCACGCTGTACGACGATGACTGACTCATTATTTCGGACGAAACAATCATAGGCGAAAGCGCGGTGCTCCACCGTCCAAGGCTCCATAACGACTGGTAAAATAATGCTAGGATCTCACGAGTCAAACGGCACCCTCCCCACCTCTCTCGAAGACGGAGGCGGAGAGTACACCCATCCCAAAAACGTCCGTCCTCTCTGCCGCACCCTGTACAATACACTCGGTTTTCTGTTTATTACAAGTAAGCTTCCACCGATCATAGTATTCAAATATTTATTCCATTGCCCACTTTTCTCCCGTGATGGCTGTGTTTTGCTGTTTGATTTCATTTAGCACGCACAAATCATCTGCGTGTTGTGACATCGTTTGTCTTGCAATGTTTTCTACCAGCAGATCAGCAACGTATAGATTGAGTCCTAGGATAGATCACTGTGGTACTCCGTAGCGTTGGTGGTATATTTTTGTTTTGGCATGATTGTTTTTGCCGCCTATTTGTCCGATGAGCAAATAGTTTTCTATAATATTGATGTCATTGTTAGGGATGTCCGTTTGTTGGTACTCATAAATAAGAGCACTATGAGTAATAGAGTCAAATATTTTTGAGAGGTCGGTAGTAACCGCTGCTACGTGATGTCGTTGTCCTAGGGCATCTGTAATGACTATTCGAAAAAGTTGCGTTTGTGTTCCATTGCCTTTGGTGAAACCATGCTGATATTCTGGAATGATTTTACTCACACTAGAGATGTTTCGTTGAAGTATAACTTATTCGGTACTGTTACCCATTATATTGAGCAAATTGATTTACCTGTCTGATTCTGGTAGTCTATGATCTTTACCACCTGGACGGAGAAACATCATTTCACCCAATTTCCAACGTTGAGGAAAATATCCAGTACTAAGAATCCAATTTATAACATGGGCCAGTCGAGCTTTAACTGTGGCCTCTGCATGTTCCATAGCATTTATTTGAATACCATGTGGTCCTGGTGCTCTTGATGATTTGAATGTGTTTATTACACTATTCAATTCTCGAAGGGTTGTTTCAAGAAAAGGTGAGAATGGGGTATGGATTTCTTGCGTCCGATAAGCAATTAAACTAATTGTGGAACCTATGGCCAGAAAGGAATGTTTCCATTAATCTTATCATCTGTTATTGTTGATAATGTAGAAAATACAGTAGCTTGTTTTTCAGGGGCCTCGTATCATTTGTAGCGGGGGTCCCACCCAACTGTGCGAATCTCAAATAACGGGTAAACTTTGTACATACTTTTACAAAAGAAACATAAACACTTGCATTTTATACAGGGTCCGTCAGAAAGAACGCATGACATGTCGGTGGGGAAGGGCATGTTGGATAGTGGAAGAAGTACCGTTGGCGAGACGGTTTTTGGAACGTTGAGCATCGTGTGTTCACTGTAAGTCGGTACATTCAAAATGGCGAGTCTGTCGTTCGAACGCAACGTGAGTTACGCGTTCACTTTCGTGTTCCACGTCGTGGGACAGTACCAGACCGTAATACCATTTTGAGATGGGTGGAAGCATTCAACACAACAGGTAATGTGATGAAGAAAAAACCGCCAGAACGAAACCGTACTGTTACAAGCACCGAAAACGTAGGCAGACTGAGAGTTGCCACGCTGCAAAGCCCGAATCGTTCCGTCCGTTTGCGTGCCAGTTCCCTAGAGATCCACGCGTCCTCTGTACGTCGCATCTTGAAGAAGGATTTAGTGTTCCATCCTTATAAAATCCAAGTTTGTCAACAACTGTTGCCAGGGGATTATGCACAACGTGTTAATTTTGCACAGCTCATGATTGGACAGTTGGATAACAATGACATGACGTTGTTTATGAGTGATGAAGCACATTTTCATCTACATAGATACGTCAATAAACAAAATTGTCGATATTGGTCTCCAGTGAACCCGAACAGTTGCATGAGCACACCCTGCATACCCTAAAAGTAACAGTTTGGTGTGCAGTAGGCCCAACGATGATTATTGGCCCTTATTTTTTTGAGGATGAGGGAGAAACAGCTACTGCGAATTCAGAGCTTTACATCCAAACGCTGAACAACTATTTTTTCCGGAACTTCGACGTCGACGTGTCCGTCTCAGAACAGTGTGGTTTCAACAAGACGGAGCAACATCTCACACAGCTCGCACTTCGATAGGACCTCTTCGGCAAGAATTCCCAGGACGTCTCATTTCACGTCGTGGTGATATTCCATGGTCCCCTCGCTCCCCGGACCTATCAACGTGTGATTTTTTTATGGGGCTACCTGAAATCAAAAGTTTACCAAAGCAAGCCTCGGATCCTCGTCGATTTGAAGGAGGAAATAAAAAGAGAAGTAACCCAAATTCCTGCACGGATGCTGGCCCACGCAATGGGCTCATTTCGAGTGAGGCTTGATTCCTGCATTTCGGCTCAAGGGCGCCATATGGCTAACAGAGTTTTTAGATCGTAAATTTTGTTTTACTCAAAAAACTGGCATGTATTTCTGAGTATTTTGATATAATACAATATTTTTCCCCATATTTATTTTGACTGTACTACTCATTTAAAAAACGTTCTCTCTGACGGACCCTGTATGAGTTATCACGTATTGACCATGGGCGCCCACAGGAGGTTTTCTCAGTCAGAGGGGGCGGATCATCGGCAAGAGATAAATTTCTGTAAAAGTGGACCTACTCTCAGAAGAAATTGGTAGCAGTGTTTTTCGGGATTTAAATGCCAGCGGTCTTATGAGTAAAAATTGAAATAGCTTTCAGATCATCCCAAAGTTTGTTTTTGTAGGCATCTCAACTTTCTGAACATTTTCAGAGGTAATCAAACATCTTTGTGGAAAGGTTACAATTTTTAAGCATTTTGAAAATTTGCTTTTATCATTTCCGATTACTCACGGAAAATTTGAAAATAGACATATGTAGGCAAACGATTGAAAGTACAGAGTCAATCTAGTTGCCACTATTTCTTTCCGATTTTTTTTTTATTAAAACTTCGAGTTTCTGGGTCATTATATGCTTAATAATTAAAGTTGCTTCATAGAACTTCTCACATACCATATTTTAATTACTTTTAATTTCTAAAAGCTTTTTCCAGCTGTTGCAGTTGTAATCTAGAGGCTTAAAATAAAGTGGTGATAGTAGTGAATCCACCAAATATGAGTCCTGCACCTCAGAGGTATACCGTCTTCTTATGCTTTCCCTATATTCACTGAGTTAGCCCAATCAAAGTAGTAAGGACTGTTATTAGAAAATTATTTATTCATCCATACAGCTTGTTAACTAAAATGTTATTACATTTACCTTATAATAGCTTATATATTCTTAATAACATCGAGATTACAAACGATGAAAAATACATGACATTTCAACTCCGGCTGGCACCTCCCTCCCATATCTCGTTAGGAAGCGTAAAAGGCGACAAGGACGAAGGTGGAGAGAATGCTGACCCAGAGAATATCCGCAATTATGGGGGAGTGCTTTATACATTACGCGTGGAAATTCGTTTAAGGGTTTATGAGCAGAAATAGCTAGGAATGATGCAATATAAAAGCTGTTTGTGGACAATTGGCTCTATTAGCAAACTTGCAGGAAAGAGTATAACAGGGGTAATTGGAAAAGCTTGCGTTTCTGAGTCACTGGCCTCTATTCCACAAGGAAATACTTTTTCACTGATATCCGGAGAAATCACCAGTAATGACCTCAACGCCCCGCTGAGAAGTAGCTCCTCCCTCACTAGGTAGTGATAACAAAAAACACCTAGTGTTATTTAAAATGGTAATTGTAAAATGAATTTTAATGGTAGGACCATTATTATAGCACACTTTCCCGGCAAATTTAGGAATTGGCTTTACACATTTCTTGTAAATGCAGGTGCAAGTATTGGTATCAGATCTTATGAAAGAGCTCTCCGGCATGTATAGAAACTTCTTGGCTTTGGTTGTTACGTGGTGTATGATACGGTTAAAACCCGAAATGCGATGACAACTAGGTTCATCCGGTTAGAACTAAGTGTAGCCACTAAAATGACAATGTCCGAAGAATCAGAATCTAAGAAATCAAGTTTTTACGGAGAGCTTGAGTTCATATTAACTTTGAAACAAAGCAATAATCGTTATATAAGTAATGAAGTATATCGAAGACGTCAAAACTGCAAAAAAAAGCCACGAAGCGTTCGATTTTACAATATTAAAAACTAATATTTCTGGAATAATTTTTATAGATCAAAATAAAATCACCCTATTGATATACAGGGTGTAAACGTTATGCTAGTCATTATTGAAATGGGTAATAGGGGGGTCAAACCAAGTCAAAAAGTTCATATGACCCATGGTCCAAACGTCAATAGATTCTTGTCTAAATGGCTTTATAGTTTACAACTTTGAGTGCTTTATATCGACCACAATCACCACAATCTAATTTTTATAATCTAATCTAAAACTTTTTTAAATTGGGTAATTAACAAATAAGTGGCATTAAGTTTTTATAAGTTAAGCCAAAATTTGTAGTCAGTAAGTATGTTTCATCAAATTGAATATTTAAAACACACATGACAACAGCGCGTCGTCATCACTCTTATCGAACCGGCAATCGATCGCAAACGGTAACAGTGGTTAGTTATCGGGCATCGGGCGTGCTGTTTTGTTTTTGCTCGCGTACGTCGTCAAGAGTTCGCCGACATGTTGTTAGTTTACGGTGAAGTTCGTCAGAATTCAAATCTTGCAGCTCAAATTTATCGCAACAGATTTCGCCAAGAGGTACACCCAGACAAAAGGATATTTGTGCAAGTGTACCAAGGACTACGAGATACAGGAAGTGTTGAGCCCACTAATATTCGCACTCGTGAAAGACAGGTTATTGTAGAGCAGGAGGAACAAATTTTAAATATCGTGGAAATCAATGCAGATATTATGTACCATGTACAACGAGTGCAGGCCTTGTTACTAGAAGACTATCCTCACCGACTAACATTCTGTCAGTGTTTTTTGCACAAAAAGATTGAAAATCAGGATTTTTTTAAAAACGACGGACGAATGTACTTTTACGCGAGACGGGAGATTAAATTTCCATAATACTCACACGTAGGCCCAAGAAAATCCTCATACTATTCGTGAAGGTCATTTCCAACAACGTTTTAAAAGAAATATTTGGGCGGGTATTCTTGACCATCAGGTAATTGGCCCTTTCGAGTTACCCCCAAAGTTGTCAGGAGAAGGATACCTTAGCTTTCTAGCCAACCTACCAGAACTTTTGGAACAGACCTTAGACAACATGCCGTTACAACGGAGACAAAATTTGTGGTTTCCTCATGATGGGGCACCACCACACATTTTAAGAGGCATCATTCCGTATTTGAATGAACATTGTCCAAATCTCTGGATCGGTCGAAATGCTCCTGATCCTCGAAAATGGCCATTTCTGGTATTCGCGAAAAAAAAAAAATTAATGCGGCTGAAATAATAAATCGACAACTTCGAGGACCTAGAGTAAGAAGAAACTAGGTTCGCCGTAATGAAGCTTATGTGGAAAGTGGAGGATGACATTTTGAACACCTTCTTTAAATACAAAAAAAGTGCAGTGTGGGTTTTAAAAAGAAAAACAAGGTATGTACCAAAATGGTGTTCCCTATTTATAAGTGGATTTTTTTAATACGTTCAATAAACTTTCACACGCCAGGTGAAGCGCTGAGATAGTTAGTGGTAAGTCCGTTTTTTTTAATTGTTTGCATTTTACCAGTACATTATCAAATAATGAAATAATAACTAAGAGCCAAAAATAACAAACTCCTTCTTTATTTACACTGCGTTCCGTCGTAATTTGCGTCTGGCGTTGTGGCTTTGTCAGATTTTAGTTTACTTAAAAGCCGTTTTCACCCCCATGTTATATGAAACTTTTTGTTTCTTTCAACCCCTTATATCACCCATTTAAATAATGACTATCATAACGTTTACACCCTGTATACATATGAAAATATACCTCAAATGTCAAACATGCCTAGCTTATGTAGCCGGAGCATTCTGAAAATATTGCCGTTTATTGCAGCTACATAATCCTGTAAAAATATGGCCTGTTCAAAAGTGCCATTATGTAAACTTTCTTCCATCACTCACACAATACGAACCCTTGCTACTAAACGCTTATTATCAACAAAACGCTAAAAAAAATTGTACCCATTATTTTATTTTTTCTGTGAAGCAAAAAGCGCTGCGTCGTCTGAGTTTTGGTACTTAATCAAAGAACATGCGGATAAGCGAGAAGAGAAATGAAATGATTTATTTCCCCCAAAGGAAAAACTCGTATTTCCCATTAAATGTTGGCTAACCATAACTCACCCACTTTAGGGCTTAATACTTGCCAACAAGGGCTTATAATAAAAATTTATGAAAAATAAAAGTCATATGCGGAGGCGCACTCAGAGTTATAGTGATTGCGTAAGTTATTCGAAAAATAAACTACATTTTAAATAAAGACATCGAAAGTTTTTATTTAAATTATTCGTTTAAAATCCAGAGATCGATATTATGGATCATACATAACAAATGATTTCTAGCACAAATTTCACAAGGACATGTTGCGGAAAAGTGACGTTTTTAACAAATGAAGTAACGTTTGCAGTTTTTCTTCCCACGCGTGAGCGAGGAAGTAGTGTTATTGCGGAAAATTTTAAAAATGAAACATTGCTTTTTGGGGTAACATTACAAGACAAGTACATCACTCGTTTCTGTTTGACTGTCCGTTAATTTTGGAACGAATCAAATATCTGACGAATTACTCATCTAATTCTTTTAAAAATCAGTAGGTTCAGGGCTGATCCGTTGATGATATCCCCGATGTACATACTTTTACATTTATTTTATTTACTTTTACATATGACATATCCATCTCGTCAACTTATCTATCAAAAAAATACCTGCTCCTGCTATATTCGTAAAGTGTGAGAAACATCGTACCCAATCTTCTGGAGAAGTAACCATACAAGAGATAACACCAGTAAGTACTTACAGAAACGTTAGCAGCTCTTCCGAGGACGACCCAAGCATTTTCGGTCATTTTTCTTTAACCTCTCCCGAAATTGTGTCACAAAAGTCACATTTTTGTCAAGATATATCAACTTTCAACCTAGCCTATACATAGGGTGTTTATCCGATATGACTAGACGAAAAAAGAAGGATGAAGAAGAGCAACAAGAAGATAAAGATGAAAGCCATTTATCCAAGAATAATGCAAATACTACTATAGAGCAAGAAGTACAGTACCTGAAGAAGCTATTAGAAACAAAGAATGAAATAATTTTAGATAAAGAGAGGTATATCAATCAATTAGTTAATGAGAACAGACGTTTACAGGAGCATTATGAATTGATCATTAGCAGTATAGTGGATAAAGAAACCATAATCACTTCTTTGGGGAAAATAAATGAAAGAGTTGAAAAAATAGAAGCTACTACCTCATACACCCGTTGTAATGATGTAATTAAATCATATAGTGGAGCTGTAAAAGAGTCAAAAAAAAGCAGAGATGAGAAGATTGTAGATAAAATTAATAATACACAAAAGTTGATGATAAAAAGTACAGACAAATCAAACTCTAATGTGTTGGAAGATTTGAAGAAGAGCATTGATCCAGCTAAGTCAAATATCTGTGTGAACTCTGTGAGGAGGGTGAATAATGGCATCATTCTTAGCTGCGAAAATGAAGCATCAATATCCTAGCTGATGGCGAGTATACAGGGAGAACTCGGTGCGAACTTCACTGTCAATGAGATCAAGAAATATCGCCCACGCATGGTGATAAATAATGTAGAATGCGCCTACACAAAATCTGAGGGATTAATCGAGAAGATCTTGTCCCAGAATGAATTTGGTATTTTCAGTAGTGATGATATAAAAACTGTAACCACTTTCAGATGTTCCGAATCTACTTTAAATGTTGTCATTGAGGTTAGCCCAAAATTTAGAAAAATGTTGCTAGATAGAGGACATATATACATGGGTTGGCAAAGATGTCCTGTGCGGGATTATGTACGAATTATACGCTGCTATAAATGTTCAGGTTTTGGCCACATGGAAAAAAATTGCATACATTCTAAAGTATCCTGTCCTTTATGTGCTGGAGATCATTTGGAAAAAAAATTGTAAATCTGCTTTTAAGAATATTGTATGAATCACAATTCTAAATTCAACATTCAATTTGATACTAGTCATTCTTCTAAAGACTTGGATTGTCCAACTTATAAAAAATATGTTACATACTTGAAATCTAGAATTGAATATGAATAGTGATAAATTCAAGGTTTTAAAATTTGGTCATATAAACTGCAGATCAGTTTTATCAGGATTTCATGAATTTAGTACACTGGTTCAAAACAACAACCTTGATATTGTTGGAATATCGGAAACGTGGCTATCAAAAGATATATCTAATGACCATATAAGAATGAATGGATACAACTGCTATCGCTGTGATAGAGATGGGCGAGGTGGTGGGGTTGCAGTCTTTGTAAACAACCACTACAACTCTTCCATAATTTCATTTGGGCAAGACCCAAGTCTTGAATATATATGGTTGAAGGTGCAGCTTCCAAAAACAAAAAATTGCTATTGGTATATTCTATCGGCCCCCACATAGCTCTGTTACAGAAGCCGGTAATACCTTTGATAACATGTTGCCTGCCATATTAGCTGAATATGATGATATCATCCTTGCAGGGGATATCAATGTTAATTTGCTTTTAGTTTGTAACAACTTGACTAAATGCCTTGATTCTTATAATCTGAAACAGGTGATATCTGAACCGACTAGAATAACTGAATCGACATTCACTCTCTTAGATCCTATTTATTTGAGCAAGCCTGAAAGTTGTCTTAGGAGTGGCACTATTAATGCTGATATGATTACTGATCACTATTTAACCTTCTGTGATATACGTATTGCACTTCCTAAAAATCAACAGAAATTTGTTACATTCAGGGATTTCCATAGTTTAAATGAAATAGCGTTTGAACAAGATCTCAAGAGTTTTCCATGGTGGCATATTATATCGATAGATGACATTGAAGATAAAATTAACTTTTTAACAGATAGTATTTTATGCTTATTTAATGTTCACTGTCCAAAAAAGGTAGTGCGTGTAAACAAAGCTCCAGCTCCTTGGTTGGATGATAATATTAAACTTGTATTCAGGCAGAGGGCTGAAGCTTTGTCAAAGTTCAAACGTGATCGTACAGCCGCCTCTTGGCAACAGTATAGAGCGAAGAGGAAAAAGAGATTATTTACAAGCTGTTCAAAATCAGGATATAAAAAAGTTTTATAAGACCCTAAAGACTTTCAAAGTACAATCTCAGAAAGATTCTACAATTCCCGTGAGCTTGTCCGATCCGTATATGGTTTGGTTTTGTATAATTTTTATTTTTTCTATATTTTTTTCTGAAATGCCAGATATCCTGGACTAGTAAAGGTGTGCAGTTTCTCCTCTCAATGTTGCTATGGTTATGTAATGCTTGTGTCAACATATTGTAAGTATCTTTAACGGCTGCCCTTAAGCCTACTATTTTCTCGATATATCTGTTACGTCTCTGTTCCCTTTTATTTATGCAGGAGATTTCCCTGTCGACCGTTCTCATGGAGAAAAGTAATTGAAATATTGTGTTATACTTTCATGTTAGCGGTGTAGAAACTATGTGCGCCAGATAAAACGTTTTCGATGCTACATACGAAGCACATACATACATGAATATTAAATTCGGCTTTTAGTCGGAGCTTGCATGTAACACGATAGAGATGGCCGATATCACTATTTTACTTTTTGATATTAGTGATTTAAGAGTATACTGATATCCTGAGCAAAATACTGATAAAATCGCATAAAGCCAACCACCAAAGCATATCCGACTCGATATACCTTGCAGGTCATAGTAGTTTTACGGTGGTATACGATTTTCGACCATAGCGAAGAGCAAAGACAGATGTTAATGCCTTGAACCTATGATGCCATTGGCCGTCGTGAACTTGTCACGTTTTTTCACGGTATTTGGTAACAGTCGTGATTGGTAATTTAGGAATATCAGTTACTAAGTCACAGTTCATGATATATCTGCCACACTATAACACTAAATGTGTCACAATGTACTACAGGAGGTCCGGAAGGTCAATGTAAACAATTCAAGGTCATATGTTAATATGTTAATAGTTGCCTTGAAAGAGGTTATTTCCCTGAAACGTGGAAGCGAGCAATTGTGGTACCAGTTCCAAAAAAATCAAATCCAGATGAGTTTGCTGATCTAAGGCCTATAAGCCTATTGCCTTGTTTATCGAAGGTAGTTGAAAAGGCAGCCCACATACAACTAATGCATTATGCAGAGGAACATATCATCCCATCTGATCAGTCTGCTTTTAGGAAATCTTTCAGTACTACTACTTCCCTCTTAAACTTAGTGGATAATATTATTAGAGCACTTGATAAAAAAATGGGCGTAGCAGTGATGTCCATCGATTATTCCAAGGCATTTGACAAAATAAATCATGAGTTGTTAATAGCAAAGTTGAAGTATTATGGTATAGATCCAATTGCATTGAACTTTTTTTGAAATTATATATCAAATCGATCGCAGTGTGTATCAATTGAAAACAATAAATCTAGTTTTCTAGAAATCTCGTCTGGAGTACCCCAGGGGTCTGTTTTGGGTCCCTTGTTGTTTTTGATATATATTGCTGATCTGCCTAAGGCTGTGAGTTCTGTAATAGTTGTCAGTTGAACTAAACATGCTCTTTCGTCTACCCGACCAAAGACAGCGAACCATAAACAGCTGTTTCCTGCTTTTTGACAACTCGTCAGCAGTCTCTGGGACAGTAGTCAGTTGAAGTTTGATCGGTACTTGTAGCTTATCTGAATATACACTGGGAAGATTTGGCAACTGCGCTAAGTCAAGACATTGAAAAACCTCACATTTAATACACATAAATACAGCAATTCAAGAACATTGCAAAGCTTTATATCGAGCAACTCATCCCAAATGTACAAAACCGTGGTTCGCTATGTATTTTACGTTATGGAACATAAAACATTAGTCACAATGTTTCCCATAATATACCACTACCAATCACCCACATGCTCTACTTAGTATTGTTTCTGACGTCGTTCCATGCCCACCCTGATATTTAGATGCTGTAAAGGGTTTCAGCATAGGTTGGACACCCTGAATTAAGAGACCCTAGGCTGTGAATCGCATAAAAGCATGTAAATTTTGTATTATTTTGTAAGCAAAAATGAAGAAGCCACAATAGGAAATCTTGCTACCAAAGTTTCTGAAACAACGTGGTTGTGAAGAAATACTGCATCTGAGATCAAGCATCTGGGAATCAACAACTACTTGGAATGGATTACAAGAATTTTATAATGAATGACTGTGGAGGATCTCATTTTAAGTCAAAATGGGAAATGTATTTTATTTCTTGGAATTAATAGCAATAACTCTAAAACTGCTCGAAAAAAGTGGTACAAACCTTATATCGAAAAAACAGTCCCCAAGGAAAGCTGTGTTCCATTTGAAATTTATAAGAAAAGGTACATTTTCTGTTTTGAGATACTCTATATAAATAGAAAGTTATTTTAGCATTTCTTTCAGCGCAGATAAACATCGATGATGATACCATTTTTGTGAACTAAAATTTATCTAAATATCTTCAAAATTGGCGGATCTGAGAGCTGTCAAAATTGGGTGTTCTTTCGGACATTTCACCAAATATCTAAACAATTGACAATCGAAACCATATATTATATGATATCAAACTTCTTTTTTTTAGAAGCACTATCCAAATATGTAGAAGCTTGAGCAAAATTAGAGCAAAACGTCAGTAGTAGCACTCCCCCATAGGTGACGTTTGCGGGGTGTCGGTTACACGAGCTATGTAGACATGTTTATGATGAGGTAATTTATTTTTCTATTGGGCACTTTTCATTATCAACGTATCACCATTCACGGATTTATTACACGAGGCTTTCTGACAGCTTGATGTATAGCTGACGTGCAACGGCCCCTTATTAATCCATACTTTTTATTCATGACACGTTAACCAAACACTGAGCGATATTTAATAAAATGACGTTGGCGATGGAACGAGCAACGGGAACATAAATCCACTTCCCTGCAGCTGACGCAGTGTTAACAAGGGATTTCATGATAATTAGGTGGACAAAATCTCTTGATGTGGATTTTCTTGAATTGTATATTTCGCTGTTTTATTCTTTCGTACCCGAGAACCGAGAAGCAAATGTTGTGATAATAGAACACTGTTTTCCGGTGATGCTGAACATGTCAAACTCACGTTTTGTAAGAAAGCTAATAGAAAGCAATGTTTTCTGTAACATATTGGTTACATTGCCTAATGATGCACCGAGCTTGATAGCTCATCGGAGACTATACCAAATTCTCGAAAGACTCTTTAAGGGTAATATTTCATCTTGTAGAATAACACTCTTACACGAAGACATACATTCATAGAATGACAAAAACAAACAGTTGACAGGACACTTGACGGCGCTGATGTTGCCATTAAGGACGGCACGGGTGTTATGTAAGAAATCTATAATACGTCAAAAAAGACCTATAAAATGTCATCTTGCAGAGTAGGTAGTTTTAGGGCGCAAACGGTCATTACACGTTTGCTCACTAGGATCGTTGTGAACGTCCATCTATGGAGGAATCACTCAACTACACGCATTGTTGGTTGCATACGTTTTGTGAGGCCGAGTAGTCTGTAGTTTTCATCTCTTAGAGGAAAGTTGGTTAACTAGCAAGATCGCATCTGTGTGTATTGGTCTGCATGTGTATAAAATCAGTGATATTTGCTGTGTGAGAAAACAATTAATGAATATGCTGCCAATGAAGTACATCAATTAGCTGTTCCCGACGGGTAATTCATATGTTGTCCTCTGAAGACAGGACATGTTCAAAGTTATCAATTACGATTTGTTTTGTGTTTTAAAAAACTTTGTCGAAAATTGCGGGAAATCACCACCGCACCCGCGTTGTGTATAATTACTGTTAGCATGTATATGACTTGTAATTCGACAGTGTACAGTGAACATAATCATTTGTTATCTCTGTCATTTTTGAAATCCAGCAAATTTGCACATGTAGTTTCCAGAATGGATAAGAAAAATAGGATGCGCAACTAATGTCTACCTTTGAATTGAATGAAATTCTGCAATTCCACGGAGTCATGACAACTTAGTAACTAGATGGGGCTTCACGTGATGACATCCATAGAAACTAATTATCATTTAGATCACCATTATTGTTCAAAAGTTTCACACCCTAAATCATAGTTGCTCAAAGATAGCATTCTTGGAAAGCCTTATGCTTAAGGTGAACAATTATTTGATATCGATAAAATCGTTGGTTTTGAGAACATTCTCTTGTAACAGTAGTTCTATCAATTTTGGCAGTGGATCCAGTTCACTAGTTATGTTATTTCAAAAATATAGTAATTCTGATAATAGATTCGAAATTGGTATCCCGAAAAACCTCAAGATACAGATTGTCAGATCATTTAATAAAGCTATAGACTTTAAGTCAGATTTTTGTAAAATTTCTGTAGTGGTAATCGAAACTAACGGATTCGAATAGGTTAGAAGGAGCCTATATGTTTACATTGCATTGTTTGTCGCCAAAATTGTGTAGTTTTAATGCATACTTTTGACTGAGATAAATACCATTGCTTACCAAAGCGACAAGCCAATATATCGGCGTACATTTTTTTTTCTGGAGAGGTATTCAAGTAGCCTATCATACTGAGTGCGCTCACATTTATTATGGCAGAAATATGAGTTGCGATGTGAATCGACTAGTTATTGTTAATAAACAGAGATAAGTAAGGCAAAGAAAAAACGAAAGTTAGCATTTATTAGCGGTATAGCACATGAACAATTGTGCCTAATTCGTGATTTTGTGAGGTCTTCTGACTACATTTGTTCACTTATTGAAGGGCTGTTGTATAGGTCTGTGTCTTGCTCGTTTATTCTTCTTACCCAAATTTTTCCAACTACTTTATACCCATATATTCTTCAATTTTTCTTTCCCAAACCTGTAACTACCGTTCTTCCGATTTGTTCATCGTCCATAATTTAGTTACTGGCCAAATCACTGTTTTTTATAGCCTTTCCTTTGCGTTTCTGAAAATCAATTTCGATCTGAGCATTCTTGTTAGCAGTCCTGCGATTCTACGACCCTTCCATTGCTATCCACTACTTTTTCATTTCTGTTGTGGATGTTCACTCCTAAGTGAATGAAGTTATCTGTGTTTTTGAGTCTAAACAGCTTCTCGTTGATATAGTTATTTACCAATAGATCTTAATTGTCTATCTCGGAGCCATGCACTTCGTTTTTTCTTCGTCAATGTCTAACTCTCGCATTTTTGTAGAGTTTACTAGCAATCTGGATATGTCTTTAAGTTCTTTTTTTTTGTTCCTGTTATGAGGATTAGGTGGTCTGTATATGCCAAACAATGATGTTTCAAGTTATAAATCCTTCCGTGCCTGTGAATATTGCTTTCCCTTAACGCATCCTCCAAGACAATATTAAAAAGTAAGGTCGATATTGGGTCCCCTGGTCCGATCCCTCTATTTGTTTTAAAAATCCGAGAACATTGCTGGTTTACTCGCAGTATCTCCTAGCGTCATTTTTATAAATCTTACTAACTTGAGGAGGATACCTAGATTCCCCATATATTATATTTGTATACTTTTGATATTTCAGTACTGTTTTTAGATATACAACCCTGTTAACAAAGTGGACTGGAATAAATTAATTTTTTTTGTATTCCACAGAATTTCATGTGAAGTTTCAACAATTGTCAAACTGACGGCTTAAGCCTAATCGACTTGAAGTTTGAACTTTCATCTTGACTACAGACTATCAGATTCTAGAGATTAACAAATCACAGACTTGCTCCTTCTACCTAGAATTATAGATATATGATATACAGGGTGTCCGCAAAGTTGGGGTTTTCCTTTACACGACGTGTAGATCTTGAAAACATAAGCAATTTTTTTAGTACCATATACACCAATGTCTTAAGGGAACCGAGATAAAGGGCTCTGCAACATCAAAAATATCGGAATACCGTCCTGTAGCCGCGACCCGCGACATCACCGAGTGGTACAAGGTCACTGACTTAACCCGACGACAGAACTGGGTCGGGGTCAGTGTGTCAGGTCAGTATGCGACCTTCAACCGACGGTTACGGTCACGCGTGTAGAGGTAAACGAACCCATATAATCGATTGCGTTTCAGCAAAAAAATAATAATGGCACACTCATACACCAATAATGAACTCGTTGATATGTTGTTAATTTATGGCGAATGTCTTCAAAATGCTTCAGAGGCTTCGCGAGTGTATGCAGATCGTTTCCCTAGGCGACATCATTCAAGGCCCCACAGATTTGTGTACCTGGTCCAGAGAGTCAGGGATACGGGCCATTTGGAGGAATTTCGAGGTGGGCACAGTGGGAGGCCTAGACAACCATGAATGGTGCAAGTTGAGGAAGAACTACTGAATCGCGTAGACGAGAATCCCTCAACAAGCACTAGAGACGTGGCTAGAGAAGTGCAAGTATCAAAAACTAAAGTGTGGCAAACGCTGCGTGAAGAGGGGCTGTATCCGTTTCACGTCCAACGTGTACAAGCCCTTCAACCTGACGATTTTCCAGCAAGAGTGCGGTTTTGTGAGTGGTTGTTGCATCAACATGACAATAATCCGGACTTTTTGAAGTGCATATTGGTGTCAGACGAATCTACGTTCACGCGTAATGGGGTGAATAACTTTCGCAACACTCATGTTTGTTCAGTAGAAAATCCGCACGCTGTCCGTCGGGCACATTTTCAACAAACATTTTCGGTGAATGTTTGGGCTGGCATGGTGAACGGTATGCTCATTGGACCATTTATTCTCCCAAATCGATTGGGCGGGATGCAATGCCTAGACTTTTTACGCAACATTTTGCCTTCCTTGTTAGAAGATGTGTCATTAAGTGTAAGACAATCAATGTGGTTTCTGCACGATGGTGCACCGACCCATTTTAGACGCGAAGTGCGTGAGTTTTTGAATGAATTATTTCCGAATAGGTGGATCGGACGTAATGGACCCGTAGCGTGGCCTCCGCGATCTCCAGACTTAACACCATGTGATTTTTTTCTTTGGGGAGAAATGAAACGCTTAGTGTACAAAACTGAAGTGCATACGGTTGACGAACTTCGTCTCAGAATTGAACAAGCTGGTGCTTTCATTCGGGGGAGGGACTCCATTCTCAAAGCCTGCACCGATGCTTGACTACGTCGTGCACGCACCTGTGTTTTTGAATCAAACGGCGATAACTTCGAACAATACCTATAAAGTACGTTTACGTAAAAACTGAAAACGCAGCAACGCCGTCATATTTGTTACCTCTGTTCGTGATCTGCACCACCGCCTGCGTCTGCTCGGTAGCGCATCAGCTGATTTCATTTTCTGTTGGAGCGGTATGATTTCGGGCAGAGACGTACTTAGCCCTTCTCGTCAACTGGAGAGTGAGTATTTTTTCCTTTATTTTTTTTTACTTGGTCGTCCTCGTTTCACTACACATTACCTTTGTTATTTCAAGGGTAGTTGTTTCTGAAAAGAACAACCCCAACTTTGCGGTATATGATAGAAACGTTATTGAAACAACGATTTTCATAATCTCCGCAGTTATACGTGTGCAGTACTCATTTGGGGGCGTGTCAATTATTGCTATTGAAATCTTGAAGAAAACATGTATGCACATTTTTACCCTGACCAGTAAGCCAGGGATAATTTACAAATTAAATTGTTCATGCAGTGTATTAGAAAACATAACAACGAACAACAAATTAGTACCTTTCACCTTATATGTCTTTTTCTGACTAATATGGAGGGACCTCAAAAAGTATGTCTTCTATGCTCTCAACTGAACCTTACAAATTATAGAAATAATCTTCCAACTCTTACCTGTAGGAGGTACAAAGGCAAATATCACTTTCCAGAATAAAGTGAGGAAGTGCATGAAGTAGTCGAATGCATTTGGCTCCTTCTGGTCAGAATCGTCACTTGGACTGACCGTGACAGCCTCAATGAATTGCTCCTTCCACGACGATGTGCCTATCACCAACGAAGCATTGGCACGTTGTACTAGTTTGTCTACTGTATTCTGAAATTCAAAAGAAAAATGAGTTAGGGGGTTGTATGGATGTATCCTTTTACTAGTTATACAGTGTACGGCAGAACCAACTGAGCAGTTTTAAAGAGCTATAAGGAAGGTATCTGATTGTATAAAGGAAAGTATTTTTAATTTCGGAGTCAACAGTTTATATCATCGTGCATTTATATAGTTTTGAAAGTGAAGTCTTCAAGATGAGATACAATAGAAATACGAAGCAGTCACCAAAGATCAGCATGATGGCAAAAATAGGCAGAGGCCAAGACGAAACGGTTCTATGACCTCTGCTGCCAACTCATCGACGTTAACAAAGCTTCTGCTCCTGACCTAATTTCTGCTATTGTACTGAAGAAGTATGAAGCAGAGCTTGCTCCAGTTCTTTCACGTCTCTTTCAGATACCTTACGAATCCGGTACTATCCCAGATAATTTCTCATGTACACCCTGTTCTAAAACACGATCTAAGATCGACCCTCACAAGTAAAGAAATATAGGTCTGATTTTAGTAAAGTGACGGAGAAGTGCATAAAACATCACACAACTGTGCAGCAAACTCGTTCACACTCATATGATCACGAAAACCTTCGATCAGCTGTGATATGCTGCCTTCTCAAGCAAACATTTACCCTATGACTGAGGAGATTTTTCACAGTTCTTAGGCAGCCCTAAAACTGAATTAACAGAGTGGTTCTAGCATCCTTATAGCAGTCGCCTTTTTATTTAGGCTTCTTTCTATCCGGCTGCTTTTTGGTATAAACAAACAAAATAATACACTACAGAACATGTTGAAGTAGTAAATTATAGACTTATCACGCGAAATTGTGATACGGCACCATGCACTGTCAGGTTGGGGAAATTTGCCTGCCTAAAAACCGTCCCCTAGTTACCCAAGAAAGACCACTACATTACCCTAAACCAGTCTTTTTCAAAGTGAGCGATAACGCCCTCTTGTCAGCGTTGGGGGCGGTAAAGAATCTAAAGGAAATTGGGAGAAGGCGATGATTTGATTTGGGGGCGGAACAATGGACACTTTTTGTCCCCTGTTCTTAAATTGTCACAAGGACATTTGCTCTCAGAAGCAAAGATGCAGAAGCCCCCGCTCTTCAGTTTCGCCGACCCCTGCTCCCTAGTCCCCAAGAAGGACACCCTCTTGAACAATTTCTAGAAAATAAATCATCCTCAAAGTGGGCAGTAGACGAAATATGTTTGAGAACCTCTGCCATAAACTAACAGTGTTGTGCCGTGTGACAATTTGGCCATATATAAGCTTTCTTGAGTTTTGTGAATTCTGCACATATTTTGATGTTGGTCAATTTTTTACAATTAGGGGACCTGTACAGTATGGAACTACATCTCAACGTTCAATGACTGTTTTGAGAAATTTTTCCAGGTCTCCAGGTGATGTGGGGTGAAATGCGCGGTCACTATATTTGGGTATCTGAATATCTAAAGGGAAAATAACCTCCGTATTTCAACAGTTTTCCTAATTATCTGGCTCACTTAATAATATAACTAATAGTTTGCGTACTTCAAACTTCCACATTGTAGAGTAGTTTTCTCGTTACCTTCATTTTCCCAACTTCAACGAATTATAAAATAATAGAACTCATCGGCAAATTTCGTTGCATTTTAATGAAGTTCACCTAAAATTTAATTAAAAAGCTTCGGGTAATAATTTTGGAAGGACAAACATAATCGTTAATTGAACTTTTCAAGCAAACAGTATCGTATAGTACTGTTTTAGCTTATATTTATACTGACTTATCGAATATTCTGTTTCCTACCTTTCTTTTTGGTTCAACTTTATCATGAAATCAGAGCCTAAAATCATGGAGAGTTTTAGAATTCGGGGTAACTCCACTTGAATAATAATTGGAATGAGTGATATTTAACTGTTAGCATGTACAAACATTTAATTTGCCATTCTAAAAGTTGTCTCAAAAGTCTCATAAAATCTCTTGATTTGCTCTCAGAAGCACAGATGCAGACCCCCCGCTCAGTTTTCGGTCACAGATCTCTCCTTCCCTTCCCCGAGACGACCGTCTTCTTGGACAATTTCAGGGGGCGCTGGAAAATAATTAATTCTCAAAGTGGGCAGTAGACGAAAAAAGTCTGACTACCTCTGCCATAAACTAACAGCGTCCTGTGTCGTATGACAATTTGGCGAGGTATGCCCCTTCTTTTTTTAATCCTGTGAATTCTGCACATGTTTCGATGTTGAACAATGTTTTTACAATTAGCGGACTTACCGTATGGGACTATCTCAACGTTTACTGACTGTGTCGAGAAATGTTTCCAGGTCTCCAGGTGAGGTGGACATCTGTGACCATGACCGCCCATATAGCAAAATCCAGGGGGAGTCATGTTTTGTTTACAGGTTGTGCTGAATACAATGTCTGTGACCTGAATGTCTAAAGGGAAAATAACCTCCGTATTTGAACAGTTTTCCTAATTATCTGGTTCACCTAATAATATAACTAATAGTTTGCGTACTTCAAACTTCCACATTGTAGAGTAGTTTTCTCGTTACCTTCAGTTTCCCAACTCCAATGGATTATAAAATAATAGAATTCATCATGAAGTTCACCTAAAATTTAATTGAAAAGTTTCGGGTAATGATTTTGGAAGGACAAACATAATCGTTAATTGAATTTTTCAAGCAAACAGTATCGTATAGTACTGTTTTAGTTTATATCTATACTGAATTATCGAATATTCTATTTCCTTTCTATATTTTTGGTTCATCTTTGTAATGAAATCATGGTCTAAAATTCTGGAGAGTTCTAGAATTCAGGGTCACTTCACTTGAATAATAATAATAATCACTTGAATGAGAGATATTTAACTGTAAGCATGTACAAGCCATTTTCAAAGTTGTCTCAAAAGTCTCATAAAATCTCTTGATTTGCTGTCACAAGCACAGTTGCAGATGCCCCTACTTTCTTGAGTCCTGTGAATTCTGCACATGTTTCGATGTTGAACATTTTTTTACATTTAGGGGACTTGTACAGTATGGAACTACGTCTCAACCTTAAATCAATGCTTTGAGAAATGTCTCCAGGTGATGTGGGGTGAAATACGCTGTCACTATATTTGGGCATCTGTGAATGCTTTCCCTGAATATCTAAAGGGAAAGAGTGTATGCTATTTCTCGCGACATGCGCAAACGAGCAGTTCTGTACTTCAAGAGTTGTCTTCAGCAGTATATTACTGCTAACGACCGTCATCTTGAAGGAATTATTTTCGAAACTTAATAACTGTAAAACGGTATTAATTGTTGTCTCCGAAGTGGAAACAATTTTTTTTCTTCTTTAGATCCATACGTCTTTTTTATAGCTCATCGAAACTGCTTAGTTGTTTCGCAGCCCTGTACGTTCACCAAATTTTTAATATAATCTAGATGACAGCTTTTATAAGAAACCCGTGTTATCAAATCCACTCATATATCCAGCAAAGGGTTCGGTGAAAAGACAAGACGTGCGTCAAAATCGAATCAGAGTATTTAAACAAAGCTATTTGTTCATAAATGAGATTTGAAAAAAGAAAATATAACATTCTAGAGGCGTTATTGACTTTGTAGGTATGATGTGAGCTTACAGTGTCTTAAGAGTGTTGCTGATTCTTCGCCAGTGTATTCAGACCATTTTTCTCAACATTTCCAACTTATGCGGCGTATATTTGTTCATCTTACACAAAAGAGGGGAGCACACAGTTCGTCTGAAGATACGAGGGTAATAACATAAGTAAGAATTTTTTTGGAAAGTACATAAAGCATTTATTTCCAATAGTTTATACATCCTCATAACGCGTAACAAAATACAAAACAAGTTTTGACTTGAAGAATTACATTATAATTTTCATAACACTTTATTTAAACATATCAACAGAAGTTCCAAGTACTTCTAAACTGTGTGTATATCTGTCACCCACACCTAAGAAGACGAGTTATAGGTTCACTCAAACCCCAATTTGTTTGATAAAAGAGGCGTTCGCCTATCGTTCATTTTAGAGGAACTTTTTTTCTAAAAGTTTCAGCCTACGTAGCTCAAGAGAAGTCATATTCATGTGGACCCTCTCTAAGAAAAACCATTTTATATCCACAGATTCTCATATTTTTTTTCTGCACATGCTCTAATTGGTTGATCTGTAAATTATAACTTAGGGACCAGACGGAACAGCAATACTCAAGTAACGAACGAACCGAAGGCCAAGACAAAATTCTAAAGGAAAAAAGTGACAGATCAACACAATATCGTCTTTGAAACCTAAGATCTTGTATGCTTCTATTTTCAATATTTAAGTTAAGTTAGGCTAGGCTTCTTGTGAGTGCATCAATAACGATCATCTACTGCGACTCTTTGGTCTATTGTGGCTCACACCTATTTATATTTCCCCCAGTAGCTCAGACCTCATGAGGAAGACGATAAACTTGTTTAGAGAAATATCCTTCAGGTCTTCTGCTTGGAGTACTGCGTCTCCAAGTATGTTGTACCTAATTCTGGCAAATGCAGGGCATCTGCACAATACATGCCTCACCGTTTCATCTCCCGCCATGCACAATCTGCACTCAGCATCTTCCGCCATGCCCAGCCTTCTCATGTGGTGACGCAATTTGCAATGACCAGTGTATAGTCCTACTAGAGCTTTGGGGCTATTCCTGTTCAGCTGTTACCTTCTTTGTCAAGATTGGTATAATTGCCTTAGCCTGCTAATCCCTCCTAGTAATAATGGATATGTCCATCTCTGCAGAGATTATTTGTTTAGCCGTATTGTATGCAATCCCAGTCGCTGGCTCAGACCCTATGAAGGGTGTGCCAGCCCGACTCTTTGCCAGAGTGTCAGTTGTCTCGTTTCCCTCTAGACCTGTGTGTCCTGGTATCCATATGAGACGGACTTCATGTCCCTCCCCTATGCCACCAAGAGCTTCTTTGCAATTCCACACTAATTTCGATGTAGAGTAGGTGGAGTCAAGTGCTTTAAGTGTGGCTTAACTATCTGAAAAAACAATCATAGTTCTGTGCCTCAGTTGTCGTTCTGCGATCATTCTGGCACCCAGTTCTATAGCATATAACTCTGCCTGGAAGATCGATGCCCAGGTTCCTAGGCTAACAGATTTTTTAATCTTTAGCTTCGGCACGTACCTCAGTCTTGGAGCCATCTGTGTATGCATAGATATCTTTCCTTATCAGGTTAAGTTAGACGATAATTTTGAGTCAAAAATAACTTTTTAATCTGGACTGTGGCTTGTAAAGATCTTCCGTTGTTGCTGTAAAAATATGTTATAGGAGTACCAGACCGAAAAATGTAATTTTGTAACATTTAAAAGTAAATCATTCACACCACAGCAATAAGACAAATGGTCTAGGTCTCTTTGCAACAATTCAGCATTATGCTTGTTTCCAATAACTCTAAGAATCTTAATATCATCAGCAAATAAAATAATTTCACTGAGCACTAAACTCATAAGATTACTAATAAACGTATTAAATAACAACGAACCTAAGTGGAAACCTTGAGGGACTCCAGAAGTTACGTGAATACTACTAGATGTACACCCCCCATATCTTACCATCTGAGATCTATCAGATAAGTAATATTCCCTTTTTTCAGTTGTGAATAACACGTCTGATTTTCATTCAGTGTCTCATGGAACCTACTACTACCTGTTTTCTAAGCTGAAAAAGCTATGACTATGCATACAAAAAATGTCGTAACTTTTACAAAAATGTATGGATCTGAACAGCCATTATGTAGGAAAATAGGCCAATAATTATGCTGTAAAAAATATAAGGTATTTTGAAATAAACGCTATATTATGAGCTTTATAATAAATAGGAGCCCATACTTTTGCGATCACGTATCAAGTATCTTGAAAAGTGACATTATGCCGATTATTTTTGACATTATGCAGGTTTTTCTACAAGATATTAACTTAGCACTTAGTTGTACGTGTTGCCGAAACGTCATGAGGCTTGTTATCAATCTTTGGCTCTGATGTGATGTGAAATCTGCTTCAGATGGCATTACTAGTGGTCTAAGATGTTAGTTGTATATGTTGATGATAATTACATTGGGTTCTTGTCTCAAATACACTTAATTGAGATTCAAAGCTAGAAATTAGTTGCGCATCCACTTTTTCTTATCCATCCTCGATAAACAAATTTGCTGAATTTCAAAAATGAGAGAGATAAGAAATAATATTCACTGTACACTGTCGAATACAAGCCATATACACGCTAACAGTAATTACACACAACGGAGGCGCGGTGATGATTTCACGTAATTCTCCTCAGTTTTTCGTAATTTATAACTTTGAACATAACCTCCATTCAGAAAGCACAACATAAAAATAACCCGTCGGGCACAGCCAATAGATATTCTCCATTGGCAGCATATTCACTAATGATTTTCTCACACAGCAAATATCATTGATTTTATACACATGCAGACATACTCATTCAGGTCCGATCTTGTTATTCAACCAACTTTCTTCTCAGAGATAAAAACTTCAGACAAGGACCATTTGGCCTCACAAAACATATGCAACCAATAATGCGTTTAGTTTAGTTGAGTGATTCCTCTTGAGATGGACGTTCACAACGATCCTAGTGAGCAAACGTGGAATGACTGTTTGCGCCCTGAAAACTACCTAGTTTGCAAGATGACATCTTATAGGTTTTTTTTGACGTTTTATAGGTTTCTTACATGATACCCATGCCGATTACTACAAATGCAGAGAGAAGTTAAGAAGCTCGTGTTTTTTAATAGGAAGGCCACGACTTCGATTAGTAAGCATCATGTGACAGTGCGGTACTTGAAATTTCTATAGTTTTTCTTTATCATTTATGCACGCTTTGATCTCGTCGTGCATTGTCGTAGATATTTCAAGAGAAGATTTTTCCAAAAAGAAGGTCCCAACTTTCAAAACACCCTCTATAAGGATCTTTTGTAAATTACGGCTTCAGTTGCCTACTAAATTATCTAACGTGACTCGTTTTTAGTTGGATAAGTGACGATTCCCTCTTTTAATCTTATTATCTTCTTAGAATTGCTTTGAGGACAATTTTGCTTTTCTCCTCTTGATGTGTGTATGATATCCACCCCATTAATGAATAATTTATGCGTAATAAAGTTTGCATTAAAGTAAACGGCCTGGAGGCACAGCGTTCAAAGTTTCAGTGCCGCGTACAACTTGAGGTGTAAATCACTCCTAAAACTTTAGACTCGAGAAAGTCCAGCAGAAGGTAATGATTAATCCTTATTCAAATATTTTTACTTATTTAAATCTAACTTAAATTAAAACTGGCTCATTTTGAGGATTACGCTTGGTGAACCAGAAAAGTGTTTCGATGGCCATGTTTATACCGTAGGCAGCCAATCGTTTAGGCCCGGTTCTTTAATCGCAAGTTAACTTCCTGATTAGTTAACTATAACGTAGTTGCTTGCAAATACATTTTTCAAATAGCAGCAAACTTACCAGGAGTTCATCATACAGTGCTTTTCTTTAATATCCCCCTCCCCTTTCATTTTTTGAACGGATCAATTCAAAAAATTAAAACTTGAGGTAATGAAAATTGACAGATGACAAGATGGCCGCTGGGTGCCATTTTGGAAAAAAATTATATGAAGACGGAGGTCTTGTGGCACATCATTTTGAAGCTCCTGACGAGTACTTTATTACCATAGAATATATAAATCAATACCTTTACCAACTACAAAATGGTGGTACATTTAATAATTACCTGAATACATTGACATTTAACTTAACAATTCGAATAAATACGTTGAGTTCAGTTTAGAAGAAGCTGGAAATGGTTGCCTTGAACTTCTTGACACAATAACAGCTGGTCCGTAATTTCGCGTCGAACATTTTCAAACATAGTAACATCGATATTCCTACAAATATTTGTTATTCTCAGCCGTATATCCAATATTGAAGCAGGTTCAGTTTCGTACATCTTATGCTCCAAATAGACCCATAAAAAAAGTTTAAAGGTGCCAAATCTGGCGAGCGAGCTGGCCATTCCACAAGACCTCGATGGCCAATGCAGCGACCAGGGAAATTGTTATCTAAATAATTCCTAACTTGTCTGTAATAGTGTGGTAGAGCACCATCTTGCTGGAATACAATATCAGTATCAAATTCATTAGGATTCGCTTCGACGATTTCGGTGATTAGAGGGTATTTTCCAGCATATCAAAATACGGTTCCCCGGTTAAAGTTTGTTCGATGAATAGAGACCTCACAATATGATTTCCCAATATCCCAGCCCAAACGTTAATTTATGTTGATATCCAGTATGAGTTTCCCGGAAGACGTGAGGATTGGTGTCACTCCAATAACGATAATTTTGTCTATGCACATTACCGTTGAGAAAAAATGTACATTCGTCACTACAACAAATATTTTGGATATAGGTAGGATGCCGTGCAACGGTTTCCGTCATAGTTTCGCAGAATTCTGTTCTTCGATCAAGGTCATCTTCAGTTAGGTGATGTGGCATTTGAATTTTGTATGGGTGATACTTATTCTTTTTCAAAAGTCTCCATACAGTAGAAGAACAAGCCTCACATACATTCGCGATGGAGGACGTGGACTGTTGGGGATTTACTATGATCTCACCAATTATTTGAACTTGCTTCCCAGTGAGTTTTTTCGAAAAAAGCTAATCTTTTTTTTAAAGACAAGAGTAAAACTAAACTCCATCTAACCCCAAGATAGAGTGATGTAAACACAGTCGTGTGGCGCCTGAATTAGACAGGGACGTATTCAGGAGCGCCTTGCGATGAATTAATGATTCCAACATCTTGTTTTCACAAGCAAAATGCCGCTAAAAAAATACTTGGTAGTGATAACTACTTGCTGATGTAACCGATGGGCGTTAGATTGCAACTCTTCTTCTAGCATTTCTAGCAGGAAAACTGCCGGACTCGGCAGACTAGCGGGGTGTTGAGGTTGGTATAACGCGGTAATTATTGAATGATCGAAAACAGTTAACCCCTCGCAATAATTTAATAATTAAAAATATGTATTTATACCACAACAAAAGGAAAGCCAGGCGGTTCCAGAACAAGTATAATTCGACAACGGAGGAGATAATATATAATGGGTGATTTTTTTGCCAGTATCTTTTTGGCAACACTGTTTTTGACAGATGACGCGTGAATCGTGTCTTGTGTCACTGTCAAACTTGTTCAGTTTGGTCTATAATTTAACCATGAATCGACTTACGAACGAACAACGCTTGCAAATTATTGAGTTTTACTATCAAAATTCATGCTCGGTTAAGAGAGTGCATCGAGCACTGCTTCCAATTTATGGGCAATTTGGTCGGCGTACTGAGGGAGCTATTCGGAAGCTTGTGACTAAATTTCGAACCCAGTTTACATTATTGGACATTAAACCACCAACACGCAGACGTAGAGTGAGGACTGAAGAAAATATTGCGGCTGTATCCGCCAGTGTTAGTGATGACCGTGAAATGTCGATTCGGCGCCGTTCGCAGCAATTGAGCCTCTGTTACTCCACTACGTGGAAAATTTTGCAACAGGATTTGGGTGTAAAATCTTATAAGATACAGCTGGTGCAAGAATTGAAGCCACACGACCTCCCACAACGTTTCCCATTTGGTGAATGGGCGCTGGCAAAGTTGGAGGAAGAACCACATTTTTATCGAAAAATTGTGTTCAGCGACGAAGCTCATTTCTGGTTGAATGGGTACGTTAACAAGCAAAATTGCTGCATCTGGAGTGAAGACCAGCCAGAAGCATTGCAAGAGCTACCAATGCATCCCGAAAAAATCACTGTTTGATGTGGATTATGGACCGGTGGCATCATCGGGCCGTACTTCTTCAAATACGACAATGGCCGGAACGTAACTGTGAATGGCGAGCGCTACCGTGCGATGATAACAAACTTTTTTTTGCCCAAAATGGAAGAGCTGCAATGGCCCTATTGAGAGACGAGTTCGGTGAACAGTTTATCTCACGTTTGGGGCCCGTCAATTGGCCGCCTAGATCGTGTGATTTAACGCCGTTGGACTATTTCTTGTGGGGCCATGTTAAGGCTAATGTTTACAGGGATAAACCAGCAACGATTGATGCACTGGAAGCCAATATTGAAGCATTTATTCGTGAGATACCGGCCGATATGTTGGAGAGAGTGTACCTTGCACATGGGCCAACTAAAGCTGAGCCGCGGCGCCAACATTTACATGAAATAATCTTTAAACATTAAATTATATCGACCGTTCTATCGACTCAAATAAATATTTAATCGTTTTTTCAAATTTTTTGTGTTTTTTTTGAAAATTAAATCCTATACCTCTTAAAATTTCACCCGCTACAATTATAAGGATAATAAATTGCCTGCGAATTAAATTCATGAACTTGAGAAACTTTCATCTTCATCACTGGTATCACTTTTGCCAATATTAATTATGAGTGGCTCGACTTGTGCCTCCAAAATGTTGTCCAGCTCCCACATCATTGTCTCGACTTTTGATGTGACATGCCGAACACACTTCTCCCATTTATCGCTGTAATTCTTTTCAAAGCCTCATCAAAGAGCACTTTGAGATCCGTAAATTTGAATATGCTGTTATGCCGAGCTACAAAGATTTTGATGTCCGCCCATATTAGCTCGATGGGATTCAGCTCGCAGTGATATGGGGGCAGGCGAAGGACAGTTTTGTTTTGGGTTGCTGCTAGCTCATCAATAGTATATTTTTGGAATTCAGCTCTAGGTTCTTTAACAATTTTTAGGAGCTGAACTCTTAACATTGAGTCTTTAAAGGGGATGTTTTCTGATCGAAACCAGTGTTGTATTTCAAGCTTCGTTGAGGACGTCGTCGGGATCTTTTCTATTCGACGGGAATGATACGAAGCATTACCCAATACAACAACTGCATCGTCCGCGAGGTGCGGTAGTACTTCAGAAAACCAGTGTTTAAAGATTCACCGTTCATTTATCCGTGATAATCCCCCGTTTTCTTTGATTCAAAACACCATAGCCCTTACAAACCCATTCTCATTGCCAATATGACAGACAATGAGCCTTTTCCATTGATCTGCAAGTATGAACTGACATATAAAACAAGTTTTTCAAAATTTTTTATACGAACATTAATTCGTTGAATGTCATTATCAAAAATTATCAACTTTATTGGTTACTTTAACCACATAACATTTTATTGGGCAATACTTTACTATAATGAAATAATACTATTTGAAGACGGCATATTTTTTCGTCTGTGACGCCCAAATATCGAGACTCTTTTCGACAACTCACCGAATTTTACCATAGATTCGAAATTTATTGAGATTACAAATTCGTCCGTTGCTTATGCATCACTAATCTTCTTTGGACATTCTTTCTAAAAAGGCTCTCCTAAAGGGAGTTACAGATCCATCGAGCCATACCTTAGGAGTAATGTGGCCATCATTAACCCAGGTTTTATCCACGTAGTATATTGGCCTACCTTGTTGCCTATTTTGCCTTCTTTTGAAAAAATATTCTCTCTTCCGCAAAGCATAATTACTTCCCTATCTGAAAGTAAACTATTGACCCCCCGTTTTTTCCATTTAAAATGTAAATGTTTCAGTAATTTGTGAAACGTCGATCGCTCAAAACTTGGCAATGAAGCACCTTCATTCACTACTCTGAGTACTTTGTCTACCGAAGGCAGGTACTATTATTTAATGACAAGCTGTGATTGCAGAAAAGATAGTTGAAAAATACATTTTTGTAAGAAAATAAGATGGCATCAAGTGGATTGTCTCTATACTTCGTACGCCTTCGTTGGAGGTTTCAAAGGAAAGTTATTATCTAATCGCGACAAGGTCGACCTCTACATAGTAAACTATGTTTCTGTGGGAGATGTAGGGAAAACATGTATGACTCATTATGTCAAGCACTGACGGGTCAGCGATCGATATCAGACATGAGACTGGTAATGGAGGAACATGCGTAGATACATAAATTATATGGCGCATCTAAACGGGCAATATTTTCACAGCATTATCCACCTGCAATAGAGTAGCCACCAAGATAAGGTAATTCCTTGATGGAATGAAGTGGTTAATGATCATGGTGGCTATAGTTGCCACAGTTATCTACGGCGTCTCTGCTTCACGGCAACGCTCGGCCTCACGTTATTAATTATCCGATCATCCACAATACTGACTTAGCACCATAAGTCTTTTTCCAAAACTTAGGGAATTTCTCAGGGGAAAGCGTTTGGAAAATGATGACATGTTGAAAGAAACAATTACTAACTGGTTTAACAATCAGGCGGCGGCGTTTTTCGACAGCGGGATACAAAAGCTGCTGAAATGTCTTGACATATGCTTAAATGTTTATGGTGAGTATGTTGAAAAATGAAAAAATGTTTTTATTTTAGTTTTTGATGTAACCTAAATTCATAAATATTTTTTCTGTATCCACCACAAAATGATTCTTACGTAGATAATGACTCTCGTATTTGAACAGGTTTCCTAATTTTCTGGTTCATTTAATAATACAACTAATAGTTTGCATTCTTCGGACTTCCGACACGCTGTGAAGTAGTTTTCTCGTTACCTATAGTTTCCAAACTTTAACGGATTATAAAATAATAGAACTCATCTCCAAATTTCGTTGCATTTTAATGAAGAAAATGTAATTAAAAAGTTTCGGGTATTAATTTTGGAAGGACAAACATAATCTTTAATTGAACTTTTCAAGCAAACAATATATAGTACGGTTATAGTTTATATCCATACTGACTTATCGAATATTTTATTTCCTTTTCATTTTTTTGGTTCAACTTTGTCATGAAATCATAGTCTAAAATTCTGGAGTGCTCCACTCCACGACTTGAATAATAACTGTTTAGTCCAAAAGTATGAACCATAAAAGAGGAAAGAGAGATATTTAACTGTAAGCATGTAGAAACCTTTATTTTGCTATTCTAAAAGTTGTCGCAAAAGTGTCTTAAAATCCCGTGTCAAAGGTCTCAACAGTCGTCTTTTTGCAAAGATATCACTCGCTATGGGAATAAAACTTTCTATTATTCTTGTTTTAAACATTTTTTCCTGCAATTAACCGTTTATGAGATAGAGCGCGCAAATACATCGTCTTAAGTCTATAAATAATTGAGTCATATATAATTGTGCATATTTAGCATTTTTTTTTAGTTAGTACATTATATTAATTTTTTTTAATTATATTCTAATATACTATACAGGGTGTTTCAGTTTATAGAACTTTTAAAATTAATGCATAAAGTCTATATAAACATGGGTCGAAAAATGCGTGGCTTCCGAAACACAGGGTGTTTAAATTTACTTTCTAAAATAGTTTTTTTTAAATATTTTGATTAATATTTGGTGTATAACAGTGAAAATTGGTATACAAGGTTTTTTTGGTACGACAAAACGAACCATGGGCATAGTTTTACTGTAGCCACTAGAGGGCGCTTTCTACTGTACCTGTAGTGTATTAAAATGACCGAAAATTTTTCTTAGTGCAATTTTTTGCTTAATGAATAAAAAAACTGATTATTCGCACCTTTCTGCATAAAAAAGCTCTCCTATGAGTTTTCGTTATAGTTAGCCGTTTTTGAGATATTTCGATTTTTAAGGTTCGATGCATTTTTAATTATTTATGGGAAAATATTTTTTTACATTTTCGATTTGGGCATTACAAGTAATTAAGATGATCGTTTAGATTGTGTTTTTGAACACAGCAATAATTCCTAACTCCAAATAAACACAAAAAACAGAATATTAATTTGTTTAATTTTCCAATATCATTTTTAACAATTTAAATTAATTATTTACAACTAAAATGTTATTGGATAGTTAGGACAAACATACAAAATCTAAAGCAGTTGCTCGAAATGTAAACCCAATTGTTCAATACACAATTCACATCTACGAATGATCGAACGTGGTATGGAATTATTCAAATAAGGCCTTATTTCATCACATGCATTCCTGATTCTGTCTATTAGCATATCTCTTGTGGTTAAGGGAGTCTGGTACACTTTTTCTTTTAGAAATCCCCACACAAAGAAATCTAATGGATTTAGGTCAGGGGATCGTGAAGGCCAGGCGACTGGTCCTCCACGGCCGATCCATCTTTCTGGACAATTTTCGTCCAGCCAGTTTCTAACTATTCTCGAATAATGAGCTGGATAGCCATCAAGCTGGAACCAGGCCAATCTTCTTAAATCTAACATAACATTATCCCACATACATATTTGCATGTTCAGCCTTTAAAAATTCCAAGAAGGTCGCAGCATTTAACCTTGCAGGCAAAAGGTAGGGTCCAAATAGTCGATTACGGTAGATACCAATCCACACGTTCACACTAAATTCATGCTGAAAATTTGTTTCCCGAACTGCGGATTTTTATGCGACCAAATATGTTGATTATGAAAATTCACCACTCCACGTCTAGTGAAGCATGACTCATCGGTCCATAAAACGTTACTTGAAAACTCCCTATTATTATCAGTTCTATCAAGAATCCACTGACAAAATGTGATTCTTCGTTCTCCGTCCCCTGGCTGTAGTCCTTGCACAGGTTGCAAATGGTAAGGACGACTATGTTCATTTCTAAGAACACGCTGAACATGGCTTGCTGAAATTCCCAAGGCACCAGAAACTCTCCTAACACTTGTCGTCGGATCTCTATCAAACTCACGCAGAATCATACGGGTAAATCTGCGCTGACGATAATTTATGTTTTGATCCCTTTGGAGATTTCCAAAACCATTTTCAATTATTTGGCGATGCACTCTTACAAATACTGGATGTCGTCTGTTTGGAAATCTTCGTGCGTAATTTCTGGCTGCTTCTGCTGCGTTTCCATTTACAAAGCCATACACAAAATGAATATCCGCTAACTCTTGATTGGATAATAAAAATGGCATTTTTATAAAACTTACAAAAAAAAAAACAGGTAAAAGAAACTAAATTTCGTGCATTCGCAATTGCAAAAAAACGTTTCAGGTTTCAACAGACAACAAAACTAACTGTCAACTAATTGACGTTTAACCTTATTCTGCTTTCAATTTCAAAAATATTTGCAGGCACAGCCTACTTCTAAAAATTATCGAGATACTGACTTTTTAACGTTATTTTATCATAAATAATTAAAAAGGCATCGAACCTTAAAAATCGAAATATCTCAAAAACGGCTAAGTATAACGAAAACTCACAGGAGAGCTTTTTTATGTTGAACAGTGCGAAGAATCATTTTTTTTATTCAAAAAGCAAAAAATTGCCACGCATTTTTCGACCCATGTTTATATAGACTTTATGCATTAATTTTAAAAGTTCTATCGGATCTTAAAGCTATGCAACAATAAACTGAAACACCCTGTATATATTAATTACATTATAGGTAGAAAAATATGAGTAAAAACGTTTTTATTACATTCTTATTTAGAAATACTATCTGACACATTTATTCCGATTGCAATTATTCAAATATAGGGAGGTTTTACAAAGCCGTTAATAATAAGATTTGCTACTTATTCTTATTATGATCGTCTTCCAGCGGTTCTGAAATGTTCAGTTGTAGAACCCCGGCCATCCGAAATCCGCTTTATCCGACACAGATCGCATACAATAATTTATCCGTGTTAACCGAAGTTGTTCGGGAAATCGGCGCATGATCGGAAATGGCCGCCGGTAGTTCCCCTTTCGGCGTTTGCGTCACTAGATTCGCTGCCGGTGATTCCCCAAGCGCGTTTGCGGAATTCACTGGTACGTGTGCGTGTATGTTTGTTTCAGTCAGGTTCATAATCGCTAAGATGGAGCAGCATAGAAGTAAACGTAAACGAGTTGTTATTAACATAGATCAGAAACTTGAGGCAATCAGATGTTTGGATAGAGGTGATTTGCTTAAAAACGTGGCAAGTGATTTGGGTGTGGGCGTGAGTACCGTTTCAGAATGTACAAACAACGCGAGAAAATTGAAAATCTAGTGTTCTGACGTCATCGCAGCCGTCACGGAAAACTATGAAAAAGCGGGAATATCAAAAAGCGGATGATTCTTTATATATGTGGCTTACACAGAATCGAGAACATGGAATACCAATTTCCGGACCAATTCCAAAGCAAAAGGCAGTCAACTTACGTGAAGAATTGCCAGTTATGGAGGCGCCTGATAACTTTACAGCCAGTGATGGTTGGCTGCATAGATGTATAGCTGACACGGTATAAGAGAAGTAAAAGTTTGCGGAGAAATCTGCCGATAGGTCCGCCGCATTAAAATTTGAAGAATATATTTACAACTGCGACGAAAGGGGAAAAAACTATAAAATGTTACCGGCGAAAAGTTTAGCTTCAAAACAAGAATCTGGAGCTTCTGGTTACGAACGCAGTAAAGAACTTGTGACTATCCTTGCTTGTAGCAATGCTGCTGGTACACACAAACTTCTTTTGTTGTTAATCGGTAAATCAGCTAAACCAACAGCATTTTAACACGCCCGTCCCAATGCTGTTCCGTGTGGTATAAAAATCAAAAAATGCCTGGATGAATGCCGTTATATTTAAGGACTGGTTTTACAATCATTTTGTTCCCAAGAGAGAACGATATTTGAAGGAACGCGGATATCAGAGAAAATGTATTTTGATATTAGACGATGCTCCCAGCCATCCAAGTGAGGAGCAACTTAAAAGTGGAGAAATACGAGTGATGCCTTTGCCTCCTAATGTAATGTTACTGATTGAGCCAATGGATCAAGAAGTTTTAGAAAATTAATAACGCAATTACAGACGTTTATTATTAGAGCAAATTTTAGATCAAGTTGATAATGTTTGTAACCTCGTTGATTGCTTAAATGAGATTAACATCAAGAATGTGGCATATTGGATAGCAGAAGCATGGAACCAAGTAAAAAAATCTACTTTACAAAAATCTTGGTCGACAATAATTAAGCAAGAAATGTAACCTTGCGCAAACTATGAAAATAACAACGAACATTTACATGAGCTAAGAGGCTGACAAAGAAGCATCAAGAGCGGCAGTCCCTTCAAGCAGAAGTGTGATTCGTACACCCTACCAAGATTTGAAAGGACTAATAGAAGTGCACATAACCAGTCTTTGGCAACAGAAATGGAATGGCAGTCACAGCAAACTACTCGCAATTGCTCCAGATGTCAACACGCGATTCACCCTACCTGCAGGAAGAAGGAACCAGATAATTATGTCACGTCTCCGGATAGGCCACACACTAGGGACTCACAAGCACGTCTTCGAAGGAACCGATGCCCCAGTTTGTTCAACGTGCAACCAGCGGCTCACGGTGGTTCACATGCTGATGAAGTGCCCTACTTATCAAAATGCCAGAAGTCTCAACCACCTTTCTAATGACATCAGTGAAGTGTTACTGCATCAAACCGATAAACTTGTGAAATTTATCAAAGACATTGACATGTACTTCAATACATAGATTATTGTGCCGTCCACGCCGCTAATAACCCTACGAGGTTGATGCGGTACTATCTGTTAAATAAAAAAAAATTACATAAGCTCGTCATAAAAATAGCAGTGTGTGAAAATCTTACCGAAGCAGATGCTGGTGAGTGGATTAGTGGTGATAAATTCGTGGAAGAATTAACTGATACAGAAATAATAAGAACTGTATGTAACAATGGCGATGAGACAATTTTAAGTAACGCTAGTGACAATGAGTCAAAAATCTCTGCCAAAATATCACATTCTGAGAGATTAGAAGCTCTACAAAAGGCGTTGACTTACGTAGGCCAACAAGAAAATGCGACAGCATGTGATGTGCTATTTATCAAACGTTGGAGGGATATTGCTGCCAAAAATAGGAAAAATGCAAAACGTGTACAGTTAAAAATTACTTCCTCTATTACTAAATACTCATAAGTATGTATGTTTGTATCCACTTGTTTATATTTTACGTAACTTTATATAGGTGTATACTCTCTTAACACCCATTTACTTTTTTCAACAAAATCATTATGAGTCTCAATATTTATTTCCGTTTTATCCGAAATTTCGATTATCCGAAAACACTTGGGTCCACATTATTGCGGATAATCGGGGTTCTACTATAATATAATCATTTTTGTGGTCATGATGTTTGTTCCCTCTTCGTCCAGTTTTTCGGGCTCACAAGTTTGGGATCATTTGATACGGTGATGCATTGAAGCAAACTTGACCAGCAAACTGGACACAAGCTAGAGAATATTGTAACCCAGGGAATCGCCTGAATCCATACCGTGAACCACAACCCTTCTCGCAGTAGCAAAATATTGTATTCAGTAACTCATCTGGAGCTGGTGGTAATTTTGTCGTAATCGGTTCCAAGAATTTATTATGCAGGATCTAAGAGTGCAGAACCCAAACAAAGAATTGTGCTAACAAACTCATACAAAAGCCTCAAAGAAGTTCATAGGGTACAGCTTTGCAAAAAACCATGGGATTACAGGGTGGATAGGTAATATTATAGGACCTCTAGGACATATATGACTTTTTTGTTGGGCACAATTCTTCGTTTCGATTTTGTGAGTCTTTTTCAGTTTTAAACAGTCAGCCCTTATAGGCACAGAATTATCCTGTGGTCTCCTGATTTTTTGCAAAACTATACCCGATATATGTGCTATTATGGGGTCTCATAACATATATGAGTTTGTTGGTGGTACAATTCTTCATTTGAGTTCTGAAAGTTTCTATGAGCATACATTTTATATTACCATATATTTAACTAATAATAATAGTAATAAATTATTGTTCTTTCCGACACATACAACATATAGAATAACGATTGGCCTTGCACAATGTTGTAAATAGCTTAATTGCGTTATCCAAAAAAGTTTGAAGGAAATGTTGTAGAGAATCATCTTCATAATGAATGCAACTTGCTTTAAGCCCATTGGAGGTGAGATCTTTGCAAATATTTGTAACCTTTGACTTTTGATATCTCAAAACGCGAACAGATTTTATGCGATGTTTGGCACCACTTTCAGAATGACAAAATAAAGCTTACAGCTTATTATCTCTCATTCCGAGGTGAAACTCCCAATATAACTGGATTATTTACATCTTACATCTGTTGAACGAACGTTACATGACCAGTACTGGTGGTATACAGTAAATACTCCTCATATTGGTCTTGTCTTTCCATCCTTTGCTAACTCATAACCAGATTTTGATACACTGGAGTGTGGCAAGGACCACCCTGGATTCACCCAGGTCTTTGGACGTTGCTGTTCCAGCTGCTTTGTACCCTGTTTTGCTAATGAAGAAGTGCACGTCGTTCAGAAAATTTTATTGGGAGTAATCGCATAGTTTCACGAATTCAGAAATTTAATATTTTTGAATTTATTTAGTTATACTCTAAAATGCAAGGTTAGCCTTAAAAGACCACAAAAATACAGGGTGCTTCTTAATGATAAGCTAATACTCCTCATAAAGAAAAGTATATATGTTCACAATATCTCAATTTTTTTCTACATGGTGTGGAATTTTCAAGAAAAACTTTTTTTAATTTTCATCCTCGAAAGCACTATATCGTTTTTAATTTTAGCATACTTATAAGAAGTTGTAAAATGATATTTAAAGTTATTATGTCGCTGCGCGAGTAGCGTCCCTGGAAACATGTCTTGCGAAATCTTTTGTCAAATATTAGTGGCTTATCAATTTTTTTTTTAAACATCACCGGACATGTCTGCAAGGACGCCACTGCCAATAGAATAACTTTTTTATACTAATCATGTCATTGTATATTATCTCATAACTTGTCAAAAATAAAAATAATAGATAAAGTATTTAAGGAAATGTAAAATAGAACCAACTTTTTCTTTAATAATACAATACTAAAGATTTAAGCCATTGTAGACATACATTCGTACAAACTTTTGTTCATAAATTTGTTTGGGGAATCATATCCTGGAGTATTAGCTATCTCTCCAAGATATTAAAAATGAACTAACGATATCTTGGAGCTGACATAAGGTTTTCCAGATATAGGGTGAACCCTATTGTAGATTTTCATTTTACACAAGTTAGGCTAACCATGCTTACATTACACAATAGTTCGATCAATTTCTCGTTGGTCCAAGTTGTTGTGATAGGGCATCACTCAAAAAATCCTTCACTGGTTCAGGAAAAGGGTTGGATAGTCTGGACATCTTCAATGGCAAAATAACATTCTTTTGAGTTGTAGATACGTCGAAAGCTCGATAGCCCTTCTCTTCGGAAGTTTGTACTGACACACATAATTCTTCATCATTGTTTGCTTTTTGCAGTTTGACTCTATAAAAATATGTTTTAAGCTGTTGATAGTAGAAATTTCAACCCGTTGCAGCTCAAAGACTAATCTTCCTTGCCTATAAGCTTCAACCGACAGTGACAGTCAGGGCGGTGTAAGTAGTTATACATGACTTTGTATCCTGCTTTGATCTTTGATCTAATGATTTGTTCATTCAATAGTTACCACTCCTCATCCTCAGATGGCACACCTTAACGTATATTTTCAAATATTTGTGAAAAAATTGTCAAAAGCGCATTGTCGGCGGGAATTAATTTGACTTAAGTTTAAAATACTTGGGTCTAACTTTGTGTGGTATACAGGGCGTAAACGTTATGGTAGTCATTATTGAAATGGGTAATATGGAGGGTCAAAACAAGTCAAAAAGTTCATATGAACCATGGTCCAAAAGTCAATAGATTTTTGTCTAAATGGCTTTATAGTCTACAACTTTAAGTGCTTTATATCGACCACAATCACCACAATCTTACTAATTTTTATAATCTAATCTAAAACGCTTTTAAATTGGGTAATTAACAAATAAATGGCATTAAGTTTTTCTAAGTTAAGCCAAATTTTGTAGTCAGTAAGTAAGTTTCATTAAATTAAATGTTTAAAACACACATGACAACAGCGCGTCGATCTTTCATCACTCTTATCGAACCGGCAATCGATCGCAAACGGTAACAGTGGTTAGGTATTGTTCGCATACGTCGTCGTGTTTCTTTACAATGTTCTCGAATCAAGAGTTCGCCGACATGTTGTTAGTTTACGGTGAAGCTCACCAGAATTCAAATCTTGCAGCTCAAATTTATCGCGACAGATTACGCCAACGGGTACACCCAGACAGAAGGACATTTGTGCAAGTGTACCAACGACTTCGAGATACAGGAAGTGTTCAGCCCACTAATATTCGCACTCGTGAAAGACAGGTTACTGTAGAGCAGGAAATCAATGCAGATATCAGCACTCGGGAATTAGGCCGCCGCGTAAGACTATCGCATACCGTAGTGCATAGAATCCTACGGGAAAATTTGCTTTATCCCTACCATGTACAACGAGTGCAGGCCTTGTTACCGGAAGACTATCCTCGCAGACTAACATTGTCAGTGGTTTTTGCACAAAAACATTGAAAATCCGGATTTTTTTAAAAACATTCTAGCGACGGACGAATGTACTTTTACGCGAGACGGGATATTAAATTTCCATAATAGTCACACGAGTGCCCAAGAAAATCCTCGTTCCATTTCCAACAACGTTTTAAAATGAATATTTGGGCGGGTATTCTTGACGATCAGGTAATTGGCCCTTTCGAGTTACCCCCAAAGTTGTCAGGAGAAGGATACCTTAGCTTTCTAGCCAATAACCTATCAGAACTTTTGGAACAGACCATGCCATTACAACGGAGACAGAATTTGTGGTTTCTTCATGACGCGGTACCACCACACATTTTTAGAGGCGTCATTCAGTATTTGAATGAACATTATCCAAATCGCTGGATCGGTCGAAATGATCCTCGAAAATGGCCAGTAACATCGCCTGACCTCAATCCGATGCATTTTTGGTATTAGGGAGAACTTAAAGGGATGGTTTATGGGGATGGTCCAATAACAACTGAAGCACAACTTCGCGAAAAAAATTTTAATGCGGCTGAAATAATAAATGGACAACTTCGAGGACCTAGAGTAAGAAGAAACTGGGTTAGTCGTAATAAAGCTTAGGTGGAAAGTGGAAGACAACATTTTGAACACCTTCTTTAAATACAAAAAAGTGCAGTGTGGGTTTTAAGAAGAAAAACAATGTATGTATCACAATTGTGTTCCCTATTTATAAGTGGAATTTTTGACGTTCAATAAACTTTCATACACCCGGTGAAGCGCTGAGACAGTTAGTGGAAAGTCAGTTTTTTTTAATTGTTTGCATTTTACGAGTACATTATCAATTAATGAAATAATACCAGGAGCCAAAAATAACAAACTCCATCTTTATTTACACTGCGTGCTGTCGTAATTTGCGTCTGGCATTGCGGCGTTGTCAGATTTTATTTTACTTCAGTCGCTATTCTCTAAAAAAATGCCGTTTTGACCCCCATGTTATATGAAACTTTTTGCTTCTTTTAACTCCCTCTATCACCCATTTAAATAATGACTATCATAACGTTTACACCCTGTATGCCCTTCGGGTCGTTGGATCTAAAACAGTTGTCAGTTTGTGTTTATAAAGTCATATGGAGATCATTTCAAGATCACATCAAGAACAATTTCAGAAAAGCTGAGTAATCAAGTCGAGTCAGCTGTCATGTAGGTTTTTACCGTCATAGAGTCCAAATCTGAGGTTATTTTGTTTCTGAGGGCATTTAAATGTTATTACAAGGACAAATTCGATATATGTGGAGAAATCTGCACGGGTATCACGGATCTTGAAAAGTGACATTAAGCCGATTTTTTTTGACACTACTGGTTTTTTTGACATTATGTAGGTTTTTCTACAAGGTATTAACGTAGCACTTAGTTTTACGTTTTGCCTAAACGTCATGAGGCTTGTTATCAATTTTTGGCTCTCATGTGATGTAAAATCTGCTTCTGAGATGGCGTTACTGAAGGTCTAAGCTGTGAGTTGTATGTGTCGATGATGAGATTTTTGTCTCAAATACACTTAATTGAGATTCAAAGCTAGGAATTAGTTGCGCATCCACTTTTTCTTATCCATTCTGGAAATTACATATACAAATTTGCTGAATTTCAAAAATGAGAGAGATAAGAAATAATTATATCCACTGTACACTGTCGAATTACAAGCCATATACGTATACATGCTAACAGTAATCACACACAACGCGGGCGCGGTGATATTTCCCGTAATTCTGTTTTCCGTAATTGATAACTTTGAACATAACCTCTCTTCAGAAAGCCCAACATAAAAATAACCCGTCAGGCACAGCCAATAAATATACTTCATTGGCAGCATATTTAGTAATGATTTTCTCACTCAGCAAATATCACTGATTTTATACACATGCAAACCAATACACATAATCATCTACGTTAGATGCTATTCAACCAACTTTCTTCTCAGAGATAAAAACTACAGACAAAGACCATTTGGCCTCACAAAACATATGCAACCAATAATGCGTGTAGTTTAGTTGAGTGATTCCTCCTTAGATGGACGTTCACAACGATCTGTTGCGCCCTAAAAACTAGCTAGTTTGCAAGATAACATCTTATAGGTTTTTTTTTTTTTGGACGTTTTAAATGTTTATAACATGATACCCATGCGGATCCTACAGGCACATATTTTTAGTGCTGCTGAGCTAGAATTTGAAAATATCAACATATCTTGTATAGTTTTGAGCACATAATCGATGAATATAGTTTTTAATGAGGTACAGAATTTTTCATTTGAATGTATCATAAACATCTTATCTAGTCTATTATTGACAGTATTGTCGTTTTATCTCTATTTTCCGAAGAGAAAAGTAAAACGTGCTGTTGTTTGAAACCATATTAACTTAGAAATAAATTAGTAGAATGTGTTGAATTTAGGGGAACCTTACCCAGCATTCTGCTGACCCAAACTGATCCCTGGCATTTTCTCAAAAATAAACTTCTTCTTCGACGCATTGTTATCCATACACACATTGTATCGGATACTTCCAGAATAGTCGGCGGTCATCAGCCTTTCTGTCGGAACTGCTTCAAGGCGACTTCGTATCTCATTTGAAGCTAACTCGTTACTGAAAGACCTGAGTTGGTTCAACATGGTCGTACTTAACCTGGTTGACGAAGCACGTGCCATTTTTGGTGCAAAATGATTGCGTTTTTACTTGAATTTTCTGATCGCGACTTTGACAGATTTCAACGGTAACTTTGTTAATACTTTGTTAATTGACTGATTCGAGGGCTGCCAGACAACTTATTTTTTAATGACTACATGTGGGGCATTATTAAGCTACGGGGTGTTGAAATTTAAAAATAAAAGACAGTTTTTTCAATATCTTCAAAACCGTCACCTGGAATGAACTAAAATTTGGTATGTGGATTTACCTAAGTATTGTCCACATTGAGAAGTCTTTACTAAAAATTCACGTGCACCAGTGGCGGAGATACAGGGGATTAGTGGCATTATTTTTACAAATAAAAATAGTACGCGCACTTTTTCAAATGTTACCTTCAATTTTCTACAGATAATTACTCTTGTTTTTTTTATACTACAACTACCACGAAGGCCTAAGAACCCATTGGGTACCGTGGGGCTATAGGGGATACATGGGAAAGGGGGAACGCCACACGGACTCTGGCGAGGGAACACGTGTGCATGCAACATGCACACATTCTGGCTCCGCCTACGAGATCCGCCGGGTGGTACTTCCGCGTTCGACAGTCAGAGACCGTCTACCACCTACGGACAATCACAACATCCATAGCCAAGAGAAAAATTTCTCCTGGACGGGACTCGAACCCGCATAGCGCACGGCGACTGATCAGGAGACCGAAGAGTCTACTACTGCGGCCACCGCTGCTGCCTTCATGATTTTATTCAATAATTCAGTAGAAGTCACTGATATTCAGAGAGCTTTGATAGCTTCCGACTAATTGCATTTCGATAAGGTCTTTCCCATTGGTCCAAACTGACGGTCAAATATTAATCATGGTGAAATTGGCTCTAAGTAGACTTTATAACTTAATTAAATATAGAAATCATCAAGTGAGATGGCGCAGTATTTTTTTTTCTTCATTACAGAACAATAATATATTGGATTTTTCTGGGTTTATTTTCAGATTGTGATTAGAAGAATGTTGAGTCAAATTGTTGACTAGAGTGCACTGTTTACGTAGAGATAAAACAAATTAGATCATTCAGGGAGAGCCGAGATACAATTACTTACAAAATAAAATACCAACTTGACGTTTTTTGGTTTGTCAAAGTTATGTGTTATACGGTTTTTATAATCAGTTTAGACAACGATGGATTGGCAGAAACGGACCCGTACATTGGCCTGCGAGGTCTCCTGATTTGAACCCTCTGGATTTTTTTTTGTGAGGCGCTTTTAAGCAAGTAGTGTGTGCTGAACAAATTAATACTGTTGATCAGTTACAGGAAAGAATAGATAATGCGTTTCATTAAGTTCAAGCAACAACTAATTTTGTGGAAATACGTTCAGAATGGTGGTCGTTTTGAATATTTATTGAAATAAAGCTTCGAGTATATAGTTTGTTTTTTATTTTTACGAAAGCAGTGCACTCTAGGAAAACACAAGAGTAATTATTTGTATCAGACTGATCGAAAAATTGCGCGTTTCCAAAAAAAAAAAACAGTGGCGTACTATTTTTATTTGGAAAAATAATGCCACTAATATCCTGTATCTCTGCCACTGCTGCACGTTAATTTTAGGTGAAGACCTTTGAGTGTGGAAAATGCTTAGGTTAATCCACATACCAAACTTTAGTTCAGTCGACGATTTTAAAGACATTGGAAAACAATATTTTTATATTTATTACCTTTTTAATAAAGTCCTCGAGGAAAAAATGTTACATAGAAGACCCCTCTTAAAATGCGATCCTGTCTATTATGCTTCATTTTTGGTCACGACTTGTGAATCACGCTGTATATATCTATTCTTAGCCCGCTTCAATGCAGCCCTGTCTTAAATTCCGTTTTGAGCTGACATACTTTGATCGTAAAGTATAATGTAAGTAATAAGTCAAATAGTTTTCGACATATACCTGTATTTCTATAAACTTAACCTGAAAAGTGGTAAGGCTTCCTGTAGAAATATTGAACGTCTTCCTTCACCAACTTAAGAATATAATTTCTGGAATTCTTTATTCAAGTTTTTTTTTTCATTTTGAAGATGATATTATGACAAAACATTTTTGTAAGCGCTCATTTACATTATATCAAGGACCTTAATATAAAAAGCCCATTACTGTATCCATAACATAAAGAATAGCAGTTATTTTTACCCCCTATTCCAACCCCTAAAGTTTCATTTTTACAATAAAAGGTAGCCTCTATCTGCCTCCAACATCGTCTAATCTATATCTGTGCTAAAATTCATCGAAATCAGCTGTTCTTGTGTGAAAACGGAACATATAAGCATACATACGCTATCTTGCATATAACAGGCCTTTTTGTATGAAAAGGAGTATAAATAATATTTTCTCTGAGATTTCCTATGACTAAATGAGGTAGAGAATCTTGCATGTATACCGGAGTCTCATATCTTCACTATTTCATCTCGCATGGCATGATTGACTTCAAATTGAGTTTAAAATTCTTATCACGCTCATGTTATTATCCACTACACGAGGTGGAAGGAAATCGGGTGGAAATACTTCAAGTTTCGAGGTAGCGCTGGATTATTTTCTTGCATACAGTTTATAAGGAGATGTAAATAAGAAAAGTACGAAGAAAAGTTGGAAGTAACGTTGTTACCGATTTTCCATACATGAAGTAAGTAGGGAAGTAGTATCTAATGTTTCTGGCATGGATTGTAGAGCGAGGCATGAACTTATTTGCAAGATTCAGGTTTGCTCAAGAGTTTGTGAATGAAGGAGCGTAAGTGACGCCTACGTCTATTCTCCCCTCTTGTGACAAATGAAGAGCGAGGGGGAGGGGCACGTCTCACGATTGAAGTAGAACAAGGTAGTTTTTATACCATACTATAACTATCTAAAACTGTAATGACTCATCGATGTTCACGTGAACATCACTTAACTACTTTAACACTCAACTAGGATTGTGAAAACCTCCAACAACAACTAGTTATTTTACAAACATGGTGTGTTAATAACAATTTGTATTTGAACAATAATTCTAAATGCCGCATTTTGACCTTCACCCGGAAAGCCAAATTTTTAACTTACCCATACAAAATAGATGATTCTGTATTGGTAAGGTGTGAAACTTTCAGAGATTTGGGCGTCTATTTCGATTGTCAGCTCACTTTTAACTACCACATCAGTGAAATTATAAGTAATGCGTATCGCAAATATGGCTTTATTATCAGAAATTGTAGAAATTTCAATAACACAACGCTTATTAAGTTATTTTCAGTGCTTGTTATAAGTAAATTAGAATACGGTGCAATTATTTGGAGTCCTATCTATAAACTGTACAAAACTAATGTTGAAAAAGTGCAGAAGAAATTTCTAAAATATCTATGCTATAGGAGTGATGGTGTCTATCCTCCAAGAGGATGTGACTACTCACAATTACTGAATAGATTCGGCATCCCTTCTTTGGAAAAGCGCAGAGAGCAGGCGTCCATCATATTTTTATACAAATTACTGCATGGTAACATCGACTGTCCTGTTTTGCTATCGCAAATTAATTTCCTGGTACCTAGATTGACATCTAAATATAAGGTTTCCTTTTACTGCAAGAGAGCGCAGACAAATCTTCTATCTAAAGCACCAATAAACTTTATGTGCAATAATGCGAATAGGATTGTGAGTTTTTGTGATATCTTCTGTTGTGGATTTCAGGAATTACGAAGTGCTATACGTTCACATCTTTGACTTTTTTACGCCTTTCTCTAGGGGTTTTCATTTGTTGTATATGTATATATGTATATATATGTATTGTATGTATGTATTTATGTGTATATATGTATACCTGTATATGTGTATACTCATATGTGTGTTTATGTGTATATGGCTATTTGTGTATATACCAGTATATTCTGGCTTCCTAATATCTATTGATCATATTTATAGTTTCTTTTTTCTCTACTTAAAGCGCCTTTCTCTTTTCTGTGTGTTTTTTTTATTTTTGTTTTACTTTATGACACACAGACTGTGTAAATTAAATTAAACCATTGTATTATGTATTGCTCTCTAAATGGTACCTGTACTGTTGGGCAATAAATGCTTTATTATTATTATTATTATTATTAACTACCAGTAGTCGGCTGTTCATAGGCGGGGTATGAATGTTTAACATGGGTGAACTAGATTTGTCACATGCTTAATAAAGAGTGGTTTGAAACATATTGTAAGTCAAAAATTTGGGAATTACCTTTATTCATCGTCGCTTCCACTTACATCTGACAGTAATAAACTGTCGCTATCGCTTTTCTCGTTGAAATTGACTATAACTGGCTCTATGATGGTGTCGATGTGGTGGTCAAGCTGCCACATTTTTGTTTCTTCCTTCACAACATGATGGATAGCATTCTGCCAAGCTTCGGGCGTTACTAGCTGTATGGAAGTCTCAAGTAAAACCTTAACGTCTGGTAATTTGAAGGTTGTGTTATGGCGCGCAATATAACTCTTCACTTGAGCCCAGATGAGCTCTATTGGGTTCAGTTCACAGTGGTAGGGCGGTAACCGCAGCACAGTGACACCACATTGACGGGCCATCTCATCAGTCACGTAACTAATGTTCGCAGGTTTGTGCTGTTTAATTTTTTCATACAATTCCGCTTTCACACATGAATCGTCAAACGGGATTCCTTTTTCGCGCAACCATTGCTGCATGTCACTTTTTCGAGATCCCATAGTCGGTACACGTTCGGCTCGACGACTATGGTAGGAAGCATTATCCATGACGATCACAGAGTTGGGCTCAACTCGCTGAAGCACCCCTTGAAACCAGCTCTCGAAGCAGCTGGCATTCATTTCGTCATGGTAATCACCTCCTTTCTTAGAGACGAAAATCAAGTCACACTCTTCTAAAAAGCCACTATCGCTACCAATATGAGTTACGACCAATCTTTGACCTTTCCCTGACGGTCCACGAAGACCTGTTCACAAACCTTCAATGCTTGCTTGTCGGTTACTCACTACGTTTTTGTCTATCTAGGTTTTTTTAACTGTGTGACCTGCATTTACCCATAATAGATTTTTCTCCTTTGTCGCCTATATTCAATCATTTCGCGTAGGTATTTTCGACGCCAGGCGACTGCTTCAGGTCTCTCTATCAATACTGACTTCCGATTACGCGTTTCGTAATGAAAATTAATTTCGTGCAGGGATTTCCTCATTACCTCGACGCTCATTTGGGGTATAATTTCATTTTCCTTGATCGCTGCATGTACAGCCTTGAGGGTTGGTATCTCATTCCTAAAGAAGAATGAATGTACGGTTCGCCTTAACGCCATTTTGCTATCGTCATCCAATTTAACGGCCTTTCGTCCCTTCAAATTAAACTTTGGATAAGTAGTAGCTCCAGTTTTCTTCTTTTCATGCACCACCCTGCGAATTGTCCACTCTGGAACGCCTGTCATACTTTCACAACGCGCGAGTGCATCTCCCTGCGACATAGTTCTGTTCAGATAATTGAACACGTTGAGCACGATTTCTTTCGCGTCCCTCTTCAGTGCTTTACGAAGCCGTCTACTTGGTCCCTGGCTTTCAGTACTTCCACTCGTGCCATTTGTACTCTCCATTGTTAAGTATAACCAAAACAGTAACCATAGAAACCACAACAATAACAATCACACAACAATTCTTATAAAAACACACAATATGCGATCGCTCAATGAAACACGTTCCAATGCGTTGCCGACGCCTATGAGTCTGCCGGTCGAGGCGCGTCTTTGATTTAATTGGTTCTACCGGCGGAGAACAATCAGCCATTATTTCCATCTCTGTCTGTGCTGTTGACCACCGCAAAGCCACAGAAACGACATATGTCGTACGCTATACGGCTGTACTGGAAGGAAGCCGGGATCGAGCTCTGATCACGTGTTGATCACGCGTATGAGTCATTACAGTTTTAAATAGTTGTAGTATAAGATACAGCAAAATGTACCAATTTCTTGGAACTTGGCCGTCTAGGGGGAAAAGGGCGACCTCCTCGCGTCCTTGAGAAACAAGGTATCTTATTTGTAAAGTTCTAAAATCATTCCTTACGATGCAACTTTGCAATTAAAAAACGGTTATCTTAACATCTCTCTATCCTGCATCTCATTTAACAATGCAGAGCTCTAAACCTGTATCATAAAGCCTTCAGCGTCCTCATACAAAGACGGTGCAAGACAAAGCGAGGTAAAACGAGGTGTGCATTAGTAAATACCAGTTAAGCATTATCTTCAACCTTCCTTGGAAGTTACAGCCGACTTCCGACAGGCCTCGCTTTGCCTGTAATGAATGCCAAATAGACGACGACCGGAGTTTTTACGGGGAAGTTTATTCAGAGAATTTAAATAGGTGCAATGCCGAGAATAATGCATGGAGTAAATGTCTATTGGAATAAGATAGCACGAAGTACCATCTGTTTCCAGAATGGACCGTCGCGAAAGTGAAAACAGCAAGCTGCGTGCTCTAACTGTATCCTAGTTTCATTCACGTAGTAGATACGGTCTACTCGTAATTGAACAAAGTATAAATACAGCTTTAATTCATCCGACTACAGATGGCTACCTATGGTCAGCTGTTTCGTACTATTTGGTAACTCCGCAGCATGGTGTAGGCCATGCCTCAGGTGGGAGTATCGAAGTAAGACAGCACAAAGTGCCATCTGACATCAGAGTCGACCACTGCGAAAGTGAAAACAGCAAGATGTCTGTTTTTACATTGCAATATTTGTCGCATAGTGCATTGACTCATTTGTCTACCAATACCTACCGAAGTGACAGTGCAATAGTAGGTGGCACGTCTTGAAATTTTCTAAGACCACAATTGCAAACACTCGTACTTTTTAAAAATGACACATTCAATGATAGAACTGTCAAAAAATGGACTTATTGGTAGAAGGAGCTAATCAAGATTATGTGTGTTTCATAAGCGGGTGACCGTGATTCAATTGAGAACTATAGATCGATCTCAATATTGAACAATTTTGCCAAGTTATTTGAAATAATTCTTTACAACCGCATCTACCTTTCCACCTATAGTCAAATATGGGTTCATGTGTGGTAAGTCAACTGTCACCAATCTGGCAGTATTCACTCAGTTAGCCTAGAATGTTCTAGATAATCAGGGACAGTTGAATGCAGTTTACACTCACTTTTCTAAAGTCTTCGATAAGGTTGATCATGGGGTGCTCATTGCTAAGCTGGGTTCATTTGGTTTTACTGACAAATCAATATCGTTATTAGTCTTGCTTGTGGAATCGACAGCTGTACGTTCTATCCTAGGCCCCTTATTATTTTTGATCTTTGTGAATGATGTATGTGATTATATTGATTGTGGTAAATTGTTATTTGCTGATGATTGGAAACTGTATGTTAATATTGATAGTGAAAGAGATTGTGAGTATTTACAAACGCAACTTTGCTGTTTGGAAGATTGTTGTGTGCTAAACATGTTACATTTGAATATTGCTAAATGCAAGGTCGTTACTTTATCCCGAAAGCTACGTAAAATAGAATATGCATACAGTATTGGGGGAATTGAGGTCACTCGAGTTGATACTGTTCGTGATTTGGGTGTTATGTTTGACACTAGGCTTAGTTTTGACCGTCATATAGATAATATTGTGAATAATGCTAATAGGGCCTTAGGTTTTCTCATCAAACACTGAAAGCTAATCAATGATTTGACTGCACTAAAAACCTTGTATTATGCTTATATAAGATCCAAGTTAGAGTATGCATCCCTAACATGGAATCCCTACTTTGACTGTTATATAAATAGGATAGATTATGTCCAAAAAAAGTATCTTAAATATCTAGCTTTTAAGTGCGACGGACTATAAAATTCTGTTAGACAGATTTAAAATGAGGTCTTTGAATGTGAGAAGGAAGCTCAGTTCTGTTATTTTTTTGTTTAAACTTTTGCATGGAACTATAGTTTCTTCGCAATTGTTATCACAACTACAGTTTTTAACGCCAAGATCCGTTTCAAGATGTAATGTTACTTTCTTTTGCAATTTGATTTTGAAATCATCTAAAAGGGTTATGTTTTTGAATTATAATAGAATTCGTAAGTTTTGTCACATTCTTATGTTCTATTTCGGAGCTGAAATGTGTTTTGCGGGAGCGCCTTATATAGTTTTATAGGCTTTCGTAATATTTCTAATTTATGATTTTGGCCTATAAATGGAATATAATCTGTTGGGCAATAAAAGCTATAAATAAATAAATAAATAAATAAGCCAATCTTTCACAGCTTTGACACTGAATTTGATTTTTTCGTGCTGTACGAGCCCCATCCCACTTCAGTTGGCCCAACTATTGAAATCTTAGTTTCTTTCTTATCAAACACAAATAATAAAAATGTAGCAGGGTGTTATATTTTTAAAATATTAACAATGAATATTTTGATAATATACAGTAGAAAACACCAATTTTATCACTCCCTAATCAAATTTGCAGCATAAAAATAACACATGTTGCAATTACAGCATATCAACCTATTTTCATTTAAATGCAAAATAAGTCTATAACGCATAGGTGGCTGTGAAAAATAAAAGCCATGATAATTGTTTTTATTAATCACAGCTATCAGAATACGTTTAAAATAGTTTTGGGTAGTAAAGGTTTTCAAAATGGGTAAAGGAAAGGTTATTAGTGAGAAAATTCGGTTACTGATAATTAAATTTTTTAATTCTGGGAAATCAAACTAAGAAATTGCAACTCTGTTAGATTTATTGCGGTACAGTGTGAGAAATATTGTTAGAAAACGACAACTTGCTACCTTGAGAGTGTACTCTGAGAAGATGTGTGGTCCAGTAGAAAGATCACATCTGGATGGTTGCGCGTGTTGGTCTGCATGTGTATAAAATCAGTGATAAGTTATTGGAGAAAGTTATTACTGCCCAGGAAATGTATCTATTAGCTGTGCCAAACACGTTATTTGTGTTGTCCTTTATGAAGAGAAGTTATGTTCAAGGTTATGCTTTACGGTTTTCCCCGTTTTTTGCGTTTTTAAAAACTTCGAGAAGCTTTACGGGAAGTCAGCACCGCACCAGAGTTGTGTGTAATTAAGCCACATCGCATAAAAGTGAGGAATGACCATAACATACAAAACATTTAGGCGCTGATTTGAAATTTTCTTCTTGACATCGTGAAATAAATTTCTATAAAATTTAATTGACTGCAAATAAAATTAATGTGAAAAGCAATAGCTTTTTTACGTTTCATAAATATTCCTGTATCGACTATATTTCTCACCTGTTAGTTTTAATATACTTTTGGATTTTCTTTCCTTATCGCTCGCTTTTCTGAAATTGTAATAAGTAATTTCTATCTTGGATAAGAAAAACCGGATGCTTTCTCTGACATCAAGTAAATGTATGTGAGACAAGAAACCAGCTATGGTATACAACTCACAGCCTAGACCCCCATGCCATCTCTGAAGCAGATGTTACATCACATTAGCGCCAACCACTTACAGCTACGGAACGAGTACACATCAAATGTTCAACAGCAAGTGCTCCGTACAGATCTTGTAGAAAAACATACATAATATCACAAAAAACCTATATTGTGTCAAAAAACGGACATGATGTCACTTTTAAAGATACGTAATACCCCTACAGTATTTTTTCATCTGGCAATGTTGATTCTGCGTCTGAACGTGTTATGTGCGTTTTTATCCGTCACAACTTATGTCACTATCAAGCAAGAAGGGTTTCGCATTGCCGTTTAACTATATTTCTCTAGTTACTTCCTGGATAACGGTAAAAGTCTAATTAATCTGCTACTAAAAAACTGGGCCTAAGCGGTAAAGCCCTGATTTTTCTATAGATGGTTAACCATTAAGTTTAGTAACTATAACTTGTAAGTCAACTATTCGTCCATACATCCGTTTTTCAAGTTCTGCTCAACCAACCCGTATCTGTTGATTTGGCAAAGTTGGTTCCACGACTGAACTATTGTGTTCGGTGCGTTTTATGGCACTTGACGATTGTCTCTTGTCATCCGTCACAGCTCATGTCACTGTCAAGCAAGAAGGGTTTAACTACAACTTTTTAATGAACCCGTAAATGGTATCCTGGTTAACTATTATTTTCGGGCAAACCTGACATTCAACAACTCATTTTCAGAGCTTCATCCTGGGTAACGGTAAAATTAACATGCTATTGGGAAACCGCTACGAGTATTATGTAAAAAACCTATAGAATGTCAAAAACATCAATAAAGTGTCATCTTGCTGGGTAGGTAGTTCTTAGGGTGCAAATAGTTCATTCCTTCACCAACCAGGGATTTTTTTCTCATATCTCCCATTTCTGAAATTCAGCAAATTTGCAATTCTAATTTCCAGAATGAAAAAGAAAAAGTTGATGCGCAACTAATTTCTAGATTTGAATCTCTTACTTATATTTAAACTAATGGGATTAGGTATCATCAACACATATTATTAGCACACAAATTCGCACTATGCACCTGTTCATTGACGTTTCCTTCTAGCTATAGTATACGAGGGATGTCTTTTAAGTTTTGTATATGGGAATCAAACAACACCGTAGGTAGTTTTGAATGACTTTATTGTTTTTCGAAGTATTCTCCACGAAGATTAATACACATCTGCATGCGCTCGAACCAATTCTCGAAGCACTTATTCCACTGGTTGGCTGGCAGATCCAAAACGGCATTTTTGAATGCGTCAACTGCTTGTTCTGGTGACTGGAACCTTTGACCACGCAGTCTGTTTTTAATTTTCGGGAAAGCAAAGAAATCGTTAGGACTACTCGTGTATGGAGGATAGTCCAATAATTCCACGTTTTCTTACGTTAAATACTGCCTTGTTTTTTGAGCTGTGTGCGAGCTTGCATTGTCTTGGTGGAGGATGATTCTTCTTTCGGGATTGATTTTTCGCAGCTCGGTGATGACTTTTGGAAAACAAATGGTGGTATACCAATCCGCAGTAACAGTTCTTTGCTCATTAAGAGGAATTGAATATGACCCGCTTTTGATACAAATGTCGCGACCATCTTTTTCGAAACACTTCGAGAACGGATCACTTTTGTTGGCTTTTCTTCACCTTGGAACACCCAAACAGCCGACTGTCGTTTATTTTCTGGTTCATAACAGTAAATCCACGATTCATCACCACTAACAATGCTTTACACATTTTTTGAGTTTCCGGAATTGAAACGGTCAAGCGTTTTTTGACACCAATTAACCCTGGCTGCTTCTGCTCTTCAGTCAACAGGGAGGGTATCCAACGAGAAACTAATTTTGTTACTCCTAATTCTTCATGTAAAATTTTTTGAATTGAGGTCTTTGAGATCTTCAAGGATGCCTCAATCTAGCGATATGTCACATGTCTATCTTCACTGTAGTGAGAATACTGCACGTATTGTTGTGAATTTAAGTTTACTAAAGAGTGAGGTTAAGATTCAGTACTGGCGTTCGATCCGCGCGGCCTACTATCTTTCTATATGCAAAACTTAAAAGACATCCCTCGTACAATCATCTGAAATCTGTAAAATTAGATTGCCAAATCTGGTTGAGATTGACTTAAGCTAAGACTCAGAGCACTGTGATCCATAAGGTCTATAAAAATTCGTATGATTACTTTCACAGCGAACTACTCAGTACGGCTCTGAATCCTGCGATTTCTTTGTTCTTGATGAGACCGACACAAAATTAATGAATCAAGAACCACTTTTCACTTCCAAAATTCAGTTGCTTATGTCCTTTTTACGCATCTTTCAATAGAAATGCTGAATGCGACTCTGAGTCACGAGATCTCTTTGTTCTCGACGAGGGCGACACGAATTCGATTAGGCAGAGAACGGGAATGTGAAGTAGATGTGTGTGGATATGAAAAAAAATTAATAGGATGGTGAAGTGGTGCAATACAAGAATGTGCTTTTAAACGACGGTGTCACAGAAGAGGGTGCGCACCATTTTTTATGCGGATGAGGGACGTGTCGTGATACTAGAAGAAAAATGATTGCAGAAAAAAAAAAACGCCAGAGGAATGATTTTGTTTGTGGGGTATTGTTCCAAAACAGTTTTTGGATGCGGTATTAATAAGTTATTACTGATGTAGACGGTGCATGCTTAGATCGATTTTGAGCTAAGATAGTTCTAGTTTCGATAATTTTGATGCACCAGATCTTCTTGAAACTTGACTACAATATACAGATGGCTCGAAGAATTCCTCTGCTTGAGTGAATCTTCTAAACGAAAACTGTCCCCGTTTTTTGATAATTCCACAGTCGAGTTTGTCAAATTACTGTTTAGAGTACTTGAATCTTTGGAATACTGACATAGATACGAGGCCTGTAAACTAGGTGATGAAATTGGAAACGTAGCGTTCGATCTTGGAGGGGAGACAGGGGAACATGTTATCCGCCTTCAGTACAAGTTTGAACTCGCTCGAGTCATTTGGCTGTCTTTAGCGATTTTTCTGGCGAAACAGTTTTTTCTATTGTGTTCTAAAAGCGAGTGACGTTAATTTCCAGCAGCGGTGTGCTATCAGGGTTGGCTTCTGACTTAAGAATAGTGCAACGGAAACTCTTGCTGAACAACCCTACATAGATAGTGTCCATAGCCCAGGTTTTTCGGTGGTTTAAGGCATTTTCAGAAGCGAGAAAGTCGATTGAGAATGAACCACAAAGCCAAAGGCTTTCATCTTCAAGAACCAATGAGAATATCGACAGAATCCGAGACCTTGCACGTTCCGATCATCGGTTGACATTCAAAATTATCGAAGAAAAGTTAAATTTGACACATAAAGATCAAGAAAAACTGGGAGTTGAATCACGATAATAATCCTTGTCACATAGCAATGTCAATACAGGGGTGTTTGGGAAGTAAAAACATTGCTGTGACTTTTTTCTCTTCTTGAAAGATCACCTCAAGCGAACTAATTTTGGGACAGTCGGGAACATTGAAGCGGCTATAACCGACCAGCTGAAGGCGATTCCAGCATCGGAGTACCAGCACTGCTACGAGTAGTGTAAGAACCATCTCCAGTTCTGTGTGGCTTTAGAAGGAAGTCATTTTGATGGTGACATTATAAAATTGTAATTATATTTAAATAGAAAAATTAAAAAATCATGTGCATCACTTAATTTACAGACCTCGTATAACAGAAACTGTCGGCACTGAATCGCTTGCCGGCCAAATATGCTTTTTTAATTTAGCGTGGTAGTAGGTATGGTGAAACCGAGGGCTAAGCCGATGGGAAAATCTTGTACACCGGATAGTTAAAATGCCGTCGGACAGCCAAAATACAGCCACGGGCAACTTGGCGGACAGCCAAAAATATAGCCTTATATGCCGCCAACATTGCAATCGGAAATTATTTCATATCCTGAAAACTACTGGTCCTAGCAGACGAATTAGGGATAGTAAAGTGGTGAATGAATTACATTTATAACTCTTGACCTTTTGAGAAATGTTAATATATTAAGACATTTGCTGGTATGATCAAAACATATAACTGATAGGTCAATACTATAGATATTACTAATATACGATTTCTTTTAGTTGCCATATACGAGTATAATCACATCAAATTTAATGCTTGTTTAGATTTTGTATCCACATATCTTTGTAGTTATACATTTCACTTTCTTGAGCTGGGGACTCGGTACATACCCTTCTGACTCAACTGTGACTTCGATGCAGAAATTACATACAAATCAGGCATATTGAAGATAAAAACATACTTCAAACGACTTTGACGATATCAGCAAATATTTCCTCGAAAAATATGAATATCAACAGGCTTTCAAGGTTCAATTGTAAGAATACATAAAAAGTATTCACCATGAGAAATTATGGGAAAACCTCCATTCGGTTGTATACTAAGTGACATATAAATCCGAACACCCAGTTTAAATGATTTTATTTTAATAAAAGTAGGTGAATGTATTTATCTTACTGTAAATAACAAGTGAAAAAATTTTCAGCCTTATCAGTTGGACATTCCGGTTTTTATACTGCTTTTTTTTAATTCACTAACGCTCTAAAAATTAATATTTCAGCCGCAGTAAAGAATCAACGTTGGCGGATTTTGGTTCTTGACATCCTTTACGATCGGTTACGATGCCTAGAGTACGGAGACCTGCACGATTTCGTCAACTTAGTGAGTTTGATAGGGGCCGTATAGTGGGACTTCGGGAAGCTGGACTTTCTTTTCGGGCAATTGCAGTTAGAGTGCAAAGAAGTGTAGACACTGTGGTTAGGTGTTGTCAGGCATGGCTTCGAGAAGGCCGTACGCAAAGAGCAAGGGGCACTGGACGCCGCCGTAGAACAACAGACCGTGAAGATCACCGCCTAAGATTATTGGCCTTAAGGGACCGTTTCTCCACTACCAGGTCCATTGCAAATTAATGGTTTGCAGAACACGGAAGACCTATTGGCATGCGAAGTGTTTACCGACGAATGAGAAGTTTTGGCTTGTTTTCATACCGGCCACACTGGGTCCTCCCTTTAACTCGAGAACACCGATGTAATCGCCTTGAGTGGTGCAGACAACGGTCACTCTGGGATCAGGAATGGAACAGTATTGTCTTAAGTGACGAGTCTCGATTTTGTTTAGGCATGCACGATGGTCGTGCCAGGGTTAGAAGGCGACGTGGTGAAAGGAGGAATCCACAGTTTTTTGTTGAAAGACATGTTCATCACACTGTTGGAGTTATGGTTTGGGGTGCTATAGCTTATGGTTCCAGGTCACCTTTAATCTTCATCAGAGGTAACAAGAACAGGAGGACATTGACCACCTGATCAGAAGCATGCCTAGGCGCGTTGGAGAATGCGTAGCACATCAGGGTGCATCCACACATTATTAAAGGCCAAAGGGCTTTAAAGCAGTGCAATCATTTTGAAATTTTTATCATTTACTTATTATGCTTCATTAAGTACTTATACAAAATTTTATTAAAATAAAACCATTTAAATTGGGTGTTCGGATTTATATGTCACTTAGTATATTTTGATCACATTATGGAATGTAATTATTATTACTCAAATTAGTTGGATCTCACTTCCAGAGACGAATACTTTTAGGGCAAATATTCTTCAATAAAGTAGTTTCAAAGCAAATCATATAAGGGGGGGGGGTGAAGGGTAGTTCGTGTTAGTCCCAATAAGTGTTGAGGGATATAAACAGTCTAACTGCGACAGCACGAATATTTTATGATCTGAAAACTATTTGAAGAGCACGTATAGGCAAACTTTTCCAATAAAAGACAAATCAAAATCCTCTGAGGGTACATTTCATTCTAGTACTGGCTTGCAATGGTCTGATCTATAGCCACTGTAAGTGGTATGGATTATGGGCATCCATTTTACAATCTTGTTAAATCTGTTTATTGATGGACGGCCATGGACAGCTACTGGAAAGTCAAGGCCATCCAGCTGTTTGTATACATACAGTGGGTTCACCTCGCGAGTGGAACACTGAGAAAGTACTCAGACGCGCAGTAATGCAGTAAAGAGTAATGTTGGCGAACGGCTTAATAAATTCCACAGCGTTAAGGTTCACATACATCATTTATTCAAATTAGGATAAAAGGCGGAACCTTATTAAAAAGCTCTCTGAATTTTACTTATAGGGGTTGTCCAATAGAGACGCAGGAAAGTAAACGTCAATTTGACATAAACGCCATCTTTGTTTTCTGTCACCGACATGTCATTTGTTAGTTGAATGTTTACCATTGATCGCTATGGAGTCGTATTCGACTGAAGACCGCATTAAAGTTATTCAAGAGCACTACAAAAATGGTGCAAAAATAAAAAACACGTTTCGCGCGCTTCGCGAACATTTCGGTCGCAACAACCGCCCAAACGAAACAACCATCGGTCGTCTGGTGCGTAAGTTCGAGGCAACAGGTTCTGTGGCAAATCTGCCAGGCTCTGGCCGGCCAAGGAGCGTTCGCACACCGGCGGAAAATATTGCTGTTGTGAAGGATAGTGTGAGAGACGATCCGAAACAATCAACAACGCGTCGATCCCAAGAATTGGGCATTTCGAGAACCAGTTTGCTCCGCATCCTCCACAAGGACAAGGATTTGAATGTACACGCCTACAAGATCCAATTGACGCAAGAGCTGCGTCGGGCCGACCATTTTTCGCGCCGAACGTTCTCAGATTGACTCCTTGAACACCGCCAAATTGATGCCAATTTTTCATCAAAAATCATGTTCAGCGACGAAGCGCATTTCACTTTGATTGGGGCGGTAAACAAGCAAAACTGCCGCATCTGGGCGAACGAAACTCCCCGTGAGTATCAAGAGCAGCCGATGCATCCTCAAAAAGTGACTGTGTGGTGTGCATTGTGGTCAAAAGGCATCATCGGACCTTACTTTTTCGAAAATGCGGCCGGGGACGCCGTTACCGTCAATTCTGAGCGATATCACGTGATGATAGAGGACTATTTTTTGCCGCAACTTGAAGGAATGGATATGGACGATGTTTATTTCCGACAAGACGGTGCAACATGTCACACAACCAACGTCAATATCCATCGATTGCAGTCCTTCTTCGGTGATCGCGTGATTTCGCGCAGAGGAAATGTGCCATGGCCACCAAGATCATGCGATTTGACTCCCTTGGACTTCTTTTTATGGGGATATTTGAAAAGCAATGTTTACGTCAACAAACCAGCCACCCTCCAAGAACTCAAAAACAACATCATTGCCGAGATAAATGCCATAGAACCGACCATGTTGCAAAATGTCATTGAAAATTTCGACCATCGCGTGGACGTCTGTAAATCCAGTCGTGGTGAACATTTGAGCGATATTATTTTTCATACATAAATGGTATAAATGAACCTTCAAAATAAAGTACCCAACTTGATTTGAATATCAATCTTTCTTGTTTTAATATGCGTTTACTTTCCTGCGTCTGTTTTGGACAATTCCATATAAAGAAGTGACGCTATAAATAGTAATCTGTTCAATTCATGGTGTACATGATAACAATAAGAATTACAGATTTCTGTAACATCTAATCAAGGTTCGTACTGTTTTCAATTCTGCCATTAAAAATATTGTCGACTGATGCACCAAAAACTTAAGTTTAATAGATTGCCATGGTAAACGTTGCGTCAGCTAAGTACTGATTCCATGACCAACTTCAAGAGATTAACCACAAAATAGGTAATATTGTTTAAATTTTTGACAGGTTTTCATACACAAGGTCCAAAAGTATAGACACATCCGAATATCTGGAAAACTAAGGGTGCTAGAAAAAAACTTTAAATACTTTAAATCTACTGGTGACCTTATGACATCTGGCTGAAAGGTTTAATTGACGGAGGTAAAATTACACCTAGAGGTTATTTTAAGGTAAAATGAACTACTTTGATTTTTGGAATATCCAAAATTACCCTTAAAAACCTCAACTACTCAGACGTCAACCTGATTCTCCTTCACTGGCCGGGCATAAGATTGTCTTGCCTTTACTGGCATAGTATTAATAATAAATAGTCTTACATCAATATTTGAAGAATCAGTCCAAAATCTGTTGTTTTCACTTGCAAAGGTTATCAATCGCTTCAGTCTAATCCACAAAAATAAATCATTTGACTTTGAAATAATCTCTAGGTGTGATTTTACCTTCTTCAATTAAACCTTTGAATATGCGATTTTTCTCCATTCTTAGCGCTGGGATCAAAATTGTATATGAAAAAAAATCCATTTGACTTCGAATTGACCGTCAAGGTTATAGCCAAGATCAGAATGAAGGTCACCATCAGATGTGCCGTTGAGTGCCCTGTAATTTTCGCAGTAAAAGTTTAGCTTTAATATTCCAGCTATCCGCTGCTTCACAGCATTCCATGAAATAGCAACAATTGACCTTGAAATAACCTTAAGATGTAATTTCAGCCCCTATCATATACAGGGTGGCCGATATGAGACTGATTGGCTTGTATCTTGAATATTTGTGAAATGAAATAGATTACGTCCATTTTTTTCATCTTAATATTTTATTGAAACTTAGAAATTGTGTATGAAAAATAATATCAGACAAATGTCCGCCTCGAAAAGCCGCGCAAACCTGAGCCCTCTTGATTCAATTTTCCATCAATTTTTGGTAGGTTTCGGGAGGAATATTTTCCATCGCTTCCATAATATTATTCTTCAGCTGCTCTACAGTATTTGGTTTGTTGGCATAAACCCTATTTTTCAAAAATCTCCATAAACAAGTCAGGAGCTGTTAAATCCGTGTGACCGTGGTGGCCAGTTGACATCACCAAATCAAGAAATTAAACGTCCCGGAAATATTGTTCGCAAAAGATTCACTGTTTCCCTGTGTGACAAGTTGCTCCGTCCTGGTGGAACCTCATGTTTTGCAGGTTCAATTGTTGGATTCAAGGAGTCAGAGACAGTAAGAGAATTACCTGCAGCGTCTTCAAAGAAGTAATTTATAATGACACCTCCATACTACAGAAGTACCCGACCCAACGAAGAATACACAAAAATTTTGTAAAAAAAATGTATTTATTTTTCAACATAATCTCCTTTGAGCTTTATACACTTTTCCCAGCGATGTTCAATAAGTTCGATACCCTTTTTATAATAAGATCTGTCTTGCTCCTCAAAATAGCCATTAACTGCCGACATTACTTCTTCATCGTTGGAAAATCTTTGACCACTGAGCCATTTTTTCAAGTTTGGAAACAACACTTTCTTCTTAACCAAATGCAGCCGTTTTTGCTTGATTTCGTCTTTCAAACATTGCAATAAGTTCGCATAATCCTCGCCGTTGATAGTTTTACCTTTTTCAAGATAGTCAATGAAAATTATCCCACGTGCATCCCAAAAAACCGACGCCATAACCTTGCCTGCAGATGAAACGGTCTTCGCCTTCTTTGGAGCCGGTTGTCCCTTTTGAGTCCATTGTTTTGATTGTTCTTTTGTCTCGGGTGTGAAGTGATGGACCCATGTTTCATCCATGGTTATGAAACGACTCGAAAATTCTGCTCTGTTGCTGTGAAACTTCGCTAAACACTCAATTGAAACATCTTCACGACACTGTTTTTGCTCGATTGTGAGCAATCGCGGCACCCATCATGCACACAGCTTTCTCATGTCCAAATTTTCAGATGCCTACTATGTCGTCTAGCTCGCGCACTTTCAGTCAACGATCCTTGTGAATTTTCTTCACCATTTCTGGAGTCGTCACCTCATTTGGTCGACCACTGCGATGCTCGTCTTGGCAGCTCATACGGCTTCGTTTAAACTCACTTACCCAATACTTTACTGTTGTAAACGAGCAGACTCACCCAGAGTAGAATCCAGTTCAGCTTTTATTTTCTCCATTTTCACAAATTCACTGAAAACGTTCAGTATTGATGGCTGCTAAACGAATACTAAGCAACGTGGCGTCTTCAAACTTGACACATATGCTTTATAGGTTGCATACTTTCTAATACAATGATATTTTCCAAACAACTATCGCCATCTCTAGGTCAGGCCGGGTACTTCTGGGACCACCCTTAAACGCCACACCAAACTTCTGACTCGACGAGGATGTATTCTCTAGGCGCTGAAGAAAGAAACTAAACCCAAACAAATACACGCATATTGCTCGTGAGTGAGTGTTTAGGCGCAGGAGACATTACAGGACCGCATCAAGATATTATGGGTAGTCATCAAAAATTTCATACAAGATAATTATTATCTTTTACAGTAAATTTCAGTTAGAGATTCACAAATGAGTTAACTACACTTTTTAGTTATTAGTAAGTAAGCTGCGCGCACTCATTCAGAAGAGGAACTTGAATCTTCTGAATCGTTTAAATGAATTATTGAGGTTCAATTTGGGTATCGATGACATTGTCCAAATCCCACATTTTGACCTCAACCTTCTCCCGAACGTGGCGGATACACTTTTTCCATTCCTCTGCCGTAACTCTATTGACTGCGATGTGAAAGAGATTTTTAACATCAGAAAATTTATAAGTATTATTAATCGACGCCACGTATTGCTTTATGTTGGCCCAAATCAGCTCAATAGGGTTCAGCTCACAATGGTAGGGTGGCAGTCTCAAGACAGTTTTATTTTGTTTTTTGGCCATTTCGTCGATCATTTTAAAATCGTATTTGTATTTATGTCTATTGACTATACTTATCAATTCACCCTTGACCATTGTTTCATCAAAATCGATCTGTTTTGAGGCCAGCCATTGTTGTATGTTTGCTTTTTTAGTTGCCATTGTGGGAATTTTTTCTATTTTTCTAGAATGGTACGGGGCATTATCCAGTACAATAACAGCGTTATTCTCCAGCTTTAGTAACATTTTGGAGAACCAATTTTCAAAGGAATTGCCGTCCATCTCCTCATGATAGTCCCCTGTCTTTTTTGATTCAAAGGCCCACAGTGCTTCGGGAACTAAGCCGTCTTCACTACCTACGTGACAAATGATCAGCCGTTTGCCTTTTCCTGGAAATAAATTATTCCTTACACTATGGATTGATTAAATTTGAAGGAATGAGGCAATTGAGTTCATTTAGCTGAATTTAAGAGTCACGGAATGCTGATCAAAAACTGAAAAACGTAGAAAATTGAAGTTTGCAACTTCTCAAAACCCATTCAAAGCAAATTGACTGCACCCAAAAATGATAATAAATTTCAAAATAACGCTTAAAAGAGGGTCGAAGTTTTTTTCCTAATGACTACACTGCAAATGCACCATTTTTGGAGAATATCACACATTATCTGCTATCACAGCATATTATTTGCCCGAATTTATCAAAATTAAATTGCCGGAGAGATGAAGGAGCTTACCTGCAGGATTTTTCAATCCAGCCGAAAGACCGTCTAGAAAAGCCTGCCTTGATGATGTTACTGATTTGTCGACCCAAACTTTCGCTTGAGTATGTCCAGCATTCACCCACGTTTCGTCCAAATAGTAAATTTTTCTTTTTTCATCGCGAAACTTCCGAATCTTCCTAAGGTATTCCCTTCTCCACACAACAATTTCTTCTTTCTCTATTAACATACTGTTTCTTCCCCGTTTCAAGAATCGAAAATTAAGTTCCTTCAAAAGTTTTCGGAATGTGGTTCTTTTAAATGATGGAAGATCCTCATCAGCATTAACTAATCTTAATATCTCATCTACTGTAGGTATCTCATTTCGGAAGAAAAAATTATGCACTTTCCTCCTGATGGCAGTTCTGTCAAAGTCATCTACTCCGTCCGTTATCCTTTTTCTTGCAGGATACGGTTTTGGCTCAGAAAGTGAGTGAGTGCTCCTATATTCCTTAATGATCCTATAAACACTGGACCGACATACTCCAGAAATATGTGCTACCTTACATATAACTTCGTCCACGACCAAATCTGGTTTTTCTTGAATTTGGTTTTTGTATATATTTAATATTATTTGTTTTTCATTTGCACTTAAATGTAGCTTCTTAGCCCTTTTTTTGGGTGGGGTTGCGCTGATGTCAACCACTTCGTCGGCTGTATCTGTGTCAGACATCGTATCTTAGGCAATATATAAACAAAACGTTCCACTCGCGAAAAACGAGTACACGCTACTGAATGCGTATTGCGTATGCAATGCAATCCTGTGCGTGAATTAACTGTTAGATGCCTGTCGTGTCATCTACAATCACGTTTACAAGTCCAAACCTGTGCAGATTCGTAGAGCGCCGACGACTGCTAGTGACCTTGAATTTGTCTGTAGATCGATGTTACTCCAGTCAATTTAGGTTCAAAGTGGATGTTTTCTAAACCAATTTGTTGTTCCTACATCAAAAATATATCGATGATGTTTTGTACTGGGAGCTCATGAAAGATCAAGGTAACTTATTTTAACAGTCATCCTTTTTCTAGTCTCAAGATGACACGAAAAAGGGTCTGTGGATTCACTAGAAATACACTGCCGAGGATGTTTAGACCTAAAGTGACTGGAGTATATCCGTGGATGCTTTCGAGGGATCTGTTCACGTGCTGATCACTGTTTACGTTTAATGTCTTTCTTCAGCGCCCAGAGTATAGTGTCGTTGCTTTTTAACAAATCCGTTTATATCGAGGTAGGATTCATTGCTCATTATCAGTTGTCGGTAAAAATCGTTACTTTGGGTACTAGGCTGCAATATTGCTTGACTGTATTGTCGAAGACCTTCATGGTCACTAGGCTGTAGTTCTTGGTTTAACTGAATTTTGTATGGCCGCAAATGCAAGTCTTGTTTTAAAATAGTGCATAGTGACGTGCGACGAATACCCAGTTCTTGAGAGCGCTGTCTGGTAGACGCGTCAGGGCGCTCCACCACACTTTCACATATTTTCCTATTTTCTTGACCTTGGCAAGTCTTCAACTTCACCTATTTGTTCTAATTTTCGCACCAACTGGCGAATAATGTTGACAGTGGGCACATTATTTCGACCCAGATCTTGTCGTAACTTGCGAATCGCAACAATTGACTTGTTATTTAAGTAAAACGTTTTAACAATACGGACGCGTTGTGGGATCGTGTAGCTCTCCATGATGAATTGGACGCATGTACTACGGCGCCACCTACTGAAATGCATGTATCAAAAATGGCGCGCAATTTAAATCAGTCAGTTATATATTGGCCACCCTGTATATACCGTTGATGGAGAATTTTTCCTCTTTCTATTTCTGTACTAAAAGATGGGAGATCCCATTTGAAAAAATCAACTTGCTGTTGAAATGATCTTCAAGGCGAATGTCAGCGTCAAATCCAAGCTCACCACTAGATGCGCCACTTCATTTCCGAAAACTTTTGTATTCAACGTTTTCTTCTAGCACCATTTTCGGACACGCTGTAGATAGACACTGTGTGGCAGCGTAGTATGTTTTATTTAGTCCGTTGCAGTCCGATGACGCGTAGGATTATAGTACATGGATCCAGATTTTGCACAAAACTTAATAATGAAGTGACTTTCACGAATGCCAAAGGTGCAATATTTACAAATCCCCACCGTCTACAAGGCCATAAAATCACCAGAAGACACAGTACCTCATTTATGATCATTTTTGCAATTATAATGTCTACTACAATACTTGTTAGCGAAGTGGGAAGTAAAATAGAAGACCCTACGCATAGAATTGCCTTCGTAAAGTCATTATAAAATAAAACTGGCATAGAGCACCTAGTTAACAATCCTAAAAGTCACAAGAGCAATAAAAACCAACGAACTCCTGACCTGATTTGATCCCAAGGAAGCGTTTAAAAGTTAAGGCAACTTCCGAATGATCCGCTTATTTTGTAGGCCGCTATGTTTGTTCTTTTTCTCTATAGAGTATTCGAGCAAACTATCTTGCTGACTGAGCGCTACACTCCCAATTCAGCGTGATATACAGAAGAGCGGCTGGAGGCATAAAGTCCAATTTAACAAATTGGATTCTCCCGGAGAGTTTATAATGCTAATTGGAGAAATAAAAGGCGTTTATTCGGCATTTCGCCTTCATCAATTTATTTGGCGATGCTTTTTAACGTGCCTCATTAATCTTTATCGTGCAGTTATGTGTGAAGTCATTATTTCGCATTTCCATTTCCTTTTATACGTGGTGTTTCAGAAAGATGTGCCCATATTTCTAGAGTAGAAATTACAGCAAAAAATGGCAAGAAAAAGTTCCTATAAATATGGGCCCAAAGATGTTTCCCTACCGATAAGGTAGGTAGGGTGAAAGTTTTATTTACGAAATTGGAAAAAATATACAGGGTGTTCCTTAATGATTTGCGAATATTGAAGGGTGTGAATCTACATGAAAAATTAATGTTAGTTTGCTTCATAAACTATGGTCCAAAAACGTTTCCTTACAAAAACTCGGGATGTTGAAGTTTAAGAAAAAAAATGGATATTAATTAATATTTTCAGAACCGCTTCAGATATTTCACTGATATTTAGTACGTAGTGAAAGTTAATAAAGTTGCATAAATAATTTTTAGCTTTAACAGTGGCGTGCGTACGGGTATTGACTTAGATATTTTTTAAGCAAAAATGGTGCGCCAATAGTTTTTTGCCAAATAAAAATCATCTTTGAATTCCTCGTTCAATTTATAATAAATGATCTATCTTGAATTGCTTTCCTTCGATTTACGAGTAAAAAAATAAAAACCGTTCTATTGTCTAACTTTAAATTATTATTAATTTAATTGGAAAAAATAAACACATTAGGGGTAATGTACAACAACAAAAACTGACAACATAACGATAACATTAAAGCCAACGAAATGATTGCAAAAATTGTTGAAAGTGGCCCCCTTCACTTAGTATGCATGCTCCCGCTCTCCTTCTCATGGAATTGCGCACTTGCTGAAATATCCCTGGAGTGTTTTTTATTCTATTACAAGCTGCAACTATTCTTTCTCTTAATTCCTCTACAGTGTTAATGAGACTTGTGCACACTGGTGTTTTAAAATAGCCCTACAAAAAGAAATCTAAACTGTTGAGGTCTGGGGACCTGGTGGCCATTCTTGGGGCCACCGCGGCCAATCCAACGATTTGGATGAACAGTTTTAAGTAATTACTAACCGATACACTGAAATGCGCTGGTGCACCATCATGAATGTACCACATATTGTTTCTTATTACTAACGGAGCATCATCAAGCAGCAAAGGCAACTGTTGTTGAAGAAAATTGAGGTAAGTCAGTAAGTCTGTCCGTCAAGTCGTCCCGGAAAGAAGAATGGGCCAATAAAGTGCTTGCCAATAATTCCTGCCCATACGTTAACCGAAAATTGGTGTTGAAAATGGGTTTCGGTTACGGCATAGGGATTTTCTTCTGCCCACAAGTGATTATTGTGGAAAGTCTGAATGCCATTTCGAGAAAAAATTGCTTCGTCCGTGAACAGAATCATTGATTCAAATTGCGGATTTTGTGTAATTTTTTGAAGATACCACTGACAAAAGGTCACATGGCTTGGAAAATCAATGGGAAGTAATGCCTCTACTCTTATATAATATGGTCAGGATATAACAAAAAAATCCACTAAAATTCTCCAAACGATTTGATGGCAAATACCTGTATTTAAGTGTCTAGCGATCTTCCTCGTACTTGTTCTTCGACTTCGTGCAGCACTGCTTCCTCAATTTCAGGTGTTCTCACACTTAGAGGTGTACCTTCAGATGTTCCTTTTCGGGCAGAACCAGTTTCAACAAGACGACGATGAATATTAGAAAAGGTTCGACTATCTGGCAAAGCACGATCGGGATATGTCTGGTGATAAATCGATCTGGCCTGCTCTCCTTTACCGTCGGCAAGGCCATAGAGGTAATGCATTTCCGTTATTTCTGTATTTGAATAATTCACCATTATTAACAAGATTGTAAAAACTAAATGATGAAAAAGATGTAACAGCGAACAAATTTGAATAACAGAGACTTGTCAGATGTCAAAAGCCAGTGACATATTCTAGAGCAACTAGATATTTATTGCTAAATTGCATTCTTCAATTATTATATTAATTTTCTCGGACAATAGAACAGTTTTTATTATACTCAAAAATGGCGCATCGAAGGAAAACAATTCGAGAGAAGTCATTTGTTTTAAATTGAACGGGGAATTCAAACATAATTTTTATTTGACAAAAACCCACTGGCGTACAATTTTTTCTTAAAAAATATCGAAGTCAATACCCGTACGCACGCCACTGTTAAAGCGAAAGATTATTTTTGCATTGAAAAATATGCAACTTTATTAAGTTTCTCTATGTACTGAATATCAGTGAAATACCTGAAGCGGTTCTGAAAATATTAATTAATTTCCATTGTTTTCCTAAAACTTCAACACCCCGAGTTTTTGCAAGGAAACATTTTTGGACCATACTTTATAGAGCAAACTAACATTAATTTTTCATGTAGATTCACACCCTTAAATATTCGCACATCATATTTACGGAGCGGGTAAAGTTATTAAATTAAGATGTTAGACGCAAGCATAAGCAATAAATACACAGAGCTTCCTGGACCAAACTAAACCAGTGATGTAGAAACTGGGTAATGATTGTACGCTACTGATTAAGGATAAGACACGCGTATTATTCAATTAATATAATGAGGTGACATAGCTTTCTTCACATGCCATATACTGTTTCCAACAACAGGCTTGACGGTGTTCTCATAATAGGGAAGACTTTTATAAGAATATTTTAGGATTTTACCTCAAATATTCAAACCTAAATATCTCCAAATGGGTGATGCGACAAAAATTTACTAAGAGACAAAATTTAAGGAAAATTGAACGGGCTTTCATAAAATGCACTTCTTTTGTCCGAAAATGCCAGTGGCGTAGAGAATATTTTCTATAAGGGGTCCAGGTACCTCTGTTCCTACGTTACTGGTTCAGTTTGGCCCAGGAAACTGTATGTTTATTGCTTATGCTTGCGCACTGAACGTCTAAAATCTCAATATCTTTACGCGCTCCGAAGGTATATTTATTTTTTTCAGTTTCGTACATAAAACTTCATCACCATGTATCTCGATAGGGGAGCATCTTTGGATCCATATTTATGAAAAAACTTTTCATTTTATTTTTGGATGTAAAAGGTTGTCCAATATCGACCCAATTTTTTATTAAGTAATAAAACAATGAATTTCAAGTGGAATGAATATAACATATATTTAAAATGAAAGATACATGTATGGCAATTTGAGAAAATTATGTGTGGAAAATGATATCTTGCAAATGACCGCCCCGTGATAACTTGCAAATAGTCATTCTTTTGTTAAAATTCTCGACGACACGGTCACATACTTGCGGCTCTATCTCAGCGATTACACATTTCCTGTGTCCATGCTTCAATCGTCTAGGGATTGTTCCTGTAGACTTTACTTTTAACATAGCTCCAAAGCAAGAAGTCTAACGGACGTTTCGCCAACCACTCGTGTTGGTGAAACATCAAATAAGAATATTTTACGACGGCCTAACTACCCAAAAACCGACCAAATAGTATTGAATGATGGCCGCTAAGGTCTTTCGCATTTCAAGTCTAACGGAGTCAAATTGCACGAACGAGCTGGCCAGTTGACAGGTGCGTTTCTGGAGATAACGTTACCATTAAATTTCTGCTCCAATAACTGAATTGTGTCTCGTGATGTGTGACAGGTTGCTCCATCCTGTTGAGACCAAATGTCTTGGGCATCAAAATTGTTCACTTCAGGCCACAAAAGATCGGTATCAAAGACCGTTCACAGTAATAGCACGTCTAGCGTCATCTTCGAAGAACTAAGGGCCAATCACTCCACCGCTCCAAAGACCACAGCAAACAGTGACTTTTGGTGGGTGTAAACCTTGTTCAACAACTACTCTTGGATTTTTCTCACCCCAAATCCGACAGTTTTGTTTGTTTACATACCAATTAAGTTAGAAATGTGCTTCGTCGCTAAACATATTTATATATCATATTTTTTTGATAATCTTTCTTCCTGTTGCTTAATAAAATTAACGAATTCACGATGTTTTGCATGGTCGCTTAGCTTCAATTCTTCTGTCAATTGGATCTTAAAAGCTTTTAACGCCCAATCCTTGTGTAAAATACGCCAAACAGTGGTTTGTGAAATATGCACCTGTTGAAAACGCTCTTTAATCGACATTCTTGGGTCATGTTGAACACTCTCACGAACTGCAGCAATATTCTCTTGTGAACGGCCTGGGCGTGGACGAATCGGTGTTTTTGTATCTAAAACTAAACTCTTCAAATTTCCTCGCTATTCTCGATATTGTTGACTCATTTTTGGACGATTATCCTGTTGATAAAACTCACGTAATTTACGAAAAACATTTTTATTTGAACGTCCATTTTCATAATAAAGTTGAATTATCTGCACACCTTGTTCCACGCTGTACGGATCCATTTTATAAATTGCCAACTATAGTAGTTTACAAATGTCAATAAACCATGACATTTCAACTGTCAAACGTAACCTAGACAACCTCACAAAAAATGCGCCCCTAGTGGAAAACCCGTAACTTTCTACCCTAGAAATATCGGCATGTGTTTCTGAAACACCCTGTAGAGGATAGTGATGAAGCTTGAAAGTTTATTTCGAGCCATGGGTGTTGTGTTGTGTGTTGTCTATATCACGCTCTAGATTGGTTCAAGGTTAACATAGGTACATTTAGTCGCTGGATCGGCTTTATTCAATAATCATTTGCCAGTAGATGGTTTATGAACTAGCACAGTCTTGATATTGAAAGATTCTGCTTCGGTATAAGAAGATAGAGAGTAATTCCGTTACTTTTGTTACACCCAGTATAACATTCAGATAAGATACAGAAATTCCGAGCCATAAAAACAAGAAGGTACTTACTTTAAATTCTTTACTCTCCTTGATCCGGATTTGGGCTCGATTTGTCGGGCCTAATCTAGGTTTTCCCATGATGGCGATTCGTTCTCTTTCTGTCCGGTCTTCAGGTTTCTTCTTCTCTGCCTCGGCTGCGAGAGTAGCTACTTCATCTGCAACATGGAATTAGTGGAGAATGCTGATAATGATGTTTCAAAAAAGAATGGTGTTCAAACACACACTAGTTTCAAATGCGTGAATGTGATATATGCAGTGCGTATCAAGATACGTTTGCAGTGAAGATTTACAGGATTCATGTATTTGTTAATTTTTTGCAGAATTCGAACATTCGAGGAAAGATCCCGCCTTTTTAATTTTTGCAATAATGGTGAATGTGCATACTACAATAATCTGCGATGAGGGCGCACACCCACCATGAATTGAAGTATTCATTCGAACTGTGTGATAATACAGTTGGGCCAAACCGTTCCTTTCAGTGATCAATCACGTGGCTTCTATTCCGATCTCGAAACCGATTATTTCGAAATGATCACGATTTCTTTTAATTTCGATACCGGTCGATTCCGATTTCCGTAGTTCTAAAACAAACCACCCGGGTTGGTGGGGACTACAAAGAAACGACGTCACTGAATAAAAACAATTCTGATGATCTCGATTCCTGAGCCTGGACTCTACCGTTTCTATACCAGCACTTACAAAAGTCCACCGGGCTGGTGTTTAACGAACTGGAATGTAAGTTTCTGCTAAGATTTGGATATTCAATATACTATCTCTATTCCATGTGTACTGTGCATGCATTTTCCTGTTGCGCGGTCACGGAGATTGTAGCATGAAGCAGGCTGGAACGGATGTCGATGGTGGCCTTTTGGCACTTTTATACAATTTCCGATGTCCTATTGGAAATTGTGAAGATGTTGGACTCTCACAGTCTGTGGGCTTAACTTGAAACGTTTTATGGTCACACTCGGCCCAATGACGAAGAAGTAATTAATAATGTACCTTGCCACTGTTTGCTTGGTAAAGACGGCTTTGCTGCCTGAAACGCTTTATATTATGCATGCCCGCTATTATTATATCATCAACTTTATTTGATACCATTCTTATTCTCTCAGTTTCATCTTCTGCGATAAATTGAACATCAAAATGGCAACTCCAGATAGATACAATAACTTCAAACCACAATTATTACACTGTAGATCGTTTCTCTCTTCGTCAAATTAAAAAAGTTGTTGCGAAGCATTTGTATTGCATTAGCGGCGATATTACAATCCGAATGGTATCGTTACTTTTAAGCAGTCCTTTCTAATACAACCTGCTTTGAATGCTGGGATCGGAACGGTAGAACCCGGTTTTAGGAATCGGAATCAAAATCATTGGAATCATTCGAGATGATCGGAATCGATTCGTTTAGAGCCTACCCAACTCTACTTTGCATGTAAGGATATCATTTCCACGGTGTTTTTGTTCAATTGTGTCTGAAGTGTATCAAATATTGTATTGTCTTCATGTTTTACTCCATGATGGATAATATGTATGCTTTTGTATGTAACGGTTTTTATGTGCTTTTACTAAAGCTTTTTTCTATTTTTTAAAAACTTGCTTTGCTTTTGGACTGGAAAATGTCAATTTTCTCATTCTATACGGTTTTTGTCAGGTGCTATATCGTATATTTAAAAATCAATCGACTCATCTCAATTTTTAACATATGCAGTTATAGGATTTATTGTACTTATTTCATTGCAAAAGTGTAAGACATCTTCATTCAATGATCATGTTTTCCACTATAAATTGACCCTCCTGTAACTTTTTTATATGACCTTCCCGAAAAAAGAGTTTAATATAAAAGTTATAGGGTCTAATATGAAGTTTTTCATGTAACCTTTTTTTGTGTCTCAGAAAAGTGCTATCGGATAAATTTGCGTTTTTTTTTAAATAATAAAAAAAAATATTTTTTTAGGGGAAATGATAGTCCCTTTTTAAAGCTCAAAAAATATATGGTTTATCATACTTATCTTCATTAGTTTGGCCAAAAACTGTGTGTCATTTACTCAGGTGCATTAGAGTTCGAACCATTTTGCATTTGGTTGGTATAGGGCCGATAGAGGTATTACGTAGCTTGAAAAGTGACATTATGGCGTGTTTTTGACATTATGTGAATTTATCATGACATTATATAGGTTTTCCTACAAAACGTCAATCCGGAACTAGGTATCATTCACAAATCTACCGCCTGCACACTAGCCTAGTTAGTCAGCAAGTTGACATTTTATCGTTTTTTTACATTTTGTAGGTTTTTTACGTAATAACACTGCTGACTACATATGATAAAATGACACAAACTATCAAGTTGTTAATTACAATAATGAGCACAAGTGTAACAAACCATACAGGGCTGTCTATCTAAAAAAAACAACTTCATTCGATAGCACTTTTCTGAGTTACCCGGTATACAAAAGAAATAATACGTGGCGAACTTCATATTGGACTATCATTTTTATATACAACATTTTCATCTAGATTCTAGAAGGTCATATAAAAAAGTAAATGGGGGGGTCAATTTATAGTCGGACAGCTTGTACAATGTAGTCATGTTTTTCCTGTAGAAACTAAATATAGTGAAGATAGAACTACTGCGACATGGAACCTAAACAAGTTTCCACGAAATCTAGCAAATTACGAACATAGAACAGTTATCATGCAAAACTTCGTTCTATAAGTAAAGAGAGTAAAGATCTAGTTAGCAAAAACTACAAAGCATAAGTCAATGCCACAGTCGGAATGCGATTATAAAATTTCTCGAGTTAGAGGCAGTGCAGGGCAGCATACCCTCAGCAGATGTAGCGACATCAATGGCTCAAAAATGTGCTCGTATCATCCCGAATTCGAGATTCTTCACAATCACTATATCTACTGGAAGAAAAAAGTTTATAATGTACTCAATAAAGCAAGATATACAGTAATTCAGAAAACAGATGCATTTACGCTATTCCAGGAACAGAAACTAAGTTTCATAAGAATGCCGCTTACCAAAATGCAGGGTGTTGGAGGTATCAAGTAGAAACTCCGTAGTTGCACAACGAAGACCACACAAAAAATCGTGGCGTGAAAACTGGTAAATTTTGACCTTGAGACAAGATCAATATTTTGTACACCACTGAAATTTGTTCGCCCGGTCCTTTTGTGAAAATATTAGTTTGAGCATTTGAAGTGAGTAAAATTCATTCTACTTTAATAACACGCTAAAGTTACCACAGCTGAACCGCGAAAGATGTATACATAGTGAAGCGTACTAGGGAAAAATTCCATTCAATCACTGTATGTACTACTTCCTTTTTAGTCACTTATAGACCAGTAATTACCAAAATTCTGGTAAATGTAATCTGATGAGTATGTTTTGTTCATTTCTGATTTATTTCAAGAATATTCAAGTTTTATCGCAAATCAAAGTCGCCAGTTGCATATAAATTTACTTCATTCTATATATTGATAATCTTCCTGTGTAAATTCTGCTATAGAAGTAGTGCCATTGTTCTTTGAATCACTCTGTATAAGCAGCTGTTTGTTATGTTTGTGTAGGTCCTGTAATCTTGAGGAGTGCATTTCAAAAGTGTGCCTTTGAAGTAGAGATTTATCAAGTCAAGTAGCTTGATATTTTTAGAAACTACTTGACTTAAAAATACAATTACCTGGAACGTTAATGCTTGACTTGATTTTTTATTGTTCTACTTGACTTGAAGTCAAGCATTTTCTACTTGATATTGATTTATACAACCGATGCACCGTATTTTTGTATTTTAATGCAATCTGAAATGGAAATGTATTTCCAAATCTAATTTAAGTGACAAGAAGTTTTTTATCGACACCTGCAACATCAGCGTCCATTGGAAGGGAAGTTTCGAAGGCTGCACTGACCATTACGGAACCCCGCAACAGATAAAGCGATACATCTGTTAGGGCCCCTGTGCCTTAATCTCTGGTCAGAGAATGAAAGACTGAATCAGAATTTTTCTGTATCACTTGATGAAAAACCGTTTTTTCTACTTGAGTGTACAGTATACCCTTCTTTTATTTGTTATACTACAGGGTGTCCCAGAATATGTGAATCAAATTGCAATGGGCGATACCTTAGATAATGACCTCTCAATTGCGGTAAAGACCTGACAAGAAAAACGTGTAGCCTTTGCGTTAAAACAAAAAATCATTTTTTTTTAAAAAAGTATGACTTTCGTCAAACTTTCGACGACAGGTGCGGCGTTTAGGGTTTATTTTCATTTTTTTTCACTATTATTATTAGCGAATGATTGAAGCATGAAACTACAAACAGTTTTATTCTAAAAGTCAAATCAGGTAATTTACCTCAACAGAGTAGAAGAATAAAAATTCTTAGAGTGCAAGGGCGAAATGGGTCGAATTTCAGAATTACACTTTTCAAATCATAATTGCTTTTCACGTTGATCGAATGTTCAAACTATCGTAAAACAGCTCAATACTTGTTTAAAAAAGTATAAGAATCAAGAACTGGTGTTTCAATGTAAGGTAAACTTAAGAAAACACAGAAAAGTACTTTCAGTTTTCAACTTTAATCAACCAAAAACATCAATAAAGAAGTAACCAATTACGATTCTCATAAAATATATTCAAAGTGTCTGCCACCAGTATGAATGCACAATGCACATCTTCTCAAAAAATTTTGTTTTAGGCGCCGCAAGCTCATAATAGAAATTTGTTGTGCAGCCTGGTTAATACGCTCTCTTAATTCTTCCAGGGATCCAATCGGTGCGTTCGGTCGCGAATAAATTTTATCTTTGAGGCAACCCCAATAAAAGAAATCTAGAGGGTTTAGGTCTGGCGACCTTGGTGGCCATAGAATTTTCCCCAGACGGCCAATCCACCGCCTAGGAAAAGCCTCATCAAGGTAGGCCCTCACTTCACGTGCAAAATGGGCTGGGCATCCGTCATTTTGTAGCCACATTGTTTGTATTGAATCCTCTGGTTCTTCTGCTAAAAGTCTCGGCAATGTGTCTCTCAATAGTTCTAAATAATTTGCCGAATTTAATGTTGCAGGTAATTCCACTGGACCCACAATTCTGCCGTTAAAAATCCCAGTCCATAAATTGATTTTGAACGGGTACTGATAACGGTCCTCTCTTATTAAATGAGGGTTTGATATTTGCCAGCTATGTAGATTGTAGAGATTTGTGTAGCCATCTTTCTTACAGGTGGATTCGTCACTCTACAAAACTCGATTAAAAAAGTTCGCTCAGCGTAAATCCTGGCAGCTTACCTGGCAGAACAACTTGCTCCACCTCTAGTGTTAACACGCCTTGTTCCTCCATAAGCAAGATGCATGTCAGCATACTCGCTTGCCGTGTAACAATGTTCATCTGGTCGTCGATTAGCCATAATGTGCAGAAAATCAATTTCCATAGTAGCGCCAAGTCGTTGAGATTCATCAAACAAATCCGAATCACGAGCAAAAAATGTTCAAAGTCGAGTCAGTAGAGCCAAGATCGTAACAGTTAAATCACAGGAGACATTAGAACACAGGTGTAGCACAGAGCGTCAAACGTCGTACTGAATAAAAAGGATGAGAGTGAGATCAGCATCGCGTCGCCGCGGGGGGCCCCGTTCCGTCAACATCACTAATAACACAAAACGCTAGAGTGAGGCAGTATTGTTATCGCGATCCAGTTTTTACCTGCGCTGCCTGCCCCTGCCCCCCTTCTAAATTCTGGGAATAAGTGCGACAACACAAATAATTTTAGCCAACCTTGGGCGAGCTAGCATGTGTTTTGTTCAGTCTACCGGACATTGAAACAACTTTTTGATGCCGATTCTAAGGTTTCACGCAATGGTTTGAACGTACAGGCAATTATGATTCAAAAATTGTAATTTTGAAATTTGACCAATTTCGCCCTTGCACGCTAAGAATTTTTATTCTCCTACTCTGTTGTGGTAAATTACCTGATTTGTACCATTTTCGAATCTTCATTAACTGGGCTATTTTTCGGAGAGGTTTGCCAAACAAGTCCCATACATGTTTCTTATACCACTGTTAGTCGAACTTACAAGAAACTTTTTGATGCAGAAAAAAAAATCCAAAATAGCGCTGCGATTTCAAAATTACGTGACTTTCAGAATAAAACTGTTTGTAGTTTCATGCTTCAATCATTCCCTGATAATAATAGTGAAAAAAAATGAAAATAAACCCTAAACGCGGCACCTGTCGTCGAAAGTTTTACGAAAGTCATACTTTTTCCAAAAAACTGATTTTTTGTTTTAATGCAAAGGTTACACGTTTTTTTCTGTCAGGTCTGTGCCGCAATTGAGAGGTCATAATCTAAGGTATCGCCTATTGCAATTTGATTTACATATTCTCGGACACTCTGTATAAACAAATTATTTTGTTCAATATGTATTGTTTTCTCTGAAACTTGTGTATTTATATTACAAAAGTTGTCGTGTAATATCAAGACTACTTGACGTAAAAACTACTTGGCTTGATTAACGTTGTTAATATCAAGTCAAACTCAAGTCAAGTAGTAAATATCTTACTTTGAAGACCAAGTTAAGCAAAATTTTTCTCATAGAAGAAGGGTTCTAATTATTCCTTGATAGCAACTAAGCATACGTATGGGATAGGCTTTTAGGACTCACATCTATAAGAACCTTCAATGCAATTTTTTGCGGTCCTTCTTGTTTTATTTGCCAGTCTTCTTAATGACCCTGTATATAAATCGAAATAAGACGGCTTGACAAGACCGCTAGATGGGGACATTCTGGCTGTATAGTAGATTTGGTCAGCTTGCCATAAAATAAAATTGACCTGTTCCGCTTTCGTCCGTCCGATAAAAGATAGCCAACCATGGACAGCTATTTCGTGCTTTTTGGCTACTCCTCAATATGGTCTAGGTTTGGATCTCCCGTACAATTAACCAGAACATAGAAAAAAGCACGTCATAGCTGTCCATGGTTGGCTATGTTTGATAGGACGGACGAATTTATTTTGTTCAATGGAGAGAGCTGGAGCTGGAATCGTTGATATCTGGCAATCACGTGGTGGCTGGGCCACCATTCGCGGACTGAGATCTTACAGCCCCAACCGGTTGGTAGCGATTCACTGTTTGCTTTCCGTCTATGTGACCATAACCATTGCTATACAATGGTGTTTTATGCTTTTTAGCACGAGTACGGTGCATTGGTGACAAGCAACGAAAGGCAAATAATCGAAAATGGTTCTATTGAAAAAATCTTGTCTTGAGCCTGTATATGAATCTCACTTAATAAGCTGAGCATGTACTGTCAGTTAATTCAGGCATACTTGTCTGAAGATAATTAGACAAGTGGGGAAGTTATATCTTGAACCTGAGTGAAGAGTTGAAGTTACGTACTCCTAACACCCCGTTTCAGACAAACGCGCATTTAACAGCTCCTTATCGAGCAACAGAGCTAAAATCAAGCTAACTTCTGAGAACCAGAGATTTAATATACTGCCCCGGAAGTTAGGGTGCTTTAATAATTTCGCAAGTTTGATGCTTCGTGGGTCTGCTTCTGATTTGCTGCATCGGATCTTTTGACGTTTAATCGATAATGTATATCTTGCACCGGGAGTGATTAAGACATCCTAAAGGGCACTGTTCTATTCTGTTCGTTATATTGGGCGGGCGATTTTAGTATTTAGTATTTTGTATTCAAAGGGAAGGGTTTGATCACACCACTTAAGCCTGCATGCTTGTGTTCCCCGTAATAGTTTATTTTTATTCATAGTACAGCTGAGCAGTTGCAAAACAAATGCTAAGATATATGTGGAATTCGTTAGAGAGAATACGCCGCTAGACATTGATGACCTATAGACACGTACTCTTAACAGGTTGCGGCCGACTGGTCTTCTGGGATGAGTACCAATTCGTTGTCTTGGCACCTTGTGGTATCCTGACACTACCTCGACAACGTTTGGTTGTTTACGGCTTAAGTCTTTCATCGGCAATGAAAAATAGCTCAGATGGTAGGAATAGCAGAAGTAGTTACACGCACCTTATAAAAACTTCCAACTTGCTCTACCATTAAATAATTGGACGTCTTAGTTGCTTACTAACTTATACAGGGATCTCGGTCTGAATGCTAAAATAAACGATTTCATGATAAAAAGATAAAGCTGGCCGAAAATTCAATGCTTTCAGTTCTTATTTTTGTACTTTGATCGTCCGTAAAACTTTGAGGAGCAAAGGCTGAACAACATGTAGAGCAATTTCTGTTTTATCGGCTGTTTTCAGCTCGAATAGTATTAAAGCACAGAATGTAACCGAAAGTCGGAAGATTAAACTGATGTGATGAAAATGATAAAATGTAGTTAGTTTGTATAGTTTATTGGTCAATAAATTCCAGCGAAGGTTATAAGTGAAAAAGGATAGTCATACTTTTGAGAAAGCAGTTCGGTTTAGTTTGAGCTGATCGCTAAGTATCATAGCATTAGTTGTTATGAGGTTGTATTAAGTAAAGTGAATGATGCCTTACTTACTTGGCGTATATGTTTCAAAAACTACGTGAAAACTAGGAAATGTCGTTCTAGGGTTTCGTCTTATAAGACGGTGAACAATTGGTTCTGAAATATGAAAAAATGAAGTTACTACCGTAATAACCATTAAAACACAAAAAACGAACATTATTCATTAGTACCATAAGATGAACTGGAATATTTTTAGCATCCTTATAGAGCAAAATCCCTCATATGTCTTTTTGTAGATCTCCATATGTCCCACTGCACGTTTTTAGTTAACAAAACATCTGCTGCAGTGTTTTGGGTCTGCAAAGTGTTTGGACTTATTAGGCTTGTTGTGTGTAGCGTAGTATAGTTTAACTTCAAAAACTGATTTGTCTATGTCTCCATTATATATCTTGTGGAATCAGGGCGAGTGGAACTACTAAAGTGTGATATTTTCGCCTGTGAATGTAACCGAAACGTCAGTAACGTCAGTGGTGTAACTGGTTACAGTGTGTGGCTGGAATGAATGTGCACATGAAAGCAATTATTTAAGCTATACATACTAACTGTATTACTATTACTACAACTACTACTCATACTACTACAACTACTACTGAGAACGCTAATAGTATAGACTTTAGACAGTGTACATACAGAACACAATATATCTAAAAAACTTTTGTTTACTATTTACAAGGCATAATTTTGGTAACAATTAACAGTTCACTTACAAGCGGCTTTAGGGACCAGATGTTTGACAAGTTTTAGACATGATGAGTAATAGTCGGGAAATAATTACAAACGGTCTGTATAAGGGTACGAACATAGTGGAGCGACGAGGTTTCAGATTCAGATAGAGGCTAACCGCGCGGTTTGCCGCTATGTGAGTCAAAAACACAGGTTGAAACCTGTCGGGCCATAGTAGCGCGATAAGGCATGCGTCGAGTCTCTAGGAGGTTTCGAGCGACGAGTTTTAAATAGTTGCATTCAATTTTTGTCACGCGTTTTCAAGCGATTTAATAATGGATGTTGTGCAATTAATAAATAGTGTATATCACAGAAGGGCTATATGGGATCAGAGTCATCCAGATCATCGCAACCGATACGTGCTAGATAAGTTATGGGAGGAGGTAGCCAATGAATGCAATAATCAGTCGGGTAAGTAAATAATTGTATTTTATACACATTTCAACAGCTAGAACTTACATCTTGCGGTAAAATTTTAAGCTGTCTCGTAACTGATTGGAAAGAAATTAACATAGTTACAGAAAATGTCGCGAACTCTTTGACCTTCACCCAGTTGCCTTCCTCTAGGTAATTCAAACATCTGATCTCTAGGAACTGCATCAGTTACTAATGTTAAATGTCGTTGAAATCCCTCTCGGTCCAGTATTGTATTATGCAAAATGCATATCGCCTTAATGATATCATCCGCAGTCTTTTCAGTAGTCTCTATAGCTTTGGACAGAAGACGCCACTTCGCGTACATAATTCCAAAGGTGCACTCGATAGTTTTGCGTGCTCTGGACAATCTTTGGTTAAAATTTATATGTTCCAAAGAGCGGTTCCTTCGATTGTATGGTTTTAGCAAATTGGGCATTAGTGGATACGCTTCATCTGCAATAAATACGTAGGGAGCGCGGACATTTGTTCCTGGTAAACTATCTGGATTTGGCACATTTAGTTTGTTTTGGTGTATCCGTTTGTACAAATTGGAACTCTGAAACGTTCCCCCATCGCTCTGTTTGCCGTAACCTCCGACATCTATCACAAGCAATTTGTAATTTGCGTCGCAAACTCCTTGTAGGACGATAGAAAAATAATGCTTATAATTGAAGTACATGGATCCGGAATGTTGTGGTGCTATAACTTTGACGTGTTTGCCGTCAACAGCTCCGATGCAATTGGGGAAGTTCCATACTTTCATGAAGTCTGCACTTACATTTAAAAATGTTGCCGTAGTAGGTTCTGGCATGTGAAGTGGTTGCAGCATGTTCCATAATATTTTAATCATATGTTTTATAATGCTCGCAACAGTACTCCTGCCCATTCGAAAGGAAAATGCCAAGTGTCTAAAGGACGCTCCTGTTGCAAGATATCTGAAAATTTTTGTTTGTTGCAGTTAAGAAAGTTTCTGAGAAGTGGAAAAATCTACGTGATTATTTCAGAAAAGAACTGAAGAAAATACCTCTGCCCCGGTCTGGTGATCCAGGCGAAGAGGCTCTTAAAAAGAGCTCCTGGCCTCATTTCAAAAGTTTATTGTTTCTGAGAGACCAGTTTCTGCCGAGATCCAGTCATAGCAACCTGTTGGATCCCGACAATGACACACAAGTTTCGACACCCTCTACGCAGATGGATGAAAATGATGGTGACTATGACGAAGACGAAATGGACGAAACGCAGGGTGTAGAAACGCAGGAAACAGAACCCGACCACACAGAATCAGTCACTCCAATTCAAAGCACACCAAAAGAACCACGAACTATTCTAAAGAATAGGGCCCGAAAACGGTCAAATCAACTTGACGCTTTTCTTGAGATAGAGAAGAAAAAACTACAATATTTAGATGAGAAACGTGTCGCTGCAGACCGTGGCAGAGCCCTACCAGTCACAGATGACGATAAACTGTTTTTTGATAGCCTTTTGCCCCACGTGGTGAAAATTAGGCCTCATCGAAAACTTCAGTTCCGCAATGAAATTCAAAATTTGGTTCAGAAGTATGCCTATGAAGAGTACTCGAACAATCAGTCCACCATCAATGTCAGTCATTCTGTTAATCATAGCCCGACATATACATCTCAACCACAAACATCGTTTGCACATTCATCCCATTTGTTGCAGGGGTTTAATTACGCAGATCAGTAAACATTATAAGTTATTATAAGTTATCGTTCGTTGTGTTCAGAAGACAGAATATTATTTTGCGTTACCGTTTGTTTGTTTATGAATAATAAAAGTATTATCCTTAATACATAATATTCTCTTACCGAATTGTTACCACCAACATTTCTTCGGTTCCTATAGGCGCTTGATTAAAATTTGTCCATTTCTTGTTGATGCAGGGTGTAACTTGTTCTAATATATACTGAAAGGTGGCAAGTTCCATTCGAATGTAGTCAAATAGCCTGTCGGGATAATTTTTCAGTTCTAGAAATAAATGATGGAATTCCCCTAGGCGTTTCCGACTTTTATTTACGTCGTGCACACTACACTGCCGCACTCCAGTCATTAAAAGCACTTGCAGGTAAGTATTATTGAGAAGAATGTCATCGTCACTGTCGGAATACATATTTTTACGTCTATCTTCGACAAAACGCGACGCTCTACTATAACCATAGGTGCCTCTTGCCTCTACGCTCTAGACGCTACCAGATATCTGAATCTGAAACCTCGTCGCTCCACTATGTTCGTACCGTAACAGCCACTGGCCGTAATTACATTATATCATGCCTATGTTATCAAAATATCACCTATTTGGTTTAACTACAACAAACGACTCAATTAGTTATAGATTTACACAAGCGCCCAAGCACACAGCAGCCTCAATGCCAAATACAATATCGACAAATAATGCTTAAAACAGAATACAATGCATCGAAAATATTCTGAAAATTTCTCTATGTTTTCTTCCTGTAAATTCTGAGGATTTTTGTAACATCTTGTTCAGATTTTTGTTGCAGTCTTAGGTTTTGCACTCGTCCATGATACAGAGAATAACTTTTATACAGAAAATAGTGGGACTACTCTCATTGTTCCATTTGGGATTGTACCAGTTGCAACTTCCTTTTATTCACAGACTTGGTAAATAAAAAGGTTATTCGAATTGTAGTCAACGGTGAGCTCCGTATTTGGAACATTCTTTTATTTCTACAGGGTGATTCACAATTACGTGGTGACACAAACATACATTTTTTTTTAATTGGAAGGCCTACTTTTTGTTGCAGATTCAGATAGACCCTTCCAAACAAGACTTGTTGTTGATATAGCATATTAAAGCATATTACATAGTTGTTGTTCTATTTCTAAATATGTTAAGATGTAGGTTAATCTGTCATATATGACAACTGGTACCTCTGCAACTGATGTAGCTGTACAACTGATTTTTTGGTCAGAAAAAATTTATGATCCCACATTTTCTCTTCTTTTACTTACTTTTCCAATTTTTTATTAGTTTACAGAGGGTGGTCAAAAACGTAAAGTGAAAGATTTCTCAAAACTTTCAAATGGAACACCGTTTACATTTTACATTTTTTGATTTTCCTTTTCACAAGATTTTATCTGATTTGAGGTGAATGTGAGTTCATGCAACTGGTTCTTAGTCAATAAAAACACCCCTGCGTTGACTTGACACCTCCTTGACTTTCGGATTTCATTGCACAAGGTTAGGTAGACTCAATTTGTAATCAAAATATCTAAATTTTAGTCTTCTGCCACTACTAACTTTTGCTATTTTTGTTTTGAAAGGTATTGTAATATTGTTCAGTTACCTTGATATCCGCACGGGTATTATGTAAAAAACCTATAAAACGTTAAAAAAAAAACCTATAAGATGTCAACCTGCAGACTAGGTAGTTTTTAGGGCGCAGTTTTGTATCATCATGTAGAAATAAAAATATTTTCCAAATAAGGATCATACTGTTGACTAAAATTTTTGTAATTACCTTACCATGCGTTATAACGGATTTATCAATCGAACACACAGTAAAAGCTCATCCTGTATATGCTTTTAAAACTCGACCAAAAATCACACCGAGAGAGACTGTCAGTCAAAATACCATCATCATGGGAATATAATATACAAGAACTCGTCGAAATTTTAGCATCAGAGATTTCACCTGTCAACTTTCAAATAGAGTTCTCAGATATCTTGCATCGAAAATAGGTTCTTATAAGAAAAGGAAATAAGAAAAATAATCATACATCACATCTCTTGAAATGATAAAGGAAACGTATCAGCAGACGGCCTTAGATTTTGCCGGTTTTATTCATATCTCTGTTTCTTACAAAAAATAGAATTTCCGAATAAAAGGCTGGGTTTGAATGACTTCCGTTTCTGGTATATTATCAAGTATTTACAGTCGTAAAAGTTGAGCAACTGATACCTAATACATCTTACAAGACTAATTAAATGACTCACTTGGCCAAAGTAAACTAATTACTAAGTCTATAGCACCTGAAGCACGGTTAATGTACCAAACGAAGTTTTACGTTTTTTATTGGTATACAAATTCACGGATTATTTGGGGCAAGGCTTATAGAGTGTTTTACTGCTTAATAATCATGCGCTTATGCTTATGATAATGCGATTCAGAAAAGGACAACAATGTTTCTAGGGCAGAAAGTACATCGAAAAATAACACGAAAAGTTCCTAAAACACCTCTTAACCGAGAGGCGGGGTGTTAAATTTATGATTCCAAAAGAAAATATATTTCGGAGTAATAATAATATTTATTCACTCAATGTACAAAGAGAACAAACAACACGAGTAAATAAATATAGAATCAAAACAGGCCCAATAGAAGGTATTGCCTGTACATGGACCAATAATTTTAAGTTGCAACTGTAGAATGCAAATGACAAGAAAGGACAAAAATTAGCCACAGTAGATTATGTATTTACTTGATGTTCGTATTTATGAGTTTCTATATCTAGATTGTTGCCAATTTTTTAAATTTCTTTTGAAACAATTTCCGAAATGTAAATCTTTAAAATCTTTAGGTATGATTTCATAAACTTTTGGCACTAAATAGAGATATGACCGCTGTATGATTGATTGAACTACCACGAATTTTGTACCTTATGTGATGATTGTTTTTTTAGTGAGTGATTGAGATATTAGATGGAAAGTTTGTGGATACATTATTGGCAGCATTGCCAATATATACACAAAATCGTGCTTGAGAATGCACCAGTGCCGTAGAAATTGGGAAATTTTGACCACTGCAGAAGAAGAATAATTACATTATTTTCTATGCTACTCACTTTTTTGAAATACACATTTTTGAGTGTAAAGTATTCAATTTTACATAAATCATCTCCCTGATAAACTTTTGTCAGGTTACTTCTCGTGGAGAAAAAATGATTTCAATATTTGATGTAAACTCCATATCAAAAACTTCAACCTGTTCTACTTTGAAAAGGTTATTGATGTTTGAAAACATAGCGTTATTTAAACAATATTTATGATTTGTCCTTACTCAGTCTCATCAGTGGCTTAGAAATATCTTGGTAATAGGAGATTTTATAACATCTAGGAATTCCTGTTGTTATTTATGCCTCATAAATACAGACACGTTTTTCTGAATCACTTTTTATATAATTTATCATGCTTAATATAAATATTTATTCTTGGCTTCTTAAAAAAGAGTTAGCGTGTATGAATAGATTCATAATATCTTCATGAATGTGGGAGTTGTGCAAATGTAAAAAATAGTTGGTCCTCATACATGTTATTTATCAAATCTCTGTGAAATTGACGGTGTCCTTTGCTTCAGTCAATTCCAAACACTGGGTATACTAATAGGAATCCATGATTATATGGCCGCTAAATGAAATCACGTATGTTTGAATTACTTTTTACTTGCGTTTCGGCAATCACGTAATATAAAGCAAACGTAAGGGCCAAGGTTCATGCGAGAATAAATAGTGGAGCGCCGTAAGTAGAGATGCGCCAAGTACTCGGTTTTTACTCGATACTCGACATCTCAGCCCATTTTACCGAGTAGGCGGTTTCGACGAGTATTAAATTACTCGGCCAGGTAATTACTCGTTATAGACGCAAAAGTCACAACATCCCTTATAGGTTTTCCAAGAATTTAACGAACTATAGAAAAAAAGAGAGAGACTTTTCATTATATATAGTAGGTTGTATTACTCATGTTAACTGACCAATACAGATAGTGTTATATATATATTATTCATAGTTAATTGCCTTAACTGTTAGGAGAAGATATCCTTTAATTTCTTTGGGTAGAAGACAAAGTATTGCAAAAGTACCCTCTTATAACTTAAATTCTCAAGCTTTCGAAGAATTTTATCTTCATCGTCTGGAGCTGGAAACAATTATTAAAATAGCAACTTATAGCAATTAGGAGAAAAATATTTACTTACTAAGTCGGCGAGATTGTTGCTGAAATTGTTTTTTAAACAACAGTGAAGGGAACACATAGTCGACGGGAATTTTCAATAGTTGATAGTTTTAAAATCTCCAAATTTCTTCCAAAATCAATCAAAGCCTAATTTTAAATAAAACCTTTCAAGCTAATCGAACCAGTTTTTTCTTCGTCGACTATGTGTTCCCTTCACTGTTGTTTAAAAAACAATTTCAGCAACAATCTCGCCGACTTAGTATGTAAATATTTTTCTCCTAATTGCTATTAATTGCTATTTTAATAATTGTTTCCAGCTCCAGGCGATGAAGATAAAATTCTTCGAAAGCTTGAGAATTTAAGTTATAAGAGTGTACTTTTGCAATACCTTGCCTTCTACCCAAAGAAATTAAAGGATATATATATATATATATATATATATATGACCACGTCTCAAGTTATATATATATATATATCCTCGTATATAATAAAGCTTCCGCCTTTTGTTAGATACTTAGACAAAATTCAAGCAATCAGGACACTTTATACTTTATTAGTCTCTAGCTTTCAATAGACTTTGCCATCTTCATCAGGAGCTGCAATAGCATTGAGAAGAAATAGCATCTATTATGCAAAAAGATTTTAGTTGCTATTTCTTCTCAATGTTATTGCAGCTCCTGATGAAGATGGTAAAGTCCATTGAAAGCTAGAGACTAATAAAGTATAAAAAATATTGCTTGAATTTTGTAGAAGTACCCAACAAAAGGCGGAAGCTTTATTTTTCACCTAACTGGTCTAGACGACAATGACCACGTCTCAAGTTATATATATATACAGGGTGACTTCGAAGTTGAGTCATTTATTTTAACAGTGAGTAGATCTGATCAAAAGAAATGTTTTTTTCCTTTACCATTTTTCTGGTAAAATTAAAGTAACAAAGTTATAGCCTTTTGGAAGTTTGAGTACCGCCCTGTCTCAATAATGATATTATGTTCTCGTGTTTGGCGACAACAGATATAATCCGCCTTATCCGTTCATCGCATCGGAAACAAAAAAGCGAAAGAATTTGGAACGATCTTTTTACAATTATTTTCTTCAGTTGTATACAGTCAGTATCAGTCGGTAGTCGGTAACGCGTAAGTGAATAATCGTGTCTGTTGCGAGGCTCAAATCAAAAATGGCACATGTTTACGAAAATGCTGAACTTGTGGACATGGTTCTTATTTACGGGGAGTCTTTACAAAATGCTGCCGCGGCATCACGGATCTATGCGGATCGGTTTCCCAATCGAGTGCAACCAACCCCTCGTGCCTTTGTTAATGTAGTGCAAAGAGCTCGTGAATCAGGTGACTTAAGACCTCACAGAGGAGATCATGCCGGTGCTCCAAGACCACACGATCAAATAGAACTAGAAGAACAAATTTTAGAATTAGTAAGTGATGATCCAACAGTAAGCACCCGACAAATTTCAACTCAATTGGCGATTAGTCAGTATAAAACTTGGAAAACTCTACGTGAAAATCAGTTCTATCCGTTTCACATACAAAAAGTGCAGGCCTTACAACCGGAAGATCATGAACAAAGGGTTGACTTTTGCAATTGGCTTTTAAATAAACATCAAAATGATGACAATTTTTTAAATCAAATTTTAGTGAGTGATGAAGCCCTCTTTACTAGAAACGGAATTATTAATTCACGTAATTCTCACGTTTGGGCTATTGAAAATCCCCATGAAATAAGGGAAACCAATTTTCAACAGCGATTTGAACCAATCAACCTGTGGGCGGGAATTGTTAATGGAATTTTAGTGGGGCCTTTTGAATTACCAAATCGCTTAACTGGTGAAAATTATTTTGATTTCTTGCAACACAATTTGCCTGGTTTACTGGAAGATGTGCCTTTAAATATTAGACAAAACATGTGGTTTTTACAAGATGGGGCACCACCCCATTATGCAAGAAATGTGCGTGAATTTTTAAATAGACAATTTAATAATCGTTGGATCGGCCGTGGCGGTTTTGTACCTTGGCCGCCAAGGTCTCCGGACTTAAATCCTTTAGACTTTTGTTTGTGGGGTTGGCTAAAAACTCTAGTGTATAAAACACCGGTTAATACACGCGAAGAATTACGTGCTCGAATTGAGGAAATGAGTACAGTGATCAGAAATCAACCAGTGATTTTATTGCGTGCTTGTTTTGCTAAGACGCGCCCAGCTGTGCGTCGAGCAAAACGGAAATCATTTCGAACAGTTTTTGTGACATGCTTTAGGGCGCACAGGTCCGCACTGAAATACTTGTCGGGAGGATACTTTATAAAACAAGGTAACATTTTTTTTTAATTTTTTTTTATTTTTACACACATATTTTGGTTTATCTTCCTTCTACAATCATTATCTGAAAATTAATGACTCACCTTCAAAGTCACCCTGTATATATATATATATATATATATATATATATATGCCAATATTCAAGGAGCTGACTTTCTGGTCCATTTTAAGAAGAAAACTTTATAGGGACATACCGCAAATGTGAAAAATATAGGCATATAGCTGGAAATACCGTGAATACACCACCCTGTGACGGTTTACTAACAAAAAGTTGTTCAAGCTGCACAACTGTGAGTGGGAAAGTGAATCAGTTTCCAGAATGAATGCATCTTTCAAAAAATCAAATTTAATATTTACAGGTATATCACTAACAGTGGCTGAAATAACTCAGAGCAAACCACTCCACTCGGCACTAGATGTTCGAATCTGACCGAGTACTCGGTACTTGGCGTCCTGAAAAAAGTAGTACTCAGTGAATCTCTATCCCCAAGACATAAAAATATCGAAACATTGGAACTCAGCTTCACTGAAATCATTTTAGTGAAACTTGTTCCATCGCTCTGTTAAAAGCTTGAATAACAAAGTTTGCTCTTCAACGTTGGACGCTCTCCAATTTCTAAGAGGATATAAAACACTAAGAAAAAAAATTAAGGAAAATAGCATGATTGAGAAAACAGTGCCAATATTTCTAAGGCCTAAGGTTGGCTAAAAAGCATTACGAAAAGTTCATACTCGCACCCGTTCGAACATACAGGATTTGGAATTTATGGTTCCATAATTGAGAAAAAATAATCTTCGGGTTTTATTAACTTATGAAACTAAAATTTTGTACATGATATCATGTATGAATTGGAAAATTTGTACCTAGTCAAGAGATTAAAAATTAATTTCTACGCCACTGACTTTTTTGAAACAGCAATTTTCAATAGGGAATTCATTTTACAGACTACTTCTTTTGGTGAAAAATTAGTTTTACTTTTTGCGGTAAAATCCATATAAAAAATTTCAAAACTTTGACATTTAAAACCATTTGTAGCATACTATGAGTTATACGTATTGAATCTTTTTTTTGTTATTTATGGGTATACTTTCCACTTTAGAAATATTGCCTACCGTCGATTTACAGAGTTTCATCTAAATCATTCAAGTAATTTAAGAGAAATCAAAGATATCAGTATTAAAAGCTGAACATCATGAACCTAACTAACGATGCCGTAAAATACTTGTGTTCATATGAGTTTTTTTTTGTTTGATGAGGTCGATCAGGCGGCTATATTATAAACCTGAATTAACGTATACGTAGAAAACGGGCTAAAAAAGTTAAAAGTAAATTGGCAGGCTTTTTAGAATACAGTATTTTAAACGCATTCCACCGAAAATCGCAAGAATATATCCAGTGGATATAAGGACGCTAGTTGACACTTTTTTAGGTAGGTTTTAAATATACTAAGTGACATATAAATCCGAACACCCAGTTTAAATGGTTTTATTTTAATAAAATTTTGTATAAGTACTTAATGAAGCATAATAAGTAAATGGTAAAAATTTCAAAATGATTGCACTGCTTTAAAGCCCTTTGACCTTTAATAATGTGTGGATGCACCCTGATGTGCTACGCATTCTCCAACGCGCCTAGGCATGCTTCTGATCAGGTGGTCAATGTCCTCCTGTGGTATCTCATTCCAGGCAACCACCAACTCCTCTCGAAGTGCTTCTAGAGTCTGAGAAGGACGTTGCAAATTGAGCAATCTCCTACCCATCATATCCCACACGTGCTCAATTGGGGATAAGTCGGGAGATCTTGGTGGCCATGGTAACAATGTGACATCATTATGTTGAAAGAAGTCTATTGTGACTCTTGCAACATGTGGTCGGGCATTATCTTGTTGGAAAGTCGGATCTGCCAGGGCGTCAAGATAGGGTAAAAGATGGGGTTCTAGAACTTCGTGGATATAACGCTGCGCGTTCATGTTACCTCTGATGAAGATTAAAGGTGACCTGGAACCATAAGCTATAGCACCCCAAACCATAACTCCAACAGTGTGATGAACATGTCTTTCAACAAAAAAACTGTGGATTCCTCCTTTCACCACGTGGCCTTCTAACCCTGGCACGACCATCGTGCATGCCTAAACAAAATCGAGACTCGTCACTAAAGACAATACTGTTCCATTCCTGATCCCAGAGTGACCGTTGTCTGCACCACTCAAGGCGATTACGTCGGTGTTCTCGAGTTAAAGGGATGACCCAGTGTGGCCGGTATGAAAACAAGCCAAAACTCATTCGTCGGTAAACACTTCGCATGCCAATAGGTCTTCCGTGTTCTGCAAACCATTCATTTGCAATGGACCTGGTAGTGGAGAAACGGTCCCTTAAGGCCAATAATCTTAGGCGGCGATCTTCACGGTCTGTTGTTCTACGGCGGCGTCCAGTGCCCCTTGCTCTTTGCGTACGGCCTTCTCGAAGCCATGCCTGACAACACCTAACCACACTTCTTTGCGCTCTAACTGCAATTGCCCGAAAAGCAAGTCCAGCTTCCCGAAGTCCCACTATACGGCCCCTATCAAACTTACTAAGTTGACGAAATCGTACAGGTCTCCGTACTCTAGGCATCGTAACCGATCTTAAAGGATGTCAAGAACCAAAATCCGCCAACGTTGATTCTTTACTGCGGCTGAAATATTCATTTTTAGAGCGTTAGTGAATTAAAAAAAAGCAGTATAAAAACCGGAATGTACAACTGATATGGCTGAAAATTTGTTCACTTGTTAATTACAGTAAGATAAATACATTCACCAACTTTTATTAAAATAAAACCATTTAAACTGGGTGTTCGGATTTATATGTCACTTAGTATAGTTAATATTTGTTCTATTTAACAAATAAATTATACTATATTTTTTCAGACCTAAAAGACCGCAAAACTTTAATCTAAAACTATATCTAGACATGCGAAGACGCTATGATTGGCCCATGTTAATGTGTTCTGATTTCATACCATTTGTAAACAGCAGCTGACTGCCGCATAATCTCTCAAACTTTTAAACTATAAACATGACTTTACAAGAAATGCAGTAATTATCATTATTTTGTCATTCGAGAATCTAAAAACATATCGACAGAGACCCTAGGAACGCTGAGGATTAGAGTGTCCATGGACATATTTTCGCAACACTGTATTGCTTGAACCTTATGTTCGGGACATATTTTACATTTTAGTGTGCAAATTTTATTGTCTCGTTTAACTTGGACGTAGCCTACGGCATCATGACCGTACAATTCCCTTGCAGATATCTAAGAAGAAATACAATATTAGATAAAATTATTGAGAGTTTTGGATGATTTCTGAAAAAAAGGATTATGTATGTTTTTATGTCTATCATTATATCAGATGCACTGTACTTACATAGAAGTCTTGATGTTACTCAGCTCACTTGAGCAGGAATATGGGTTGACGCGAAAAAAATTACAAATCACCAATGTGTCATTTTTTTAGAAATACTTAGAGAAGACCAGTTTAGTTCACGAGTGACATATGGAAAGCGATTCCTCCTTTTTGAATTAAAAATGGTAAATTGGACTCATATATCCATCTTGCGCTTTGAATTTAAATCGATATATTTTGTTTTCCTAAGGCAAAGACTGCAACAAATACTTATTTAAGCTATGAAATTAGATATGAGTCAAGTCTACACTTTATTGTACATATGTTTATTTTGAAATACAAACTTTTGATACTGTTCTGATGCAATGTGCCCTGTTTTAAGCTCCTATAAACTACAACAACTTAACTACTTCACCATCACCATTTTACGATTAACGTGAATTACTTACTCAACATGCAGTGCGACGTTGGCAAGTGCGGTAGAGCACGAGTAGGAGAGGAAGAAGAAGAAGAGATATGTAAAAAATAAATATAAAGAGATACTTGAGTTAGGACAGACTAGATAAGTAGGCCTTACCACCGGACATCTGCGGCTCCCCTAGCTGGACGTAGAACAGCACGTCCTTCTCGTAACTGTCCTCTTCGATTATCGTCAGAGGGATCACTTTCCTGAAGGAAAAAAAGGCCGTCAAGTAGATTGTCTCTATGCTTCCTGCGCGATCGTTGGGGGTTTCAAAAAAGGGATGCGTCAAGTCGGTTCAAAACGCAAAATCGAATCATGACTAGGTAGTCTAATCATATTAGACGGAGATACTCCTTGTTTGCGAAATAATTGTAAAGTCTGGTTCTATTGCTATAAGTTGTTCAAGGCGGTATTCAAAACATGGACGCATAAAATGGGTACATCAAGTTTTGTGGGAAAACTTTTTATTCGACAACAAAGAATGAGAAAACGGGTTTATTGGGATTCAAACGAAAGTGTTGGTGGGATTGAAAACACTCTTAATATAAGATTTTTAGGTAACCATAACAAAACTGGAGTAGATTGGTCACGCAGTTTTTGAGAATTTCTAATTGTTTGTCCCAAAAGACCTGTCTCCCGGGAATCACTACTAGTTTATTGCGCAATATACAGGGTTAGCTCAAAGGGCATTTTATAGCAAAATACACTAGTTTACCTTGCCGATATGAATCGCAACCATTCCGGAAGATAAATGTTATTTTTATGCCAAACAAAGATGGGTTACGTTTTTTCTTCTAAACAAATTCAATCATTTCGTATTTGTGAGTATTTCCCAATAAAAGATGATAGACACATCCGCTTTGTTTTAAAATGTGTATACTAATGTATGTTTTTAGAATACCGTAGCGTATGTGTTCAATTACAAATACGAAATGTGTATAACATTTATCTTTCGGAATGATTTGTGATTCATGTCGGCAAGGCAAACACGTGTATTTTTTTATTTAATGCTCTTTGAGCGAACCCTGAATATTGCTCAATAAACTAGTAGTGATGGCCGGAAAACAGGTGTTTTGAGATAAACAATTAAAAATTCTCAAAAAACTACTCGACCAGTATACTTCAATTTTGTTGTTATTATTTAGAAGCATGAATCCTACGGACTTGAAGAATTTGAAGTAGTTGCGTGGAATTATCGTCGCATCGCCAACAAGTGCCAAAACCTGCATTTTGCCTCGTTTTTCGGTCATAACATTTTTGCTATTAGTCGGATCTTTTCACGTGTGGTCTCATTTTGTAGGTCTCATAAATATCTAAAAATTGTATATGAAAAGTTTTTTCGTTCCTGTTAATACTCCCATTTGAATCATGTTGTCAAATAAACAGTTTTCCCACAAAAATTGGTGTACCCATTTTATGCGTTTATGTTTAAAATACCCCCTTGGACAACTTGCATTAATAAAACCAGACTTTGAATTATTTCGGGGAAATTTGCTAATATGATTAGACTAAGGTGAGTTCTCTTGGGTACGATCAATTTTCGATCCCTACATATCAAACTATATAAAGCAAATCTATCATATTTCTGTTTCCAAGATAGATGTAGAGAAAACATGTGTGATTCATTATGTCGAACAGGTGCATAATATTACTGGGATTAGAACATCATAATAATAGAAGCTCTTTCACTGACACCAAACATGCAAGAATTTATAATCATTTACAGCATACAGCTTGCAACCTAAAAGATTCAACCCTTCCAAGCAATGTCTGAAAATGGGCATGAGTCCCTGAAACATGTTCCAGCGATTTTTATTTATTTGTCCGGAGTTCCGCAGCGACTGAATCATTTTTCAAAATCTACGATTACCTAAACGATGGAAGTATCAAACTCGCGATAATATTCAAACTTCAGTGCACATGTCTTGTGTTGCTTAAAGATATCTGCATCACACCAGTTCGTGTTTCTCATTTATATCGGGTTGTCTGTTGTAAATCAATGCCTAATTAGTATTGAGTCAATCTACTTAAAATATTCGTAGAGTCATTATATACTGAGTAACAGAAACTAAAGGTTGGGCGAAATAGGTGGGAATGTTTAAGGATAATAAAATTCAGACAAAAATATGTGTTGATGTAAAAACAATCAAGTCGTCATTTACAAAAGCATCGCAGAATGCTGAAGTAGGTACTCATAATACCCAAATGTTCCCAAAATATATAAATATTTCTCTGTAGCTGTGTGTCTGTGTCGACATCGCCGCAGTACACTTGTTGCCATCTACTGCGCTTGTCAGTGTCGGCGCTTGCCTCCGCGACGTTTGCAAATTATTTCGAATTATCAACAGATCAAACATAAAACTTTTATCATTTGATTTACCCGTTGCTACCGGGAAGAAGTGCTTAATGACAGAATGATACAATGTGTTAAACTGATAATATAGACGTAACATTGACAACCCTATATCGCCTACAACCACCATTCCTCAATTTTCAAACGTTATAAAAAATTTTTCGACGAAGTTTGAGGGATTTTCATTATTCCTTTTTCCGCCCATACTTCTCCGCCACAGGTTAGATTTTCAAAAACTACATACGTTTTTCGTCCTTGGCAAAGAAGTAACCCTGTGTAACAATATCAACAAAATCCGACCGGTACTTCCGAAGTTATAGAGGAGTCAAGGATTAGCGGACAGACAGACAGACCGACAAAAATGAGTGACATGATTTTCCATGATGCAAATGTCATATAACATCAAAAATACATATCTCGTTCAAGTTTATTTGAAGAAACGAAAGGGAATGATAAAAGTATTGGTTACATTTGATCGATTCAATTCAGCGTGTACTTTCAGACCAGACAGAATTTGTTTTTTACCTTATGGTTTGAAATTATTGTAATCATACGATGATGATAAATGAGATTATCGGAACGTTTTAAGCGTAGTCCAACAAGCTAGTATAGGAATATATTTAACCATTTTCACCAGTGGGCTATTGATGTTATAAGATGTTATTCGCTTATCCCAGAATTCAGTGGGCAGTAGAGAATCTTTTGAAATTTATTTTTATTGCTTATTGCTGCTCAACGGCCATAATTATTACGCTTCGTTTGTACCTGTATGTACAATATTCTTATTCGATAAAGATCGTTGGCTTATTGGTTGAGTTCGATCGGAAGACCTCTGTAGTAGCACAGGGGGTCCCGTTATAAATTTGCCCTTTGTAACTTGTTTATATAGCTCTTCAGAAAAAAAATTCTATACAAAAATTAAAGGGCTTTATAAGAAAATTCTCACACAATATCTTTTTTTGTATACATGGTGTACACAGAATATCGAATAAACGTATATTTTCCAACTCACACCCTGTATATTCTTAGTGAAAATAGTAAGCACATTGTTCCTAATTCCAAATAGTGAGATGTGGTTAAAAATCGCAAGAAAAAGCATCCACTACATTTTCTGACCGTCGAAGTTAATTATGCTTTATTTTGAATAGAGGGTGTTAGGGAAATAATATTCGTAACTTTAAGAGGTGATTCCTTGCATTATTCTAAACAAAAAAGTTCATTATAACCTGTCCGAAATTTAACCATTTCGGAGCAAAAAATGCTCTTTTTAGTCATGAAATAAATTAATTTTGTACCTTAAGAATTTAAATTCATATGCCTAATAGCGTAAAATGTATCAATAAATCTATTTATCAATTAACTGTCTCTAATGAAATAATTTTCTTGCTTATTAAATACCATTTTCCGAAGAAAAACAGACAAACACTATCCCTCACACAACTGGCAACGTCGTACTCCCCCTGCACTGCATGTATAATCGCATGTTGTTGTGATTACTAATACATTTAACTGTAATTTTATGTGATTTACGGATGTTGTTTTTTTTTCTTTTTTCGTGCATCGTATCGTTTCAGATAAGTGACTGATAATCGTGGGAATTGGTGGTGTGTATCGCCACGTACCGGTAAGTTCTGTCTTTTTTTTTCAAGTAAATACACTGTACTGAAAGTTATTAAATAAAATAGATTAGCCACAAAGAATTGCGTAAAAGTATTCAATAATTCAAGGCATATTTTCAACAAAAATATCACAACAAACGTAAACAATTCGATGAATCAGTTGCGGTCGTCGTGCGCTCGTATCGCGTTTGCATTGCAGCGTTGCCAAATGTTTGAGAAAATTTAATTATTTACGACTCACTTTCCTCGAAAACGATTCATTTTCGGACATAACTCCTAATGAACTTTTTTGCTTAGAATAATGCAAAGAATCACCTATTAAAGTTACGAATATTATTTTCCTAACACCCTGTATACGGTGGGCGTGGTGTAAGAGACGCAGATGGTTGTTCCATAGCACAATCACAATTTCATTGAATTGCCAACCAACTTCTTCGTCGTTCGAGCTTCGAGCCAGATCAAGTCGGTAAATTTAGGGTCAATGTCTGGCCACCAGCTACCACATATACAAATTTCAAGGAGCAAGCAATAAAGGTATGGTGTTTTACGATCGATCACTAGGCACCTTCAAAACTGCTCTCTTGAATAGTTTGGAGAGCAATAGAAACCAGAGATACTACGAATAGTAATTTTACTGAATATCGAATTGTCTGACTCAGGTTCGTTATATGATAAAAATGATAAAACCTTTGGAGTTGTTTTGTGGAGGGAATATGGATAAAGAAAAGGATGTGACTAGAGACGAGCTATTGCAAATGAAATTGATTTCTATCTAAAAACGGCTCGCCTAGTTTGGACCGCAGACCTTTAAAAGAGGTATTCAGCAAACGTATACTATCCAAAACGGGTAGCACCCGGTGCAGTGAGATGATTTTTAAGGAGCGAGTATAATGAGGAAAAGCGATATCAGTTGCTATCAACAAATACTGTAAAATTTGTTCCGTGCATCAAAACTTACCTCTGATAAATTTGGAAGTATTAATTATAATATTTATTGACACTTTTAAGTGATACGTTGTGTGACCTATTATTGATTTGGTATTCAGAATTCGGCCGAGTATTCGAGGCATATGTTTTTCTCAATACCGGGGCACAGCCACTGCCATAATGAACTTAAAGACCCCTTGTTAATACGGTTTATGAACTTCCTAATGCTAGCAGAACTGAGAAAAATGCCTACTCAGGTAGACTGTTCCACAAACACGACACTCTAGGAACGAAGAAGCAGTGGTACCGGCCAGTTCTCTATGTGCGAAGTCCACAGAAATGGAATGAGAAGCAGAAGCCTGGCTGGTCCGTCTGGCAGGTTCAACGCGGAAGGCCCCCATTGGTACAAAAGGGTTATGCGAGTGTCCGTTAGGGAAGTGTCATTGATCAGTCGAACATCCTCTTCCGAAAAACATCGAGTAAGGACGATGAAGTCGGCGAGTCGACCCCAAATATGTGAGCAGTACGCGAGGCTAGATCTATGGGCCCTGAAAAGAGTGAGGATGTTTGCGGAGAAAAGCACTTTTCAGCCTAAAACAATAACAGTAATTTTTATTTGCTAATACAAATGCTATACAAAAGCTGTAAGCGACATGTGACACAAATAGAGTCACCAAACAACAGTAGCAATGAAATCGTGATCTATAGCATATTATTAAAATCTGTCTTGAAAAAGCCATCCATTGTATATGGTCCTGGATTTAGTAGCTGGTTAATGGTAAAAAAGTTTCAGACAAGTGCAAAGAGGTCCTTTCAAATAGTGCTAATTCATGCTTAGGATAAAGAGAGTTAAAAACTAGTATAGGTACACTTGTAAGCTCAATAACTGTGAACAATCGCTTATTTTTAAATAGATATATGAGGCACTCTTAAATAAATACTCTACTAAAACTGTAAAAATACCGAATTGCTTAGAATTGCTCCTACAGGATTGATCTAACGTCAAATCTAAAATATTTCTCAGTTCTCTTCTGTATCACGAAAATTTCATCAAAGTCGCTACAGTTTCTGAATAACACAACACAACAACATAATTCCATACCTTAATCTAGATCCAAATATTTGGCAATGTGTTTGTACGAGCAGCTGTTGCAATTGACGAGATTTGTTCATGCTAAATCAAATCCTCGATGATCTGGGCTCCGACCAGCCGAAATGAACGGGTATTTGGTATAACTCGGCCATCCATCGATACCGAATGAGCGCTAGGGCGCTTTTGTTAGTCAAAGTACAGTACTGTGTTTTGAATGCATTGTAGTGTCCCATATTGTCGCGTCCCCAAGCGGTGACTTCCAGGTCTCTCGTCAGAGAGGAGGTCGCTAATAGTTTTCCTCTTTCCAGCTCATCAGCAGAGATCGGCTTGTCACACTGAATGCCTGCATGTAGTGCTCTCATCAGCAAAGCTGAGGATCTTATTAATCTTGAAGGAGTGGAGGTCGATGATATGTAATAGAAATAATATTATTACCAAAACTGATCCCTGGGGGACACCCGCGTTGATATTGTGGGACGAAGAGAAACAACCGTCAATTACTACGGATATCCGGAGAGGAAGTCAGCCTCCCATTTGCAAAGCTTCTCTTGGAAGCTCGCGTGCAAATGCAGCATGCTACAGCTGATCAGTTTCGTAACATCAAGAGCAATGACATAAGCCTTATTATGAGACTGGATCGGTTTTCCCCACTAATTGAAAGCTCAGTAGTCAAGTGCGCATTGTTGCCAATTGGAATCATTTAGTTTATTCCCAAGACACAATTCTCGATGCTGTATTTACTAAACAATCCAATTCCGAGTCTTTCGTACGATTACGTTGCATAAAAATGATATTTACTGAGGTTCCGCCACTGGTAAAGTATGAATATTCCATAAGCTTTCTATTATAATACAAGCTGATTTCAATAAATATTGGTAGAGCTTAAAAGCTTAAAAGACATAACTGGTCTACTCGTATTGTGTTACGTATGATAAGGAGGTACGCGGTTTCACGGGAAAATATCACTCCTTCTGTTTAATTTAATCCCTCTAAAAACATTGCAACTCCATTTCTCCATTATTCGCTTTTCTGCTCACATAATCAATAGATGCGATGTGTATACAGTAAGTGAGATAAAGCACAGTAATTTTAACTAATATTAGGGCTCATCTAGGTCAACAACTACTTCCTGTGCTTCTTTGCCAACAGACATCTCGTATACTAAAATTACTGACCACACATTAAAAAACTTGTCTTCAGAAAAAAGAGGAAGGAGAAAGCCGGGCCTAAAATAGATTTTCGGTGGACTTACAGATATTACCACTAATTCATAGACAATTTATTCAGCTGCTGATAATGTTCTGAAGTAACAACTATAAATTCTGGTTCCCCTAGGATTGAAACTTTTTATTAGCAATGAAATGTTATCCATCAAAAACAAGCTCAGCAGGTAACATCAGCAAATGTACTCACACGTACCTTATGGAAAGGTCCGATGTGCAATGCGGGGCTTAATATCAAACACAACAAACAACCTTCATATTTTCCCTCATATTGGTATAAGAGCTTGCTAGCTTCTTGGAAAGATCATATCCTCCGCGATAACAACCACTCATATTCATTGTGTTACAACGAGCATTACACAGCTGTGGCATCATAACTAGCAGGAGCGGATTAGTGTTACCTAGGGAGGATACCTTAATCAATGGTGTTACTGGCCATTACGGTGTCTGGTTTAACAAATCGGGGGATATGGAATCAAGTTACAGTTAGAATCTCTTCATTAGGCATACATTATCAAGCCGGTGTTACCATTTATGGTACCTATGATGTCTGACTTTGTATTACCGGTATTAACTATACAGGGTGTTTGCAAAGTTTGGGTTTTCCTTTTTAGACACAACTACGCTTGATATAACAAAGCTAATGTGGGGTGAAATGTAAGCGAGCAAGTAAACAAAAATAAATGAAAAAGTACTCACTCTTCAGTTGAATTGAAATTCCAAGTACGGCTCTGTCGTAAAATCTGGATTTACATCATCGTCGTACGTCGTATAAGTATACGCTGGCGCTGGCGACGTGATCGAGGGATAGGACAGGACCGGCTTCGGCTTGGTTCAGGTTTGATTGAGTTTGCGCAGCCCAATATTTCGGTTCTCTTAAGACATTGGTGTAGATGCTTCTGAGAAAATCCGCTTATTTTTTAAAGATCTACACGTCGTGTGAAGGATAACCCCAACTTTGCGGACACCCTGTATAACGTTTAAGGGGTCATTTTGTTTTCATCGATACTAATTCAATGTACACATGATATAAAATAAACGATTTCATAATAAAAAGGCAAACCAAACGTCTCTTATGCATGCTTCAATATTAATATAACCAGATGGCATAACTAAAATCCTTATAACATATTTTGCTTCATTAATCAAAGGCTTGCGTGACACCACTATAGCGTATATTTATATACATCAAGCAGCGACAATCCCCCTTGACCTTGAATTTTTGGACAAAAAAAAGTTCCTCAACCTACACTTAAGTATTCTCGATCAATACTGTCGCTTATACACTGGGTATTGCATTACTGAACCGCACGGGTATTACGTATCTTGAAAAGTGACATTTCGTCGTTTTTTTTTTTGACATTCCGTAGGTTCTTGGTGACGCAACATAGGATTTTCTGCAAAATGTTAACTTAGCATAAGCTGTTGTGCACTTGTTGTGAACTCGTTTTGTAGCTGTAGGTGTTGCTTAAACGTCAGCGAACATCGGTCATACCCATCAAACGTGGAATGAACTATTTTGACACTAAAAACTATCTTGTCTGCAAGATGATATTTCGTCGGGTTTTTTTGACGTTTTTTTAGGTTTTTCACATAATAGCCCTGTCGGTATTCTCTTCATTTAGTAGCTTGAGTGCAATACGTTGCCCTACCATTACGGTAACCCTGCCGCTGGCAGATGGATTCAATTTATAAATTTGCTAACGTCACGCAGCGTGATGCATTCTTTTACAGATATTTGAAGAACAAACTTGTTTGGTTGACAGACGACAAGAGGTGCTAGTTAACTCTACTTTTGTAATTCCATTAGTGGTTTGGATTTTGTAAAAAACGAAGATGCAAATGAACCTCACACGTCGCAATTCTCTGCGTTACCTTGTTGCATAGTTAGCGTTTCGAAGACAAAAAAACTGCAAGAGCTGCAATTTAAAACTAGGCCTATAAATTGTAGTATCTACAAAAGCAGATGCAGTGTCTTCATAACTTGTAGCACCATCTCCTGATAATTCGTATTATTAAACCAGAAAAACAAGATGATCTGTGGAAAGAAACGCATGATTTGCAGGCTCTCTTTTATTGGTTCGGGAACGGCAACGGCATAAAGTTAAAATTTCGTCAAGTCTAGCGTCAGCGTTGCAGACAGGCGCCGCGGAATTCCTGTTTATAAACAGTTTAACGACAAGCGCATGATCGTCACAGCTTATAAATCAACCTTTAGCGAATCATGTCATACGGCAAGGAAGGCAATTTAAAATTAGACCTATAAATTGTAGTATCTACAAAAGCAGATACAGTGTCTTCATAACTTGTAACACCATCTCCTGATAATTCGTATTATTATAGCAGAAAAACCAGATGATCTGTGGCAACAAACGCATGATTTGCTGGCTCTCTGATTGGTTCGGGAACGGCAACGGCATAAAGTTAAAACTTCGTCAAGTCTAGCATCAGCGTTGCAGACGAGCGCCGCGGAATTCCTGTTTATAAACAGTTTAACGACAAGCGCATGATCGTCAGAGCTTATAAATCAACCTTTAGTGAATCATGTCATACGGATTTTGTTATAGGTGTTTAAGGTCAATATGCCTGGCTCGTCTTGGTGACGGTGCTTTTTCCAACGTTACTATTGTGGAAGATCGCCGGCTAGTATAATTTCTGTCTACGTCAAGTTGGTAGCTTCCACTAGCAAAGGAACGCAATGGACATGGTATCTAGAAAAATAATGTCATATTCTTATAAGCATCTGTATACTTCATTAACTGGGTTGCTCTATTTATTGATATTATAATAGATAGAAAATCAATTATTTTATAATAAAAGAATCAGTGTTTTATTACATTTATATGCATTTTTTGTTAGTCTTGCAAGTATAAGCAGTTCATTATTGTTACTTTAGCTCAATTACTTATCAGGTGCGATCTATAAAACACCGGCAAAAGCAGTTGCAATATTTCCTACTATTTTGCACATTTTCTTAGGCGGTATAGTTTTACAATTTTCAAATCTCAAGAATTCAAAAGGATTATCGGCATAGAATCTCTGCCTCTTCAACTTACTTATTACTTAGCAGTTCTTGTACTAGTAGCATAATCTAGTTCTCCGATAATATTTTGTTGACGTAATAATTCTTGGTTAATGATATCATTTGGCTCTGTTTATCAGTTAACATTTTTCTGATTATTTAATATCTAAACCTTAAAGTTTAGTTTTATAATTTGTTTCATTAGTAGCCCTAGAAGTTACCGCTCTTAATAATATGTGAAGCATTGCCGAGGATGATAGTAAGTTATCATTGTCAATACACAAATTCAACATTTGCTTTTAAAAACTCCATGACTTAATGTTACTTAATGTTCTTCCAATAAGTTCCTACTCCTTATTATGAAACTAATCAATTGATTGCTCCCTTTCTTTTTTCCGTACCTAGGGTCATTGCTGATCTATCTTACATTGCATCGAAGTCATACTGTTGTAAAGGGTTTACCTCGGATCTGCAATTGATGCCGGATGGCGTCCCTGCTTCTTTCATGGACTGTAGTCACCACTTACTTTACTTTTTACTTATAAGATCAGGAAAAAACTGGGAGACTAAGGCCCGTATCGTCAGTCGTCCCTACAATTGTAGGGTGCGTTTATGGCCTCCTTGATTGTCATACTCTTTTCACTCCTAAAAAAATTTCTAGATTACACTCGTCCCGTGTCAGCATCAGCGCTCTCCTATTGTTAAGATATGTTTTCCTTTTAAATTTAAGGAAATTTCAGGCTGATAAAACATGATACAGCTCAAAAGCAAGCACAATTTGATGCAAATAGATGTTTGTGACATCACCTCAAAATATAGCCCTGACACAGAGAAGTAGAAAACTACGACAATCAAGGAGGTCATAAACGCGCCCTACAATTGTAGGGACGACTGACGATACGGGCCTAACACACGTGCAACTACTATCCACACTTCTATTTTCTTTCTTACAATACATGGTTGCCACATGCAACTTAAAGTCGGGTTACTAGATACAATATTCCAAATGTAATAAAGTCCCAAACACATACAATATGTGGTACAAACGATACGAAAGTTAGATTGTGAGGGGGTATGGTATGACACAGACGAGGGGGGGCTTGGCAATCAAAACATCCTCTGTTACATTTTCGTGCAAGGTGTGCCAGGTAGTTAATTTGTTGATTAAAATTGACCAAATTAACACGAACTCATTAAGAATTTTCTTTTGTCTATTACAAACACTTAGTAGTCGGCAAACGATTTTCAAAAACGCTAAGTGTAAGACAAACAGGAATACCATATTTGCAAGCAGCAGCAAATGACATCATATTCGCTGAGCGACCTGAAACGCTCTGCATTTTGGAGAACGAGAATACCAGCCCTGAAGAGCTAAAAAGGGAGTTTCGCTAGCTGACTTACGTTTTGTAGAGCAATAAACCAAAAGGTTATTTAGAGGTTTTGTGAATTTTGTCTGTCTTTGCAACACATTTGATTGCAATTTTATAGCAACCAGTAGAAGTAATAGTTATTTATGTATCTAGGGCATGAGAGGGCTCTTATGACCCGCGGCGTGACACTTGGTTTGGCTCAATTTCTCATATTATTAGGGAAATACGAAAGAAGGAAGTTTTTAGCAGTTTACGAATAATTTATGCTATAATAGCAACTGGATTATTAGGATGTATGTGAGCTTATCATACAAATATATTTACAGTTGGGACGGATGTTGAAACACGGACGTATTCTACTTTAGCTACAATAATTATTGCAGTACCTGCCGGAATTAAGGTTTGTACTTTTCATGGAACTCAAATTTTATATAGACCAATTTGATGAGATTGGGATTATTTATTCGTATTTCACGGCATGAAGCACTGTGGACTTCAAGCGGCCAAGGGCCATGAACGAAAATTCAAATTTGACTGAATTTGACTACGTCAAGTGTCAATACGCCAGGTATTCCACCATCTTTTTAATGCAATAGTGTTGTCAGGTTATCATCTGGCAACACCGCTATGTTGGCTACTCTCCCATATGAGTCTGTAAACAGAACTGAACTATTGGTCTATTAGCAAAGAGATAGCTAATCCCATAATGATGCAAGCATGCGAATTATGACGTCACTCAGGGTCGTTAGAGTATTACAGAATTCTACCAGCATTCAATAATAGTAATAATAATAAAAATAATAATGAAGCATTTATTACCCAACAGTAGGTACAGATACCATTTAGAGAGCAATACAAAGTACAATGATTTAATTTACACAGTCTGTGTGACATAAAGTGAAAAAAAACACAATAAGGAGAAAAGTGCTTTAAGTAGAGAGAAAAGGATCTATCAATATAATTAATAGATAATAGCAAAAATGGTATATGGCTATATCAGTAATGAATACAGAATCATTTATTTTGTATGGGTAAGTTGAAAATTTCACTTTCATGGTGAAGGTTACTATACAATACGGCATTTAGAGTTGTTCAAGTGCAAATTGTTATTGCTACACCATATTTGTAAAATTATTATTTGTTGTCGAAGGTTTTCACAATTTTGCCATCGGATGTGTAAAGCTTCATGTCATCAGCAAACATAAGTTTGTTGCATGATAATGAACTTCAAAGGCATACGTATAAGGCAAGCATTTAAGAAGTTCACGCCAATGGGTTAATACGACATCATGGTACTTTGGAGTGACATGATTTAAAATAGAAAAAAATGGGCCACACTTCCATAAGGCACGTGCAAGCTCCTTTAACACAGTCCTTCATATTTTTCCTAAATTGAGAAACCGTTGCGTGTTAGCGTGTGTTCTGGAACATGTTCCGTACTTCGATCGCCTTTGATCTTTCTGCCTATACACAAAGATAAGCAGAAACAAGAGGTAAAAATGTCAGAATTCCGATAAGCCGCTTGTGATCAGGACCGTATTATCAAGATATTTTCAGAATCCTTTTATTCTTAATAACACGTGAACATGTACACAATTTAACAAAACGGTTACTCTAAATACTTACAATACAATAATTTTAAGGCTTATTCGCTACTGTTAGGTATTAATATTTCCACAGGCACAATGCAAATAGAAAACTCCCAGAAGGTGAAATGTAGTAATTTCATTCACCTTGGTAGGTTGCCTCTACAATGTTGTCATCGGTTCATAAAGGATTATGTTCGGCACAAGTTAGCTAATCCGAGAAAAAGGTCAGCTACGAGCATGCATAACAATACAATATATACAATGTATTTAATGTATACAATATATGCAATGCATGCAATTCATACAATGTATACAACGCAGACAATGCATACAACGCATACAACGTATACAACGTGTACAACGTATACAATGTATACGATGTATAGAGTGTATACAATGCATACAATCTACAAACTGACCTCTGATTTGATCTAAACGACCGCGTAAACCTATACGACACGCGTCTGGACTAGAATGCTATACTTATTTTGATTTTGTCCTTGATGTAAGCCTGAGATGACAATCATATGTCCTTATAGTAACTAATTCACCTATGACATGGACTTACTAACCAGAAAAAGCCTGAATGACTGCGGAGGGATCAACTGCCCAGCTATTTTGGAAAATCGTATAAATGCCCTACAAATTGCATTTTTGTCAGCTGCTCGGTGTTCTAGAGCACTATGAGTCGCCTTCTGATTGATGTTCGTCCATCATGCGTCCCTAAACAGAACGAAGACTCATCACTAAAAGTGTTAGGCCGGTGGTTTTTCTAATTTCCTTCTATTTAATTCTTTCACCATTCACATCTAGAGAAGGTCCATATACCATGACATGTGTAATACATCCCTGAGTCTAAGGGCCGTATTGTCATTCGCTTCTACAATTATTGTAGGATGCCTGCTTGATTTTGATAGTCTCTTCTCTCCTTCAGAAAGGCTAGGGTTTTTCCAGATTTCTACTGTTCCGTGCCAGGGTCAGCGCTCTCTTATCGTGAGGCTATGTTTTCTTTATGAATTGTAGGAAATTTCAGGCCGATATAACAGATGATATAAGTCAAAAGCATAAACAAGTTGATGCAAATAGATATTTGTAGACATCTAGAAATACCCCAGTCTCTCTGAAAGACTGGAAAAACTATCAAAATCCGGCATGCCATAAAGCCGTCCTACAATTGTAGGAACGACAGGCGATACGGCCCTACATATTGACTTGATCTCCACAAGGACAACATAGAGACAGTAAACATGATTTATTGGTTAAGTTGGTTAAGTGATATATATTTTCGGCAACCGAAACCTTGGCCGCAGGCCCCTGGAGTTGCTAGGCAGTTTGTCAACAATTTCAGAGAGAGGAGGTATTCCCACATTCCCAGAACGGCGTTCAGGTGGGAGATTGATCAAGCCATGAAGCGGCTTAATGGGATATAATACTGGGATTAGTTCGGGTTGAAGGGAGGAGAAGCAATACATTTCCATCTTCTTCTGCCAGTTTGTGTACACGTCATCAAAACGATTGGGGATGGATTGAACTAAATCGACGAACAGTCAAGAAGTTCTGATTTTTACCCGACTAACTCAGAAGAAGGGATATATTTTTGTACGCGTGGGAATGTATCTATGAATTTATCCAAAAAATCTTATTCACGGGGTATAATTCAAACGGTTTGAGGGATTTTGACACATGATTTGTTGCTTATCAGTGCAAATGGGGAGCCTCGGCAGCTCGGTGATTAGCACGCCGAGCTAAAAACACGGAGCTCACCGGCTTGAATCTCCGTCCGGATGTTTAATCCCTTGTCATTAATGTTGTATTGTGTGTTGTTTATATCACGTCGTGGGTGCAATATTAACGATATTTACATATTATCGCTGGAGTTGGTTTATTATATCAGTTACCAGTAGATGGCTCATGGAGTAGTTTAGTGTTAGTAATACGGGATCGGCAATAAAAGGTCAAAGGTGGCCTAGTTGCTAGGCTTCACACACAATTTCATAATATAAAGTGACAGATGTTAATCAGAAGTGTCGACCTTGAAATTCCCAGACTTGCTAGATTTTGACATACGAGGTGTTCTTTGATTCGTCTTAGCAGTGCAAATAACATAAGCTTTATTAAAATTTAAAAAAACAAAATGGCGGATACTTATACAAAAGTTCAATCTTGAAATTTCCGTATCACCTTAAATGGCTTGGTAGATTTTGGGATGATATACGAGTATAAGGTGTCTTGTCCACAAGCTACGTCTACGTTATTCGCATACAACAATATTTCACGTAAGCTAACTTCATAATTTCATTTTTACTGCTACTTGAAAGTATGGAAAATGTAATATTTTTGATAATTTACATGGGAGAGATGTAGTGGATATTTCTTATTTATGGATTCACCTTTAAATGGTATTCTTGATCATAGATCATGGAATTATCTCCTCGTCTAAACATGTTTTATGCTCAGACGTCGACATCGTACGCAGAGTGCAGAGTATGCCGCGCGACTGTTTTCATATGAATTTTTAGGCTCCGCTTCTTATACTTCAAGAACCATCAAGGTGTTGAAACAGGATAAAACATTTTTTTCACTGAACACTTTATTCTCTACAAAATTGTTTTTATTCCTTTTTTACGTAGGATCTATGGTTTTCGAGATTTTCGATCAAACGCGTTTATTATAATGGTGGCAAATGCTCCAGCCGTATCATGACGCCAATCTGAACTTAACTAGGAAGCAATCTAAAGATGCCATTAAAAAATTAACTGATGCCAAAATTATAGGAAAAAAATACCTATTATACCGAGTATTGTTCAGTTTGTGCTTGTAACAACGGGGTATCCAAATATTTAGCCTAGTGAAAATTTATTGAACAAACTTCTTGTGTATCGGTAGAATCGGGGACGTAGATTACAAATCAGACATAGCTTTTTCATTAGGATTGACAGCAAATTCCCATTTCTCATCGTATTTGAAAAAATATATATGAAGAAGCTAAGTTTTATGGAATTCCGTAATTACTAACAAAATTGACTTCGGGTCAAAAAGTGAGAATAAACTACTGATATACATGTTCCTTGAAACGAATCAAGTAGGAAGTAAGGCTGCGTTGTTGGAAGGCGATTTGTTTTTAGAAAGCTTATATTATATACGTAGATACGGTTTCCTACAATCCTTTAAGCCGGATCTTGATAATCAGTAGTGCGAAAATTTATCAGGATTCATTTAAATCGCAATTTTTTTGAACGTAAGTTCTCACTTTCATGACGGTATCCACTATTTAACCAAATAATGCTACTTTCGTGCATAGGGATTAAAATCCGCACGGGTATCACGTATCTTGAAAAGAGACATTAAGCCGATTTTTTTTGACATTATGCTGTTTTTTTTGACATTATGTAGGTTATTCTACAAGATTTTAACTTAGCACTTAGTTGTACGTGTTACCTAAACGTTATGAGGATTGTTATCAATCCTTGGCTTTGATGTGATGTAAAATCTGCTTCTGAGATGGCATTACTGGAGGTCTAAGCTGTAAGTTGTATATGTTGATGATAATCACATTGGGTTCTTGTCTCAAATACACTTAATTGAGATTCAAAGCTAGAAATTAGTTATGCATCCACTTTTTCTTATCCATTCTGGAAATTACATATACAAATTTGCTGAATTTCAAAAATGAAATAATTATATTCACTGTACACTGTCGAATTACAAGCCATATACATGCTAACAGTAATTACACACAACGCGGGCGCGATGATGATTTCCCGTAATTCTCCTCAGTTTTTCGTAATTTATAACTTTGAACATAACCTCTCTTCAGAGAGCACAACATATAAGTAACCCGTCATATTCGGCATATTCAGTAATGATTTTCTCACACAGCAAATATCACTGATTTTATAGACATGGAGACCAATACACATAATCATCCAGATACGATCTTGCTATTCAACCAACTTTCTTCTCAAAGATAAAAACTACAGACCTCAGCCTCAGCCTCACAAAGCTATACAACCAATAATGCGTAGTTTAGTTGACTGATTTCTCCACAGATGGACGTTCACAACGATCCTAGTGAGCTAACGTGGAATGACTAGTTTGCAAGTTGACATCTTATAGGTTTTTTTTTTTGGCGTTTTATATGTTTTTTACGTGATACCCGTGCCGGTCTTTTCATGTGTCACCAGGTTCACCATAGACACAGCTTTATTCAATTCTAGCTGACCCGACAGACATTCTCCTGTCTTAGCTATGAACTGGGATGAATAAAACGGTAAATATATGGAATATAGGTAGTTGTATAGCGAAGTGTTTGTTCCGCCATGTGGCTAGTAAAATACGTTATCAGCACTGTCATTCCCCATCAACTTACCTTGAAAGTATGCATAAAATTATGTGGAATGAATTTTGTTGCGCAAAATGATGTCAATTGGAAGCAATTATTGTATTGCTGGATATGAGTCAAAAAATGTATAGAATCTGGCCCACTTCTGGAAACCAATGAATGTAGTGGCTCTGGTGGTGGTACCAATTGAGTCAATTTTATCTTTCCACTGACGCAACATAATCCAGGGGCTTCATTTTTAAACTTGCAATGTGGACTCACAACGTTCATTGGTCCAATAGCAACGATTTGCTATGAACTGTAATCGATTGCCACATCATAATTAAATGCAGCTCGATTGGGATTAAATGCGATCATTCGACGCTGTTGAATTTCAATCCTTCGATCCCGTTCAGCTTCATTTCTCACTTCTCGTTGCTCGTCAGTTTGACTTCTTCGTATATATCAATGACTTGCAGCATTGCGAGTTCTGCGACCTAGGTTGGAACCTCTAATGGGTGGCATTTTAAAGAATCACCATTTTAATATAAGGCGTGATTGCGGTGAACGAACTTCCACCCGTAATAATTATTTTTGAACAAATACTTCTCAAGAAACTCACTGAACAAACTAAAAACTCGATGAAAGCTCTTATCGAATGGACTAAGCACTACTAATTTAATTAAACAATAATATTCTTTCATCGATAAACACTGTTAAACGATAATATAAATTTACGGCGTGCGAGCTATCAAGTTCAAAGTAATACTGTAGTGAAAGTGAATTAAGCAAAAGATACGTATTTTCATCCGTCATTTTTATTCATAGAGTTAACTCAGTAAAGTCGTTTTCAAGTTATGGCGTGACCACGCGAAATAGAGATTCATTTTTATATATAGTATACATAGATAAATGTTATAGAACGCATATTATATTAACGGAAAAACATGACCCTTGAGGGTTTAAGCTGCATCCGCACCGTTACAGCATGTTACAGTGTACAGGGATACAGTTTTCTGAAAGGTGAGAGAGACACGCCCATATTATATCAGTTATTTTACTTTCTAATATCAATTGTTAGCTCCTGCGGCAGATGCAAAGGGATCCCAAGACGCCCTACTTTTGAAAACGCCGGATTAGGATCAATGAGAGAAAGTGGCGGGCTTTTCTTACCTTTCGAGGAGTTGTTTCCCTGAAAACTGACAGAAAACTCGCTCGCTGGTTTTTTTTCGAATTTATTAGCTTGTACATTCACAGATTGTACAAATACTGTGAATAAATTATTATTATTTTCGGGAGAAAAAGAGCGGAAGTCTTGCCATCGTCCACCAATCTCATCTCTAATGACGAAGTTATCTTTGTGATGAATAGTTCAATAGTATGAAGAACCTACGATCATATTAAAGAGCCTCTGTAGCTCCGTGGTTAGCACGTCGAATTAGCGACCCGAGGCTCCCGGGTTCCAATGTTTTGTTGCTTTGTCTATATTACGTACGTGCGTGCAATATTACGAATATAGGAACATCCGCAGGGGATTATGTAAAACATGTATAAAACTTAAAAAAAATCTATAAGATGTCATCTTGCAGACTAGGTAGTTTTTAGGGCGCAAACAGTTATTTGACTTTTGCTCACTAGGATCGTTGTGAACGTCCATCTATGGAGAAATCACTCAACTAAAATACAAGCATTTTTGGTTGCATATGTTTTGTGAGGCCGAATGGTCTGTAGCTTTTATTTCTGAGAATAAATTTTATTGAGTAGCAAGATCGCATCTAGATGATTATGTGTATTGGTCTGCATGTGTATGAAATCAGTGATATTTGCTGTGTGAGAAAATCATTACTGAATATGCTGCCAATAAAGTATTTCTATTTGCTGTGCCCGACGGGCTATTTATATGTTATCCTTGCTGGAGACAGGTTATGTTCAAAGTTATAAATTATGAAAAACTTTGAGGAGAATTACTGGAAATTATCACCGCGCCTGCCTTGTGGGTAATTACTGTTAGCATGTATATGGCTTGTAATTCGAAAGTTATCTCATTTTTGAAATTCAGCGAATTTGCATATGTAATTTCTAGAATGAAGTGGCTGTGCAACTAATTTCTAGCTTTGAGTGTCAATTAAGTGTTTTTGAGCCAAAAATCCAATGGAATTATCATCAACAACGTACAGCTCAGACCTCCAGTATTGCCATCTCTGATGTAACATGTGACATCACATCAGATCCAAACATTGATAACTGAAGCCTCATGCCGTTTAGGCAAGACGTACAGCTAAGTTAACATGTTGTAGAAAAACCTACAGAACGTCAATAAACCAGTATAATGTCAAAAAAAATCAATATAACGTCACTTTTCAAGATACGTAATAGCCGTACATCCAATCGTTGGAGCTGGTTTACTATATCAGTTACCAGTAGGAGGTTCGTGGCGTAATGCAGTGTTAGTACTACGTGGTCGGCAAAAAGCGTTAAAAGTGGCCTAGTTGCAGGCTACTACTAGGAACATATTATTTTGGCGAAAAAGGATTAATTCACAATTTTGGCGAGTGAATATCTTTGACAGCTAAACAAAGAAATGTCGTCAAGCAGATTGACTCTGTACTTCCCACGCAATTCTGCACGTACGTTCTTTGTATGACATAAAGCCCTAGAGAATAATGTACATTAGCGAAAAAAAGCAATGTTGATTTGGCAAAAATAGAAGTTATGGGATTTGAATACGCATGATGAATCAACTTTCAAACCCTTATAGCTGGTCATGCACTATAATGAATATGATTGAAGATACAGTATTGGAGTTTAGTTTTTTTTAAAATAATCAATAACAGCTTTCGTACGCTCTGGTGTTATTTGATTGAGGAAAAGGTACTATTCACAGAAAATTGCCGAATGTCTATTCGTTATTTCACACCTAATAACTACAATAATGTTGCCACCCTATGCAATTATTTATATTTAATAAATTATATTGTCATGGTAGTGGCAATTGTTACATTGTCGGGGCAACGTTGACCTTTTCTCAGCTGTTTAGGTAAAAATTTGTCGCGTAGATCTTCGCTCGATAGAGAACAGCGGCTAGTGCAATTTTTTTACAAAATACTTCTATCATCCTATGGGCAAATATACGGAGCAGAATATGCGAGTAGAATTGCTGGCAAAAAATTGTGATATAAAACTTTTATCAAAATCCGAACAGTACTTTTCAAGTTATAGACGAGCCAAGGACTGGCGGGCAGACGGACAAACAGACATACAAAAAGACCGACGGAAATGGGTAACATGGTTATTTATAATATGCAAGTCATATAACATCAAAAAACAATATCTCATTTCAGAAGTTTTTCGCTAAGTAAAAGAAGAAAAAATGTCAGCAGCGGTCATACTTTTGGGTCGTCAACCTGGAAGATACTATTCTACTGCGCTCAAGAGTGGACTTACAGGAAATCCAAGAAAATCTGATGAGATAGCAGAATTTCCAAAAATGTTTAAGGATGTCTGAGCGGATTGTTGCAATAACGTGAAGACAAAGTTAACTTTGCGACGAAACGTTTAATGATATACACAAACGTATTTGACAGATGTCAAAGACTGTGAAAATATCGGATAATTCCTCAAAGAGCATTCTATTCTCTTGCGGTAAAGAATTGATCTATAGCAAGCCCAATGTAATCTGATGGAATACAAGGATTTTCAAGAAGATTAGGTAAGGTATCCCTTAGGTAGAACCCCTCTACATAAAGCAGTAAATAAAGTCAACCATGTCTCCAGTGGAAATAATTCCTCAGGCGTGTCTTAGGGTTCTATATTGGGACCGCTGCTATTCGTCATTTATAGTTTTTATGTCCAGTCTTTTGCAGATGATACGCACTTGCTCCATTATTTTGATCCAGTTAATGTCAATGATATTTCCCAAATTTTACAAAACGATGTTAGTAAATTAATTGAGTACTCCTCAGATCATCATTAAATGGAAAAAGACAATGTAATACAGCTCTTGAACATTCAGATAAATAACCAAATCTTGCAATTTCCTGATTCTGCAAAAACTAGTGGTTTGTTTATTGAGCATGTTAAAGGTCTTTCACAGATCTAAGGCTACGTACCTTTATAGCAATTAGGTATTTACAAAATTTTCAGTTGCGTGAAAAATTGTGTGAAGCATTGGTCATATCTATACTAAATTATTGTAATATCGTATATTATACATGTTTAGACAATTTCACCACAAACGTTATCCAAAACAATTGTATACATTTATCTTTGGATTTCGTAAATTTGATTATGTATCACTATTCAGTTTTTATTCACAAATTACTACTCAAGTCAAAATCCTATTACTTGAGAGAAAAAACTTCACTTAATAATAATGTTCACTGTAGAATTCTCAGATAAAAGAATATTAGAATACCCTAGCATACGTCTACACTTTTTAAACGCACTTTGCAATGTTGCTATTATTTACAACAACGTTTCTAAAGTATATACGAGGGATGTCTTTTAAGTTTCGCATATGGAAATAAAACAACACGGTAGGTAGTTTTAAATGATTTTATTGTTATCCGAAGTATTCTTCACGAAGATTAATACACATGCATGCGCTCGAACGAATTTTCGAAGCACTTATTGCACTAGTTTGCTGGCAGATCCAAAACGGCATTTTTGAATGCGTCAACTGCTTCTTCTGGTGACTGGAACCTTTGACCACGCAGTCTGTTTTTAATTTTCGGGAAAGTAAAGAAATCGTTAGGACTTAGATCGGGACTATATGGAGGATGGTCCAATAATTCCACGTTTTCTTCCGTTAAATACTGCCTTGTTTTTTGGGCTGTATGCGAGCTTGCATTGTCTTGGTGGATGATGATTCTTCGTTCGGGGTTGATTTTTCGCAGCTCGGTGATGACTTTTGGCAAACAAATGGTGGTATACCAATTCGCAGTAACAGTTCTTTGCTCATTGAGAGGAATTGTTGCTTTTGACACATTCCCGACCATCTTTTTCGAAACTCTTCGAGAACGGATGACTTTTGTTGGCTTTTCTTCACCTTGGAACACCCAAACAGCCAACTGTCGTTTATTTTCTGGTTCATAACAGTAAATCCACGATCCATCACCACTACTCGTAACAATGCTGTACACATTTTTTGAGTTTCCGGAATTGAAACGGTCAAGCGCGTTTTGACACCAATTAACCCTAGCAGCTTTCTGCTTTTCAGTCAACAGGTGGGGTATCCAACGAGAAACTAATTTTCTTACTCCTAATTCTTCATGTAAAATTTTTTGAATTCAGGTCTTTGAGATCTTCAACGACGCTTCAATCTCGCGATATATCACATAAATGTCTTCAATGATAAGTTTGCGCACAGCATCGGCGTTTTCCTGGGTGACTGCCGTTTTTGATGCACCCACCCTGGGATCGTCGCTAAGAGTCACCGGTCCACGTTTGAATTCTCCATACTAACGGGAAATTGTCGACTGATGTGGCGCTTGGTTGCCGAAAACAGACAGTAACTCAGCAAGGCATTCTTGTTGCGATAATTGTCTCTGAAAGTTGTATTAAATTATGGCGCGAAAATGTTCTCGGTTGAGTTCCATTTTTCTAATCAATTGGTGACACTTAAAAATTCACTGTAGTGAGAACACTGCACGTATGGTTGTGAAACTTTGAATTTAAGTTTACTAAAGAGTGAGGTTAAGATTCAGTACTGACGTTCGATCCGCGCGGCCTACTATGTTTCTGTATGCAAAACTTAAGAGACATCCCTCGTAAAGAATTTTCGTAACAAGTCTTTCGACAAAAAGTTAAAATAATATTACTTTGGCGGGTGGGTTTGGAAAGTACGCCTTTTTCTTTTTTACTATTTACTTTCTATACAACTAACTAAATCTGTTTGTGAAAAGTGTGTTGTTGAACATCTGCTAGCAACTATAGTATATGTACTGACTGAAGCCAAACGCTGTAATGTAATGCTCACATCGAGCATAACATTGCAAAGTTTATGAATTGAGTCCACCGAATGTTCACTTGGAATGCTCGGCTCAAAAGTGCTCAACATTTTTCTGCTGCAGTATATGTCTAAATTTCAGAAGTAACTAGCGCAGCGTTCAAATTAATGGACTATTGCAACCTAATAGAAAAACAGAGACGGTGGTGGCAGACAGATTTATTCAGAGGAAGAGGTATAAATCGTGGTGGGACATTAATGAGTATCTTAAAAAACGAAGAGCTGTTGCCACCCATCATGTTTTTTGATTTTGTTATAATATTCCGCCTGTTGTGGATCCCATAGGTACGATATAAACCAGTAAAAAATTAAGTTTTCTCCATCTCCATTAATAACGTGTGTTACGAGCTTTATCTCAACTGATAAAATAAGAAGAAGAAACTGAGCTCAAAGACGAACTAGTCGCCACCTGTACTGACTTGTAATGCTTCAGTCAGTCGCCGCCTTAGAGTAGCAGTATCCTAAACTTCGCCATATAAGTTTTAAATTTGGCTATACTACAATGTAATTGTAGATAAATAAAAAGTCTAATATTATTATTCGAAAGACCCCCAATATGCTCTTATGAAACGATATATTCCAAATTTATCAATAACTGATGGTAATGTAATAACTTCCACTAACGTCGCACGTGAATTATGCAAACGTGTTGTGGAACATAACGATGATAACAGAAATGTCACTCACAAATACGTCGTTCAACCTCCGTTATTGCCATCATAATTCTCAGCGTTTCGAACACCTATCGACCTTATCTAATAATTTCCTATTACAGTCCGTAACAGGCCAGGCGTCAGTGTTAGCAAAAATGAAATTTCAGACGAATGCAGGACCAACATTTGGTCAAAAAGTGTGTCGTCTTGAAATTCTAGCATTGAGTTATAAGAATAAAGTGGTAGTTTGTGCACCTGATCTTTTTCTAACTGTATCTTCAGTTTTAGAGCAATGTTAAATTTAAAGTTGTTAAAATCAGAAAAATTTAAAAATTGGTGATTATTGAATACCCGCAAATAATGTTGCACTCAGATTAAAACAATGTCATTCTCTTGGTAATTAATGTTCATTGGGATCTTATAAATGGTAAGATATATGAAGTCATTGAAAATGAGCAAAGTTTAACATTAACGTTTACGGCATCTAGAATTTTTTAGAATTAAAAATTTGTTCGTAAGTAAATCAAAAATTCCCGAAAGTGCCATTCTGCTCTGACGCACGTACGGATTTTGTAATATAAAACAATATAATCCTTATCAGCATGGTTAAAGAAAATATTTGAAACCTTCATCTGAAATATAGATTCAAAGTCAAAGAGGAATGGAATGGATTCCCTGACCAAGATTATGAATTTTTTCTTCCCCATTAGCTGATATTTCCGCAAAATTTAAAATTTCGGGCTTTGGTTTTATGGCCGAAGTTCAAATGTGTCACAGAAGGTGTATTTTATGGCCAATGTAGTCGAAGCCCATGGAAAATATTCAGTCAGACCCTACTTGAGCATAAGATAGATGGATCTTTATTTCCAATAGGTACAATCACCCAATTACAGGAAATAGTTCAAAAAGAAAACAAGAGCAACACATAATCCTAGTATATAAAAAAACACAATCAAATTAATAATACAGCTAGATCAAAAAGCCAAAATATTAAAAAAAAATAACTGTAACCGCAAAAAGGTCATTGCATGCCATGGGAAATGGCCAGATAACGTTGTTTAAAGTCATTTCTAGATGAAGTATTCACATCACAATATCCACCTAAAGAATTGAAGTTCTCACACATAACCATGACCGGCGATTTTCTCGAGATATTTGTTCGAGCTAATTCGCAGTAAAATGTCATTTAGTGACGCAAATTGCGCACAGGTACATGAAAGTTAAGCTTACTTAATATATATTCACATATGACATCATTGTGCAAAACATCATAAAGAAAATTTAAACTACTTATAACTCTCCTACTATTTAGCGACATATAGTCAAATGTATTCATGAGTACAGAATAATCACATCTTCTCTCCGGATATTCGCCTGTCCACTTGAAATGCAGAAATTTCAAAAACTTTCTTTGTATTCGCTCAATACGTCTTATATGAACCGAATAGATGGGATACCAAATTAAAGAACAACTTTCCAATTTAGATCGAACGTACGAAGAATAAAGAAGTTTCAAAACATGTAAATTGGAAAATTGTCTACTGTTTCGGACGATGAAGCCCGACATTCGGTTGGCTGATGTTGTGATATCATTTATATGATCACAAAATGACAAATTGCTATCAAAGAAGAACACCGATATCTTTAATTTGATAGCACCTATTCAACTCATTCTCGCTTATTTTGTAGGACCATGTTATTGGTTCTTTCTTTCTGGTGTACGTTAATATGAAGCATTTATCTACATTAACTTCAAAATGATTAGCATTACACCAAGACAAGACAAGGTCAATGTTGCCTTGTAAAATTTGACAGTCCGAATTTGAGCTTATGTTATGAAAAATTTTGAGGTCATCCGCATAGTACAACTTTTGGCATGTAATCATCATAGCTAGGTCGTTTATATATAACAAAAACAATAGAGGTTCTAAATTCCTTGGGGAATCCCAGATGTTGGCGAGAAATTATCAGAGCGGTGCCCTTCATATTCCACAAATTGCACTCGATTAAATAAATACGATTTAAGCACGCTTAGGAGACGTGCCGAAAACCCAAATCGTTGTAATTTTTTCATTTAAATTTATAAGTGTACTCGGTCAAATGCCTTCTCAATAAGTGGACCGGTCACTATTTTTCCTTCACTTTTTGCGGGAATCCAAGAGATTTTTTAATAAGGTTTTGCCTGAATTGAGATCAATGATGTACTTGTAAGTAAGTGCCCTAGCGCTCATTCGGTTACGATGGATGGCCAAGTTCTGGCGAAGTTCCGTTCATTTCGGCTGGTCGGAGTCCAGATCACCGAGGACTTAGCATGAAGATCATCTCGTCAATAGAGGCAGCAGCTGCTGTGAAAAAGCTGTTTGTTTAAGGCTGAGAAGTACCTTTCCCCTCATGACGTCCTCACTCTATACAATAGATAAGACCTAGCCTCTAGTATTGCACACATGTTTGAGGTGCTGCCGCCCCGACTACATTATCTATGCTGTACGCCGGCGATGTAGCTCTCTTTTATCGTTACACCAACGGACTTTGCTTCTCCGAGCTCTCCGCCCTGATGCCACCGCGCCATGTGCCTGCCAGACAGATCCGTCAGACTTCCGTCTTCTATCCTAACCGTGTCGAACTTCGTACATCCAAAAATGGCCTAGCGTGTCGAGACTGTAGAACAATCTACAAGAGGAGGTTTTTCCCAGTTCTTCTAATCTTAGGCAGTTCAAAAAACGGATTAACAAAGTTTATTTGAATCCTCATAGCAGCCGCGGTGTCCTGGCGTTTAGGCTCCTGCCTGCGTGACTGCTGGTATAAGAAAAAAACATAACCGTACGTACCACTACATTGTTATGGCAGGTTGTCGCGACGGATTATTCAATTTTTCTGAATTTGTCACTTCAGAGTCCTCCAAATACCCTTCAAATGTCTTAGTAGGGACAAGCCGATAATTGATTTGGACTCATTTTTGAATTTTTCTTTGAAGTGAACTAACAATTATCACTCTTATTAGAGTTGCAAGAATGATTATACAGTATTCCTTAAACACTAAGAATATTATATACAAGCGGAATGGACACAATGGACACTTCAGTCATTTAAGAGGTTGTATAAGGGCTGCAGGTAACATTTATACAACAAAAGTGTAAGCCCCTTGCAGCCGCTATAGGACATTTGCGTCAGTGCAAGATTCAGTTTTTGTCAACTATACAACTATTCTGTTACGTGATTCTACTTTATTGCTACCAAACTATTTCTTATGTATTGTATATACGCAGAAGAATATATAACTAACACATTACAGTCATCTTGTTTACTTACATATCGGCCATTGTGAATTTCATACAGAGGTATACGATAAACTTCTACACTGTGATATAGGGCTATTGAATTACTTGCGCAGCAAATTTTATTGTGATTATCGTGCAAATTAGTTACGCAATTTCTACGGGCTTCGTATTTGATTCATATTTTGATAATGATCAAAAGTATGTCTAGATTTGTAAAATGGAAAACTGAACCTATCTGCGTTAAATCTCCCACAAATCCTATATTTAGACACAATTACACTAATGTTTATCACTTTATATCTGTAATTTCGAACTGAAACATAATTATTTAATATTAAATAGAGGAATAAATGATTGCCCAATATGGCGGGTGGTTATGTATATTCATGGCATCGTCCATGTTATCTTTAGGTTATTAGAATATTTTGGTGTTGCCTGCAGGTTTTGTACAACAATTTGACAAATGTCTGAAATGAAATACCGACAGAGTCTAATGATTTACCCAGAATTTGTACCAGATCTATATCTTCTGTTTGAACAGTTGATAAAACAATTTGAACCAGTATGCATGCGTTGTTTGTCTTAAAACATTGGTTGTGGCATTTTAACAAAAATATGACAGCAGAAAGTTAGGTTATGATGAAGTTGTATACATATTTAGCATATGTACAGCCTTTAACAGTTACTAAACAACAGTTGTATAAGTGCTTCCGTTGGGAGCAATTTCTTGGCTAAAGTAGAAAATTGCACAGCAAAACAACAAGGCTCGGGTTTGTTTTATAAACGTTACCCTGGATGCCACAACACAACCATTTTGACTAACGTGCAAATATGCCGTATAAAATAGTTGTATAAACGTTTATGCAACAGTTTAAAATTTGCCCTATAAGGTGTTGTATAAGAATATTTTAAACACCTCACTTTAGGGCAAATATGTTGCAGAAAGCAAATATGCATTCCACACAACATTAAGCCAGCATTTTGGTGTTCAGGCAATAACAATAGAGAGCCTTTATGGCTGAACGGTTCTTTTACCAAAAGCTTATACCACTACTTTGCTAGTTGGGAGTGGTCTGATGGAGACTGAGAGGAAGGAAAAAACTAAATGACGAGTAGTTAGGCTCAATTGCAAACTTCTTTAGACGGTGTCCTTGGAATGACCTTGAGTTACCCTCAAATATCCTCAAAGTAACACCAAATAGAACCATTTATTAACATATTCTGTATGAAGATCCATATACTGAATTTTAGCGTCCAAGAAATTACCTGGATGAATTGAGATACCATAGCGTCACCTACTTTGAAGTTGTTTCTTAGTGTATCGTAGATGGTGCTGTGACCAACTATATGAATATACAGATGACGATAGCGCCATCGCCGAGATGCAAACCCCTTCAAAGTAGATCTCTAGTGATAAATGACACTGCTATAGGTTTCTTCGGGTTTTTATCATTACTGTTCTAGAACTATCAGGAGGATGCACAGAAAAAAACCGACGTGTTCGGGTTTCTGTTGGATTACTATCGGACTGTTTTAGAACTGAAATTTGGTTTTCGATTTATATCCTGGTTCAGTTCTAGGATGCCGTGATCATTTTTGAACAGATTTGCCACTCATGCGTATTTCTTCTGCTAATAATGTCATTAAAATTATTTGACGTATCTTGCTTTAAATGCTGTTTACTTTTTGCGGTTCGAGGAGTGTTTTTTATATAAAATTAAAAGAAAAGTGGATAAATGGATTAAATACAGATCATTTTTTATTCTGATTCGTAACCATCATCATCGTCGTCTGACAGTGCTGATGAACTTGAAGCAGTTACTCCCAACTTATTGTGGTTATAATTACTGACAATTGTTCTCTTCGCACAGTTATCTTCTTTGTTGCGGTAGTCCTGGGTTCGGGCTGTTCGGGTTTTGGCAAAATTCTGATATTAGAACTCTAAAATAGCTCTTATCTCATTTGATCACTGATCATTTTCTTGACGCTGCAATACACTAAATCGTTGGCTACCTTCCGGTAGGAGATAATAATGATAATCAACCATAAGACCCTGCTGTATCCTATATCGTATAAATGCCGTAAAAGCTGCAATTTTTGATAGCTTTTCGGTGTTCTGGGCCACGTTGTGTTATGTACAAACTATACACACTTGACAAAATCTCTGGAGCTGACCCTGTCACGTGAGCAAATACCTTCACCGACGCCGATGCTGGTTTTAATGAGAAATTACCTTTCGAACATGCGATTTTAACATTCTCTAGCCGGAGTGCATTAGGCTTTCACGCTACCGCACACTCCAGCAATTAACTGGCGGGCCTTGGGTTTCCACCTCGCTGCCAGTGTTCAGTGCTGCCGACACGAGTTTGCCGAATGCTCTGACAACGCTCTACAATTACTGCGATGGACAGATAAATTTCGAGTGGTTTAGTTTGGAATTAGATTAAACTTTTTAATGTATACCGGAGCACTTACGAAGGCTAAGCCTAAATACTGAGTTACCGCGACAGCTATAATCAATGAGTGTCTATTAGATTGGAAGGAGCTAAGCCTACGAGGATACTCAGATACTATCCAAAGCAACTTGATTATTATGTTATAAAATTTTTTATCATCATGGTACAAATAATGCATTGGAACTTTTAAAATCAAATATCTCAAAAACTAATAGCCCTAGACACTAAATAAGATTTTTTGGTCAGTTGTTGTATACAGGGTAGCACAAAAAAGTTATGATGAGTTATTTACCAAAATAGTACTGTAAGTGACGCCCTCTAGAAGTTTAGCCATGAAAAATAACAGATTCTTGCTTCTCATACTAGAAAACCTCCCTATACTGAGTGATATGCCAAAATATGAAATACTTCTCAAGCTATAAGGAAAAATAGAAAATAAAACTGTAACTTCGACACCCTGTATCTTGTACTCTATCAACTTTTGGACTTAGGTATGTTTCTATGGTTCTCCAGTTTCGAGATTTACATACCTTTCACCAAAATTGCGCAGTTTTAGTCCATGCGTTTGACTCATTTGACCACCGCTGCCTACCAAAGTGACAACGTTGTACCACCATAATGATACTTACCAGTCGAAAGATCTACCTTCATTAGGTTTGTGCCACTGTACAAATTATACACGAAGTGGGTAGGTACCATATCCTGAAATCGTCTAACACCACAATTATCTCCTAGCACTGGGACCTTTAAAAATAGCGCTAAAAATACAACTGTCAAAAAATGAACGAGTCGAGTCCACTTTCATCGTGATACAAACTGAGAGACAAATAGATCGTAGACCTGTTCTTCAACCTAGTCTGAATTTGTTGGCTATAACGAAGTTAAGGGCACGTGAAAAGTACACCAGGCTAGGTTTAACATGACCCTCGTACAGAGTGCTCCCTGGCTGTAAATAGCTATCTCATATGCTTCCCAGAAGTCGTTGCAGTTGGCGAAACGTGTTTGTGCCAAGCCATGTTGTCCGTGATCTGAATTCAAATAAACCTAAACGACTTACTTACAAAGTCCAACCATTAGACAATGCAGTCCTATAAATGTTCATTAGTTTCTTTCTATGGGCAAAGTAAATCAAAAATTATGAATGTGCCACCCTTTACCCAACGTGTTGCCAAAATGAAGCTAAATCGTTAAAGCGCAACAAAGTTGTTTTATCAAATACATCACTTATTATAGATACCTGTCAAAACAAACCATGATTTGTACCAGCATATAACTCACCGTAAATGATTCATAGCTTCTGTATGAAAGTGAAAGACAGGAAGCCAGTACGTTATTGGAAAAGTTGATTAATTAAGGCTGTTGGAGGAAATACTGCCACGTGTAGTGAACAGATACGTGGTTCGTCTGTTTTGTCTCGCCGCGGCAATCAAACCGTATGGGAAACAAACAGGGTTATCGAAAACGTTCTGTAGCATTGCAGAAAATATAAATAAGTTTTCTTTCACCAAACGGGAAATTCGGAAGCTTCGTTGGAATTTACAGTACTTAGATCGTTTTTGTATTCCATATTTTTTCTTACTGTTACAGTCACGAAAGAAGAGCCTGGATAATGTTAAGTATGTCTCATGGATACGTGTTTCATGCAGGCTAAGGCCAGTGTAAAAGTGAAGAAACCCTCTTCTGATGGTAGATTGTTAGACATTTTTGATAACTTGAGGACAAACCAGGTTATTTTGAGTGAACCAATCACGATCTTCTATTGTAGGTCCCTATTATACTTAAGAAAGTGGATCGATTCGGAGAAATATCTTTCGTGAGGTTTACTATTGATTAACGTATTCCACCTGAAAGTACGAAGTCTGAAAATTAAGTAATGAGACTTGTGGTGTTTTTTAAGCAACAGTCTTTTCTATTGTGTTCTGAAAATGAGTGACACTAATTTCGAGCAACGGTGAGTTATCAGGTTTTGCTTTAGACTTGGGCACAGTGCAACGTAAACTCTTGCTAAGCTTCAGCAGGCATACGGAGCTCTTTTTTTCTAGAGAGCCAGGTTTTTCGGTGGTTCAAGGCATTTTCAAAAGAGAGTGAGTCGATTGAAGATGAACCACGAAGCGGAAGGCCTTAATCTTCAAGAGCCGATGAAAATATAAACATAATTCCGGATCTTGTGCATTCAGGTCCTGGGTTGACACACTCGGAATGATCGAGGAAGAGTTAAATTGGACTCACACCACCATTCATCTGATCTGAGAAGAACTGAGCGTTGCATCGCGATAATGCACCTTGTCTCACAACAATGTCAATAAACGAGTTTTTGGCCAGAAAAAACATTCCTGTGGCTACTCAGCCTACTTATTCATCTGACTTGAGTTTTTCTTCCCGAAGTTAAAAAATTACCCCAAGGGAACTCATTTTGGGACAGTCGACAACCGGTGAAATCGACCACATGAAGGAGTGGAATAACAGTCTCCAACGCTGTGTTGTTTCAGATTGAAGTTAATTTGAGGGTGCAAAATGAAATTGTAATTATATTTGAATTAAAAAAAAACAGTCTCAACACTTAATTAACAGACCTCGTATCCGAGGTACAATTAGATGCTGTATGATCTATGAGGATTTGTCACAACTGCTTCTCTATTTACTACATATACTATGAGGTTGGTCTCATAGATGGCGCTGTCTATACAAGCATATACAAGCAAATAGGTGCCTCAGCGCCACCTATGAGACACCCGCTTTTTCAAAGTGTATATAGTAAATAGAGAGACGGCTATGACAAATTCTCACAGATGATGCTGCGGTATCTTATTTTATCTTGGATAATTTTTTGGACGCGGGGATATAGCATTATGATAGCTATCTCCAGGCAGAATACGTTGGTCAATGTTTTCACTCGGACAATACTCAATTGCGTGTATTGTATCTAACCCCGGTAATTACAGAGGATCTGCATAAAACGTGCTTAATCGATACGTCTCCCTCTATGCACAGTCTATACTCAGCGTCTTCCGCTATGTCCAGCCTATTCACATGATGACGCAATCCATAATGACCGATATATCGGGTGGACCAATAATAAAGGACGCCGGCTGTATCTTGGCAACCGCTCAACCTAGAGCTACCGATTGACTTTTTATTTATAATAATATTGTTCAAGAGAAATTATTTTCAGCTCCCTAAAATGGTCGCTAGGTGGCGTCATTCTAATTTCAAAAATTCAAACGTTATTATTTTGCAAAAATTCAAACAAACATACCCATTAAATAGCGTTTAATTTCCAAACCTGACTATATAAGACATTTTTTCATATTTTGGTTAGGCTATGGTGGGGAAGGGGTTGAATTTCACTTCAGTCATATAACATTTGTTTGGTTGGGAAGATTTTGATCATCTTGTTTTTTTTTTGAAAGAGTATCCACCTGCTCTGCTTGTGTTAGATTAATTCTGTTTATCGTCGCGTTTTGTTCATTTTAATGTGATCCATTAGATGTTATATTATAAGCCTGAATATCCATATACATGAAAAAAGAATTTTTAAAAAAGTTAAAATCAGAAGCGCCACAAATGAATGGGTAAACTTTTTAATTAACAGTATCAATAGATTCTAAAAAGAATTGTGAAAATCCATATAGTGAAACATCCACGGGTATTATGTATCAAAAAAAAAAACTATAAAATGCCATCTTGCAGACTAGGTAGTTTTTAGGGTACAAGTAGTTATTTCACCTTTGCTCACTAGGATCGTTGCGAGTGTCCATCTATGGAGGAATGACTCAACTACACGCATTGTTGCTTGTATATGTTTTGTGAAGTTGAGTAGTCTGTAGTTTTCATCTCTGAAAAGAAAGTTGGTTGAATAGCAAGATCGCATCTGGATGATTATGTTTATTGGTCTGCATGTGTATACAATCAGTGATAGCATCTGTGAGAGGAAATCATTACTCAATATGCTGCCAATAATGTATATCTATTAGCTATGCCCCTCGAGTTATATATATGTTGTCCTTTCAAAGTTATAAGTTGCGATTTTTTTACGTTTTTTTTTGTGTTTTCAAAAACGAGATATCACCACCGCGCTCGCGTTCTGTGTAATTACTGTTAGCATGTATATGACTTGTAATTTGACAGTGTACAGTGAATATAATTACCATACTCTCATTTTTTAAATCAGCAAATTGGCATATGCAATTTCCAGAATGACAGCTTAGACCTCTAGTATTGCCATCTCTGAAGCAGATTTTACATGAAATCAGAGCTAAACATTGATAACTGAAGCCGCATGACGTTTAGGCACACACTTACAATTACAAAACGAGTTGACAACGTGTCCATCAGCTAGTGCTAAGTTAACATCTTGTAGAAAAATGTCACAAAAAAAACAATACAATGTCAAAAAAAATCGACATAATGTCACTTTTTAAGATACGTAATACCTCTGCGGAATACGAGGTTTAAATCTCGGGTCATTCCACTATGTCGTGCAGAATAAGGATATGGTGGAAGTTTCTATATGCAGTCTGAAGTACCAGCCCCGAGTGAACGAAGCTTATGTATACTGCTTTCACGCTGAACACCCATACATTTCAATAACTGCCGCATTAAATATGTTCTGCTTATGAGCTGTAGCTGCTCACCAGCACTTAGCACAACGCAAATTCCGAGAGGATGTTCGTATAAAGTACCATCTGCATCACGGCATTTAATGTGTACGTGTATCCTGCATCCTGCAAGTTATGAAGATTCTTGTCACTTCATTATCCTAAGTAAACTGTCATTGTTTACCGTGAATGTTATGCAACCATACATAACGGGGTAGACGATGTTTGTGTAGTGGTGGTGGAATATCTGCACTCATGCTGCATAGTAGTCCACTTTCCAGAGGTTTTACAGTTATAAAAATTACTGACGTTTACCAATAATGTCTTTGGTAAAACAATTTGATACCCCGTGACCTTTCTTAGCACCATAAGCTCCTCCACAATACAAAAGTGATTTAATTTATCAATTTATTTGGCGCCTCTCTAATTACCGTTTTAATTGGGTATTTGCAACAAACCAAAGAAGTTCTAGAGGGGCGCGGTAAGTGATGGTCAACTTTCAAGTTAGTCGTAAAAACAATATTTTGCCCAACTACTGCACTAGAATGAGAGTGGTTGATTAAAATTAATAAAGGTAAAGCGCAGGCAATCTACTGCATAAAAAAGGCGTCGACGCGTCTCGACTCTCGACTGTTTGAACATCATGGGGAAGTCCTGTCAAATGATATCTTTTTTTATAACTTATCCTTCATTTTCCTACTTTTTCTTCTTCCTCACGTTTATTTTTTCTTCCTATTTTGACATTACTCGGTTCGTGGCTAAGTTAAGGCACACTATAAGCCAATTAAGTTTTTAGATCCCTACATAGAAACCTACTATATGAAAAAATAAGATAAACATACAGTAACTCAAAAAATTAAGGGAGTAGGGAATAAATCCAAATTTTGCATTAATTTCTGACAGGTTGTATTTCGGTGAAAAATCGTCGTATCTAATCCTCAAAATAAGCATTTGGAAGCTTCAAGATTCTACTTGCCACGCCTTTTTTTATAAACAAAATTAAATGTTGGTGTGATTCCTGTTTCCTTTTTTAAATTGATTAATGAATAAATAAATCACTATAAATGAAATCTAAGAGTCAGTCAATGCAAAACACCTGTCAAGTGACGTGCAAATTTAGGCACTAGCTCAACAAAGCCACAAATATCCAAGATGTTAGTTGGAACTTGTTTTGCTTGACCACCACACAAAGAAAAAAAATGTAATGATGAAAATTAATTATTTGTACACGGAGAGCCAAATGAAACAAGATATCTAAAAAAAGAATCACAATACATTATCAAAAAGAAAAAATATTATCAAAAAGACACTGTCACATATTTGAGTAAGTAAAATGCCAAACAAAATCAAGTACACTCTAAGAATTTTAGTCAGCAATAATCAATATATCAATATCTATGAAATACCCAATTAAAATGATATTTTACCTGTTCACACCATTAATGGACGTGGTCGGATGGTATACAAAAGAGAACTTACCCCTGGAGGTTAAAATCCCATTAGAAAATGGACCGGGTAGCATGCAAACCAACACAACTAAATGCAAGGCACAAATTAGTGTTTGGGAGTCTAATATTCCAGAATATGGAAATTAATGAAACGACACCCACACCACAATCTCCACAGGAAAGTAGATGGCGCAGAAAACCGTTTTAAAAGAAGGTTGAATAAGTAGCCTTGAAGAATGTATATTTGACAAAAGGAACGGAGAATAGCCGCTAAAGAAGGTATCTTGATAAGTAAAGAAGGTATCTCGATAGGAAATCAAATATTCATATACGGCTAGTACGTGTAGAAATCACAAGGTGCACTGGTTGCCAATGGGCAACACCAACTTTCTCTACGAGGGACCAACGAAATTTTATGAGGAAATTTCTGAGATAGTCGTTAATAATACTATAACTCTAGTGTAAAAAAGATTTCAACACAATACTGAGTCGCTGAGAGAGAAAGATATAATACGTGTGAAATTATAGAATTAATAAACTATGAAATTTACCAAAAGAAAATCATTGAAAAGGCTTTAACCTAGGAATCGGTACTATATAATCAATAAAGAGAAATTCAAATTACTGATAAGTGATCAACAAAGTAAAAAAAAAGGTTACGTGATTTTGGCCCGTGACATACTTTCTGAGATTTATAGCCGAAAAATGTTAGAAGCGACGATTATTTTGCAATAATGATATAAATTTTTTGGAAAATGTTTACCTTCTTTTTAGTTCACGCACCTTAAAAAATGTTTCCTCTTAGGCGACTGGATCAGATATCCCGTTTTTATTCAGCTTGAATATACTGTTTTTAAAATCTCGACACGATCATTTGACATCCTCGATGAACAACGAAGTGGGAGGCCGTTGATCTCAGAGGAAGTTGTAGCGAAGATTGAGCGAATCTTGCTCGAAGATCAGGCGAATCACGATAGGGAACATCCTCATGTCTCACAACAAATGAAGGACTAAATCGAGCGATTTGGCTTGGAAGTCATTACCCTTACAGTTCTGACAGAGTTTCCGAAATTGAAGGCGCACCTAGGCGGTCAGCGGTTCGACACGGGCGCGGATTTGGGGCGGATTTCCTTGAGGTAGGAATGCAGGTATCTAAAAAAATGCGTATCAAAAGATGGCGACTATGTAGAAAAATAGTTTAAAACTCAACGTTTCCAATGGTGAATTCGTTTTTTCAAATAAAAAATGCCTTGTGCCTAAAATAATGTGGGCACCCTATTTTTGAAAAACCCTCGTATCTGACTGAATAAAAAAGGATCCTTTTGTCATCGTCCACTGATATCCCGATAATCAGTGATCGCACAGAAAATATAAGTATTGTCGAAAACTAAAATAAACTTTCTATAAGATGAGATTGCAATTTGAGTATTTTTTTTAAGCAAGTCAGAAAAAGTTACTTTTTGCCCTGTTTTGGAAAAGTCACTGCATTTTTGGAACTGCTAATGAAAAAGGTTTTTCTGTACCTCAATGTATACTCAATAACCCTACACGGCGGCAGATCGATCCATTGTACGGTTCCCTCCGGACCGATTGGTCAATATATGAAACAAATTAAAGGAGCATCAAAACATCATGTAATCTGGTCGAACTTAGAAAAATTATTTTTCAACTCTTGTTGACACCATTGGATATCTGTAATAGCACCACCAGTTTTAAAAATAGCAAATTGGAAAAATTTTGTTCTCTTATTCATGGAATATTAAAAAAATGCTAACCAGGGCCGGATTTTCAAACTATGACCAATCGGTCCAGAGAAACCGTACAATGGATCGATCTGCCGTCATGCAGGGTTATTACGGTACATTGCGGTATAAAAAACCTAAGAACATTAGCGTCATTATTAGTAGTTCCAAAAATGTGATCGATTTTCCAAAACAAGGCAAAAAGTAACTTTTTCACACTTTTAAAATCAACACCGAGGAACAAAAAAATCCTCACAGTCTGACTCTTATAGCAGATTTATTCCAGTTTTCGGAAAGTCAGATATCTCCATGCAAATGACCGTATCAAGATTTTGAAAATAGGATATTTAAGCGAAATATGATGGTCTAACAGAAAAAAATGCCAGTGGACTAAAAAGAATATAGCAAAAATGTTGCAATGAATGTTCCTTGCGCTATCTGTTAGAACTACATAAAGCTGTTGCTCCTGAAATTTTCTGGCTAAAAGACCTGAAAATCCAAACTCTAAAGCCTCAAAATACTTTTTTTAAAGTTTAGCTTCGAAATACAGCCTGTCACCGAAAAATTTGGATTTTTTCCTTGCTCCCTTAATCCTTTGAGTAGTGTATGGTGGATCAAAGGTATTAAAATGCAACAGTTTATTTCTTGCATTTTTTAAATATGGTGATCAAATATGAAGCCTCATGCTTGTTTGACCAATAGAATCACTCGTCTTGACAGAATCTTTTTTACTGTAAACGTTTCAAGCTCAAAGGTAACCTTCTCCAGTACTATGTCAATACATCTTATTTATCTTCCAGGTGACGGTACGTTTGTTTTATCTTAACATTATAACATTCCAATGCAGTGAGTTACTATAATAGTCTAGAAGTCCTGTAATATGTTGAGATTGCGCGAGGTCATCATTCCATATTTTAAGATGGCACTACGCAAAACCAGGACCGCATTCCCGTTTCCAAAAAAGGACGTCCAGCCCTAAAAAACAAAAAACAAGCATGAGGCTATGTGTCATTTTTTGATGTACCTACCAGATACGTCACTCTTATCAATCGTCCCGAAAACGCCAAAAGCCCTCAAAAAAAAAACGTGAAAACTTATAACAGTTGTCGTAACATACCCGTTAATTGTTATGCAGTCTTCGGCTAATATGTTGCAAGTGCATTGTTTTGCACGTGAAACGCGAGAAATTCTACTTCAACATCTAAAGTGAACCATGTTGTCGGTCCTGTGAGAAAAAATAAGACACAACAGTGTGGCCTTAAGATGACAAAGCAGAACATTCGCGCTTTGAGACCCAACAAGAAACCATGAGAAAACACTCACTTACTCTCAAGGCCTTGCCTTCTATGGACCCTTCGTTCGTATTTACTTACTTATTTTTTATATTGTATTTAGAGAGTAAATACATGTAAATCATTATTATTATTATGCAAAGGAAAAGAAAAGTACAATAGGCAACCTGGGCTCCAACACACCAAGCTGCTGTTCCATTGCCAACTAGTCACTCCTCACACTATGAGGTAAGCAACTAGTTGGACGGCAAACCGTGTGCCTTAAGTAGACGGATGGAACCGAGGATGATCGGTTTCTCCATACTTCCGGCTGAGATGCTTGCTCGGCATACCGGTATGGATTTAATTGCAGTGTATTCCTCATTCCATCCTAGGATTCAATGACCATAACTAGCAGACTGACAGTGTGGTCTGGCCGAAGCCTGAAAAGTTGATTGAGGAGCTCCTGGTATTTGGTCCGTTTTCCAAGGAAACGAATAATTTCAGTAAATCCGGCATTTCTCGTTCTCCACAACGGACCAAATATCCCCTGGAGCATAGGGCAGTATAGGTGTTGTTGTTCTGTAAACGTAAGCGGTGCCAGCGTATACAGTATACGCTAAAAATAGATGCATAAGCGTCTTTGACGTCTGTCGACGTGCTCTGCAGTTGGCATCGAATACATCCGCACCTATAACCCTACCACCGTATATCAGGTTGTTGAAGACCCCAGCTGGCAAGCTATAATGGATCATTTGTATCATTATTATTATTTTTAATATTACTACTACAATAGCAAATTTTATTTTTTTTTTAAATCTGATTACATTGCTCTGATCAACATTTAACTTGGTAGGTTTGCATTGTCATATTAAAATACGTAAGATTTGAGTAATTTCTATCATACCATCTCAGTAGGCGACGTAACAAAAAATTTGCGGTTGCGTTTTGAACTATACAGGGTGGCCGAAAAAAGTTTGCAACATTCTACCAGCGGTTTTTAGAGCTTAGAATATGATGATAAGTTTATATAAACATAGGTCGATAAACGTCCCCTAAGGGCGCTACGGTCTTTTAAAGGGGCTCCCCTGAAGATGGTTTTTCCTTAATATTTCCGACACGTGTTGAGATAAAGACAAAATTTGGTATTCTAGCCAAGTTTTATATGCTGGATTTAAAAATATTAACAATTTTAGACAGTTTTGTTTGGAAGCGTATGTAACAGGGACGGACAAAATTTTTGTGTGATTCTATTTTTGAAATTCAATTTTAGAATTTGAAAAGTTAGGATTTTCCACATAAAAAAGGTACTCTTATTGAATATCGATAAATTGTGCCATTTTTGAATAAAATCAAACTAAAAAATTGGCCACATGATAGGAAATGTACTGAGAATTTAAATGAATTGTTGATTATACATAGTTAGCTATGACTGCAAACAAAAGTTGTTTTGATTTGCTATGACATATTTTGACGTTAAGCTGACATTGTTAGCAGTGTAAAATTACTAGATTACAATCAAAATTTTTATTAAATCGATTTAAAATGCCAAGATTTACAGACAGACAACTGACTGACATGCATTTTGTGTACGGGTTTTGCAATGGCAGTTCATTGGCAGCGGTAAGAGAATATCAAAGAAGATTTCCCAATCGCATAGTATCTAGACGTCGAATGTTTACTGATGTTCACCGGAATTTGTCAAACCATGGAAGTTTTCAGCGCATGCAGGGCTCAGGAAGGCCACTGGGAAATCATCGTATGGATATTGCTTTAAATATGTTTGAAAATAATCCGCAAATAAGCATACGAAATGTTTCAGAAATTATGGATATACCTCGATCAATAGTAAGAAAAATTTATTAATACCCATTTGATAGTTATCCTAAAAATAATAATTTTAGATAGGAAGAATGACAAGAATGCAAGGATTACATCCTTATCATTTTAAACGGGTGCAGCACGTAACGGAGACAGATTTTTTACAACGAATCGAGTTTTGCCAATGGATATTAGCAAATCAAAACACTATTCCTAGAATATTATGGTCGGATGAGTCAATATTTACTAGGAATGGTGCTTTTAATTTCCATAACATGCATCACTGGTCAGATGAAAATCCAAAAGTTGTTCGCCGTACACATTTCCAACATAGATTTTCATTGAACTTATGGGCAGGAGTAATTGGGGATCAAGTAATTGGGCCTATTGTACTTCCCAATCATGTTAATTCAGAGGTGTATGTGAACTTTATTCAGAATGAGCTCATGGATATAATACCATTGGATGTGCGCCAGCAGTTTCAAGAAAATATTATGTTTTTTCAACATGATGGCGCCCCTTCTTTTGTTTTTGCCTAATGTTAGCTATGTTGCAATAGAAATATGTATTTATGTAATATTTACCAATTATTAAATTAGTTTTTTCGTTGCCATGGCTAATTATGCAACAATTCATTTAAATTCACCGTATATTTCCTATCATGTGACAAATTTTATTCAAAAATGGCACAATTTATTAATATTCAATAAGAGTACCTTTTTTATGTAGAAAACCCTAAATTTTCAAATTCTAAAATTGAATTTCAAAAATAGAATCACACATAAATTTTGGGGCTAAAATAACCTGTGTCCGTCCCTGTAACATACGCTTCCAAACAAAACTGTCTGAAATTGTTAATATTTTTAAATCCAGCATAAACAACTAGGCTAGAATACCAAATATTATGTCTTTATCTCAACACGTTTCGGAAATATTAAGGAAAAACCATCTTCGGGTTAGCCCCTTTAAAAGACCGTAGCGCCCTTAGGGGACGTTTGTCGACCTATATTTATTTACACTTTTCTTCCTATTTTAAGCTCTAGAAACCGCTGGTGGAATATTGCACACTTTTTTCGGGGCATCCTGTATATAGTTTCTCCATCCGATTAGCCAATATATCACGTATATATGCGAAATCTAATATGTCTGCGATTGCAATATTTCTTTATTGTATGTACGTGTCAAAAAGCTTCAAAAGCAAACTCTACCGCCGCCGTGCTTGCTTTCCACCACACAATTCGATTTCACTCTAATTGTTTTCATTATTAATCACTGTACGTCTCACCCTACATCCGAGATATAATTCAATAGCTGTATGGCGATCGTGCTACCTCCCTACGGTGCATTTTTCTATTTTGCTGGGAGCCGGGTCAGCACATGGAAAGAAAGTTTTCCAATCTTCTACTTTAAATCAAGTGCTCACACGTTCCGTTGTCATGCACCTGCCTTAGTGCATTACAATAGTACATTACATAGCTTGGTGGAGTAGTATACCATATAATGTCCAAGAATTATTATTACTATTATTATTACACATAATAGAGGAGTTAGTAAAAAGCTAGAAAACCCATATAGATATAAGAAATTAAATATAGAAACAAGATTATGTCATAGGCAAACTAGAGTTCATCGTGCACCCACCAGTCAGGAAAAATTGGCGAGGTGTAGCTCAAAACTTCTTTTTCATTAGTTTATAGTTGTGGCCTCGCATGTGGTTGGCATTGAGACGGGAAAGGGAGGATATCTCGGTACCGAAGAAACTATGCAAATCTCTGTATGTGATTACCAAGTCCCTCGTAAGCGTCTGTTGGAGAAGTTAGTTGACTTGAATAGGTTCAGCCTCTAATCATAACAAGGTCGTTGGATAACGTAAGTAATGCGTGTAGTCCTTCACTGAATATTTTCCAACATTTCTTGGTCACGTTGTAGCGTTGGATATCAAACAGGTCCAGCGAATTCCATAATTGGACTAACATATGACGTGTACAGGAACCCATCGACAGATATGTGACGGCACTTGGAGGATATTTTAATAAGGTACAGACTCCTTTTGGCCTTCCCCGGAAGCACGAAATATTCATTTAATATTTTTTCAATACTTGATAATATTTTTATCTTACTTAAGTATTTGTTACCTCAAACAAATATTTTGAATATAGTATTTTTATTAAATATTTATTCAATATCTTTTAAATATTTTAAATACAATATTTACTTTATAGTATTCATTGAATATTTACTTTTCAATCAATGGAAAATATTAAATCTCCATTACCTATTTAGAAAATATTCATTAAATATTTTCAGCTACGGCGCATGTGCGTGTGACCCCGCGCGACCAATGGCATAATGGCAAACCGATCTGAGCCGACCCCTTTTGCTGGCATACATTTTGCCTTTGGGTTTCACTATAATAGCATGCTTCCTATGTACCTCCAAGTGGGGTATATTATTTGAGTGTTTTTTTTGTGGAAAAGGGAAAAGTGTAAGTTTTTCGATAATTACATAGCTTTTTTTATCTTACGAGTATAAAGGTGTTTCTAAGACCATAAATAACTAGCCTTGAAGTGCAACAGTTATTTGGGATTGGTGGATTTATCTGAAAATGGATACAAAAATGATATTCATAACATCCCAATGAAAAGTCATATAATCGCAACTTGATCGAGGTACATCAAAAATGCTTCTTTTAAATATCTCAATTATTTTTATTTTCTTTGTCGTAGTAGGGGGCAAATCAGCTGTAACTATTTTAAAATGTTTAAGTTGAACAGCGACGTTCCAAAATTTTAACAGTCGAAAACACTATATCTTTATCCCTTGAACTACAATATAAAATCACAAAATTGTTATGGCTAAATTAGCGCCCTTACTACTGCAAAAAAGTCGCATGTCAACAAAATCAATAAGTGGTCCGTTTTTAAAAACGTTTTCTTTGAAAGTTAGTCAAAGGATCAAGTCGTGCCCATGGATATTTTTCGTCAAGATATCTAAAATAACATACCAAAATTTTTTCATCATAGGAAGCAAATGTGGGGTCTTTTCAGATGCATTATAGACCTGCTTTTCAGTGACCCAGTTGCGATACTCGGAGAAACTCAGCAGTGCTCAGCACCAATATTGTTCTACTGGATTTTATATTCCCATAAAGAGAGAAGAGGCTTACAATGTTTTCTTATTGATATTTTTCTAGCAAATCAAACCATTATACCTAGAATTAATTTTCTTTATAAAACCAATTTTAGTATTCGTACAGATTTTGCTAAAATAACCAATGAATAATTTTCTATATACACTGAAAATATACTAAGTGACATATAAATCTGAACACCCAGTTCAAATGGTTTTATTTTAATAAAATTTTGTATAAGTACTTAATGAAGCATAATAAGTAAATGATAAAAATTTCAAAATGATTGCACTGCTTTAAAGCCCTTTGACCTTTAATAATGTGTGGATGCACCCTGATGTGCTACGCATTCTCCAACGCGCTTAGGCATGCTTCTGATCAGGTGGTCAATGTCCTCCTGTGGTATCTCATTCCAGGCAACCACCAACTCCTCTCGAAGTGCTTCTAGAGTCTGTGGAGGACGTTGCAAATTGAGCAATCTCCTACCCATCATATCCCACACGTGCTCAATTGGGGATAAATCGGGAGATCTTGGTGGCCATGGTAACAATGTGACATCATTATGTTGAAAGAAGTCTATTGTGACTCTTGCAACATGTGGTCGGGCATTATCTTGTTGGAAAGTTGGATCTGCCAGGGTGTCAAGATAGGGTAAAAGATGGGGTTCTAGAACTTCGTGGATATAACGCTGCGCGTTCATGTTACCTCTGATGAAGATTAAAGGTGACCTGGAACCATAAGCTATAGCACCCCAAACCATAACTCCAACAGTGTGATGAACATGTCTTTCAACAAAAAACTGTGGATTCCTCCTTTCACCACGTCGCCTTCTAACCCTGGCACGACCATCGTGCATGCCTAAACAAAATCGAGACTCGTCACTAAAGACAATACTGTTCCATTCCTGATCCCAGAGTGACTGTTGTCTGCACCACTCAAGGCGATTACGTCGGTGTTCTCGAGTTAAAGGGAGGACCCAGTGTGGCCGGTATGAAAACAAGCCAAAACTTCTCATTCGTCGGTAAACACTTCGCATGCCAATAGGTCTTCCGTGTTCTGCAAACCATTCATTTGCAATGGACCTGGTAGTGGAGAAACGGTCCCTTAAGGCCAATAATCTTAGGCGGCGATCTTCACGGTCTGTTGTTCTACGGCGGCGTCCAGTGCCCCTTGCTCTTTGTGTACGGCCTTCTCGAAGCCATGCCTGACAACACCTAACCACAGTGTCTACACTTCTTTGCACTCTAACTGCAATTGCCCGAAAAGAAAGTCCAGCTTCCCGAAGTCCCACTATACGGCCCCTATCAAACTCACTAAGTTGACGAAATCGTACAGGTCTCCGTACTCTAGGCATCGTAACCGATCGTAAAGGATGTCAAGAACCAAAATCCGCCAACGTTGATTCTTTACTGCGGCTGAAATATTCATTTTTAGAGCGTTAGTGAATTAAAAGAAAGCAGTATAAAAACCAGAATGTCCAACTGATAAGGCTGAAAATTTTTTCACTTGTTATTTACAGTAAGATAAATACATTCACCAACTTTTATTAAAATGAAACCATTTAAACTGGCTGTTCGGATTTATATGTCACTTAGTATATGTAACAGATTGATGCTTGAAAATCCATACATATTTACGAAACATATTAGATATTTCATCAAAATATAAAATTGATATTTAAAAATCTTTCCTCATATATTTTCTTAATATTTGGAAAAAATATCGCAAATACTACAAATATCTATAATGAACATTTTATGAATGTATAACAAATATATTTATCAGATATTAGAAAACCGTTGGCTACAAATATTTAACAAACATTTTTTTAAAATATTTAATACATTTTTAATGCTATCGGGATTAGTCGTTGTGTATTGTATATGTTTGGACCATGATAGAGTAGTAGAAAAAATATCGCAAAAATATGTGAATAATTATATATACTACAAATATCTATAATGAATATTTTATGAATATATAAGAAATATATTTATTAAATATTAAAAAATCTGTCGCTATAAACATTTAACAAACATTTTGTTCTAAATATTTAATAAATATTTAATGCTATCGGGGCTAGTGTATGTGTATTGTGTATGTTTGGACCATGATACAGTATCTGATACAACAACTCCTAAATCTATGTGAGTGGAGAGAAGGAGATTTTCCGTTCCCGATGATGTAGCTGATATTTGGATTGTTGTTTCGAACGTGTAGAACTCAGCACTTCTCCAAGTTGAGGGGTAGCAGCAGACATCTTCTGGACCATTCGTAAACATTGTCGAAGTCGCGTTGAAGGATGTTACCATAGCCACAGGGGATGTTGAACTCGTATATATTTGTAATATGTCACAAGGTAGATCCGACCTGTATAGGAGAAATAGTAAAGGTCCGAAGACGGAATCCTGAGGAACGCCGCTAGTTACCGCGCTACTGGTTCACAGTGAGTCACTTACCCTCACCGCGAACTCTCTGTTACTAAAGAAAGCCCTTATTCATCTCAACAGGTCTCCAGTTATTCCAGATTGTAGAGAAGGGGTGCGTGTGGTACCCCGCAGAACAAACAAAAACTTTGTCCGATGCAAGAAGATCAACTTTTTGTAATTGTACTAAGGTGCATCCAGCAAACATTATGGAAAATAGTCGAGTCCCATAATTTCTCCCACGAATCGAGGATTTCACCTTGTCTAATACACATCATTCAGCTGAGTTTGCAAATAGCACCACTACGCTCATTCAAACTGACGTACGGTGACGTGTGTACGCCATACGCCAACTACCCACTAGAATGCTATCATAGAATTCTATCGGGACTAACGGGACCGCAGTCAGGGAAGCCTCTTAAGCACATTTGCATATATATTGTTCACCCGACGCTTCGGGCATGAGCGCATGAAAATGGGAGTAACCATCTTTTAATTCAGCAAAATGAAGAGAAGGTGCTATAGTCAATAGTGTGGTCCATCTGTCTGTTATTTTCTCATTTTTGTAAATCTTTCTTATACAACATTTATCGGCTTTACAATTAAATTCCTAATGACTTGAAAATTCTGCATCCAAACGAGTTTGAAATTAAATATTATAAACAAATTATTTTTGACAAACATTTCACTACACATTAATGTAAATGAGGCATAAGCGACCAAACCTATGGAAAATTTTTGTTTTGTTTTGTACTATAACTCAACTTTATTTTTCGGGGCTTTCTAAGGTAGATCTTTCTATTTTTTATATATACATAAGTGTGTAATAGCTACAGGGCTGAACTTGTATCATTTTTAAATGCCTTCAGCACTTTTTTTTAACACAACTCATTTAAATGTATTTTGCTATTATTTTTACCTAACTGTACCTGAATGTTGCAAATAAACATTATTATTATTATTATTATTATTATTATTATTATTATTATTATTATTATTAATATTATTATTATTATTATTATTGTACTTTCAAGGTAGGAATTACATCAAAAAATAATAACAAAAATTCCTATAAATGTGGGTCCAAAGATGCTCCCCTACGGAGATACAGGGTGGTGAAGTCTTATTTACGAAATTGAAAAAAATATATCTACGGAACATCTAAAGAGTTAGGATTTCGACAAGGTTTAATGGTGGTAAGTTTCTACGCTACTGATTGATAATGAGACATGCATATTATTCAATTAATGTTGTAATGAGGTAGGTGCCATAGCTTTCTTCACATACATACCTTTTCATAAGAATATTATTGTATTTTAGGATTTCAAATGCTCAGACTTAAATATCTAGAAAAAGAGTGAAGTGACAAAATTTGTGGAAAGGTGAGTGGTATTTTATAAGATGCACTTATTATTTTTGAAAAGGCCATTGGCGTAGAAAATAATTCCTATTAGTGGTCCAGGTACAGTTTCTGCATCCTTGGTTTAGTTTGGACCTGAAAGCTCTGTGTGCTTATTGCTGATGATGTGCTGCTTCACTGAACATCTAAAATGTTAACTCAATATCTGTACGAGCTCCATAGATATATATTTTTTTCTATTTCATAAATAAAATATCATCACTCTGTATCTCAGTAGGAGAACATCATCCGTCTGTATAGGAACTTTTCTTGTTATTTTTGGATGAATTCTCTACCCCAGGCATATTGGTATGCCCTTCTGAAACACCCTGTATAGAGAATACTCTTCATTAGATGATACTACTATTTACAGTAAAAAGTAATTTCTACATATAGTCAACGCCAAACAAAGTGGCGTGCACGTCATCAAGGTGGGTGTATTGAAAAATTTACATTGTTGCCAAACTTTTTGTAAACTAATAAAATTTATTATTTACATATCTAGGTTTATAAGCAATATTAACCTCAAATGAGAACAAAAATAATAGTATAATAAAATTATAGATCTGTACTTGCATAATCATTAAGTATGACAATTATTGATCAGATGACACTATGAAACTACCATATTTGATTGATAGCTTAAAGGTACTGAATAAAAATCCAAATGGGGTCCTCCAAATTTTATGCATGGTATTTATTTTACAGAATTCATACAGAAAAATGCATTCTAAAATTAGGTAAGCTACTGGTGTAAGCTTTTTCTGTACAATAAAGTTAGTCGGAGTTTCTTTCTTCAGCGCTGTCTGAATCTGAATCTTCATCACTCTCAAAGTTGATTATTAAAGGTTCGATGTCTGGTCGATCAAAAATTCGTTCTCTTTCATACCATTTAAAAATGTCTTGCTCAGTATGTCGAACACTATTTTTCCACATGTCTGGGGTAACCGTTTGTAGAGCCTCGTTCCACATATCCAAACAGTCTTTTTCACTGTTACCATCTCTACCAATATGTCTGTTATAGTAACCTTTTGCTATGCCCCAAATTAACTCAATAGGGTTAAATATACAATGGTAAGGAGGCAGACGAAGAACTTTGTGTCCATGTTGTTCCGCCAATTCATCAATCACGTATATTTTAGGTGGTTTGTTTCTAAAAAAGCAGTTATTTTAAGAATAGGAATAAACAAAAGAAATATAAACTGTCGACCAAAATATATATAATTAAGAAGCATTATGTACCGAGCAACAATACTCAATAGCTCTGTTTTAAACATTGTATTTAAAAATGGTATGTTTTGATTTGTCAACCAGTCTTGGATATTTTTTTTTGTCCATGCATTGTTGGGCACTTTGTTCAATATCATGCTGTGATAAGGGGCGTTATCCAGTATAATCATAGATGGACTCTCCAATTTTTCTAATAACTGATGTTGAAACCATTTCAAAAAATTGTCCTGGTTCATCTCTCCATGGTAATCGCTCAATTTTGTTTTCGAAGAAAATATCGCTTCACTACCCTCAATAAACCCATTTTCATTTCCAGCATGTAATATAATGTATCTAAAATATATTAGTTTTAAATTTTATAGTGCAAATTGTGTAAAAGTACATACCTTTTACCATCTGTTTTAATAGCTTTCACGCTTTTTTGGTTTCCATTTTGCCAAGAGCGACCTATGGTCCCATTTTGAAATATCCAAGTTTCATCGAGGAAGACAAACTGGTATAAGGCCTCAACCTTGGCTGGATTGTATTGCCTTAGAAATTTCACCCTTTTCAAAGCTATACTTGGTAGTTCCATGAGCCCTCGTCGCGGATTGTCCTTAAGCCACTTAAATCCAAGATCTCTAAGCAACCGCCTTAAAGACGTGGCACTACCATCAAATAATGCCCTATCTCTTAATCGAGACCATAAAGTTTGTATCGTAACTTGTTCTTCTGAAACCATGTGTAATATGACATTATAATTTAGTTAACAAATTAATGCAAATTTCTGATAAGTTATTATAATAAGATCTTACTTTTGTGATACATATTATAGATCACTTCTCGAATGGCACTTGTATCCAATGTCGCTGTATTGGTTACACGTTTAATATAACTCCGCTTTTTCTTGGGCGATTCTAAATTTGCATCACTTTTCACACCCTCGGAAATACGACTAACTGTCCTTAAACTAATTTTTAAAGCAGCAGCAATACGCTACAAAAAATGAAATAAAATTTCACTATTATTAATATACATTACATATAATTATTAGTAACCTACCTCTTGAACAGCGTTCAAAGGCAACAAAGGCCCGTTGTTGTCCCTTTCTTGCTCAAAGTAGTGCATTAACGAGGCCACGAGTTCCTTACACCGACTATTTAACTGTTTGGGCATCTTTATACACCAAAATTGCCTTTATCTACTCGTAAAATGAATAATTTTGTTTTGAAACAAACAGTTGTTGATTTACAGTATGCGGGGCCAAAGGATTTATAAAGATTTGAAATGCCACAAATTGATTCAGTGTCAAAATTAATACAAATGTCAGTTCCCAGTTTAAATAAGTTTCAAGGTGACAATGTGTCAACGCTGCGAAATCGGTTTAGTGCGTTTACATGTCGATAAGTGATTGGAGCGTTTGCAAAACATTTTATTTCGCATAATGCGTCTAAATTTATCAAAAAGCAACTTATGTGATATTTTAATAACAATGTTTATATGACTATTAACCATAATAAGAGAGTAATGACCATTTTACAATTTATATATCACATTAATATGAAACTGCAATAGAGCAATTGTTTGTGATAGAAACCTAGGCATTAGGTCGGGGAATTTTTATCGTGATGACGTGCACGCCACTTTGTTTGGCGTTGACTATATATGTGGTTTCATTTGGCCAGAAAAATATGTTTTTTGTCGAAATGCATAATATATCATTTTTGAGCCCGAAAAACAATATGAAAAACGCATAATATTAAAGTTATCAATGTTCCGCAATAGACTCCAAACATAGATTATAAAATCCCAAAGCATTTTAAGGGGTGTTGTTATTATAAACCTTTGTTTTTCAATTGTTTATCAAGCGCACGCTCAATCTATATTCTATGTAAATACGTAAACAACTTTTGAAAAATTTGTAGGGAGGCTTACGAAGGGAGCATAAATCGGGGCACAAGCTAGATGAAACAGGATACGAGGTCTGTAAATTAAGTAATAAAACTTTTTTTTTATTTTTTTAAATACAATTACAATTTTATATTATCACTCTCAAAATGTATTCCTTCTAAAGCAGCGGCTTTTTCATTCCTCATAGCAGTGCTGGAACTCCGATACTGGAATAGCCTTCAGCTGGTGGAAGAGAAAAAAGTCACAAGGACTCAAGTCAGGTGGATAAGGAAAACTCGTTTATTGACATTGCTATGTGACAAGGAGCATTATCATGATGCAACACCCAGTTGTTCTTGATCTGATGAACGGTAGTGTGAGTCAAATTCAACCGCTCCCCGATCATTCTGACTATCAACCGACGCGACGATCTGAATGCACAAGATCCCGGATTCTATCGATATTCTCGTCGGTTCTTGAAGATGAAGGCCTTCCGCTACGTGGTTCATTTTCAATCGACTCTCTTCTTCTGAAAAGTTGAGAAAGAGTTTCCGTTGCACTGTGCCCAAGTCTAAAGCAAAACTTGATGGCGCTCGGTTGCTAGAAGTTAAGGTCACTCATTTTTAGAACACAATAGAAAAAACTGTTTCACAAGAAAAATCGCTACGGACAACCAAATAACTCGAGCGAGATCATACTTGTACTGAAAGCGGATCACGTTCCCCTATCTTCCCTCCAAGCCCAGTGCCTCCAGTGTTGTTATGATTGAACGTCACGCTGCCAGTCTTTATCACTTAATTTACAGACCTCGTAAAACTCATCATAAAACTCTAAACGTAAGGATGACACGATGATGCCTTCTGCAGGGTGAATAAACAATGTTGTCTTGAATGTCAAGCTTGAAAATACATTATTGGTATACCTGTCAAAGACAGCGCAGAAAGGAATCTAAATTGAAATGACATGCAAAATGCGTGGAATTTTCCTTTTTTCATATTGTTTTCGAGGTCAAAGATGAGATATCTATCCATTTTAAATCGCTTACATCTTGGAAACTCCTAGCCCCAGAGAAAAGGCCATATGAGCCTTTGCTGTTAAAAATGACCCAAAAAATCTACAGAAGAATCTTCCGGAGCGAATCAAACAATTTTAGGAACATGTTTAAAAATACCTTTAAAACAATGTTCAACATTACTTTAGGATCTAAAAAAATGTAACTTCATCTTAAGGAGTCCTTTTTGAATAAGATGATGCAAAAAAACCTAATCGGAATTTGTTTCCAAATGTATGCGGAGTTTCTTCCTGGACCAACTGACATATAACAATGTCAACCGAGTTTTTGGGACAGAGACGATGAACAGGTGTTCAACTTTCCGGGCTATAAAATTTCAGCTAACCTCCACGGAGGTTCCACGCAGAAATCAATTTCAAGGGAGACATGTGCATAGATTAGATTATAGCTCGGCTAGGAGGCACGTCAGTTCGAGGCAGAACTGATTAAGCTGATATGCTAAGGGAATTCAAATATTTTGAAAAGCGCAGTCTAGAGAGAATACGTAATGCCCATCAGCATTTGTTCCAAAGACGTACAGTCTGCAAATATCAGAAGTTGGAATCTTTAGGTATTGAAGGCTTTTTCGGACATTAAATTGTTGATAAATCGAAAACGGTCAACCTTGGAGAAGAGTTACTAAGGGTCTGTTTGGTTCAGAATGATCTGGAAAAACAGAAAAATCTTTGACTGAAGCGAAAAAAAAAACATGGTTTGAAAAATGTTCAAACATATTTGCGCCAAGTTATTGCTTGCACTCTCTTGATTCATGTTAAGTGGCACATAACAAACGTAATTGTGGACAGAAATGGAGTGAAGTAGATTGACGCTGCACTTTCAAAGCAACGCCGTCATCTGTTCATAAAGGAATAAGGTCAGTACAAGGTAAACCCTCTAAAAAGAAAGTAGTAACGAACATGTACAATAGAAAAATCAAGCCGGTCAAGTCAGTCAATTAGTCCATAGACATTCCCCGCCGTACTGGTAGTTACCAGCTATCTGACAACATTACCCCCTTCATCGTCATACGCGGCAGCGCCCAATGAAGAAAACAGAACACCGGGCGCTGAATCTAAACAGCAGCAGGAGAAAAATCTATAATTCGGTTTTAACAACAAATGTATGAGAAAGCCCATAGGTGCGTAGAATTACCAAGCGTCTAAATATACTAATATAAAAAATTGAGCTATACCCGTCGCCTCCACCACCCCCTAATTTTCATCCCTTATTTTTTTTCAAAACTGATCGGCTGAGACGTCACAAAACGAAATTCGATCAATTTTTATTTTTTTTTGTTTTTCCATTTCCTCCGCCTCCACTGGAACGATTTTCGAAATGAGCGTAAGGCAGATAAACAGACTTATTGCTAACGATGACGACGGACCGTCCGATGAAAATGAATAACATAGTCTCTCATCATATGACTATCCCAAAACGCCCAAAAAACCCTATTACGTAGCATATAAGAGCTCACAAGATCACAACATCTCATTCGGGGAAAATAAAAACTGACTAATAGCTCCTAAGATCCTCAATAAACATCCAAAGTTTATACAGAAAGCTGTGTCAACATATTCCTGCCTCAACATCTTAGAGGAGAGGAGCTGAATAACATACTCGAGAATAGAGTACGTATAAAAAGCAAATCCGCCTACCACCCTATCTTTAGTGTGCCTCCAGGGTCGCTGTTTTGCTCAAACTTGAAAGGCGTCATATTCGTAGGTTGCAGAGCCGGCTCCACATATTGCTTGAGAAACACATACGTAATATTTATACAAAAATGTGCCAGCAGAAGAAATGTGGATCAACAACTACGAGGTCTGTGAATTAAGTGAGACTGTCTATTTTAATTTTTTCATTGATATACTTACAATTTTATACTGCCACCCTCAAAATAACTTCCTTCTGAAGCCACGTAGCGCTGGAGACGGTTCTTTTACTCCTCATAGTAGTGCTGGAATTCCGATACCGGAATAGGTTTCAGCTGGTCGGTTACAGCCATTTTAGATAGAGGTTATTTTCCTACTTCGGCAAGAGAAAAAAGTCACAGGGACTCAAGTCAGGCGAATAAGGAGGCTGAGAAGCCACATGAATGTTTTTACTTGCCAAAAACTCGTTTGTTGACATTGCTGCGTGTCAAGGAGCATTACCGTGATGCGACACCCAGTTGTTCTTGATTTGATGAACGGTAATGTGAGTCAAAATTAACTCTTCTCTGAACATGCTGACTGTCAACCGACGATCTGAACGCACAAATCTCAGATTATGGCAATGTTTTCATCGATTCTTGAAAATAAAGGCCTTCCGCTTCGCGGTTCATATTCAATCGACTGATGCAAAACCTGATAGCACACCGTTGCTCGAAATTGATGTCACTCACTTCTAGAGCACAAGCAAAATCTCTACGGACAATCAAATGACCCGAGCAAGTGCAAACTGGTACTGAACGCGGATCACATGTTTCCTGTCTGCTCTCCGCCCAGCGCGACTTGTGTTGCTAGATCGAACGATACGCTACCACTCTTATCACTTAATTTACAGACCTCGTATTAGGATGCGGGAAAAAATCTGCGAAATTTAACAGACATGGCGGTATTTTAAAGTTGAAGATATACAGCTACAACTCGTGCAACTGGCAGTTCATTGCATAAGTCCATTAGCCCATAGTTTGAAATAGACATGTTTGTTTTCCGTCTCTGAAAACTCCGACCAACCTCAGACAACGCTATTTCTTGCTCATTACCAACTCATCAAGGTCAAGTAGTCATGGAGACAGATGAAGAGAAAGCAAGCAGTGGGTATAGTCGTTTGAAGTACTGAAATTACTATGCGGAGGTAGGTGGAAAATTTGAAAATCTCCACCTATCAATCGATTGCTGAATTTGATCTTCATCCATTACGATGTAGGCAGCAGCGGTGGCCGCAGTAGTAGACTCTTCGGTCTCCTGATCAGTCGCCGTGCTCCCAGGAGAACTTTTTCTCTTGGCTATGGATGTTGTGATTGACCGTAGGTGGTAGACGGTCTCTGACTGTCGAACGCGGAGGTAACACCCGGCGGATCTCGTAGATGGAGCCAGAATGTGTGCATGTTGCATGCACACGTGTTACCTCGCTAGAGTCCGTGTGGCGTTCCCGCCTTTCCACTGTATCCCCCATAGCCCCACGGTACCCAATGGGTGTTTAGGCCTTAGGCCTTCGTGGTAGTTGAAGTATAAAAAAAATTTCGATGAAAGATGACTGTAAACGCCTAAGCTACCGGCTCATAGCTGCTCAGCGTTCTGAGCAATACATAGACAGGTGTCGCACTACCACCAAACGGTCAATCCATCTAGCAGCCGGACTAAACTCGATTATCGTGGTTTCAGAGAAAGAAGTCCTTTCCAATCCTATCTATTTATGCATATATGCATAGAAACCCATTGCTGATCTGCTCTTCCGGCTGCTAGGCGCGTTGATCGTTTTAGAAGTGCGACACCTATCTGTGATTGCCCAGAACATCAAGCAGTTATGAGCCGGTAACGTAGGGGTTTTCCGTCATCTTTTATGGTTGAGGATGAAAGTCAACTCTGCCAAACTATTGATATGTGGTGTTCGTTAGATTTTTCGCCTATCGTAACAAGTAGGTCGTTACGGCATTAATTTGTGAAACATTTTTAGCTAGTCAAACATATCATTTAATAAGCTAATTCTTTAATTACGATTTCAGTTAGTATTTTCACCAACATATATCGAAATTCGAGCAGATATTCCAAAAATAGCTTAATGCTCATGTTATTAAGAATTTCGTGCTGTTTGAGCATATACTTAATATTTGAAAACTGATCAGAAGAATATTGACCCTATCACTTTTAATACTTTTTTAGACACTTCTCAAGAGTATCAGACTGGAGATATTTAAGTGGAAGTCTGACAATCGGTTGGGGTTAAGTAAAGTTGAACTACGTGGCTACGAAGTCAAAGCAACTGAATATCGAGAGTCAAAGAATATCCGTTTATTAACTCTCTAAGATAAAAATGGAAAGATTACTTGAGAAAAGAGAGTGTGTTCTTCCGGTTCGCAATGGTTAGACGACGTGTTTCCAAATAAATGGATAGACTGAAGGGGGCCTATATAATGGCCTACTAGATCTCCTGATTTGACGCCATTAGACTTTTTTCTATGGGGCCATTTAACATCTATTGTGTTTTCTCCCCAACCTGAAAGTTTGGATGAACTTCGTCAACGCATCGTCGAAAGGCGCCATGCTATTCCACAAAATGTTTTTGAAAAAGTTCGTCAGGAATTTGAACATCGGCTATATCATTGTTGGGCCAATAACGGGCAACATTTTGAAAACTTGTTGAAATAAAAAGTGATATTTTCCTGTGTGTTTGTTTTCTATCTGAACAAATTAAGATAAATGAAGATTTTTCTAATTTTCTTGAAAAGGAATCGACCGATTTAAGAAAAATCAAACGTCAAAATAAAGGACCTTTCAAACTTGATACCCCTTGTAATTTAAAATGTTTAAGGGGGGGGAGGGGCAGAGGGTGAAAAGGGTGTGAAGTAGCTTTTGGTTAAAAAGTTGTCACCCTTGACAAATCTAATGTTGTGTCTCGGCGTTTTTTCTTTAATCAGTAGTTTTCGATAAATCTGTGGTGGAAAGTTTTCAAGTGAACACCCTGTATAATTTATCATATTTATGTAATCGAACATACATTAACGATCAACGACCATCCAGAATAAAGTTTCCGTAGGGAGGTTCTAAGCTTTATGAGTTATTGTGTTTTGGTCCACTCTCAGATATCTTGACAGCTAATTGAAAAGACGTAACTTTATATTGAATTCCTAATCGTTTTTTTTAAAGGACAGCTGGGTCTCGTCGTGGTACAACCCTATTGTTTGCGTAACCCTTGTGGCCTATGGAACTTCTGGGATAACTACCAATTCATTGTCAATTTACTTGGCTCCTGATAGTATTCTGATGTTACCACGATAACCACTGGTTGCCTCAATTTAGGTTTCCTATCAGTAATCAATTGATCGACGACAAAATAGCCTACAGGGGTACGAGTAGTCATACGCATTTTATGAAAATGTTACATTTGTGATGCGGAACCTTGTATCAAGCATAACCAAGGTTGTTTTGCTGAATTCCATCAAATAAGTGGACGCTTCGTCTGTACCTAGGTGTAATCATAAAATATATGTATAGTGGAATTATATAGGACATCATCAAGCTAGTGTTACCATTTATACTATCTGTGCTGACCGGCTACTGATACATACTGCTCCATGTTTGTCTAGTCGCCAAATGAAACCACATATGCTTGAAATTCTGTTTACTGGCGACGCTATTTCGGACACAACGGAAGACTTTTTCAACTTCAATTGGCAGCTATACAGCAAACTTTCCGAGTTTAAAATCAAAATACATGAGATTTGACTATTTAATAACATTCCATATCAGTACGCCTTGTAACCAAAATTTTGCGATCGGCTCCTGAACATCACTGGTTGACAAATAAAAACGGCGATCTATGTGCCATCTTTGGCTACCGAGGCGGTGTTGCCAAGCTGCCATAAAATATTCATACTCTTTGATACTAACCAGAACGGATTCATGGTTTTTGGTAGATACGTCAAAAAGTCGTACGAAATAAATAATCATATCGTCTTAACGTCAGGCTGTCTAAATAACTCGTGACTATCTAAAATAGACCGGCGATTTCTCAAATAAGCAATTTGAGGTTAGAAAACTTTTGAATATCAAACTGACGTACTTCTTTAAGAAAAAGAGTTAATCATCTATGTGATAACGTACATGTTTTGAGAAGAGCTTCTCTCGCGAGAAGTGCAACTTTATTGAATTAAAAATACATTTCTTAGGTTGCAAATGGATGATGAATACTACCACCATGAATAAACGTCCAAACAAAAGTAAATTTGGTTAAAAAATGCGTTCATTACAAGTGATGGTCAATGAATTCATCCAAAAAGAATTATCTACCTGGCACAACGCATATGTTTCCGAGTAAATGAGAACAGCCGTGCTTACACCCTATCAGCTGTTGTGGACGCCATATTTTTGGAGTCATCTCTTATCTCTCTCTAATTTTAATCGCCTTGACTAACTTTCTTCTTTTTATATAACTCAGATGATTACTACAACAGTGTGAACAGTTCTCTAACAGGACCGAATGATGTAGGTATTCCCATTCCCAGAAAAACGTCCAGCCCTCCAAAGCGACAAGCGAGCATGACTTATAACCTCATGCAGTTTTTCGGTCTAGATCAATGTATAACGCCCGGTCACATACTTCTATAGCCTCAGAAAGAACACTATCGCGCGTGGAAGCTTATTGCCATGTATCGAGCTCTCAAGGTCATGCAAATTTTCACAAAAATATAGCGTAATTCTTAGAGAGTCGCATTGCTGTCTAGTACCAAATACGCCCTGACATTATTTCTGGAGTTTCCAAATATTTCCTATCCGGTCCTGGCTGTATTTCTTTGCCTGTTGTCTTCTGCCATGGTAAACGGCTCCGGCTCCCCATGGATTCTCGACGTTATTCAATTGTCTACAACGAGATTTAAAAATAACTGGGTAGGCAAACACGATAAGTTAAGACCGCAGCTCGCACTGCAAACGACTGAATGGCTGTTTGAAAGTTCTCTGACGTGTTTCCCAATTCCGTAAGTGCTGCTTTTATGTACCTATAATCCAGAAACTGGAGGGAAACTGAAACGGATTTTTCTTTGTTGCTGCATTCTTTATACACCTCGTTAAAAAGATTCTTGAAGCTGTACTCCGATCTAATAGATATTCTAATAAATACTGAAGTTAGACAGTCGTCTAGAATGCAAAGTGCAGTTCGGGACTACATAAAATCTTAAGCCGAGAACTCTTGACACAAGTCGATCTAGAAGATATTGGGCGGGCGATGAATTTGAAATTACCCGTTCGTGAAAGTGCTGGGGGCGAGGGATGAGATCAGGATTCATGTTTAGGAAGCTGTCCGTCTCGCTGGAGAGTATTGGCAAAAATGGAGAACGAGGGGGTTCTGAAATCACTTGTTAATTTCCTGAAAATATTTTCAAGTGAAGTACAAGAATAGTTATGATTTACGGAAAATTGCCCAACCAGGAAAGGCCTTGTTGCTACGATGTTGTACCTTTCTATGTCCAAGATCTTATAATCATTTACCGCCTTAAGTAAAGGGGTAAAAGGGAAGTGGATAATTACTGCTCATCGATTTAAAATTCATCAAGCTATCTACATGAACAATAATTATTTAGAATAACGTTTTCCCATATTTTTGGAGTCAATAATTAATATGCGAATATTTAAGGGTGTGAATCTACGTGAAAAATTAATGTTAGTTTGCTTTATAAACAATGGTCCAAACATGTTTCCTCACAAAAACTAGGGGTATTGAAGTTTTAGGAAAAAAATGGAACTTATTAAATATTTTCAGAACCGCATCAGTTATTTTACTGATATTTAGTACGTAGTGAAAGTTAATAAAGTTGCATATTTTTCAATGAAAAATAAATTTTAGCTTTAACAGTGGCGTGCGTACGGGTATTGACCTCGATATTTTTAAAGAAAAAATGTTACGCCAATGGTTTTTGCCAAATAAAAATTATTTTTAAATTCTCCGTTCAGATTAAAACAAATGATCTCTCCTCAATTGTTTTGCTTCGATGCGCCATTTTTTAGTAAAAAAATTAAAACCGTTCTATTACACATTAGGGATAATGAACAACAACAACTGACAACATAAACATAACATTAAAACCAACGAAATGATTACAAAAATTGTTGAAAATGACCCCCTTCACTTAGTATGGATGCTTTCGCTCTCCTTCTCATGTAATTGCGCACTCGTTGAAATATTTCTGGAGTGTTTTTTATTCTATCACAAGCTGCAACTACTCTTTCTCTTAATTCCTCTACAGTGTTGATGGGACTTGTGTACACTAGTGTCTTAAGATAGCCCCATAAAAAATCTAAACTGTTGAGTGGTGGCCATTCTTGGGGCCTCCGCGGCCAATCCCTCGATTTGGATAAGCAGTTTGTAAATAATTACGAACCGCTACACTGAAATGCGCTGGTGCACCATCATGTATGTACCACATATTGTTTCTTATTACTAACGGAACATCAACAAGCAGCAAAGGCAACTGTTGTTGAAAAAAATTGAGGTAAGTCTGTCCGTCAAGTCGTCCCGGCAGGAAGAATGGGCCAATAATATGGTTGCCAATAATTCCTGCCCATACGTTAACCAAAAATTGGTGTTGGAAATGGGTTTCTGTTACGGCATAGGGATTTTCTTCTGCCCACAAATGATTATTGTGGAAATTCTGAATGGCATTTCGAGAAAAATTAGCTTCGTCCGTGAACAGAATCATTGATTCAAATTGCGGATTTTGTGTAATTTTTTGAAAATACCACTGACAAAAGGTCACACGCCTTGGGAAATCAATGAGAAGTAATGCCTGTCCTCTAAAAATATGGTAAGGATATAACAAAAAATCCACTAAAATCCTCCAAACAATTTGATGGCAAATATTTAAGTGTCTAGCGATCTTCCTCGTACTTGTTTCAGGATGTTCTTCGACAGATGTTCCTTTTCGGACAGAACCAGTTTCAACAAGACGACGATGAATATTAGAAAAGGTTCGACTATCTGGCAAAGCACGATCGGGATATCTCTGGTGATAAATCCGTCTGGCTTGCTCACCATTACCGTCGGCAAGGCCATATATGTAATGCATTTCCGCCATTTCTGCATTTGAATAATTCACCATTATTAACTAAACTAAATAATGAAAAAGATGTCACAGCGGACAGATTTGAATAACAGTGACTTGTCAGATGTCAAAAGCCAGTGACATATTCCAGAGCAATATTTATTGCTAAATTGCATTCTTCAATTATTACATTAATTTTCTCGAACAATAGAACGGTTTTTATTTTCATACTCAAAAATGGCGCATCGAAGAAAAACAGTTCGAGAGAGATCATTTGTTTTAAATTGAACGGGAATTTCAAAAATAATTTTTATTTGGCAAAAAAACCATTGGCATACAATATCAGTGGAATATCTGAAGCGGTTCTCAAAATATTAATTAATTTCCATTTATTTCTGAAAACTTCAACACCCCCAGGTTTTGCAAGTATACATTTTTGGACCATAGTTTATAAAGCAAACTAACATTAATTTTTCATGTAGATTCACACCCTTAAATACTCGCATATCATTAAGGAACACCCTATACGTTGCAGATGTATGTACACAAAACATGTATTGTAGATTTGTCTATGTTGTTATATTAATTAATCTGTTATAATTACATCTTTAGGTTGTGTAAGGTATACTATAAAAATTGTATGTAATGTGAATAATTTCATCGTTCGTATTTATTCGAATGTTGTTTGTAAACATTTTGAATAAATATTACTATTATCCTGGGTAACATCTGGGCAATCTCGAGTGATGCATTATTATTATCTGCAATGTTGAAAATCATATAAAATTACTCAGCCTGGTATAACAGTACGCCGTTTCTCAGTGATCAAAAACACTTGCTATGTATGTTCTAAGAATGTCCTCTTATCGCAATATCACGTTCTAAACACGTGCGTAAATAACATACCGCAGTTTAATAGAATGTGCTAATGATATATTGAAAACTCCTATTAGGAGCAGTTATCACACTTTCTAAAAATATACTCATCAGATGATTTGGCGAAGTCTTCCTAGAGAGTTCACATACATCCATTGGTTGTCTATTAGATATCCCCGATGGATACCCAGGATATTCACTGGGTGGACATATATCCAGTTGCCCGCCTATACCCATGAATGTTGATTTTACTAGTACTGTTATGTATTTATTATATAGATATCCTCTGAATGCTCCAAGTATCCAATTGTTCGTCATAGAAACATTTAATGTCTGCTTTAGGTATATCCAGATGATCTCGCCATAGGCACGCGAACCTGTCAAGTCCAATTTCAAGACAAAGAAGGATAAGTGAAAACCTAACAAAACACATCAACAATGTACACATCATAAAATGTGTTTTATCTTAATATATAAAAGCCTCGAAAAGCACTGCTCGGTTCAAGGACGAATTTAGGAATCCGTCTAAAGGGCGCACGGTGGTTATCGCAGCATTCATGTTTAGATGAAGTTGTTTGTCTCGGGGAGGGGAGTCGCGGCGAATGAATGAAAATTGAAGAGCGGGAGATGGGTGACTTCATGCTTCTGAAAGCAAATTCCGTTGTGACAAATGAAGAGCAGGGTGGAGGCGCAATTCTCACACCTCGATACAGAAATATCTTTATATTATTTTCTTGAAAAAAAAGCCGACTTGGAAGTCTTGGGGCACCCCCCAAATCCGCCCTTGTCACGGTTGTCCTAACTCACCGATCCGGTAAGCCTGGTCTTTTATGATGCCAATGTCAGATTTACATTCTTCATACAAATAAACTTTCTGCTTCCGACAATTTCTCCTTACTTATATAGATGGACGTCTTTCTAACTGTTTGGGGTTTTTAAGGGCAAAGTAGACCATTGAAGCACCACAAGTTGGCTTTGAGTGCTATAATTCTAAGAGACGGACGGGCCTGAAGACGTGCGTGGAGTTTTGAGAGCATGCTTTTATGTGTATATCGATTTAATCTACAGCTCACTGTATGACGGATTTACGCTCGACATAGATTTTTTAAATGAGTCAGCCTAGTAATTTGCCGGCTTTTATCATGTCAGTGGAGGATCTTAAAATTTGTGTGCCGGGGCTGGGATTTATGGGCCTTTAGTCGGCAGGCCTTATTTCATAAAAATACATTGACTCGCTATTAACTTTGTGGGGTACTATAATCCAAACCACAACTTTGATGTACAAATAATGATAACTATATTGAGTATAGTGAAATTCAGAAAAATGAAAGTGCCATGTCTCAGCGAACGATAAGGCTTGTATTTTGAGATGATGTCTGTGGTTTTTGGAAAGAGAAAATAATTTTCCATGCTACATAATTTTAAATAAAGGCAAAAATCGCTATTTTTGCACCTTTAGGTAAGGATATCTCGGTAGCTAGATCCAGTTGAGAGAATTGAACAACGGATGTGCAGTGACATAGTTTTTAGTGTAATGATAATAATAATAATAATAATAATAATATTTATTCACTCAATGTACAAAGATAACAAACAATATGAGTAAATAAATATAAAATCAAAAACAGGCCCAATAGAAGGCATCGCCTGTACAAGGACCAATAATTTTAAGTTGCAACTGTAGAATGCAAATGACAAAATTAGCTGCAGTGGATGTATTTACTTGATGTTCGTATTTATGAGTTTATGAATTTCAGTCCTAGATATAGAATGTAGCCACTTTTTTAAATTTGTTTTGAAACAATTTCCGAAACGTAAATCTTTTAAGTCTATAGGTATAATTTCATAAAATTTTGGCGCTAAATAAATATGACCGCTGCATTATAGATTTATGCGGCTGAGGAACTACTGTGCCACGAATTTTGTACCTTGTATAATGATTATGTTTAATTTTTTGGTCGATGTTTACAAATTTATGGTAGTGAGTGATACTGTGTGAGAAATAAAGTTGTCTTATATCATACATCCGAACATCTGCGTATAATTTGTCAGTGGGATAAAGTTTCGGTTTTTTAAATATCATTTTTAGAATACATTTTTGAAAAACATCTAAATTATAGATATGTGAGGAACATGCAGCTCCCCATGCTAATATACCATATGTGAGATGAGGCTCAATCAGTGCATGGTATAATGTTCGAAGATATTTTTCTGTCAATATATTCCCAAGGTATTTAATTTTGTAGGATACAAATCTAACTTTCTTTAAAATATAATTGACATGGATGTGCCATCGTAAGTAAGGATCCAAGACCACTCCAAGGTATTTTATGTTGGGCACTCTATTAATTTGCATTTTTTGATCATTAATGTTAAAGGAAAATTTTGTGTAATTTGGCAGATGTCTAGCATAAGATCCAAATGGTAAACAATGTGTTTTAGAATAGTTAATGCTTAATTTCTACTGTTAAACCACCGAATAATTTTGATAAAATCATTTTCAATTACATTTTTCAGATCAGACCAGTCAGTGCCTTCATACAATATTGCAGTATCATCTGCCAAACTGGTTATTTTGCCAACACAATTAATTTGGTAAATATCATTTAAATATATATTGAATAATAGCGGACCTAAGACAGTTCCTTGTGGGACACCACACTTATTATACATTTCTTTACTAAACGATCTTGATATCTGCACAGATTGTGGGCGATTTGACAAATAATTTTCGATCAGTGAGTACGTGTTTCCTCTGAAACCAATTCTCTCCAATGCTTCTAATAATAATTTGTGATTAACTGTGTCGAAAGCTTTCTTTAAATCAACAAAAATGCAGATTGAAGTGATTCTGTTATCAATATTTTGATGTATTTGATTTACAATTTTAGTTATTGCGTCCGATGTAGCCTTCCCTTCTGTGAATCCCATATTGATTTTCACTTAAAATTTTGAATTTTGTGAGGTATCGAATCATTCTAGTAGATAAAACTTTTCCAAAAACCTTTGCTATACTGGATATTATTGATATTGGTCTATAGTTGTTAACATCTGTTTTTGTTCCTGATTCATGTATCGGTATTACTTTATTTAAAATTGAGAGATATATGCCAGATTCACAGCGTTTGTTGATTAGGTAAGTGAGTGGTTCTGTTATGTCTTCGGCTATAATTTTCAAATGCTCGCTTTTAATTCCATCGAACCCACGACTTTTTCGATTTTTTAAGGACATAACAGTGGTGTATGCTTCACATTGCTCGACTTTATCCAAAATAAATGAGTTCAAAGATCTTTTTGGAGGCTGAGTATTGGGTACATCTGCTTGTATATTACTTGCCAAATTTTCGCCTATGTCAGTAAAAAATTGTACAAATTCATCGCATATTTGTTGAGTATTTTTTAATACTGTTCCCGATGTTGAATTTAACTCAGTGACACACTCTTTAAATTTTGTTTTCCCAGTAATCTCATCAATAGTTGTCCAAAGCTGCTTAGGATCATTTAAGTTATTATTCAATTTATTTAGGTAATGTTTTCGTTTGGTTTGCCTTGCAAGCTCTATAAATTTATTTTGATATTGGTTGTAGCAGTCGATATTCTCTGTAGTTGGCGTTACTTTCATTACATTATACAGTCTTTCTTTTTCTATTGCCGATGTTATTAATCCTTTGGTAATCCAGGCATTTCTGCTTTTCTCTTTGTGACTAATTATTATTACTTTATTGGTACTAATATCTATTAGTTTTTTTATTTTCTCTATGAACAGTCCCGCTGCTTTGTATATATTATTTTTAGAGTATAATTGTTCCCAGGATTCTTGTTTGACATTTGATATTAGTTTTGAATTGTCGACAAAAAATTTGTAATTTTCCTGGTGGTTATTAACGGTAGGGATGTTAGAATATTTTTCATTTGAAGATATCAGTAAGATAGTGGAGAAGTGGTCAGTAATATCGCTTTCTAGGATTATTGGTATACAAGTAATTTTGTTGGATAGGTCTTTCACAGAGCAGTGATCTATACATGTGCCACTGATGGTCCTCTAGGTAGGTTTATATAGGACAGAAATCCGTTACTTGATAGCATATTCAAGTATTCATTTATGATGGGATCATCATCAAATATTTATATTGACATCTCCCAAGAAAATATGTTGCTTTAAGATATATATGATCCAATATCCTGTTTTGTAAAATTTTCACAATACTTTCTAGCAGCCTGTGGGGGGGGGGGTCAAGAAGAACTAACTTTTTGGATTGTTCGTTTCGGCAGACACTCAAATTGTAAATTGTAAAAAATTTCGAAAAAATAACTTGACTAAAATGTCTGCCGAATGAATCATCAGATCGCAGTTTCATCATTTTTGAGTTCCTTGAACGATTTTACCTCGGAATTGTCATATACTATAGTTCCTAGTACTGCCTAGGGGCAGAGGTAGCGAAACAATGGAAAAATTACCAAAGCCCTAAAATTCATATTTTCTCACTTTGAGCGAACCGTTCGACCTAGGACCCTTATATCAGGCAACCAAATAAGTTTGTACGGTTTTTAGTAGAAAAATAAATTTTTTTATTGAGAAACAATAAGACACTATTTATTCGTCGAAGTAATTACCATCAAATTCAATTACCTTTTGCCAATGTAGAACCAATTTTTGTAAGCCGGTATTGTAGAACTCCTTGGATTTGGAGTAAAAAAATTTGCGGACTGCATTTATTGCACCTTCTAGAGTTGTGAGCTGTCGGTGCCTCATACAGTTGTCAAGAGAAAAAAAGGTGATAATCACTGAGCGAAATTTCGGGAGAATATGGCGGGTGCCGTAACGTTTCCCAGCCGAGTTCAGAAATTTTTGCTCGGGTCACTTTTGCGGTATGAGGCTTGGCGTTATCCTGCAAAAATATCACTTTCTTCCGATTGATCAAAGAAGGCTGTTTCTGGATGAGTCCTGCTTGTACTCGTTGAAGCTCCTCACAATACAAGTTAGCAGTGATGGTTTGACCCCTTTCCAAAAACTCATAATGGATAATACCAGTTGCTGTCCACCAAACACACAACAAAACCTTGTTTGGGTGCAAGAAAGCCTTGGGCGTGTGTGGTACCGAATCAGTAGGTGATACGAACGCCTAGAATTCGAATACAAGATCTATTTCGCAGGTTAATAACCGATTAAGGAATGGTTCATTAGCGTTGCGTGAAATGTTTGCTGAACAAATGGTAAGACGACTTAATTTGTTAACATTTCTCAGTTCATGTGGGACCCATTTGTTTAACTTCCACGTCTTTCCTATCGGATGAAGATGCAAACGAATAGTTTCAGGACTCTGAACATTTCTGCAAGTTCTTGGCACGTTGTCCTGGAATTTGCCTCTACCACTTGTCGAAGATCCTCGTTGTTCATGATTTTTGGTCTCCCTGAGCGCGGTTCATCGCTCAAACTGAGATCTCCCGAAGAACATTTTTTGAACCACATCTGTGCTGTTCGATCACTAATGGCATCATCCCCGAATGCGGTACATAATATTTTTTGCGCCGCCGCTGTAGCTTTTGTACTAAGTTTGTACCCATACAGCATACAACTTCGAATTAGTGTTTCATTCGTCGCTATTTTCAATTATTGAAACTAGGTATGTAACAATTTTCAGAAACTTTTTATGTGTGTGAGAAAAGAAGTATTCATACTAAAGTGACAACAGGTAACAAACAATCGCTATCGATCAACAACAACCATGGCAATGTGCGATATACAGCAACCACACAAGCTTATTTGGTTACCTGATATATTACAAAGCTCCATGCCTTCATAGATACTCCAGAGAAAAAAAATGAACTTTATCTGTGATATAACCGACGAAGCCAGGTTGTGGAATCTTGGTATTGAGTCTTATCATTTCTTTTAGTCCAACATTTGTCATAGAGCTTACTCTTATCTGGCGCACATTTTTTCATAAACTACCCTGTATGGCGTAAACTGTATTCCACCAAACAAGTAGTAAATATTTTGGAAATGCTCATTTCTGTCCGTGACAGGATTGTTGCGGGTGAAAAATAGGGCGGAAACTAGGGATATTTATCAGGTTTAGAGCTCTTTTGTCAGGTGCGCTGCCACTATTCAGAGTCAGTCTGGTGTGGAATAGCGGGATATTGTCTGCAAAATCGACTGCATTTCCGAGGCGTGGTAAGGACAGATTCATTTTTTTTTCTCGCGAGTAGTATGTCTAAGTATTAATTCTGATTTGTCTACGAATATTGCTATTTCTTCACAAGAGTTTATTTGATTTTCTTGTTAGTGAGTTAGTATGTACCGTTAGTACGTGGGTGTCGGACAAATCTTGGAACTGAATTTTGAACCAGTCAACTTCAACCAATTGACCTGAAATTTTGTACGCACGTTTGATTCACGTGACAATACAAAATGGTTTCGCTGCGCCATTTTGAATCCAATATAGCGGATGTTACTAAATAGTAACCCCTACAATATGGTTATCAAATAAAATGGCTTGATGGGAGAAACACAATAAGCATAGTGGCAAAATGGCGATTTACATATTTCATCGTCATCGCTACGGCATGTGTATCAAATGAAAGGGCTTGAGAGAAACACAATACGCAAAGTGACATCATTTTTAATGAAGAACATGAGACGTATTACAGACTTTCTTCACACCTGCGGCCCGCTATACAGTTTGTCCTGATAGTTATGACTTCCCTTTTCAGAAACAACTACGTTTAGAATATCACAGCCAATGTGTGGTGAAACAACAGCGAGAAAGTAAAAGAAGTGAAAAAAATATCACCGTTCATCGAAAAGAAATTTTAAGTACAGCTGTACCAGTGCAAGTCGTAAGTATTGTTCAAAGTTGTCTGCCGTAGACTCGAAGACACATGTATGTGCTCGACGTAAGCAAGCATCGGTTTAAGCTTTTCGAATAATCATGAAAAACGATCTGCATACATTCGCCAAGCCTCGGTAGCAATCTGAAGACACTCACCGTAAATTGAAATAACATCAATATTGTTGTATGAGTGTCCTATTTTTGAGTTTTTGTGCTTACGTTTGAACTAAACGAGGTGCAGTACCGGATTAGGTTTTATTCTGATTTGAGTGACTTTGCGGTGCCTAGCATCTCGCCAATCCTAAGACTCACGTTACCTGAAATGCTTATCTTATATACGCCGTATAAAGTCTTTGACGACATCCTGTATAACATTTTATTGAGTAGAACTCGATTACCGGAGTAGTTTCAAACACGTGCGGAATTGAGCACGACTTGCTTTATGGTTTCACAATGTAGAATACGACCTAGGATGCTCCACTTTATTCCCATCTTAGTTTTTATATTCATTACATTGTATATATTGCAGGTATGAAACTGGCATTGTTGATTATGATGCTGAATGGGTATGACATAGAGGCCAATATAAATAGTTGAACAATTTTTCAACAACATTGTATACTTCGATGCTGAAAAAATTTTGTCATTTCAATTTGAGTTCCATCTTTTTGAACATTTGATGTGTACCAAAATCTACTTTACGACGTTGCTTCAGATGCAGCACTAGCTATATTACTATAGTTTGTTCAAGGACAACCTTATCTACTATCGCACCAGAATCGGCAGCATCTAGCGGCCACATTGGTAACCCGGCTGACAATGCGAACTAGGATTCCGACAGAAGCTGCTGTTTTCACTTTCACAGTGATCGTTTCTGACAATAGATGGCACTTTGTACTGCCTTATTCCGATTAAAGCTATCCATCATGCAGGTCATGATTGCCTTTAAGATGGAAAGGATATGTTCTTAGAGGGGGTTGAAGTCGCTTAAAATATTGTATTATCATCAATATTGTCTCGCCCTCGTGTAGCTAGGACTTGAAGTGGCATGAAACGGCCTCGCGATGTCGATGTTAGGCAACCAGAGTTACACCATCATGCTTGCTGCTAGCAGAGCCATCTACAAGGAATCAAGTTTTTGCTAGCAAATGCTGGAGACCCTCGGGAACCGTCAATTCACTACATAAATGCCCGACCAGGAGGCGGAAGCCGTTAGTCACAGTCGAAACAGTTCAAACAACGTGGAATGCCATAGTCAGGTGCAAGTGTTACAAATTAGTGTAATACTGGGTGCGCCATCTATTACTTTTTTTTACCTATAAGTTTATGTGTTACCATGTGAGTCATAAGTGATGTGGTATGTATAATTGAACTGTCAAAGGTATGCCATTTATAGTCATGGATTCGTTTACAACACAACAACGCATTTTGGTTATCCAAACTTATTACGAAAACGGTCGAAATATAAAAAATACTTTTCGCAAACTTCGCACTAGCTTTGGCCGATATGGACGCCCTACAGAGCCCGCAACGTTGGATTGTTAATCGTTTTGAGGAAACTGGTTCAGCTGAAGGTCGTAGACTATACCAACATGCTCGTCCAGCTCGTACTCGTTAAAACATAGCCGCAGAGAGTGAAAGTGTGCGAGAAGATCCAACCACCTCGACTAGGCACCTTTCGCAACAATTGGGAATTAGTGAGACCACTTTACGCCGGATTTTACACATTGATTTACACCTCCATCCATACAAAATCCAACTAACACAAGAATTGAAGCCGGCAGACCATCAACAGCGGCGAGTTTTTGTTAACTGGATGCTGGAAAGAGAAGACGGATTTTCGGCCAAAGTGCTCTTTTCTGATGAGGCTCATTTTCACCTCAATGGGTACGTAAATAAGCAAAATTGCAGATTCTGTGGCGCTGAAAATCCACACCAATATCATGAAAAACCTCTCCATCCTGAAAAAGTGACTGTTTGGTGCGGATTATGGGCTGGTGGCATCGTTGGATCATTCGTCTTTGAAGATTTTTTTTTTTTTTATATATATCGAAACAGCCGCGCAGGCAGAAGCCTAAATGCCGGAACACCGCGGCTGCTATGATGATCCCAAAGAAATTTTGTTAATACGATTTTTGAACTGCCTAAGATTAGTAGAACTGGGAAAAGCTTCCTTCCGTAGGTTGTTCCACAATCTAGACACCCTCGGGACAAAGGAGCGGTCGTATCGGCCAGTTCTGGATGTACGAAGTTTGACACGGTTAGGATGGGACGCCGAAGTCAGGCGGGTCTGTCTGGCAGGCACATCGCGCGGCGGCATCATGGAAGAGAGCTCTGAGGAGCAAAGCCCGTTGGTGTAGCGATAGAAAAGAGCTAGATCGCCGACGGCCCGCCGGTGCGAAAGAGTCCCGAGACTGTCTGTTAGAGAAGAGTCATCCATCAGTCGGACCGCCCTCCTCTGGACAGCATCGAGCATGGACAATGTAGTCGGGGCGGCAGCACCCCAAATGTGTGAGCAATACTCGAGGCTAGGCCTTATCTGGGCCTTGTATAGAGTGAGAAGGTCATGCGGAGAAAAGTACTTCTTAGCCCTAAACAAATAGCCTAGCTTTTTCCCAGCAGCTGCAGCTATTGAAGAGATGTGTTCGTGCCAGATCAGGTCCTCGGTGATCTGGACTCCAACCAGCCGAAATGAATGGCTCTTTGGTAGAACTCGACCGTCCATCGAAACTGTATGAGCGCTAGGACGCTTTTTGTTCGTCAAAGTACAGTACTGTGTTTTGGAAGCATTGAACTGTACAAGATTGTTGCGTCCCCAAGCAGTGATAGCCTCCAGGTCTCTTGTCAGAGAAGATGTCGTCGCTAGTCTTCTTTTTTCCAGCTCAGCGGCAGAGATCGGCTTGTCACTCTGAATTCCTGCATGTAGAGTGCTGTCATCAGCGAAGCTGTGGATTGGGTTGATCGTGCAGGAAAGGAGGTCGTTGATATGTAAGAGAAACAGTGTTGGAGCCAAGACCGATCCCTGGGGAACACCCGCGTTGACGTTGTGGGATGAAGAGGAGAATCCGTCAATTACGACGGATATCTTGCGGCCAGAGATAAAGTCAGCCACCCATCTGCAAAGCTTTTCTGGGAGGCCGTAGGATGGAAGTTTGCTCAAGAGGGCAGCGTGCCACAGCTGATCGAACGCTTTCGTGATGTCAAGAGCAAGGACATGAGCCTCACCATGAGACTGGATGAGTTTACTCCACAGTTGCGTGACGTAAGCTAGGAGGTCCCCTGTGGATCGTTGGTGCCGGAAACCGTACTGCCTGTCGCTAATCAAGCTGTGACGTTCGAGGTAGTCCAGAAGCTCGCGATTTATGCACCTCTCCATCACTTTACTGATAACAGAAAGCAGAGCTATAGGCCTGTAGTTGTAAGGGTCGGTTTTAGATCCTTTTTTTGGGATGGGCTGTACATGAGCAATTTTCCAGTTTTCTGGGAAGGTGCCGGATTCATAAGATATCTGGAAGAGACGCGAAAGAACTGGAGCAAGCTCAGCTGCACATCTCTTCAGTACAGTGGCAGGAATCAAGTCCGGACCAGAAGCTTTGTTGATGTCGAGCGACAAGAGCACTCGTCTTACGGTCTTATGCCTGAATGTTACCTCCCGCATAGTGTGGGGAACCCTTTGAATTGACGGCACTTGGGCGTTGGTGGGGACGTCCATGACGGAGTTGGCAGCAAAGATCTTGGCTAGCACTTCCGCCTTGGCCTTTGAGTCGAATACAATAGTTCCATCCTGACACGTGAGTGGTGGAAGGCTACTGTGTGAGAAGTTCTTTTCAATCTGCTTGGCCAGCGTCCAGAAAGACCGACTGCCATTACGCTGCGACATTACCCTGTGCCTAACTTTTATATCATGCTGGGTTTTGGCATTGCGAACCGCTTCGTTATATTTGTTTCTGGACTCGACGTCGGCTTGTCTGTTCTCTACAGTGGGGTTTTGTAAGTAGGTTCTGTGGGCCTTGATCTTCTGCTGGCGAGCAGTGTCACACGATTTGTTGAACCAGCCGTTGGACCCTGGTTTAGGAACTTTCGCTGTGTGAGGGATGTATTCCTCCATTCCGACGTGGATAATTTCGGTTATTGAAGAACAGACAGTCGACGCATCCGCGTCAGTGAAACAGACATCTCTCCAAGGAAAGCTAGAGAAGAAGTCTCTGAGCCCCTCCCAGTCGGCATGTCCGTAATGCCAAGTTTTGCGGCCTGTGCGAGTTTCTGCGGCCACAGCGGCTTCTGACCGAAACCTAACCTCCACAACACCGTGATCTGAGTTACCCAGGGGGGACAGGACGGCAGTGCTGTAAGGGGCAGGATGCGTGGTCAGAAAGAGATCCAGCAGGCTACTGGCGTGTGACGAGACGCGGGGGAAAAAAGTAGGGCTCGTCGCAGCTGGGTCAGCCCTTGAGTAAGAGCGAACGCTTCGACTGCACGACCTGCTGCATCGGTCTTATTTGAGCCCAACCAAAGCTCATTATGGGCATTGAAATCACCGAGAAGAACTACCTCTGAAGCGGGGTGATTGATGTTCAGGAGGTCGATCTGGACGGCGAGGTATTCGAGTAGGTCATCCCAGTTATGGTTCGAGGGAGAGTGATAAAGGCAGCAAATAAATTTGGGTGATGTTTTGGAGTTGAGGCGAAGCCACAGAATGTCCTTCCGGTCTGATTCCAAAGAAAGATATCTGGAGCAGGAAAGGTGCACCTCGTAGTTTGGGAAGTTGAGATGGTTAATCGGTGCAGCCTCTGAGATTTTTGTCTCCGCCAAGAAAAGCACGGCAGGACGATTGGATTGCAGGTAGTGATGAACAGCATCAATGTTGCTGTTGATCCCGCAGATGTTCGAAAAACAAATTTTATCTTCGATCTTGTTCCCTCGAGCCCACCCTCCACCCGGACATTCCGAGAGTGGAGTGAGTTTACGTCCGGAGTTTTTAGTGCTCGAGGGATCCATCATCATTAATTTCTTTGTTTTGGTAGATAACCGACTGCATAGCTTAGGTGTGGAAACATGCAGACATTTATAAGACACCCTGGGAAAAGCTAGCGGGTGGTACTGCCTCGGTCGACTGGTCCTTGTCTACCACCTTCTTTTTACGTATTAGTGATGTTAAATAGACCTAAAGTGGCCCGTTGGCGGACTTGTACCGCCACCCGGCAATCGGTACTGAGGTATTCCTTAACGCGTGCGCAATCACTTGGACGGGAAGAAGTTGTATACCGGATACAACGACTTCCGGAACAAGCATTTGCCACGGCCCTCGCTCAGTAGGGATAAAACTTCTGCCGAAGAAAAGGCCATTACCGGCAAAGAGGAACGTTATCGCGGCATGTTAATAGACTTTTTGTGGCCACAATTGGATCGTATTGGTGCCGACGATCTTTGGTTTCATCAAGACGGAGCAACGGCTCACACATCTCGCCAAACAATCGCTTTATTGCACACGAAATTTCAAGACCGCATAATTTCACGAAATTCAGATGTCGGTTGGCCCCCGAGATCGTGAGATTTAACACCTCTTGACTATTTTCTTTGGGGATTTTTGATGTGTATGCGAATGGTCCCCGGACAATTCAAGGCCTAAAGCGCAATATTCGGACTGAAATTGCGGCCATAGACCCGATTATTCTGAGAAAAGTCATTGAAAATTTTGATGTTCGGATGTTGGCCGGTAAACGAAGCAGCGGTGGTCACATGGCTGATGTTATTTTTCGAACATAAATGGCACAAACTAACCTTTTTTTATCAATAAAAAAATTCGATTTCACCTCGTAAAAAGCGTGTTGATTTTTTAAATAGAAAAAAAGTAACAGATGACGCACCCGTAGTACTAAATTAGACTTTGAACAGTAAAACCGGTGTTGTCGTTACAATATTACAACCCCACTGGATCGTGATTAAGCTACAGCAATTAAAGCATTAAGACAATTAAGCGGAAGTATCTGAGTACAAAACAGGCAAGCGTACTCACCAAGCCTTTGTTTTCCGGTAAGAAACGTTGAAGTAAGCTAAAGCGAACTGCGTTCTTTTCTAACGAAGTGCAATCATGAGAAGCGCGAAAGTAGATCTAGAAGTTATCCATCCAAGTTTCATACAAAGGTTATAGGGACTAATACAAAGTTCCTTATGAAATGTCTTTCTGTATACAAGGGACACAAATACAAATCATTGCTTGACAAAATTTGAAGTGTTAACTTTATCCAATCGCACTTTGCTGGAACGTTGTGGAGACAAAAAGGACATCTCATGTTATACTCTATCGCCGTTGTTTAAAACGTTCATATAAAATAGTTACATTCATAGCGGTACACCCTATAAATGCAGAAAATAGTGGCAATATGTTTGAGATAGAAAATAGGTCCAAAAATAACACGAAACTTTTTTACAAATATGGGACCAAAAATGCCGCCACAGAGGTACAGGGTATTAATTTTAATAATAATAATAAATAAATAATAATAATAATAATAATAATAATAATGGTCATCCTTATTTGGAAATACACTAACTGATTGGCGAAGTTTATCATTCGCTACTCTTACACTTAACCAATCAGTTAGCGATTTGGTGACACAATGATAGAAATTTACGAACTATCTTAAGGACAACAAAAACAGACAGGAACAAGATCAGAAAATGTGTAAATTAATAATTACAATATATCGTAAAATATAGAAATGATAACATTAAGTGGATAGTGAATTTATAAACAGTTTAATTTTGTTGCGGAATGTAGACAAATAATACTTATATAGTGGATACCAAATAAAATCCGATGCACGTCATCGATCTGGAGCTGTGCGCTGTTGCCAGAAATTGCACATTTTCTTTTAAGCAAATAAATTTAATAAAATAAATTGTTTATATATACCTACCATTTACTATAATACCATTATATTAAAAATAAGTAAACTTGTTGTAAAATTAAATTCCTTTCTGAATAAAAACACCTGATTTGGTAGATATTCAAAAACACAAAATATTTAAAGAAGATAAATTGTTTTCTCGTATTTTAATTAATTTGATTATTTATTTATGATTTGGGAACTACAGCACTTTTTCAATTCACATCAAAGAGAAGAAAGAACTCGGGTGATGCGATGTTACACAATACCGGCAACTAGCGGCAAGGAGTACTCTTTATCGAGCCTGATATTAACCGCTTGGTATGGTTCAGTTGTATATCAATTCCGGAGTTTTATTACATTATACAGAATATATTTTGATGTTTTAACTATTCTGAATCACTGGAATCAGTAGAGTCATCGTTAACATGGATAATAAGGGGAAGAATTTCCTGTCTATCCATTACTTGTTCCCTTCTATACCAATTCATAACTATCTCCTCTGTATGTCTAATGGAGTTCTTCCACATATCAGGGGTAATAGTTTGGAGTGCCTCTTGCCACATTTTTAGGCAGTCATTTTCAGTGTGGCCATCTCTTCCAATATGCCGATTATAGTAATTTTTTGCAATACCCCAAATTAGCTCAATTGGGTTAAAAATACAGTGGTATGGAGGTAACCGTAAAACTTTATGTCCATATTGTTCTGCCAAGTTATCGACCACATACATTTTGGTTGGTTTATTCCTAAAAAAAATAAATAGGAACAAAATGCTTCATGTGGATACTGTATTTTTTGTTCAGTTAACCAATTCTGAATTTCAGCCTTTCTCCATGAGCTATTGGGAGTTTTTACTAATAACATGCTATGGTATGATGCATTATCCATAACAATCACAGAGGGTTGGGTCAAGCTTATTAGTAATTGATTTTCAAACCAATATAAAAAGTTTTGCTGGTTCATTTCACCATGGTAATCATTAAGCTGGGTTTTCGATGAAAATATGAGCGACGCACCTTCAACAAATCCATTTTCATTGCCAGCGTGAACTATGATATACCTACAAATGCATTTCATTTTTATATAGAGCTTATTTTTCTATACATTTGAAAGCCCACCTTTTCCCATCAACTTTGGTACTTCTAACACTTCGCTTGTCATTATCTTGCCATGAACGGTGAACGGTGCCATTTTGGAAAATCCAAGTCTCATCTAAGAAGACAAACTGATAAATAGCCTCTTGTTTATTTTGTACGAATGATCTCAAAAAACTAACACGTTTAGATGCAATATTGGGAAGTTCCATAAGCCCTCGTTTGGGGTTATCTTTCTCCCATTTAAAGCCTATTTCTTCTAATAGTCTGCTTAACGACATACGACTGCCCTCAAATAATTGCTTAGCTTTTAATTGCTCCCACAAGCCAGACAGTGTTACATGTTGTTCTACAAAAAATCAATTATACATTCTCTAATTCAAAATATGTTTGTTGGGCAACTTACTGTTTTCATACATGTTGTAAATAGTATTACGAATACCACTTGTATTGAGCCTTGAAATATTAGTGACTCTCTTTGGAGTACATCGTTTTTTACGAGGAGATTGTAAAACTTCTTTATCTTTGACTGCCTGTGAAATACCACTTATAGTAGACACGTTTAATTTCAATGCTGCTGCTACACGCTAAAAATACGAAAAAGAAGATTAACCTTAATGTTCCTATTACTTATGCTATCAACAACCGTAAACTCACCTCCCTTACAGCAGTTAAAGGCAAAAGTGGGCCATTATTATCCCTTTCCCGTTCGAAGTATTCTAACAAGCATGATATGAGCTCTTTACACCGACTGTTAAGTTGTTTTGGCATTTTGGATACTTTACACCACTTCACAGTAACTGTTGTTCTGAAAAGAACAATTTTTAATTGGCAAGGCAACGATTCAAAGCTCAAATAGCGCAAAACTCACAAACTAAACAATAAAGAACTAATAGTACGACAAAAGGACAATGGCAACTGATGTCAACAAATGAGAAGTGGCAACCTCACATTTTTCTGCACGGCATTACCAACCGAATCGAGACGGGGAAATTTAAACTTCAAGTAGAAATGTCACATTTAATGTAGTCAACTGTTGGTAACCATGGTTTTTATGAATGACATCACCTATGACGTGCATCGGATTTTATTTGGTATCCACTATACACTTCATTTATTGGATTATACCTGATAGCTAAATTATACGAAACCTTTGTTTAAATAATATTGTTTTGTGCGGTGGAAATAAATATAAAAATATAATTTTGTGTTTTAACGGTCTAGTGTGCACAACCTTACTAAAAACAATTTTTTCTCTGGGGTATAAAGGCTTTGACATACGCAACAATTCATGTAACTCAAATATCTTTCTTCAACGAAAACGTTTTTAAAAAGATTTATTTTTGAGAAAAACCAAATACAATGATGTTAATTGAATGAGTTCTGAATCGAGACTGACTGCAAAGTTCATTATACAAACCAAAGTAAAGAACAAATGAAATACAATACTGTAACTGATAAGAAAGGAACGTGGAGGCAAACGTCCTTGTTCAGCATATTCTTCTCTGTAGACTGGTACATAACTTGTATGAAAACTAAATAGTGATAGTTTACTTAGTAATGAGGTAGATTTACCACAGGGCAGTATTTTAGGTCCCATATTATTTGTCATATACATTAATGATCTAAGAGATAGCATTAAGAATTATGACTTTACAATTATTAATTATGCTTATGATACCATCATACTCATTAGCGACAGAAATACCACTGGATCGAAACATAATGGTCAGCAGGTGTTTGAAACAGTGAGGAAATGGTTTGCAAGGAATAAACTTGTATTAAATAATGACAAAACTGATTTAATAATACATATTTAGAACAAAGCAATCACAGATTGATACCACAAAATATCATACTTTTTGATACTAACATCCAAGTAAGTCAGCAAACTACACTGTTAGGAATACAGTTAGATGCATTTTTGTCCTGGACTCCACTCATAAACAAAACTGCTTTGCAACTGAGTACCATCAGCTATGGAATAAGAGTGTTATCTAGTTATGTAAGTTCAGAATGTCTAAAAATTGTATATTGTGCAAATTTTGAATGGATTGTACGTTATGGAATAATACTGTTTGGGGGCAGCTCAGAACTGCAAAAAATATTTGTTATTCAAAAAAGACCATATGAGCAATGAGACATATAAAATTTAAAGAAACATGTAGAGATGTATTTAAGGGTGAGGGTTTGATGACAGTATATGCACTTTACATTTTTGATTGTGTTATGTTCGCAGTGAAAAATAGAAACAATTTTCCAACGCATAATGATGACACTTACAATGAAAGAGCTCTGAATGTTTTGCTACCTCAGCATAGGCTGACAGTAACTGAAAAAAAAACTCCTTTTATATGTGCGCAAAATTGTAAAATCAACTACCTAATCATTTGATAGTGATGGAAGGTACAGGAACCTTCAGAAAACACCTGAAACGGGTTTTAATTCAGCTTGACATAACTAGTGATTCACACATTTTTTTTTCGTTTTATAGTTAGCGAAATGTTTATTGAGGTATAATGCGGTTGTCAGGAGAAAAGGTGCGAAAGCCTCGCCATCGTCCGTCAGTATCAATTCTAAAGACGAAATTGACTGTGTGATGGAACGTTTAACTATACGAAAAACCTATTATTTTTCCTAACAAACTTGTTTGATAAATAAAAGCAGTTGTCAGAATTTCGGATCATTCCTCAGGAAGCTCTATCCTGCGGCACTCAGGAATTGATCCTTAAGAAAACGATACATTATTTGTCATTTTCGGTTACTTCCAAATCCAGTGTATAAGCAAACAGTTTGGTTTATCTACGAGCTGCACTACAACTGCGATGGACACGGATTAAAGTCGTATCTTTTCATCTAGTCATTTGCTGGGGACAGGGTCGCATTAATATTTTTCAGAACCTAACAAGCCATATATGTTACTTACTTTTACAACAACTATATGCTGTGTATTTAAACCACGGAAAACGGGCAGGCTCTAGAGAACATAAAAGAATTGCATGATACGTTCCAATGTCGTAGTCGACTCATGTTGAATCTACAATACACTCCATTCACTTAAATCATTGCATCTACTGAAGATTAAAATTCCGCAATATATAGGTAGTGAAGTCCCAGCTGTGGCACCAGCCTGCATTGCGTTTTCCTATTGTAGAAGCAGGAATATTTCAGGCGCGTCATATCTGGTACGGGCTGTGCACAAAAAGTCCCCGAATAAATTTGAATATATCCATGCTGCGGTGATGCAAGCCTTAAATTATTTAGACGGGCTTACATGGAAGGATGCACAGGCGTGATCGCAGACAACAAAGAGGAGGTAGATACTGTGACACATTCATAAATTGCACATTTTTTATGCTTAAATACCAAAAACCGTAGCTGTATAACAATACTATTATACGATAGGGTGGCCAATATACAGGGTGACAGGTAAATAGGTGTAAAACATTTTAGGAGGTGATAGTACAGCCCCTTTGCTATCGAAATTAGTATGTAATACCATACCCTATATTCAAAGGTTGAAAAGTTATTGAAGATTTAAGATTTTTTTAAAAACAATCCATATTTCAGAGTAAATAGTCGAGAGAGAAAAAAGTTGGCGATTAAACATTTGTTTTTTGTGGTTTTGGGTTATTATTTCAATAATTAACTATTATAAATTAAAAAAGATTCGAAAACAATACCAAATAACGTATTTATTTTCATTCAAAAATGTTTAATTAAGAAAAACAAATACCGTTTTACAGTAAGTAAGGTGTTTTACAAGAAAATCAGTATACAAAAAAAACGTACAAACAATTTAAATAATATCCTTGTTTCATAAGGAATCTAAATTGGTATGATAAGTGCACAAAAACTGTGTGAAACTAAACATAATGTATCGTAATACAACAATAGGGAGTAAATTTACCAATGGCTTGTCTCCTATTTTCACAACTATCTGATTGATATGAAAGTGTTTGTGTGAAAATAATGTAACTGTAAGCTATGGGATAGTTATTATTTTAAACTACGGTTAAGTTACACGATTAGATTATTTACACAGTTGTAATTGTACTACAGAATAATAAAAACTGACTAAAAGTTACTACAATTGGTAAGTAAAATACAGTAATGAAATGAAGGTAAAATTCCTATTGCAATTGTTGTTCGAACTGACGCCCGCCGTTTCTTATGCAAGCCCGTAGTCTTTTTCTCATGTTGGTACGCGTGATGCGGCTAGTTAGTTGTCCTCTGATAGTGTCAGCAGCAGCAATAATTCTTTCTTTCAACTGTGCAAGAGTGTCTATGGGCTCAGCGTACACCAGTGACTTCATGTGCCCCCATAAATAATAGTCACACGGTGTTAAATCTGGGCTCCTCGCTGGCCACGGTGTCGGTCCACCTCGGCCAATCCAGCGACAAGAATATTTCTCGTCCAACCACTGTCTAACACCCAGACGGAAATGCGCGGGACAGCCATCGTGTTGGTAGATCATCTGCATCCTGATATTCAGAGGCAGGTCAACGAGATACTCCCAGAGTTCGGAACTCAAAAAGTTTTCATAGGATTCGCCATTCAGGTTGTCAGGCAAAAAAACTGGTCCAATTAGATACGTATAAATGATTCCCATCCACACGTTTGCCGAGAATCTTCTTTGATGCGCCCTTGGCTTTGCCATGTGGGGATTTGCCTCTCGTGGGGCCCAATAATGTAAGTTGTGATAATTTGTTGTCCCCTCTCTGTCAAACTTCGACTCGTCGGTCCACAATATTTTAGTTAAATAGTCGTTTTCTTCTTGATCCTGATGAAGCATGTATCGACAAAAATCAATTCTTCTTGCGGGATCTCCTTCTTCTAATACTTCAACCGGTGTGTAATGGAAAGGGTAAAGTCTCGCCGAATGCAAAACGGACCAAACTTTCCACTGAGTTAAACCAAGCTGCTTTGCTATAACTCGTGTAGACGTCGTCGGGTCTCTGCCGTAGCATTGCAGTATTGCCTCTCGATCTTCGTCGTCAAACAACCGACGTCTACCAGCATCATGATGTCTCTCATGACCTGTCCACTTTCCTTGACGCGTTGGTACACAGAAGCAAATACTCGATGACTCGGTATTCGCCGATCCGGAAAACGGGTTTCGTATACTCGCCTGGCTTCAACGGAATTTCCACCACTTAAACCATAACAAAACAGAATATCAGCGTATTCTTCGTTACGGTAACTTGCCATTATTAAAACTGATCAAAAAAGTAAAAGTACGTCCTACCGCGTTAAAGGTTGATATTCTACTAACTAACCTAAGCGTTAGTTCCCTTTCCTTGATCCGTCAGCTGTGTCAATTCATAACACACTCAGAGCTTGCTTCCGAGGAGCGACGACAGATTCCTAATACTTAAACCCGAATAACGGCACAGGGCACAAAAAATAACAAAAAGGGTCGCACCATGAAAGGCTCGGTTTACCTGCTCAGTACAATGAAATGCGCTTAGCGGTCCTTTCTAGCAAAGTGATATTGTTTTGTTAAATGGTTTACTTACTCATATGTTATTATAACATTTTAGAAACCTAATGAAACGAGGAAGTTTTTGCAGTTATTTGTACATTTTCTTTATTATGATTTTTTTGAAAAAAAAGACTTCTTAATAATGTGAAAGTTGAAAATAAAAATTTTCATTTAACATTTAAATGAAAATAAATACGTTTTCAGTAGTGTTTTCATATGTTTTTTAATTTATGAGAATTATATATTTAAATAATAACCTGAAACTACCAAAAAAAGAATGTTTAATTACCAACTTTCTTTTATCTCAACTATTTTTCTCTGTAATCTGGGTTGTTTTTTAAAAAAAATGAATCTTCCATAACTTTTTAACCTTTGAATATAGGGTATGGTATTATATACTAATTTTGATAGCAAAGGAGCTGTACTATCACCTCCTAAAATGTCTTACACCTATTTACCTGTCACCCTGTATAATTGACTGATTTAAATTGCCCGTCATTTTTGATTCACTCATTTCAGTACGTGGCGCCGTAGAAGTTGTTTAAAGCACGTTTTACTTAAATAATGAGTCGATTGTTGCAACGATTCGGAAGCTTCGACAAGATCTCGGTCGAAATAATGTGCCCATTGTCAACACCATTCGTCAGATGGTGCGGACGTTTGAACAAACAGGTAAAGTTAAACACTTGCCAAAGTGCTCGAACTATTGGTACTAGAAAATATCGAGAGAGTTCGTGAAAGTGTACTGTAGCGGCCTTAGACGTTTACCAGACATCGTTCTGAAGAACTGGGTATTTGTGGCACGTTATTATGTACTATTTTAAAAAGACACTTGCATTTGCGGCCACACAAAATTCAATTAACCCAAAAACTACAGCCTAGTGACCATGAAAGTCGCCTACAATACAGTCATGCAACATATCGGAGCTTTAGGAGTCTTGAAATGGATAAATTGCATGCTGATTTGCAAAATCGTCCCTTAATTGACATATGCTACTTTTCAGATATTGACGAAAAGGTGAACTTGTTCAATCATTTAATTCTAATTTTGTTTGACAATCACATTCCTTTGAAAACGTCCAAAATCACTAAGCCTAAAGCTCCCTGGCTGAAGGATGATATAACGAATTTGATGTGTAATAGGGATGCAGCAAGGTACAAAATATCCGAACGATTCAAATTAGAATGCATATAAAAAACTAAAAAACAAAACCAATCCTGCTATTCTACAGAAAAAGAGAAAGTATTTTGATAAAATTGCTCAGAGTACGGATAAGAAATGTTTGTGGCGAGAACTTAATTCGCTTAGTATTAAGTCACAGAGGTCAAATATTCCTATTGATTTGCAAGATGTGGAACATATGAATAACTTTTTTATTGACAGCATACCTCGTGTGGCGCCTGGTAATCATATTGCTTCATATTATGATCAAAACAAAATATGTAATTTAGAGTTCAATTTCAAATTGGTATCTGAGCAAGACGTATTTGACGCATTAAGTGGGATCAAAAAACACCAGTCCAGGAAATGATGGCATTAGCATACATCTCGTCAAATTGTATTTCCCGTATTTTTACCATATCTTATTAATACAATTTTTGTTGAGGGAAAATATCCAAAGTGCTGGAAAGTGGCCTTAATAGTGCCAATTCCAAAATGTAAGGAAGGTGAACAGCTATCAGATCTTCGTCCAATAAGTATTCTAGCTGGTCTCTCAAAATTGGTTGAAAAAATTATTGAAATACAATTAAGAACACATTGACAGCCAAAGTATCTTTCCTAAAACACAGTCAGGTTTTCGTCCAGGATACAGCACCACTGCACTTGCTAAAATAACTGATGATATCATTCAGTCGAATGATCTGGGTGAGTCTACCGCTTTAATACTATTAGATTTCAGCAAGGCATTTGACACAATTAACCATAATGTCTTGCTATGTATCTTAAAGTCATGTGGATTGTCTACTGAGAGGGTAAAACTTTTTAATTCATACTTAAGTGGCAAATCACAGTGTGTACAATTGAAGGATGAAATATCTAGTTCAAAGCTCACTACCACAGGTGTACCGCAAGGATCTATACTTGGACCATTGTTCTTCGTCACACGTTTATGCGGATGATACCCAGCTGTACTAATCTTTTCCTAGTTCAGATTGACCAGCTGCCGAGTTGAAAATAAACAGCGTCTTGACTAACCTTTCTAAAAGATTGCAAGAGCATTCATTAATATTAAATCCAAATAAATCAGCTGCTGTGATCTTTGGTAAAGACCGTTCTTATGTGATTGAGAATTTAAATATAACCATAAATAATATTAGATTAAAATACTGTGATTAAGTTAAAAACTTAGGCTTAACAATGGATTATAATCTGAGGTTTCGTGAGCACATAACAAACTGTATCAAAAAATCTTATCTGGCTCTAAAATTATTGTACCCCCACCGAAATTTTCTCAATTTAGACATCAAAAGCGAAAAATTGGTTTTATAACAGTTTTCGTACTGTGTTCCAATTTATTCTGCATCTTTAAATTGTGATATATTAATGCGAATACAGAGAACACAGAACTCATGCATACGTTTTATATATGGTATAAGAAAATTTGAAAGGGTTAGTCATAAGCTGAAAGAACTCCGGTGGCTAAATATCAAGGCTCGTTTTGAGATATTCACAATATGCTTTTATCATAAAATTTTTACTCTCAGGCAGCCTCATTACCTCTACGATAAAATAAAATTCAGAAAAGACATCAATTCCGTAAATATTCGTTCAAAACGAAACATTACCGTTCCATTCCACAGAAACAAATTTTATGAAATTTCATTTACGTATAATATATATAAGCTATACAATCCTATCCCCCAGTACCTCAGATCATATGAAATTCATAAGTTCAAAGCGGTTTTGTGTAATTCTTACCTTGAATGTATAAAGTAGAATTATTCTTACTGCTGCTTCAGAATTTCAACTTTACCTTGTCTGTATTTCATTATTTTATTTATATTTTTTTTTCATATGATGCATACTGCACGTACATGTATTCATATATATCATTCTAGACTTAAATTTACCACCACGTTTTCTCTTTGCTCTTTTTTTTCAAACTTAATTGTCGTTCATATTGGCGTTTGTTTATGCGGTATGTATGGGTATACATATGTGTATGTATATATGTATACTCGTATTTGTATATTTTATTCTAGACTTTCTTTTTTTTCTTAATTTACTACCACGTTTCTCACTTTTCTATCTTATTTTTAAAAAACTTACAAGCTGTTCATATTGATGTTTGTATAATATGCTTTATGGATGTATTTACTGGCATAATGTTTCTCACAATTTCAAGGGATGAGTGGAAGAGCACTAGATAGTGAACTCCCCCTTGTGGTTGTCGTTCTTTCTTTCTTTTCCTTTTTTTTTGTTAATACTCATATTTCTCTTTCCGATATTTTTTTGAGAACTGTTTGGAAATAAAGGCATTCATTATTATTATTATTATATCAGCTTAATACCCAACATGTCGCTGTAGCAATTTTATCGAATTCCTTGATTCGTTTTTCTACATGACAAAACAACCGCTGGTAGAAAAATCTACGAGGACATAAACATCAAACAATTTTTGGGACTACCCCAAAGGAAAAACTGGCGTGATGTTTATACTAACGAGGGAAATGTGGGCACCAAGTTCAATAGTTTTCTCGACATACTTCAATATTATTATGGAATAGCTTTTCCTGTTGAAGAATAGTTACTATCCGCAAAAATTAACAATAGGAAACCGTGGATAAAGAATGGTCTTATTATCTCTGGACAAAACCTAAGAAATGCGTATCCTCTAGGATTCACCAAAACTAAAAGAATTCCATGCTACATATAAGAAAATCTAAAAAAATAATATCAAAGCTGTTTGAAAAATTCGAAAAATCGAAGATTGTTCGTGTGTTGAGAACTCGATAATAAACGATCTAATTATGTCATTCAACAATCATTATGCTGATTACACTAAAAACCTACTAAATGCAACAGCAATATAAACATCAAAAATAAATTTACAAACAGTTTCTATTTTCATCCGGCATGTGAGAAAGACATAATAAATAGCATTGATCTGACTAAAGCGTTTCATATATGATGGATCATCGTATTCTGTTATTGAGGTTGGAAAGCTATTTTGTTAGATGGCTCCCACTTCAATGGTTTCGTGACTCTTTGACTGACAGGCAGCACTATGTTCAAATCAATGACTGTCAGTCAAATGGACGTGTGAGTGAATTGAGAGTGCTCAAAGGTCCATACTAGACCCATTGCTGTACATTATCTTTGTCAACAACTTTAGTAGCCCAAAGTACGTCATGTACGCACCAATAATGTTATGTCTCTTTCTCAAAAAGCTACAGCGATGGTTTTTGGACAATGATCTGCTACTTAACACCACTAAAATACGACTTATTAAGTTTTCGCACACAATTCATAACCTGTCACAACTTGTTGATCAGATCATTGGATGGATCAATAAGACATGTCAACACAACAAAATTTTTAGGCATACATATTACCCAATGCCTTAAATGGTAGCCACACATTAACCAGATTCGCAACAGACTTGCTTCGACATTAATAAGCTACAAAAATTTGAAGACGTTAACAACTTAGCAACAAGAAATAGTCAATCTCTAGTTATACCTCACCACTCTACATTATTGTACAAGAAAAGTTTTCCATTTCCTATTCTAGACTTTCTTTTTTTTTAAATTTATCCCCACATTTCTCACTTTTCTATCTTATTTTTAAAAAAACTTACATGCTGTTCATATTGATGTTTGTATACGTATATGCTTGGTGGATGTATTTACTGGCATAATGTTTCTTACAATTTCAAGGGATGAGTGGAAGAGCACTAGATAGTGAACTCCCCCTTGTGGTTTTCAGACACTCGACATTTGTTTTATTTATTTTTTTTATTTTCCTTCTTTTTGGTTAATATTCATGTTTCTCTTTCTGATTTTTTTTGAGAGGTGTTTGGAAATAAAGGCATTTATTATTATTATTATACACTATGGCCAAACACTACAACAACACAAAAAAGTAAAAGCAATGCTTCTGTCCACCTCCTCTGCTTGATAATAATGAGACCAATTTTCAAAAATTCAGCTAGAATAAGACTGACTGTATGATTTTTCAAGTTATATCATATGGGCATTATCATTTTATATTAAATGACTGGTGGACTTGTATAGACTTAAACATTATTAAGCAATCGTCACAAATCACATGTAATTCTTTAATATTCTACGACTCTATTCTTATTCACGTTTGTAATTTCATTTTATAGCTGAGTTGAAAATTACCTTAAGGTAACACTCCGGCATTTAGATTCTTAAATTTAAAATTTTTAGCACCTCACCTTACTCAAAATAAATTTGAATTTGTAAAAGAATTGAATAAAGGCATATTATTATTAACTGTGTTTAGTCATCTACGATTTGTGGTTGACAGACCCTTGCTGATGACATAGTGCTGCCTATGTCCATTCGATTATCTCGTATAGTATATTTGCCTAGGCATGTTGTTCAGGAACCAGCAGAGTGTTCACCATGCAAAAAATAGTGGTCAGGTTAATTGTGAGTGTAAGTAGAAGAACAAACTGTTGGGGGATATTTTAGACAGCTGGGAATATTTTAACATTTCCGTCTATTTATATCCTAGATCTAACCGAAAAGAAATTTGGCAGATATCTCAAAGTTAAATGTTCACAATAGATATTCAACCATAAACGTTCGTTCGCTCTCCAAATTCCCTGTCACAGATTGTCATCTACTAAAAACAGTCCAAGCTATAAAATTGTTCAATAGATTGCCGGGTACTCAGATGATCTTGCCAATGGGATCACTTGAGAACAGGTTAAAGATATACTAAGTGACATATAAATCCGAACACCCAGTTTAACCAGTTTAAATGGTTTTATTTTAATAAAAGTTGGTGAATGTATTTATCTTACTGCAAATATCAAGTGAAAAAATTTTCAGCCTTATCAGTTGGACATTCCGGTTTTTATACTGCTTTTTTTTAATTCACTAACGCTCTAAAAATGAATATTTCAGCCGCAGTAAAGAATCAACGTTGGCGGATTTTGGTATTTTGGTTCTTGACATCCTTTACGATCGGTTACGATGCCTAGAGTACGGAGACCTGTACGATTTCGTCAACTTAGTGAGTTTGATAGGGGCCGTATAGTGGGACTTCGGGAAGCTGGACTTTCTTTTCGGGCAATTGCAGTTAGAGTGCAAAGAAGTGTAGACTGTGGTTAGGTGTTGTCAGGCATGGCTTCGAGAAGGCCGTACGCAAAGAGCAAGGGGCACTGGATGCCGCCATAGAACAACAGACCGTGAAGATCGCCGCCTAAGATTATTGGCCTTAAGGGACCGTTTCTCCACTACCAGGTCCATTGCAAATGAATGGTTTGCCGAACACGGAAGACCTATTAGCATGCGAAGTGTTTACCGACGAATGAGAAGTTTTCGCTTGTTTTCATACCAGCCACACTGGGTCCTCCCTTTAACTCGAGAATACCGACGTAATCGCCTTGAGTGGTGCAGACAACGGTCACTCTGGGATCAGGAATGGAACAGTATTGTCTTTAGTGACGAGTCTCGATTTTGTTTAGGCATGCACGATGGTCGTGCCAGGGTTAGAAGGCGACGTGGTGAAAGGAGGAATCCACAGTTTTTTGTTGAAAGACATGTTCATCACACTGTTGGAGTTATGGTTTGGGGTGCTATAGCTTATGGTTCCAGGTCACCTTTAATCTTCATCAGAGATAACATGAACGTGCAGCGTTATATCCACAAAGTTCTAGAACCCCATCTTTTACCCTATCTTGACACCCTGGCAGATCCAACTTTCCAACAAGATAATGCCCGACCACATGTTGCAAGAGTCACAATAGACTTCTTTCAACATAATGATGTCACATTGTTACCATGGCCACCAAGATCTCCCGACTTATCCCCAATTGAGCACGTGTGGGATATGATGGGTAGGAGATTGCTCAATTTGCAACGTCCTCCTCAGACTCTAGAAGCACTTCGAGAGGAGTTGGTGGTTGCCTGGAATGAGATACCACAGGAGGACATTGACCACCTGATCAGAAGCATGCCTAGGCGCGTTGGAGAATGCGTTGCACATCAGGGTGCATCCACACATTATTAAAGGTCAAAGGGCTTTAAAGCAGTGCAATCATTTTGAAATTTTTATCATTTACTTATTATGCTTCATTAAGTACTTATACAAAATTTTATCAAAATAAAACCATATAAATTGGGTGTTCGGATTTATATGTCACTTAGTATATTTCCTAATAATAGAAGGCTCACTACACTACGAATGAATATTTTATGGATACAGTATCTGCTTAATAATCATTGCTTTTGCGGCCAAGTGGTGTATCTCTTTTTTGTAAGATGTGTTTCTTCAGTCACTCTTTCCTCAACACTGTAATTTTAGGTATATATACGTTTTTACATAACTTGTTCATGCTGGTTTTAATGTCATATTCCCTGATTTTGCTTTTAGTTTGTTGTATGTGTATTCTTTATTTTATATTATCTTCGATACCTACTATTTTCCATCTTTTACTGCAGTTTTTATTTTCTGGCATGTTCTATACCATCAACTGATGCTCTCTCGAACTAATAAAGTTTCTGATTCTGATTCCGAACGCAAGGAACAAGGATGAATGAGCGGGCGTATAAGACCGTTTAACCATATTTTAAAAATTGTATTTTGAAAATATCAAGGAATTAAGTCACATGTCTACTTTCACGGTACTATCAGGTGTATTTTAAACTCGACACCAGATGATATTTTTATTTCAGTCAACCTGTTAAGCTTTACAAATATTTGAAACTTTAGCTACGATTTCAGAATTAGCCTTATGATTTTTTCCAGTAAAACAAGTATCAAAACGGCTTTTGACAATTTTTGATAATAAAAATGACTGTTACAGCAAATTAGCTCTATAGGGTCCCATTCTGAAAGCGTTGTCATCCCCTACAACTATTTTTGGAACATTTACACCAATAATTAACAACTAATTACAATGATTGCTCCAGTTTTGATGTGGGCCAAATCTTTTTTGTTTTTCACTTGTTAAGATGCATTTTCATATAACCTCAAAAATGGTTATTACAATTTTTTTACAAAACAGGCTCGATGTTAAGATAGTTAGCGTGGTATAATAATATTCGAAATCAGAACGAGAAAATAGTGACTCAACCTCCAAATAACGATGTTCTCAGCGACCCGGAACCATGGGAAACAAGAGACCGACCCTTCTTATTGTCTCCTACTTCTCGGCAAACACCTGAATCTCAATCCGGTACCTACAGAGTGCGGGCCCGAGAGCTTTCACCTAGTTCGCTAAGCAATTAGCGGGAAACAATACAGCGTCGAACTGATTATTCTGATATGGGTGGCTACTGTTGTACGTGCTGTAACAAGACGGGTGTTGAAGCAAAGCGATTCATACGGAGACTAGAAGCGTAGATTCGATTAAATCTACCGGATGTTTAAAATTCGAGTCTAGGAAATGGTGAGAGATACGAAGTCTGTGAAATGGGGGAAAAGTTTACGTACCTTACAAAGGAACTGGCAATGAAAGTTTCGCCATTTAAGTGTTTTCGAAAAAGGACTGAATTTCTGATAATCTTTTTCATCTTTTTCTACCTTTATCTGAGGTGAAATTCCAAAATATATTGGACATTTCTACTTTTCGTCCTCTACAAGACTGCATAATTAGTGTTTTAGTACATTTTGTCTCAATCATCAACAGTATTTTTTCTCATTGATGCAATACTGAATTTGCACACATATTCACCTAGGGTTTTCGATTCTGATTTTAGAATCGTACATGACTTTGACATTGCCAAACCTTAGTTACTTTTTCCGAATAGGAGCTTTTACAGCCACTCTCAGGCAGGAAAGCCTGACAGATTCTTTCTATCAAGCTGTCCTGCCCACAGTGTGGGATTGTCCAAAAACGGCATACTCACTTAAACCCCTCATGCATCCCACGGTAGCGCATTACAGCATTTCATCGCGGTGGGTAGCGTCACGCTAAAATCAATACCAAATGTGAGGTAGATACGTTTTGTCGTTGACAGATCTTCGCTCTTGACTTATCACTATGCATATATACCTTCAACTTTATCATATGGCAGTGTTTCCACTGAAAGAACTCGAACATTGACACTAAAACAAAAAATGGCACGCTTACTTCAAGGTCTGAGCAGAAGGTTTAGCTTTATAGCTTCTTTCCAATATTAACTTTGGCGTTCTTATACATTTTTGAATTATTGTTACATATAAAGTCTAATTTGGATGATTTTCCGTAGCTGAACGACCATAACAGGTTCTCGAAAAGAAATTTGCTTGTCCTACAGGTTCCCACGCAGGGCCACCCACTATTTTCAAATTTGAACTTAAGACGCTATTAAACAGTAGCGCATATTACTCTTTAGATGAGTACTTGTCAGATAACTTGATAAACGGCAAGGGCTTATTTCACCAACAACAGTCCGTTATTCTCCGCCTATAGGGTAACAGACCGTTAAATACAGCGAATGAGCTTCAAGTTCCAATCAACAAAGTTTAGCAACCAATAGCTATGAAATGTTGAAATCAAAATACTGTCAAAGTATGAGATGGCAGCTTGTCATTGAAACATCACCGGCTTATTGAATATTAAGAAATTACATATAATTGAGTCAAAATTTAAAGGAATATTGGATTTTTGAATAAAATTCATATTTTAATCACTATTGTTGATTTTTTATTCATGTTTATATTATTTTCTTCAATTGATATGCGATACTGGGTGTTTTTTCCTATAAACCTCTTGCAGATAGCCACTAAGCACCTACTTGATGACAGGCTCTATCAAAAGATATTGCTCGTTTCCAAACATTCATTAATTTACTTGCCGTTCATCAGAACCTTAGATTGATATTTCCACAAAACCATTCAGGTTTTTTGATATCCATACATCCATAAAGTTGAATACTTTTCGTTGTTCAGGAACTGAACAAACATCCACACTATATTCACAGCGATTAAGAAATTCCCAAATATATAGCTTAAAGCCACCAGCAAACCTAAAACCTGCAAAAAAAAACTACAAATTTGCCATATTTTTCTTTTTTCACGAGTACACATTCTAAGTTATATTTATATTAGACATCATTTGAATACAGCTGATTATTGCATTTCAAGGAGTGACACATGTGTGGGATCTGTCAACTCTTGGTACCAGTCACAAAACATATACTCTGAAGGTTTAATTCCATGCTATTCAATGACAACACGGTGACTTGTGTGGTTGTCAGCGGCCATTTTGTGAGGGTGCGACATGGTTGCCAGATTTTGCATTAATATCCCGTTTCACCCCCCTGGTCACAGTGGAGTAAGCTCCGCCAACTGTTGAAATATACTCTACTATACTTTATAAGAGTATTCGTGGAATTTTTCCCAAAATCGTTGCACAACACTAGGAAATGCAAATGAAAATTTAAAATTATTTCCATGACGCCGCAAAATAGCTCCGTCGGTACCTCGGGTTATACATCTTGATAGTAAGGATATTCGATAGGATCCTATATATTTAGAAGTATCAATACATTTCACGAGTATCGTCATCTTTCGATCCGGACTGTGTCAGAAAGAGTGACTGCCATTTGGCTGCGACATTACCCTGCCAGATCAGACATATCTTTCATCATTTTCAAAGAAATTGTACAAAATCTTCAAATTTGTGAAGTTAGCGAGTTTCACTTCATACGTTGTTACCAGACATGCCCAAATCATCAGTTGCAGCCGTGATATTCATCCCGACCACTGCATCCCCACGGCTAGGCGACCTGTATGTTAAATTTGTGTTGATAGGGCAGCTATATGCTATAAATCATATGTCACACTGTTTGTGCACTGATTGCAACGGTTAGATGATACCAAAAATATTTTCATAAATAGGAGATCTTACCCATTTCGGATCGAACAATCCACCAAAGATGCTTATAATCATGATACCTAGTAAATTTACACGAAAAATCCTCTGTACGTAGGTATATAAGAGATTTCTTATATTTGTTCATCAATTTGATGATACAACATATCTGCTAAAAATGATCATAATCAGGATAGTAAACTATGACGAAGGTCCACTGTATGTAAGAATTTTCAGGTACTTCATTTGCAATTTGGCAACAGACCATGACGGTGTTCACATTTTTCAAATATTCTTCAAGTGTTATCAGTCTAGCTCCAACTATCATAAGTACTATGTTTGTATTCCTACTTTAAATTCAAAACCAGCAAATGTAAAAGATTCATGTCGCACCCTTCATCACGGGACGTGATCGTCGTTAGACTTGGCAACCCTGCGAGTGACAGATAGATAACCCCACTAGTGAAAAAGGCATGCAAACAATAAACATTAATAGTTTTTATGATTTTTGGACTTAAAAGACATTATTTGTGAGACATTTTTCAGAATGTTTTGTCTATGTCCATAGTAATTGCATTATGCATCACGGAATGTAGGGATTGACACGTCTTACACGTACTGTGTTTTAGGATGGAGAGGACAATGCTTTTATTGCTTTGAAGAAATTCATTAACCTGTAAATTGATAAATGATTACTATTATTAAATTGATAAATGATTACTATTATGATGTAAAGGAAGATGAGGAATTGGATGGAATGTATTTTATACTCTATTTTCTTGGAAAATACAGACAAATCCACACTATTCAACAGGTATGTAATGATAACAATATATTGAACTTAAATTCGAGATTGCCATGCATTAACAAACGTCCAAATCTGCTGCCAAATATAACAGCTGGAAAATCGACCTATTATTTGCCGCATTCCCATTGGCTTTTGGGGATAACTGATTGTTTTATAACACAAATCAAAATACATGAAAGTTGACCTGTTTTCTCTGTACAAAAGCATCATGTTAGAATCAAGAATTGGTCTTGTTTATAATACAGTCGAATTTTTGATTTTCTGTCAAATTGCATTTCGATAAGGTATTTTCCCATTGGTCCATAATATTAATGTTGGTAAAATCGGCCCTAATATGTGAAATTCTGACAATGCTGTTTATGATAGTCATCACTGTTTCTTATTAATTTTTATATTCTATATTTTTTTGAACAACATACATTAAATGTATGGATTTTAAAGACAGCAATCTTTTGATCTGTATATACCACGTTTATTCAATGTTTTTTTTTTAGTTAAATGTTTGTCTTTTTATCTTATAATTCACTGACTGTTTATTTTTAACTGCCATTATTTGGTGAGGTATTTACACATTTATTTTGTTTCCATATTCTATTGTAGTGTACCATTGACGTAATCTATTTCTCCCTTAGATAATTTGACAGAACCAATAAAGAAATGAAATGAAAAAATTGTCTCAAATCGCTATTTCGTCCATACAAAATACGTATATATGTACATAGCCAGCAGCCAGCTGCTTTCCTTATCACATACCTGGCTCAGGGCTCAGTATCATTCGTCTCACCTATGGTTGCATGCTGTTTCAGCATTTTCTACAGGATATCTAGATTAATATTACCTGAGTACAATGTGTGAGCATCAGTTTAGATATGACCGATATGACTTACTATAAAATATTTCCAATAGTTCTTCAAAATTACACCGTTTCTAATGTTTTCATTACTACCCTTAAATGATCTGAGAATCTCAATACTCTGTTCTTTATTCAATGAGTTGCGAACAGCTATATGAAAGTTACATTTTTAAACATTTGTTGTTATAATAGCAATCCATGTCATTATACTATTACATCAGTAAAATTAGATATATGGACTGTTTACCTGTGCATAGTGTTTAAAAACAGGAAGACTGCTTTTCAAATGATGCCTGATGACTGCATGATCTACTAGAAGGTACTGTGTTCTTTAAATGATTATGGTTTTGCATTATTAGTTTATGACATATTATGCAGCTTGTGAATGTGTAACTGTGACCTTAAATATGTTGCTTATACACCATTCCATACAGGGTGTTCATTTTAAAACTTTAGGCGATGTTTAAATTCCTGACATTTCCAAAAACATGTTGTGGGATATCATGGCAGCTTTCGATGATGCGTTGACGAAGGTCATCCAAACTTTTAGTTTGGAGAGTAAACACAATAGATTTCAAATGGCCCCATAGAAAAAAGTCTAATGGCGTCAAATCAGGAGATCAACCAGGCCATTCTATAGGCCTTCTTCGTCCTATCCATTTATCTGGAAAGTCGTCGTCTAGCCATTGCCGAACCGGAAGAACATAGTGAGGAGGAGCGCCGTCTTGCTTGAAATAAATTTCAGCCTCATCAAGTATAAGGTTTCCATCCTCTTCGATGTGGTTTTCAATGGTTTCAGTGATATGCGGATTGCTGGTATTTTCCAACATATCCTCGGATGTCTGGCATTAAACGTGATGGCAGTTTGCCGAGTACAATGATTTTTGGCATCATAAATAAGAATCATTTCCACTCTTTCGTCTAGTGTGTAAACCATTTTGGAAGTCAAATCTGAATCAATAAATTTATTTTCACTATCCCAAGATTGTCACAAAGATAACTGATAGCAAATTCAATTCTTTCTTTCGCTTAGCAACAAATAACTCATGTATAACAATAAATACAGTTCGTCTAGGATATCTGTGTTGATGAGAAGAATGCAGAAAAAAATTCGTTCGTTGTTATATGGCTGTTGCCACGTCTAATCTTCCGAATTGCTGATTATGTTGGTAGTTTCCGTTTTAAATTATAAATGAATTGTAGATTTGGAAAACACTGACAGGCAACATTTTGAACACTTATTAAAACAAAAACTGACAATTTCGTGGGTTTTTATTTTCTATCTGAACCAATTAAGATAAATAAGGATTTTTCTAATTTTCTCGAAAACGAATCGACCGATTTTGAAAATTGAAACGTCAAAATAAAGGATTTGGAAACACCTTTCAGACAAGTCATTACTCCATACCCCTTGTCATTAAAAAAATTTAAGGGAATGACCCTGGTGTGCCGACGGTGAAATAGTTTTTGGTCATAGTTGTCTGCCTTGACAAATCTTTTGACACGAACATAATTCTATTATATATATATATATATACAGGGTGCGGCAGAGAGGATGGACGGTTTTAAAAAAATCATAAAATAGGTAATTTTTAGTCGAACAAAAATTTATTGATGGAATCAGATTCACAAGGAAATAGCATTTCAGACAGTCAAGTGTGGAAAATCACATCAGGTATGTAATGGCCGAAATCGTTGATGCAGTGCTGGAGGCGTTCTTGGAAGTTCGCGTAGACTCTCTCCAACATTGCTCTCTCAACTTGGGTGACTTCCACCGAATTTCGCCCTTCAATTCGTCCAGAGTTCGGGGCTTTTTCGCGTATACTCTAGCCTTGAGGTGTCTCCATAAGAAAAAATCGCATATGGATAAATCTGGGGACCGAGGAGGCCAATGAACATCGCCAAACCTGGAAATAAGGCGACCAGGGAAGAGAGGGCGAATAACGTCCATGGATGCTCGGGCTGTGTGGGCGGTCGCCCCATCCTGCTGGAACCACACACGTCGGATTGGAACACGTCGCCGTCGTAATTCAGATAGAATAGAAAGAAGTTGGTGATCATGTCGACGTAGCGCTCTGAGTTCGCGGTAACATCAAGACCATTACCGTCTTCGAAGAAGTAAGGGCCAATGATGAAAGTTTGCGATACAGCGCACCAAACCGTTACTTTTGGGCTGTGCAGCGGTCTTTCGTGTAACTGTTGCGGATTTTCATTAGCCCAATAACGACAATTCTGCTGGTTAACCATGCTGTTTAGGTGAAAGTGGGCTTCGTCACTCATGAACAAAATGAGGTTCTCATTTTGATCGATCAGTGCTTCCATCTCACGTGCGAAGTTGATTCGTTGTGCATAATCTCCGGGCTGTAACTGCTGCACAATGGCCAATTTGTAGGGGTGAAAGCGGAGATCCATATGCAAAATTCGCCTTACCGAACGATCACTAAGGCGAAGTGCAGCAGCATGTTTCCGGGCTGATCGAGTCGGACTGCGAAGAAAGACCTGTCGAACGCGTTCAGCATTTTCAGCTCTATTCCGATGAATGTTGAGCTCTTAAGTCACCTGATTCACGAGCCCTTTGTACTACATTAACAAAGACACGAGGGGTTGGTTGCACTCGATTGGGAAACCGATCCGCATAAATGCGTGATGCCGCGGCAGCATTTTGTAAAGACTCCCCTCCCGTAAATAAGAATCATGTCCACAGCTTTTACGTAAACATGTGCCATTTTTTATTTCGTTTGAGCCACGCAACAAACACAACTATTCACTCACGCGTTACCGACTGACACATTGACTGACTACAACTGAATAAAATTGTAGTAAAAACATCGTGATAAGCGTTTCAAATTCTTTAGCTTTTTTGTTTCCGATGCGATGAACCGATAAGGCGGATTATATCCGTTGTTGCCAAACACGAGCACATAATATTATTATTGAGACAGGACGGTACACAAACTTCTAAAGGGCTATAACTTTGTTACTTTAATTTTACCAGAAAAATGTTAAAGGAGAAAAACATTTCTTTTGATCAGATCTACTCACTGTTAAAATAAATGACTCAACTTCGAAGTATATATATTATTCTGATGCATGTTTCTTGAATGTACTACAGAAATGTCATTGCACAACTTGTTTCCATAATGAAGCTGAGACTAGTATTTGTGGCAGTAATTTTATACAGTAAAATACACAGGCGGCAACAGCTTGCAAAACAATTACCATTTGAAATTACGGGTATTAACAAACACGTCACGCGAACAAAGAATTTAGGTATCGCTGCTAAGGTAATTGCAAATCGTGATTTTGGGTAGTTATGCCTAAACTATTTCGTAATTTAGCTCACGTTTGCAATTGACATGCTAAGCATTATAATATAAGCCATTATTAGAGTTTCCAAAACAGGAGGAGTATGTATTATTAACGATTTCAATAAATGACGTGTCTCAGATCAGCCTTAGTTTTTGCTATATGATATGACCATATTCTGTACACATTAGTTTCCACAGCAGTCAAACTACACATAAAGTATCAAATTAAATATTGGTTTACGAATTGGCGCTTCCGTTTGCCTCAATCTTTCACAATCGTTTAACTTTACAGTATAGGTGAATGTGCATGCTATACAATAAATGACACATTCACCAATTTTTGAAATCTGGTTTTGCCTGTAACACCGTTAGCTCTTAATCGTTTTTCTTGCCTTGGACCATCAGATGTCTTAGTCTGTATTACATATTTTATTATTTTTTTTGTCGGCGCCCCTTGGTGAATCACTCATATTGATTTGTTATCCCTTTTTTTGTGAGCAATCTATTCTAAAACCGGCTACGTGAGTTTTAAGGGCGATAGTTTTTATCGTGTGATAAAGGTACATGTTACCTGAAGCTCTTTCAGGTGTTATCGGTTATTCTCTCTCCCGAAGCCTAATAAAGATCATATTTCTCGGCGCGTTGCATCGTGTGGGTTCGTATACTTGTTTCAGGCAAGAGTGGTGGCGTAGTTGTAGACGTTATGGGTCTCCTAATCAGCCGCCGTGCGCTGCGCGGGTTCGAATCCCGTCCCAAGAGAGTTTTTCACTTGGCTATGAATGTTGTCATTGTTTGTAGCTGGTAGACGGTATATGACTGTTGAACGCGAAGGTACCACCCAGCGGATTCCTAAGTATCCCCTCGCCAGAGTCCGTGTGGCGTTACCCAACCCGGACCCTTTCCCATTTATCCCCCATATTACCCATAGGCCTTAGGCCTTCGTTTTGGTACAAAAATAAAAAATAAAAGAATCGTAAACTAAATAAATTGTCGGGGAGGTTCTAACAGTTGCAACCACACATATGTCTTGATTTATGGCTTGAGAACCTCCGTGTGAGAATGTCGATTTTCTGAAACGTGTAGTGAACTGAAGTTCTCTTTATCTTGAATTGTTCCAAGATGACTTGACCCGTTAAAAAATCAATTGGGAAAGTCGGATGGCTTGAAAGGCTCTGTATATCACCAGCTTAAGAGGAAACGTAAAACCATTACTTAGCTTCAAGTTTCAAGCTATGCCACGTGTCAGCACAGCTTCTATAACGACATGCATCAGGGCGTGAATTTTTAATGACATTCTGGAGACAAGAGCAGCTCGAGGTATTTATTTCGCGGTACGCCAATTTTCATTCTCTGCCACGTTGCAGCGCGTTATGAATAGAAATTTCCATGTGTCAATAATACTGTATTCATATGATGAAGGGCAAAGTAGATAGTCTTTTTTGCTGTTAGCTCGATACACAGTAGTGAATGAAGTCAAGTTGCAGTCATATGAAATTCTTTTCCTTCGATATTTCTAAGGCATTTTCTTTCCTTCCATTTCAAAGTCGAGGTATTAGTTGCATTCCTTTTGAAAGTGAAATAATACTTATGAGGTTTTTGCAATAACCAATTCAGTTCAGTAGATTGTTGGATATTCCACAGCTCCGTACCTTACAATGAATGTCCTAGAAGCTCTGACTATTCAAAGCACAAAAGGTTGGGATACACCCATGTTAGAAATTGCGCACCAGACAAGGATTTTATCAGCAAATTTCGCTTTATGTTTGTGTCTAACTTTCAGGGCATTCCTCTACGTTGTCCGCATAAAATCCGCCGTTTCCCTTCATTCTAGAATTAGAGAAAGTCTTTTCGTCATTTAAAATGATGATTTTTCCATTGGCAAATTGTTGGCAAGTAGAGAGTATTCGCGGCACTTAAGTCTTTTTCGTTATTTAACCCTTAAGTACCATGGCGGGGTCAAATTTGACGTTTTGTATGCTAAGTTTCGCTACCTACCGAAATACGAGTATTTATGGCGCGCTGCGACCGGTAGGTGATTTATCGATCCACAAAAATTCCATTGATTTATCTGTTACCACTGCAGAGTTAGGCACATGTAGGGTCAAATTTGACCCGTTTATGGTATAAGTGTTTCTAGTGCGAGTAGCGAGTAATTTGAAATGGCGGGGTGTAGTGGCAATACACGCGCTCTGACACAGAAAAAACTTGAAGCGGAGGCGCAACAAATTATTTCTAAACACTTTAGGTCAAGAACTTATTAAGGACCATTTGACTCGTGGAGCTCAGCACGTCTACCGAGAGAACTTCCTAGTGTCATTTTTAAAATTTCCGGACTTCAGGAACCACTGGCGGGGAAGGTGTAAAATATGGCCATATTCTAAAAATCAAAAGAAAGCTCATCGTGAGATAAATGTCGAGAGTTTATTTGCAAAAATAATGCCTGCACGAAGACGTTATGAATAAGTTGTGATGAAAAGTAAGGTCAAAAACATGCTTGTAATTTTTTTGATACGAAATCTAAATCATTTTTTTTTAAATTTTAGGTAGCAGCTAAAATTCACCACTGAATACAAGAAGGCTGAAAATTCTTATATTTTTTTTATAATTTTAAAAAATGTGCATCTTTGTTAATCTCAATGGATACTGATGTTTTTTTTAATTAGTTAGTTAGTTATAACTAACCATATTCGTTTTATTTCATATAATTGTAAAACTAGTTGAAAACAAAATGACTTGACATAAAAACAAGCTACAAAATTAGATTTTTTATGTGAAAAAAAAACAATGGGATCAAATTTTACCCTGTCATGGTATAAATGTTACTGTTTTTGGCCATGGTAGTTAAAGGTTAAGAACATGCCTCCTCAATTCCAACGATATCGTACTCTTAGAAGATCTGTATTGACAAGCCAGTTTCCTTGTTGATAGTCCAACCTGATTTTTTACTCTTCTCACCTCTGTGCAGTGAATGCACGTGGTCTTCCACTTTTTGGGAGATTCCCTTCTCGCACTCCGCTATTGTACATACTTTTTCTTATTTCTAGTTTATACGACATCTTAAAGCGAAAACTTCACAATAAATGAATGTCAACTGACAGAAAAGTAAGTGAACAAACTTTTGTTTCCATAGGCAACTTGATATTATTTTGTGTTTGTTAAAATTAAGGCCAATGCATTTTGTTCCCAAACTTTTTTATTTTTGATGTTCTTCAACTGTACTTATACACGATGCTGGTAAACGCTCATACTTTCAGAAACAACATGAAAACGGTGAAGCATAATTGTGAAACATGGTAAAACTATTGTACTAATAACCCAAAGCCAGAAAAAAATGTCTAAAAAACGTCGTCTAACTCACTTGGACTATTTAAAGAATGGATAATGATCTGATAAAAAAACTGAATGCCAAAGTAAGCAAAAAATTATATTAGGCAATATTTCCGAATATGTCACTTTCAGCAGAAATTGACGCACTAGAGATACTGTAGTAAACAAAAAAAAAAGGACTTGACAATATTCCCATAAATGCCATTTTACTCGAGTTGAAACACAACATATTATGTTACATTAGAATAAGGAAAACCATATCGTGTTGTGTTGCCCTTAGTATAACAGTATTGGAATTTGCGTTTTACCTCTTCATTTATGTGTATCAATATAATTTTTTTTTGAGTTTAGTGTTTGTATAAAAAATTAATATTGTATAATTCATATAGGCTTTTATAGCATTACATCTATGTGCAGTGTTAAATTTACTAATAAACTTTGAGATATGTCGGTTATTTCTAGAAAAGGTGTGGTCAAAATCCTATACTGCGATCTGTCTTACCATGCACTACCTTTCACTCTTAGCAGGATGATATCAATTCAATATAGATCAAAACTCCCATTCGACACTATAAACGTGGTTTCAGTGATCCGTGATTCCATTTTTTTCCAATGCTTCTTTTGACGCTAGAAACAGTTACTGCTACATATTTCTCATGCATTATGCATTTTATCGACTGCAGAACCATTATAAATTCAAGATTTATTTTACCATGAAACGAGATATGACCATATCGTTCCCAATTAAAACGATAATACCTCTATTCAATAATCACGACATCCTAGATTCCATTAAAATAACTTTTCATTATAACAGCTTTTTATCCATTTTGGTTGAAATGGGATTCGTGTTTGGAGCGGTTGTTATTGAAATCACAATTACTTGATGACACACGGATTCGGACAGTAAAGCTGTCGACATACATCATCATAAAAGTGTCATAAAACGTTTATGAATGGTTGATGACTGAATGAACGATACAAGGAAAGACATGTAGTTTTGCGGAAACTTAGATGAAAAAACAAACGGCAGTGGAGGGATGTCCGCAGAAATATAAGGAACGGTAACTCGAGCGACGTACGTTTCTGCTTATTGCCTCATCAGGCCCAAATAGATGTGCATTGACAACACTGATGTTAAAACGTATATGCCCATTACATCTGGATACGGGTGTAACCTGAAGAAAAACAAGATGAAAAGGGAAATACAACTAGAAGTCACCAACAAGAATCAGCAGGCACATTTGTGGCTCGTTAACAAGATATCAACCTACGTCGCAACGAAGGTCTGCTATAGCTACCTGCCGTGGTACTTCAAGGCCAAGAGTAAATACAAAGAACGACAAGTAGTTTTGCGGAAACAGATGAAAAAACTAACGACTATCGCAATAAATGAATAGAAATAGGGCGATTGGTAACCCGAACGATGTACGTTTCTGCAAAATTACTTGTCTTTCGTTGTATTTACTCATGAGTTTGAAGTACCACAGCCCGTAGCAATAGCTGGCCTTCGTGGTGACATTATAACGTAAACACGAGGTCTGTTAGCCGAAACCATAAATGTGCCTATTGGCTCTCTTGTTGTTGGTCGCTTCTAGTTGTATTTCCCTTTCCATACTTATTTTTTGGGCATAAGTTTCCAGTTCAGAGTTTTCGATCTACGTACATTTGGGCCTGATGAATCCAATAAGCAGAAACATAGTCGCTCGGGTTACCAATCCTTCTATTTCTGCTCTTGTTCCTTTATTACGGACACACCCACATTGTATTTTGCTTAAAGAATGATGGGAATAATCACTAACAATGCTGCAATAGCATTATTCGTAGTCACTGCAAAATTGTATACATGGTCAAAAGCATAATTGAAATTTTCGAGAATAAGAATTAGGCTCACTTACTCAAAAAGCCTGTTGCTTTTTTGGTAGCACAGTAGGTAGCAATCCAACTTACCTAGAAAAAATAGATAAATGTTGAATTAATATAAGTACTTGTAACAAGACCCAGGATATTTCTACCATGTAAGTGAAACTTGCATAACTGTTGACATCGGCTTTAAGACTTACATACGTTTCAAGCTATTGGCCTTTAAGTGCCTAGTTGTATTGATAAATCCAAATTAAGTTGTAAGACGCATAACTAAGAAGGAAAACTTAAAGTTCCCGCAACTACTCGTATAAAGAAAATTCAAGCTGTTATTAGGAACTCGTTTATAGTAATAGTAATAATGATAGCCGTCTTCATTCATCTACAATTACATTGTAGTATAGCTAAATGTAAGGGTTATAAGTTTAGTAGGTTGTTACTGTTACAATTAACCATACAGCCGCTAATAGATGTTTGCAATAATAAACTATTAATAAAGAGGTGAATCTGCCTGAGGGCTTAAGTTGACGAAATACAGATAATGAAGATCCTAGACCAAGAAAACAAAATTTGTCTGACGACTTGAGTTAAATGTGCACGAGAAGTGTGTATCAACACATGCTAGCGACTGTGACGCAGAAGGTCGTGCAATCTGCCGCGTTGTCAATATGTTACACCAGAAAATATTCCCACAGGCTTCTACAATGGGTGAGGTTATTGTCAAACCCAAGAAGGAGGTCTGTTCGAACATTTAATTTAATATTTTGTTTTCATTTTCATTAGAATTATCAATTCCAATTCTGATGCGGTTTAATTTATTTTAGAATTCTCTGATTTCCACTGACCTATGATCATGGAGGTGGAGACCCTGCTTTGGAATGTACGAGATGCGGTATTGCCAAGCGAATCAATGATGCAATATTGCAGAATTTATGGCGATCCTGACCTTTCACTTCGACCTAATATGGAGCGCCGTTAGGACTGAATCGGGAATCGGTCCTAAACAGATTTGACACAATTCACAATTCAAAAATGTTTACGCTCAAAATAGTATAATTATTTAGGCGTAAAGAATAAACTAAAGAATATTGTCAATACGTATCTTAATTCAAGGCAACGCCTTGATGAACTTCGGTATCCAGATGGCTTGTATCTCTTTTTAACATATGTGCCAATACACACTTCTAAGGGCGTGTACAGGGTTATCCAAATTACGTGTCCACCATTAGTAACTTTGTTATTAGTGAAAATACAAAGTTGTTTGAATTAGCAAACTAGTAGCATTTTTAACGCTGGTAAAAATGAGAAATAAAAAAAACAATTGAGAGTCGTTATTTTGATTTTTTTCAGTAAAATAACATTTTTTTAAATGGAAACCCCTGTATATTATATTTTTTTCTGTTAAAGCATCAAATTTTAAACAAAAAAGTTCATAATGACTTTTCCGCTAAAGTCAAAAATAAAGTCAAAATAACGATAAATATTTTTAATTATTTGCAGTATTATAATATTAAGACGGCTATGAAAACAACATGGCGTTCGCGATTTGACAGCATTAAGATAAGCGACAAATTGTTAAACTGGACATACTCGCAACTAGAAGGCTTTGGAAAACAATGATAAAATCAAATAATGTCAAACATTAGTGTAAATACTTGTTTATAAGCTTTATTGTGTCATTAATTTAAAGAAAAATGTTCTCCCATGAAGAAAAGTGTGATATGTTAGAATGCTATTTAGTGTGCAGAAAATCCTCCTTGAGAGCAAGAGAATACTACAGTGAATTATATCCCGCTCGCATTCAACCGTATGAACGATATTTTCTGAGACTTTATCGAAAATTTAGGGGCAACGAAAATGTTTTTGCTAAAACAAGGGCAAAAAAAGAATTCATAATAAGCGAGGCCACGGAAATTGCAGTTATGGGATATTTTGAAGCTTATCGTGAGAATTCAATAGCAGATATTCTCAAGGACTCTAATTTCAGTTATGGTACTGTTCAAAGGATTTTAAAAAAATACAAATTTATTCCGTATAAGTACCGACCAGTTCAAACGCTTTTGGCAGGGGATCCAGAGAGAAGACTTGTTTTTTGCCATTGGTATCTTAGCTTCTGTCGCCAAAATGTAAATAACTTTCGTTACCTTTTATGGACAGATGAATCAAATTTTTCAAATTCTGGAATGTTTAATAGAAAAAACCACCATTATTCGTCAAGAGAAAATCTTTTGTTAGTACATCCAAAAGGCCCACAAGTCCGTTTCAGTTTCAACGTTTGGTGCGGTATAATTGGTTCAAAAATTGTTGGCCCGTTCTTTTATGAGGGAACCCTAACTGGTGAAAGATATGTGGAATTTATGTCAGAAATTCTGACTAATTTCTTAGACGAATTGGATCTTATAAGTAGACATCATCTGCATTTTCAGCAAGATGGCGCACCTGCCCACAACTCCAGAGGTACTTATCATTTTCTAAGTACTACTTTTAATGATCAGTGGATAGGAACAAATGGCCCAATACAGTGGCCTCCCAGATCACCAGATCTAAACCCACTTGATTACTTCTTGTGGGGTTACTTAAAGAACCAAATTTACAAGCGAAGGTACGATAACCTTGACGCGTTAAGGACTGCAGTTAGGGAAAAGATAACCCAGATAGATGGTAGGACCATACTTAAGACAGTTCGAGCAGTTGAAAAACGTGCCCAAAAATGTATTGAAGAACAAGGTGGTGTTTTCGAGCATCTTCTTTAAAAAAAATTGTTATTGTATTTTGTAAGATTATAAGTTGATGTTGAAAATAAAGTTTGTCGATACAATTTAATTGTTTCAGATTGGAGGCCATAACTTCAACAATTTGTAACCTAGGAGAAAAGTTATTGTAAGCTTTTTTGTTTAAAATTAGATGCTTTAACAGAAAAAAATATAATATACAGGGGTTTCCATTTAAAAAAATGTTATTTTAATGAAAAAAATCAAAATAACGACTCTCAATTGTTTTTTTTTATTTCTCATTTTTACCAGCGTTAAAAATGCTACTAGTTTGCTAATTCAAACAACTTTGTATTTTCACTAATAACAAAGTTACTAATGGTGGACACTTAATTTGGATAACCCTGTATATTGAACTCAAGCCGTCAGACAAAGCTAATATCTTAATAAATAATTTATTGCCATGTGTGTATGTATCATATTGCTTTTTTATGTTCCTATTGTTGTTTGTATTGTACTTCATTTTATCAATATTTTAGTCTTTATATACCGACTTCTCCAATGTCTACAATGTATGTACTCGTAGATCTAACTGGATCAATGAATGAATCTGAATCTGAAAAATGTGTACGCTCAAAATAAAACCATGATTTGGGCTTAGAGAATAAACTAACGCATATTTTCAACATGCATCTTAATTCAAGGAACTCTTTCTAATATATGTGTCTATATACACTTCTCCCTCACACACATCGAGCTCAAACCGTCAGACACATTTGGTTTTCAGTGTATACGTACAGGTAACCTTGCAAGGACGTTAAACTGCAGCGCTCAGAGGATTTCGGTTTCAAAAACATTTTGTGTCTGCAATCCAGAGCACAGCGAGTTACGAACGGTGAAGCTCGGAAGAAATATGTGCGGCATGTCTGGCGTACCACAGTTTGCGGTTGGGACGCTCTTAGTGAGGCTGTGGAGAATGTCTGTGGGCGATATATCCTAGGAAATACCAAGTAAGAGGGACGCTTCATGTATTACTACTCATGTTTTTCTAGACAAGAAAAAGCTTTTATAAAGCACAGAAGTGTACGTACCCGTATCACCAGACTTCCAGTAAACACTATCGGCTTTTACAAAGCGTGCTATTGTGATGATGATGAATATCCGGAGGCAAAGGAAATAACACAACAAGTGAAAGTGATTTGGTTTGAATCAAACTTTATATACAGTTAGACATACAGGGTGGCGCATCGAAAACGAAACAGACACATTTACTGGCAGCTCAGTTTTTTTTTTTAAAAACGTTCAGACCGGTCTATTTTGTTTTCGAGGGGGACACAAGTTTGGCAAAAAAACACGTTAACACGTGCAGACCCCTGGGCGGGGGTGATACCAACCCTAAAATCTTAAATGGAAAGGCGGTCGAGTGATACCTTATTTTAAAGGTCTTTCAATTCCCTTTATAACGATGTAAAACACATGAGCTTCAGTTCATTAGTTTTGAGGATTTATTGATTTAAATCATAAAGTAGACTTTAATAGGTACATCAGATTAGTTTGTACTACTTTGAATTTACTTAATAAGTAAATGCTTTTCTCCACTACGCCCATGGTTTGTTTATCATTTTTTTGTGGAAAATAGCTATTGGAGCGTTTTTTTTTGTGGCAAAAAAGTTATTTCTTGAAGAAAGATTAGGAAATATGTCGTTCTTATTTTAAATAGGAATTTAGTACATAGTTTGCGATAGATTTGACCAAAATTTGTTGCTAAAATAACTTGTAACGCTTTATTACATAAATTAACCATGGTATATTCCACAGCAGAAAGAGTTGAAATTATCTAAATATTTTTCGGAAATAATCAGTGCGCTAATAGAACAGCAGAAATATTTAATGAGCGACATGAGAACAGTAACGTGCATCGAAAATGTGTTCTAGAACTTGTAGCTAAATTTCGGGAAACTGGGTCAGTCGCCAATACGAAACGCAACATTGAAAATCCCATAAGGAACGAAGCAATAGAAGTGTGGGTTTTAGGGCAAGTTTATGTAGATCCTACGTTAAGTACAGTTGTATTCATAAAAAAAGCGTACACGAATTAGAATGAGAGGAAACCTTAACCTTATTTGCGTAAAACCGGCTTATCGCATGTTAAAGGTTATTAAAAATGCAAAGCATGGGCGTCGGGCATTAGTTCAATACAGTAACAAAAATGTATTTCTTTATTTTACATCTTAACAGTTTTATAAAAATTACAATAGAAACAAAAAACGATTAACAAGAATAAATAAAATCTAATATTTGGTCATATATCCCTGTTTTTCTATTACTTGAGCCAGTCTATTCGGAATTGACTGAATTATATTTGATACAATATTTGGATCAAGCTCTTCCCAGCACGCTTGTATTATTTCCCATAAATCTTCTGAATTTTGTGGCCTAAAATTTCGATTATATATTTTTTTTACGATTATACCCCAAATATTTTCGATTGGATTGATATCGGGACTATAAGCGACCCAAGGCAGCACTTTCACATTATGGGTTTGAAACCAGTGGGTTACAGCATTGGCCGTATGAACTGGACAATTATCTTGTTGAAATATGAACGTATTATTGGGATATATTTGCTCAGCATTTGGTAACAATATGTTTTCTAAAATGTTAATGTAATTTCCGGCATTAAATCTTCCCTCTAGTCGCCAGCAAACACCAGGTCCATGAACACTTATCCAGCCCCATACATTTACAGAGAAACGCCCAGGTCTAGAATTGAGGAGGTTAGTATATCGCTCTTCAAACCTGGTATTGTTTGGACGGTAAACACGAATTTGGCCGTTATAAGTCGACTGGAACGTCTTTTCATCAGTAAAAATGACCCTGTTCCAAAATTGAGGATTGCGGTATATATAATTTAAAGCAAAAATAATCCTTGATTGTCGCCGTTCTTCGTTAAGAAACATTTTTTTCGCAGCAGGGTGACATTTTAGTTCAGATTTCATTACTCTCCTGCTGGCGGTAGGTTGGGAGGCAGGAAATGCTGTATCAATAACAGCATCCCTTACAGTTGCAAATGGATTATTTCTTAAATATCCCAAAAAAGCAGCATCCTGTTCAGGGTTGGTAAGTTTGGGACGACCTGAACCAATTTTCCTCTTTAGGGAATCTTCCTGTTCCCAGCGTTGCTTAATTTTCAATATGGTTTTTTTATTTCTATTATACAACTGCGCTACAGCACGGATTGACCATCCTTCTTGGATTCTTGATACAATTTGAGCCTTTTCAACTTCAGACAACTGACGAGGCATTTTTATTTTCTTCTGTCAAAGTTTATCAAACGTTACCACCACGCATTTTCGAAATGAATTACACCGACGTCAATGCTTTGCATTTTTGACAATCTACGACGTGTGATAACCTCCAATAAACAATCATTTAGACAAGCCGGTTTTACGCAAATAAGGTTAAGGTTTCCTCTCATTCTAATTCGTGTACGCTTTTTTTATGAATAGAACTGTACCCGCATACTGGAGACTGTGTGTGGTGGTAGTCGACGTACTGTCCAACGGATTCTAACTTAATGAAGACGATTTTGATCGGCGACTACAATTTTGTGAAGATATGAGTAAACGAATTATAAACGATGAACATTTTCTTTTCAACATTTGCTTTTCCGACGAATGTTTCTTTTTTTTAAATGGCGTAGTAAATCGTCATAACTGCCGATATTGGTCCAATTCTAATCCCAGAATTTATCATGAGGTTCATACACAGCAGCCACAAAAATTAAATGTTTGGTGCTGGTATTTTTGGCGATCATTTAGTTGGTCCTTTTTTCTTACCTGGACCGGTGAGATGTATTTGGAATTACTGGAAGACGCCATAGATCCTGCATTTACAGCCATAATTGAAAATCAGAATGATCGGCGGTACATTACGAATAGGTTGATGTTCCAACAGGATGGTGCCCCACCACATTACGCATTACGTGTTCGACAATATTTAGATCAGACGTTTCCAGATCGATGGATTGGTAGAAGAGGTGCCATTGAATGGCCCCCAAGATCGCCAGATTTATCACCTTTGGATTTCTTTATGTGGGGTCGTTTAAAAAGCAAAATCTATGCTACTCAGCCAACATCATGAGAAGGCCTGCGACAAAGAATTGTGGATGAGTGCCTTCAAATTACTTCTCAAATATTGCAGAATGTGCGGCAACGTTTTGAGCAAAATCTTCATTATTGCATGTAGAGTCACGGTGGCCATTTTCAACATCTACTTGCCTAACGGGTCAGTTCATTCTTCATTTTTAAATTACTTTGCTGCCAAATGTATTGATCTCCACTAATGGTGATGTATTAGTTTTATTGAAGCTTTAAATCAATAAATCTTCAAAACTACTGAACTGAAGTACATTAATTTTATATCATTATAAAGGGAATTGAAAAACCTTTAAAATAAGGTCTCACTCGACCCCCCTTTCCTTTTAAGATTTTGGGGGTGGTGTCACCCCCGCTTAGGGGGTTGCACGTGCTAACGTGATTTTTTGCCAAACTTGTGTCCTCCTCGAAAACAAAATCGACGGGTCTGTGCGTTTTTCAAAAAAAAAACTGAGCTGCCAGTAAATGTGTCTGTTTCGTTTTCGATGCGCCACCCTGTATAGTGGTTTTCACGATTTTGTGCGGTTACATCATAATGTTATACGAAATAAGTAAACAGATTGACTATGTGCGTCGCTTAACTTCACTAACGAAAATTGCACATTGCGATCCGTAAAGCAGCTGTCACTCACTCTTGCACACACACATAAATATAAAATATGCTTCTTGGAATTTCCCATTTCCTTGATATGTAATGATGGCATAGCATCAGTTTTCTGACTTGGTATATCCTTATGAATATCTTACTCTCTTTGAAAAAAATTATAAACTACGTTTGCGCTTCCTTTGGATTTTTGTTCTCGAACACGAACACTGAATTGTACCAGTTGTGTACATTCCATGACTTCCTGCAATAGTTACCTACATTCTTCTATTTTATTACTTGTTAGAATTACCTGAGTAATGTTCTGACCTAATTGAAGGAATCGAAGAATTGAACCTCTATCAACTCGGTCATATACTGCCACACATTCTGAACTAAATGCTTGCCTGTTTCATTGCTCTTTAAGAACATATGGTATTTCAAGTTCTAAAAAGTAGATATAATTAATATAGTCAAATCTTATTATATTCCTACCTGACTTGAAATGTAGTTATGGTCATTAGCAGCCATTGTGATTGTAGCGCTACTTTCGTATGCATAGAAACTTTTTTGAATAAAAGAGTTGTTAGCAAGTACAAAATGAATCTGTAGTGTACAAAGAACCACAACCAAATGCGGGTCTGTCTACCTGGAGTTCACCGATCCCTGGGAATAAATTATGTGTCCTGTGCCGATATAGGGAATTTTGAAATATTACTAGATACCTAGCTGTCATTTTTCTGTGCTGGATACTTGTGAAATATGGTGTCATTACCGGAGGTCCATTCCATGCTACAAAATGGTAAAACTTAGGAAATCTCTACCTATAACACTTCATCCTTTTAATTGTAGGTCCGAAAGCTGAAAACCTAAAAGCCTAGTGACATGTATCAAAGCACAGTTAGATCGGTTCTGAAAAGCGCTCAAAGTGATTGACACATTAGCGCTACGTTGATTAACATGACCGATGGCATCTTCGCAATAAGGAGGCTTCAAGGAACGACAGTATGCTTTCATTCATGAAACCCTGGAACATCGTTGCAAAATCGTTGCGTAATATTCCTCTATTATGAAATCCGTAGTCGGCTCAACCGTTATCGTAAAAACTAGAGCCTTAAAGTAGTGTTTCCCGCAAATACAGCCACAACATAAAGACTGGTTACGCATTCTTTATTACAAAACAATCGCTCCGCTCCCGTTCGTTTGAGGATAACACTGGACGAATTGAAAATAACTGCTTCTACTGGCGGGTTGAAATAATGAATACAATGTTAAGATATGGTCACTGGTATTTATAGCAGAGAGGTATCTTATGTGGACGATATACCCTCAGTGACGAAAAATACAGAACATCGCGTTGAAGAAATGTTTTTATTTGAATGGAATTTCGTATGCGGTCAGACATAAGGAAGAGGAAGTCGTGAGTAAATTTTAAAGCTTTTATAATATCGCTAGATTTCGCTATTAATGTATTGTGATAGAATTTTGGTGATAGGAAAACGTAAATAAATGCAAAACGCAGACCACGACAGGCTCCGCACTACTCGAGCGGTACGCACAGACTGGCCTCGATCGACCAACGGCATGCCGACCGTGGGCCGTCGGGGTTGCACTTACTACATTTGTCTGTCAAAAGTTTGCGTCCGTAATTTCATTATTTTGATTCTAACAATTGGATCACCCCACCTAATCCAGACTACGTAGATGGAGTAAGGCTACGATTTATTTGTCTCCAAAATCTCAGCCTGTGGGCAGGATGAAAGTGCATACTGCAAGTGGACTTAACGTAAGCTGATTTTTTGGCAGTTATGTCATTAAATTCGTATTTTTTTGTATGTTCTGGAGGTGCAAGTATTTGCAGATAATTGTTAGACGATATCAAGACATGACATAATTTGCAAAGAACGGCACAAGCCTAATACAGATAGACCTTTTCATCGGTAAGGAGTGTTATGTCAAATCGATGTTGTCACTTGAGTAGGCAATGTGCCAGAAGTATGCACTACAACTAAATAATTTTGGTGACAAACATTGCAAAGAATGGCCACCAAGGTCCCCAGACCTCAACAGTTTAGATTTGTTTTTGTAAGACACTAGTATACTCAAGTCCCATTAACAAAGAGGAATTAAAAGAAAGAATAGTTGCAGCTTGTGGTAGAATAAAAGACACTCCAGGGATATTTCAACGAGTGCGCAATTCCATGAGAAGGAGGGCGGAAGCATGCATACTAAGTGAAAGGGGCCATTCTCAACAATTTTTGTAATCATTTCTTTGGTTTTAATGTTATGTTTATGTTGTCAGTTGTTGTTGTTCATTACCCCTAATGTGTTTAATTTTTCCAATTAAATTAATAATAATTTTGCAAGTTAGACAATAGAACAGTTTTTATATTTTTACTCAAAAATCGCGCATCAAAGGAAAACAATTCAAGAGGCAAAAAACCATTGGCGTACCATTTTTTTCTTAAAAAATATCGAAGTCAATACCCGTACGCACGCCATTGTTAAAGCTAAAAATTATTTTTGTATTGAAAAATATGCAACTTTACTAACTTCCACTACGTACTAAATATCAGTGAAATATCTGAAGCGGTTCTGAAAATATTAATTAATTTCCATTTTTTCCTAAATCTTCAACACCCCGAGTTTTTGTAAGGAAACATTTTTGGGCCATAGTTTATAGAGCAAAGTAACATTAATTTTTCATGTAGATTCACACCCTTAAATATTCGCATATCATTAAGAAACACCCTGTATAAGATTAATATTACTAGTAACATGGTTGATACAAATTCGTTAAAATTGTCACCACTTGACTATGTGATTTTCATGATTAGCTCAAGATCTCCATCCTCACTTGACTCTGTTCCAAAGTAATCTATATTGTCACCCATTTTTTGAATGTGGCTAATAAACGGAATAATGAGCGGTTAAGATTAATGCTTGATATATGAAAAGATTGAAAAAGCACTGAATTACCACAAAACCTAGCTTAACAATGAATAGCTCATCGACATTTATTCTTTAAACAAACATGCGCTATCAAATTCGAACTTTCAGTTCTCTCTAAGAACCAGAGCTGTTAGAACTAGTTCAGAACCGATTCGGGATCTGTTCGAAATTTGTTGGAACAGAGAACCGCCAGTTCCATTTTCAAATGGAACGGTAATTTCGATCTGCGCTAGATCTGTTCCATTCAGAACTACTTGGATGGTTGATTGGAACAAAGCTAGTGTGAAAAAAAACTAGCGTATATCAGCAGTAGTGGCTCAATTTGAACGATGCACGTTCAACCAGTAAAACACAGCAAAGCCTTGAATAAAGACTTACGATCTCTTGGTAAATGAGCCGTCCTAGTTAGAACTAGAGATGGGCTGCTTAAAGAAGTGTGATCATGTGCTGAACTAGTATCCGTTGCTTTATAAAGGTATTTGAGTAACTACTATATAACGGTAATTTCGATCTGCGCATGCTCTGTTCACTTCCGAACTAGCTAGATAGTTTGTTGGAACAAGGCTAGTGTAAAAAGGTCTAGCGTCTCTCAGCGGTAGTGGCTCATTTTGAACGATGCACGTTCAAACAGTAAAACACAGCGAAGCTTTGAATAAAGACGTACGATCTCTCGGTAAGTGAGCCGTTCCAGTTAGAACTAGAGATGGGTTGCTTGAAGAAGTGTTATCATGTGCTGGACTAATATCGGTTGTCCTATAAAGGTATTTGAGTAACAGTAATAATGATTCAAGTAATCCGCAAAACAGGGTAATTTACATACGTATTGGAAAGCTGCCGTGGAGGATGGTATTAAAATATTAATTGGAACATCTAGGAATGTCCCCTAGCTGTAAATATTTAACCGTCGTTTGACATTTAGAGATCACCTTGGTCTTAGATTTTAATACATATTTGGACGTAGATTTTCCGTTGAATAGACTTTTCATGCTTCTCTTTTGTATACGTTATGCCCTAGAAATTGTATATCGCTACGTTTTTCTGAAACCCCCTGTATAAATTGTCACCCTCTTTGTGGATATTAAAATATATGTTGAAGGTGCATTCGATAACATAGCCGGGAATTCTCATACATTGTTAGTGCATTCTCCATTATTGTAACAAACTGCACTTATTTACTTTCTTCTTTGATAGGGAACTGTTTTGAGTTCAATGCCCTAATACTCGTAGTCGCCGCTCAGCAGTAAATCTTATTGTGCAGACTCACTCTCTGATTTAAGGCACAGTCCCATTATAAGATCTTGATGAACTTCTAGTCATTCTGACTACGCCCTTCTAGCCTCTCTCTTGACTTGTTAATTAGATGTTCCTTCAGTCGTTTAGGGCAGGACACTCGTAGATAATGTGCCTTGCGGTATCTTACATTTCTTTGTACATCCTACATTGAGAACCTGATACAATCACCCCTATTTTCTGTAGGTGCTGCTCTGACTAACCATTGGCCGGCCACGGAACCAACCACTTTTCGTAACTTTGCTACTTAATCTATGTGTGCTGTATTTGGCTCAGAAGGCCCCCTCAGCATCTTCTTCGATTGAGTGTGCTTTACTACCCTCTTGGTCTATGCGACTGTCTTGACGGTGTTATTGTACCGGATGAGGTTTGCGGCTCATCAGCGTGCCAGATAATGCAGTTTTGCATATGTCTGTGTTCACAATGAGCTTATCCGGTTCTGTTAGTTCACACGATATAGTTTTCCTTTTCGTCATTGTCTGTCACTAGGACCCTCGCTCTTTGTTAAACTATTGTAAGTCAGTTGGTCTGTCAGGTCTAATTGCCCAGATACCAGACAAAGACAGGGAGAAAAAAGGGAAGATGAAAGAAAGGAAGGAGGGAGAGCAAAGAGAAGTGCGGCAATTTTAACGGTGTTGGCACTGTTAAATGGTTTCGGGAATTTTAAATTAATCCTAAAGATTGAAATTTATGATTTTGATTGTATCTAAAGTCGCACTATTTGATTTCATCTACACTGCGAGACGTAAGGTTTTGTTCTGCAAAGCCTGGAGACTACGCAAATGCGTTTTGGAGGGAAAAAACCAAGCCGCACATGCGTAAGGGATCGCTGGTCTATTAACCATCTTGTATAGCCTAACTATGCTGTTCAAACATAATTTTGCGGTTCTACATAGTATAGAGTAGAGTTGCCGAAACGTGATTTTAATTAAGTTTTTACTGCTTCAATGCCTCAGACAGGGCACTGCTAGCTTTTCAGTGTAATTATCCATTATCTCAGGCTATCGCTTGCGATTTCAAGTACTTAATTTTGATCATCAACCGATCCACCCATTTTAATACTTGATCCACCGAAGCTTACAGCCTGACGTGAACCAGATTCTCAGAAAACGACTGGACCACCAGGTCAGTGTCACCAGCGGAGAGATAGACTTCACAGTTGCTGGACCAAGGGACGTTATGAATAAAAAGTGAAGAAAGGATTCGCCAAGAACCCTGTGTGAGACCGGCTTTGATGGGCAGTGTTGCTGATAGAACGTTATTGATTTTGATCCGAAATCTCCTACGTTCAAGGAAGGATTTCAAAAGTTTAGGAGCCGGAAAGGAAAGCTCTTTTGCATCAATCTATAGAGGAGGCCCTTTGCGCCACACCTTGTCAAATGCCTTCGAGACATCCAGAAGCAAGACGTCAGTGCTTTCTTCAAGGGTGAAGCCCCTGGTCAACCGCTCGACAAGCCTTACCGCCTGTAACTCCGTACTACGCTTAGACCGAAAGCCATATTGCGCAGGAATCACATTGTGGTCTGACGAGAAATTTTCAAGGTGACAAAGAATCACCTTTTCAGCGAGTTCAGAAGGAGCTGACAGCAGACTAATAGGATGGTATCGTGGGGGAACATCGAACCCGGCTTCTCTGGAATTATTATAACATAAGCCTTCTTCCACGCCGCTGGGAAGTATTCGGTCCTTAACAAGTTAAGGACATTGCATGTCTTTAATATGTCCTCGAAGTTTTGTTGGTGTGTAATGCGGGATCTCAGGAGATTCCACTAAAGTGCTATGTAGCTCTTCAGTTTAGGAATCCTCCGAAGAAGACTAATCCGAAGAGAAATCATCAATGGAAGCGTTACTGTCACTGACGCCGTTGGCCCTAAAATATCTCCTGGCAGATTTTCCGATGTGTTGCTCCTTGTCAAGGCCATTATCAAGATCATAGTTGGGAGCGAACTTCTTTCAATCGCATCAGCGAAAACCTCAACCTTATCCTCTGTCCTATGCCCCCAGGACCGTGGATGTGCGGGAATTGTTCTCGCAACTTTCCAGCAATAGTTGAGTCAAGTTTCCTCGTCAGAATGTCCCTTCATCGCTCATTGCGAGATTCATGAAGAGCATTTCTCACTGTATGAACAGATTCGTCGCTCTGTGAATGCCATCAGGATGAAGCGTCGCATGTATTGTGGCGTGTTTTATGGCATGGTATTTTCTATATGTAGTTATTATTGCCTCGTCTTCTATATAAGTATCGTGTGCTTAGCAGTTCGTCCAGCGCTCCTGTGATGATTAGGCTCGCAGCTCGCTGTACTTTTGAAAGCGCAATATCGAGTTAGCGGCTGAGCTTTGCCTTTCTACAGTATGTTCACTGAATCAAAGCAGTAACGTCACAACGTCAAATAATGACAGTGACGCACATGGTTGCCAAATTAGGTACTTAAGACTACTAGAAATAAACCACAAATAAACAACAGTCGTTGGCGTAATTACCTGACAGTGTCACCAACATATATGTACCCGGGAAATTCAAACTACACATACCAATTTAGGATCTATTTTGAATTAAGGTACCCATTAACTCCTTGCTATACAGCCAGCTTATCATAGAGAGGATTAGGCCACAGGTATATTTGATCATTCGTCTCGTCACCGCTTATTTAGCGATTTTACCTCCTTTGAGTTGTAGCTTTTAAAGCACCCAAGGTTCCAAATGTGCCCATCTCTAACCTAGTTGGCAAAGCAGTATTTCAGTCGGTAAATGTAAGACGTCCCGTTCCGTCCAGGATTTTGCAGAGCTCTGCGCTTCGAATAATGACTAGAGGGCGGGCGGCAGGGTATTCACCGGCATTAATTTTAAAGGCAAAAAGTACACGTCGTTGATGTATGGACGTTGCAACTTGGTAAGATAGATAGAAAGGAGCGGCATGATATTACGGAGTACAAACAGGGTGGTCCGCATCCAAGATGCCTAGATGAATTTCACCTTCACTGTGTGTGAGATATCAATAGACATTCACTCTTGCTATTTCCTAGCAATACAATTTTTTAATGGCTTTCTTCAGCTTGCCTTGACTTAAAAGTATCTGTCTATGTTTTTGGACCTATTACCTATTTAAGAGTGTCACAGACAGTCTATTCTAATTGCTATTAAAGAAATAACACTGATAAAACTAAACATAACCAGCATGACAGGAACTGTCACTATGTCGATCTAGACCAGCACGGGTATTATATTAAAAATCTATAAAACGTCAAAAAAAGAACTATAAGGTGTCATCTTGCAGAGTAGGTAGCTATTAGGAAGCAAACAGTGCTCTGCTCACTAGAATTGTTGTGAGTGTCCATCTATGGAGAAATGGCTCAACTACACGTACACGTATTGTTGGTTGCATGAGTGGTCTATACTTTTCATCTCCGAGGCTCTGAGAAGAAAGTTGGTTATTTGGTTGACTAGCAAGATCGCATCTGGGTGATTGTGTTTATTAGTCTGCATGTGTATAAAATCAGTGATATTTGCTGTGTGATAAAATCATTACTGAATATGCTGCCAATGAAGTATATCTATTAGCTGTACCAAGGTTATGTTCAGAGTTCTCAATTACGATTTTTTATGTCTTTTAGTGTTTTCAAAAACTTTGAGGAGAATTACGGGAAATCATTACCACGCCCGCGTTGTGTGTAATTACTGTTAGCATGTATATGACTTGTAATTCGACAGTGTAAATATAGTCATTTCCTATCTCTCTCATTTTTAAATTCAGCAAATTTGCATATCTAATTTCTGGAATGGAAAGAAGAAGTGGATGTGCAACTAATTTCTAGCTTTGAATGTCAAGTAAGTGTATTTGAGACAACAATCCAATTGAATTATCATCGACACGTATTATTAGCACACGAATCCCCACTATGCCGTTACCTCCAGTAATGCCATCTCTGAAGCATATTTTAAATCACGTCATAGCCAAACATTGATAACTGAAGCCTCATGACGTTTAGGCAACGTACAACTATAATAAACGAGTTTACAAAAGTGTCCATCAGCTAGTGCTAAGTTAACATCTTGTCGAAAAACCTACATAATGTCAAAAAAAACAGTATAATGTCAAAAAAATCGATATAACGTCACTACTTAATACCCGTGCGATAATGCCCCCTTGTGGGCGTTGGAGCCCTACCGAGGCGGGGTTACGATGCAAGGGTTAAGTCTTGTGTGATACTCTAAGTACAGTCAAATCAAAACTGGTTTGGGAGGGGGGCTAGAAAGTAGTTGATTTTCAAGGTGTGCAGTAGATGAAATAGTTTTGAGGACCTCAGCTCTAACCATTGACACCTTTTTGAAATAAAAATCTCCTTTTATAAGTGCTTATGATGCCATCAGACTACATATACACAAAACAAGTTAATTATGTTTGAACAGCGAATTCAAGGACCTCATTTCTCTAAATTATGGACATGAACTATGCAGGTTCTTTTAAAACATAACTTTGATATCATAGGTACTGTACTATAATTTACACATTTTATTCTATTCATATACTATACATATTTGAAGTTAATTTATTTTCGTTAAGAGTTAAGGGGCAGAATAGCTACAAGCTAAACTTCGCCATAAATAAATACGATTTATTATCATTATTCCCTTGGATAGCTTCGGGCTGGCGCCCCAACTGCGATATGCACGCTCGCTGCTGTTTAGGGGAGGGCTGTCCGACTGATCGATGAATCTTCTCTAGTGACCACCCATCCTTACCGTGTCAAGCTTCGTACATCCAGAACTGCCCCTTACGATCACTTCTTTATCCCTAGAGTATGGAGATTGTGGAATGATCTACCTGAGGAGGCTTTTCCCAATCCTCCTAACCTGTTCAAAAATCGGATTAAAAAAGTCTCTTTGAGCTCCCTGGTATTTACGTTTCTGCCTGCGCGGCTGCATCTGTATAAAAAACAGTATGAGCTATAGATAACCATTGCAAAAATTAAACCTTAACGCCACAGATCTCATAAACCAGCTCGTACTAAGGAAATCTTTGGCTCGACATGATTATATTCGCGGTTTTAACCCACGGATGCTTTTTGGCGTATCCATTATGGACCACCTTGTATACAGTTGGGCGGATAGCGGGTAATAGATGACTAGTACCTCATCGGTTGAAAAATAGAAGCAGTTCGCAAGCTTCCTGGAAATATTTGGTTAGATTATATCGATTTCTTTGATGGAAGCTAAGTGGTGTTTTGAACTGGGTGGAATAGAGTAAACTTAGTACAAAGTAAATTCACTTTACTTTTGAATCTGTTCTATTCATTTCATGTATCAGTCGATTTTATATTTTTGAAGGCAATATACGTACTGGCATATATTTTGAGTAATTTTTTTAATTTTTTTTTTGCTTGAGCCACCAGGATTAAGTCACACGGAATCTAGCGGTGGAATGCGTGTGCAAGTAGACAATCACAATATCCATAGAGATTCCAACCCGCGCAGCTTACCGCCACTGATAACCCTGCACTTGCAGACATGCTCTTCAATATTATACTTAGTAACAAACAAAATAGAACTTCCGGTAAATATTGTTTTATTTGAATGGAATTTTACATACAGTTAGCCATAAGGAAGGGAAAGTGGTGATTAAATTTTAAATGAAAAAAATTACCGTATCGCATGGACTTCCTTAAGAATGTGCTGGGCTATTTCGATGCTGTACACATTCGTCCATGTTTCTGATGAGATGATTTATGTCTTTTTGATGTATCTCATCCTAAGCTGCTTTCCTTGGTTCCGAAAAGCTGTTAGAATTTGGAAAGGATAAGGTAAAATGGTAGGCCACATTTTTTTCATCATATCCCACTCATCTTTAATAGGCGAAAGGTCTCGAGATCTAGCAGGCCATGGAAGGAGGTTTATTTGAGTTTATAGTAGCTCTAGAGATATGAGCAATAGTGAATGTAGATTTGGCGTAAAGCGTGATGGTCAAGGTCAATTAATTTTTAAATTTGACATCCTCTTTAGCAGTGATATGACGTATTTTGGCTGACTCTGCGGTAATGGGTTTTGCTTTGACCAATCGGACAGACTTTTAAGTCCTAGAAATCGTTCTTCAAAGTTATATCAATGTTAGCCATTGGCCAGTAGGAATAAATCTTAACAACACTCCGTCTTACTTCTTTTCTATCAATGCTACAAGTGATAATAATATCCTACCCTACATATATCTGTACGCTCTGGATTCTACAGGAGTCGGCCAAGGGTGTCCATGATCTTCAAATGTTGCGTTTTCGAAATGCTCAAGGCCTACATGAAGGTAGATTTTTCGCTTTGCCCATTTTTGTGGTGAAAAGTATGAAGTACCACTTTTAAGTCTCAAGGCCCAATCCATGATCATCATTAGCCAGTCTGGGATAAATTTTAATAACACTGTATTTTACTTCTTCAGTAATAATATTACTTTAAAACTTATGCTATCCTATATACCCCTACTTGGGGGTGTCTGGATTCCGAAGGGTGTCGGCCCCCATTAAAACTTTCGATCACCATGTTGAAAACTACATCTATGTAGAATTTCATCTGATTTAGCTGGAATCTATTTTCTATAAGGAAACTGTGGCGTCCTTTAATCACGACTTCCCCTTGCTTGTCTGAGCAGGTGCAAAATTTCATCCTTCTCGGTGTTCTATTTTCTTTACCACTCAGTATATTTCGTTTAAATTAGAGACCCCATAGCTACATCGGTGACAATATTAAAACATTGTATTCAATATTTCAATTCGCCAGTAAAAATACCTGTTTTCAATTCGTCCAGTATCTTCAAACGAGCGGTCGTTTCATAACAGAGAATGTGTAATCAGTCTTTATGTTGTCGCTGTAGTTGCGGGAAACACTACGTTCGTTGTGACGTAATTTTTACGACAACGGTTCTATTATGAGCCAACTACGACTATCATAATCCAGGAATATTACGCTTTGATTCTGGTTCAAATCCATGTAGTAGTTCTTTGAGGCTTCCTTATTGAGGTGTCCGATAGAGATGTCAAGAAAATTTGCTTTCCCCGTGTAAGGAAATTCCAGGTGATCCAAAAAGATCAACTGTGGAGTCAGGGAAGATGGTACTTTATGAATCCTTGTAAATTCGATGTGGAGTATTCGACGAGAGTGGAGTGAGGCTCCAATGGTCAGAAGGTATCTGAGGGTAGTAGGCACGTCTGGTACAACAACGACTCAGTTCCTAAGAAGGGCTCTGACGCCGGGGCCTTGGGGTCTAGAACTGGGCACACACTGCCTCTCGGCAGATACACTACAAGGATAAGGATAAAAATCTGCTCCGACAGCCTGCAAAGATATTTCCTATGTCGTGTTACAATGTACGGTTTGTTCGTACAGGGGTCGGTGACTTGTCGATGACTCTACCTGGGATCCGGCCGTGTGAATTCCGTCTATTTCTATTTATCTTGGACACGATCACTGACAGGTTGGCGACAGCTGTTCGAACAGGGCTCATGAGAGGCTCCGTATAGTTTAAGAGCAAGACATTTAGTAGCGTTAGTCTGGACATCGGAACACACTGGTGAACGTTGAAATGATATGGTGGATACACGTGCGTGAGCGAGATCAGAGGACAGGTTTGTTAGCCCTGAGCCAGCCCTAGATGAGCCCTAGCAAAGTTATGAGGTTAACAGAAGAATGGATATCTAGACAACACTCTCTCAAATGATTATAATAGTAATAATAATAACAGTAACAGCATAGATAATACTTACATTATCTAAAAATGAGAAGTGTTAAACAGAATATAGTTGAATTGAATATTTTATTGCAATCGATAAGGTACGAGTTTGATATACGTAATTGTGGTCACAGAATGCTGGAGAATTGAAAGCATAAAAGTATTTTCAAAGGACAGCTATGAAATCTTATACAATCATGGATAAATCAGCAAGAATGATGGAGTCCTAGTATTTATTAAAAATGATCTACTACAGAGTTACCGCATAGTATCCATATCGCAATTGACAGCATTTGAAGTAACAGTTAAACGCGGTAATAAAAAATTGAAATAAAAGCCCTATACCGGCCACCATCGACATCGGTAGTTCAGTTTAATACAAGTTTATTTTGAGCAATGGCAAGACCACAACATCCATCATTTTGTCCGAGATCTAAACATAGATATTCTTGAACATACCGATGCAGAGCATGTCTACCTGGATATACTAACCAGTCACTGTTTCAAGTCTTATATAAATAATCACACACGGATACACGGAGAATCAAGAATACGTATAGATCGCATCAAAGATAAAGTAGTAGTAGAGTATTTCACTATAACCTAACAGATCATTAACCTGTAATGATTCAAGCAATACGAACTGAAAACAAATAGAAAACAACAAACTGACAAAACAGTACATAAGTTACAATATCGTACTGAATTATTTACAAAAAGAAACCTGGGTGGCAGTATACGACACTATCAAAGAGTCTACAACCACAGTGCATATTAAAGGAAAAGGCAGAAAAATACAACAATGGGCAACTAGAGAAGTAATAGATTTAGCAACTAAAAAGGACCAATTTTATAGTGTAGTTAAAATGCACAAACAACAAATAAATAATAGTTTAAAAAAACTAAAAATAAACACGCTTTTATAGCAAACCAAACCAAAAACTATAAAATAATTTTTAATTACCAAGACAGTAGTAGATGACCTCAAAATAAAATTTATTAAAATTCAAATTATTAACAGAATAAGCCAATTCAGAGTAAAAAGCCCAGGGTGCTTGATATATTAAATGTCACAATCATTCTATTGGCAACTATTTATCAGAGGAAAGTTATGAAAATGAAGTAAAATGCACCCCACGCTTTTTACTCTGAATTTAATCATCCTGTTAATAACTTAAATTTTAATTGGGTCAGCTGTAAAAGCGTGTTTTTTTAGTTTCTTAAAACTATTATTTATTTTATTTCGAATTACCAATTAGTTTTTTGTGGACATGTTGTATTGAAATGTCTCACGAATCATTTCGTAATCGAATCATTTTATTTAAAGTTTCACTATTGCATGGGGTTTGTCATCTTTACTTAGAGCAATCAAGTTCTTCAATCCGAATACCGTGTAAAGATCTTACACGACTAAGTGCTACATAAGCTTGCTCAGCAGCAGACAGTCGCGAACCTAGATAAATGACTGCATGATGGACTGTACAACCTTGCATCTTGTGGACGCTCGAAGCCCAACTGAGGATTAATGGCAACTTTCGCAATTAACAAGGTGAGAATGCACTACCTTGAAAAAGTATCTGGTATATTGGTTAAGGCTTTCGCGGCCAGTTGATAAACTGCTGTCTTGATTCGGGAGTCTACCGCATACCGTGTTCATGCGGCAAAGTATACATTGGAACCACGAAAAGATCAATGGGAACGAGACTCAAGGAGCACAAAGCAAATTGCCGGCTAGGACAAACTGAAAAGTCTGCGGTTACTGAACATGCACTAAGCAATGGGGACCACAGGATACACTTTGGGAGATGCAGGTTGCTGTCATCAGTCAACGGCTATCACAATAGACTGGTCAGGGAAACTATCGAGATTCACAAACATCCAGATAACTTCAACTTTAACAGGGAGGAAGAGACCATCAGACTCAATCCGAGCTGGCACCCGATCTTCAGAAACGCTCGAGCAGCGCCGATCGACATCCCGAAGTCAACCGAAGTGGAACAAGCCACGTCCCCTACCCTCCGGTATAAATACAACCTGCGCAAGAGAAATCGTCAGTCTACATACAGCATTGGAAATGGAAGGTCCTCTGAAGAAGCTTGCCACTCGTGCTAGCGAAACATTAGGAAGAAATTCCAACCGACGACGGCCTTTAGACCCCAATCAAGACAGAAGTTTATTTTAGATATACTTATTAAAAGTTTTCACTGTGCAACACGAAGCTTGTCCCTCAACCCAGGATCCGTTGCATAATCACTACACCAGAAACGAGAATTCGTCCCCAAACCAGAAAAAATCTCATGCTCAGATCGAATGTTTGGGCCCTCGATGCTACAATTCCCTTCCACGAGATCTGTAACTCACTTACTCTAAATACTCATATAGAAAAAAAGTAAAAAAAACTGGATAGCATCTATGCCCAGAAAGAAAGCTAATGAAATTATCGATATAAGAAAGTCACTATTAATATACTAAATACTAAAATGAACTTACCGATTTTCACGATATATTTATACTATGCTAATAATTTTGATTTTGACAACATACTCTATAATGTCCTATCTAACGGAAACGAAAAATAATCCAGAATGTAGACTCAATATGTAAGAATAAAAATAAGCAAATTACTGTGTCACATAATATACTAAGTGACATATAAAATGAAATCAATATCCATATACAATTCGAATGTAAGTTCAAATAAGCCTACAAGATATAATAAGTGACATATAAATCCGAACACCCAGTTTAAATGGTTTTATTTTAATAAAATTTTGTATAAGTACTTAATGAAGCATAATAAGTAAATGATAAAAATTTCAAAATGATTGCACTGCTTTAAAGCCCTTTGACCTTTAATAATGTGTGGATGCACCCTGATGTGCTACGCATTCTCCAACGCGCCTACGCATGCTTCTGATCAGGTGGTCAATGTCCTCCTGTGGTATCTCATTCCAGGCAACCACCAACTCCTCTCGAAGTGCTTCTAGAGTCTGAGGAGGACGTTGCAAATTGAGCAATCTCCTACCCATCATATCCCACACGTGCTCAATTGGGGATAAGTCGGGAGAACTTGGTGGCCATGGTAACAATGTGACATCATTATGTTGAAAGAAGTCTATTGTGACTCTTGCAACATGTGGTCGGGCATTATCTTGTTGGAAAGTTGGATCTGCCAGGGTGTCAAGATAGGGTAGAAGATGGGGTTCTAGAACTTCGTGGATATAACGCTGCGCGTTCATGTTACCTCTGATGAAGATTAAAGGTGACCTGGAACCATAAGCTATAGCACCCCAAACCATAACTCCAACAGTGTGATGATCATGTCTTTCAACAAAAAACTGTGGATTCCTCCTTTCACCAAGTCGCCTTCTAACCCTGGCACGACCATCGTGCATGCCTAAACAAAATCGAGACTCGTCACTAAAGACAATACTGTTCCATTCCTGATCCCAGAGCGACCGTTGTCTGCACCACTCAAGGCGATTACGTCGGTGTTCTCGAGTTAAAGGGAGGACCCAGTGTGGCCGGTATGAAAACAAGCCAAAACTTCTCATTCGTCGGTAAACACTTCGCATGCCAATAGGTCTTCCATGTTCTGCAAACCATTCATTTGCAATGGACCTGGTAGTGGAGAAACGGTCCCTTAAGGCCAATAATCTTAGGCGGCGATCTTCACGGTCTGTTGTTCTACGGCGGCGTCCAGTGCCCCTTGCTCTTTGCGTACGGCCTTCTCGAAGCCATGCCTGACAACACCTAACCACAGTGTCTACACTTCTTTGCACTCTAACTGCAATTGCCCGAAAAAAAAGTCCAGCTTCCCGAAGTCCCACTATACTGCCCCCATCAAACTCACTAAGTTGACGAAATCGTACAGGTCTCCGTACTCTAGGCATCGTAACCGATCGTAAAGGATGTCAAGAACCAAAATCCGCCAACGTTGATTCTTTCCTGCGGCTGAAATATTCATTTTTAGAGCGTTAGTGAATTAAAAAAAGCAGTATAAAAACCGGAATGTCCAACTGATAAGGCTGAAAATTTTTTCACTTGTTGTTTACAGTAAGATATTCACTAACTTTTATTAAAATAAAACCATTTAAACTGGGTGTTCGGATTTATATGTCACTTAGTATAACTAAATACTAAAATGAACTTACCGATTATCACGAATATATTTATACTATGCTAATAATTTTGATTTTGACAACATACTCCATAATGTCCTATCCAACGGAAACGAAAAATAATCCCGAATGTAGACTCAATATGTAAGAATAAAAATAAGCAAATTACTGTGTCACATAATACGTTCTCTGAAATTTTAGGTAATATTTTGAGTTAAATACGAGTATTATGTGAAAACCTTATGCCATCCTAAATAATGTTTTGTTCTTACAAATTATTTCTTATACAGTCCCGCGTACAAGACCAGCCTTCTGCGGGTTTTCTCTCGTGTTTATTAGTCTAAAGGATTTTCTTTATAATAACTTATTTGTATTTTAGATAAGAAGCATCATAAGGATGGATGGATATTTCATCTACATAGATAAAAAGAAGGTTATCAAGGATTAGCAATTACTGTCATACTATAAATATATTTTCCAGACCTGTGATCTAGTATTAGTTCTAAAAGACTTGGACTATTTAAATGCCCTTGAGTGAGTGAGGATACTTTGTAAAGGCTTCAAAATCAATATTTCGTTGATAAAAATGCGAGACATGTGATATACTGAAACGAGGTTAAATGTATTTTTAATAGAATGTCAATGGGGATTTGATTATTGCGCTTGACGATTTTTAGAATAAATAGGAATTTAATAGACATAGGTATTCGGTGTTTGAAGTTGGAAATATAAAATTACTGGTCAGACAGTAGAGTCAAATGCTTTTTATCAGATAGCTGATATGTATCTTAACACGATATTATAACTACATCACGAAAACCCATCACACTTATTCGTATTTTGTCTCCATCAGCATTTTTATCACAGGCGCTGTATCCATTGTGATTTTTACCGAACGCTATAGGCGTAGTTGAACTTATCTGGCCAAGCCACGGAAGTTGGTTTTTTCCAAAATTATTTTTTGCTGGAAACGCCTCCTAATGGATAGATTCATATTTAGAGCATGATCCACGTAAGGCAATACATTCCTTCTTCTCCAAATAGTACCCCTTAATACACGTTCATTTCAATTCAACATTAGGTCAAGTGACACTACTCAACTGCGGGTCATTTGAAAAACAGTACCAGGAGCCTATATCTGTTTTCTTTTCATGTGCATATGCTATTTGTGCCCAAATATTAACTTTAAATTTGATAACTTCAAAGATAAAGTTTTGGGCGAATATTCAAAAGTTTTCAATCCTCCTCAATTATATGACTGAAAAAGGCGTTTAGATATATACTTGGTATTTTAAAAAGATAGATGTTATAAAAATAGGAATCCACACATTACATCTTCTTGTAAAACCAATTTTTTTGCGATTATTGAAGAAGAAGAATTGAACAAATAATATTCTTTCATGCTAGCTCCATGGTTTAGATGTAAAACGGGGAATTTGATTTTCCCTTGTTGTTTACTTTGCCCAGGTTTCTCCAATGTACGTTAAAGATATTAAAGCATTCAAAACTAATACTTGTGACATGTTAATAAATCAATATTCAATTATAATTCCAAAGAATAGACAATTAAAGATATGCTTGATATGATTCATTTTCGTGCTTCACAGTCAACAGTGTGTTTTCCAAAATGAAGGATAGGGTTCAGTTGCTTGATCCAACCAACACTGTATATCGCATTAATTGCAACAACTGTAATTTAGTTTACAAAGGCCAAACATAGAGATCACTGAAAGGCAGGATAACCTCACACAAAAGTGACGCCAGATTACATCCAGAGAGATGTGCTTGGCATTACATATTAACACCACAGGTCATTCTATGAGTTATGGCAGTATTAAGGTTCTTGACAAGGAACAAAAATTTTCAAAACGTCTATTTTTAGAAATGTCCTACATTTTAATGACAGATCATTGCATAAATAAAAAGGCTGATGTTAAGCAGCTTAGTGTCATTTATTCTTACTTGCTGAGTTGCGAAAAGTTAGAACGTCTGCATGTCCCAGTTGATCTAACGTCCTCCCAAAATTAAGACACAATTCCAATTGTTTATCCTGTTAATTGAAACATTGCCCTCACGGTAATAATGAATTTTAATATATTTTCACACAACCCATATTTTCAAGCGTGTATCACCATCTTACACTCGTACACTCATATGAATAACACTTTTTCCAGCACAAATTTAATCCCGCATTTTGGGAATTAGGATGAGGTTTTACCGAGCGTCCCTCGTATACACTATACCTGAAGTTTGGCAATGATGTTTACATTTCCACATTTCTTCGCGACAATCATCTGTCATCTGTCGATGCATCACTCTTCCGGTCCGCTCATTTTCTCCACGTGAAACAGATGTAGGAGGTTAGAAAGGACTTTGCCGGTTTTTGTCCCAAAAAATTGCTTTTCGTTAATTTTTAATGTGTTTGGGTGTATTGATATATAGTGTTAACTACTAACGACGGTTTCCGTCATTGTTAATAAACCCAATGTGTCCGTCCGTTTGGAACAAGTGCTCTCATCCGCGCGTTCGTTTGGAAACACCATTTGGCTGCTCGTCAACGACGAGTAAGTTGTCTGACAATTTAAATCCCGTATTGGTTGCTAGTATCATAATTGTGTTTTCAGCTCCTTAAGATGGCTCCATAGAGAATGCAGAAAGCTCGAGATTATCGTTAAAAGAGTTTACTAAAGCCTAAAAAGTTTCCCTCTATATATATATATACAGGGTGACTTTGAAGTTAAGTCATTAATTTTCAGATAATGATTGTAGAAGGAAGATAAACCAAAATATGTGTGTAAAAATAAAAAAAAATTTTTACCTTGTTTTATAAAGTATCCTCCCGACAAGTATTTCAGTGCGGACCTGTATTTGATCGTGAGGTCCCCTGTGAGGGGGGCTTAAGTCACCTGATTGTACTACATTAACAAAGGCACGAGGGGTTGGTTGCACTCGATTGGGAAACCGATCCGCATTAACATGTGCCATTTTTTATTTCATTTGAGCCACGCAACAGACACCACTATTCACACGCGTTACCGACTGACACTGACTGTATGTATACAACTGAATAAAATAATTGTAAAAACATCGTTCCAAATTCTTTCGCTTTTTTGTTTCCGATGCGATGAACGGATAAGGCGGATTATATCCGTTGTTGCCAAACACGAGCACATGATATTATTATTGAGACAGGGCGGTACTCAAACTTCCAAAGGGCATAACTTTGTTACTTTAATTTTACCAGAAAAATGGTAAAGGAAAAAACATTTCTTTTGATCAGATCTACTCACTGTTAAAATAAATGACTCACCCTGTATATATATATATATATATATATATAAATCACACACGAAGTCCACAACATTTCCCTCTCCATCTTCGTTTCCGCAGGTTACACCCGTATCCGGATGTGTGGGCATGTGTATCTACTTTTGTAGTTGCATATGTGCATTCATTTCGGGCCTGATGAAGCCAACCAGCAGAAATACGTATCGCTCGGGTTACCTATCCTGTTTTCTGCTCGAATCCACTTTCCTTCTTTTTAGGATTTTGCCCATTTTTTTCCTATTTTTTGTAATATACCTTTCTCCGCATGATCATTTTCTCTCTCTCCCTCCCTCTGTGTATATATATATGTGAAAAATTATTAAAATCTGATAAACGTGTAGGTGTTTACCTTTTTTTGTCACTCAGTATATTAAGCCCAAAGAATCTCTTTAAAACTGGTTTATCTCTCTCTGACACAATATTGATTAATAGTGTGACTGAAATGACCGCTTCAATTTTTTAACGACTGGTTTGCTTAGATTGCAAGCCGAGTGCACGGAGTTGAAAAGCCGGCTGAACTTCAGTTAATGCTGCAACTTTATTTTGCGAACGTAATTGGTAGTTCCACGAGCATTATGACTTTCTTTATGACTTCAATTAATATTTATGTGCATGACTGTAGATTAAATTTGCCATCGATTTTATGGGATGTAATGTTTTGAACGAATAACGAAAACAAATTGATATCCGAATGGCGGATACTAATGTGCTGTTATTGAAACGACACCTATTATATTTAGATTATCAGATCATTATATGTATAATTTTTTTAGATCAGTAAGATTCACATTCAGGAAGCGTCAACGTAACGGGAAAATTGTCTAAACACTTTGACACTTCACACCTTCATAACTGTTATAGCTAGAGTATTGAATTTTCAGTTAGAATTTTTTTATGATCTCATATTTTATCCTTATTTTTAATTGATAGGGCATCTGTCACGATACACAATTTTTTTCACAATTTTGTGAAAAATGCGTTACTGAATTAGGTTCCCAATTTGTTTACTTATTGCGTCTAACCACTCTTTTCGATGCGGCTTTTTACTTCATTCCTTTATTATTTTAGCGATCTGCGTTGTAGCTGCCCACCTAATGAAAATTCAAATTTGGTGTCAAAAATAGATCAGGGGGGGGGAGCGGGGCATCGGTGGCTACATATGCTGAATAAAGAACTTCTAGTAGACGATCTACTGGCTTATAGGCCCAGATGGTTCTAAGCTTATTCTGATTTTATCCAACGCAGTTTATTTGGCCTTACTTTTTAAAGTATATAAACAATATTTCTCATACTCATTTAGTAGCCACACTGTTCTTTTCAACATTGCATCTTTCAACTTGTCCAATCTACAAGTACAACCACATAGGTAGGGCAATTTTGCGAAACTGTTAAATACAACTGATCACAACAACTGACAAAAGCGCTTGAGGTTAGGGTTGCTTTGGTCAACCAATCATCATGTCATCTAATTATCACAAAACAACAACAAAACATCAAGGAGTTAACACAAAACATATAATTCCTTGCTGCGTAGTGCTTCTACAGTTGTAGTCACAGTTCTTGACAGTTACGTCATCAACGCCATATGAAATAAGTAAACAGATCGAGTCTCCATACCATGGGCGGAACACTGCGCAGACTAACCTTCAGCGCAACTGCTAGTCTTTCCAGTACGCATGAAGTAGGTAACAGGCGACCGCTGTTTTCATTCTCTTCCTGGAAATACTCTAATAAATTTGGCACGAGCTGTCGGCCATCTCCATTGATCGTATTTTTGGGCATTGTACAATTTTTTAAGTAAATTGTCACTCTGACAAATATGATTGAAGGGCACGCATAACGACAAAGTTTTCGAGGCGAAGACACAAAATTCGTATCGTGACAGATGACCTTATATCCGTTACTTTAATAGTCTATACAGGGAGATCAAGAAGGAACACAAAATAAACTGTCTCTAAATTTTGAAACGAAACACTTTGCTTATTTTCACATGTTCTGCATTTTTTGAGAGAAAATTTGCTAATATAAAGCCTGCGTGTGCTAGTACGATTGGTTTTTGAGTTCCAGCTAACCTTTTTGTAAGTCGATGTTGAGGCGAATGGAAAATATCACACCTTTAAAAATAGCATTCAGTTAGTACAAGGAGCAAATCAACAATTTGTTTGTCTTCTTACTCTCACACTATGTAGTGGAAATCAAAGTCTACTTTACATAAGTCAGTTTTTTGACAGTTCTGTCATTAAAGTACGAGTGATCGCAGATTGTTGTGGTGTTAGACGGTTTCAAAACGTGCAATTTCTTACATAATTTGCAAAAAGCAGCACAAGCCTAATGAAGTTAGATGTTTCCACTGGCAAGTATTATTATTATTTTGATAGAATGCTATCACTTCGGTAGTACAAACGAGTTAAAAGTATGAACTGAAACAACGCACTTATGGCAACAAACAATGCATTGTAAACATACAAACTATTCGAATTCGTTGGTAACAGAAGATCTTTAGAATTGATATGTTTGCTTCATAAATAAAATCTACACATCTTTATGTAATACATCCGAAAAGGGGAGGGTGTTTCTGTGGTTTTATTACGTAATCGGTCCATTATAGCACATGTTGTCTGAAAAAGTTAAGTTAGCCGGGAATATTCTTGGAGAATATTTTTGCTCTTCTGTAACCAAAAACTGCAGAATGTATAAATTGCATTTAGAGCAGTCAAAAATAATCATTCAAAAACACAATTTATGGCATGTTATACTTGATATTTAAGGGAACATTTATAAAATATTGTCCATTATACAGGGAGTCCCAATTTCGACCTACATATCAAAGTTGTGATTTTTCAAATAGAATGCCTCAAATTTTATTGCATATATGGATAAACCAATTCAAAAGATGAAAATTGATATAACATACTATGGAGTTTTGGTAATTGGCTACTGAGATGTAAGGTGTTTTGTCCAGAAAAACCGTCCACTTTTGCAACCCCTCAATCCGCTATTTTGAAATTTGGAGAGCTGAATTTTATATCAAGAAAAACTTACACACCTCAGCTTTTATCTTATTTGTTACTTTTTCGAATTTTCATGTTTGCTCGTAAAGGGTGGTCAAAAACGCGAATTGTCCTTTTTCTCAAAAATTTCAAATGCATCACCATGTATATTTGTACAAGTTTGGATTCAATATTGTATGACCTTTTTTGTATAAGGTTTGATTCAGATAAAATCACTAGATTTTGAGTTATTAAGCTTTTAATAGAACAACACACCAAAATTAAGGAAAAAATCACATCATACATGGAAACAAGAGACAAACAGTGGGCTAGTTCCATATTGCCACTAAGAGGACAGATTTGAAGAAGTGCTGCATATCTGTACATCAGTTTCTGCTCCAATTTTCCGTGCACTTAAATGGGAATTTTCCTGCAACTTTAATAGAACCTCCAACTGATTCGCCTTATTGGTGGCACTTGGATTATTTTTCTACTATATTCCACTGTTCCACTTGATTCAAAACGTTCTCGTAGTGTGAAAAATGATTCCGGCCTTGGATGTCGCATATTAGGGTACCCTTGCTTATAAATGCGAGATGCTAGGAAACTATTTGAAAAATCACAACTTTGATATGTAGGTCGAGATTGAGGTGGCCAATATTTTAGAAATGTGCCCTCAGATGTCTTGCAGATCATCCCATAAATGAATTTTCTCAAAATGTATTTGTTTATGAGTAATATTCCGTCCTCACATGGATGGGCCACCCTGTGTATACCCCGTGTTAATGCTTTGGCTTTATTATTATCACGGATAGATGTTGTTTGCAATGAAAACACATCAATTCTCATCATGCGATTCACAAAAAGATTAGCTGTAACTCAAAATCTAGTCATACAATTAGTTCATTTTACATCCATGGAAACCCAAAGCTGATGATGTAACTTAATGTGGGATCATACAATGTCTGGAAGATTCACTACACTAGTTATAATACTTGAGGAGGTCCGAATTGTTAAGGTTATATCCAATATCTCAATAATTATGCTATAACCGTCCTGTAGACATGAAGAGCACACTGTTGGCTATGATTCTTGTAAATTAACTATTTTAGATCCAATTTGTATTAATGGACCAAGCACACAATAAGTACTATCTCTGTATTCTCGAGCGACAATCAAACAAAAACTACCTCAGAGGGCAGACATCCCAAACCCTTTTAACTACTATAATAATTCAATCGCCCATAAAAAATAACGAGAGTTGAGTGACGTCAGCTTCTGGTGTACATACTAAGAAATTCGGGATCACAATGTAGCGTAGCATGGTTGCATAGGATCAAAATGGCGCGAACAAGACCAAATGCATCCGACTCAGATTCACCACCACCCTCAACCCCCATCGGCTCAGCCGAGACCGAACCGGCTAAAGCTATGTTAGGCCAAGAAATAGAGAGATTTTTTAAGGAAATCCATTTTCGGCGACGGTAAATTTTTTTGATGGTATCGTTAGATTATTGATAATTTATAATGATAAGTGCAAACTGCCGTCATCGTACGGTTGGAGCTGCTGCTGCAATTTTTATAAACGCGTCGGACCGATTATCTCGTGAACTCTCTATCATATGTGAAAAGGTCATTTTGTGGAGAATTACGTTCTTTATCATTTTGCTTAATCATCATAATATTTTTCTTTTTAAGCATATGCATTTGTAAGCTCCATTCAGTGAATCGATAGAGGTTATATTGGAACAAAAAACTGTAACCTTAATCTTAAGGTAATGTTTCCTTCTGTAAAACGATGCTGGATACATGTTCATGCATTTATCACTTGAAGCATACCACACGAGGCATAACGCTCCACCTTCTACTCTTTATATCATGATCACGATCAACTTTCTGAAAATAATACAAGAAACATTTTTCGTAAAAGATGTTATTCTCGACTAAAAATGATACCTCTGTCTTTCTTTGCTTGGAGTCAGGGCAGCTGGGCTTTCTTGAATCCGGTCAAGGGGCATACTGCCATATTAGTCGAATTAGAAAGGGAGGACCCCGTCCTTCTAAGCAGGGGTGATCGTATTACCCCTAAATATCGCTTCAACCGCAAGTTCATTGTGGAGTACCCAACGAGGGAGGAGTGGGACGCCGGTAGCCGAGGACTCTCCGAAGTGAGTGGGCAGGTCTGGTACACGGACGGCTCGGTCACCGAAGAGGGCTCAGGTGCTGGGGTCTCTGGACCTAGAACTAGGCTATCTCTGCCTCTCGGTGAGTACACCACCATTTTCCAGGCGGAAATCTTTGCGATTCTGGCTTGTGTATCTCACATTCTGGAGGAGGGTGGGCCTAGGAGAAGAATAACAATCTTATCCGACAGCCAGGCTGCAATGAAAGCACTAAGTGCATGTAAGATTACTTCGAGTCTTGTATTGCAATGCAGGGAGGCTCTGGATTGCCTCGCAGCGAGGCATCCGGTATCGTTAATATGGGTACCGGGGCACGCTGGGATAAGGGGCAATGAGACGGCGGACACTCTGGCGAAAACAGGATCAGCCAGCAAGCTCGTTGGTCCTGAGCCAGCTCTAGGAGTAACCGCGCATAAAGCTAGGAGGAAAATAGAGACGTGGGTTGCAAGACAACACTCTCAGAAATGGAGAAGTATCTCTAGACATCTCCGCCAGGCACGAGAGCTCATTGAAGGGCCCAGTGCTAAGGATGGACGCTTCTGCCTATCTCTGGGTAGAGCCAACCTAAGGTTGCTGGTGGGACTGTTGTCTGGCCATAACACGTTAAGGCGGCACCTGCACGTGATGGGGGTGGCTGAGGATCCCTTGTGCGAACGCTGCGGAGTAGAGGAAGAGACCTCGGCGCACGTTTTGTGTCGCTGTGAAGCTCTGAGCTACTATAGGCAGACTATACTGGGGTCCATTACTTTGGACCCTCAGGACGTAAAGGAGCTTGGACTCAAGGCGATTCTCAACTTCGCTAAAAGGGCGAGGCTTGTGATTTAAGTATTGTAGAGGTGCATAAGGGCCCGCTTAAGCGGCCTATGCACTGGCTCCTTATGGTGGCCGGGATGCCTCTAAAATTCAAGATTCATTCATTCATTCTTTGCTTAGGTTGACAGCTTAGTCATTATAAGCAAAAATATCATTACATGTACCTTTGCCCTTAAATTTCTCGTAACCTGCTGAATATACAGCAATTTTTCATAGATATAAGAAGTTCAAGAATTTGATTCCCTAAAAATTATTAATTATACTTTTCAATATAATATGGATAGTTTACCGAATATCCGATAAAATATATTCATCAAAATCGCGGCAAAAACCCTCGCCTTAAGATGAGGCAAATTTACTGTCGCCCAAAGTGTAGAGAAAAGCTACCTATTTCCTGGCCTATGTGTGGCTGTGGTGGTTGTTCCCGCCTGGGGATCGAATCGATTTTGCCGCTTGCCACCCACAGGACCCTCTTGCCCCTTCTTTCACCGTTTGCCCTCCCTTGTTGGACTTTTGGGTGTCCCTGCTTGAACGTTTCACCCGATGTATACAGCGATAATGCATTTTCGTCTGGAGGTAGGTCTGCCTATTAGATATACGAACGGTCTGAATACTCACCAACCACGTAATCTTAAAAAAAAAAACTCGAACAAAAGTTTCAGGATTCATGAAAATAGATTTGTTGATGTACTCAAGTATAATGTAGAGAACGACCTCAGATACAATTTTTGACATTGCGTAAAACTCAAAATATATCGTGTTCCTACATGCGGACAAGGGCTCAAAAGTAGTCGAACAATAATAATGATAAACCGTCTTTAATCATTTTCAAGACAAAGAAGTTACCTTATTAAAAACACAATACAATACCAGTGGCTAAGTATATCCTACTTAACCACTGGAGGGCAGCGCCCAAATAAGTATGCAATTAAACTTGCATTATATTAAAGAATCGAGGGAGTAGATAGATAAATATATAGTAAATGAAGTTTTCCAAAAAAATTCTGGAACGTATTCGTTTGCAAAGAAAGAATGTACAACGACAGAAGCACTCAATTTTAAGTTAAAAAGAGATCTAACCACTTTTGCTATCTGACTATAACTATCTATAAGCAATAATAAAGGAATAAAGAAATGAATTTAAAAAGCACCATCACTGACCTTACAGCATATCAAACATAACTTGAATTTCAACTAGTTCATGTTTAGAAGCTTGAATTTTTATGGAAGCTGATTATACATCCTGATCGTATTACATATGATATTTGGAACAAAGTGGCCTTGTGCTGAGTAGCTGTATAGTTTAATTTTGATTTACCATTCAGATGATGAGCATCGAGGTATGAAATGCTTAATCAGACCCGGAGGATTTGAATTGTTGACCAAGTTATGCCTAAAGTTACGCAAGTGAAGGAGTCTCCTATTTTTCATGTTAAGCCACTGGCACCCTATAGGGTCATACTACCTGATTCCATATACCAGCCCTCAGCAGCTATTTTGAACCCGTTGTATTTTTGTTATATCAGCATCAGTTAAACAATCAATCAATCAATATCAATCAATAACCTTTATTTCCATACAGACAATATATAATTGTATTGGAATTGTCAATTTTTCATTCGCTACAAACCTACAACTAATCTCAAATTGCAATGTTCAAAAATTCATCAACACGATAAAAGCACTTGTTTATCAAAAATTGCTTCAACAGGAACTTAAAGTCGTTAATATTTTCAACCGAGGTAATGTGGCATGGTAAATTATTAAAAAGAAGCGGACCAATTTTTTTAGGTGATCGAAATGCCGCTTTTGATTTGCTAAAGTTTACATATAAATTATTACAAGTCCTTGTATCATAATTATGCATATCATGATTCCGCTTGAATTTTTCATTATTTTTAAAAACATGTAAGCACAATTCATATATATACAACGAAGGGACAGTTAAAATGCTGAAACTTATAAAATATGTTTTGCAACTTTCTGTTGGTGAGATGCCTGCTAGTGATCGGATGCATCTTTTTTGAGACACAAATACATCTTCAGGGCGCGTTGACCAACCCCAGAAACATACTCCATATCTTAATCTCGAATCCACATTAGCAAAATAAACTTGTATCAATTGTTCAGCTGTTAAGATGGTTTTTAATTGCCTCAACACATAGCTTTGAGAGTACATTTTTGATGTGAGAAATTCGCAGTGGGCCTTCCAATTTAAGTTCGAATCAAAATGAACTCCAAGAAATTTCACACACGGTCCATAAATAAAGCTACGATAGTTGAAATGGCTAAGCAGCAAGGTCTCACACGTTTTCCTTGATTTTTTACAAAAAAATGTTGACTGCTATAAATGATTTTTAGAAACCTGAAAGTTTTATTTGCTAGAGTTTGAGTATGTATAGAGAAACGCAGGCTTGGATCAATAGTTTAACCTAAGTTACAAGCAGAATCACAGAAACTGAGCACTTCATTTGACATTATCAATGAAACAGTATCTTTTAAAGCGTTTATGTTATTTTTATTGCCAATATAAATAACTTTTTTCTTCTAATAAGAGAGCTTTAAGTTGTGCTGCTCGGATAATATATTGATCGATTGAAGCTCTTCATTGTATCACTTACTGTAACGGGTGAAAAACATACGCGACGAAAACTTAACTACCGCGGATCCAGGTTTGGAAGAAGTCTGTCAATGCTTGCAGATATGGCCTAGATAACGACCTCAGAGGTAATTTGCAGGTTGAGTTTATAAATTCAAACAGAATTCGTGGTTTTTGACAGCAAACTCGTGTAGACCTTAACATTCTTGATCAGAGTACATTTTTATACGTGAGATAAAGTGGTCATGTTTGGTCCAATCAGTGTGACCAACGGGAAGATGTGAAGAGGACGAGAAGGTTTTGAAAAGTTGAAAGGAACAGTCTGTTGGTGATCAAAGATCCAGATAATGATCACCGAGGTCGTTTGGAGGTCAAGTGTAAGTTCAAATAACAACCAAGATTTTTGACAGCAGGAGAAGGTTACAGCTTGAGATGAAATCGCACGCTTTACATGAATCTACAGTCAAAAATAAAGGTTGTTGAAATTTTATACCTAACACAATATTTAAAAATGGAAAATAATTGAGACAAATCAAAGTTCGTGAACACTGAGCAGCAGTTACGTCTCTGGACAGCTCGAGTATTTTCGAAGATGTCAATCACTACAAAGGTTTAAACTTTTGACTACTATTTTATATTTACTCTTATGCACTTTTCGGAAAAAAATGAATGATTTTTAGCAATAACCAATTAACCGTTGTAACGAACAGGAGGTACTCATTAGTTCCCATTTTGAAGCTGTTTTCGTTCGTTTCCCGATTGTTCAATAGACTTATAACTTGAAAATTTGCTAAAAAAAGTTACCGCGAATGCTTTACTTGAGATGAAATGTTCTAAAGAACATATAAATCCTTCTGTAAACTTTATTTTACAACAAGCTTCACATTTAGTTGGTTAGCCTGATCAAATGAGTTTTGTGGCATTTCTAGACCAGCAGTCTCCCGATTTTTTAACGCAAATTCCTCTACACATATCGAATTGCACACCTCGTGACGCGCGTGTTGTGTTCGGAGTTATACAAGCGTGACAGGATGAATAGAATGTAAAAAACGAGTTTTGCCGGACTTCACATTCTCTAAATTCTTCAAATAAAATCTTGACTACGTCTTAAAATATATCAACAAATGTTGTCCGTGTAAGAGAACCTTTGATTGTGTTCAAAATCATCAGAAACGAAAAAAAGGTAAATTTAAGTTTGTGGGAGTAGTACGAGGGATGTCTTTAAAGTTTTGCATATAAAAACATAGTAACCTCACTCTTTAGTAAACTTAAATTCAAAATTCCACAACAATACGTGCAGTTTGCTCACTACAGTGAAGTTTTAAGTGTCACCAAGTCATTAGAAAAATGGAACTCAACCGAGAACATTTTCGCGCCATAATTTATTACAACTTTCAGAGACAATTAACGCAACAAGAATGCCTTGCTGAGTTACTGGCTGTTTTCGGCAACGAAGCGCCACACCAGTCGACAATTTCTCGTTGGTATGGAGAATTCAAACGTGGACGGTGAGTCTTAGCTACGATCCCAGTTTGGGTGCACCAAAAACGGCAGTCAACCAAGAAAACGTCGATGCTGTGCGCAAACTCATCATTGAAAATAGACATGTGACATATCGCGAGATTGAGGCGTCCTTGAAGATCTCAAAGACCTCAATTCAAAAAAATTTGCATGAAGAATTAGGAGTAAGAAAATTAGTTTCTCGTTGGATACCCCACCTGTTGACTGAAGAGCAGAAAGCAGCCAGGGTTAATTGGTGTCAAAAAACGCTTGACCGTTTTAATTCCGGAAGCTCAAAAAATGTGTACAGCATTGTTAGTGGTGATGAATCGTGGATTTACTGTTATGAACCAGAAAATAAACGACAGTCGGCTGTTTGGGTGTTCCAAGGTGATGAAAAGCAACAAAAGTCATCCGTTCTCGAAATGTTTCGAAAAAGATGGTCACGATCTTTGTGTCAAAACACAATTCCTCTTAATGAGCAAATAACTGTTACTGCGGATTGGTATACCACCATTTGTTTGTTGAAAGTCATCACCGAGCTTCGAAAAGTCGGCCCCGAAAGAAGAATCATCCTCCACCAAGCCAATGCATGCTCGCACATAGCCCAAAAAACAAGGCAGAAAACGTAGAATTATTGGACCATCCTCCATTTAGTCCCAATCTAAGTCCTAACGATTTCTTTACTTTCCCGAAAATTAAAAACAGACTTCGTGGCCAAAGGTTCCAGTCACCAGAAGAAGCAGTTGATGCATTCAAAAATGCCGTTTTGGATCTGCCAGCAAACGAGTGGAATAAGTGCTTCGAAAATTGGTTCGAACGCATGCAGATGTGTATTAATCTTCGTGGAGAATACTTCGAAAAACAATAAAGTCATTTAAAACTGCCTACCGTGTTGTTTTATTTCCATATGCAAAACTTAAAAGACATCCCTCGTAGTAGTAGATTTCTTGGTCATAATACTGGTACCATATTAGTCGGGCCTTCCAAAGTTTCTTTAAAATCTAGAGATACTTTCCAAATTATAGAATGATTTAATTAGTTTTTTTGATTGTTACACTATCAAAACAGAATCGATTTAGATAAACTATAAATATTTTTCTTTATGTGATAAAGGGTCAACGATTACCTAACGAAAAGTATTCTTCCATTTGGAGTTTTATCGCAATTACAGTACTTTCCTGGCCTAATGACTTGACTGAAAAAATTTGGAGTAACAACGTTGTCTGCGGTTGGTCATGGTTACAGAGACATATTCACTTCAACCAATAATATTAATGAATAATACGTGTACTAGCAGTGCTAAACGGCTTAACGCGGCATACAATAAAACGACAGAAAACGATCCAACCGAGAAGAGGAAAAACGGAAAAGCTCTGATGGTTTAACGATGCAAAAGTGATTTACGCGCTGGAATAAACTCCATGCGGTGTGGTCCGCGTGAAAATGCGAGCAATAACGCGGTTATTTATTTATTTTTTTAATAGCGAATACCGTGTAAATGGCAGCAGAGAATCTAGAATATTGGCTACGTTTTGTTTGAGGTTCCTTTATGTTTCGCCGAATATTTTGTATGGAGTTAAATGAAAATGCTAGGTTGGTTTATACGGCTCTTCCTTGACACCTGTTTTTTATGAGAATTCATCAACCTTCTTACTTAAGAATAACAGAGAATTCACTAATGTCAGGGGGGAGGATCAGGTGATACAGACCTTTTATTTTGCACCAGTTCTTACCCACGACTTTCATACGCTTGAAGCTGTTACTGGCATAAAGCGTTGTTTTCAAGTAGTGCTATTTTTCGATCACGTTTTGTATCTTCGGACAGCAGCGGTGGCCGCAGTGGTAGACGCTTCGTCTCCTGATCAGTCGCAGTGCGCTGCGAGGGTTCGACTCCCGACCCAAGATACATTTTTCTCTTGGCTATGGATGTGGTGATTGTCCGTATGTGGTAGACGGTCTCTGACTGCCGAACGCGGAGGTACCACCAGGCGAATCTCGTAGGCGGGACCAGAATGTGTGCATGCTGCATGCACACGTGTTCCCTCACTAGAGTCTTCAAAACGCTTAGGGGATACGTTAATATGAACTTTTTTCAATCCAAATACCTACATGAATTTCCTCATTAAGCACCTTACTTCTGAAAATGCTTGTATGTTGGCAATAGGAATTTTCGTGAATATCTTTTTTTAACCGCTTTTTTGTGAGGGTTTGTCTAGCCGTTGAAGCACCGAACAAACAATCATGTGTCTATAAACAAAGCTGCTGCGTCTATAAAAGATCCCAGAAGCTGCCAATTGGCACAAATTAACTTTAGCCACATCAAATCAAAATACCTACACACACTTGGTAATTAAAAAAATAGTTTGCGTGAGCGAATTCTTTGTTATTACAATGGTGTTCTAAAAATAAACAACTGCGGAAGTTGCGTGAAGGAAATTAAGCAAGGAACTGAAATTATTCGAACAAACTAAAACTGCGCATGGTGACCCTCCGCTGGGTTATTTTAGAACGTTCACGATTTCCTTGACTCACATTTCGGGTGAGGTTAACATGATTTTTTACAGGTTCTCAAACTGTTAGCTAGGCGAGATAACGCCAGTATACTATCTAGTCTATTATATCAGTAATTATACGTTCTGCCCACTGCTGTTGCGTGAGGTGCCTAATCAAATTACGAAAAATACCTCACTTTTCGCCAAAATAAAGGAAAAAACATGTATATGTTACCGGTAATCTGTATAATTCAGGTATTCTATAGAACACCTAGGCAATGTATAGAATACCTGGGTTGTCGCGGCAATGTATGAAATATTATGAATAGTATCATCCATTACATATAAAGGGTTGTCCAATAGGGACGCAGGAAAGTAAACGTCAATTTGACATAGACGACATCTTTGTTTTCTGTCACCGACATGTCATTTTGTTAGTTGAATGTTTACCATTGATCACTATGGAGTCGTATTCGATTGAAGACCGCATTAAAGTTATTCAAGAGCACTACAAAAATGGTGCAAAAATAAAAAACACGTTTCGCGCGCTGCGTTAACATTTCGGTCGCAACAACCGCCCAAACGAAACAACCATCGGTCGTCTGGTGCGTAAATTCGAGGCAACAGGTTCTGTGGCAAATCTGCCAGGCTCTGGCCGACCAAGGAGCGTTCGCACACCGGAAAATATTGCTGTTGTGAAGGAGAGTGTGAGAGTGTGAGAGACGATCCGAAACAATCAACAACGCGTCGATCCCAAGAATTGGGCATTTCGAGAACCAGTTTGCTCCGCATTCTCCACAAGGATTTGAATGTACACGCCTACAAGATCCAATTGACGCAAGAGCTGCGTCGGGCCGACCATTTTTCGCCCCGAACGTTCTCAGATTGGCTCCTTGAACACCGCCAAATTGATGCCAATTTTTCATCAAAAATCATGTTCAGCGACGAAGCGCATTTCACTTTGAATGGGACGGTAAACAAGCAAAACTGCCGCATCTGGGCGAACGAAAATCCCCATGAGTATCAAGAGCAGCCGATGCATCCTCAAAAAGTGACTGTGTGGTGTACGTTGTGGTCAAAAGGCATCATCGGACCTTACTTTTTCGAAAATGCGGCCGGGGACGCCGTTACCGTCAATTCTGAGCGATATCACGTGATGATAGAGGACTATTTTTTGCCGCAACTTGAAGGAATGGATATGGACGATGTTTATTTCCAACAAGACGGTGCAACATGCCACACAACCAACGTCAATATCCATCGATTGCAGTCCTTCTTCGGTGATCGCGTGATTTCGCGCAGAGGAAATGTGCCATGGCCACCAAGATCGTGCGATTTGACTCCCTTGGACTTCTTTTTATGGGGATATTTGAAAATCAAAGTCTACGTCAACAAACCAGCCACCCTCCAAGAACTCAAAAACAACATCATTGCCGAAATAAATGCCATAGAACCGACCATGTTACAAAATGTCATTGAAAATTTCGACCATCGCGTAGACGTCTGTAAATCCAGTCGTGGTGAACATTTGAGCGATATTATTTTTCATACATAAATGGTATAAATGAACCTTCAAAATAAAGGACCCAACTTGATTTGAATATCAATCTTTCTTGTTTTAATGTGCGTTCACTTTCCTGCGTCCGTTTTGGACAACCCCATACTTTACCTAGGTAATGAATACGATTTCTAGGGATTGTATAGAGTACCAGCTGTTCCATCGGCAGTGTGTAAAATATATAGATCTTGGTCTAAGTTTAACAATGTTAACCGGCATACCTAGAAAATGACGGGCAAATGAGTCAAGTTATATTATTTAAAATCAACTGTATTAAACTGTATTAAAATTAACACTTAGAGTGCTCCTTAAAAATAAGCTTTATGAAAAGGGTACAAAAAAGCATCTTTCTGTTACTAAATTATTCTAGCTATCAGTAACAATAATTTTCTTTGCCTTCAAGTACGTACGTAATACGTATAAAAAAGTTGAGAAACAAAACAATTCTTAGTCAAAATTTTAATTGAATAAAAAAATATTCTTACATGTACTTAACAAACAGAACAATCCTCTGAAAATAATAAGTAGGGTTAGTGCCTAGTCAAAATTTTAATTAAGTGAAAAAAATATTTATTTTTACATGAGGAACTATTGTGACATTTTGAAGTGCACAAACTCTTCCTTGTTCTCGTCTTTTACATACATTACCGGCTGCGCATTCGGTATTGTATAGAATGCCTAGGCAAAGTATAATGAAAATAATATTTCATACATTACCTACACGTTTTAGGTATTATATACTTTACCTAGGTATTATGTAGAATACCGTATTATATAGACTGCCGGTAACATGCTCGTATACAGGGTGACTTCGAAGTTGAGTCATTTATTTTAACAGTGAGTAGATCTGATCAAAAGAAATGTTTTTTTCCTTTACCATTTTTCTGGTAAAATTAAAGTAACAAAGTTATAGCCCTTTGGAAGTTTGAGTACTGCCCTGTCTCAATATCATGTGCTCGTGTTTGGCAACAACGGATATAATCCGCCTTACCGGTTCATCGCATCGGAAACAAAAAAGCGAAAGAATTTGGAACGATGTTTGTACAATTTATTATTTTATTCAGTTCAGTTATACATACAGTCAGTGTCAGTCGCGTGTGAATAGTGTCTGTTGCGTGGCTCAAACGAAATAAAAAATGGCACATGTTTATGCGGATCGGTTTCCCAATCGAGTGTAACCAACTGCCTTTGTTAATGTAGTACAACGGGCTCGTGAATCAGGTGACTTAAGACCTCACAGGGGACCTCACGATCAAATACAGGTCCGCACTGAAATACTTGTCGGGAGGATACTTTATAAAACAAGGTAAAAAAAATTTTTTAATTTTTTTTTATTTTTACACACATATTTTGGTTTATCCTCCTTCTACAATCATTATCTGAAAATTAATGACTCAACTTCAAAGTCACCCTGTATATGGACGAGTAAGATAAAAATGTATCTTTTAACGGTGATCAAAGATGGCAAAAAACAGATTTACGCTTTTGTTTTTCTATGTTTGTTGCAGAATTTTAAGTACATCATTTCCGAGTTATTTGGTTATTTAAAATTGTAGGGAACATTTTCTAAAACTAAAACAGGATACTTGAGAATTGAAGCCGAATATTACTCAAGCAAAATAGCTGTTATTATTTCCAAACCAATAAGAAAGGAATGTTTTATAATGTCGAAAAACTTCGGTTTTTGAACTAACAAGATAGTACTCTTGTTGCGAAATGTTTCGAAATGAAGATATTCGAATTATTTGTTGCTAGTTAGGCAGCAGCGGTGGCCGCAGTGGTAGACTCTTCGGTCTCCTGATCGAGTTCGAATCCCTTCCTAAGAGAAATTTTTCTCTTGCCTATGGATGTTGTGATTGTCCGTAGGTGGTAGACGGTCTCTGACTGTCGAACGCAGAGGTACCATCCCCCCGATCTCGTAAGCGGGACCAGAATGTGTGCATGTCGCCAGAGTCTGTGTGGCGTTCCCCCTTTCCCCTGTATCCCCCTATAGTCCCACGATACCCCATGGCCATCTTGGTAATGGGAATATATAAAAAAAAGTTTATGCGAACAGTTCTAAACGGTCTATTGAACCTATCACTATCTGTATCGGATGCTGAAAAACATACACGTATGGAAAATCAATGTCACTCATTTCCATCAGTCTGTCTGACAAGTAATCTTTGGCACCTCTATAACTCGATAAGTAACAATAAAATTTTGAGAATACTTTGACTGAAGGTTGTTACCACGTTAAGGTAGAAAAAGCTTTGTAAGTTTTGAAATTTGCTCTGCGACGAAATTATGTGCAAAACACGAAAATTAGAACGTTCTCTCATTCCATTTTTTGAGTTCCTGGTCACTTTGGGACATAGTGAAGATTTTTTTTAGTAAGTTTTTAGTAAGCAACTTGTGACATCATCGGCATACTGTGGATAGACCAGGAAAAATGTATATGGATTATTTGTATGGGCATATTAGCCCTCAAAGTTAGACAAATATTTTCTGCAGACGGATTACAATCCTATCGGTTGCACTTGCCGTGCGCCACGGGATTGTACATATTCCATCTTTAATAATGGAATCGTGGGGCTTATAAATGCAGGTATCAGACGGCGCGGTAACTCAATATTTTATACGAGGTGGGCGTGATATATTATGCTTGGAGTGTAATTTAATGATGTTACGTAATTTCGTGAGGTAATAGTATATGGTATACGAGCCCCTTCCCACTTCAGTTGGCCCACTTCAAGATTTGTACCAAAATATGCCTTTATAACCTAAACATGACGAAACTATTTACTTCTAAAACAATTTATTTTCTCAAAAACATTTTAGATACACTCTAGTCTTAAAAAATACGTATTTGAAATCACTTAGACCTATAACTAATAGAATATCTGAACAAATAAACAATGTGCGAATAAATGCGCGAAGTTGACAAAGCAACAATTGAAAGATTACCATTGGGTAACATCACCTTTATTTTTTATAACGACTGAAATTCTTTGGGCATAGTGTTAACCACGTTTTGGCAAAAAGTTGGTGTAAAACAATCCCATATTTCTTGAAGCTTTTGTCTCAGTTCGGTGATTGTACGAGCAGGATGTTGTCACGATGCACCATCTTTCTGAAACACAAAATCTTGGCCGGATGTCAAACATTCTTCCATGACTGGTAAAAGCGATTCTTCTAAAATTGCCTAATATTTGTTTGTATCCACATTTCCATCAATAAAATGAAGTTTTCCTACTCCTTTTGATGACATACTGCCCCAGACCGTAATGGATGCTGGAAATTTCACTTTTCTCTTCAGACAGTCAACATGGAATACTTCATTTTTTGCGAATAACTCTACTGCGACTGTCACCAACACAAACTTCGAATCGGGCCTCATCACTCCATTGTATTTCACACCATTGTTGAGGTGTCCATTGTCTATGTTCTTTATCCCATCTAAGCCGATTTGTCTTTTGCAGTGGAGTTAATAGTGGCTTTTCTTTGGCCTATAAACAAGTTGTGCAACTTTAGGGTTTTTACTTCACTTTTTTTTATAAGAAAACTTACCTTGCAAGTACTAAATCCCCTCTATGAGTTGTGGACCTCGAAATTCTCCTTCCAACAGCGTCACTCCACAGAGCACTTAATTATAAATAATTGGCATGCCTGTTTTTCACGATTATTCTTCTTAATGCTCTTCGGTCGGCATTTGTGATATTACTTTTTTTAACATATCGTGGCTTAATATTGACTGCACCAGTTACGTTATATCTTCTAACAATATTTCTCACACTGTACCGTGATAAGTCTGACAAAGTTGTAATTTCTGAGTTTGATTTCTCAGAATTAAAAAATTTAATTATCAGTAACCGAATTTTCTCACTAATAACCTTTCCTCTACCCATTTTGATAACCTTAACTACCCAAAACTATTTTAAACTGACAGCTGTGATTAATAAAAACAATTGTCATGGCTTTCATTTTTCACTGCCACCTATGCAAATTTGATTAGGGACTGAGTAAAGTTGATGTTTTCTACTATATATTATCAAAATATTCATTGTTAATATTTTAAACCTATAACACCCTGCTACATTTTTATTATTTGTGTTTGGTAAGAAAAAAACTAAGATTTCAATAGTTGCGCCAACTGAAGTGGGAAGGGGCTCGTACAAGTATGCATCGAGAGCTATTATAATCAGTTATCAAATATTGTTGACAAAAAGAACAGAGGCTACTGCTTACGGATACACTCATTGCTGCGATCTGAGGATTTTTTTCATGCAAAGCCCAAATAGTGCGTTAATGGTTCTGACAAAATCTATGTCTTGATACCATGATACTACATGGAAAATTGTACTACAAGTTGTTTCGGGCACGCGGGCAGTGCAGTGTCAATCTACTTGACGCCATTGTTTGTCACGAATGATATGAACAACTCCACGCCACTGGCATCTCACCTGTAACTCTTGGGCTTTCTACAGCTTAGAAAGTACTGCCAGTTTTGATAATATTTTGACAATGGTTACAACTATAGCGAGAACAAAAAATATTACGGTGTTTCTTTAACTGAGAAAGTGAATAATCGTTGGTTACTCTACTATAAAACGAATCACCGGGGGCAGTAGATGAAAGATCATTTAGCTTTCAAAATTATATAATTTTAATTATTTTAGCAATGCGGGATTCATAACTTCCGCCTATAAATCCAACGGGGTTGAATGGGCTGCAAGATTGGAATCCCTATGATATTAGCATTAACTAGCTATACACCATAGTTCCAGATATAATGAAAATCATAATGCTTTTGCTGTGGAATTGCAATAATTGTTTCTGACCCTATGGTTTTAAGATGGTGTGCGACTACCATAACACCTTCATGATTACGGATGCTAACCAAACAGTTAAACTCCAACTTAACTTAGTTTGTTAGCTTGATGAATAAAGGATACGTTCCTCACAGTGCAAATTGTAATTAGTCAGACATGAGTATAACGCATTATGTTCTGTCTTAAGGGCCCGGGGTTCTGATAAAATTCCCGCTTTGAGTAACTATGTACAGAGCAAAATATTTCATAAGCAAATATTTGTATTTTTGTTTGTTATATAAACTCATAATTTCATGGGCAGAGGAAACTTTTCCTATTAGCTTGCCCCGATCTCATAATATACGGTACATGATATTGCACCCGGAGTTATAAAGTCAGCATAGCGTAAAGACTCGAGAAGTTCGGTCACTGTTGAATAGAAAAGGATTTAGTTAGCTTTAATCTACTTCATACAATAATAAATATCATTTGCTAAAAGTTTGTTGAATTTACGAAGAGGTCATCACATCGAACCAAAATACTCTTTTTAAAAATGTTAACATTACTAGGTGTTTTTACAATAATAGGCAGATTGTATAATTTTAGACGTTTTAACAAACATTGACTTTAGATTTAAATTGTTTTTATACGGAAATTTTCGTTTGATCTAATGTCCTATCCTCGCATATCAAGATAGGGTGGAGTCTGATTACTGATAGTTTTGAATCAAATAGTTTTGAATTTGTCTCTTAAATGATTTGGTGTATGTTTAAAAATTCAATGTCCTTAACATATTGGGGTATACCTGCTAAAATTTAATAAAATCAGCGTACATTTATTTAATAGAATTTGCAACCTCAATAATATAAAAGTGAACGCTCATTTAAGGGTAGAGAAGCAAAGAAAAGGGAAGTGAAACTCGTCCGCTGGGTTGCGTACACATAATCAAACAGTACATTTTTAAAAAATACAAAAATCTCGACGGCAGTAACAGAAAATAATGTATTTTTAACTATACCATCAAGACACCTCAAATGGCAATAATCGTCAAGCCGTGTGGGCTGTAAGTTATATATCATTTTGATTTTACAAAAGTTCAGTATATCCACTGTCACTTGTGTTACTTTTGCTGTCAGTGCATATATTATCTAGAGATACCTCAAACGTCAAAATCCATCAAGTTGTTTAAGTTGTGACCTGCGAACTAGAAATTACAAATTTAAACTTTCCGGTTAAAATCCACCATTATATTTTTATAAAGTTTTAATATAGACTGAGAAATAGAAATTTCAAGCTCGAGTTATTTTTATTAAAATCTGGCATTTTCTCTTCATCGAAATTTCATCAGACCGTTTGGCTGGTAACCCATGAAGTAGAATCTTTTGGATAGATATAAATAGATACATGCCCATGCCTCAAAAACTTTACCCTCCTTCTGAGACAGCGAAGTAATGTAAACTTGCACACTAGAACGAAACACACAAAACCATGCTAAATACGCAAATTTAAATATCCAACCAGATTCTCAGGGACTCCTCCACCAACCCTGTCCACTTCTGTTGACACTTATGGATATTTCTGTATTAAAGTTACAATTATTGGCATTCTATTTTTGAAAGTTGATGACATGGTGCTAGTTATTGTTTACACTTTTATACCGGAGCTTCTGTAACTCCATAAAGTTGTATAGTCTCATTTATCGAAAATAAATCAAAAACTCGATAACTTCATTAACATCTTATAAACACAGTTGTTGGACCCTTAGTGCCAGCAACTAATTTCCGCATTTTATGCCGTACAATTATTTATTGGCACCGCGGAAAAACTAGAATTTTGCTTATTTTACTGATCGAAAATAATATTTTCCAGATAACTAAACATTGCCTGTTGCTAGTGTTATTCTGTTACGGTTATTGAATGTACATGTCAGCATAATCTTAATAAATCTGTTTTTACTGTGATATCCAAGGATCCAAAAACAAGTCAACACTCCTACTGATCTGCCTCAATTATGGCTGCCCAGGTATTAAAAACCTGCCGCAACATGGTGGAGAAACGTAACAAGGTAGTTTGCTTCCTAAGTCATATTTATCAAAGGTGGCATTTATTGTCGAAGTGTATGTTTTACAGTATCTAATAGATAATGCTACAAGCCAACATAAAACTGGTACATTCACTCCATAATCAAATAATAGTAAAATTACAAGCCACGTCAAAGTTTGAAAAGCTTTGCACCACGTCATCTGTCAAGACAATGAAATAATTGTCAAGAAAAGTTGGTACGAACATGACCCGCAGCGAGTAACATCATCTGAAAGCGTCACCATCTTGTGGAACCAACAGATCATTACGGATCGGATTGGGCCTGCAAGCAATCCAGCTAGAGTAATTAAAGACACCATCTGAATCATCATCGACGTATCCGTGCAGATGTGCGGAAAAAAGAGTCTGAGAAAATTCTTAAGTACAAGGACCTGTCTACTAAGGTCAACAGAATGTGGCATAAAAAACACAGATCGTATCTGTAGTGACAGGAGCAACGGGAGCAACGTCCACCAACTTATTAAAACATCTAGAGATAGTGAAAATATCAACATGCAACTGCTCCATCAACAGCAACATATGGTACCGCACCTATTATAAGAAAAGCTTTAGGCTGATGCTCAGCCCTAGGGATGTGGTACGTCCCTGGTTACAAAAGGAAATCACAACGTCCAGCTTTCACAATTTAGAGCTGTGAAATGAAGAGAAGATGATAAATATAATAATAAACAACTTTTAGTTTTGGTGAAGTGTACCTACAAGCTCCACCACTTAACTCTTACAAAAGATCTGACTCAATCGAACTAAGATCCTCAACCATTGCTAACAGCTCGAAGTGGGCTATTCGGCCGGTGAGGCGTGACCTGTATTGTGACGTCATCAGACAGCCTCAAGCAACGATGAGACGAGTCTGAAATTCCAGCGGTAGCCATACTTGTTTACTTTTTTTATGGTGGTGAGCTTCATGTCATTTTTTTTTGAAGCTTTTGATCAGCTGTGACATGCTGCCCTTTCATGCAAACAAACTTCCATCCTATGGCCTCCCAGAAAAGTTTTGCAGATGGGTAGTTGACTTCCTCTCTGGCAGCAAGGTATTCGTCATAATGACGGGTTCTCCTCGTCATCCCACAATGTCAACAACCTCGTTTCCTGTACGATCAATCCGATGCTCAGCTTTGCTGATGACATCACTCTGTATGCAGGAATTCAGAGTGACAAGCCGATCTCTGTCAGTTATCTGGAGAAAAACGACTGGCAGCGACTTCTTCTCTGACCAGAGACCTGCAGGTTGCCGCTGCCTGGAGACGCAACAATCTGGTTTAATTTAATGTTTCCAAAACAGAACTGTATACTGAATACTGTAACAGCATTTTAGCTGGTCGGAGTCCAGATCATCGGCGACTTGGTCTGGCAAGGATTCATCTCATCAATAGCGGCAGCTGCTGGTAAAAAGCTAGGCTATTTGTTTAGTTTTTTTTGTTTTGGAAAATAGTAAACATTCTGATTACATGGGAAGTAGAGATTGAATCTACTTGACGCCCTTTTTCTGGAATAGAGATGCGCAGGTATCTTAGGAGCGACTGTCTGTTTCTGGGACGGTTAGTGGTGCAGCTTAGAAGTTATGTACTTTTCGTAGTCTGTAGACTTTGACGGACGCCAACACAGAATTATTGCAATATACCTACCGCTTCACTCGTAGAGTTTCAAACGTTCATGTAACTCATCTCAGGGGTAGAAATAACTCAAGCGGATGTAACTAAGTTCCTTCTTTTGTGGGAAACTTTAGACGGATTAGGTTTTTCTGTAGGGTTTTCAGACAGACAAGACATGTAAATGCCGTTTGCTTTCTACCCGCATTTGAGGAAGTATATTGTGTTAGCAAGGGTTGATAAGAATAACGAAGTAAGTCCTTATATAGTTCTTTTATAACAGAAAAACGATTAATTAAGGTGAAAAGTATGAATTATTACCTACTTCGAAATTCGTTCTAATATCCGGGTTCATAGTTCAACTAGCCTAAAGTCATGGCTCCGCTCGCGTGGAAGTAGTGTAAAGTATTATAGGTCATACTTCTTGCGTTAGTTTGAAGGAGATTTTTTTCGGAGAAAGAAATGCAATAGTCACTTTGGAAATAGATATTTTTTATTCAGCAACATATAAATGTTTCTCAAGTTTGTCAGCATCATACGTAAACATTTTGTACCCTTATAAATTCATACCCGAACTCCACAAACTTATCGTCAAAATAAAAGTTCTGAAAAAAGGCTTAAGATAACAAAAAAAAGTATCTATGACCTCAAGTATGACCTCAAAATGATCTCTAAGGCTTAACGTTAGAATGTACGGCTAGGTGATAGTACCATGCTTCCTATTTTAACCTGATTGCAGAGGTTGAAACAAGCTTTTCGAAATAAGGAGTATTAAAAATATTCTATGAGGCAACTTTTGATATCCAGCCTGGTACTGTCTTCAAAGGTTGAAAATTTAACAGTAAAATCGTTTTTCGATATGGATGGTTTTATAAAAAAAACTCGGAAAAAGATAGTGGTAAGTAGATTGACTCGGTACTTCCAAAGCATTTACTTATGCCCATTTTCAAATTTTCCGAGTCAAGATAAGACTTACTGAAGGAACAAAACGTATGAGCAGCATACTGCTTTTGAATATGCCCTAATCCCCAGCAATGAGAAACAATGAAAGTTGTAAAGCTTATAGAAACAAGCTTTGGAACGATATGAAAGGTATTTTAATTTCTACTCTGACATTTAGTCGATTTTCAAAATTAAGTATCATTACCTACTATGAGCCCACATGAATTCACGTATCGTAGACATCGCAAAACAAAAAATATTTCTATTACATAGCTCCCAGTATACTAAATGATCGCAAAACAAAAAATATTCATCAATTTCTCAAATTTTTGCATACACAGTACGCTACCCCCTTCCCGCCCCAACAAATGAAAACTCTGCTACTTTTCAGTTTTGAGGGTAGGTCCACTTGTACAGAAAGTTATCTCTTGTTGATGATCCACCCGCTCTGACTAAGAGATCTTTCTGTGGGGCCCATGGTCAATACGAGGCAATTCATATTATTCACTGCAAGCGTTCATGTTTCTTTTGTAAATGTTACTTTCCATTTGGGATTCGCCACAGTGGGGCAAATTTTGATATGGGGTCCCTGAGGAGCAAGCTATGCCAACGAAGCTGGCCTTAATTATACGTGTCTATAAAATGTCGAATGTTACTGAACTTGAACATTACCGGTTTCATTCATATTTTTTTCCTAATACTGTATAGAAGGTTCTCACGAAAAGAAAAATCAAGAAAATTGCGCAGGAAATTGGGAAATCATTGAAAACTTAATGATTATTTAAGCTACGCGCGTTTGACAGTTAGCTTGAGCATGGAGCACGCTTAGCAGAAGAAATATCTCAAGTACCGAAAGAAAGAGATAGGCACTCCTCTCCACCATCTTTATTCGAACAGCTATTGACAGTTATGCTATGTGAGAGAAAATTGCTTATGAAAATACGGTGGCTTTCGTTTCTGGACTTTCATTTCTTTACCATCCGTACTTTGTGATGGCCCCTTCAAAAGAAACTGCAGTGTGGCCTAAATGTTATCATTGTCAGTTAACTCTATAACTAACTAACTAATGAATAAAAATTAAAGATGAAAATACGTTTCTTTTGCTTAATTGACTTTCACTACTCTATCATTCTGGACTTGTCAGCTCGCACGCCCCAAATTTATATTATCGTTTAACAGTGTGTGTATCCATGAAAAAATATTACTTTATTTAATTAGTGGTGCACAGTCCATTCGATTAGAGCTTTTATACAGTATTCAGTTTGTTCAGTGAGTTTTTTGAAAAACATTTGTTCAAAAATAATGAAGTGGAAGTTAGTTCACCGCAATCACGCCTGATATTAAAATTGTGATTCTTCAAAATGCCACCAATTAGGTGTTCCAACCTAGGTCGCAGAATTAGCAGTGCTTCAAGTCAAACATATTATTCAAAGAAGTCAAACTGACGAGCAACGAGAAGCGAGAAATGAAGCTGAACGGGATCGATGGATTGAAATTTAACAACGTAGAAGGGTCGCATTTAATCCCAACCGAGCTGCATTCAATTATGATATAGCAATCGATTACAGTTCACAGAAAGTTTGCTATTGGATCAATGAACGTTGTGAGTCCAGATTGCAAGGATCAGGCTTAAAAATGGAGACCCTGGATTATGTTCTGTCAGTGGGCCAGATCCTATACATGTTTTGATTCATATCCAGCAATACAATAATTGCTTTCAAATGACGTCATTCGGCTCAACAAAATTCGTTCGACATAATTTTATGCCTACTTTCAAGTTAAGTTGATGGGTGAATGGCAGTGCTGCCAACGTATTTTGCTAGCCACATCGTACAGACACTTCGCTATGCAATTACCTACATTCCATATCTTTACCCTTTTATTATTCGTTATTCATCCCAGTGCATAGCTAAGACAGGACAAAGTCTGTCGGGACGGCTAGTTCATAATATTAGTAGGGATGGCTTGTTCGCAAAGCAGGCTTTGAGAAAAATTAAATGCGCAAAACATGCGTACTACTTTTTCCATCTTTCCTAATCATGTTCAACGGAGCCGAAGGTCAAACGATGGTCTTTTGCACACAGAAAGCCTAGAATGTACCGAGTTTCATTCGGTTGTAACAACGGAAATAATAATTTCGCATTGAGAAACATTAAGCGTGCATACCATTGACGAAAAATCTCATAAACTCTTACGTATTAGTTAATTTCTACGATGTTTTTGGTGTATTTGCACTCTTCAACTTGTCATAATGATACAATGACAACACCCCCAACGGCCGGGTTTTCCAGTTTCAACATCGCCGACGTTCGCGTAATAAAGTAAACTTTTTAATAAGGGGAATAGAAATTATGCAGCAGCTGGCGCTGTAGAGCGAGAAAAGAAAATGTCTCTATAGCTTTAGCTAATTAGCTTCAGCCCATCTGGGCTATGGAGCCGCCGGTTAGCTAATTTGGGTGAATTTGCTGCTCCATTAGCAAGTTGTATGCCTCGAGGTTTCCTTTTAATAATAGTGTTTCGGAGCCGAATCATATTGCTTTGACTGGCCCAGGAATACAGCGTAATCCTTGTAAGCCATCATATTTATCCTGTACAATAACATTGATCAACGTATTCTACCTGAAGACAGCCAACCTGATACTATATTCCAGCATCCAAAAAATTATGCGAGTTGAAATGAGATGCCGTGGCGTCATCTATGAGAATTTTCCACACCTGTTTCTCCTCTCCGCACCCACGAATTGAAATAGAGTAGAAAGAGCTGGGCCTATATACTTGAATTATCTTGTTTGTCGTCAAAATCGTGTAGTTTTAGTGCATACTTTTGGCTAATTTACCTAACATTGCCTACCAAAGTGACGAGCCAATACATCGGCGTACGTTCTTGCCTCTGAAAGGATATTTAAGTAGCTAGCACTGGGTATACCTACTAAGAGTAAGGGACAAATACCATTTGTCTTGCGATGCAAATCGCTTAGTTATATATTATAATAATGCAAAGAAAAGAAAGTATTATTTATCAACAATACAGCACATGAAGAATTCTGCTTAATTCGTGATTTTGGAATGTGAAAAGATTCCCTTCATCAACTTATTATCAATATAGTCATGGAAGATATGGAGGTACTCTCAGATTCTGATAGTTTTGTTGGGCGTAATGAACTTCATCCATAGAACCTTGTGTCACTAAAGTGGAATCAAAAAATTACTACTTATAACGCGAACGAACTTTCTCAAGAACTTTTAGATTCAACATTGAAGATGAAGCTAAATTTCGACTTGGTTTAGCTGGGTTAACGTTTCGGTAGGCGCTTTTCAATATCCATAAAAAATTTCGTTTGTCTCTAATATTTTGGTTTCTCAATATTGTTAGGTATACATTTCTTTTAATAAGCCTTAGATTGGGACTGAGTGCTTGATGAAACACGAAGTGAAATAAAATAAATCAAAATTACCTCAGTAGAACTCAATGTTGAGGTACATTTCATTTTGCAATGCCGAAGACTATAATATATAACATTTGTCGATAAAAAGTTATGCTCTTATTCAGTTTAAAATATTTTTTGCAATCCATAGAACCCACGCTCTTTTATGGGTTTTCGCAGAAATGTACGAAGTTAATGTGAAATGTCAACCACTGTCAAACTGGCAGCTTAAGCCTGATTTGTAATATGAACTTGCATTCTGACTACGTAATTTTGGCGGCAAACAAATCGTAAGCTTGCTCTTATACCCCACTAATTTGAAATCAAATTTGGAAAGGTAAGTACCTCATAGATGGCGCCCTAGCCAACTATATTAGATATTTGGCCACAGCAACATCCGTGAGCCACTAAGCTTTTCAAAGTAGATTTTTAATCAGTGCGGAGAGGTAAAGCATAGCTATAAGAAATTCTTATATATGACGTAGATCTCATACCTTATTGGATAATTTTTTAAACGCGAAAATATAGTATAAGGTTGGCTATCTCCAGTTTAAGTACCAATGACAATAATTATTGAAATCAGATGTCGTTTATCTTAGATCTAGTATGGTGTTACTTCAATATGTAAAACTGTCCAACCGCAATGATGAAAACAACTTCAAACAGCTATTACAAATTGTGTACTGAACCCAACAATACGCTGTTATAAGATGCGGGCTGCCCAATTTGGAGGCCCGGTACAGCGTACTTAATTAACAAAAAAATGCCGAAAGCCATCTTACGGAAAATTTTGGGTAAATTTGCTGTTCATTCTGTGTGTAATTTTCATATCATTATTTTGGAGCCGACTCAATTTGCTTTGGCTCGTGAAGGATTAAAAGCAAATTGTTTCGAATCCATAGTGTTTATCCCGACCGATAAATTAAAACTGTATGTACGGTGACAAATCAGGGCTTTTATAATTCGACCACCGCAAAGCTGATGACTGGTATTGTTGTCCTATAGAGAGCTTATTAGCTTTTAAAAGCATACTTAGAAAATCGTAGTCAAACAATCATGCTTAGTTCTCGAACATCCATCCATGCCAATTAAATTTGGTGTACCACAAGGTTCTGTGTTGGGACCATTGATTTTGACACTGTACACTAGTCAGTTTACCAAGTTTATTAGAACCAGCTCAGCACATATGTATGCGGACGACACGTAGGTATATCGTTCTTTCTCGGTGACTGAGTGCAAAACAGTGTATAACCAAATTAATCAGGATCGTGCTATTCTGGCAGATAGTTCTGCAAGGCATTCACTCCTATTAAATCCTATCAAGTCCGAGGCTATGGTATTTGCTAAAAAATCTAAATGTAAATTTTTTCGCAAGAAGCTTCAAATTTACTAATGCTAGATGTTATAATTATCTTCTTTATCATCTAAATTTAATCAATGCACATAAAAATGAATTAGTTTTTTATAACTTTATGATCAATTAAACTATTACAATTTTCATAATTAATTTTTGTGACCCTATATGTTTTTTGGTTAGTTTTAGGTCAAGATATTTTTAGAAGTATTGTATCAATCGCAAGGGTTGAGTGGAAGAACACCTCTAGGTGAACTCCCCCTTTGATGATCTCCCAACATCATTATTTTCTTTCTCAGGTGTAGTAATTTCTTGTTTGCCCGAATATTAAAATTATTGCCCAATAGATGGTTGCGGGTACCACATCACGGTGGAGTATACGAAAATGTTATGTTATTTGACACTCATTACTCATAAGTTATCGATCTAAATGTTAAATGAGGTTAAAACAAACGTTCAAGTGACCTGTAATGTGATTACCCATAACTGCCTAATATCATTACCGCAAACTATATTACACGACATACTATATTCCACTTGAAGAGATCGTATCTGGGAAACCAGACCTAACCGACAGCTTATATTGATTAATAAGTTAGCGATATATTTATGTTTATACAGTATTGATGTTTTTCCTCAGTGGGATCTGTGAACTCTATACATGCAAGTAAGGTAATTTTAAAACTGGGAGGTTGATAGTCGATAAAGCACTTTTCGATGACAACAAACTGCAACCTTTGATTTAAAATTACTAAACACGCGCTTTGAGGAGGCTGAGACCTGTATACCTTGTTCTTTTCGTCGTTGTGTTCCAATTCCTGGTTATGTACCAGGGCATAAAGTTCAGAAAAAAATATAAGCGAGTATTGTTCAACTCCCTGACAAGATTATATGTGTCGTTGCCTATACTGGGGTCCATCACTTTGGACCCCCAGAACGTTAAGGAGTCTGAGCTCCAGGTCATACTAAAAGGCCCGTATCGTCAGTCGTCCCTACAATTGTAGGGCTCGTTTATCGCCTTCTTGATTTCGATAATATTACGTCTTCTTCGTTAACGTACATGTATGTCCTCCTTTTGATTTCCGACATACTGACAGTTCTGTCTTGAGGTTGTTTTGACGTTCAAGACACACAACAGCAGAACCATAATTTATAATTTTCTTGCAAATAATATGGATCACTCAAAAATACCTCGCTACATTGAACAAATTCCACAACCTGTGGTATCTTCAAGAAATTGTTGAGGTAGGATAATTAATGTACATGGATATATTATATTATTTTATATTTGTGTGTATGAAAGTCCAGAAGCTTACAACCAAGCTATTCTCTTGATGGAGGTTAGTAAGTTACAAAACAAATCATTGCATATCCATATTATATGTATACTTATCGCATTATTTTTATGTGTGATTCATTATCACAGACTTTATGAGAAGTTGGTTCCTCAGTAAAATGCTATGTTTACTTTGGAAGGATAAGGATGTGAATGATCTTTCTAAGAAGGAATTTATGCATCCAGGCATAATTGAAGGAATCTTAGAGAAACAAATCGTGGATTTGATTTATGTGACCGATATGTGTTACACTGCAATGTGTTAATTAAAGCCTGGCATAAACCTGTATGATCATAGTCATAATGATAAGAATTAACACTTATGAACTTGAAGACAAGCTGTGCTAAGCAAGTATGTATAATGTGTAAAGGTTCTGAAATTGAGTCCATGGTAAATTGACAATCATGATTTCAGGATATTAAAAAGAGCATGGGCATGTAGGAGCACTAATTATGCGACATTACAAGGTGTAAATGGGAAAATTGAGTTGCAGCATGAAGTTAAATTCTTCATTACTTTGTACCATCATGGCAGAAAATTCCACAACTAATTACAAGAAAACTATGGGAATCAATTCCCTGCTTAAGGAATGTCAAACACTGAATAGGACTGATATTTGAGGTGCTCGCCTTGTTTTACAATATTAGCCTTGTGGGCATATATGTATATATATATATTGATATAAGCAGAAAAGTTTTTTTTTAAATGGGAAGCTGTAATGAAAATGTATCGTATCAAAACTTCAAACTGCCAATTTCAATTATTTGAATGTTCTGTGTATATAGTATGTGTATACATTGTGGTTTTTAGTTCCTGTTGACAATGCAGACTACAATAGAAAAATATTCGTCAAAAACAAAAGCTTCAGCTGCTGACCATGATAAACAATACAGCAATGTGGTTGGAAGTAAGAAAAATGATGCAGTCAGCCTCAGGCCAAAAACAAAGCCTTGAATCGAATTGCAGAGAACTTCAATTTTCAACGTTTTCTAAAGGACTTTGTATGGTTAATGCAGATAATGAAAAATTCTTTTTTTTTTGAAATAATCTAACCTGTTTACCATCATTCAAAAATATATAATCAAGTTCAAACTGTCAATTTCAAATATTTGAATATTCTGTGTATATGAATTCAGTTTGGTTTGAAGTTCAACCCAGCTATGCATTAATAATAGACAAAAATATATAATAAAAATAATATAATAGTTAAAAACAATAAAACCAATCTGGTGCGCTATCAATAGAAAAAACTAGGCCTAGCTTTACATTGATAAGAAGTTTAATTTCCAGTAGCAGCACTGATGTAAAAAGCAGAATTTGGTATACGTATATGTGAAAAAAAAGGAACTGTGATTAAATAATCTGTTGCAATATACCTTTTCAGAGAAAAAACAAAACCTTTTCCTGTCTATTTTGGCAAATAAAAGTAAGATAATACTGAGAGACATAGTTGGCTGCTTACAAACAGAGGATGTCTGATAGATTCCAATAAGGTCCCAGCATTTTACTTTCTTGACAGTGTTGTACGACATATTGAAGTGGTGCTTGACGATCCCTGTGATAGTACTTTTCTTACTTATAGAATTTAAACAGCAAAATCCATTTTCATATGAAATAAGCTAATGGACAGTCTAGGTAGGTACGTCCAGTTGCATGTTTTACAAAAACATGGTTGGGCGGGTACCTAAAGCTGAAATCTGTCGAATATTTCAGAATCAAAACAAATCACGCAGAACCATTTATCGAACAATAGCGGAGGTAAGAGAGATTGGTGAGAAGGGCAAAAAATTAGGTTGGAATGTCAACAATGAGACTGGCTTGTCAATACAAATCGTCTAAAAGTACGATATCCTTGGAATTGAAGAAAAATAGTCATAAATATCGAAAGTGACTTAAGTGCCCAAAATACTCTCAAGCGCAATTCATTCGTATACCAAAATGCTGTCAACTGGGGCGGATACACTTTGCTAATTGAAAAATCATTATTTTGGATGACATAAAGTATTTCATTTCGAGTGATTCTGAACTGAAGGGAAACGACGAATTTTATACGAACAATGTAAAGAAATGCCCTGACAATGTTAAAATGTTGGATACAAACATAAAGCGAAATTTGCAGATCTTTGTCTGGAACGCAATTTCTGACAGGGGTGTATCCCAACCTTTTGTGGGAAGAGTGAACGATGAAGTTTCAAATAGTTAGAGCTATCTTGATAACTGCCTTTCCAAATTGGTTCAATTTGTCCACGAAGATCATATTAATGACCATATCATGTTTTGGCCAGACCTAGCAACATGCCATTACTCAAGAGACGCCCAAACTGGCTACGACAACCTACTTTTTGTTCCAAAAAACGATAGTTCTCCAAACTTGACACAGAGAGGATTTTTGGGCTTCACTGTCTAGGAAGGTTTATCATGGAAGCTGGGAAGCTCAAGCTGAAGAACAAGCAACACGACGAATTACGAAAAACAGAGAAATTGATCTGAATTCCGTCCAGGATCTCATGAGAGACATTTGAAGAACGTTGCGCATGGTAGAGCAGAAAGGTCCACTCCACATAATTTGATTGTATAATAATTTAGTTAAGTATTGAGTTACAATTTTTGATAACTAGTAAGTGTTTAAAATAAATGTATTCATTCAAAAAGTTACTATTTTTAAGTAAAAGCAGCCTTCAGTGATGTTTTTACAAGTCAATATGCATGTTTCCTCTTGCCTACTGAACTTTCCACACAACTGTGTGTGTCTTTTTCCAGAAAATGGACGAAGCTATTATGTAATTATGTTGTGCAAAATAATATCCGTCCATCAATCCACGATATTAATATATTAATGCACCAGCAAAGTCGCCTAACAATCGCAGCAAAGGTTCGTTCTGAGCTCTCTATTATCTTTATTCCGATGTCAGCCGTTAAAATAAAACAAAAATAGAGCAGTCCTCATAGTATAGAACTTGAATCGGCTATGAAAAAGAAACATGAATATATTTTTGGTTTTATCGGAAAGACATTGAAGAATGAAATACAATACCATTCAAATGATTGCTGAGGAGAATACACGTGTAGATAACCACGGCTGGACGACAGCACTCTGCATATTGTAGATAAAGTCTCAGGAGCTATCGATGATGAAGGTATGATGGAACTAGTACTGCTTGACTTTAGTGAAGCATTCGATACAATAGATCACACGATATTACCAGAAATATTAAAATCTTGCGGTGCTAATGCTGCGTCAACAGAGCTGGAGAATTCATATCTTTAAAATCGTAGTCAACAAGTTAGACTTTTCGGCACACCATCACCTATCAAAATTGTATTGTATTGTGTGCTTCAGGGATCTATAATTGGGCTATTATTGTTTACTATCTACCCTTCATATTTACGCCGTTATGTAAAATGCATAAGTGCGCGGACGATACTCAATTGTACCACAAATTTAAAGTAGACGATGTATATTGTGCAGAACAAAAAAATTGACTAATAACTTGAGTAATTTTTCATGTATACTAAAACAACATTCTTTATTATTAAATCCGATAAAGTCCATTCGGCTGAACTACACTACGCATATCGCAAATATTTCATTTCTGATTTTAAAATGAAAGATTAGGATGTAACTTGTACGAAAATAGGAACCCTCTGCTTGCTATTTTATTGAACGTCAAAGTTGCGTTTTGGGTGGTAATACTGTGGTATAAAATACTGCTTTATAAACTGTTTTTTTCTTATTTACACAAAAGAATGCTCAACATTATATGAATATAACATAAACTATACAGGGTGACTTTGAAGTTGAGTCATTAATTTTCAGATAATGATTGTAGAAGGAATATAAACCAAAATATGTGTGTAAAAATAAAAAAAAAATTAAAAAAAATGTTTTACCTTGTTTTATAAAGTATCCTCCCGACAAGTATTTCAGTGCGGACCTGTATTTGATCGTGAGGTCCCCTGTGAGGTCTTAAGTCACCTGATTCACGAGCCCGTTGTACTACATTAACAAAGGCACGAGGGGTTGGTTGCACTCGATTGGGAAGCCGATCCGCATAAACATGTGCCATTTTTTATTTCGTTTGAGCCACGCAACAGATACAACTATTCACTGACACTGACTGTATACAAATGAATGAAATAATTCGTTCCAAATTCTTTCGCTTTTTTGTTTCCGATGCGATGAACCGATACGACGGATTATATCCGTTGTCGCCAAACACGAGCACATTGAGACAGGGCGGTACTGAAACTTCCAAAGGGCTATAACTTTGTTACTTTAATTTTACCAGAAAAATGGTAAAGGAAAAAAACATTTCTTTTGATCAGATCTACTCACTGTTAAAACAAATGACTCAACTTCGAAGTCACCCTGTATATTAGTGTGACACTGTTCATCGTAACAATGCAATTTTGCATTATTTTAATGATGAAAATAGAACATTGTTAAGTAGTCATTTCTTTTATTTCAGATAAATATTCCCATCACTATACCACCATCACTATCATAATTTCTAGTTGCGATGTTGCCAAATCATCGATAGTAATGTACCTTGATTTGGTTTGTCAAATTCTCACTTATATACTAGGGCAAAAATGTGCAATCGGCACATGATTGCCATGAAAATGCGATTTGGAGGTGTGGCCAACAGGTTTTACTGTACTAAATCTACCTCGTATCCTACGATAGAGTTAACTAAATACACTTTCTGAAGAATGCCTTATGCCTTTCACAAAAATACTTCAGTTATTGTTTTTCCTATATTATAGTTATAATCTACTTACTTTCTGTATGTACGAGTATGTACTTGAAGAATTATTCAAAGTGCAGCTACATAACCTAATTAAATGTGATATATATGGGAAACGACTGAAAAAGTAGCTATTGTCAGTCACTAAATAATGAAAACATAACAAAGTAGAAAATGCATTTTTTTGATGATTTGATGGAATGGTCGTTGATCTTTCTTTAACTATAATGTTGGACGATGATATATTGAGTGGACCTGGCAACGTGGTCCAAATCGGCTAATCGAAGCTGGGTATTTTTAAATGCAATGACCGCTGCTGCATTTTCCACTGTTTAGGCACGTACAAAATTCCATCTGTTTTTGAGTAAATATTGGGTTTACTATAAAACAAGCCATTTACAATAAATTAATACTTTTAATTTACAAATATCGTTTTTTTATTACGTATTTCTCCAAAAAAAAGTACAACTTGGCAACAATGTACATCTCATCTGTCAAGTAATGAACGTTATAAAATGGCTGTTGAGAATTATTTGTGGTTTCAAATATTTCTTGTAAATGCAAAAATTTTGATCTCATTGAAAATACGCGAAACAAAGTGGTTAAGGAATTTCAAGAAGACATTAAAAAATCTCAAGAGAACACCTCCACACAGTTAACCAAGTAAATACCATCATTTACGGTATGTATTTTGAACTGCTATTTTAGCCTCTTGTCGGCTAGTTTTGGACCTCTTTTTGCAAAAACAATGAGTTTTTGTAGCTTCACACCTATTCTCCTTAAGAATTATCTTTTCTGCTGGTTTTTAATTTTTTTTCCGAAAAACCCAAGAATTTCGGCCTTTATGAGCTAAAGTCTTAAAGGTATGTATTTGGAACTGCCATTTCAGCTTACTATACAGCTAGTGTTAAACCTTTTTCTTTGAAAGAACAACGATTTTTTCTTTCACATCTATTTTCCTTAGTACTATATAGTGTATGTTATATTCTTATAATTTGGAGCATCCTTTTGTGCAAAAGGCAAAAAAAACAGCGTATAAAACAGTATTCTATTCTAGAGTATTACCACCAAAAACGCAACTTTGAAGTTCTATAAAATAGCAAGCAGAGGGTTCCTTGAAGAAAAAATGATATTTTCGTAAAAGTTACATCCTAGTCACTATGCGCTAAAGTATAGTCTTACTCTTCTTTTGTTTGGACCCAGTCGCGTTCGTGGAATAATCAAAATTAATTTTAGCATCACAATTAAACCATTAGAAGACGGAAATAACCTTGGGTTAATACTCAGGAGCATATAAATATAAAACATGCCTATTCTTCACTCAGAATCCTGTATCCCCATCGCAAGTATTTAAATTATGACACTAACAAAACTTTATGTGAAAGTCTTGTACTGTCACAGTTCTCGTACCTTTAACCTATATACCCTAGCAGTTTGGTTGTAGAAAGTTGCAGAAAAATCCAAATAGTTCAAAATTCTTGACATAAGAAAATTTTCGGAAAATTTTTTAGAAACTGAATGGATCAACATGAAAAACAGACTCGAAATTTTTGCGACATATTATAAAATTATTACACCTTCCTGTATAAAAAAATTAATTTCGATCAGAAGTTCACAATATTAATATTAGATGGAGTTTGAGGGCTGAGAGAACTCCCATTTAAGAAGACAATTAAATCTTATATTTTTGAAAAACAGCAAGAATGAATCTTATGATTTACCTATATGTTCAATTTTTATCCTTTAGTTGATTCAGTGAAACAATCAACCATTTTCTGTATCTTCGTATGGTTGAGTGGAATAGCACGCAATGTGAACTGTGGGAGGCTATATATCACGTTTAGCGCCTATAAAAGACAAGCCTCAACTTCAACCTTGCAGCTCTCAATGAAGTAAAACCAACTACTATCAGTTATACCCCAATGAGTCTAAAAATACAAAACACTACACTTTATTCATATTCTCTTCTCAAAATCCCTTCAGGTATATCTAAAAATAGTATTCTATCATTAGATCCTCCATACGTCAAACGATACGCTTGTAAATTCAAAATAAATTCTACCCCGCTTTCCATAAAGCACTTCTATCGTCCCCTTTGTGTAGAAACGGCTCTGTTATTTTTCCTCTTGTGTAAACTTTGGTGAGGAACCAGGAAAAGTTGATGCGTAGAAAATACCGTATTCGTGTGTACAGGAAGAAATATTCAGATACGCGGGGAGTGGAGTATTTCCATTAGACTGAAACACTGTCCGTAGCATTGAACTTCCTTCCCTGCACGACACATCTGATCCATAATTTCGCGAAAGACAGCATTTTGCATGCAGACATCACAGTACCTCAAACGAGATAATTACATATTTTTTCCACTACATGCTACAAAAACATTGGATTTCACATACAATCATGACGTTTATAACTCATTTTACAAGTACTCAAATCTATCTATACTAAGTGACATATAAATCCGAACACCCAGTTTAAATGGTTTTATTTTAATAAAATTTTGTATAAGTACTTAATGAAGCATAATAAGTAAATGATAAAAATTTCAAAATGATTGCACTGATTTAAAGCCCTTTGACCTTTAATAATGTGTGGATGCACCCTGATGTGCTACGCATTCTCCAACGCGCCTAGGCATGCTTCTGATCAGGTGGTCAATGTCCTCCTATGGTATATCATTCCAGGCAACCTCCAACTCCTCTCGAAGTGCTTCTAGAGTCTGAGGAGGACGTTGCAAATTGAGCAATCTCCTACCCATCATATACCACACGTGCTCAATTGGGGATAAGTCGGGAGATCTTGGTGGCCATGGTAACAATGTGACATCATTATGTTGAAAGAAGTCTATTGTGACTCTTGCAACATGTGGTCGGGCATTATCTTGTTGGAAAGTTGGATCTGCCAGGGTGTCAAGATAGAGTAAAAGATGGGGTTCTAGAACTTCGTGGATATAACGCTGCGCGTTCATGTTACCTCTGATGAAGATTAAAGGTGACCTGGAACCATAAGCTATAGCACCCCAAACCATAACTCTAACAGTGTGATGAATATGTCTTTCAACAAAAAACTGTGGATTCCTCCTTTCACCACGTTGCCTTCTAACCCTGGCTCGACCATCGTGCATGCCTAAACAGAATCGAGACCCGTCACTAAAGACAATACTGTTCCATTCCTGATCCCAGAGTGACCGTTGTCTGCACCACTCAAGGCGATTACGTCGGTGTTGTCGAGTTAAAGGGAGGACCCAGTGTGGCCGGTATGAAAACAAGCCAAAACTTCTCATTCGTCGGTAAACACTTCGCATGCCAATAGGTCTTCCGTGTTCTGCAAACCATTTATTTGCAATGGACCTGGTAGTGGAGAAACGGTCCCTTAAGGCCAATAATCTTAGGCGGCGATCTTCACGGTCTGTTGTTCTACGGCGGCGTCCAGTGCCAATTGCTGTTTGCGTACGGTTTTCTCGAAGCCATGCCTGACAACACCTAACCACAGTGTCTACACTTCTTTGCACTCTAACTGCAATTGCCCGAAAAGAAAGTCCAGCTTCCCGAAGTCCCACTATACGGCCCCTATCAAACTCACTAAGTTGACGAAATCGTACAGGTCTCCGTACTCTAGGCATCGTAACCGATCGTAAAGGATGTCAAGAACCAAAATCCGCCAACGTTGATTCTTTACTGCGGCTGAAATATTCATTTTTAGAGCGTTAGTGAATTAAAAAAAAGCAGTATAAAAACCGGAATGTCCAACTGATAAGGCTGAACAATTTTTCACTTGTGATTTACAGTAAGATAAATACATTCACCAACTTTTATTAAAATAAAACCATTTAAACTGGGTGTTCGGATTTATATGTCACTTAGTATACAAGCAAAACGTCCATAAAAACTCACCGTTTGCTGCTAGATTATCTTTATGTTTTTTCGGACTTACCTGTAACAAAAACAATATTTATTATTAATTGTTACACATGGAGGGGGGTATAATTACTAGCGCAACCAGGAAAGATGACACTTACTAATTAAATTGCAAAATTCAGGCAGAGAGGTTTGCAATTACGCCAATGTTTATTTTATTGATCTCAGGCTCTATCATTTGAGCCTCGATACCCCGTGACAACTCATTTTAAACGCCCAAATGAAGTTCCGAGAAGTATTCCATATGCAGTCCAATAAAATTAAACATGCAGGTAAAACACTACTAACTATCCTTGCGCCTTTTTTAAAAGCTTTGCCTGTGATAATAGATGATTAAAATGACTAACGATGTATAAGCAAATGTTGACAATTCCAATACATCGCAATAAAGGAGCAATTAGGATTTAAACGTTCAGTAACTCAGTAACACATAGACTCACTTGTATTGCAGTCAATAACGGTTTCACTCACGTCATATTTAGCTTGGAAACTATTTTTAGCTAAGGATGGAGAAACATCCATATTTAATACTATCAATCCTTTGATATACTTGCAAATCATTTGAATAGGAAAATGCGAATTAATGTTTTGCATATACTATATGGCAATTTACCATTTATCGATATAATTTATTGTTGTGAAGTAACTTGATCGAATCCATTGTAAGCTAGTAAGAAAAGCTAAAACTCTCCAGGCTATTAGGTGTGGGAAGGATAGCTCTCATTTCTAATTTTTCTAGGAAAATCGTTTTTATTATCGATTTGAGCTTTGAGTAGGTATGTCAGTATCTTAGGGCGAATCAAATTCTAAAACTGAATTTTGAACCAGTTAACCCTAGCCCAGGAGTTCCAAACCAGGGGAACGCGCCTCCCAATGGGGGATAGAGAGATGTCAAGAAAGAAAAACAAAAAAGATAAACAAACAACATTAAGAAATAACATTACAATGTAATGTTTAATTAACACGCATAAAATTATAAATTATATATCATATTCACTTATTCTGGCAACCGCTGTTTCAAAGCCCGGCGTTGTCAACCGCAGTTTATACAAGTTTCGATAAGCCACAACATGAAATCCGCACTTAGAAAACAATTGTGTACCTACCAGACGCGGATGAGCATCTGTGACATTCATTCCCACCAATTTTCGAAAAATTTGACGTTTCGATGTGCACGTTTTGCTGAGAAATCTGTTTGAGTGTGTCAAATTATTGTGTCTCACAAAGGTAAGTTTGTGTATTTACAAACTTCAATTACCATTTTTATTTAATTTACTAAATTGTTGATTGAGTGGAGACGCGTTCATAGATCGGCCATAGGGACTTTTTTACCACATCACAAACAAACCAACGTGGCGAAATAATTTTGGAACGACGAACTTTAAGTACCTAATGTTGATTCCAAATGTATTAAAAATTACTATTATAAAGTCAACCTGCATACAAAAATATAAATCTCCCGGTGGCCAATATACTGTTGAATACATTACGTTATTAAGATAAAATAATGGGCATATAATTAGTAATGACATGTAGGTATTTTGCTTATTTATTTATTACTTATTTTTTTTATTATTGTAGGTGCATTATGGCAGCGAAAAAAATAAAGTTTTCCGAAGATTACGTTTGGACTTACCTTCATAGAAATGCAATGATAGCATGAGGTCCAATCGCATTGAAAGGCATTTGAAGCAACAACATCCTACTATGGTTTTGAAGACGAAGGAGTATTTTTTTAAGCAAAATCACTCAAACTGAGGAGATTGGATAAACCGGGAGGTTGTCACACAGTTGTATCGCAGCATCTCAAAGCTTCATTTGAAGTAGCAAAGTAAAAGAACCTCATACTATCGGTAAATAATTAATAAAACCATGTGTCCTGAACGCCACGCAGATAATTTTAGGAGAAGATGCAGAGCAAAAAATGAAGTCTATTTCTCTTTTGAATAACACATTCAAGCATAGAATCGATGACAGTGCAGCAGATAGTCACAAATAATTAACAAAGTAAAAGTATCGCTATTTTTTGCCATTTGTTGCGATTAATCCACCAACATCGTTAATTGTGCACAGTTAACAGTTTATGTTCGTTACATCGGCGGAGATATCATTCAAGAAGAGAATTAAGAACTCCCAATCTTTGACAGCAGGTACTACATCTGAAGGTATATTTAATTCAATATCAAATTTTGTTGAAAAAAAATTATTTAGATTGGAAGAAACTCATTGGACTCTGCACAGATGGCGCACCTGCAATGATAGGTGTACGATCGGGCTTAGCTAAAAAGCTCGAGGAAAAAAATCCCGCAATGGTTAGTACACATTGTGTTATTCATCGGCAAGCTTTGGCTTCCAAACATTGCCACAGAAATTACGCCAGACTTTGGGCTCGAATATAAGGATTGTAATCTACAAGAGTAGCGCTTTGAGCAGTCGGTTATTTGCTTTACTTTGCGAGGATCTCGATTCTGATCACAAAGTACTTCTGATCCATACAGAAGTACGCTGGCTGTCCAAAGGCAACATGTTGGCTCGCCTTTATGAATTGAAAGAAGAGGTAATTCTTTTTCTTGAGTTCAAAGAAAAACACCTTTTCTTGAAAATGTTCAAAGATGACACATTTCAATGGAGGTTGACATAAGAACTCATTTGCAAGCAGCGGTGGCCGCAGTAGTAGACTCTTCGGTCTCCTGATCAGTCGCCGTGCGCTGTGCGGGTTCGAGTCCCGTCCCAGGAGAAATTTTTCTCTTGGCTATGGATGTTGTGATTGTCCGTAGGTGGTAGACGGTCTCTGACTGTCGAACGCGGAGGTACCACCCGGCGGATCTCGTGGACGGAGCCAGAATGTGTGCATGTTGCATGCACACGTGTTCCCTCGCCAGAGTCCGTGTGGCGTCCCCCCTTTCCCCTGTATCCCCCTATAGCCCCGCGGTACCCAATGGGTGTTTAGGCCTTAGGCCTTCGTGGTAGTTGGAGTATGAAAAAAAAATAGAAGAGAATTTCACCGATACTATTGAGACATCAATTCAGAGTCACCAATATGGCACATGACAAGAAATCCATTTGTTGTCGATGTGTCACAATTACCAGAAGAAGTTCAGGAAGAATTTCTAGAAATGAAGGCTGATTCGTCCATGAAAGATGACTTCCATCTTTTAACATTGGAGAAATGTTGGATCAAAAGGTCGCCTGTTAATTCGACACTTGCCTCTCTTGCTTTACGAATACTAGTTCCTTTTTCTTCAACTTACTTATGTGAGACAGACTTTTCTGCTCTAGTTTTAATTAAAACTAAACAGCGAAATCGTTTTGATGTCGATAGCGTCCTGATGATAGCTCTGGCAAAAACAGAACCTATAATCGGCCAACTGGACAGAACATGCAATCTCAAGTGTCTCATTAGTACCTACTCTCCTTTTATTCAAGTTTTTCGATAAAAAAATGTATTAGTTTGTTTAAACTTTTAAAGTTTCTCTATTATAATTATATTAAAAGACTTTGTACCTATATAATGTGCGTCTTTTTGTATTTATTGAAAAAGTAAATGGGGGCATGAAAATATAATTTATAGTCCGGGGAGCCTCAACAAAAAAAAAAGATTGGGAAACCCTGCCCTAACCAGTTGAGCTGAAATTCTATATACACGTTTGGCTCTCATGGCGTACACAAGAAAAACTAAATGCCGCCATTTTAAATGCAATATGTCGGATACTACAGAGTGGCGATTTATCATTTCTATGACATGGGTATTAAATAACAGGGCTTGATAAGAGAAACATAATAGGCAAAGTGATGTCATTCTGTTTCCAACATAGAGGCTGCCGCTGAATTATCTACACCTACGATAAGGATATCTGATGGAAAGACTCGATGAGTGATGCACAATAAGTAAAAACGACATCATTTTGAATACAATATGGTTCAGATAGCAATGGGAACTAAATAATAAAATGACGCAAACTCATCGAGCTACTACTCGTTTGATTCCTTTTGGCAAGTGCTCTGGTCCTAGGGTATCGTGATTACGTTAGTCAGCCATTATGTAAAATAAATACATATCTACAACAGCCGTATCAGTTTTAAACATTAGATAGTTCGCTAAAACAGGTACGCTTCATTTTTCCGATCAATTGGACAAGCATACTTACAGGTATAAGTAATAATGTATAATGTAATAAATAATGTAAATCTCATCATAAAAATGAGGTAACGAGTTTCAAGTCCTATTAATAAAGTATTTGCAAATTAGATATGTATTACTGAACTCGTTACTTAACATCATAAATACTAAAAAGTAAGAAAAGAATTCTGAATAAATTCTTTATTTAATAGTCAGTAAAAAGAACTTAAAATCTAAAATATTTTTTCCGATTAGAAATACGCTGTTTTATACTTCTTAACCTTTAAACGATGATGGAGCCCTTTCGTCTCCAGCTTTCTAATAAAAGCGCATTGCATTTTAACAAGAGGCAATATCTGCAATCTGGAGATACAACTTTTAAATTTTTAGCTATTCACTTTCTGCGCTACTCGGTGAGGATATTATGTGTTTTGGATGTTATATGACGACATCACGAGAAACCATGTCACTCATTTCAGTCGGTCTGTCTGTTAGTCTGTCCGGTAATCTTTGGCCCATCTATAGCTTGGGTTTGGAGAGAGAGGGATTAGCTAAAGACAGAACAAAATGGAGGAAGAAAATAAGAGAAAACTGAAAGATATCGACCTCTACACTGGCTGGATCCAGTAGAAGAGTAACGGATTAAGTAGGTACTACTACGCCAAGAACGAAAACGCCTTATAGTTTTTGAAAATGGGTCCATTGGCAACGGAGCAAAAGGCCAAAGACGAAAAATAAAAAAATCAGTCAAACATCCTTTTTGATGTGGCATAGGATCCCGAAGGGGGTATTATATAACCTTCTTAGTGTCATTATGTAGGTCTTTTATGACATTGTGTGAGTTATCCTACAAGATGTCAATCTGGAACTAACTGTCGTTCACATCATGCTCACTTGTAGCAAGCGCGGAATTAACTACTTGCATCCTAGCTTACCTAGTCAAAAAAGATTACATTTAATCGATTTTTTTTTGACATTATAGTTTTTAAAGCTATTTCAGGGGTAAAAGATAGTGGGATTGTAGAGGCTAGGATAGGGTAGATCTTCGCGTCACCTCCTGCTAACTGGGCTCAGCGCCAGGCGTAACATTCTGCTAGTACTCCGACGATGCTTTGGTGGGTGTGTGAGTGATACTGCGTCTGACGATATGGAAAGGGGCAACGTTGGCAGATGAACGGTAACTATCGGTAGGGTAGGGGAAGAATGTCTATTAACTAATTTTGTGGGCTCCTTTGACTGACTTGATCAGTCTAATTTTCCTATTGTACATGCTCATGACTAATTGTTTGTCCGAGGGCTCAATTTAATCCTCTATGAACTGTTCACGGCGTTGCGTAGGCAAAGCAGAGTGGACCTACTTGACACCATTTCTAACAGCTGAATACAATCTTGTTTCAAAACACTTTTTTATTGTTGTAGCGTGGAGGGGCTTTAGACAAAGAAACAGGTCTTTAAGTGATGGTTGCATAATTACGTAGCCGTAGCCACAATATGTTAGAACATACCCTGTATGTCATGAGGGTTATCAGCCAGTAGGCAATGTGACGAAGAAGAGAATACTCCCCTCACATTCTACGTCGCTAAAGAGACGTTAGGATATTATCGCCGGGCTATAGTGAGCTCTAATGTCTAAAGAAAGTATTGGAAGCAAATCAGATTGCCAATCCCTTCCATCCATCAATAATTGATCATTCTGTATGATGCTACAAAGCTGAAAATTACTCCAGATGGCATGAAGAGTGATGCGTGGATATTCTTATGAAGCTTTTAGTTATTGATCCACCTTAAGCAATATCAATCAGGAAAGAAGTACAGATCACCTAAGACTTGATTTGACACGAACACACCAGTCAATCGCGACAGATGCTGGGAAAATGTTCGGTTATTTGTTAATAAAGTATCTAGAGATAACCTCCTCAGTTAGCACAAGGCATAGATCAGACCCAGCCTTGAGTACTGCTCTCAAGTTTGGCGCCATCGAAATACACTGTCAATATACGATGCTGTCTTCAGGAGAGCTGTCCTGGCCGATCATCGGCGATCTGGGCTCTGTTCTATCGCTATGCCAATGGGCTTTGCTCTTCAAAGCTTTCCTTCATGATGCCGTCGTCCTTTTTCAGACAGACCCGCCCATCTTCTACGTCCCATCCTTACTCTGTCAAAAATTCGCACATCCAGAACTGTCCGATAAGACCGCTCCTTCCTATGGTGTCGAGACTGTAAAACAATTTTTCTGAGGAGCCTTTTAGTAAAAATCGAATTAGCAAGGTGTCTTCAAACTCCTTATAGCAGTCGCGATGCATCGGTATATTTATAAGAAAATATATTTCGTGATTTCGTATCCCCATCGTCTACTCAACGATTCTTCCTACAAGATACTCTTAATTACCTGAATACTCCTGCAAGAGACACCAGTATCAGTTAGGTATGACTTCTAAGAAATTTTAAATTAGCTGTTATCCACCCTATATGCAATATGTTGCGTGAAAAGCATCACAATTTCTTAGGGCTCATATTTACGAAGCAATATTTCCTGATTACGGGCCCAACCCAACGGCTTTCCTTCGAATCTCAGAGATCCCACTGTCTGAAAAAATGATAGACAAGATTGGAAAAATCGTGATTACTTTCCAGCCTATATAAGAAGCACATATTGCAGTTTTTCTGCAAATACTGAGCTTTTCTATTTTATCGAAATTGGTTGCTCATAAAAAAAACATTCATCTGGCTTGTACGCACTTTGGTGATGTATAAACGAAGAAAGGAGGGTGGGATCGAGGTTGCAATAAGTCACACGCAATGACGTGTTTTGAGTTTTGATTTTAGTCGTCTATTTTTCATTGAGATTGAATCGTAACGGTAAAATTACAAATTACAAATGCTTCCCTTGCAAAACTAATTTCTAATATGTGTGGGTACTAGGCATTGAGCAACAAAAAAAATTACAAAAAGATTGCATCAGCATTCGCGTTTTTTATTTTTCCTAGTACTCGTATTACCATCTGTTAAAAGTTAGCGCAGCTGCTTGTTGAAAATTGGTCAGTTTAGTGTGAATTCGACTTGGAATTGTTGATTTGGTAGATATTAAAAGACTATTTCTGTCTTTTACGCAAAAAATTTTTGGGCAAAAAACCGCCCAAATTAACTCTCGGGTACAAAGATCAAATAAGACATTTTTGTTGGCCCTGTCATAGGAAGTTAATGCAAGAAATTGACATATGATGAAATTATGGTAAATGCTCAGAAATGTTGATTAACTGGGTATAAAGTTTAACATTTTCTGCATTCTCATATTGTCCTTTTCCTGAGAATCTTGGTGCCGCAAACGAACAAGGTCAGCGCTTTCATCAACATATAAAAATTATAGAGAGCAAATACCAATTATATTGGGACACAAACGTGACATCAAACTTCGCTCGTTATTAAAGAAATTGGAATCGAAGAGGAAACGTACGAAAAACCGATTGAACAGAAACTTTGAAGGAAGTAGAAAAATATACGATGTGTGTATTTTACTAAGTCTCTTCAGCCTATTTATGGCTACTACGGTTGGTTGTTGAATAAATATTTCCCTCATGTATAAAAAATGCCATAAGAGGTGTCGAGTTATTGCAAAATTACAGCGCAAATTTCCCGTTAATTAGAAAACGGAAAATTTTCAGTGAAAATTGTCCAGTAGGTATCGAAAATTTCCCTATAAATCTGTATCTATAGTTACGATTGATGCAATGTGCATTTGCCACCTTGACATGCATCATTATGGGAAACTCGGGAAATATATACCGAATTACACTCGTGCATCAAAACAAACCTGATAATTTTGATGCACTTGTGTAATTATTTCCGAATATTCAGTTTTATATTTATTAATTTTTGTGTTTTCATGAGAATTGTTAGAAAGTTCTAAAATATGCATGTCTTGAATTAAAATAAATCTGGACATGCCAATGGAGGAAAAAAGATATACAGGGTGTCCGCAAAGTTGGGGTTTTCCTTTTCAGAAACAACTACCCTTGAAATAACAAAGGTAATGTGTAGTGAAACGAGGGCGGCCAAGTAAAAAAAAATAAAGGAAAAAGTACTCACTCTCCAGTTGACGAGAAGGGCTAAGTACGTATCTGCCCGATATCATACCGCTCCAACATAAAATGAAATCAGCTGATGCGCTACCGAGCAGACGCACCATGCCAGCCCAAACATTCACCGAAAATGTTTGTTGAAAATGTGCCCGACGGACAGCGTGCGGATTTTCTACTGACCAAACATGAGTGTTGCGAAAGTTATTCACCCCATTACGCGTGAATGTAGATTCGTCTGTCACCAATATGCACTTCAAAAAGTCCGGATTATTGTCATTGTTGATGCAACAACCACTCACAAAACCGCACTCTTGCTGGAAAATCGTCAGGTTGAAGGGCTTGTACACGTTGGACGTGAAACGGATACAGCCCCTCTTCACGCAGCGTTTGCCACACTTTAGTTTTTGATAATTGCACTTCTCTAGCCACGTCTCTAGTGCTTGTTGAGGGATTCTCGTCTACGCGATCACCTCTACAGGCGTGACCGTAAGCGTCGGTTGAAGGTTGCATACTGACCTGACACACTGACCCCGACCCAGTTCTGTCGTCGGGTTCAGCCAGTGACATTGTACCACTCCGTGATGTCGCGGCTACAGGACGGTATTCAGATATTTTTGATGTTTTTTTTTTGTCGATCGGTTTGGCATTGGAAGTTATCCATTTGCCACAGATGTGGTTTTTTTTTTCAAGATCTATACGTCGTGTAAAGGAAAACCCCAACTTTGCGGACACCCTGTATATTATATATATATATAGACCATTTAGGTGAAAAATAAAGCTTCCGCCTTTTGTTGGGTACTTCGACAAAATTTAAGCAAAGAGGACTCTTTATACTTTATTAATCTCTAGCTTTCAATAGACTTTGCCATCTTCATCAGGAGAGTAGTATGTGAGGATCTTACTTATGATCCTATACCCACCATATTGTGCAACATCAGGTGGTTCACGACGTAATTTTTAACTTTCGTTTCAAATATTTTTAATGTGTTCCCGATTTACTGCTGTGTGTAGTTTATATTAATTTTGACGAATGTACCATGTATCCGGCTTTCACCAGGTTACTGGGTGTTTACCTCAACCTAAACGTTAATAACATTTAGCAATATCCTATAATATACACCTATATATATATATATACGAGTATATATATATATACAAATTTGAAAGAATAATATAACCATTGGAACGAAGGAACGTATCATATATATATATATATAGGAACGTATCAGCAAATTGCGTTAGTTAGCTATAAATCCGTATACAGGTGAAAAACATAAAAGTTTTGAATATCATAAAAAAGTTTGAGACAAGGAGACTAACTTAGTGCTTCCCTTGTGTAATGGCTAATTTAGAATTTTATGCACCTTAAGTGATCAAAAAGCTAAGATCTGAATTTCAGGTTTTTTAGAGATGTCGATCTCAATTCCAAATTTTGTCTAAGTCAAGAAAGTAAGAAATTCACTCAGGATTTTCTGAAATGGAGGCATTTAAAAAATACGGAGTCAAATTCATTGAGTCACTTTCCACGTGCAAATATACATCTATTTGAAATTGTACATGCACAAAAATGTTTGTTTTCTACAATAAAATATCCGACAAAATGTTGAAAAATGGAGTCTGAGAACAATCTAAAACTTATAGTCTTTAATGATATGATTTACTATTACTTTGTCTAAATTTAATTTTAGGATTACTGAACAAATTCCAGACGGACAAATCGAGAAAAAATATAACAATACACTCTCGCTAATGGAAATACGTCTTCAAAAACTAATTGACATGTTTTTGAAGTATTTCACGCAAAGGTGAATACGTGCACGTCTTTACATATTTCCGGCGAATGTGTATATATTTTCTTCTAGTGAGTTTTTCAGTATTCTAATCGCTTTTACGAACCGTCAATCCATTTTGCACATAACGACAATTTTTATATACAGATACTAGATTCATTTACGTTTCAGTATACTGATAACTGAACTATTGTGCAATGTCTATAGTTTATACGAATTGGCTAGCTACCAAGTGGTCTAGATTTGTAAAAACATCTAATTTTATTTGCTACAGCCGTGGGAAAAATGCTAATTTTGAACTGAATGCGCTAAATATGGATACGCACGATTTATAAAAAGAAACACATATTGACATTGCATAAAAATAGTTTTAGGTCTTAATATCATGCTGATGTAGAACAAAACCTGATATCTAGATAAAACTAAATTATTCCAAGAACCTGACACTTTATACTAATGCTAAATCAACTTTCCAGGCTTCACAATCCAACTTGAACACGCTACGTAGGTTAGATAATTTCAAAACTGGACACTCTGCTTTGATGAGTAAGTATAAAAAAGGTGTGCGTGATGCTTATATACCATAGAACAAATATCTACTATAATCGAGGATATAATAGGTTATCTGCTTCAAAGCTCGCCTGTCATTTTTTGCAACTGCTTGCTATTAAAAGAGAAGCTACTTTTCAACTGTCCGGTTTTGAAATTACACTACCCGTATATCCAGAAATAGTTGCTGGAATCGCTCCCTGATTTCAAGACGGTCAAGAATATAGAACCAATTCACCAAGAGAGAACTTTATCAGTCCTATAACTGTTGGGTAAAAAAGCATTATCATCAAAATTTTTGCAGCAATGAGAATAACCACCCATTCTCACTCCTCTCTATTCTTTGATGTTTTTTTTGAGAGATTGCAAAGGAAAATAGTCGTGCCCAAGAAAAATACACACGTTACAGAGGGTCAAGGTCTATGAATCCCGAAAAAAGAAATTTTATCATTCTCATCAGTCCTATTCATAAACCGCAAAAGTGAATGAGGGAGAGGTGATTCGTATCTACCCTCCGTCTAAAATAAACAAGAATTAGGTCACAAGCAAAATTGAATCCAAATAATATCACAAGAGCTGGCAGTCATATTTTTTTTTTAGGATGAAAATATAATAAATACGCGATACAATGCATTCCAGATGATGGGGCGTCTGTTCATTCGGATCATTTGAAAATACTAAATGCTTTTGGAAAATATGCGGATAAAATGTTACAAAATTATTGAAGAAGAGATACTGCAGTTCTTATTTTATCTAACAATTATACTAATCAACAAACAAGAGTTAAGAGTTAGACGAAACGGAACATACCTTTATCTACGAATTAGTAACAGTGACATCACCCCCACCTATGTCAATATTCAGGATGTCTGAAAAGTTACTGAACTCCATGATAATTTATGAATAAATGATGGTAAGAAAAAACGAAGTCCCTCGATTGATAGAAGTTTTCTCTAGCTATCCAATAATGCCCTTGATTTTGACCTTGACAATGACCTTTAAGGTCATTTGAAGCTCATGTCGATATTTTGAGAGGCCGTCCATTTTTGATCCCATTATTATATTAACCGTTCATAAATTTTGATCTTAGGAGGTTATGGTTAAGGTTAAACACAGGTACGGTGATATAACTTGAAATTCAGTAGTCGTACAGGAAAACTACCGAGACATTATTTTAATGATTTTCCCCCGGATATCCAATGGTGACCTTGAATCTGTCTTTAGTCAAGACTTCCAAGGTCATTTAAATGTCAACTATTTTAATGACACCCTACAGGGTGTTAGTAAAGTATATAGACAAACTTTAACCATCGAATCCTTGGTCAATTTGAAGACGAAATTTCCATATGACATGGGTCCGCAACGGTTTTGTTTTCAAGCTAGAGCATATTAGCTGAAAGAAATGATGATATTGTTCCAGAAAATTATACAAGAATGAAACGTATTTTATTTTAATTAAGAATGCCCTATGGTGAATATCACATGATTTACAGTTGTCTTCAGTCCATCCATGTACGTAGATACGGATAATGTTATCCAGTATTTTTTGAAAAAATAGCATGACATTGGTTTGTTTTGACTATTTTCATCCACGTGCATATTGAGCCCCAGCAACTTGTAAGACATGTAACTTTTATCATAGGTTATACCAACTCTTCAATAAATACGTTTCATTATTCATAGAAATATTTGGAACATTACTCGTATTTCTTTAGTGATAGTGCTCTAGCTCGAAAAGGAAGCCGTTACGGACCCAAGTTCATATGAACATTTAGTCTTCAAATTGACCAAGGATTCCATGGTAAAAGTTTGTCTACATACTTTATTATACTTTTGACCGCGAAAATGGAAAAAAGGGAAAATTTAATTTTTCGAATATGCCCTTAACCATTCTTGGAACTTAACCTTGGACTTGACCATCAAGGTCAAATACAAGTTCATCTTAATTTCTTGATAATTCAGAAAACTGTGTAATCCCCAGATAAACTGGCTTCACTGTTCTTTCAGGATTGTACCCTGGCTACAAAAACCGTCTTGTCCTTCATATGACATCATGGTTAAGGTCAGATTCAAGGTTACCAATGGATATCCGGGTAAGAATCATGAAAATAATGTCTCGGTAGTTTCCCTATACGACTACTGGTTTTCAAGTTATATCACCGTACCTAGGTTTGACCTTGATCATGACTTCCTAAGGTCAAAATTTAAGAATGGTCAAAACCATATTCAAATCGATAAATTTTCCGCCTCTTTTCATTTACTGGATCGTAGACTCAAAAAAAAAATAATTGACGTTCAAATGATCTCAAAGGTCATAACCAAGGTCAAAACCAAGGTCACCATTGAATAGGTTGGGAAAACTCCTATGAATCACGAGGCTTAGTTTTCTCATACCATTATTAGTTCACAAATTATCATGGAGTTCCGAAACTTTTGGGCTACAAGTGCCATCGTTATTGCTCTAAAAATGTTGTATAGAGTATCCATAATGTTTCGTCCACAAATATTACGACGCTCAAATGTCGCTAGCTCTTGGGGTAAAACATTTAATGGGGCACGAGCTGGAGATATGTTATTTCTGCGTCATTCAATCTATCACAGAAATGCTATACTGCCTTCTAGAGCTTCCTCAAGAGAGTATTGGATTACTCCTTGGAATAGGAACGTATAATTTACTTTATTTCATAGAAATACAAATTCAGGACGAAGTGTATCTTTGGCATTTTATGAAAAGGTTTTCGCTCGTTTATTTTTGCTTCGTCGCTCCGATCAAGTTTCAATGTAGTTTAACATGGCTTATTTGACGTACAGATTATCGGAATTAGACATTAGAATCGCGCAAAATGGAAACAAATAAACTTAAGTTTGGGAACCTGCTTGAGTACTGATCTTAAGATCGAAAAATCTTGTGGGCCTCAACTTCATCCGTGTTTTCGACTTTTACATTGTACTTTGAGAAAGTCTACCACAATGTCAAATTGTAATTTTGCTTAGCGGTCAGGATAACATGCAGATTAACTAGTTCGTCCTGTTCTTGGTTTCTCAACTGTCAAGTACGGATAGTCTTAAGGAAGTAATTAAACATTGCGCAGCTATTACAGTCTGACGATCGCACTAACACTACATTGCAGACTTGATGTCCAACAGGTACTTGTTCTTTAAAGAAAAGCGACAATTTTAGTAAAATGTCATGATCGTTTCTATTGTTTGACACTGGCGTCACCACGCAGGTCTATTGCCTAAATACCGATGGGTATCACCAGGCTGCAGGACGATACTCCAGAAAGGGAAAGGAATTCACATGGACTCTGGTGGGCGTACACGTGCATTCTGGCTTACCTTAGAGTTCCGCCGGATGGTACCTTCACGCTCGAGGGTCTGGCACTGTTCTACACCTACAGACAATCGCGATATCCCTAAGGAAAATTATTACTACTACCATTGCCACTATGCAATCGGGGTCAGAACCTAGAACTATGAGAGTTGTGCTTTATAAATAACATTCTCAAATGCCTCCCTCAACTGCTTCTACAGATGACCGTTCTTCGAGAGAAAACTTTTGGTACAATTGCGGCTCAATGTCACAAGAAACTCTAGAAATGTTTTGTTTCAGGCATTAGTCATACGCGGATGGTTGGAATTGTGAGGGGGGGATTTTTTGTGCGCATAATAGGCAATTTTGGGCATTACGTGGAATTGACAGGGATTACGGTGACTTATGGGGAAGTGCACCGAAATAATTTTTTTGAATTTTCATAGTACAATTACTCTAAATTGTCTAATCATATTGGACGAAAATGCCCCTGGTTTGCGAAATAATTATAAAGTCTGGTTTTATTGATGCAAGTTGTTCAAGAGGACATTTAAAACATGGGCGCAGAAAATGGCTAGACCAATTTTTGTGGGAAAACTTTTTATTCGACAATAAAGAATGAGAAAATCCGCTTTTTGGGATTCGATCTGAAGTGCTGATGGGGAACGAAAAAACTCTTTAAGATTTTTAGGTATTTATGAGATCTACAGAATTAGAACACCTGTAAAAATATATCACAATAGTAAAAAAGTTATGGCCGAAAACTAGGCAAAAAAGCATGTTTTGGCACTTGTTGCTAATGCAACGATAATTTCACGCAGCTACTTGAAATTATTGAAATCCGTAGGCTTCATACTTCTAAATAACCTCAACAGAATTGGAGTCAACGAATACAAGTAATTTACCTTGCCGACGTGAATCACAAACCATTCCGAAAGATAATTGTTATTATTATGCGAAAAACGAAGGGTTACGTTTTTTTCTTCTAATGAAATTAAAACATTTCGAATATGTGAGTAACTGAACAGATTCGCTACGATATTCGAAAAACATACCTTATTATACACATTTTAAAACAAATCGGATGTGTCTATCACCTTTTGTTACGAAGAAAACAAGTTTTGCAAGATTTCTCCATACTCTTGTATACACATTTAGAGCTGAAATTTTTACACGGCCATAGACGAGCCTTGAAGTTTATAAAAAAAATTCCATACTGAAACGCGCTGAACTGTTTATAAAGTTAGCACGCAAACTGAAGACACAATTTTTCCTGTCCAGAAATAAAAAATTTAAAATGCCTAAGAGAACGTAAACGCCCTTTAACCAGGAAATATGCCTTTGCGATGGTTGCTTATATATGCTGATATAAATTTATGTGACACGTACCAGCAGAAGCATACTTTCGTATCGCTTGATTTTTTTTATCATAATAAACATTTTTACATTAAGATGTTTACCAACAAACAATGTTAAAATGTTTAACCAATGCCGATACTTTGATTGATGCATAAACATTTTACATACATCAAGTAGTGTTATTCTTCAGGTTATTCCGAGACGTTAAGGCTCACACCAATATGTGACTGCAAGCACTTAATATTTTTTCTATAAGACGTTGCAACGGTGATGAAAGAATACCAATATTAGTTGCTTCAAACAGACAAAAAGCAACCATATATTCTGGAAAAAGATAGATGTAAAAATGCCTAAGAGAACGTAAACGCCCTTTAACCAGGAAATATGCCTTTGCGATGCTTGCTTATATATGCTGATATAAATTTATGTGACACGTACCAGCAGAAGGATACTTTCGTACCGCTTGATCTTTTTTATCATAATAAACATTTTTACTTTAACTTTCTATTCACAAGTAAATTATGTCTTAATCTCATTTATCTCCTATTGGTCATAAATATAATAAATGACATAGAAAATGCAACACCGAGTGCTGTAATTTTGAGCTTACTTTTGCAAGTTTTAGGTCTACTAGCAAATAGAAAGTGTTTAATATAGCTGATATACAGGTATACCACCTTAACGTTAATCATGTGTTGAAGCTTGGGGCATTGATTGGATTAGGTGATTGTATTCCAGTCCATCTCAATTTGGCTTCGTAGAGCCTCAAATGTTTGTGGAGGGTGCGGAGAATTTTGCAACCGTCCGATACATGTTCGATGGGGAAAGGTCAGGAGATCGAGGAGGCCACTGGAGCAGATTTACTCCGGACGCTTCTAAAAAGGCTAAATAAGCACGTGCGACATGAGGTTGTGCATTTTCCTGCTGAAAAAATGGATCTTGCAATGTTTTCAAAAAGGGAAGCAGATGTGGTTGTAAAACTTCGTGGATATAGCGCTGGGAAGTCATGCTACCTCGAATGAACACTAATCGTGACCTGCTGCCGTAAGCAATGACACCCTGTACCATAACACCCACAGTCTTTGACGACCAGTACCTCTAACTAGTCGATTTCGGCCTTCTTGGAATTACGCTCGACAACATCTCATTACAGTAGCTTCGGTTCGATTCACCCGAATAGCGATTTCTCTAAAAGAAAATTCGGCTTCACTTAACCCGATTATACGGCCCCTCTCAAACTCGGAAAGTTGAGTGAAATTAGCGCGTCTGCGAACTCTAGGCATGGTAATGCAATGAAACAACAGTGAAACAAATTGGAACCAACACAGAAAAATCACTGAATAGTATATTAAGTAAGCATGATCATGTTTGTTCGGATCCTGATGTGACAAAAAAACCCTTAAAAAGAAAGAACGGTTTGGAATGCCTTCAACATTTTATCAGCGTATACTTCCATAGCAAATATGTTTACAAGTTTTTATCAAAATTTAATAACTCTGGGTGTTGCATTTTATATGTCACTTGGACATGTTACAACTGCCAAATAGAAGTAGCAATTGACTACTCGTGCTTGTTTTAATATAGCACAAAATGAGATTTGAATACTGTTAAGAAAGTATAGAGGATAAACAAGCCATGCAAAATAATTTTCATTATACAATCAGTAGCTAAAAGGATTAATTCGCTTTTTGGATAATTTCGGGACATTTTTGGGAAATAGGTCAACTAACTACCGGGCGATTAGCAAAATTATCGTAGAATTATGGTAAATTGCAAGGAAATTTCCTGAAACTAGTCGAATTCTTGGATAATAATAGGCATTGAGGGGAATTTTGGGAAAAGCGCGGCTGTGCCGAGCTTCGCCTCTCCCACAATGTATAAAAATAGTTAAATATCTTGTTTTTATATTTTTCGGTGTGAATAAGGACATTATTACTACTATTATATTTCCCATTATTGTTCATATTACTAGCAGCTCTTGACTCTTCGATTTGAATGGACTTGATTCTTGAAGAATTCCCACATAATACTTCAAGCGGTGTTATATCGTATGATGTTGCAAGCCGGCAGACATGGTCTTTGCGAGAGATCAGCGGCCATTAGGGACACGTGTCTGTGACAATTCCAGTTTTCCTTGCCGCATGATTTCTTGAGGAAAAATTTTGCTGTAACGCGTGTTATCCAATTGCGGCCACATAAAGTTAACATTTGGGGAAATCTATGGCATGTAAAATATGCCTAATAGGTACGTAGGATTACTGGGGCTGGAAGTGCATTGAAATACTAACATCAAGAAATTGAGGTATACCCCCAACTTTTAACCGCTAATTTTTTTTTTTCGGTTTTCAAAAACTACAAAGCTTTTTCGTCCCTGCCATAGTAGTGGCCTTGTGTGGACATTTCATCAAAATCAGAGCGGTATTTTCCAAGTTATAGATAAGCATTGGATCAGCGGACACATAGACCTGCACCCAGATCAATAAACAGCAACATCCAAACAACATAATATGTCATTTTCGGAATTTCTTGCGAATTCAATACTGAGTAATCTTACCTAAACGATTGCAACGTTCTGAGGTATCTGTCGTAAAATAATCTACAATTAAATTCCAGAGCCTCCAGGTGACACATGAGCAACATGGGCGCCCCTGCGGCACTCACGATGCGCAACATAGAATGTCGAAGTCAGGTTGTTAAACAATGGGGCCAGCAGATTCACATTGGCGTACCTTTTATTATAAATCTACCGAAATAAGAACTCTAGATCCTAACACCTTTGTTTTAAAAATATTGATTAATAAATAATAGTTTAAAAAAACTAAAAAAACACTATTCTTTAGCTAACCGAACTAAAACGTAGAAAATTACTTTCAATTACGCAGAGTTTATAATACAGTACTAGATGGCCGAACAATCAACCCTAATTAATGATCTCAAAATAAAAATCTTATAAAATTTAAGCTATTAACAGAATAATTCAATTCAGGGTAAAAATCGTGGGGTGCTTGATATATTAAGGGCCAATTTCACCAACATTAATATTATGGACCAATGGGAAAATACCTTATCGAAATGCAATTTGACGGAAGCTGTCAAAGGTCTCTGAATATTAGTGATTTCTATTGAAATATTGAATAAAATCGTGAAAATTCGACTGTATTATAAACATGATCACTTTTTGATTCCAACATGATGCTTTTGTACAGAAAAAACAGGACAACTTTCATGTATTTTGATGTGTTATAGGTTTACATTTAACAATCCGTTATCCTTCTCAGCGAATGGGAATGCGGCAAATAATAGGTCGATTTTCTAGCTGTTAAATTTGGCAGCAGATTTGGACGTTTGTTAATGCATGGCACTCTTGAATTTACCAACTTCTATATACTGAAAGTTATCATTACATACATGTTGAATAGTGTGGATTTGTCTGTATTTTGCAAGAAAATAGAATATAAAATACATTCCATCCAATACCTCATCTTCCTTTACATCATAATAGTAATCATTTATTAATTTATGGGTTAATGAATTTCTTCAAAGCAATAAAAACATTATGTCCTCTCCATCCTAAAACACAGATAATATGTGTAAGACGTGTCAATCCCTACATCTCCCTGATGCATAATGCAATTACTAAGGACATAGACAAAAAATTATGAAAAATGTTTCACAGTTTAAGTCCAAAAATCAAAAAAACTAGTAATGTTTATTGTTTGTCTATTTTTCTTTTTTGACTGGCGGGGATATTTATCTGACACTCGCAGGGTTGCCAAGTGGTGGACGGTGCGAAATGAATCTTTTACATTTGCTGGTTTTGAATTTTTTTCGTGAAAATTTACTAGATATCATGATTATAAGCATCTTTGGTAGATTGTTCGATCCGGAATGGGAAAGATCTCCTATTTATGAAAATATTTTTGGTATCATCTAACCGTTGCAATCAGTGCACAAATCCTGTGACATATGATTTATAGCATAACCCGCTGCCCTATCAATACAAATTTAACATACAGGTCGCCTAGCCGTGGGGATGCAGTGGTCGGGATGAATATCACGGCAGCAAATGATAATTTGGGCATGTCTGGTAACAACGTATGAAGTGAAACTCGCTAACTTCACAAATTTGAGGATTTTGTACAATTTATTTGAAATGATGAAAGATATGTCTGATTTGGCAGGGTAATGTCGCAGCCAAATGGCAGTCACTCTTTCTGACACAGTCCGGATCGAAAGATGACGATACTCGTGAAATGTATTGATACTTCTAAATATAGGATCGTATCGAACATCCCTACTGTCAAAATGTATAACCCAAGGTACCGACGGAGCTATATTGCGGCGCCAAGGAAATAATTTTAAATTTTCATTTGCATTTTTTCAAGTGTTGTGCAATGATTTTGGGAAAAATGTCACGAATAGTCTTATAAAGCATATAGTCAACGCCAAACAAAGTGGCGTGCACGTCATCAAGGTGGGTGTGTTGAAAAATTTACATTGTTGCCAAACTTTTTGTAAAATAATAAAATTTATTATTTACATATCTAGGTTTATAAGCAATATTAACCTCAAATGAGAACAAAAATAATAGTATAATAAAATTATAGATCTGTACTTGCATAATCATTAAGTATGACAATTATTGATCAGATGACACTATGAAACTACCACATTTAATTGATAGCTTAAAGGTACTGAATCAAAATCCAAATGGGGTCCTCCAAATTTTATGCATGGTATTTATTTTACAGAATTCATACAGAAAAATGCATTCTAAAATTAGGTAAGCTACTAGTGTAAGCTTTTTCTGTACAATAAAGTTAGTCGGAGTTTCTTTCTTCAGCGCTGTCTGAATCTGAATCTTCATCACTCTCAAAGTTGATTATTAAAGGTTCGATGTCTGGTCGATCAAAAATTCGTTCTCTTTCATACCATTTAAAAATTTCTTGCTCAGTATGTCGAACACTATTTTTCCACATGTCTGGGGTAACCGTTTGTAGAGCCTCGTTCCACATATCCAAACAGTCTTTTTCACTGTTACCATCTCTACCAATATGTCTGTTATAGTAACCTTTTGCTATGCCCCAAATTAACTCAATAGGGTTAAATATACAATGGTAAGGAGGCAGACGAAGAACTTTGTGCCCACGTTGTTCCGCCAATTCATCAATCACGTATATTTTAGGTGGTTTGTTTCTAAAAAAGCAGTTATTTTAAGAATAGGAATAAACAAAAGAAATATAAACTGTCGACCAAAATATATATAATTAAGAAGCATTATGTACCGAGCAACAATACTCAATAGCTCTGTTTTAAACATTGTGTTTAAAAATGGTATGTTTTGATTTGTCAACCAGTCTTGGATATTTTTTTTGTCCATGCATTGTTGGGCACTTTGTTCAATATCATGCTGTGATAAGGGGCGTTATCCAGTATAATCATAGATGGACTCTCCAATTTTTCTAATAACTGATGTTGAAACCATTTCAAAAAATTGTCCTGGTTCATTTCTCCATGGTAATCGCTCAATTTTGTTTTCGAAGAAAATATCGCTTCACTACCCTCAATAAACCCATTTTCATTTCCAGCATGTAATATAATGTATCTAAAATATATTAGTTTTAAATTTTATAGTGCAAATTGTGTAAAAGTACATACCTTTTACCATCTGTTTTAATAGCTTTCACGCTTTTTTGGTTTCCATTTTGCCAAGAGCGACCTATGGTCCCATTTTGAAATATCCAAGTTTCATCGAGGAAGACAAACTGGTATAAGGCCTCAACCTTGGCTTGATTGTATTGCCTTAGAAATTCCACCCTTTTCAAAGCTATACTTGGTAGTTCCATGAGCCCTCGTCGCGGATTGTCCTTAAGCCACTTAAATCCAAGATCTCTAAGCAACCGCCTTAAAGACGTGGCACTACCATCAAATAATGCCCTATCTCTTAATCGAGACCATAAAGTTTGTATCGTAACTTGTTCTTCTGAAACCATGTGTAATATGACATTATAATTTAGTTAACAAATTAATGCAAATTTCTGATAAGTTATTATAATAAGATCTTACTTTTGTGATACATATTATAGATCACTTCTCGAATGGCACTTGTATCCAATGTCGCTGTGTTGGTTACACGTTTAATATAACTCCGCTTTTTCTTGGGCGATTCTAAATTTGCATCACTTTTCACACCCTCGGAAATACGACTAACTGTCCTTAAACTAATTTTTAAAGCAGCAGCAACACGCTACAAAAAATGAAATAAAATTTCACTATTATTAATATACATTACATATAATTATTAGTAACCTACCTCTTGAAGAGCATTTAAAGGCAACAAAGGCCCGTTGTTGTCCCTTTCTTGCTCAAAGTAGTGCATTAACGAGGCCACGAGTTCCTTACACCGACTATTTAACTGTTTGGGCATCTTTATATACCAAAATTGCCTTTATCTACTCGTAAAATGAATAATTTTGTTTTGAAACAAACAGTTGTTGATTTACCGTATGCGGGGCCAAAGGATTTATAAAGATTTGAAATGCCACAAATTGATTCAGTGTCAAAATTAATACAAATGTCAGTTCCCAGTTTAAATAAGTTTCAAGGTGACAATGTGTCAACGCTGCGAAATCGGTTTAGTGCGTTTACATGTCGATAAGTGATTGGAGCGTTTGCAAAACATTTTATTTCGCATAATGCGTCTAAATTTATCAGAAAGCAACTTATGTGATATTTTAATAACAATGTTTATATGACTATTAACCATAATAAGAGAGTAATGACCATTTTACAATTTATATATCACATTAATATGAAACTGCAATAGAGCAATTGTTTGTGATAGAAACCTAGGCATTAGGTCGGGGAATTTTTATCGTGATGACGTGCACGCCACTTTGTTTGGCGTTGACTATAGTAGAGTATATTTCAACAGTTGGCGGAACTTACTCCACTGGGACTAGGAGGGTGAAACGGGATATTAATGCACAATCTGGCAACCCTGTCGCACCCTCACAAAATGGCCGCTGCTAACCACACAAGTCACCATGTTGTCATTGAATAGCATGGAATTAAACCTTCAGAGTATAATATGTTTTGTGACTGGTACCAAGAGTTGACAGATCCCACACATGTGTCACTCCTTGAAATGCAATAATCAGCTGTATTCAAATAATGTCTAATATAAATATAACCTAGAATGTGTACTCGTGAAAAAAGAAAAATATGGCAAATTCGTAGTTTTTTTTGCAGGTTTTAGGTTTGATGGTAGCTTTAAGGCGTATATTTGGGAATTTATTAATCGCTGTGAATATAGTGTGCATTTTTGTTCAGTTCCTGAACAACGAAAAATATTAAACTTTATGGATGTATGGATATCAAAAAACCTGCATGGTTTTGTGGGAATATCAATCTAAGGTGGCATAATGGTTCTGATGAACGGCAAGAAAATGAATGAATGTTTGGAAACGAGCAATATCTTTTGGTAGAGCCTGTCATCAAGTAGGTGCTTAATGGCTATCTGCAAGAGGTTTATAGGAAAAAACACCCAGTATCACATATCAATTGAAGAAAATAATATAAACATGAATAAAAAATCAACAATAGTAATTAAACATTTCTTAAAATTTTGACTGAATTATATGTAATTTCTTAATATTCAATAAGATGGTGATGTTTCAATGACAAGTTGTTATCTCATACTTTGACAGTATTTTGTTTTCAACATTTCATAGCTATTGGTTGCTAAAATTTGTTGATTGGAACTTGAAGCTCAGTTTCTGTATCTGACCTTCTGTTACCCTATAGGTGGAGAATAACGGACTGTTGTTGGTGAAATTGGGCCTAAATGTTACAATCACTCTATTGGCAACTATCTATTAGAGGAGAGTTATGAAAATGTAGTAAAGTGGTGTAAATTATGCTCAAAGATTCCGTCATATACATATATACATACAGGCCAAGCTAATAAAAGCGTGTTAAAAATATCGTTATTCACATAAAAACTATCGGGTTTTCCAATAGGGACTTGACAACTTTGAACTTTCAGTGTGAACGCACATTTACATCAATTACCGAACTGTCAATGTGGAAATATTCAGTAAAGAAAACATTTTCATCATGGTGAAGTACTTACCCTATGCTATGTAGAACATCAAAATTAACTTTGATCAACAAAGTTCGGCTATACAAGATGGTTATTAGACCAGCGATCACTTACGCAAGTGCGGCTTGGTGTTTTCTCGCCAAAACGCATTTGCGTAGCCTGCAGGTTTTGCAGAACAGAACCTTGCGTATAATCACTAACGCCCCATGGTATGTTTCCAACGAGACCCTTCACAGAGACCTTGACATCCCTTACCTAAGGGACTACATCAAACAACAAGCGCAGCTACGTTACAGTCAAGCAGAATCCCATAACAACCCTTTGTTGCGCGAGTCAGTAGACTACACAGTCGAGCAAGTTCGCAAGCACACAAGGCCGCGACTCGCACTGTGAACAAAATTAAATCGTGCGACTTTAGATCCAACCAAAATTATAATGTTTCTTCAACAACCAATCCCAAAATTAATTTTAGGATCAATTTAAAATTGCCGAATACTAACTAGCAATGCCAAGGCACCCTTCAAACTGATGCACTTCTTTTTTCTTTGCTCTCCCTCCTTCCTTCCTTCCTTTCTTCTTCCCTTCTTTCTCCCTGACTTTGTTTGGTATCTGGGCAACCAGACCTGACAGACCTACTGACTTACAAGACTTCAACCAAGAGCAAAGGTCCTACGGACCGCTCTGACAGTCAATGACGAATAGTAGTATCGTGAAGTTCAAGAGCGAACAACGCTTACAAATAATTAAAATTTACTACCGAAATTCCGAGTCGGTGACTGCACCTTTAAGCGTTAACGCCAATTTTTGGTCGTAATTCTCGTCCCAGTAGACAGGCAATTCATAGTCTAGTAAAAAGATTTGAGTCCATATATTCGCTGCTGGATGTTCCTGTGCCAATGAGAAAACGAGTTGGTCGAAGTGCCGAGAATATTGCTGCCGTTCAAGCTTCCATCGCAAAAGAACAGAACACGTTGATTCCACGGCGTTCTCAAGAATTGGGTATCGCTCAGGCCACACTATGGCGAATTTTGCGAAGAGATCTTGGCCTGCATCCTTATAAGATCAACTTAGCTGAAGAACTAAAGCCGTTCAATCATATGAACCGATGTACGTTCTCGAATTGAGCGCTAGAAATGTCGCAAGAAAATGACCAATTTTTGGCTAAACGGCTTCGTCAACAAACAGAATATGCGTTATTGGTCAGGTGGAAACCCTCATGTGCTTCAAGAAACACCACTTCATCCACAAAAAATAACTTTATGGTGTGGTTCTCATGCCGGTGGTGTCATTGGGCCATTTTTTTTCCTTGATGAAAATGACCGTCAGGTTACAGTCAACGGAAATCGTTACAGAAACATGTTGCAACGTTATTTTTTGGTCAATTGGATGGGCTATACATTAACCCATTTATGCCTAAAGAGTTGCAATAAAGTTTATTTTATTATTTTTTAAAAAACCTTTTTAAAAGACGACACTTTGGAGGTATTTTCAATTTATTCTAAAAAAAAAAATACACAAACAGTTAGTTTTTTAGGATGTACTATACATATTGAAATCAAAATTCGATGAACGTGTTATATCGAGAAATGGTCCTAGATCGTGTGATTTAACACCTCTTGACTGTTTTTCATTAGAGGAGCTCAGAGCCAATATTGAACGAGAGATAGCGGCCTTTCTGCCGAAATGTGTGGCCGAGTCATTAAAAATTGGGTTCAACGAATCGATCGCTGCAAACGTGGTGGACATATGAACGAAGTCGAATTCCATACATAAATGTTTTGAGTATACTTCAATTCTTTAGCAAAATCTTCGAGATATCTCAAATGGTGTGCTTTTTATTTAAAAAGAAAGTTGTCAAGTCCTTAATGGAAAACCCTTTACATTTCTTGAATGAATTACGTTTTAAATACGTTTAATTCTCCACCTCTGGAACAACACTTCCGGTGACCTGGGACTGAAGCGGCAGAAAGCATTTTCATGATTACACCCCTATAGCTGTTCGGAACGCACAGTGGAATCTTTATCTCTAGATTTATCAAGAGACGCTTCCAAGAAATAGGCCAATTTTTCCGCTACGTCTCATGGTTTCAAAGGTGTATATCTTCTCATCTACTTCGCTTTGAAAGAGGTGCAGGAACATGCGATGGCTTGCGTGCATATCAAGGCAAAGCAAGCACGATATTTAGTATGTAACATACAGAAACTGAGACTGCGATAACTTTTAGAATTAGTGGAAAGCGCCTTAAGCCGAACCCCTCCCTCAAAACATTCTCCTGTCATTCACCTTACTGACTCTGCATGCTCCAAAGCTCCATTATTGCTAAGTGTAAATAGTATTTTAACTGTAACGCCGTAGAAAAGGGCACGCGCTTCTGATGTCACATGTTACTTGTTTAGTAATTACAGACGGTCAACCACGGCCAGCTGTTTCATGCTTCTTGGCAACTCATCAGCATGGTCAAGGCTCGGTCTCAGGTAGAACAACGAACAAAAGTTGAGCAACCGAAAAACAAAGAAAACGATATATTGTATTTGAACCTGACTTATTTACATCTTTTTCATCTCTTTTTCTAGGGTCCAGGTAAACCCAGCCTGCTGTAAAGTGAGTCGTATTTTTTTAAGTTATTGGTGTAGGGTTTACTTTTGTTGATAATTTCAATCTTGCAACACTTGTTGGAAAATTGGTCAAGACAACTTTTTTAAGTGCGTAAATTTTACCAAAAAAGTCGATATCGTCTCTGAATTATTACAAACGAAGAAAGGTGTTTATTGTGACCAGTATATAGACTTCAAAAAGCTGTTGAAACTAGAATCAAAGTAAGTATAATTTATTTATCACAACATGTTAACGATTGGATATACAGGGTGGTCCATCCATGTGTGAACGGAATATCACTCATAAACACATATATTTTGGGAAAATCTATTGATGGCGTGTTATACATAATATTTGAGGGCATATTTCTAAAATATTGGTAATTATACAGGGTGTCCCAATTTAGACCTAGATATCAAAGTTGTGATTTTTTAAATGGAATGCCTCAAATTTTATTGCATATTTGGATAAACCAATTAAAAGGAAGAATATTGATATGATATACTACTTCGGCAAAAGTTTATAAAAAATTGAATCCAAACTTGCACAAATATACAGGCTGATGCATTTGAAATTTTTGAGAAAAACTACAATTTGCGTTTTTGACCACCCTGTATTAGCAAAAATCGGAAAAGTAACAAATAAGACAAAAGCTGAGGTGTGTAAGTTTTTTTTGATTAAGCACTCCAAATTTCAAAATGGCGGATTGAGGGATTGCCGAAGTGGACGGTTTTTCTGGACAAAATACCTTACATCTCAGTAGCTAATTACCAAAACCCCGTAGTATGCTATATCAATATTCTTCTTTTGAATTGGTTTATCCAAATATGCAATAAAATTTGAGACATTACATTTAAAAAAAAAACAACTTTGATATGTAGGTCAAAATTGGGACACCCTGTATAATTGCCAATATTTTCGAATATTATCTATAACACGCAATAAATAGATTTTCCCAAAATGTATTTGCTTATGAGTAATATTCCGTCCACACATGGTCGTTTGGCCATTGCTCGAAAAAATGTGACCCAATAATTCTGCAGTTGACGTCGGCTGTGATTCTGCCCTGCAGTATGCCACACCACAAATTTAAACTCCAACGCCCTTGATGCTAGACTTCACGCAACCAATGCGGATTTTCTGCAGACCAATGATGCATAATATTATGCAGGTTAACTCTCCCGTCAGTATTAAAGGTGGATACATCGTGCCAAATTATATTATCAAGCTTATCCCCTTAATAATATAAAATATAAAAAGTAAAAAATTATTAAATTAACTTGAAATAAAAATTTTCGCGAATCATGCCTAACATCCAATGGCAGTAGACCAACCTCCGATCAAAGTCTTCCTCTTTCAAGGCCTGATGCAAAACGACAGGATATGGATGCATTCTAAATGTATTTAAAAAAAGTTAAATCTAAATAAATCCCTATATTTTGATGGCCTATGGTCCTTCAAAAGCAAGCTGTCTATTAGAACTGAATAAAAGCACGAAACGGCTGTCCATGGTTGGCCGTCGGTGGTCAGACGGACAAAAGTTTGTTCAATGTACATAGTTCTCCCGATTTCGCATTATACGACAGTTAGTAGTTTACAGATTTTTTTTTATTTTCGAACTTTCCTTCACTGTTTATGGAATCAGCTTGATAGTTGATTCACAACTAACTCTAAGAATATCAGTTCTACCTTTTGTTGACGGAGGTAAAAGCCTTGACTTTTTTTCTACCTTTGCATAAACTTCCATCTGTTTTTCTCAGGAACCCTCGCCTCCAAATAAAAAACACATAAATATACATCAGACATTTAGCAAGGTTGATTCATACTAGGAGAGCGGGTTTTTGCTGAGGGGTCAAATAAATTTTGTGGCAACAGCCGAAACTTTTAAATAAGTCACAAGTCCGAGGAAAGTTTCTCCAGAAGCCCAAGTTTTGATAAATCCCACCGCTGGCAACCGCGAAAATAACGAGGAGGAGCAAATTGGGATGTATTAAAAGAGTTGCTGGAAGTTGGAATTAATTTTTTTTCACGGAATGCTCAAAAGATAGCCTAAGTCCTAAAAGGGTTTTTTACAAGATTAAAGAAATTAATATTCCCAAACGAGGTCTTGGTTCGTGCAAATTGAAGGGGAAGTTTGAGTTTTGTCAGTAGGGTAGAACTTAGTTTCCTGTTATAATACAACGAAGAAGATTTTTCATTAAGTCGACTCTTGTGTCTCTCATGGATATAGCTTTTTGATAGTGAAATTAGGGGTGATGGGTAGGTTTTTAAAAAATTAATAAAACACGCCCTTAAAAAATAATTAGTAACATGGGTGGGTATTATGTACTAAACTACGAAAAAAAAATAATAAAAGAATTCAATCACGTATTTTTTTCGAGATTTCGCTTTTTCTTTTACTCTCATTTACCGTCTATTAATGATTGGAACAGCGAAACAAAGTGGAGCAGAGGGCTCTAAATTGGCCCATTTAGGGTGAAGTCGACTTAATGTTGTTGGTAAATATCAAAAAATGATTTCTGTTTTTTGCGCAAAAATTGTTTGGGATGAAAACCGCCCAAACGGTCGCTCGGATGCAATATAAAGGGTTGTCCAATAGGGACGCAGGAAAGTAAACGTCAATTTGACATAGACGCCATCTTTGTTTTCTGTCACCGACATGTCATTTTGTTAGTTGAATGTTTACCATTGATCGCTATGGAGTCGTATTCGATTGAAGACCGCATTAAAGTTATTCAAGAGCACTACAAAAATGGTGCAAAAATAAAAAACACGTTTCGCGCGCTTCGTGAACATTTCGGTCGCAACAACCGCCCAAACGAAACAACCATCGGTCGTCTGGTGCGTAAATTCGAGGCAACAGGTTCTGTGGCAAATCTGCCAGGCTCTGGCCGGCCACGGAGCGTTCGCACACCTGAAAATATTGCTGTTGTGACGGAGAGTGTGAGAGACGATCCGAAACAATCAACAACGCGTCGATCCCAAGAATTGGGCATTTCGAGAACCAGTTTGCTCCGCATTCTCCACAAGGATTTGAATGTACACGCCTACAAGATCCAATTGACGCAAGAGCTGCGTCGGGCCGACCATTTTTCGCGCCGAACGTTCTCGGATTGGCTCCTTGAACACCGCCAAATTGATGCCAATTTTTCATCAAAAATCATGTTCAGCGACGAAGCTCATTTCACTTTGAATGGGACGGTAAACAAGCAAAACTGCCGCATCTGGGCGAACGAAAATCCCCGTGAGTATCAAGAGCAGCCGATGCATCCTCAAAAAGTGACTGTGTGGTGTGCATTGTGGTCAAAAGGCATCATCGGACCTTACTTTTTCGAAAATGCGGCCGGGGACGCCGTTACCGTCAATTCTGAGCGATATCACGTGATGATAGAGGACTATTTTTTGCCGCAACTTGAAGGAATGGATATGGACGATGTTTATTTCCAACAAGACGGTGCAACATGCCACACAACCAACGTCAATATCCATCGATTGCAGTCCTTCTTCGGTGATCGCGTGATTTCGCCATTTCCACCAAGATCGTGCGATTTGACTCCCTTGGACTTCTTTTTATGGGGATATTTGAAAAGCAAAGTCTACGTCAACAAACCAGCCACCCTCCAAGAACTCAAAAACAACATCATTGCCGAGATAAATAGAACCGACCATGTTGCAAAATGTCATTGAAAATTTCGACCATCGCGTGGACGTCTGTAAATCCAGTCGTGGTGAACATTTGAGCGATATTATTTTTCATACATAAATGGTATAAATAAACCTTCAAAATAAAGTACCCAACTTGATTTGAATATGAATCTTTCTTGTTTTAATATGCGTTTACTTTCCTGCGTCCGTTTTGGACAACCCTATATAACTGACTGATTTAAATGACGCGCCCCTTTTTGATACACGTATTTCAGTAGGTGGCGTCGTAGTAGTTGTTTAAAGCACATGCGTTCAATTCATCTTGGAGCGCTACACGACCCCACAACGCGTCCGTATTGTTTTATACGTTTTACTTAATTAATGAGTCGATTGTTGCAACGATTCGGCAGCTACGACAAGATCTCGGTCGAAATAATGTGCCCGGTGTCAACACCATTCGTCAGTTGGTACGGAAATTTGAACAATGAGGTGAAGCTAAAGACTTGCCAAGGTCAGGCCGTTTTCGAACTGTTCGTACTCCGGAAAATATCGAAAGAGTTCGTAAAAATGTAGTGGAGCGCCCAGAGAAATCTACCCGACACCGTTCTCATGAACAGGGTATTCTTCGCACGTCATTATGTACTATTTTAAAAAAATACTTGCATTTGCGACCATACAAAATTCAGTTAACGCAAGAACCATAGCCTAATGACCATGAAAGTTGCCGACATGCAATATTGCAGCTTAATTCCAAAAATAACGATTTTTACCGACAACTGATAATGAGCGATGAAGCCCAGTTCAATATGAACGGATTTGTTAATAAGCAGAATTGTATGGGCATTAGAGAATCCTTGTGTCATCCAGCAATGACCACTACATCTTTGTCGAGTCTCAGTTTGGTGCGAAGTTTGGTATGGAGGTGCCGCTAGACCTTACTTTTTTGAAGATGCTGCAGGTAATTCTCTCACTGTCACTGGCGAGCGCTACCATGATATAGTGCAAGACTTTCTGGCTCCTAAAATCCAACAATTCAACCTGCAAAATATGTGGTGCCATCAGAACGGAGTAACTTATCACACAGCTAGGGAAACAATGAATCTTTTGCGAACAATATTTCCGGGACGTTTAATTTCTCGATTTGGTGATGTCAGCTGGCCACCAAGGTCACCGGATATAAAGGGCCTGACTTTTTTTATGGGGATTTTTGAAAAATAGGGTTTATGCCAACAAACCAAATACTGTAGAGCAGCTGAAGAACAATACTACGGAAGCGATTGGAAATATTCCTCCAGAAGCCTACCAAAAAGTGATAGAAAATGTAATCGAGAGGGCTCAGGTTTGCGCGGCTTCTAGAGGCTGCCATTTGTCCGACATGATTTTTCATACATAATTTCTAGGTTTCAATAAAAAATTAAGATGAAAAAAGTGGGCGTATTTAATTTTTCACAAATATTCAAGATATAAACTAATCACTTACATATCGGTATTTTTGTTGGTCATGTCGTAGGAAGTTAATGGAAAACGCCAAAAGATTATGAAAATACAGGGTGTTTCACAACTTATCCGACAAATTTTAACCACATACAGGGTGTCCCAGAAGTCGACGTCAAGCCGAAACCGGGTGATAGGCAAAGTCATAACAGCTACCAGAAAAATATTTAAAAAAAATTTATGTATGTGTTTTGAAAATTATAGGTCTTTGAAAAAAATATGGAAATTTCACACCCTACGGCAGTCTGTCAACTCCTGTTACTACAAATATTAACTTTTTTTGGATTTTATTTTTACAATGTAATGATGAATAATGCATCTTCAAACTAGTGTCTCAACCTTACTGCTAACTTTTCTCGTTCAGGAAAAATTGCCACTTATTTCCCAACCAAGTATTCCAAAGTAAAACTTTGCTCAACTTTAACTGGCTGTACTGGAAAAAAATGTACTACGAGAGTTTGGCAAGTAACCTTAAAAGTTGGCGCATTTAATAAGGATTCCAAAATGGTATAACACTTAGAAGATTACTCGTTAACTTATGCACAATTTTTATTTGAAGAAAAACTGATGAACATTTTTCAAAATTTCCTAATTAAACAGCGATTATGAAAACGCACAAGGACCCTTAAGGATAACTGTTTGCACAACAGTGGGCGTCAACATGCTGCTGATGATGATTTACCTTTACAACAAATGCTCAAACTGTTTCCCTTCAGCCGCAATACACGCTCGACATCTTCTTAAAAAAGATCGGGTTATTAAACGAGCGAATCCACGGTTATTAACAAACTCAGCTGCTTCCAATAGTCTTTGCCGTAGCTCAGCTACATTTTGAATCGGCTTGAAATACACTTTTTCTTTTACAGTTCCCCAGTAAAAAAATCTAAAGGATTCAAATCAGGTGATCCGGCTGGCCATGGTATTGTACCAGACCGCCTTATCCATCTGCCTGGAAAGTTTTGATCGAGATACTCTCTCACTGAGAGTGCATAGTGCGCTGGGCAGCCATCATGCTGAAACCACATGTCCCTGTAAACACTCAGTGGCACGTCCTCCAATAAATTTTCGAAATGATTTTGCAAAAAACCTAAATAAACCTCAGCAGTCCAAGTCTTTGGGAACTCAAACGGACCGATTATTTTACCATTTAAAATTCCTGTCCAATGGTTTATCTTGAACCGATATTGAGATTTATCTTCTCTCATCAAATGTGGGTTTGCTACGTGCCACTCGTGTAAGTTATGCAGGTTCATGTACCCATCTTTCTTAAATGTGGTCTCATCTGACCATACAATTTTTTCAAAGAACCGTGGATCTTCCCTGTGTCTTTCTAACATTGTGCGACAAAAAGCAACTCGGGGCTCATAATCCCGGGGCAGAAGAGCTTGAACACGCTGTACGTGGTATGGATAGAGCACGTTTCTATGGGCTGTACTTTTGGGCACACCTGTTTTTAGTTCTATTGCACGCACTGAAGTACTCGGGTCTTCTTCGACAGCTCCTAGCACCACGTCTTCGTAAGGAAGGAAAGATCTTCCCTCACCGTGTGATTGGTTTGGTAGTTGGCCCTCTGAGAACAGTAAACGGTGCACATTTGTGAACACTCGATGATCTGGATGACGAGCTGCATTCGGGTACCTATCACAGTAAAGTCTCGCTGCAGCACTAGCGTTGCATCTGCATTCCCCATAAATGAGGTGCATGTTAGCATATTCTTGTACGGTGTACACGGACATAGCGGCACTGCACAATCACACTATCAAAGATAGTCTAAGGAAAGCAAATGTTGTTTTGAAGAGCAATTAAACAGTCGAAATCCAAATCACATGCGATCAACAGTCCAGTTCACGAATCCAAAATTAGTAACAGTACGAAATCAACAAGCACGAACATGTAAAGATGCGCAGTAAACGAAGGAGTACTGATCGGTATCAAAGTGTGCAATAGCAAGTAAGTGATGTGCTTCATCCATACCACATACAGCGTGTTCAACCTCTCCTGCCCCGGGATTATGAGCCCCGAGTTGCTTTTTGTCGCACAATGTTAGAAAGACACAGGAAAGATCCACAGTTCATTGAAAAAATTTTATGGTCGGATGAGACCACATTTAAGAAAGATGGGTACATGAACCTGCATAACTTACACGAGTGGCACGTAGCAAACCCACATTTGATGAGAGAAGATAAATCTCAATATCGCTTCAAGATAAACCATTGGACAGGAATTTTAAATGGTAAAATAATCGGTCCGTTTGAGTTCCCAGAGACTTTGACTGCTGAAGTTTATTTGGATTTTTTGAAAAATCATGTACAAAATTTATTGGTGGACGTGCCACTGAGTATTTACAGGGACATGTGGTTTCAGCATGATGGCTGCCCAGCGCACTATGCACTCTCAGTGAGAGAGTATCTCGAGCAAAACTTTCCAGGCAGATGGATAAGGCGGTCTGGTACAATACCGTGGCCAGCCCGATCACCTGATTTGAATCCTTTAGATTTTTTTACTGGGGAACATCGTGTTTCTTTAAACGTGTGGCAGGTATTGCGATGAACGTCTAACTGGACCTTTCATATTGCCAGATCGGATGGATGGTCACCAGTACTTGGAATTTCTTCGGAATGATTTGCCGGTCCTCCTTGAAGATGTGCCATTGGCGGTCCGAGCACGGATGTGGTTTCTGCTCGATGGGGCACATCCGCATTTTCGTTTAGAAGTTCGTGATTTTTTGAATCAGGTGTACCAGATACATCGGAAGGGGTGGAAAAATTGCATTGCCTCCACGGTCTCCCGATCTAAATCCTCTGGACTTCTTTTTATGGGGATACTTGAAAAACGAGGTATACCCGTACTCCAGTTCAGAATATTGAAAAATTGCGTGACCGAATTACAGTGGCTGCCGATAATTTGAGCCTAGAGGCATAGCAGGAAGGAAGTGAACTGTTAAACCGTATTATTTTATTATCTCGATTTATGTAGGACTTTTATTATATTTTTTTTTTCGTGCATATGTGGTTAAAATTTGTCGGTTAAGTTGTGAGTCATCCTGTATAGCGAATATAATTAATACTCAGCAATTTTCGTGAACTGAGTTGCAATATGAGTATAAACTTATTTCTGGATTTTAATATTGACTTTTTTCCTGGGAATTTTTTGTGTCATAAGTGAAGAACAAGGTTTGCGCTTCTATCAAAGTATTAAGGTTATGGGAAGCAGATATTAAGGACGTTGAGACTCGAACATGACAGCAGACTACTGTTGGATGTTAAAGGGAGGTTACCAAGGCGAAAACGTACCAGGAACAAAGTTGACCGGGAAAATTGAAAAAAGTTGGAAAATACACGAACATTTTAATTTAGTCTCTTTAGCAAATATTTTAGACCACTGTTGTTACGGGAACACAGAGAAAATGTGGTCAATTGAACCAACGAATTCGAATACTGGTAGAAGACGTATACAAAGGATGTGTTTTTATCGATCATCTGGAGCGACACACACACACGAGTGGCTACCAGTTTTTTGCGGTGTTGCCACATCTTGTTCAAAATCAACAACCGCCTTCACGCAATCGATTGATGATAGCACTGAGCAGTGTAAAAAGAATCGTAAAATGTTATACGTGGTGATAACTAAAAAATAGTATTAATTTGTCTCCAATATGTTGTATTTTCAAATAGAACAACTCATGTGTATGTACAGTTATAAACTGTTTGTAACACCTGCACCGAAAAGAAAGTCTTTGGTTTCAGTACGCTAATATATACTAAGTGACATATAAATCCGAACACCCAGTTTAAATGGTTTTATTTTAATAAAATTTTGTATAAGTACTTAATGAAGCATAATAAGTAAATGATGCAACTTTCAAAATGATTGCACTGCTTTAAAGCCCTTTGACCTTTAATAATGTGTGGATGCACCCTGATGTGCTACGCATTCTCCAAAGCGCCTAGGCATGCTTCTGATCATTTGGTCAATGTCCTCCTGTGGTATCTCATTCCAGGCAACCACCAACTCCTCTCGAAGTGCTTCTAGAGTCTGAGGAGGACGTTGCAAATTGAGCAATCTCCTACCCATCATATCCCACACGTGCTCAATTGGGTATAAGTCGGGAGATCTTGGTGGCCATGGTAACAATGTGACATCATTATGTTGAAAGAAGTATATTGTGACTCTTGCAACATGTGGTCGGTCATTATCTTGTTGGAAAGTTGGATCTGCCAGGGTGTCAAGATAGGGTAAAAGATGGGGTTCTAGAACTTCGTGGATATAACGCTGCGCGTTCATGTTACCTCTGATGAAGATTGAAGGTGACCTGGAACCATAAGCTATAGCACCCCAAACCATAACTCCAACAGTGTGATGAACACGTCTTTCAACAAAAAACTGTGGATTCCTCTTTTCACCACGTCACCTTCTAACCCTGGCACGACCATCGTGCATGCCTAAACAAAATCGATACTCGTCACTAAAGAGAATACTGTTCCATTCCTGATCCCGGAGTGACCGTTGTCTGCACCACTCAAGGCGATTACGTCGGTGTTCTCGAGTTAAAGTGAGGACCCAGTGTGGCCGGTATGAAAACAAGCCAAAACTTCTCATTCGTCGGTAAACACTTCGCATGCCAATAGGTCTTCCGTGTTCTGCAAACCATTCATTTGCAATGGACCTGGTAGTGGAGAAACGGTCCCTTAAGGCCAATAATCTTAGGCGGCGATCTTCACGGTCTGTTGTTCTACGGCGGCGTCCAGTGCCCCTTGCTCTTTGCGTACGGCCTTCTCGAAGCCATGCCTGACAACACCTAACCACAGTGTCTACACTTCTTTGCACTCTAACTGCAATTGCCCGAAAAGAAAGTCCAGCTTCCCGAAGTCCCACTATACGGCCCCTATCAAACTCACTAAGTTGACGAAATCGTACAGGTCTCCGTACTCTAGGCATCGTAACCGATCGTAAAGGATGTCAAGAACCAAAACCCGCCAACGTTGATTCTTTACTGCGGCTGAAATATTCATTTTTAGAGCGTTAGTGAATTAAAAAAAGTAGTATAAAAACCGGAATGTCCAACTGATAAGGCTGAGCATTTTTTCACTTGTTATTTACAGTAAGATAAATACATTCACCAACTTTTATTAAAATAAAACCATTTAAACTGGGTGTTCGGATTTATATGCCACTTAGTATATTTCATATTATAATGTTTTCACTAACTGATGCAGTGTCGTCATAGCTTCAAAACCTACCAACTTCACGGAACTCGCAAAAATTAAAACAAATAATTTTTCAAAAAAAAGAAAACATCACAGCGATTTCCGAAAATGTCTTGAGCTATTCTTATTCTGGTTTCGTACTCAGCATTTCAAAATACATCTGAAATAAGCACCGAAGACAATTAGGAAATATGTATTGTTATATCCCGGTGATATTTCCTGAAAAACTAATATCTGCATACCAAACGTGGCAACGCTGTAGTAGCAAATTAAGGAGAGCTGGGCTGGTTTCTGGTGTTTTATTAATAACGTCTTACTTGGATAAACTGTTAATGTTGCTAACAAACAATTGTTCAACATCATATGGGCTTGGCTTCTTCTAACCTAGTCCGAATTCGTTGAATTGAACAGATGAACTAGAACATTTTCACTACCCGTCATATTTTTTTTAATTACTCTAAGTAACTAAATTATTCGGTTTAACTAAACGGAATTTTCTGGAACCAATCTAATTGGAAGTAACATACTATTAAACTAATTTACTTGAAAATAGCGAACCATGTACCTGTATTATTAGACCGTTTAATTAGTTTAGGTAATTTAGTTTATGTATAAGAGGTACATTTAAAAAAATCAAACACTTTGGTAAAAACAGTCAAACTGTTTATTTGAATAGCGGGCTCGGCTGGACTTGGCCCTTCATTCGTGAATAATCGGGAGTAATGGGTCAGACGTAGTGCTATTACGCATGTAAATGCATTGAACGCGGGTGAGAACTATATTTTTTTATTATTAGAAATGACAGTACCATTTTTGTACACATGATCAAGCAGCCTCATTTATTTGCAGGTATCCCTTTCCCTACTTTCTGAATTCAAAACAAAGAATCGCTTCTAGTGAATGATGATATATTATAACCTGTTTCTGGACAAACAGACAAACAGTTGGTGAAACTTCATCTCGTATATAATTTATTTTGATTTGTAAACAGCAACTATGAATAATAAGTTCTCTATATCTACGATTTATCGAGCACAGTTATATTATACGTCATACAGTAAACTGCAATTTTTTTAATTCCAAATATCCAAACATCCTTTTAAATCTAAATGAAATAATTAATTAAAACTAGGCGAACACTTTCACCTACACTATTTAACAAAATTTAATAAGCATAATTAAATTGTTTTACCTACTCATTTTAATTTTAATAGTTCATTAATTTTAAATAAATTAGTGCAATCAATCAAAATAAACGGTTTAATAAATTAAATTAAATGATTTTGGCTCAATTAAACTAGTTTCGTAGATTCAAGTGAACATTTCAGAAATCGAAGTTTAAATAAATTAATTAAACTTGTTAGCTGTCATATAGTTGATTAACTTTGTTAATTGGCCTAATTCAAATTTTAATTGGTCTTATTAATTTTTTTCTTAGTGCACATGTATTCAAATACAAGTATTCACACCAGTCGGCTTGGTGTTGAAAGCTGTTATCAGTGGATGCCATTGTGGTACTTGAGCTGAACTCCTTTATATCGAATTTTGTGATCTTTGAAGTTATACAGTCGGAGCAACAGACTTGAAACCCTAAAGCTCAAAGTATTCGTTTAATTGCAAAGATGTTAAATTTACCAAAATCTGTGGTTCATGACATTGTGACACAGCATTTGAACATGCGCAAGGTGTGCGCGAAGATGGTCCCAAAAGTGCTCACTGACGACCAGAAATTGCGACGAGTGGAAGTGTGCCAAGAAAATTTGAACATGTGTGAAAGTGACCCCCAATTTTTGAATAACGTAATCACAGGTGACGAGTCGTGGATCTTTGAGTATGATCCCAAGACAAAGAGGCTATCTTCCGAGTGACACGTCTCCTCGCCCAAAAAAGGGAAGAATGAGCAAATCCAAAGTGAAAACGATGCTCATTGTCTTTTTTGACATCAAAGGCATCGTCCATCATGTATTTGTTCCTCCTGGACAAACCGTCAACGCCAAGTTTTACGTGGAAGTGCTCAGGAGAGTCAAACGAAGGGTCAGTCGGGTCCGACAAGACATCGCAGCCGACTGGAAGTTGCACCACGACAACGCCCCGGCTCACACCGCCTTTCTTGTGAACAGCTACCTCACCCAGGCCGGCATCCCAGCGCTTCCGCAGCCGCCCTACAGCCCAGATGTGCCCCCCCCCCCCCCGGACTTTTTTTTGCTTCCTCGCCTGAAAGGCCGATGAACGGCAAGCATTTTTAGACGACAGATGGGATCCAAGCAGCATGCACCGCGGCTCTCAAGACTATTCCGGAGAATGCCTTCCGTGACGCCTTCAATGCTTGGAAATCGCGCTGGCAGCGCTGCATTCACGCAGAAGGAGCCTATTTTGAAAGTTTTTAAAGAATTGTAACGATCGGCTCAATACATTTTTTTTAATCGACTCAGTCCTATTACTTTCCGGACAAACCCTTAAGTGCTCAGACGCAAGGTCTTATTCTTCGCAGGACGATCATTACACCTTATAATATATGTTAGGTAAAGGGAGTTTTTGGTAGATGAGGAAATAACACATAGGTATGTTGCTCTGGCTAGATTTATTTTTGAAACACGTTTACTCTTATTTTTACGTCATGGTTTTTAAGATGTAAAACAGTCTATTTATATGCTGCATTTTTACTTGAAAGTGCATATTCAGCGCTCCTTGTCACAACCTCAAAACGAGATGAAATCGGGTCGACGTCGGGTGGCTTGTGGTGAGAAGAGGGTCTAAGATTCCTGATTTACGTACCGGACATACTCAAGAAACCGTTTACTGCATAGATTGCAGACCAGTGATGGAACGACTATTCGGATTCGCGAATGATCTCTTTTTTTATATATCATCCGCATTCGTGCTATTCATGCGAATATTGTGTGAATATGAATATTAAGTAAAGAGAATATGCAAATAAAAAAAATTAAGTTTTCCGACATGGATCGAGACAAAAATATAACTGTAAGCAATGTTAAAAAACTTGAATTCGGTGGACTTTCGGAAATAAACAAAATAGATTTAACTGCTGCAAGTGCGGATAAATCTCACTGAGCTGAGGTTTGTTAAACTGGGTTTTGGTGAAAAGGACATATAATCAACCAAGTAAAGTGGAGTGCGATTGTGTGTAAAACGAATGTAGCTGTAACTATGGAATAACAACTTCGAACAAACACAAACATATTCTTTTTTTCTCCTTTTAATAGTCTTTGATTAAAAATTTTTGACAAATAAAAAACGCAAATCTAATTGACAGTTGTTTTCTCAAACTTGTAGAAAAGAAATGTTTTTTTGACTAAATACGTATTTGTCTTTTCTTGATTTTAAACAGCAATTCAATGATCATGCTGAACCAGAAGAATACCAAACTTCAAAAATAGAAACTTCACAGTTATCTCTATTTCAAGTATGTTTTGATGTGATGTATAGAGGATATAAACTAAATATTTGCATTTGCATTTGTTGTATTCGCAAATATCTACAGTAGATATTCTTATTTGAATTCGCGATTGCCTAAAAATTGACATTCGGTACGTCCCTGTTGCAGATACGTTTTTGAAAATATTCCTTGATAGTATCCTCTAAATCGTTCTAGTAGGAACTAGACAGTTTCCTCCATCTCTTACGACTAACTAATAATGCTGAAGCTGAATTCGACCAAACTTGCTAGTGCAAAACGTGATTCACTTACAAATTACCGTTGCCTACCTGCTTTTAAAGCGGAAGGGCAATATTCGCACTAATAACTTTCCTCATTCGAACTCTGTTCGTTAGTAGCCATCAATCTAGTTTGTGTTTTGAAACGTGAAGTGCTGCTGTGTAGTCTGGGATTCCATGTACAAGGTCTCCCGATATAAACTGATCCGCGGTAATTTCTTTGCATGAGCCTTTAGAAAAACTTATACGGTCCAATATAAAATTTTTCATGCAACGTTGTGTTAATAATAGTATTATTAATAAAAAAATAATTTGCAATGGACAGAAACACCCAATGACAGAAAATATAAATGAACATCGACAAAGCACAACAAACAAATACATGGATGAGAATATCAAGGGTGTCCCAATATTCCGTTGACAAAGAAGTACCACGTATTTTATGACTCAAAATAAGTCGATTGGATATGCTAAAATGCTTAATTTGTTCGTTAGATGGCGTCAAAAGCGAAAAAATGTGTGCGTATTTTGAAAGAGATGCATTTGCTTGTAACAACGGAAGGTGAAAACTAAACTTGTGCATTGAAAAGCTTCAAAAGCTTAAAGGATACTATCCAAGAAATTTTCCAGAACTCTTGTCGGTAATCTCGACAAAACACTGTTCGCGAACGTACGAGCCCCTTCCCACTTCAGTGGGCCCAACTATTGAAATCTTAGTTTTTTTCTTATCAATCACAAATAATAAAAATGTAGCAGGGTGTTATAGGTTCAAAATATTAACAACGAATATTTTGATAATATATAGTAGAAAACACCAACTTTTTCGCTCCCTAATCAAATTTGCAGTATAAAAATAACACATGTTGCAATTACAGCATATCAACCCTATTTTCATTTCAATGCAAAATAAGTCTATAACGCATAGGTGGCTGTGAAAAATAAAAGCCATGACAATTGTTTTTATTAATCACAGCTGTCAGATTACGTTTAAAATAGTTTTGGGTAGTTAAAGTTTTCAAAATGGGTAGAGGAAAGGCTATTAGTGAGAAAATTCGGTTACAGACAATTATTTTTTTTAATTCTGGGAAATCAAACTCAGAAATTGCAACTTTGTCAGACTTATCGCGGTACGGTATGAGAAATATTGTTAGAAAATATAACGTAACTGGATCAGTTAATATTAAGCCACGATATGTGAATAAAAGTAATAACACGAATACCGACCGAAGAGCATTAAGAAGAATAATCATAAAAAACAGGCGTGGCAATTATTTACACTCTGTGAAGTGACGCTGTTGGAAGGAGAATTTCGAGGTCCACAACTCATAGAGAGGCCCACAAACTGGGATTTAGCACTTGCAAGGTAAGTTTTCTTATAAAAAAAAGTGAAGTAAAAACCCTAAAGTTGCACAACTAAAAAGCCACTATTAACTCCACTGCACTGCAAAAGAAAAATCGGCTTAGATGGGCTAAAGAACATAGACAATGGACACCTCAACAATGGTGTGCAATACAATGGAGTGATGAGGCCCGATTAGAAGTTTGTGTTGGTGACAGTCGTATGTCATCAAAAGGAGTAGGAAAACTTAATTTTATTGGTGGAAATGTGGATACAAACAAATATTTGGCAATTTTAGAAGAATCGCTTTTATCAGTGATGGAAGAATGTTTGACATCCGGCCAAGATTTTGTGTTTCAGCAAGATGGTGCAGCGTGCCATACCTCAAAAAAGGCTATAAAATGGATGGAAGAAAATAATGTACCACTTTTGAAATGGGTTTCTAGCAGTCCAGATCTGTCACCTATTGAAACTTTGTGGTACGAGATGAAAAAGGTTCTACGACGACATCCTGCTCATACAATCACCGAACTGAGACAAAAGCTTCAAGAAATATGGGATTGTTTTACACCAAATCTTTACCAAAACTTGGTTAACACTATGCCCCAAAGAATTCCAGCCGTAATAAAAAATAAAGGTGATGTTACCCAATGATAATCTTTCAATTTTTGCTTTTTGAACTTCGCGCATTTATTCGCACATTGTTTATTTGTTCAGATGTTCTATTAGTTATAGGTCTAAGTGATTTCAAATATGTATTTTTTACGACTAGACGACTAGAGTTTTTGAGAAAATAAATTGTTTTAGAAGTAAATAGTTTCGTCATGTTTAGTTTATAAAGGCATATTTTGGTACAAATCTTGAAGTGGGCCAACTGAAGTGGGAAGGGGCTCGTAGTTCACGAATTTGATATCAGTTTTTCGCTAAGTTCGTTGACATGTCCCACACCAAATTTGGCTCCGTAACTCTGTAGCATCTTAATATTATACTCTGCTCTAGCCATGGACTGTTGTTGTGGTATTCTTCAACATGCCCTAGGCTTGGGTCTCTCGGACAACGACCGAAAGCATAGCACTATACACTGTATAAAGTGTGTGATCTATCGAAATAAGATAGCGCGAAGCGCCATCTATCACTGGAATCGATAACTGCGAAAGAGTGAATGGCAGCCATCCGGTTGAGTCTGTATAGATCTCAGTCCGCGAAAGGAGTAGATGTGGTCTACTTGTGATTGAACAAAATAAATATGCTCTGTTTTAGTTCACCGGACCATCTAAAGCTGTTTCATGCTTTTTGCTACTCCTCAGCATGGTCTAGGCTTAGGTTTCTCGAACAACAAACGAAAACATAGCAACTATACACTATACAAAGTGTGTGATCTATCGGAATAAATTCTTTGACAAAATATCTATCCAGTATATTAATTGAAGCTTCCATAAAAAGGGGGCTGTCAAATTCATAGCAAAAACAGCTGTGTTAGGAGAGAAAATAATGAGAATTAAGTGAATAGATAGGAAAGTTTTTTCTAAGCATAACACCCATGTTGCTGACAAACCGAATAACACCACAAGGACCATTTTCTCAAACCTGAAGCCACACAACGAAAAAGATATGCAAATAAACTGATTTATAAAAAGCTTTGTAAACATTGTTGCAAGAGCGTGCAATTCAGAATAATCAAACCGTGGATTTTGAAAATAAAAAAAATGTTAGAGGGGAACCAGGTTGGTTCAAGAGAAGCATTTGAGAAAAGATTCAAGTCAAAAGGGATTCTAGAAGCACAGTCTACAGGACAGATAAAAGCAGCCTCTCTTACATCTACAAGTATAACAATCAAACATAGCTATAAGTTATTCTGGCTTTATTACGTAGCTTGCAATTCCTTATAACAATATGCTGTGCTTGGTATTCCCCAATTTTCATTTACATATTTTTTTTTTCGATTTTACAATATAATCAGAAAACGGCTATTATGGAAGTGACCTTTTCACGCCATATCATGCTGTAAATATTTGTCCATATTTTGACTCATTTTAATTGTAATTTTTAATGTGTATGTTTCGTAGTTATGCAATTTTTTCTACGAAATACACCTGAAGATCCTAGTAATTGCCCAGAAACGACGCAAAAGAAATAAATTTTCAGCTGTCGGAATCCGAATACTGCTTAACATTTAGAACAAACTCATAAGCTTTGCGACCTTTGAACCCGCTTTGAAATTCTTATGGGAATTTCGCGTAGAAATATAATAACTACATTCATTATCTTTCCAACGTACAAGATGGATCTTTGCAAGTTGCTAAACACATTATTCTCAGTGGAGACTATTACTTCCGTAACGTTGCCCAACCCGGGATGATTTATTATTATTGGGTCTGCCGTGATGCGCCTTGTACCATACCCCAAATTGATTAATTCCATCAGGCTGTACATATATTGCTGGACCGTATAGGGAAGCACTGCAGTTTGAAATATTGATATTATAATTTTGAAGATACAATTTTGCTGTGGTACTACAGACTAGCATCAAAATACCTTCATAGAATTTATTTATTTATTACAAAACTGAATACAATAACTGTACAAAAAGATTAAAAAAATACTGCTTAGCTAATATTTAGCCTTTAGCATTCAACACTGCCTGATATCTGCTGCTCATAGAAGACACCGATTTTTTACAGACATCTGTTGGGATATTTTGCCAAATATTTTTTATACAATCAAATAAATCGTTCCTATTTTTGAAAGTTTTTCTTGTCAGTTGTCTTTTAACATACTTCCAGATTTGTTTTATAGGATTTAGGTCCGGGGATTGCGAATACCATGTAAGAACAGTAACGTTATTTGGTTTTAACGAGTCCTTTGCGAATTTTGAGGTATGCTTGGGGTCATTATCTTGCTGAAATGTCCATCGTAAAGGCATTTCTTCTTTATCAAAAGGGAGCATGTCTTCACTAAGAATATTTAAAGTTTTTGATCCATTTTCCCAACAATTTTAACGATTGGACCCGTTCCAGGACTAGAAGAACAGCCTCAAACTATGATGTTTCCTCCACCGTGCTTAACTGTTGGCAACTGATACCTTTTGTCGAATCTTTTTCGTATTGCACGTCTCACATATGCAGTACCGTCAGATCCAAACAAGTTAAATTTGCTTTCATCGGTCCATAAAACTGTATTCCATTGTTGTTCTGTCCTAACTAGATGAGTTTTAGCAAATTCAAGCACTGGACGCCCAAAATCCACCAAGCGTCTCTGCACTGTGCTGACACAAAGATTCTTGGCACCCTGTTCTAAGATTCTTTTGAAAATTTGTGTGGCTGGCTTTCGAGGAACTTCATGGGATAATCGTTTAATGTAGCGATCCAAAACAATCGTTTTTTCGGTCTTCCGCACCTGGGCCGTGTTGCTGTTGATCCGTATTATTGATATTTACTAATAATTTTCGAAATTGTCTCTTTGTTTATTTTTAATCTTTGAGAAGTGTCAACATTTCATACACCACTTCTAAATAATTCAAATCTCTTAAATCCTTTGAAATTTCTTTTACTTTTGCTATTCTGACTGATGTTAATTACCGCACGCAATATCAAAGTATCGCAGAATGAATAATAACGGTAAAACTGAAATATTTCCATACTTTTGTCATTACAAAAATTGTTTTATTGAAAAAATCGCAAGTTTTTGTTTTCAGAGAATGTGAATATTGTTAAGATAAACCTTGTGTTAGTACGGGAGCCAAAGGTGGACTTTAATATTTATATTATCTGTTCCTTCACAATTTTAATTTAGGTATATGAAATAGTTCATAGTAATGTTAATATTTGTTTCCAAACTTTTGTCCGCTACTATTACTAAGTAATACATATTTCAAAATTTCAACATTTTGCCCTCATAAAATCTTCAATTTGACATCCTGTATCTCGCACTGCTGATGTAGTGCTGATGACATGGTTCTGTGTTTAGGAATCATAGGCAATATACGCACTAGAAAACTGAAAAATGGGGTTAAGTAGATTGACTCTACATTTTCCACGCATTCGAAACAACTTCTAGCATAATTTTTCATGTAGAACAATGGCATCAAAAATACGTAGGTTTTGTTTGAACCATTAATGCCCTTTTGGGCTTTTTATGAAAAAATTTCATATCCCAGCAATGAGCGTGTCTGTACGCGGTAGACTTATTTTTCTGGAGCTCTGGTGTAAAACTGTTTATCAGCAATGTTTGATAGATTACTATACTATAGGTATAATATCAGGACACGAATTCAACCTCATTAAATGTCACTACAAAGGATACTGCTCGTATATACAGATAACATAACGTGCTCCTGTTCGTGCATATCGCGTCATTCGGATAGAATACCAAAGATGCAATATTTATAACTCTGATCCGCATAAGAAGTGCGACCTGATAGGTACGCTATCCGTCTGCTATAAATATTTAAAATTTTTTAGGGGAAATGTACGTGGAAAGCTACGTGTGAAAAAGGTGCGTAGAATTACCGGTGATGTATGTGTATTAATATACTAACATAAAAAGATTGCGATACACCCTGCTTCACAACAACTACAACTTTCCACCCATAAAAAATTTCTCAAAAATTATAAGGATCTTCTAAAACGGGATGGTCGGATGACCTGGGGGCTTCTTATTGTTTACGCTACCAGTAGCTGTAAATTTAGATACAAGTTCCTTCAAATATTTTCTATAGTTAGGACGATTCGGGCAAGGATCATTAAAGATGCTTTCGGTCTCGTGAAAGTTACGCGCCGCACCATAAATAAGAATCGCTTTGATTTTTTCTTCCAATGGACGAGAATTGACCATTTTAAAAATAGCTCAAACAGTATCTGGCACTAAAACCGAAAACTAAATAAGAATATTTTAACTGTACAATGATGTTTGTTTTCGTACTGATCTTCTTGTCACTGTCAAACAATAACAAAACAAGTTTTTATCGCTGTTGCTGTGGATACGGCAAGGAATTACAATTATTTGTAGAGATATGCATGTTAGTGGGCTTGTGTTCAAGTGATTATTAAATGTACCACCATTTTGTAGTAAATAAAGGTATTGACTTTATATTCTAGGGTTATAAAGTACTCATCAGGAGCTTCAAAATGATGTCCCACAAGATCCCCGTTTTCATATAATATTTTTTCCAAGATGGCGCCCAGCAGTCATATTGACACTTTCATCTATCAATGTTTTCTCTAAAATATGGTATCCACGCATCAATTTCATTACCTCAACTTTTAATTTTTTGAATTGATCTGTACAAAAAATCAAAGGGGAGGGGGACATTAAAGAAAATTACTGTATACTACAATGTCCGCAAAGATGGGACTTTCCTTTATACGGTGTATAGATCTTTAAAAAAATAGCAGATTTCCTAATGGCATATACGAGTATACTAAAATCTTGAGATAATCGAGATATTAGGCTGAACAAAATTAATCAAACCTGAAGCAAACCTAATCCGCTCCTGTATCTTGATCAGATCAAAAGTCAGAAGGTACGCTGCACGTCAGTACTCAGACCAGGCTTCGGAATCGTAGGTATACAAAACATTTCTTTACCAATCGGTTAGAAAAGAGCCAAAATGGCACACTCGTACAGCGATATCGCAATTGTCGGCATGATTCTAATTGAATGTGGTTGTCATTAAAATGCTACCGCGGCTTCGCGAGTGTATGCAGATCGCTTTCCCCTACCATTCAAGGCTGCATATATTCGTTTACCCTGTGCAAAGTGCTAGTGATACAGGTCGTTTGCAGGAATATCAGCTTTGGCGCAGTGGGAGACCCAGACAACTCCAAATGGTGCAAACACAGGTAGGATCATTGAATCGAGTGGAAACAGTCGTAGAACAAGCACTAGATAAGTGGGTAGGCAAGTACAAGTCTTCAAGACTAACGTGTGGCGATTGCTGCGTGATAATGGATTATTCCTCTTTGTATAAGCTGATTGCGTTTTTATGAGTGGTCGTTGCACCAACATGAAAATAGTCCGGAGTTGAAATTGAAGTCCATATTAGGCACGGACGAATCGACCATCACACATAACGGGGTGAATGACTTTCTAAATACTCACGTAATCTGTCGGTTACATTTTCAACAAACATCTTTGAATGTTTGGAGTGGCATGGCAAATGGACCTTTTATTTTCCTGAATCGGCTGGTCGGTTTAAAATACCTCAACTTTCTACGAAACATTTTAGCAACGGCGACAATTTCGAACAGCACTTATAAGTGACAGAGCCGTACTTGAAATTTCTCTGCAAATGAATTTTGAGTACTTTTTCATTTTTTTAACTTTGTCGCTACTGGTTTACCACACACTAGCTTTTTTAATTCAAGCTTAGTTGTTTCTAAAAACGAAAGTCCCAGCTTTCTGGACACCCTGTATATTTCTACAATGGAACTTGAATGACCTGAAAACTTTGCTTTGCCGTGCAGGCTGGTGTATCAAATTTTCTCATCGTCCCCTTGCCAACGAAGTCATTAGGTACCGCAAACACACAGGTCGTTTTACTCCTGTAGGGTCGTCCGAACAACGCCGTTCAAAGAGACTGAAAGTGTAAAGGGCGAGATCAATCCCGGACAGTTTACTCTGCAAACATTGCAATTCCGCTCCTGCGAGAATGAGTCGGGCCCTTTGTAGGGTTGCCCAGCCGGTCGTTAGCTTAGAGAGTGAATTTCGTGTCTCTGTCTCCTTCAAAATTATGGGATGTGATGACTAGCAGGATTCGTTTTTTATTTTGCAATAATCTTATTACCTTCTGTGGACGTGGCGCCCTAATTACACAGGCCTGCGAAAGTCAACGTTTATTTTACCTTCCCACTGGTTACGTTATTTTGTTATTTTTACTTCCTACGCCACTGGGTGAGGAAGTATTGTAATCGAGAAAACTAAGATATTATGTTATATATGTACATGGCGAAAAACCATGTCACTTATTTCCGTCGGTCTGTCTGTCCGCTAATCCTTGGCCCGAACTTGGAAAGTACCTCTCGAATTCTGATAAAATTTCCACACAAGGACTAAAAATCGGCCCAGTGGTTCAGAGAAAAGTGCCAAAACTGCAAAAAAAAATAGAATCGTTTAAGCTTCTTTTTTTGGCACTTCATAGTCTTGATCATTTTAAAAAAAACTTTAGGGGTAACAAATTAGTGGCGGGTTGTAGGGGAGTAAGGGTTGGTGTATCGCAATGTTCGCACCTATTTGACATACAGAGTTTGTCCGGAAAGTAATAGGACTGAGTCGATTTAGAAAAATTTATTTAGCCAATCGTTACAATCCTTTAAAAACTTTCAAAATAGGCTGCTTCTGCATCGATGCAGCGCTGCCAGCGCGATTTCCAAGCATTGAAGGCGTCACGGAAAGCATTCTCCGGTATAGCCTTGAGAGCCGCGGTGCATGCTGCTTGGATCCCCTCTGTCGTCTCAAAATGCTTGCCTTTCATAGGCCTTTTCAGGCGAGGAAACAAAAAAAAGTCCGGGGGGCTAAATCTGGGCTGTAGGGCGGCTGCGGAAGCGTTGGGATGCCGGCCTTCGTCAGGTAGCTGTTCACAAGAAAGGCGGTGTGAGCCGGGGCGTTGTGGTGGTGCAACTTCCAGTAGGCTGCGATGCCTTCCATGTAAAACTTGGCGTTGACGGTTTATCCAGGAGGAACAAATTCATGGTGGACGGTGCCTTTGATGTCAAAAAAGATAATGAGCATCGTTTTCACTTTGGATTTGCTCATTCTTCCCTTTTTTGGACGAGGAGACGCCGTCGTGTACCACTCGGAAGATTGCCTCTTTGTCTCGGGATCATACTCAAAGATCCACGACTCGTCACCTGTGATTACGTTATTCAAAAATTGGGGGTCACTTTCACACATGTTCAAATTTTCTTGGCACACTTCCACTCGCCGCAATTTCTGGTCGCCAGTGAGCACTTTTGGGACCATCTTCGCGCACACCTTGCGCATGTTCAAATGCTGTGTCACAGTGGCATGAACCACAGATTTTGGTAAATTGAACATCTGGGCAATTAAACGAATACTTAGTCGACGGTCTGAATTCAAAACTTTGAGCACACGAGTCACATTATCGGTGTTTGTCGAAATCGAAGGTCTTCCAGCACGGTCTTCATCAGTGACCTCTTCCCGGCCCTCCAAAAAGGCCTGGTGCCATCAAAACACACCACTTCTTGCTAAAGCAACACCTGGGTAAGCCTGCTTAATCATATCAAACGTCTCTGTCGCAGATTTACCGAGTTTCACACAGAATTTAATCACGTACCTCTTCTCTAACGAACGCTGCATTGCACCACTCACAGAAACACGTCGCGCAAAAATGCCTGTCCTGACTCTCCAAGTGCTCGGAGACAACTGACCAGCCGCTCATTCGTTAGCTAGGAACGCCCTCTACCGAATCCAGTCGAAGCACAGTCATGACGGAAGAAAATGAGTCCTATTACTTTCCGGACGAACCCTGTATTTCATACATCATAGATTTCCCTGTACATTTGCATATAAAAATATGATTTCCTCCCAAGACGGAACAAAGTTAAAATTCTTATGGAGGAAATTTATTTCTAATTTGTCCTTTACGGAGGTTCTTCCCGACACATTGCACTGTAAGAGGAGATTTTCATTATTTGTGTATACCGAGGCTAATCTATTGGTAGTTGCTTCATGTGTACAGTACACATTAGAGTTATTCGACCCTGGGTGAGTACTGCAATTTTGTTAGACGTATACTTCCAACTACCCAGAGGATTTAACTTGTGCTGAACTTAATCTTCTATGAAGTGATGACAACCTAATTGATGCTATTTTTATAGTTCCTGTAACTGAGCCTACGGTTTTCGTGCTCATAAGACTCCATTGTTTGGCCGAATCAAATCACCTATATGTTTAAATTTATGTTTATCTTACGACGTTTCGGCCACCTTGGTGGCATTTTTCAAGTACAATGAGAATTAATGACAGCGTACTTTTGTTTATGTCTTCCTGGGCACAGTTCACTTATTTTTCTGTGTTGCGACAGTAGAATGAACTGTTCTGTAGCGTTCCGAGATCAGCACGGGTATTATGTAGAAACGTCAAAACAAAATCTATAAAACGTCATTTTGCATACTAGGTAGTTGTTGTGTGTCATTCCACGTTTCCTCACTAGGATCGTTGTGAGCGCCCATCTATGGAGAAATAGCTCAACTACACGCATTGTTGGTTGCATATGTCTTGTGAAGCCAAGTAGTCTAGGTATAGTTTCAATCTCTGAGAAGTAAGTTGGTCGAATAGCAGGATCGCATTTGGATGCTTGTGTGTATTGGTCTGCACGTGTATAAAATCAGTGATATTTGCTGTGTGAGAAAATCATTACTGAATATGCTGCCAAAGAAGTATATCTATTAGCTGCGTCCGACGAGTTATTTATATGTTGTCCTTTCTGAAGTCAAAGTTATAAATTATGATTTTTTACGTTTTTTCGTATTTCCAAAAACTCTGCCTATAATTACGGCAAATGACCACCGCACCCGCGTTGTGTGCAGTTGCTGTTAGCATGTATATTACTTGTAATTCGACAGTGTACAGTGAATATAATTATTTTTTACCTCTCTCATTTTTGCACATTGCACATTTAATTTCCAGAATGGATAAGAAAAAGTGGATGCGCAACTAAATTATAGTTTTGAATCTCAAGTAACTGTATTTGAGACAAGAATCCAATGGAATTATCATCAACACATATGACTAGCACACAAATCCTCACTATGCACCTATGCATGCCGTTACCTCCAGTACCTAATACCATCTCTGAATCAGATTTTAAATCACATCAGAGCCAAACATTGATAACTGAAGCCTCATGACGTTTAGGCAACACGTACGACTACAAAACGAGTTCACAACGTGTCCATCAGCTAGTGTTAACATCTTGTAGAAAAACCTACACAATGTCACAAAAAACCAATATAATGTCAGAAAAAATTTACATAGTTTCACTCTTCAAAGTACGAAAGACCCGTGCAGACGATATTGTTACAATTTTAAGATCGCTCAGCGGAATACTAGAAAAGCCAAGACTCACCTGGGGGCATTCCCGTTCCCAAAGCTGGATGTACAAGAACGAAAAGAAGAAGTAATAAAATAGCTGTCGCCTGGAAGTTAGATAAACAAAAATGTACTGTTAATGGGTATTGTACTTGTTTTGTGATGACCGAAACATGGTACAATAAAGAGACATTAAAACATATAGGTGTTCAATTCTACCAGACAATGGAGTCCTAAAGACTGTTCCTCTCGAAAACGAATCATATTATCGAAATCAAACGCATTTTTTCATGTAAAGTAATCGACTTTTAAAAAATTATATTTAAGCGTATGAAAAAAGCCAGCAATATGCCTATATTCCTTTCCTAGAGCTCTAAATAAGTTAATTGTTTTCATTGGCCTCAAGCTCTCGAAATTTTGTTGAATTTTAGTGTCTGTCAAAAGTTACTCAAACATAAAAACGATTTCCAGTGGCGAACTTTGGGGACAGGTATCTTCATAGGGGAGCCTCCTGCGAATCTTGTGACTTTTTTTGTGTTTCATACAAGGTGTGTCCTAATTAACTGTCAATATTTCAGGGGGCGATTTTTGAGTCCATTTTAAGAAGAAAACTTCATATGAACGGATGTACTAAAAGTTTGAGATACAGGATGGTAGTTTTCAAAAATAAATCAGTGAAATGCCACTGAGTTTTCTTATACAAAAAGAGATGATTTGTATTCAGTTATGAACAAATTTTGTTTCTTGAATTTTACCGACGCACTGTTGTCACCTGAAGAATAACATCCATGGTGATCTTGTCATATTTTTTACACGAAAACGGTACATCGGATTTGAAAAAATCAAGGGATCAAATTTGCTTAGAAATGATCAGGGATTTCAATAATAACTTTTATTTTAATAGAAATCAGTGGCGTACCATCAACTCCTGCCATAGTAGCCAGATGAAATTTAATTCAAACACCACTAGTGGTAATTGTAAAAATGTGGTACATTAAAATGCCTCTTGACACAAAGTACATGTCTGTCAAATGTCATTAAGATATCTAAAGTGGTTATTACAGATATTAATAATGAATGATTTATTTTTGAAAGTTTTCCTGGTCGGCATGTAAAGTTGAGTCGATCAGGACATATATTCATATGAAGTTTTCTTCTTAAAATTGATCCAAAATTCGCTCTCTTGAATATTGGCATTCAACTAGGAAACACCCTGAATGTATACTAGATATTCAAATGTTATTCTGGAACACCCTGTATAAAGCCTCTAAGTCCAAGTACTTTTTCTCTACATGTGAATATAAAATGCTCTCGAACCATATAATGGAACGTTCAACAATTCTCAATATCGTTATTCAGCGTATTACTTGGAGCGTGAAAAGGGCTGATGTTCAATTGAAACTTCAAACGAGTCCGAGGAAATTCTTAGAATGGCATCATAATCCAGACGCATCCTTACTGTGAGCATCCCCCGAGCAACTGCCGGCAGTTGTGCTCAATGCATCTCGCTGCAGTTACCGTTACAATCGTTGAAAAATATCCATTTCTCTCGATTGGGACTTACGGCATAAAAGTCATGGAATATACAATACGATCGAAGTTGGTAGCGATTGTACTGAAATCGATATGAAATATTAGTTAAGAGCAGTCATTAAGGTCTGCCCTTATGTGTTCCCTCAGTTTGAATGCGAGACCGTATTAGGCAAATATAAGAGGATATAGGGTGTTTCAAATTTGACTCTCATCATTTCGATCTCTGGAACTATAACAGATACGACGTCGCGCAAATAATTGAAAAGTTTACAGTATATTCAGATAAGAGATAGACCGGACATAAACAAGACCAGTGATCATCGAACGCTGTAACATTCGGCAGGGACGTATTAAGAGTCACGCAGTACATATTTTAGATAGTAGATGCTGCTTTGCGTAACTTTGTAGTAAATTAGCACAATTCGATGTGTATACGATTGGTGATGGATATAGGATCATGTGGGGGTGGGGTAAGAAATATATAATGATGTAAATATACATAAGGGTTTCAAAATTTTCGCTTCGATTTCCAGCTTCGGATGCCGCCTGATGTTTGTTGAAATACAGTCGAATATAATCTCAAAATGGCGTTCAAATTAGCCTAAATTAAAAATAATCGTATATCTCTTAAAATTGCTTTTAGAATATTGATTAGGATACTTTTTGATTTCTAGGTAAATATGTAACCAAATTAAAACGTTCAAAACGTAAAAAAATGTGCATGATTGAACATTGTCAGAAAGTAGATTCTTGAATAGGTTTTGCCAAAATGGGTTCAAAAATGTCAATAATTAATTAAAAAATACAGTAGCTTTATAATTACTTATAACTTACCGAATTTGATGAACGACATCTTTTATTGGAAAGATGAGCTTGATGAGCTTTCATCATCGCTACTGCCTGAAGCACCATCGTCAATAATGAATGGCTCGACTTGTTCCTCTAAAATATTGTCCAGTTCCCACATTCTCTTTTCAACTTTGTCTTTCACGTGCTTAATACAGTTTTCCCATTTTTGCGCTGTTATTAATTCTAGTGCTTCTTTGAAAAGTCCTTTGAGGTCACAAAATTTAAAAGTTGTATTGTGCTTAGCTATATAATTTTTAACCTCTGCCCATATGAGCTCAATGGGATTGAGCTCGCAATGGTATGGAGGTAAACGGAGCACAGTTTTATTTTGACTTGCTGCCATTTCGTCAATGGCGTATTTTTGATATTCCGCCTTGTGATCCTTGACAATTCTTAATAATTGTACTTTCAGCATTGCTTCTTCAAAGTTGATATTTTTCGAGCGGAGCCAATTTTGAACATCAACTTTCCTTGAAGCCGTTGTTGGGACCTTCTCCATTCTTCGAGAATGATAAGGCGCATTATCCAACACAATTACTGCGTTTTCCTCTAAGTTCGGTAAAATTTTTGAAAACCACTGTTCAAACGATTCGCCATTCATTTCCTCGTGGTAATCTCCAGTTTTCTTAGACTCAAAGCACCACAGACCTTCAACAACAAATCCATCCTCACTGCCAATATGGCAGATAATGAGTCTTTTCCCTTTACCTGGAAATCGAAGTACTAACTGGTGTAGATTTATTTCAATAAGCGAACCTTTTTCAAATGTTTTCATCACATTCAGCGAAAAAACATTGAGACATGAGTATCAGATTGCTATAATTGGGATTATTTAGTCATATTGAAAGAAAGAATATTGAACGTCGTATGATTACTCAGCGCTTCACAATTTAATTTAAAGTTATAAACCTTTAAAAAATGAATGATCAGGAACCTGAAATACGCGCAAATATTAATATTAACAAATTATAACTTTATAAAACTTAAAGTATGAATTGAAATGATTAGAAATATTAGGAACGGTACACAATATAAAACTTAGTAAATTTTTTTAAGTTTATAATATTCGACATATTTTAAGATTATATTAAAAAATTATTGAAATATCGAAAACACATAAAAACATGGCTTAAAAAAGTTCTAACAAATGAAAATGACAGTAAAACATCCACGCATTTTATCGAAAGTTATAAAAGTTTTGTTACTTGTAATATGTTTTATCTGCCCCCTGTAATTAATGTTCACAACCTTGTTCCCTAGGTTTGAAAAACATCCGATTGTTGTCTATTACTCGTATTTACCTGCTGGATTTTTTAATCCGGTGGACAGTCCATCTAGAAGGGCCCTCCTGGATGAAGTTACAGAATCATCAACCCATACTTTACTTGTAGTGTGTCCTGCGTTTACCCACGTTTCATCAAGGTAATAAATCTTCCTGTTTTGATTTCTATATTTCCCAATTTTTGTTAAATAATCCCTCCTCCATAGCACAATTTCTTCTCTATCCAGTAGTAAACTATTACGACCCCGTTTTTTCCATTTGAAATTTAAATGCTTCAGTAAGACATGGAAAGTTGATCGTTTGAAATTTGGCAACGTTGTATCTCCATTTACCTCCTGCAGTACTTTATCTATAGTAGGTATTTCATTCCTAAAGAAGAATTCATGCACTTTCCTCCTAATCGCATGCTTATCAGCTTCATCCAATGATTTAACAATACTTTTGCGATGTTTACTGGTCATTGGCTCAGAAAAGGTGTGTTTTTTTTTGTATTATCTTAACACATTAAACACTGATGCGCGACACACCCCAACTTTGTGAGAAACCTTCACAACAATTTCTTTGATGGTTGATGTCTCGTTCTCCTCGCGCTCGATCTTATAACATATATATTCAAAATTACCTCTTTCATTTCTGCACTCAGGTGTCTTTTTTTAGAGCGTTTCCTAGGTGGACTACAGGAGTTTACAACTTCATCGGCAGTATCTGTACTACTGGGCATTTTGCGCAAGCAGTTGATAACAATAACAATCAATAACAAGGTATAACAATAACAACGACAAACTCAACAACTTAATAAGATAACAAACGAAAACGTCCAAAGAAATATCAAATTGCAATGATGCACACGACATACGTAACACGTCTGAACCTGAATGTGACTCTGCCTTGATACGACTGCTCTGCCGCTCGGCATAGGCATTTAATTGCGAATTGACCAATGAGAGCTCCTGTTTTACGTCGAGACGGCGGCGTTAGCGTGAAAATCACCCGAACCTGTTGTTTACATCCGGTCTATCTCTTATCTGAATATACTGTAGGTAATCAACAAACTGCTGCTTAGAGAATTCAAAGTACTTCCAAAGAGAGAAGGACAACAGCACTACCCTACATAAAGCAATAAAAAAGTTCGAGAAATTTTCCATTGAGGCACCTAAACAAAAAAAAAAGTATCCGAACCCTAAGAAAAAAAGGTCGGCATTGTTAAAAGTTCGTTTATTCGCGAGGGCTCCTTCTACCGGTAACTCTATACGTTGATTATACATACTTAGCCCTAGCATGGATGCAATACTAATAATCTAAGTTCTTGAGCCGGATCTCTTATTTACCCTGTATAGTTATTATATTCTAAAGGACTTGAATAGTTATTCCTTTCTGGCTTTATTATTTTCAATTTTTTTATATTTATTAAGGGAATATGTTCTTTTTGCGACTGTATTTGCATTTGGATGAGAGAAAATTTCAGCCTTATCTCTCAAAAGCTCTTTAAGGTATGTTGTGCATCAAGATATTTCATTCCTTAACATAATTCTTAAGATGCGTCACAGTATATTAATGCATACTTAAAGTTATAGTATCGTGTCGATGAAGATTGAACTATTATGACCAGTCTACTCATTTACCGCGATGCAATTGAATTTCTCCCCTATCTACAAAAACGTATCTGATTTGTTAAAGTGTTCGTAAAACTCGTAAGTTTCATCAACGATCCATAACATAGATTTATTTCAATTAATTCATATAAAACAAATTGAATATAACATTTAGATACTATGTCTACATCAATGCTCATATGTAGTATATTAATATCCAAATATGAATGTCCATATTACGTTATTTATACATCATATTTCCATCTATACGACCGTGATTTTCATGGGAGGGAAAACGCCCGCGGTTATTCGAAATGCTGGCCCCGATTCAAGTTTATTTTTCACATCAACAAGGTTATAACAATACAGTGCCTCTGGGTTATGAATATAACTATTGCTCAACAGATTTTCTCTGCCTTCCAAATTATAGTGCAGAAAATTATGGGAAACGCGTTGCTCTTAGCTTTAACTCAAATAAGATTACCATTGGTATGCAAATCTTGTTGAAATTACTTTTTTTGATAACAATTTTCAAGTGCAGTCTTGGGATGTGATTGACGTTATAGATAGAGTAAACCTTGTATGTATCATCATTTCTCTATAAGTATTACTTATATTAATACGGTTATAGATCTTCTCATTGTTTTAGGAGGTTACATCACAACGCCATACGAAATAAGGAAGCAGCTTGGCTACCTGTAAAATGTGCGGAGCTCAGCGCCCATAAGAAGAATTGAACACTGCATGAGCACGGGTATTTCGTATCTTGAAAAGTGACATTATGTCGATTTTTTTTGACATTGTATTGGTTTTTGTGAAATTATGTAGGTTTTTCTACAAAATGTTAACTCTGATGTGATGTAAAATCTGCTTCGGAGATAGCATTTTTGGAGGTCTAAGCTGTAAGTTGTATACTATAGCTAGAAGGAAACGGCAATGCATATCGTCCCCTTTACGGCATACCGGCGTATGTGTCAAAAAGTCGAAAATTGAGTTGCGCCGTCAAATAGTATAATTTTTGTGCGCGTTTCATATGACAAATCAACATATCTGTATTCTTGCTATATTTATCAAAAAACCCGATTAATCATTTGACGTATCTGAAAAAATGCTAATTAATATATGACATACAGGCGTAAGAACACATACGTCGCTTTGTCATATATGCCGAGGTCCAAAGAGATTTAAAAATTTGTGGCGTATCTACAAATCAGCCTTATTAGCACTATGACCGCATGATACACATAACCTCAAAATACAAGCTTGCACGTGGTTGTATGATTCTGATGTTTGCTTTAATCTGTGAACAAATAAGTGTTTTGAATAAAAAATGAATGTACTTGTGTTGTGGAGCGATGGCACGAAAAATGTCGTGTGTTTTAAAGACTTAAAAACACATAAAAGTAAGCTAATTAGGCTTGGAGGTACAGTCAAAATGCTGTACGAAAACCAGTGGTATATGGTCAAGGTTATAGCGATAGAAGAGCAAGGCAAGGTTATAGCGATAGAAGATCCAAGTGAATCATATGTATCGAAAGACGAGATACCATTGTCTGTATAAAGAAATGTACTGTGATGCACATGATTCTGAATCTGAAGGCGATAGACCACTGGCCCGTTTCAGAGATGTTCTCGTAGTTGTCATACATTAAGTTATTGTCTCACAATAGGACATAAGTCTTATACGGTATGTAAAACATTTTTCTTGAATACGTTGGGCGTGTCGGAGAGGATGTGTCGCACTGCAATATCCAAATTGAGCAAGCTAAGAATTTTGGAAAAAGATCTGAGAGGAGGTAGACATGCAAGTGAAGCTGTTAAAAAACAAGAAAGGCAAATGAATTCTCAAATAGAAGCTCACATTAATAGATTTCCAAGAGTCGAATCGCACTATTGCTAAAACCACAAGAAAATATCTTCTCTATGTGTCACTTACCTACAAGGTGATCAAAAATGAATTGAAGCAAAGATATGATACTGATATTTTAGAAAAGAAAACTGTACGCGAGAAAAAAGAATGACTAAAGAACAGGCTAAACAAAACAGTAGTATTCTTTGTGGTGTTTTCGATATGCAACAAGTAATTTATTTACCGAAATCAAAGGAGAGTTCAATTTTTTACAAGAGTCGACTTTCCAATTTCAACTTTACGTTTTACGACTTAGCTAGCAAAGAATGTTACTGTTTTGTTTGGAATGAATCAGTGAGTAAGCGCGGCTCCTCAGAAATTCCTTCTTGTCTTTTTAAAGTTATAGAAGACTACATTCAGAAACAAAACGTGGCAGTCATTGAATTATTTGCTGATGGATGCTACTCACAGAAATTCAGTCATAGCCACCATGTTATTATAAAAACATCCTTATGAAGTACTTAGTATGAGCTATTATGAGTTTACCGACTTCAAGGCTTTGTCCAAAGAACTTCGCGTTTTAAGTATAAGAGGAACCGAAGCCGGCAGCAAAATGGATTGGACTAACGTTTGCTTTCCAGATCCTTAAGTAATGCGTGAATGTGCAAAATAAATCTTATGTTTTTTATATTTATCTAGTACCATTAAAAATGTTTAAGTTTATTTGTTTTTCTTGTAACAAAAATAAAATACTTTACATGCAATGTGTATTTTTAATTAAATTGTAAACCCGATATTTTACCCTTCATGTACACCTATTTTCCTATAAAGTTTCATTCTTCCTTATTCTGATCTCCTTAGTTGTTAATGGCGTATCTGATGATTATTAGTAAAAGATGTATAACAAATCGACGTATCTGACTTTTATATAAAAAAACAAAAAAACGGATAGTTGCTTCATCAATCCGACTATTTCAATTGAACCCTTACGTCTTTCAAATTATTATGTCAAAATTGTGAAAACTTCAAAATTTGCACAGCAGCACCATAGCAAAATGATGTTTGGGCGTTTTCGTTTTTTCGCTCTCCTGTAAAATTTATAAATTGTTAGATACGCCGGTATGTCATAAAGGGGACGATATGAGCATAGTGAGGATTTGTGTGCTAATAATATGTATATACACTTACTTGTAGATTATCACATTATTTTTTATTTCCAGTCAATTAAATATTATAAAAATTTATTTTGGGGTGTCAATAGAAAATACAAGTGAACGCCTAGATGTGAGGCATTGCGAAAACTTTGATCCGTGATGCCTCATTACTAATTTTTCAGTGACGTGGCTTAATGGGACACAACGCGGGCGCGGTGACGATTTCTCGTAGTTCTCCTCAAAGTTTTTGAAAACACACAAAAAAAAAAACGGGAAAAATCTTAATTTATAACTTTGAACAAAACCTGTCTTCAGAAAGGACAACATCGCACAGCTAACACATAATCACCCAGATACGATTTTGCTATTCAACCAACTTTCTTTGTTCCACAACTTCTTAGACATGAAAACTACAAACTACTCGGGTTCACAAAACATATGCAACCAGCAATGCGTGTAGTTGAGTCATTCCTCCATAGATGGATGCTCACAGCGGTTATAGCGAGCAAAGGCGGAATGAACTACTTGCACCCTAAAAACAACCTAGTCTGCAAGATTATATTTTATTGCTTTTTTAACGTTTTATAAGTTTTTTACATCATACCCGTGCCGTAACGCAGCTGCTACTCGCACTCGCACATACACATATGAATTGAGTGACAGAGCACCGTGGTTTCACTTCTTGAAATTAGTTCTAATTCAGATTGTCAACGTTGTAGTTGTACCGTCAGACATGGCATCAATATCAAATATCAACATTGGTAAATACAAATCACACGTCCATGACAAGCAAGTTACCATACTGATAGTGATAAGCATAAATGATACTCACCATTGACGAGGGAATTTTAACGCCGGTCAAACGGAACTGAAAAGGGTGTCAAGTTGACTTTTTACTTCACACGCAACGCTGTCGTCAGTTCGTAAAAGCTACGAACATATATAAGAAAAAATTAAATGACCTCCCCTTGAGAGAAATTCCTTCGGGTGCACATGATCGTTGCTATGACTAATCCCGCGTGGAAGACATTAGCTTTCACAGCATACAACGAGCGACCATCAGCCGTATCGACACGCGACTGGTCCAGATACTTTTAAGGCTAAATGTAGGGAAACATCTATGATGAGTGAAATAGGCGCATAAATCCAACGTCAACAAATTAAGATATATAAACCCCCACCTCCTACAACACCTAACCTCAATTTTTAACGCCCATACATTTTTTTCTAAAATGATCAGGCGCCTCTGAAATGTCATAAGACGAAAATTGAACTATTTCTATTTTTTCGTTGTAAGTAATGGGAAGTAAAAACGTTCTTGCATAGAGACTGATTGCATATGTATGTTTAATGGAAATGGATGTATGAAAGCAATTTCTATAATTTTATTGTGACCTGCCAGAAACCGTGAAAAGACCTATATATATATTTTTCCTTCACACAGACAGACCTTCAATCTCATGCCAAAAGTGTCAAAATCACGGTTGTGTGGACTTAATCAAAAAAGCTAACGACTTGCGGCATGATATCCATATAAACCGGGCATTAGTGTCATAAGTCTAATAATATCCTAGCTAATGTTCAAACTCCGAGATTCTATATTCCTATGGATCGGACGCTCTTGCTGTAACTAAGCAGTCGCCGCATTTAAAACCAAATCTTATGGATTTTCAGGAACTTTGGCATGGGCTAGCTGCAACAAATTACAAAAACTGTAAATTAACAGTAAACGTATTGGCATACAGGCACATACTATATTGTTAGAAATTCCAGTGTTTCCAACGTCTTTAGCCGGAGAGTACCTGCCAAGGGCGAGACGTAACGTTGACTACAAGAAAACATTCTCTTTATGTATACCACAGATACAGGCTTGTCGTTTCCAGGTCAATTCAAGGGTAACTGAGTTGGACGATAGTAATAAATGTATGGAAATAAGTAGTTAACAATAGCACAACGCACCCCTCTTTACTGCTCCCCTTCCTTCCTTTCTTCTTCCTTTCTCTCGAAAAATTCATAAAGTGAGATGTTTTTTGGATGTTCCATGGCATGTATATCACGAAAAAAATTTCCGTCGATCTGTTTGTCTGTTGGTCTGGCCGCTTTTTTATAACCACCTATAACTTGAGAAGTACAGCTCGTACTTTTCTAGTTTTTGAAAATTGGCCTAGTGGTGGCAGAGCTAGGGGCAAAAACACAAAAAATAAACATCGCTTAAACTTTGTTTTTTTTGACACTCCAGAGGCTTCTGAACATAGTGTTACAACGTTTCAGAGATACCTACTCATTTTCAGACATTGTTTGGGGTTTAAATTTGTAGGGTGGAAGCTGTATGGTTGTAAATGATTTGGTTCAATTTCAATTCAAAACTTTTGAAACGATTTGACTCCCTTTTCTTTGAACCATCCAAAGAAGCCTTACGAAGCATAGAGTAGATGCTTCTACTTGATGCCATTTTTTCAAATACATAGTCTAATACACTCCTATTATTTAAAGTTACTTGACTGTCTCAACACCTTCCGTAAATTTTTATAATCTTAGAATAACCAAAATATTGCACTTTAGCTTTTATTTCTGATTAATTCATACTTTGATAGACAATCAATAGTAGTTTCGATCATAATGAAAATAAAAAACGTCAACATAAGAAAATGGAGTATCATGGCAAATCAATAGATTAAACTCTTAATCTTAAAACAAAAATAATGAACTATTCTATTTCTTATAAAAAATACTCTTTCCAGACTAAAAACAAACATTCAGCATCTCGTTCTGTCTCAAATTAATAAGTTCAATTTTGGTACAAACATAACATGAATTATCTTAAAACTTCACAACTTCTTTGTCTTATAAAAATAAAACTATTCACTGACTAAAACCAAAATTTGAACACCTTGCATGTAGTCCGCTGGTTGCACTTGTCAGTCCTGCGTTATGGCAACTTTTTGTGAACAAAAAATTAGTATGTGTTCGAAATCCGTGGCAGTAAAGTCTTATTACTGGACATGGGACAAGACGCAAAATTCCGCGACATTCCTGGATTTCCCGGTATTATGCACCATTGAGTAGAACCGAGTTTTTCAAGTAATTCGCATCTATGCCTTATCGTCACGAAACGCTATACACAAAGATTATTCATCAGTAATTTTTACATTGTTATTTACATCGTTTATGGGTAATCTATTGTTCTTTATATTAAATCCTTCAAAATCAAAGTTCGCATTACAATTCCCTTTCCACAAATCATTAGAAACAATACTCATCCAAGCACATACTACTTCTATTCGAATGAGGTAGTTCTGGACGTTGTACACAAACTCCCATAATATTTAATTGTTGTTAACAGAATCAGGCATACAATAATGTTGATTAAAATTAAAGCGATGTCTAGAATTGTGCTTTATGATATTCCATCTCAACCCCATGAATACTATTTGGAGTGGGTTAAGTCTATATATATATATATCCATGTGTGGACGGAATATTACTCATAAACAAATATAGTACATGTTGGGAAAATCTATTCATGGCATATTATACATGACATTTGAGGGCACATTTCACGTTGTGGACTTCGTTTGTCGTTTTTTTCCCTCTCCATCTTCGTTTCCTCAGGTTACACCCGTATCCGGATGTGTGGGCATGTGTATCTACTTTTGTAGTTTCATGTGTGCATTCATTTCGGGCCTGATGAAGCCAACCAGCAGAAATACGTATCGCTCGGCTTACCTATCCTATTTTCTGCTCGAATCCATTTTCCTCCTTTTTGCTGATTTTGCCCATTATTTTCCTACTTTTTGTTATATACCTTTCTACGCATGATCATTTTCTCTATATATACACATATATGTTATATATATATATATATATATCCATTAATCTTTACTCCCTTCAGGGATTCACACATGGACACTAATAATTCGGTGCGTTGGCAAAATTATCGCTTCGCGAAATATTCGTCGACTCAAAAGGTCTTCGGCGTATGATGAGGAGGAATATACCAGTGTAAAAATTTCGCTTGGCCATAACGAAACTCCAGCAATTTTATTTCTTTCGCGACCAGTCGCGTTTTCTGTCACTTTCGTTGCGAATCAAAGTTGGCTTTAACTGAAAGGTTACTAGAGTTTGTAAAGGAATATCCAATTTTATACGATTTAAGCTATGAAGATTACGAAAATATAAAAAGAAGTTATGTAATGAAATTGGGCAAGAGATACCTACATATTACAGGTATGTTTTCAATTTTGCCTTACTTTTCTAAGGCAGTATTGCTTCTTCTGAAGAGCTTGGAGAATCCATCCTTTCCTATATCAAAAGAAAAAATAACCAAGAATTTTCGCGCAAATCTCAAAAAGAGACACGAATTTGTTATCGCCGATATCGCGAAACGTTCGCTTCGTTATCGCAGCGAATTAATTTGCGTCAGTGTGTGCATTCCTCAGGAAGTATCACTTTGATGACATTCTGGCATAATTTGCCTAATATAAAAAGGACAAGAAAGCAGGTAATAGCAGTTTTTGAAACTTGATTTATTAGCGATAGGGATATAGACAAAACAATGGTGTCATGTAGAGCGTCCCTGTTTAAACCCTCTGAGAAAAGTCATTTACAGACATGTACAACAGAGATATTACACATTTTAAGTCAATCAGCAGGCTCATGCAATTAGTACATAGACATTCTTTCCCTGCCCTACCGGTAGTTACTGTCCATCCGGCAACGTTGTCCCTTTCCACATCTGCACGACGTCGCCGCAGCGAGCTATCGTTCATTTCATGCGTGGTCCGTGGATGTATATATGTTTTATGCGCTGTAGTAAGCTTACGGATACATTAGTCAGCCGGACCGGTTGGCCGGGCAGTGAGCTTAGATAGTAGGAGCACGCGGTTCGAGAACATTCCTCATCATTCCAAGTTCTAGAGGCAATCTATGATGTTTAAAATATGGTAATAGGTGCATAGAGTTTCCGCGGTTCGAAGCGTATAAATATACTATGAAAAAATGTTCGTGTACCCTCCACCAATCCGCACCCCTACAACCCTCAACTCCCGAATTTCAACCCCTACAAAAGTCTTACTGAAAATGATCAAAACCCTCGGAAACGTAAAAAAATTATGTTTTTCCGTTTTCGGCTTTTTTCTCTACCACAAAGCTTTTTCATATATAATTTCATATAAATCCGAACGGTACTTCTTAAGTTATAGACGGACCAAGGATCAGCGTACACACCGACGGAAGTTTCATGATGTACGTGTTATAACATCCAAAATACACAATACCTCATTTTCGAAGTTTGTCGCGATTACAATACTTCTTGCCTCAGTGGCGTGGGAAGTAAAAGGTATTGTGATACATTTTTTGGATTTATATCAACAGCATGACTGTTTATGGAATTCCCTGCTCGAGAGTTACCTTTATATCTTTAGAAGAAGTCCTTGAAATTGTTTTTCCGACATTCTCAAAGGATTTTTGTAGGTATCCTTGTCCTCTACAGTCAGCTCGTTGAGCAGGGTTCCTGAGACGCCCAATTTATTTCTTCGAAATATCCAAGTCCTGACCCCAAACCGACGATTTCTAGCTCTGCTGTAAAATTTTCACAAACTGTCTCTGATTTCTTCATGTAATAATTCGTAAATAGCTGCTATGCCTGCTTGGACAACTTCGTTGGCAGTCATTTTTTGAACAACTAGCGCATCAATTTTTATTATGTGTATGAACAGATATTCGTTTCGATTTTAGTTGATCAACTCGTGAGAACGCTGCTTTAAACACAGTACTTTCAAAACAAAAGCCTAAATTAGACAACGTCAACCCGCTCTTCCTCTACTCTTCTCTACTGGTGCAATATTCAAAGCATGATTGAAGAACGTTAACGATGATAACGGAATTTCATCTTCCCAGTCGACCCCAAATTTTGCTAGGAGCAGTTTTGTAACATCATTCTTTTTCTCTTCTGTGCTTGAATTCACAAGTGAAGATGGCTCTTGTACGGTTTTGAGATTATTAGCAGATTATTAACGTTTTGATTCAAAACCAAATGTCAAAATAAACACGTTAACAGGTGTTCTCAAGTCGAACGACTATTAACGGTATTTCAAAAATTATGTAATTTGCACGATGTTATGTAAATGTGCTACCTTCTGGTGACTAAGGCCCGTATCGTCAGTCGTCCCTACAATTGTAGGGTGCCTTTATGGCCTCCTTGATTGTCATAGTTTTCTGCTTCTCCGTGTCAGAACTCTATTTTGAGGTTATGTCACAAACATCTATTTGCATCAAATTGTGCTTGCTTTTGAGTTATATCCTGTTTTATCATCCTGGAATTTCCTACAATTTAAAAAGAAAACATATCTTCACAATAGGAGAGCGCTGACGCTGACACGGGACAAGTGTAATCTAGAAATTTTTGAAGGAGAGAAAGGAGCATCACGATCAAGGAGGCCATAAACGCGCCCTACAATTGTAGGGACGACTGACGATACCGGCCTAAGTACCATAATGCGTCTTGACGTGGCAATTCTTGCGGACATAATACATTTCCATGTAAACATTATACTTTGCACTCAAATTAGACACAGACATAATGCTATTTGAACTAGTCGGGTTTAAGTAAGTGTAGAAGAGATGAAGATGGATCCAAAACCGTAACAAACCGACTATTGTACATAATGCGTTTTGATAAGTTGCTCCTCATATTTCTCAATAAGAACTTTCGTTTTCGACCAAAATTAAAACTGAGACATAAGTTTCCATTGCCGTTTTTTGTTTCGGTTAAAAAACTGGTTTCGGTCGAACTCTAAAGCCTAAAGACCATCAATGATTGCAGTGCGATCGCAGGTCTTTGCATTGTAATCTAATCATGGTTGAAGGGTATTGTTATTCGAGTAGCTTAATTCATATCGTGGTTAACGAAACGGAATTATTTGGCATAACTAATTACCTGATTCAAAGAATGATGATTACAAATAATCTATTAATTCTAATTTCTAATTTTAACACAAATTAATGGAAAAGATGCTTATAAATACAAGCGGACATGGAAACAATAGGATATTTAATTTACTGGAATAATTCGTTTCTGGAATCAAATTAATGGCGCGGGCTAAACAATGTTTGGTTTCGACATACATTACTCTTCGGCTAATGAAGCTCCACGTGGAATTAACCCACTTTCGCTGGATGCATTTTGATTAAACAATATGAAAAAAGTGAGCCGACGACCCAACAACCAAATCTTCACTTGGCTCTAGTTTCCGAGATATCGATTTATGCCTATACTTGAGGTTATGTAGGCAACATTTCAAAGTAAAAGCCTTGCCTTTATTGTCGTAGAGCCTTGATATATTTTTATGTCACTGAAAATTTTAGTTTTTCTGATCTAGATCGGTTTAGCTATAAGAAAGTAAGTACGTTAATCTCGGCCTTGATAGGGTAGGATCGGTTGTGAGCTTATGATTTGGTTCTAGATATTTTATGCACCTAGTGCTGAGGATTTATGGATTTTTTATTTGGTAGGCCTTATTCAATAAAAATACATTAACTCATTATGATGTTTGGTGTATTACAATCCAAACAACAAATTTGATGCCTATGTCATTATAACGTGTAATAAGATATAGTGAGACTTTGAAAATTGAAATTTCAAAGTGTCATCGAAAAAAAGAAACTCAACGGTATTTAAAAGGACAAGGCTTGTACTTTATTATTTGTGAAAAAATAGTTCGCCATGATACATAACCTCTAATACAAGGTGTAAACCTTATGGTAGTCATTATTGACATGGGTAATAGGGGGGCCAAAACAAGTGAAAAAGTTCATATGACCCTTGGTCCAAAAGTCAATAGATTTTTGTCTAAATGGCTTTATAGTTTACAACTTTAAGTGCCTTATATCGACCACAATCACCACAATCTTACTAATTTTTATAATATAATCAAAAACGTTTTTAAATTGGGTAATTAACAAATAAATGGCCTTAAGTTTTTCTAAGTTAACCCAAAATTTGTAGTCAGTATGTAAGTAAGTTTCATTAAATTAAATATTTAAAACACACATGACAACAGCGCGTCGATCTTTCATCACTCTTATCGAACCGGCAATTGATCGCAAACGGTAACAGTGGTTAGTTAGTGTTCGCATACGTCGTCGTGTTTATTTACAATCCTCTTGAATCAAGAGTTCGCCGACATGTTGTTAGTTTACGGTGAAGCTCGTCAGAATTCAAATCTTGCACCTCAAACTTATCACGACAGATTTCGGCAACTGGTACACCCAGACAGAAGGACATTTGTGCAAGTATACTAAAGACTTCGAGATACAGGAAGTGTTCATCCCACTAATATTCGCACTCGTGAAAGACAGGTTACTGTAGAGCAGGAGGAACAAATTTCAAATATCGTGGAAATCAATGCAGATATCAGCACTCGGGAATTAGGCCGCCGCGTAGGACTATCGCATACAGTCCATAGAATCCTACGAGAAAATTTGCTTTATCCCTACGATTTACAACGAGTGCAGGCCTTGTTACCAGAAGACTATCCTCGCAGACTAACATTCTGTTAGTGGTTTTTTTCACAAAAACATTAATAATCCGGATTTTTTTAAACATTCTAGCGACGGATGAATGTACTTTTACGCGAGACGGGATATTAAATTTCCATAATACTCACACGTGGGCCCAAGAAAATCCTCATACCATTCGTGACGGTCGTAATGAAGCTTGTGTGGAAAGTGGAGAACGACATTTTGAACACCTTCTTCCAATACAAAAAAAGTGCAGTGTGGGTTTTAAAAAGAAAACCAATGTATGTATACAATTGTGTTCCCTATTTATAAGTGGATTTTTCTAATACGTTCAAGAAATTTTTACACACCAGGTGAAGTGCTGAGACAGTTAGTGGTAAGTCCGTTTTTTTGTATTTGTTTGCATTTTACGAGTACATTATCAAATAATGAAATAATATCTAAGAGCCAAAAATAACAAACTCCATCTTTATTTACACTGCGTTCCGTCGTAATTTGCGTCTGACATTGTGGCGTTGTCAGATTTTATTTTAGTTTAATGTCGCTTTTCTCTACAAAATTGCCGTTTTGACTAATAATGACTATCATAACGTTTATTCCATATAGGCAAAAATAGTGTGTGTGTACTTTTAGCAGGATAACAAGGAAACTAGAGCCAACTGGGAGATTTAGGCCCGTATCGTCAGTCGTCCCTACCATTGTAGGGCGCGTTTATGGCCTCCTTGATTGTCATACTCCTTTCTCTCCTTCAAAAATTTCTAGATTACACTTGTCCCGTGTCAGCGTCAGCGCTGTCCTATTGTGAAGATATGTTTTCTTTTTAAATTGTACGAAATTTCAGGCTGATAAAACATGATATAACTCAAAAGCAAGCGCAATTTGATGCAAATAGATGTTTGTAACATAACCTCAAAATAAAGTTCTGACACGGAGAAGTAAAAAACTATGACAATCAAGAAGGCCATAGACGAGCCCTACAATTGTAGGGACGACTGACGATACGGGCCTTAGTCTTCGGATTCAGATTCAGAGCATCCTAAGCCTGTGGGAAAGTATACCCCTATGGGTTTTGGGTAAATATCTTGTTGGCCTGCGTTATTTGCGAATCGTCAACAAAATTCAGTATGCCCACTTTGCGTCCGATCTACGCACTTGCTTATCAGCCATTCATTTTACGACTCAATATAATATATATATATATATATATATATATATATATATATATATATATATATATATATACTGAGTGACATATAATTCCGAACACCCAGTTTAAATGGTTTTATTTTAACAAAAGTTGGTGAATGTATTTATCTTACTGTAAATAACAAGTGAAAAAATTTTCAGCCTTATCAGTTGGACATTCCGGTTTTTATACTGCTTTTTTTTAATTCACTAATGCTCTAAAAATGAATATTTAAACCGCAGTAAAGAATCAACGTTGGCGGATTTTGGTTCTTGACATCCTTTACGATCGGTTACGATGCCTAGAGTACGGAAATCTGTACGATTTCGTCAACTTAGTGAGTTTGATAGGGGCCGTATAGTGGGACTTCGGGAAGCTGGACTTTCTTTTCGAGCAATTGCAGTTAGAGTGCAAAGAAGTGTAGACACTGTGGTTAGGTGTTGTCAGGCATGGCTTCGAGAAGGCCGTACGCAAAGAGCAAGGGGCACTGGACGCCGCCGTAGAACAACAGACCGTGAAGATCGCCACCTAAGATTATTGGCCTTAAGGGACCGTTTCTCCACTACCAGGTGCATTGCAGATGAATGGTTTGCAGAACACGGAAGACCTATTGGCATGCGAAGTGTTTACCGACGAATGAGAAGTTTTCGCTTGTTTTCATACCGGCCACACTGGGTCCTCCCTTTAAGTCGAGAACACCTACGTAATCGTCTTGAGTGGTGCAGATAACGGTCACTCTGGGATCAGGAATGGAACAGTATTGTCTTTAGTAACGAGTCTCGATTTTGTTTAGGCATGCACGATGGTCGTGCCAGGGTTAGAAGGCGACGTGGTGAAAGGAGGAATCCACAATTTTTTGTTGAAAGACATGTTCATCACACTGTTGGAGTTATGGTTTGGGGTGCTATAGCTTATGGTTCCAGGCCACCTTTAATCTTCATCAGAGGTAACCTGAACGCGCAGCGTTATGTCCACGAAGTTCTAGAACCCCATCTTTTACCCTATCTTGACACCCTGGCAGATCCAACTTTCCAACAAGATAATGCCCGACCACATGTTGCAAGAGTCACAATAGACTTCTTTCAACATAACGATGTTACATTGTTACCATGGCGACCAAGATCTCCCGACTTATCCCCAATTGAGCACGTGTGGGATATGATGGGTAGGAGATTGCTCAATTTGCAACGTCCTCCTCATACTCTAGAAGCACTTCGAGAGGAGTTGGTGGTTGCCTGGAATGAGATACCACAGGAGGACATTGACCACCTGATCAGAAGCATGCCTAGGCGCGTTGGAGAATGCGTAGCACATCAGGGTACATCCACACATTATTAAAGGTCAAAGGGCTTTAAAGCAGTGCAATCATTTTGAAATGTTTATCATTTACTTATTATGCTTCATTAAGTACTTATACAAAATTTTATTAAAATAAAACCATTTAAACTGGGTGTTCGGATTTATATGTCACTTTATATATATATATATATATATATAACTTGAGACGTGGTCATTGTCGTCTAGACCAGTTAGGTGAAAAATTAAAGCTTCCGCTTTTTGTTGGGTACTTCGACAAGATTTAAGCAAAGAGGACTCTTTATACTTTTTTTAATTCTCTCTAGCTTTCAATGGACTTTGCCATCATCATCAGGAGCTGCAATTACAGATAATACCTTCCACACCTCAAATTTACGTAAACTATCAAAACTGTTCATCAATAATGGTTATCCGAAGTGTCTGATTAACAAGATCATTTTTAGTTCACCTTCCAATATTTTGCCGAACTCTGGTGATGCAGGTAATAGTCGCACAACCCCCAATAACGGAACTGATGTAATTCCCAATAATAACATCAATCCTAACAGTACTAGCACCAACCCGGACTCCAGACCTGGTTTTGCTGTCCTGCCCTACATCAAGGAACTGACCCCTAAGCTGATCAGATTGTGCAGTCCTTTGAACTTTCGAATTGCTTGCAGATCCGTCCTCACTATAAACTGCATTTTTTCAAAAATGAAAGACAAAGTCCCGCTGCTTGGCTTAACCAACACAGTCTACTCCATCAATTGCAACAACTGCAACCAAATATACATAGGTCAGACCTCCAGATCTCTTAAAGGAAGGATTACATCACACAAAAGTGATGCTAGGCTTCATCCTGAAAGATGCGCTCTAGCATCTCATGTTAACACAACAGGGCATTCTATGAATTACACAAGTATCAAAGTTCTTGATAAAGAAAAACACCTTTCCAAACGTTTATTCCTGGAAATGTCCCACATTTTCATGAATAACAACTGTATCAACAAAAAGACAGATGTTAAACAACTGAGTGTCATTTACTCATATTTGCTAAACTGCGAAAAATTGGAGAACTTACATATCTCCCCAAATTTCAACTCTTCACAACCATAATTAGAATCTGTGTTTTGGCCGTTTCCACCAGTAAATTTCATTCCACTCAAAATATAATAATTCTCTCCTCACGATTTATTAATAATTGTTAATTTAAATTCCCATTAATAATAATATAGTTTATTCAACTGCCTCTGGTCGGTTCAACAAATTCCATCATAAAATTCTGAAAATCTCTTCATCTGAAGTGATTTGGCAACGTTTTTGGCACACGCCCACAATTCGTTCCATCTTTCAATACTGACATTGACATCCTTCGGCCTTCTGTCAAAGGGTTTCATGTCACTCATCAATTCATCATTCCATGACCACTAATTTGTGCAATCATCAGGTGGTTTCACGATGTAATGTTCTAATTTTTTAAAATAATTTTTAATCTGTTTTTAACGTGTTCTTGTCATGTTTTGTATAAATTTTGACTATTGTGCAACCTATTCAGCTCTCACCATGTTACTGGACGTTTCCCTCATCCTATGCGTAAACAACAATTAGCAACATTCTCACATACTACTGTAAGTTGAGTCAATTTAAATTCATTTTACACCTTTGTTGCTACTGTTATCTTTGTAATTGCAGCTCCTGATGATGATGGCAAAGTCCATTGAAAGCTAGAGAGAATTAAAAAAAGTATAAAGAGTCCTCTTTGCTTAAATCTTGTCGAAGTACCCAACAAAAAGCGGAAGCTTTAATTTTTCACCTATATATATATATATATATATATATATATATATATATATATATATATATATATATATATATATAATTCAGTAACGATGATATATTTCTACATTCAATTTGATTAGACTTTGAAATATAGCATATCTGATAAATTCCTTTCTGTTCGAATAAAGCACACAAAATGTCTGCACTACAGAACGATGTGTAAGATGCTACGTACGTGTTTCCCGTCGATTTTCAAGTACCCCAACTCATCAAGTAGCATGGGAGTTTCAGCTGTCAAAACGATGATATAAATACAATCAACAATAATTTCCATTATCACAAGATTCCTATATTCACTTGTAGTAAACAAAAATTATTGAAAATATTCAAAAATGGATGAAGGATTTAATAGTGACAATTCAGCAAGTCAAAGAAGTGATAAATGCGATTTTTCAGGTTGGTAGTGAAAAACGAAATTTCGCGCCTGTTACATTATTCAACATACCCTTCTAAATTGCATGCATTTTCCGCCAATGCATGGCAGCTAATAAAAGTTGCAATTACTGTTAAAATGGTAGCGTTGAAACCAACTATTGTTTACCTTCATGGACGTCGTGTTGTTCACGGTATTGATGAAGCACGTATCGCTCAAATTGAATACATCAATCGGGATTCATAGTGGCAGTAGAATTGTGTTACCACGCTATGTTATGCTACCCATGCTCTTCTGGCACCTATATTCGAGAGCATTTTTGTGGTGTATTTCAGGACAATACTTCACTGATGAGTTGCTAATGAGCACGAGACAGTGCTGTCTGCGGCTGATCATAGTGATAGAGACGGACAGCAAACATATCAGTTTCGACCATTTTTGTGATTGTGAAGATTGCCTCTAAAGCTGATTTTCTGAAAAAAAGTCACGACTATTGATTTTTAAATTGACCGCGTTATTTTACTTGAACCAGCCGATCTTCGTCTTCTACATTCCTGTCCTGGCTTTGTTGGCTGGAAAATCAAAAACTGCAGTAAACTTTCGTCGCCTGGGATGATTGAAGTTATAGTACTATTCTCTCCAGATTTAAATATTGTCAGCATTTCTTGCGGTTAAGTTATTTACTTTTGTCATGCCGTGTGCGTCAGTTGATGCGTGGAGTACCCAAATGGGTACACAATTTTCGCCTGTCTTTACGACGTCGTATAGATAGCATAAGCTTATATGGTGTATATGATCTTTCACAGTAAATAAGCTACGTTCGATGATCTTCAAGGAAGGCTTAGTCTCACCGACCACTTTATTTATTTCGTCATCATATTTTTTAGTTAATAGATCACGGCGAAAATAATAAATGTAATGGCTCGATAAGCAACAATCGAGAACGGCTCAAGAGCAAGATTTTAAACATTTATTAGTCTATTTGCACTAACAGCTGAATGTTTATACTTTGTATTTGGGCTAACCAAAGCGGATACGTTACAAAAATGTAAGCATAACCTAGACGCTCGGTAATGAATTGCCATAGAAAAGCACTAATGCCGTGTTCTACCTACATCAATAAAGTTAACATGTCATTTTTTGGCGGGTCACAGTATGACTTAGGAATTACTGTCTATCTATCTATAGATACAGATCTTTCAAAGGCCCTCGACAAAATTGATCATGGAGCTTTGTTAAGGGAATTAGACAATTTGAATTCACAGTAAGTACTACGAAATTCTTTAGACACAATTTATTATGGTGGAAGCAGTACGTAGCGTATAATGGAAACCTACTCAGCTCCGTTCGGTGTTCCCCAGGGGTCTAACATGGGACGACTTTTATTTCTATTGCTCATTAATGACCTCTGTGAAAATTTGGAACATATGCAATTATGTTTTGCAGACGACATGAAAATACTCGTATATTCGCTATAAGGGATATTCATGATTGTTTGGATTCATAGATAGACTTGAAGAATACTAGGACTTGGTGTGATTTTAACAATTTACATCTAAGTAGCAACAAGTGCAAGGTTATTAGTGATAGTATGAAAAAACCCTAAAACCCTTCATATTTTCAACTATAATACTCGTATTGCTGGTACGCTGTTGAATGATGTGATTGGGTGTTATTTATAACCAAAGATTAACATTTGCTCCCAATATTTTTCAGAAACGCCTAAGTCATAAGGCTTCCTTGTCAGAAATTGTAGGCAATTTCAAGACACGATCTTTGAAGGTATTATATTTTGCATAGGTGCGTAACAAACTTGAATACTCGAGTATTCGATGGAGCCCGTATTACCAAATTTATGTAAACGAAATTGAAAAGGTTCAAAGAAGGCTCCTTAGATTTCTTCATATATGAAGTCTGAGGGAGTTTATCCTGAGCAACGAGTTAGCAATGCAGAGCTGTGTGGGCATTTTGAAATTCAAAGCCTAGAGTTCAGAAGGAAGGTTTCATCTACAATATTCCTTTTCAAACTATTACATGGAAGATATACTGGCACAAATTAACATTAATGTGCATCCGTCTCTTTTTAACCACCTAGAGTCTAGAGCAAGAACCAACATTTTGGTCACCTGTGCATGTTATGTGTAAAAATTTCAACAGACTTAGCGGTAATTGCGATATATTTATATCTTCTGCTTGTACTTAAATTGATTACTTTCTTTCCAAACTATATCGTAGGCTACTCGTTTATTTTGTTCACGTAATTAGTCGTGTAAATAGGTATCAGTTGAATAATAAATGCTATTATTATTACTATAATTATTATTATCTCCGACACACACACACACACATATTCAATCGGCCTCTGTGTCCGGGCATTTGTTTTTGTAAGTTCATAAACATACGTTTTTTACTTTTTCTCTCATCGCCTAAAAAAGTATGACTCCCACATTTAGTTGTCACTGTCAGTATGACAACTTGTTTATCATGGACGTGAGCTTACTTTGTGTTGATCTTTGGTATAATACATAGCAATACTTAAAGACGCAGCTTACCATAGCATCAGTCTGTATTAAAGTTGGAGTATGATTAAAAGATGAATGTAAACAACGGTTCTCTATCACACCCAGTTCATGCGTGTGTGCAAGGGTGAGTCGCAGTTACGTTAAGGATCGGCTTGCCTAGTGTGCGATATCCTTTTGAGACGTTAATCCCTGCACATGCTGCAGTTAGTCAATCTGTTTACTTATTTCATGCGACAGTATGACGTAACGGCGACTTTAAAGTAAAATAAGATCTGACAACGCCGCAATGCCAGACGCAAATTACTACGGAACGCAGTGTAAATAAAGATGGACTTTGTTATTTTTGGCTCTTAGGTATTATTTCATTATATGAAAAAAAACGGACTTACCACTAACTGTCTCACCGCTTCACCTGGTATGTGAAAGTTTATTGAACGTATTAAAAAACTCCACTTATAAATAGGGAACACAATTTTGATACATACATTGTTTTTCTTTTTAAAACCCACACTGCACTTTTTTTGTATTTAAAGAAGGTGTTCCAAATGTCGTCCTCCACTTTCTACACAAGCTTCATTACGACGCACCCAGTTTCTTCTTACTCTAGCTCCTCGAAGTTGTCCATTTATTATTTCAGCCGCATTAAAATTTTTTCGCGAAGTTGTGCTTCAGTTGTTATTGAACCATCCCCATAAACCATCCCTTTGAATTCTCCCCAATACCAGAAATCCATCGGATTGAGGTAAGGAGATCTTGCTGGCCATTTTCGGGGATCAGGAGCATTTCGACCGATCCAGCAAATTGGATAATATTCATTCAAATACTGAATGACGCCTCTAAAAATGTGTGGCGGTGCCCCGTCATGAAGAAAAAACAAATTCTGACTCCGTTGTAATGGCATGTTGTCTAAGGTCTGTTCCAAAAGTTCTGGTAGGGTATTGGCTAGAAAGCTAAGGTATCCTTCTCCTGACAACTTTGGGGGTAACTCGAAAGGGCCAATTACCTGATCGACAAGAATACCCGACCGAATATTTATTTTAAAATGTTGTTGTTGGAAATTACCTTCACGAATGGTATGAAGATTTTCTTCTGGTAACAAGGCCTGCACTCGTTGTACATGGTAGAGATAAAGCATATCTTCCCGTAGGATTCTATGGACTATGGTATGCGATAGTCCCCCTGCTCTACAGTAACCTGTATTTCACGAGTGCGCATATTAGTGGGCTGAACACTTCCTGTATCTCGAAGTATTTGGTACACTTGCACAAATGTCCTTCTATCTGGGTGTACCCATTGGCGAAATCTGTCTCGATAAATTTGAGCTGCAAGATTTGAATTCTGTCGAGCTTCACCGTAAACTAACAATATGTCGGCGAACTCTTGATTCGAGAACATTGTAAATAAACACGACGACGTACGCGAACAAGAACAAAACAACACGCCCGATGCTCGGCTCGACAAAACGATAAAGTAATTTATCTATGCAAAACGATAACTAACCACTGTTATCGTTTGCGATCGATTGCCGGTTCGATAAGAGTCATGAAAGACCGACGCGCTGTTGTCATATGTGTTTTAAATATTTAATTCAATGAAACTTACTGACTACAAATTTTGGTTTAACTTAGAAAAACTTGATGCCATTTATTTGTTAATTACCCGATTTAAAAACCTTTTAGATTAGATTATAAAAATTTGTAAGATTGTGGTCGATATATAGCACCAAAAGTTGTGAACTATAAAGCCATCTAGACAAAAATCTATTGACTTTTGGACTATGAGTCATATGAACTTGTTGACTTGTTTTACCCCCCCCCCCCCCTATGACCCATTTCAATAATGACTACCATAACGTTTAGACCCTGTATAATATAGTCGAAAGATGGTATTCATACGAGTTAGACATATTAAGCCATTGTAATTCATTAGTTTTCGGGGAAGTAAGCTCATATTTTCAAGGTGAAGGACATAATGGTAAATGTTTCGGATTATCTCTAAAATAAGCAACTTCTTTGTTTTGAGCGGCTCTCTCAAATGGAATTATGCAGTAAATATAGCTACTCCCGAACTGTCTGTGATTTTTCTACTTTTGTACAAATTCCTACGATTAATTGTTATTATCTTGGCTCTCCTTTCAGATTGAGTAATTTTCAGCCAGTAACAAGTGATTCATTGTATAAAGCATCAGTAAATATCCAAGACTCGATTAGTTTACAAGGATTCTGTGGTCTACTTATTGAAGAAAGAAACTAAACTCAAAGATATTCACGTATACTTCACATGATCGGACTCTAGAACGCCGAGCACGTTACAAGACCGGTGAGGCTGCGTGCACCGCCGTGTACTCTGTCACTTTATTCACCTGGCTTGTCATTGGTCATGTATACAGGCTCGGCAGACATTGCAATTGTTGTTAGAAGCAAAAGAGAATTGATACAAGTACTAAAAACACTTGAAGAGAAAGCAAAGGAAAAGGGTCTAATAATAAATCATGGAAAAACTAAATATATGAGATGGACAGATGATGATTTTATGCAAGGAGAAAGCCTAAAGGTAAAAACAAGTAGTGGCAAAATATATAATTTTGAAGAGGTCGATCAATTTGTCTATTCGGGATCAACATCCACAAGCAAAGAAGGGCAGTTAGGGTTGTGAGCCGTTTGGGCTACAGGGACGATTGCAGAGATACCTTTGTCAAGTTGGAAATCCTTACTGTGCCTTGTTTATATATTTTCATCCAGGAATACTAATGACTCTATGACCAGTTTTCTCGCAATATTACAGTACCTATTTCTTGTCGAAAAAAAAATCGTGAGAGTGGGTGAGATTTCACTCGACACCCTCCCTCTCCCGGACACCTCACGTAATTCTTAGACTGAATTACTACTAATTACAGTCAGGCAAAAACCTTTTAATTGAAAGATCGTGGATGTGATGGCATCGACAATTCGAACATCTGTTTGTTTATTTACCTATTAACCCACATGTCTAAGTTTAGATGTATCTAGACACTCGATGTTTCCGACAACAACGGATGGCAGCTGTGGCATTGATTTAATTCAGGTCTAGTGCTATTTGTGAACTGTTGGGTAAACAAACATACGGGCTCTTTGCATACACGTCAGGTGAAATGTGCTTCGCAGGAATACTGTTAGAGTAAGATGCCAGGGACTTGTTTTCTGAAAGACAAAACGTGGGGAATTGATTAGCGTTTATAGGTACTTTTAACGTCTGCGTAGATGGTAATATGGATAGAAGGCCGATTCACTAGTGCCAGGCGAGAAGAATTAGTAAAAATAGGACTAGCTCTAATGGTTGATTTTTATATTATATATATATATATATATATATATATATATTTATTATTTTATATGCATGTACTTTGTAAAACATTATTACAGAAAAGTATGCAACACTGCCTGACACTTCTCGCTAGCCATAACTTCAGATGTAAACAATGTGCCTCGCTATAAATTGATCTGATTGATAATAATAATAATAATAAAGAATACTCGGCACCTGGCAACGAACAAAGCATGCTGGCGAAATATGAGTTGCAGTGTTTTAGGCAACATGGTCGTCGAGCCTATTCCATAGGCGGAGCTCACAGCCAGTAGACGCGGAATGAGCTAGAGACTACTTACAATTTGACATTATGCCCATTTTTAATGACATCGATTATTGTACTTACATTATTCTTACCACGAAGAAAGGGGTGATTCGGACTCTCATTAATAGAGCTCAGGACATTTGCAGCACTCAGGCAAGTTTAGAAGAGAAGACCCACAAGACTAAGGAAGATCTGATACCTGAGAGAAATAGTAGAAGTTTTGAAACAGGACACTACATGCAGGAGGAGCACGCGGGATGAACAGCTGAACTATACTTTAGCGCATATCGCAAATATTTTATTTCTTACTTTAAAATGAAAGACTAGGATGTAACTTGCTCGAAAATATCGTTTTTTCTTTAAGGAACCCTCTGCTTGCTATTTTATAGAACTTTATAGTTGCATTTTGGGTGCTAATACTGCGGTATAGAATACTGCTTTATTAGATGTTTTCTTCTTGATTATACAAAAGATTGTTCAAAATTATATGAATCGAACATACACTGTATGTTACTGTGACACTGTTTATCGCAATAATGCAATTTTACAATATTTTAATGATGAAAAAAAAATTGTTAAGTAGTCATTTCTTTTATTTTAGATAATTATTCCCATCAATACACCACCGTCACTATCATATTCTCTCCATCTAGTTGCGATGTTGCCAAATCATGGATAGTAATATACCTTAATTTGGTTTGTCAAATTCTTACTTATATACTAGTGCGAAACTATGCAATCGGCACAGGATTGTCATGAAAATGCGATTTGGAGGTGTGGCCGACAGGTTTTACTGTACTAAATCCACTTTGTGCCATAGGGGGCGTTAGCTAATGAGACTTTTTTTAAAGAATGCCTTATGCCCTTCACAAAAGTACTTCGGTTATTGTTTTTCCTATGTTATAGTCCTAATCATTTTACTTTTTGTATGTATGTACTTGAAGAATTATTTGAAGTGAAGCTGATGTTACAAAATATACCTAATTAAATGTGATATATATGAGAAATAACTGAAAAAATAGCTGTTGCAAATCACTAAATAATGAAAACATAAAGAACATTTCAAGTTTTTTGATGATTTGATGAAATTATCGTTTATTTAACTATGATCTTGAACGATGATATGTTGGATGGACCTGGCGAGGTGGTCCAAATCGACGAATCGACGTTAGGTATTTTTATATGCAATGACCGCTGGTGCCTTTTGTATTTTTTATGTCACGCGAGCCGCTGGTGCATTTTCCACTGTTTAGATACATACTGTTCAAATTTTCATCTATTTTTCGGTAAATATTGGGACGACTTTTCATAAAACAAGTCATTTACAATAAATTAAGACTTTTATTTTGCAAATAACCTCATTTCTAATTACGTATTTCTCCCAAAAAAGGTGCAACTTGGCAACAATGGACATCATTTATTTTATCAGTCAAGAAATGAAATATTTCTTATAAATGCAAAAGCTTTAATCTCATTGAAAATATGCGAAAAAAATGGTTAAGGAGTTTCAAGAAGACATTGAAAAATTACAAAACAACACCTATACACAGTTTACTAAGTAAATACCATCATTTACGTATGTATTTTGATCTGTCATTTAAGCTAATTGAACCTTTTTTTGCAAAAAACTACGATTTTTTGCAGTTTCACATCTATTTTCCTTAGTACTATACAGTGTATGTTATATTCTTATAATTTAGAGCATCATTTTGTACAAAAATCAAAAAAAGACAGCAGATAAAACAGTATTCTATTTTAGAGTACTTCCACCAGAAATGCAACTTTGATGTTCTATAAAATAGCAAGCAGAGGGTTCCTTAATGAAAAAATGATATTTTCGTAAAAGTTACATCCTAATCTTTCATCTTAAAGTAAGAAAAGACGTATTTGCGGTATGCGCTAAAGCATAGTCTTATCGGAATGAACTGCAGCACGCCCTCATAATAAAGTAGGTGAAAGGCATTTCTAGTATAAGAAGAATAATCGGGAACCAGTACCATATTTTCAAGGAGTAGAATACTACGTAATATTCTCACAAAGACCAAATTCAGGAATGAAAACCAGGATATCAAGGTCTACGTATACCAGGTTCCATGTGAATGTGGAAAGGTTTACATCGGGGAGACGAAGAGATCACTGGCTGTGAAGTCTCACACTTAACGGATCAAAACAGAGAAATCAGGGATAGTAGAACCCGCATGGAGAAAACACTACGCTAAGCCACCAAGAGCACACTGGTATTGCCGAAAATTCAAGGAGGCAGCTAGCATCTGAGAGCATATCATCAGCAGCATCAAGACGCTACAGTTAGAACAATCAGGACAGACTTCCCGGAGAACTCGACATGAGCACCGACCACATCACCCAGGTGAGCGATAACAGTATAAATAGCGGTATACCAGTTCACCTGAAGACGATTGAAAACAACTCAATATCAATCTGAAAAATTGTATAGACAAAGGAAGTCCGAAAGAAAACTTTCGAAACATCTTCATTGTCTGCAAATGTTAAACAACACTCCTGTCCTGGCTTATAGAAGCTCGCAAATTTGAACCTCGCAGATTGCAAATGAGGTCTGAATACACTATACTTTCGCAAATAAATTTAACCGCCGAAATTTTGAGCGGTTGACTATGCCAGCATCTGTTACTTCTCTTGTTTTCGAGCGGATGTTGTCAGAAGTGTCGGACGACGTTCGAAGCTCGCATACTAGATCAGATTTGCATCTGATCCTTCCTAATTTGGAATGCTTTCGCTAAACAGAATACTGACATGTCAACGCGCAAAGTTGTGCGGGTAGTTTGGAGCATTAGGGATGGATTCTGAGAAGCTTAGCGAAACAAGTTAGCACGGATCGTGTAGTATATTTCATGTGCGGCGAAGAAGGCAATGTTATAAGGGGAATATCATTGCCTTGAATTAATACAAATATAATAATAACGCTTATTGTCACAAAGTACAGGAAAATCCTAAATATCGTGCAAAACAAACATAAAGCAGCCAAAGAACTCTGCTTGGGTTTGTCAAAACTACTAATACAATCAACAATTTAACAATGTAAATACTATATGTTATGTACAGGATCAAAATCACTGACTAGGAGAAAAAACGCTGAGACACGTCAAAAGATTTGTCAAGGGGGACAGCCTTTTAACCAAAAACAACTTCAACCCCTTTCACCCTCTGCCCCCATTGTCATCCTCTTAAAAATTTTAAGTGACAAGGGGTACCTGTTGATAGCTTGATTGAAAGGTCTTTTGAAGTCCTTTATTTCGATGTTTGATTTTTTAAAATCGGTCGATTCGTTTTCAACAAAATTAGACGAACCTTTATCTTAATTTAAACAGATAGAAAACAAAAATATGAAAATGTCACTTATTATTTGAATAAGTGTTCAAAATATTGTCCGTTAGGGTATGCCAAATAAACAGTTCGTTATAATTTTAAATGGAAACTACCGACATCTACAGCAATTCGGACAATTAGACGTGGCAACAACCAAATAACCAATTTTTTTCGCATTCTTTTCATCAACACAGATATTCTGGGTATAATGTATTTATTGATATACCTGTTTAGTTGCTAAGGAAAATAAAGAATTTAATTTGCTGTCAGTTACCTTTGTGGCAATCTTGGGATAGTGAAAATTAATTTATTAATTCAGATTTTACTTCAAGTTGAAGTTTTGGAATATTTTGGAATAAATCCTAATACTTCATTACGCAAAATTGTTGCTGCGACTGGTAATTGATTAGGCTCTGTACACACAGTTACTAAACTCCATAAATTTAATCGATTCAAAATGAAAATATTGCAAGAATTAACCGAAGCTGATTTCGATATGCGAGTTGAGTTCTGTGTACAAATGACTGCAGCGATTTATGATAATACCATTCATGTAAAGAATATCTGCTTCACTGGTGAATGCACGTTTTATCTAAATGGATTTGTTAAAAAGAATGTATCGGAGCAACGAAAAACCTCATGCTTTTATAGAAGGGCATACCGAGTGCCCCCAAAAAATTAATGAATGGGCAGGCATTTTAGGAAACAAAGTGATTGGGCCATTGTTTATTAATGGAAATTCATTTGGAGATGTTGGAAAATACCATCAATCTGCTCATCACTGAAACCATTGAAAACTAAATCGAAGAGGATGGAAACCCTATACTAGATGAGGCTTCCGGTTCGGTAATGGATAGGGGATGAGTTTCCAGATAAATGGATAGGGCGAAGAGGCCATACAGAATGGACTGCTAGATCTCCTGATTTGACGCCATTAGACTTTTTTCTATGGGGCCTTTTAAAATCTATTGTGTTTACTCCTCAACTTGAAATTTTAGATGAACTACGTCAAAGAATCTTCGAAAGCTGCCATGATATCCGACAAAATGTTTTTGAAAATCAGGAATTTGAACATCGGCTATATCATTGTTAGGCCAATAAATGGGCAACATTTTGAACACTTATTGAAATAAAAAGTGATATTTTCGTGGGTTTTTGTTTTCTATCACATTAAGATAAACAAAAGTTTTTCCAATTTTCTTGAAAACGAATTGACCGATTTTAAAAAGTCTATATAAAGGTGTTCGAAAGGCCTTTCAAGCAAGCTATCACTCAATACCCCTTGTCATTTAAAATTTTTCTAAGGGCTGGGTGGTAAAGAGGATAAATTAGTTTTTGGTAAAAAAGTTGTGCCCCTTGACAAATCTTTTGACATGTCTCGGCATAGTGGGAAGTTTTCAAATGGACCCTGAATAATTTGGTGAATTGAATTATTACGTAAAGTCTGGAGATATATCCAGACAATTATAACTGAAGTAAAAGTATGAATGTTAGTGATAAGTAAAATATTATTAATTTTGATATTAACTTTTCATGTCCACAATTTCGGGGATGCAGCATCTTAGTTGTTGTAAAATCCATTTCCAGAGTTCTTTTTGAAATGATTGCTTGAATTGATTTAGTTGCTTTTAATGACTCTGATATGAAGTTATAGAATTTTGGTCCCAAGAAAAAAGAGATCCTTCAGTAGTTGTTTTTGATGCTTGTGCTTACTTGAATTTTGATTGAATCTTGTTATGTAGTTATGAATTATACGCTTCAAATTTTTTGAATGTTTAATATAATGTACTAGACCACTATAAAAATAAATTTGACTGAAATCAAATAGTCGAGCTTCCGCATATAGAAAATGACCTGGATAAGTAACGTCCTTATGAAGGATCAACTTAGAATTAATTTTTGAATAACATCATTTTTGTAATCATTATTCATAACTTCCCCAAGCCAAAATTGCGTGAAGAAGTAAGAGCACAATAAAGATTGTATAGATATTTTTATCCACAATATCTCTGCTGCATCTGAATTTTGGAAGAATACATATCTTCACCAGGTACCTTGAATGGGCATTCCACTTCAAACGTATGTCCAAAATTACGTCTAAGTATTTTATTTTATCGGTTGACTGAATATGCGTGACTACACTTTGTTCCAAGTACCCATGGTCTGGTCAATAGAATGTTTCTTCTCCAATCAAGTCATCTTTTATTATTGTTTTGATTAATACATTTGATATTAGGTTGATCTATAAATGTAAAGGAAGGGCGCGGTACTCAGTCATGTTGCTTTGCCATACAACTTCCGGACTGGAATCTAGTAGGTAGTGTTTACAAGTTAACATGTAAAACAACATCGCATTAACAAAAGCAATTAGCCCGGTAAGGAAACAAAATATTTTCGCAAAACCTAGCAAAATTCTACAATGGGTGAAAATTTAGATTTAGATAACTGAGTTCTAAGTCTCTTTTGGCATAACGAAAGGTTCCATATCCTGTGGTAGATAGGTACTGGAAAAATTTTGAATTTTTTTTTTTTATTTTCATTACGGTCCTGGAAACATAGAAAAACATGTCAATACAATTTTGTAGCTTGACGGATTAGCTACAGAAGCTGTTCCTTAAATATTTTCATATCTACATTCGCTTACGAAGTACGAGTAGTGTCAAGTTTCTTTCAGTTGTGCTTAGTCAATAGATAAATGAGCATACTTGGGTACAAAAGTGTGTTTGTTACGGAAAGTTGGCCGCTTCGTATACACAAATGTTGTTGAGGCCATTTGAAATGGTTTTCTCAAGAGCTTGATGATTCCGCTCTTCAGGCCTCATCAAAAAGGTTTTGGAGCGGGCGGGTGTTATTTTCAGGGTAAATCCCATTTCAGAATAATTTCGCATCGCTAAACTCTATTCAAACGATATTTAAACCGCGTTAAATCAAATACGGCATCAAATGCCGCCTTGCGTTACTATTGGTCTCCTTAACATAGTCAATATAAGCAGGAGGGTTACGCGACCGAGTAACCGCTACATTTTGAGGCTGCATAAATGCAATTTGACTTCATTAAAAAGATACGGGGTGTTGAAGTTTAAAAATAAAAAAAAAATACTTTAATATCTTCAAAACCGTCCACTGGAATGAACTAAAATTTGGTATGTGGATTCACCTAAGTATTTTCTACACTTAAAAATTTTTATTTAAAATTTACGTGTACCAGTGGCGAATATACAGGGGATTCGTTGCATTATTTTTCCAAATAAAAATAGTACGCCACTGTTTTTTTCTAAATACGTAATTTTTTTAATATTACCTTCAATTTGCTACAAATAATTACTCTAGTGTTTTTTCCCAGAGTGCATTGTTTTCGTAAAAATAAAAAAAAAATTGTGTAATCAAAGCTTTATTTCAGAAAATGTTCAAAAAGACCATCATTCTGATGAATACAAGTGCAGCATCTTTTTAATAGAGAAAAACGTATACTAAGTGACATATAAATCCGAACACCCAGTTTAAATGGTTTTATTTTAATAAAATTTTGTATAAGTACTTAATGAAGCATAATAAGTGAATGATACAAATTTCAAAATGATTGCGCTGCTTTAAAGCCCTTTGACCTTTAATAATGTGTGGATGCACCCTGATGTGCTACGCATTCTCCAACGCGCCTAGGCATGCTTCTGATCAGGTGGTCAATGTCCTCCTGTGGTATCTCATTCCAGGCAACCACCAACTCCTCTCGAAGTGCTTCTAGAGTCTGAGGAGGACGTTGCAAATTGAGCAATCTCCTACCCATCATATCCCACACGTCCTCAATTGGGGATAAGTCGGGAGATCTTGGTGGCCATGGTAACAATGTGACATCATTATGTTGAAAGAAGTCTATTGTGACTCTTGCAACATGTGGTCGGGCATTATCTTGTTGGAAAGTTGGATCTGCCAGGGCGTCAAGATAGGGTAAAAGATGGGGTTCTAGAACTTCGTGGATATAACGCTGCGCGTTCATGTTACCTCTGATGAAGATTAAAGGTGACCTGGAACCATAAGCTATAGCACCCCAAACCATAACTCCAACAGTGTGATGAACATGTCTTTCAACAAAAAACTGTGGATTCCTCCTTTCACCACGTCGCCTTCTAACCCTGGCACGACCATCGCGCATGCCTAAACAAAATCGAGACTCGTCACTAAAGACAATACTGTTCCATTTCTGATCCCAGAGTGACCGTTGTCTGCACCACTCAAGGCGATTACGTCGGTGTTCTCGAGTTAAAGGGAGGACCCAGTGTGGCCGGTATGAAAACAAGCCAAAACTTATCATTCGTCGGTAAACATTTCGCATGCCAATAGGTCTTCCGTGTTCTGCAAACCATTCATTTGCAATGGACCTGGTAGTGGAGAAACGGTCCCTTAAGGCCAATAATCTTAGGCGGCGATCTTCACGGTCTGTTGTTCTACGGCGGCGTCCAGTGCCCCTTGCTCTTTGCGTACGGCCTTCTCGAAGCCATGCCTGACAACACCTAACCACAGTGTCTACACTTCTTTGCACTCTAACTGCAATTGTCCGAAAAGAAAGTCCAGCTTCCCGAAGTCCCACTATACGGCCCCTATCAAACTCACTAAGTTGACGAAATCGTACAGGTCTCCGTACTCTAGGCATCGTAACCGATCGTAAAGGATGTCAAGAACCAAAATCCGCCAACGTTGATTCTTTACTGCGGCTGAAATATTCATTTTTAGAGCGTTAGTGAATTAAAAAAAAGCAGTATAAAAACCGGAATGTCCAACTGATAAGGCTGAAAATTTTTTCACTTGTTATTTACAGTAAGATAAATACATTCACCAACTTTTATTAAAATAAAGCGATTTAAACTGGGTGTTCGGATTTATATGTCACTTAGTATATTTCCGCAAAATTTGTTTGAATTTGATGAAACGCATTGTCTATTTTTTTCTTGTAACTGATCAACAGTATGAATGTGTTCAGCATACACTAGTTGTGGTAATACGTGCATAAGCAGTTGGCCATTGAAAATGCCGCACCTGACATTTCTATAAAATCTGCGTTGAAATGAGTGGATTCTTACAGAATGGGGATTTTCTAACCACCAAATATGTTCATTGTGAGAATTAAAGGTTTCACTCCTCGTAAAAAGCAATTCATCTGACCACAAAACCAAATCAACAGGATCTGCATTTTGATTATGCATTTACAGTAACCAAAAAATTTCGCCGTTGCACTTCCAGTTCCTCTTGAATAATATGCCGGACCCCATGGCCTCTATCTCCGGAAAGTTTGGCAATTCCATATATGATCTAATTTGTTTTATTTTTATTTTTACGAAATCAGTGCACTCTAGGTAAAAAACACTAGTCATTATTTGTAGCAAATTGAAAATGAAATTCGTTTCGCAAAAAAACAGTGGCGTACTATTTTTATTTGGAGACATTATGCCACTAATCCGAGGTATCTCCTCCACTGGTGCCCGTCACGACCTATGAATCACCCTGTATAATATCGTTGAAATATTAGCAACACTACTACTTACGGTCTAAAAGACTTGCCACTGTCAGTAGTAACTCGATGCGTTCATTTGAGGTAACAAGATTATTGTTGTTTTCATATACACCGTGATTTGAACGGATTACTTTTTTTGGATTCACTTCTTTATATCAATAAGGTTCCGTCTCTTACCCCAATTGGATTGATATTTATAAAACACGATGTACTGCCAGATGAGAAAAGCTGGTGTCAATTTTCACTTAATATTGCAAGCTATCCAGAAATGTAAGCTTATACACTGCCACATTTTGTCAGGTGGTCAAAAACGGTTACTCAAGTTTTTAAAGTGGCCTTCTAGTGGTCTTGGAATACTTTTCAAATGTCTTCCTAGAGACAAACTTATTTTTGATTTTGACTTAGCAACCACAAAGACCTATATACACCCGTCTGGACTACAATGCGAATTTTGAATTTGATTTAGAAGTGGCCTTCAGATGCTCTCATTGTAACCAGAAAAAACTAAATAACATGCAGTTGAACTCAACGGCTCGGCTTCTCTTGAGAATGTCCTTTATTTGGCGTTGAAGTGATGTCTCACCACTATTAACGGCTCAGACCTCTCCTCCATGATTCCGTCGGGCATTGAACCTGCTATTTGAGCCCGCTGGGATTCTGCCTCCCATTTCAACTCCGTGCATCAACAACTAACTGGCCGCTACCAGTCCGTTGTTCATAGGGTACCGATATTGTGAAACAGTCTGCCTCAGGAGGTTTTAGCAGTTTGGTTAACCTTAAACGATTCAGAAATAAAATTAACAAGGCGTCTTTAAGTTCCCTATAGCAGTGGCGGTGCCCCGGTATTTAGTTTTCTGCCTATGTGATTACTCCAGTTAAAAAATTTATGAAGGTAGGTGGAACACTAACAGGACAGCAAGCTACTGCTGGGTGATGAAGAGAGGAGAGAAAATCTGAGAAAAACAGATTAAACAGGCATTTTAAGGAAGTCTCTTTATTCTTTATTTTTTTCATGAAGATTCTTAAAGAGTCTAAAATGTGCATGTCTTCAATAACAATAAGCCTGGACGGGCTACAAAAGAAACAAAGCTGCATTTTAATTTCACGTACATATGTATGTAAAGAAATGCTCAGTGGAAGGGAAAAATGAAAGTTTGCAGGCATGTGTAATCTACGCACCCAATTTACTGATGCAAAGCCTTTGAAAACTCCAGTCAATTGTCTAAGCTTTCAAAGCTCGCTTTTTCATAATAAAACAATACTAACAATTCCATATGCGTTATTCATAATACGAGCCCTAACACAAAAATGTTTGGACATTTTATCTAAAAGTTTGTTGACTTTTGTAAGGTTAAAAATCAATTGTTGATGAATGGAATATATTGTCTGCACATCTTATTAACAAAACTGTTTTCAAGTAATATGATATTGAAATATAACATCAAACTAATTTTGATAACAACGCAGTGCTTTACTGACACATAAATGTTCGGACACGATACTAAAAAGAAAATAATAGAAGGCCATGTAAACAAAATAGTTTTTACAATTCGACGTTTTGACCTAATAACCAATTTTGTAAATCAATTTGTTTTAAAATGTCACGTGGTAAAGCCACAAAGGGTGCAATCAGAGCTTTAATCATAAAAGAGGAAGAAGAAAGAGTTTTCGGGATATTGTTAAACAAAAGTCTACGATGACAGATTAAAAAAGTATGGAGCCACAGGTTCAACTCAAGTTTCAAGACACGGTGTTGGTAGGCCACGTAAGATCAGTCCTAGAATGCAAAGGTCTCTTGTTCGTATTTGTAAAGCTGGTCGTCGAGGTACTGTAAGAGACATGACAGCAAAATGAAATGAAGAAACAGCACGGAATGTTTCACGAGAAACGTGCCGTCGGTAGATTCATAAGTCTGGTTTACATTTTTATATATTACGTACGTTGGATTTAAGAGACATGTGGCACATTGTTCAGTAAAATCTTTGCTTTAGGCAAAGAAAAGCCGTTGCTTACGGAAAAACAATGCGATTAGCGTGGAAAAAATTATTTTTAGCGATGAATCGGAATTTGATGTTGTTTGTGGGGTGACCAGCGATCCCGGGGTATAAGAAACAAAAATAAATCATTTGATAAAGACTGTCTGAAGGAAAAAGTAAAGTTTCCATCAAGTTTAACCCTGCATCACTCGCGCTATGAGCATTTTGCTTATTTTTTATGAAAAACAACGATCATTTGGCATCGTCGGGGGAGATGCGCCTATCCGCACTTCTAGCTTACTTTATAACCGTACTCTTGAAGATGTGGTGACGTGGAATTTAATTAGTTCGCTATGACAAGAGCTATGGGACGTTTGCAATTGAGGTGAGACTTTTGCTCATCGTGTACCATTTTTTGATCTGGAGAGAGCATTTTGCTTATAGCGCGAGTGTCACTTTTACGATTGTTCCTGCATGTTTGATGAGAGGATAATTTTTATAAGATTGAATGGGGCAATTTTAACGATATATTGTTGTTTCAGAGTAAGACATGTACATCTGAAGCAAAAAAATTGCGGATCTAGGCCGTGAAATATACGAGAGAGCTTGTATGCATGAAGTGTCGGAGAGTGTTAGCTGGACTCTCGCCACAGAGCCAGCGGAAGAAACTATTTTGAACAATAATCAGTTGGATATGGAGAGCGATGATTCAAGTGAGTTCGGTGAACACAATACCAACTCAGAGCAGTCCGAACAAGAAAGTGTTAGTGATGATGAGTACAAAAAAATCAATATCACTAGTCAACATTGCTTCGTGGGTAAAGATGAAGTCACCCAATGGCTTGCTCATGCATTCTCACGACCAAAAATAAGAACTTTACGTAAAAATATTGTCATTCATCCCCCAGGCGTAAAGACAGAGGCACAAAATGCAAAGACTCCGTGCATCAACAACTAACTGGCCGCTACCAGTCCGTTGTTCATAGGGTACCGATATTGTGAAACAGTCTGCCTCAGGAGGTTTTAGCAGTTTGGTTAACCTTAAACGATTCAGAAATAAAATTAACAAGGCGTCTTTAAGTTCCTTATAGCAGTGGCGGTGCCCCGGTATTTAGTTTTCTGCCTATGTGATTACTCCAGTTAAAAAATTTATGAAGGTAGGTGGAACACTAACAGGACAGCAAGCTACTGCTGGGTGATGAAGAGAGGAGAGAAAATCTGAGAAAAACAGATTAAACAGGCATTTTAAGGAAGTCTCTTTATTCTTTATTTTTTTCATGAAGATTCTTAAAGAGTCTAAAATGTGCATGTCTTCAATAACAATAAGCCTGGACGGGCTACAAAAGAAACAAAGCTGCATTTTAATTTCACGTACATATGTATGTAAAGAAATGCTCAGTGGAAGGGAAAAATGAAAGTTTGCAGGCATGTGTAATCTACGCACCCAATTTACTGATGCAAAGCCTTTGAAAACTCCAGTCAATTGTCTAAGCTTTCAAAGCTCGCTTTTTCATAATAAAACAATACTAACAATTCCATATGCGTTATTCATAATACGAGCCCTAACACAAAAATGTTTGGACATTTTATCTAAAAGTTTGTTGACTTTTGTAAGGTTAAAAATCAATTGTTGATGAATGGAATATATTGTCTGCACATCTTATTAACAAAACTGTTTTCAAGTAATATGATATTGAAATATAACATCAAACTAATTTTGATAACAACGCAGTGCTTTACTGACACATAAATGTTCGGACACGATACTAAAAAGAAAATAATAGAAGGCCATGTAAACAAAATAGTTTTTACAATTCGACGTTTTGACCTAATAACCAATTTTGTAAATCAATTTATTTTAAAATGTCACGTGGTAAAGCCACAAAGGGTGCAATCAGAGCTTTAATCATAAAAGAGGAAGAAGAAAGAGTTTTCGGGATATTGTTAAACAAAAGTCTACGATGACAGATTAAAAAAGTATGGAGCCACAGGTTTAACTCAAGTTTCAAGACACGGTGTTGGTAGGCCACGTAAGATCAGTCCTAGAATGCAAAGGTCTCTTGTTCGTATTTGTAAAGCTGGTCGTCGAGGTACTGCAAGAGACATGACAGCAAAATGAAATGAAGAAACAGCACGAAATGTTTCACGCGAAACGTGCCGTCGGTGGATTCATAAGTCTGGTTTACATTTTTATATATTACGTACGTTGGATTTAAGAGACATGTGGCACATTGTTCAGTAAAATCTTTGCTTTAGGCAAAGAAAAGCCGTTGCTTACGGAAAAACAATGCGATTAGCGTGGAAAAAATTATTTTTAGCGATGAATCGGAATTTGATGTTGTTTGTGGGGTGACCAGCGATCCCGGGGTATAAGAAACAAAAATAAATCATTTGATAAAGACTGTCTGAAGGAAAAAGTAAAGTTTCCATCAAGTTTAACCCTGCATCACTCGCGCTATGAGCATTTTGCTTATTTTTTATGAAAAACAACGATCATTTGGCATCGTCGGGGGAGATGCGCCTATCCGCACTTCTAGCTTACTTTATAACCGTACTCTTGAAGATGTGGTGACGTGGAATTTAATTAGTTCGCTATGACAAGAGCTATGGGACGTTTGCAATTGAGGTGAGACTTTTGCTCATCGTGTACCATTTTTTGATCTGGAGAGAGCATTTTGCTTATAGCGCGAGTGTCACTTTTACGATTGTTCCTGCATGTTTGATGAGAGGATAATTTTTATAAGATTGAATGGGGCAATTTTAACGATATATTGTTGTTTCAGAGTAAGACATGTACATCTGAAGCAAAAAAATTGCGGATCTAGGCCGTGAAATATACGAGAGAGCTTGTATGCATGAAGTGTCGGAGAGTGTTAGCTGGACTCTCGCCACAGAGCCAGCGGAAGAAACTATTTTGAACAATAATCAGTTGGATATGGAGAGCGATGATTCAAGTGAGTTCGGTGAACACAATACCAACTCAGAGCAGTCCGAACAAGAAAGTGTTAGTGATGATGAGTACAAAAAAATCAATATCACTAGTCAACATTGCTTCGTGGGTAAAGATGAAGTCACCCAATGGCTTGCTCATGCATTCTCACGACCAAAAATAAGAACTTTACGTAAAAATATTGTCATTCATCCCCCAGGCGTAAAGACAGAGGCACAAAATGCAAAGACTCCGTGCATCAACAACTAACTGGCCGCTACCAGTCCGTTGTTCATAGGGTACCGATATTGTGAAACAGTCTGCCTCAGGAGGTTTTAGCAGTTTGGTTAACCTTAAACGATTCAGAAATAAAATTAACAAGGCGTCTTTAAGTTCCTTATAGCAGTGGCGGTGCCCCGGTATTTAGTTTTCTGCCTATGTGATTACTCCAGTTAAAAAATTTATGAAGGTAGGTGGAACACTAACAGGACAGCAAGCTACTGCTGGGTGATGAAGAGAGGAGAGAAAATCTGAGAAAAACAGATTAAACAGGCATTTTAAGGAAGTCTCTTTATTCTTTATTTTTTTCATGAAGATTCTTAAAGAGTCTAAAATGTGCATGTCTTCAATAACAATAAGCCTGGACGGGCTACAAAAGAAACAAAGCTGCATTTTAATTTCACGTACATATGTATGTAAAGAAATGCTCAGTGGAAGGGAAAAATGAAAGTTTGCAGGCATGTGTAATCTACGCACCCAATTTACTGATGCAAAGCCTTTGAAAACTCCAGTCAATTGTCTAAGCTTTCAAAGCTCGCTTTTTCATAATAAAACAATACTAACAATTCCATATGCGTTATTCATAATACGAGCCCTAACACAAAAATGTTTGGACATTTTATCTAAAAGTTTGTTGACTTTTGTAAGGTTAAAAATCAATTGTTGATGAATGGAATATATTGTCTGCACATCTTATTAACAAAACTGTTTTCAAGTAATATGATATTGAAATATAACATCAAACTAATTTTGATAACAACGCAGTGCTTTACTGACACATAAATGTTCGGACACGATACTAAAAAGAAAATAATAGAAGGCCATGTAAACAAAATAGTTTTTACAATTCGACGTTTTGACCTAATAACCAATTTTGTAAATCAATTTATTTTAAAATGTCACGTGGTAAAGCCACAAAGGGTGCAATCAGAGCTTTAATCATAAAAGAGGAAGAAGAAAGAGTTTTCGGGATATTGTTAAACAAAAGTCTACGATGACAGATTAAAAAAGTATGGAGCCACAGGTTTAACTCAAGTTTCAAGACACGGTGTTGGTAGGCCACGTAAGATCAGTCCTAGAATGCAAAGGTCTCTTGTTCGTATTTGTAAAGCTGGTCGTCGAGGTACTGCAAGAGACATGACAGCAAAATGAAATGAAGAAACAGCACGAAATGTTTCACGCGAAACGTGCCGTCGGTGGATTCATAAGTCTGGTTTACATTTTTATATATTACGTACGTTGGATTTAAGAGACATGTGGCACATTGTTCAGTAAAATCTTTGCTTTAGGCAAAGAAAAGCCGTTGCTTACGGAAAAACAATGCGATTAGCGTGGAAAAAATTATTTTTAGCGATGAATCGGAATTTGATGTTGTTTGTGGGGTGACCAGCGATCCCGGGGTATAAGAAACAAAAATAAATCATTTGATAAAGACTGTCTGAAGGAAAAAGTAAAGTTTCCATCAAGTTTAACCCTGCATCACTCGCGCTATGAGCATTTTGCTTATTTTTTATGAAAAACAACGATCATTTGGCATCGTCGGGGGAGATGCGCCTATCCGCACTTCTAGCTTACTTTATAACCGTACTCTTGAAGATGTGGTGACGTGGAATTTAATTAGTTCGCTATGACAAGAGCTATGGGACGTTTGCAATTGAGGTGAGACTTTTGCTCATCGTGTACCATTTTTTGATCTGGAGAGAGCATTTTGCTTATAGCGCGAGTGTCACTTTTACGATTGTTCCTGCATGTTTGATGAGAGGATAATTTTTATAAGATTGAATGGGGCAATTTTAACGATATATTGTTGTTTCAGAGTAAGACATGTACATCTGAAGCAAAAAAATTGCGGATCTAGGCCGTGAAATATACGAGAGAGCTTGTATGCATGAAGTGTCGGAGAGTGTTAGCTGGACTCTCGCCACAGAGCCAGCGGAAGAAACTATTTTGAACAATAATCAGTTGGATATAGAGAGCGATGATTCAAGTGAGTTCGGTGAACACAATACCAACTCAGAGCAGTCCGAACAAGAAAGTGTTAGTGATAATGAGTACAAAAAAATCAATATCACTAGTCAACATTGCTTCGTGGGTAAAGATGAAGTCACCCAATGGCTTGCTCATGCATTCTCACGACCAAAAATAAGAACTTTACGTAAAAATATTGTCACTCATCCCCCAGGCGTAAAGACAGAGGCACAAAATGCAAAGACTGAAAGGTAGTTGTTTATGACACCAGCGATGATAGAATATATTGTCGGATGTACAACCATCTACCTGAATAATCTGCGCCAAAAATTATAACCGTGAACGAGATTGTCGACCAACAGATGCCACAGAACTATATGCCTTTTTTGGACTTTTATACATGACCAGGGTGAAGAAAAAACAATATTTACAGATCCACAGAAGAATGCACCTTCTAGAGAGAGCCATCAGATTTGATGACATAAACAATCGACAAGAAAGAATGTCCGTTGACAACATCACCCGCATTCGGCAGCTTCTTGAGGAGTTGGAAAATGCCAAGAAAATTACCAAATTGGCGAATATTGCACAGTAGTCGAGATGCTGGAAAATCCAGCGAAAATGGAGTGAAAATATACGCACTGGTTGATGCAAGGATGTTCTACCTTCACAATATGGAGATCTAACCAGGAAAACAACTAAATGGACCATACATGCTAGATTATCATGCATTTGATGTGGTCCAGCGTATTGCATCTCGGATTCTAAACACTGCTAGGAATATCACAATAGATACATTTTTTACATCAATACCTTTGGCTGAATATATGCTTGATAAAAGAACTACTATAGTGGGAACATATAGAAAGAACAAAAGGGAGATTTCACCAAGGAGAAACCAGCTTTTAGTACCACGTTTGAACACCGCAAAGATACCTACAAACCAACACCCAACAAAAATGTTCTTTTGTTGTCTACTTTCCATTCAAATTAGTATCTTGATCCTGAATCTGGAGTTTTGTCAGAAGCTAGAAATAGTGACTTTTTATATCTGCACGAAGGGTGGAGTTGACGTAGTTGATGAGCTGAAGTCCAATTACTCAGTGTCCAGGTTCTGTTGCCGATAGCCCTTACCGATATTTTTTACAATACTGGATGTAGCCGGTATTAATTCTCATATTATCTACAAAAGTAATACGTCCAAAATGCTGGCACGCAGAATTTATTTGAAGTACTCAGCGCTGCATCCGATCAAACGACAGATGATTACTCGTCCATCGATTCGAACCTTACCACTGGATATTCGAACCCGAATCAGATAAATTTTGGGTATACCAGAAACAGATATCAATGCAAGCGTATCAGCAACAGGATTTTGTGGGCTGTCCCCAAGAAAAAAGAATAGAAGGACAAAAAAGCTGTGTAGCAAGTGCAATATCCCCATATGTAACTCACATGTCACATTTATTTGTTCTACATGCTCTAATTCGATACACAACTTGCACTAGGCAAGTGAATAATTCCTTTATTTTACCAAGTACACGGTTCCTGGTTTAGTTCTATATATTATGACACAATATTATTATTTATATAGGATAAATTTTATGTTGTCATTAAATAAATCTAACAGTCTATGTGTATTATTGAGAGAAATTGCATGTAAAAATGCCTTTAATATATCTTAACCAAAGTGTAAACTGTACGTGAGCAAAATGCTGACGCACGAGTGATGGTGTAACTTTTACATGCGCGAGTGATGCAAGGTTGTATGGGGAAGTATGTCTGTTTTTGGCGTTGGAAAACTTCACTTCATAGATGGAACTGTAAACGCAGCTAAATATCAAAATATCCTTAAAACCAGTTTGCTAGTGTCAATTACAATTTTATCACCTGATAAAAACTTTATTTTTCAACTAGACGAGGCGTCATGTCATACAGCCAAAACCATGAAAAATGGGTGCAGGATAATGATATTTCCGTCCTTGACTAGCCTTCCAGTAGTCCTGATATAAATATTATATAAACTGTATGGCACAAAATGGGGCAGCAGCAGCAGCAAGAAATGATCCACAACGAAACCTTTCTCATTTAGAGTTAAATTACAAAATATATTGGATTCTTTTAAGACGAAAACCTTGCAAGCCAGAATTAATGCTGTTATTAAGTCAACGGAAGACGTAACAAATGATTGAAATGATTCGTCCGAACATTTATGTGTCGGCCAAATATTGTTGTTATCAATATTAGTTTAGTTTTATAGTTTAATATCATATTATAGGGTGCTTCATCTTTTACTTTTTTTTTCTAATTGAAAAATCAACACGCTTTTTACGAGGTGAAATCGAATTTTTTTATTGATAACTGCAGGTTGGTTTATACCATTCATATATAAAAATAACATCAGGCATGTGTCCACCGCGGCTTCCTTTACAGGCCAACGTCGGCAAATCAAAATTTTCAATGACTTTTCCCAGAATAATCGGGTCTATGGCCGCAGTTTCAGTCCGAATATTGTCCGAGGACCATTCGCATACACTTTTCCTGTCAGAAATCCCCAAAGAAAATAGTCAAGAGGTGTTAAATCGCACGACTCGGGAGCCAACTGACATCTGAATTTCCTGAAATTATGCCGTCTTGAAATTTCGTGTGCAATAAGGCGATTGTCGGGCGAGATGTGTGAGCCGTTGCTCCGTCTTGATGAAACCAAAGATCGTCGGCACCAATACGATCCAATTGTGGCCACAAAAAGTCTGTTAACATGCTGCGATAACGTTCCCCGTTGACGGTAATGGTCTTTTCTTCGGCATCTTCAAGGAAGAATGGTCCAACGTTACCACCAGCCCATAGTCCGCACCAAACAGTCACTTTTTCAGGATGGAGAGGTTTTTAATAAAATTGGTGTGGATTTTCAGCCCCCCAGAATCTGAAATTTTTCTTATTTACGTACCCATTGAAGTGAAAATGAGCCTCATCAGAAAAGAGCACTTTGGCCGAAAAGCCGTCTTCTCTTTCCAGCATCCAATTAACAAAAACACGCCGCTGTTGGTGGTCTTCCGGCTTCAATTCTTGTGTTAGTTGGATTTTGTATGGATGGAGGTCTAAATCAATGTGTAGAATCCGGCCTAAAGTAGTCTCACTAATTCCCAGTTGTTGCGAACGGTGTCTAGTCAAGGTGGTTAGATCTTCTCGCACACTTTCACTCACTGCGGCTATGTTTTCACGAGTACGCGCTGGACGAGCATGTTGGTATAGTCTACGACCTTCAGCTGAATCCGTTTCCTCAAAACGATTAACAATCCAACGAATTCCTGGCTCTGTAGGGCATCCATGTCGACCAAAACTAGTGCGAAGTTTGCGAAAAGTATTTTTTATATTTCGACCGTTTTCGTAATAAGTTATAACCAAAATGCGTTGTTGTGTTGTAAACGAATCCATGACTATAAGTAGCATACCTTTGACGGTTCATTTATGCATACCACATGACTTTTGACTCGTGTGGTAACACATAAACTTATAGGTAAAAAAAAAGTAATAGTAGGCGCACCCGCACTTGATAATGATTTTGCTAATATGATGTCCAAGCAATATATTTCAATGCCTTTAAAGTAAAAAATTATTTTGTAATCTCAAAAAATAAAGAAACTTTGAGATAAAATCATATAATGTCCAAGCTTTTTTGTGATAGAGCTCGTAACCAAGGGTGTAGGGTGACCTAATCAGCCCCAGCCAAAGTATTATTATTGAACCGATATTAATACCTTTATCAATTCCGGTGGCAGCACAAAAACAGGTAGTTGAAAGGACTTGGTATGCCCTCCCGGAACAAAAGCCTGCTTCCATTTCCTCTCGCGCAATTAATCTTTTGAAAAGCCCCGGACTAATTCCTAGCGTCATCTCAAACAATCGCCTGCATGGCGAGGCGCCGTCTGGTTTGCTCTTTCAATGGGATTGAATGTTCCTATTAATCTGTGGTCTATATTATATCCACCTGACCTGAGGTAAATAAAGCTATCCACACAGTTGGTCATTCGGTAAAACGAGATACTATGGCTGTTTGTATGTTTATGAGATACATAATTCTTTTTCTTTTTTCTGCAGTCGTGGTAATTTATCTTTTTGCTATATTATAATAACGTACTAATAATAATAACAAATAATACGACATTTAATTAACACACACAAGCAAAATATGATAAATAGACGGATAGCAAAAAAATAGACAAGCTATGTCAAAACCGAGAAGTCGTGAGACATAAATTCATGGAAGTCAAGGAAGGCTCTTGATAACAAAGAACTGTTCATAAAAACACTAAAATCGTCAATATCTAAAGCATTTCTGGTTCTGGTGATTCTGTGATGTTTTATGTAGTAGTTTGACTAATTTCGAGTATTGTATGAATACGTTTTTTGATGGTTTGTATATGCATGAGAGTTAGTTTTGACATAAATCAGGCAGTAATGTAACCACAAGGCAGAGTCATGATCTTTAGTTTTATAGGAATCTCTTGTTATTTATATTCCTAATACACCTCCTCTGTAGAGTAAAAACTTTATACATATGTGGTGAATGATCCCATGCTAGGGTAACATATTATGTTTTACTATGACTATTTCCTTCGTCTTAATTTCTACGAATCACAAACGCGCAACTTTGAATTACAAATGGTTTCTAGATGGAAAAATTGTATGGCAGCACCTAACAGGAGTTTTTTCGAGCTTACTCGCGGCAAAACTTGATAACTGCTGTTACCAAAAATTACAATATCTAGGATAACAAGTAATTATGATCTCCTAGGACACCAGTAATCTGTTACACATGAAATAGTCTTGACAAATACCATTCGTGCATTTAATTTTTTCCTGTGAAAAAAATAGAAAAACAATGCAAAGTAATATTTTTTTTAAAAATCATTCAATTAGATGCCCTTATGACACGACTCATGAAAATATATGCGTGGTAACTGGATAACAAGATTTTTTTAGGCCAAAATTTTTTAGATTACTAATTAAATTATTAATTTTTGTTAATCATTTGCTAACATAATTGACCTGCTCATCCTAGTTTACACTAGCATTTATGTATAGGGTGTTTCAGAACTAAGGGATCAGGCTTCTAGGGGTTATTCAGTGTAACAGTAGGAAACATTTGAGTATAGTGACCCATATCCGGAAAAGTGTCACTACGTCACTACGGCCCTAAGACGCACTAAAATTTAGAAAGACGATGATTTGGCTAATGAGATTTCATGCATTTAATTTTTGCCTTTTGTACATGATATCATCACAACAATTGTTCAAGCTGAATACCCCGATTTATCGTCGCTAGATTTTTTCCTGTGGGGACATGTAAAGTCTTGGGCTTACGAAACTCCAGTAGAAATAGAGCAAGACTTAATTGGACGACTTACAGCAGCATTTGAAATCATTCAAAATGAGTATCAAATTTTTTGTCAACTCCGACGAAACCATGTGCTGCATTAGCGCTTCAGCTGTTAGCAACGGTGCTAGAGCCAAACGTTGATACAGCGTAAGATAAAGAAGAAGGTATCCACACAAGGAACTTACTCACGTTTTAGTCTTTACTGAAAATACATATATAAAATTGGTTCCATATGCCAGTGTAGTAAAAGTGTGTAGCTTCAATTTTAGAAATATCATCTCATTATTCATATACATAAGACATGGAGTCACCAATGGTATACATGCACACACTCTAGTGAATTTTTTTCTGAATTCTCCATCAACGTATAAAGATAACCTTGCCTATAAATGGAGCTTGTAAGGATCATAGTCAAGATAGATGATATCTCCCAACAACCCTCCTGAAAGGGTTTTAAGTGAAACACTTTCTTCAGCATAAGCATAAGAACTCTCCGGATATTTGGTCTAAGAACTACAATCGGTACATTCACCATTTTTGCAAATTAGGCAAACTCGCCCAAATTTTCTCGGAAACTTGACTAAACTTTTGATTTGGCATACTATAAGGTGTGGATGGGTACTTCTGGAGCTTCAGGATATTTTGTGCAAAAAACGCTCAGCTTTGACAACTTTCAAGTGAGCCACTTTTGCAGACAAAGTAATAACTTTTCGGGGAAATTAGTTTCGTGTCCCACAGCTTAAACATTTAAACGTTTCATAAATTCTGTACCTCCTCAGTACACATATAAATACAAAATCTACTGGTTTTTGAAATGATGAAACGGAACATCCTGTACATGTGTACGGTTTTGGGTTATCCTTTTTATAAGCTTTAATTAGGTATTAAATTTTTAGAGGATTACACCGCCAAAGTTTTGAGTTATTTGCTGTTTCTCAAAAATTACAATTCAAAATAAACAAAAACTACCTGATTCGTTTACGAATAATATGGTATTTTCTTCCTATTTCGAATTGTAATTTCTGTAAAACCGTGAATAACTCAAAAATTTAGTCAACATAAAGCCAGATTTTGGACAACATTAAAAGAAGAAATTGAAAAACCTACTTTATTCGCTTCACCTCTTACATAAATAAATTACCCCTATATAATCAGCTAAATATAAACAAGAAAAATCTCCAAAATGAATATAATCGTATATCACTTGAACGAAACCATAAATATCTCGGAATTTTTTTAGACTGCCATCTTTGTTCGTATGAACATATCCAATACATTAAAAAGAAGCTTAAGTTTCTATTATATAAATTCAGATATTACAGACAAATGTTCAATGAAACTCAGTTAAAAATGTTGTATCAAACATGAGTTGAATGCCACATAATTCATGGAATTATTATCTGGAGATCCACGAATAATAACCATCTAAATTATTTACAAGTAATACAAAAACTATCCAAAAAAAGAATTCATAACAAATCTTTACTAAATCCCTCCAAATCGCTGTTTATAGAATCAACACTTTTAGATGTAAAACAATTATTTTGGTTTAATGTTGTACTATAACTCCATAAAAACAAACATTCTACCATATATAAAAATTATGAATATGATACTAGAAATAAAAATAAAGAAATAATTATTGCAACACCAAAAGAAGAAATAATGTTGAAATCTTCTGCATACCTAGGTCCAAAATTATATCATAACTTGACAAAATATATTAGAAAAAACCAAATATCCTTATTAAAAATAGATTTATACGAGTGGCTTTTGAAAGCTGATATAAACATGATGTAATTTATAAGAAACTAACATGTATCTTTTCTTCATTGCTATGATCCAAAATTGATGTATCTACATATTACATTTATATTACATAGATTTTATCTTAAGTTTATGTTATCATTCGTTGAATTTGAATTACATACTAAAATTAGTCGAGTACCAAAGCATCAACATTGTAAGTTGCAGGACATTCTCTGACTAATTTTTCCATTTTTTAACCAGTACTTTTCTTATATTCTATTTATTGTAGATTCATTTACCCTTGGCTGTCTGTGCTACGGTCGAAAAAATAGTTATATTCTCTAGGCGCTGAAGAAAGAAACTAAACCCAAACAAATACACGCATATTGCTCGTGAGTGAGTGTTTAGGCGCAGGAGACATTACAGGACCGCATCAAGATATTATGGGTAGTCATCAAAAATTTCATACAAGATAATTATTATCTTTTACAGTAAATTTCAGTTAGAGATTCACAAATGAGTTAACAACACTTTTTAGTTATTAGTAAGTAAGCTGCGCGCACTCATTCAGAAGAGGAACTTGAATCTTCTGAATCGTTTAAATGAATTATTAGAGGTTCAATTTGGGTATCGATGACATTGTCCAAATCCCACATTTTGACCTCAACCTTCTCCCGAACGTGGCGGATACAGTTTTTCCATTCCTCTGCCGTAACTCTATTGACTGCGATGTGAAAGAGATTTTTAACATCAGAAAATTTATAAGTATTATTATTCAACGCCACGTATTGCTTTATGTTGGCCCAAATCAGCTCAATAGGGTTCAGCTCACAATGGTAGGGTGGCAGTCTCAAGACAGTTTTATTTTGTTTTTTGGCCATTTCGTCGATCATTTTAAAATCGTATTTGTATTTATGTCTATTGACTATACTTATCAATTCACCCTTGACCATTGTTTCATCAAAATCGATCTGTTTTGAGGCCAGCCATTGTTGTATGTTTGCTTTTTTAGTTGCCATTGTGGGAATTTTTTCTATTTTTCTAGAATGGTACGGGGCATTATCCAGTACAATAACAGCGTTATTCTCCAGCTTTAGTAACATTTTGGAGAACCAATTTTCAAAGGAATTGCCGTCCATCTCCTCATGATAGTCCCCTGACTTTTTTGATTCAAAGGCCCACAGTGCTTCGGGAACAAAGCCGTCTTCACTACCTACGTGACAAATGATCAGCCGTTTGCCTTTTCCTGGAAATAAATTATTCCTTACACTATGAATTGATTAAATTTGAAGGAATGAGGCAATTGAGTTCATTTAGCTGAATTTAAGTCACGGAATGCTGATCAAAAACTGAAAAACGTAGAAAATTGAAGTTTGCAACTTCTCAAAACCCATTCAAAGCAAATTGACTGCACCCAAAAATGATGATAAATTTCAAAATAACGCTTAAAAGAGGGTCGAAGTTTTTTTCCTAATGACTACACTGCGAATGCACCATTTTTGGAGAATATCACACATTATCTGCTATCACAGCATATTATTTGCCCGAATTTATCAAAATTAAATTGCCGGATAGATGAAGGAGCTTACCTGCACGATTTTTCAATCCAGCCGAAAGACCGTCTAGAAAAGCCTTGATGATGTTACTGATTTGTCGACCCAAACTTTCGCTTGAGTATGTCCAGCATTCACCCACGTTTCGTCCAAATAGTAAATTTTTCTTTTTTCATCGCGAAACTTCCGAATCTTCCTAAGGTATTCCCTTCTCCACACAACAATTTCTTCTTTCTCTATTAACATACTGTTTCTTCCCCGTTTCAAGAATCGAAAATTAAGTTCCTTCAAAAGTTTTCGGAATGTGGTTCTTTTAAATGATGGAAGATCCTCATCAGCATTAACTAATCTTAATATCTTATCTACTGTAGGTATCTCATTTCGGAAGAAAAAATTATGCACTTTCCTCCTGATGGCAGTTCTGTCAAAGTCATCTACTCCGTCCGTTATCCTTTTTCTTGCAGGATACGGTTTTGGCTCAGAAAGTGAGTGAGTGCTCCTATATTCCTTAATGATCCTATAAACACTGGACCGACATACTCCAGAAATATGTGCTACCTTACATATAACTTCGTCCACGACCAAATCGGGTTTTTCTTGAATTTGGTTTTTGTATATATTTAATATTATTTGTTTTTCATTTGCACTTAAATGTAGCTTCTTAGCCCTTTTTTTGGGTGGGGTTGCGCTGATGTCAACCACTTCGTCGGCTGTATCTGTGTCAGACATCGTATCTTAGGCAATATACAGGGTGTTCCATAATTATTGCGACAAAATGATAGGGGTTGTAGAGGGCATCAAAATGAACAATTTTTCCTTATAAACCCCTGTTCGGAAACATGCCGTTTGGGCTGCAGCAAGAAAAAAAGATCAGTTTCTTGAAACAGCTTACCTACAGTAATTGCTCAAAGTGTCCTCCACCTTGCTCAATACACACCTGTGCACGATTGTTCAATGATCGGCGAACTCTGTGGCATACCCCCGGTATGTCCTGAACATGTGCGGACGCGGCCATCACTCTTCCCAGTAGCTCTTGTTGGTTGGGAACAGGAGTTTCGTACACTAAAGCTTTCAGATAGCTCCAGATAAAATAATCCAGTGGAGTCAGGTCAAGTGACCGCGCAGGCCAAGGCACAGGGCCACCTCGGCCTATCCACCTATTTGGAAATTTGTCGTCCAAATACTGCCGCACTTGTAAAGAAAAGTGGGCTGGACCGCCATGGTGTTGAAACCACATGTTGGCTCTTATATTCAGTGGCACATTTTCTAATAGTTCCGGTAGCACATGCTGTAAGGATCGACCATAAGCATGCCCATCCAAACGTGGTGGAAGCAGATATGGCCCGATGATATGCTCGTCCACAATGCCGCACCAGATGTTAATTGAAAACTGATGTTGGTCTCTATGGATGGCTATGGCATGAGGGTTTTCTTCATCCCAAATGTGACTGTTACGGCTATTAAAATAACCGTCCTTTGTAAAACAGGACTCGTCAGTGAACAAAACGTAGCGACCAAAGTTTGGTTGCCTCAACTCCTGCTCCAGCCACCAACGACAAAAACGTCGACGCGGCAGATAGTCTGCTGGACCCATGGCTTGGACTTTTAAAAGGTGGTACGGGTGTACGATAACAAAAATGTAAACACAGCAGGCTTTTTCTACAAACCGGCGAGACCATGAAATGTGCTAGACAAACATTTTGCAGCTGGTGAATTTTTTGTTTCTCCTATGAGCTCTTAAGGTAAAATTTAACTGTAGTGTTCAAACGGCATATTTACGAACAGGGGTTTATAAGGCAAAATTGCATATTTTTATGCCCTCTACAACCCCTATCATTTTGTCGCAATAATTATGGAACACCCTGTATAAACAAAACGTTCCACTCGCGAAAAACGAGTATACGCTACTGAATGCGTAATGCGTATGCAATGCAATTCTGTGCGTGAATTAACTGTTAGATGCCTGTCGTGTCATCTACAATCACGTTTACAAGTCCAAACCTGTGCAGATTCGTAGAGCGCCGACGACTGCTAGTGACCTTGAATTTGTCTGTAGATCGATGTTACTCCAGTCAATTTAGGTTCAAAGTGGATGTTTTCTAAACCAATTTGTTGTTCCTACATCAAAAATATATCGATGATGTTTTGTACTGGGAGCTCATGAAAGATCAAGGTAACTTATTTTAACAGTCATCCTTTTTCTAGTCTCAAGATGACACGAAAAAGGGTCTGTGGATTCACTAGAAATACACTGCCGAGGATGTTTAGACCTAAAGTGACTGGAGTATATCCGTGGATGCTTTCGAGGGATCTGTTCACGTGCTGATCAGTGTTTACGTTTAATGTCTTTCTTCAGCGCCCAGAGTATAGTTAAGTCATTAAACCTTAGCGACCCATTAAAATTTATCTGTAGTGTTGTATTTTAAAATCCTTAAGTTTTGGTCCAGTTGGATGTAATGACCACGCACAGGTTATCCTTTAGTACTTCCTCTGACATACCATATTCTATTAGGATAATCTATAATTCACTCACATATATGGAAATTTAGCTCAAATTCATATAAATCACCTGTATGTTAATAAGAATAAAGAAAACTTACTGTGTTACGTCACCGTTAGTATATAGTATTTTCAGTTTTCTTTTGCGCCAGCACAAGGCCACCCTTCTGCGGGCTCTTTATTTATTCGTCCGCTATAAAATTCTATGTGTAATGGTTGTGTATTTTGGAGACAATAAATATTGCTATTACTATTACTACTACTACTACTATCAGTACCTTTAAAATATCTGTTGATCTCTATATGCGCTGTTAGTTACTATAATCTGACCCTCTTTGTGCCCAGAAGCCTGTCCTAATCTTATCTACCAAACTAGAAGCACTTGTAGCAGATGTATTTAATATAACAAGAAAAATACTATCACTTGTACTTTAAAGGAAAATCCGTCTTGCGATATGGTCTTTTAAAATATTGAGTAGTACTAGTATATCGTGTTTGAAAGTCACACAGAACACAATATCTCGTATTAGTACGAGTTACAGTTAAATTCACATGTGATTACTTCACCATACTTTTTTATGAAATGGAGCCGCGATAGGTGTAACGTGTACACATGTTCGTGCATTCACCTGTCAGGTAATAGTCACCAGTAATGGACTTAGGCCTCATTAAGCATGTTGACCGTCTTTAGTTCGTTTAACGGCAACAATTAATGTTTATTCAATATTACTCACTCTGATTCATTATTCTCGAACACCAGCTCTCCTTCAGCCCGGTCGTACTCCTTACCCTGCTTGGCCGTACCATCCTCCGTCCAATAAGGAATCACCACGCGCCCCCTAGCGCCTGATTTACGCATCACTCGCAACTCGTACGTGCCCACACTTTCGACCAGCTCGTGGTCCTGAGCCTCGAATTGGAACAACCCCCCGTGGTCATCGTCCAAAATGACCACGGTAGCCAAAGAGGGTGTGCCGAGGCTCCCTGGGGGTCGTTCGTTCATCAGGCGGACGTAAAAGTGTTCGTCAGGCTCGAATACGTCGTCGTCTATCACTTCTAGGGTAATCCTGGAAGAAAAACAGGTATAAATGAAAAAGGACGTCAAACAGATTGATATCGTACTTTTCACGCTATTCCGTCATCAATGATGATAACTGTATCATAATACATCAACCATTCACAAATATTGCTATGACGCTGGAGGCTCCAATTATTTGAAAAGTATTTCGATAGGAATCTTTGACTTTCCTTCCCTTCCTTTACTCCCCACGCCACTGGCGCAGGAAATATTGTAATAGTGAAAAATTACAATCATAATAATCAGTATTTTGGGTGTTATACATCCACATCACGAAAAATCATTACACTTATTTCCATCTGTCCGCTAATCCTTGGAAAGCCTATAATTTGAAAAGTCGGATAGGAATGAAATTATCACAATTATCGTTACTATACGTCATAAGTCAGTCCAGTAGCGGCGGAACTAGAGGTGAAAACAGAAAAATAAAAATCGTTCAATCTTTGTTTTCCTTCATGTTTATAGAGGCTCCTGATCATTATAGTAATAAAGTTTGTAGGGGATAAAAATTGAACATTAGGGGATGTAAGGAGTGAGAGAGGGTATGTCAAAATTTGTTAATGTTAGCATATTTATACACTCCCAACCAGGGTAATTATTTTCACCTAGACTGCACAGCATTGGCATCTACTCCAATATACTATAATAACTCAGAAATTTCTCCATTTTTTTTGAGAAGAATGTAAATATGGTTGCTTGTGTAGTGGAACTCCCTGGATATTTCATGATCTCATTGACTGGAGTTTCTTTTTAGACTCTTCCAAGGTTAGTCTTACCACCCAACGCCAACCTTTTGCCTTCCATTACCATCAGATAAGCCGGGAATATGATACTGCTTTTAGAGTCGATTGAATACGAGTACTACAAATGGCAAATCTGTGGTGACTTGAAAGTTGTTGCTCAAGTCCTGGGAATGGATTTGTGTTATACTAGGTACTGCTGTTTCCTGTGCTTCTAGGATAGTCAAGATAGCACATCTCGATACATAAGATACTTCAAGAAGTCTGAATCTCGGAGAAATTTTTTTCCCGGAATGGGCCTCTGGTAAATTCAAGTAATATTCTACTTCCTCCCTTGCATATTGGGCTGGAATTAATGGAGAACTTCGTGAAAGCTATCAACCAGAACGGAGAGGCTTTCAAATATCTTAGAGCGAAATTCCCACGATTTACTGAAGCAAAGGCTGAGGAGGGAATCTGTGAGGCCTCAAATACGCAAAATACTGAATGATTCTGCCTTTGATGAAATGTTAGTGCGGAAATGAAAAACACTTTTAAAGGTTTGGTACGAGAATTTCTAGATAACCTAGAAGATAACAACTACCAACAGTGCTGTATGATACTATTACTTTATTTAACACTATGTTTTCCTTTGGATTACCTTTTAATTTTGTTTCATTACAAATTACTCAGGCATTTTTTCCATCAAAAATAATTATTTCAAAGATGAGTTCACTAGGTTAGGATCAAATTACAGATCAATATGGCATATAAGGATTATCTTCAATCACCACAGTACTTGACGAAAGTCGATCCTTTTTTTATACTTTAACCAACACAAAGGCCTAAGGCCTAAAGACCCATGGGGTACCGTGGGGCTATAGGGGGATACAGGTGAAAGAGGGAACGCCACACGGACTCTGGCGAGGGAACACGTGTGCATGCAACATGCACACATTCTGGCCCCGCCTACGAGATCCGCCGGGTGGTACCTCCGCGTTCGACATTCAGAGACCGTCTACCACCTACGGACAAGCACAACATCCATAGCGAAGAGAAAAATTTCTCCTGGGACGGGATCCGAACCCGCACAGCGCATGGCGACTGATCAGGAGACCGAAGAGTCTACTACTGCGGCCACCGCTGCTGCCTCTTTTTGGTTATATAATAAAGAAGGAATAAAACGTCGCACATCCCAAACAACATAACGTATTTGGATAATATGATTTGGTGCGTGATCTTCAATCGATTGTCAATTCTTCTGCCATTTTTTCCAAAAAAAAAAAATCTCACAACCTGGCACCTACAAACATTATAGTCTTCCTTCCAATATCAGTACAGATATTATTGATATAACTCTAAGAAATTAATGATTCAACTAAAAAGCTGAAACCAAAGATGACATCAAGGCGAGATAAGATTCCTTCTTTTTTTAGTCAAAAATATTGTTCCTGGTATAATGACTACTGTGATCGTTTTATTCAACATCATGTTAGCTACATTAAGTATTCAAGATAAATGTAAAGAAAGCAGAGTGTGTCCCATCTACAAACTGGGTGACAGAGGTTCAATTATAAATGGTTTTATGAATGGTAGATCAACTGTCACCAACTTCGCGATTTTCACTCAGTATTTTGGATCGTCAGGGCCAGTTGGTGCAATGTATATGGATTTTTCAAAGGCATTTGATAAAGTTGATCGTAGGATATTTCTTGCCAAATTGAATTTGTTGCACTGACAACTCGATATCTTTATTAAAGTCCTATTTACATATTCGTCACATCATACAATGACTTTAAATCTTTTAGTATACAGCATCTTCAGGGGTACCAGAGGGTTCCAATTTGGGACCATTGCTTTTTTTGCTCTTTCTTAAAGAGATAAGTAGCAATATTCATTGTGAAACATTACTATTTACCGATGACTTAAAATTGTGCTTTGAAATCAACAGCTTAACTGATTGTGAGTACTTACAGTGTCAACTTTCCAAGTTGAAAAATTGGTGTCGATTGAATAAATTGCATCTAAATATCGCTAAATACAAAGTTCTTATATTTTGTCAACAACAACACAACAAATAGTAATTTACCCTTATAATACCGGTGGAAATGTAATCATTCGGCACGAACAGGTTTCTGATTTAAGCATGACATTTGATGGTAGGATATATTTTGACGATCACATTACTCAAATTGTAAATAGAGCTAATAGAAACATTATACTTTGCATATGTATGATCCAAATTGGAATATGCTTCGTTGGTTTGGAGTCCTTATTATAACTGTTATATAAATAAAATTGATCATGATCAAAAGTATCTGGTTGCGTATCGTTAGAAAGGTCCCAAGTTGCCTCCTTGAGTGAGAGAAGAAAACAACTCCCTGGTCTTCTTATATAAACTTTTGCATAGTATTGTTGATTCTTCAGAACTATTATTCCAGCTCCAATTTTTAAGTCCAAGGAACAATACTTTCTTTTATTTGCACCCGTGCAAATACCAAGTTGGATTTAAAATCATTTGTAACAGTCATTTGCATGAACTTCAGCAGAATATGCAGTATTTGAGATAATTGTATGGCAGCACCTTCAATAGCGTTATACATGTTATATTAAAGTTTCTTCATTCTCTTAAATTTAAACAAATTAGTTTTTGTATTGTTATGCCAGATTTTAATTATTTGTCCTGTAAATAGATTATAATAATTCTGTTTGGCAATAAATACTATTACTATTAAAAGCTATTTAAAAAAATGCAAACGAATAACGTTTTTCTCAACCTAAAATTAGTGAGATTTGACTGCTTAGAAACAGGAAACACATGGAAGAATTTTTTGTGGGCCGTTTCAAATAACGATGTTGCGGCGATTTTTTACACTTAGCCACATGTCAAACGTATCCTATTTTTTGTTCGGATCATTAAATTAACTACTCCTAAAGATGAAATATTGCTAAATCTGTGGCGTGGACGTAGCCAGTACCATCGCACTGGTCAACAATGACTACTATTCTAGGACAAACTTGGCATTGAGAAACGCGTTTTGAGAGTTAGCTTCAGCAGAGTCAAAGTCATTGAATGGACAAATTCAAACGACAAACAAAACAATTATTATTTGATAATATTAACAGTTGATAGATTGATGCACCGCTGAAGGTTTTAGTACTTTTAATCAAGAAAATGTATAAATTACGGGTATAATAGCTTAGAGTTTACAACAATTCCATCTGGGGGTGGAAACTACCCCTTCTATCCCCTCTTGTCGACGCGGATAATTTGTGGAAGTCAGAAGTACTTTTGTCATGATATCTATAACCACCTCTACCACAGATATTTCTCCAACACCTCAGTGCCATCGATACCAAGAGATCCAAACACATATTTTATTATACAATTATTTATTCATTACATATTAAACAACGCTACTGGAAATAACAATCGTTGGTGCGGATAATCCAAATACAATTTTCGATTAAATAACACTGTACCGTCGTTTAATATCTTTCCAGGTTTTGAAGGCCCTTGAATCAGTCTTCCATTCCCTTCCTACAGTCCGATGAATTATATGATTAGCTTCCCGGTTTCGTCACCCCCAACTAATACTTTACCCTTCGAAACTTCGAGACTTTAATTAGAAACAAAAACGATAAATCCGACAAGGTTTAATATCCCAACGAATAACCCCTCAGGTTTCAGTCAATCATCCAAAGGAGATGATGAGTTTTTAATAAGATCAATAAAAATTCAGCACCAATAACTTTCAAGTACACCGGGCGCCCCAGAAGAGAGTTGATATTTAGTATCATAATATAAATCAAAGGAAAATGTTTTTGAAGCAATATTTAAGATGGGTTTTAGATTTTACTAAGCCTGCGCCAAAAAGCGCGGGGGTCGTAAATTCAACGAATGAGAAGGCATCTTTGAAGTAAGCGATCTTGTAAAATGTCTCTCAAACTAGAGAATAATTATACGGTTTGTGTAAGATGAGCCTTTAATTCCCATACTGAATCAAGAAATATGCCATAAATCCCTACAAAAACTAATTTTTTGATCATATAATGCACCAATGGAAAATAAGCATTTCCGGCATACTCCAAGCATGGACACAACTCTGATTCAATATCCAGATTGAACATAACAGTGTTTCACTACATGATAAATTTTGAGAATGCTTAACAAACATCGAGTTAATAATAAAAAAAGGATGAAACGATAGTCATGAAGCCGACGTTTTAGACAATCCGCTAGGACGCACTTACTTTTGTGATAGATTGATACCCACAATACCCACCCTAACAGCGTTATCGTTCAGTCATTTTATACATTCCTAAAGATCGTAATATATTAAAAAATGTCCATTATTGTGTCCAAAAAAGGAGGAAAGCGTTATTCGGAATGATACAATATTGTAAAAAACAACAATATTGGAAAAAACAATCATTAGGCCGAAATCGACACGCTTTAGACGAGGTGAGACAATCCTAATGAAAAAAGGTAAACAAGCCTAAAGGAAGTGTGGGACAAACTTAACAAAAAACAGTGGCACAAACCCAACGTTGAAAAGTCGGACAAACCCAACGAAAAAAGATTGGGCAGGCGAAACGAAAAAAGTAGGACAAACCAAACCAAAAAAATGGGACAAACCTTACGAAATAAATGGGACAAACCAAACGAAAAAAATGGAACAAACCTAACGAAATACCCACCTACCCTAACAACGTTATCGTTCAGTCATTTTATACATTCCTAAAGATCGTAATATATTAAAAAATGTTCATTATTGTGTCCAAAAAAGGAGGAAAGCGTTATTCGGAATGATACAATATTGGAAAAAACAATCATTAGGCCGAAATCGACACGCTTTAGACGAGGTGAGACAATCCTAATGAAAAAAGTGAAACAAGCCTAAAGGAAGTGTGGGACAAACCTAACAAAAAACAGTGGGACTAACCCAATGTTGAAAAGTCGGACAAACCCAACGAAAAAAATTGGGCAGGCGAAACGAGAAAAATAGGACAAACCAAATGAAAAAAGTGGAAAAAACCTAACGAAATAAGTGGTACAAACCTAACGAAAAATTGGGACGAACCTAGCGAAAAACCTGGGATAAATAAAGAAAAAGTTGGACAAACCTAACGAAAAAAAGTAGGACAAACCCAATAAAAAAGGTGAGACATCCCCAATAAAATAAGTGAAACAAACCTAACGGAAGTGTGGGACAAACTTAACGAAAAACAGTGGGACAAACCTAACGAACGAAAGTTGGACAAACCTAACGAAAAGAAGTAGGACAAACGTAACGAAAAAAGTGAAACAAACCTAATGAAAAAAAGTGGGACAAGCCTAACGGAAAAAAATGGGACAAACCTGGAGAAAAAAATCGAAACAAACCTAACGAAAAACCTGGAATAAACCTAACGGAGATGTGGAACAAACCCAAGGAAAAAAGTAAGACCAACCAAACGAAAATATTAGGACAAACCTAACAAAAAACCTGGGATAAACCCAACGTAAGAGTGGGACAAACCTAACGAAAAAAAAGTAGGACAAACCTAACGAAAAATGTGATACAATCCAAATAAAAGAAGTGAAACAAACCTAACCGAAGTGTGGGACAAATCTAACGAAAAACAGTGGGACAAACCTAACGAAAGAAAGTCGGACAAACCTAACGAAAACAAGTAGGACAAACGTAACGAAAAAAAGTGGGACAAACCTAACGAAAAAGAGTGGGCAAGCCTAACAAAAAAGGGACAAACCTAAGGAAAAAAAGTCGGACAAATCTAATGAAAAGCCTGGGATAAACGGAAAAGTGGGACAAGATTAACGAAAAAGGTGAGACAATCCCAATAAAAAAAGTAAAACAGACTTAACGGAAGTGTGGGACAAACCTAATGAAAAAAAGTGTGACAAACCTAACGAAAAAAGTGAGACAAACCTAACGAAGGAAATTGGGACAAACCTGACGAAAAACCTGGGATAAACCTAACGGAGAAGTGACGGGTTAATAGTAAAATTGGGCGGTAGAGACAACTGCATTCTTTTATATACAACATTTTTAAGCTTCATCAGAACAACCTGTTAATAGGTTCGATCTTTTAAGATATAATGAGTTCTCGTAGAGAAAAAGCATAAAGCTTAATTTGTTACTGCAAAGGAGCCAATTTATATTACCTCCCATACAAACAATTTTAAAGGTTAACTTTCACAAACTAGTTGTATAGAAGTGTCGAAAGTACGTTACTCAGTCCTACTAGAAACATGATTCTTAGTTATGTTTCACAAATGTTTGCTGCTCAAAGACTTAGAAGTCTTCCGGCGTCCATACGAGATGTTATGAATAGACGATTACTTACACTACTTAAAACTTCATAAAAGTTTCATCATTTTGTGGTGACTTTGGTCGCCCGTCTTGAGTACATTCATTGTCAAATCAGTATCATCAAACTCCTAAACTCATGTTCTGATGAAGTAAATAGTTGGAGTGTATTTGACGATGCGCACCTCACATAATAGCTAGCAGCTTAAATACCAGGGCTCCGGCCAGTACTGGATGTACGCAATTAAATTCGATTATAATGGGAGGCCGAAGTCAGGCGGGTCTATCTGGCAGGCACATCGCGCGGCAGCATCTTGGAGGAGAGCTCTGAGGAGTAAATCCCGTTGGCGTAGCGGTAGAGAAGAGCTAGATCGCCGACGGCACTCCGGTGAAGAAGGGATCCGAGACTGTCTATCGATCAGTCGGACAGCCTTAGTCCGAACAACATCCAGCATGGATAATGTAGCCGGGGCGGCAGCACCCCAAATTTTAACAATAATCGGTGTTCTTGTGAAATTCACACACATTTAACTCAGTTTTCCCGCATGGCCGATTGAGTTCTTAAAAGCCAGGCTCAAACGTAGCTCCCTTGTCTATAAAATATTCAATTTTCTGGGACACCCTGTACCTTATCTATTTCGCCAATGTGAGCTTAAGTATAAGATAAACAGAAATATTCGAAACAATAAAAAACAGGACGTTTAATGAAGGAATCATGGGATAATGCAGCTATAAGCCAAGATTATATTCGCTCTTGGAGGGTCGATATGTCATTTTACGGGTTTCGAAGGAAATTAGATTTGATAGTCAAGGGATGAATCTCTATTAATGTGTAATATAGTCCAAGGCTTCCTTGCCTTATCTCACTATAATATGCAAATAGTTTATCATATTTCTCAGCGATTTGTTGTGGACTAACTACATTAGCCCTTGCTGGTGAGAATATGTTGATCAATGATTCAGTATACATAATAAATGAAAAGATCGTATCAAATCCAGTAGTATATGAATTTCTAAAAGCGGTAATAATTTGATAGTTTCTGTAGCGTGTGACTGAGATTGGGTGTTAAAGACTGGGCACTGGTCAGTTCTCCGCCTGACATAGAGGTGGCGCTCCAAAAGTTCTTAGCAGAGGTCTTTTCTCTCACGTTTTGAATAGTAAAGTTACGTTCTTATAGGAAGCTCAGCATATTCCAAAAAAACTAAGAATGTCAAATTGATTAAACATCTTCCAAATATTTGTATTGGATAAACATAGTGACAATATAACATATTTTTGTAATTTCCATATTTCATCATATCTTGAAAAGTGGCATTATGTCGGCTTTTTTGACATTATATAGTTTTTTGTGACATTATGTAGGTTTTTCTACAAAATGTCAACTTAGCACTAGCTGTTGTACAGTTGATGTGTACTCGTTCCGTAGCTGTCCTGATACTTCAGCTATCAATGTTTGGCTCTGATGTGATGCAACTATATGAAGCTGGAAGGAAACGGCAGTGCATAGATACATAGTGAGGATTTGTGTCCTAATAACACTTGTTGATGATAATTCAATTTTTTTCTTGTCTCAAACACACTTACTTGAGATGTATTCGAAGCTAAAAATTAGTTGCGCAACCTTTAAAGTGCATATGCAAATTGCTGAATTTGAGGAAAGGGAGCGATAAGAAAAGAAAACCCTTGGTTGGTGAAGTATATTAAAACTAACAGGTGAGAAAATAAGGTACATACAGGAATATTTATACGGCAAAAAGCTATTTCATTTCACAACAATTTTCATTTCCAGTCATTTAAATTTCTATGAAATTTATTTTAAGATGTCTAGTCGAAAATACAAATCAGCTTCTAGATGTAAGGCAGTGCGAAAATGTTTTGTATGTTATGGTCATTCCTAATTTTTCTGTAATGTGGCTTAATTACGCACAACGGGGGTGCGGTGCTGATTTCCCGTAAAGCTTTTCAATGTTTCTGCAACGCAAAAAACGAGGAAAAATCGTAACTTTGAACATAACCTCTCTTCAAAAATGACAACACAAAAATAACCTGTCTGGCACAGCTAATAGATATATTAGATAAATTTCATGGGCAGCATATTCAGTAATATTTTTCTCACAGAGCAAATATCACTGACTTTATAGGAGTGCACATGCCGACCAATACACACAATCATCCAGATGTGATCTTGTTACTCTGCTACTCAACCAGACATCTTCTCAGAGTATACTCTACAGTCTACAGACTATCTCGACCAACAAAGCATGATGGTTGGCAATTGACAAACTCGGTATGTACTATTTGCACACTAAGAATTATCTAGGCAGCAAGTTGACATTTAGAAAATGCGAGTAGCATTCAAGCAAGTTGTTTCACTATTTCCAATATCAGGTATTCTGCCATTGCTGGTCTCTAATGAAGACAGTTTTCCGTATTTTTCACCTTCCACAATCACGAATTACGTGTAGTGGGTAGTAAGGTAAGTAGCAAGGTTCATGTGCTAATAAATATTCACTTTCGTTTTTTCCATATTTAATTTAACCCTGTTTATTAACAATAACTGAGCAATTCACATCGCAACACAGATATTATTTTAGCCATGCTAAGCGTGAATACACCCAGTACGATTGGCTACTTGAATACCTCTCCAAATAAAAAATGCCGATGGCTTGTCACTTTGCTAGGCAATGGTATACAAATGAGCCAAAAGTATGCACTGAAGCTTCACGACTAACCTATTCGAATTCGTTGGTATAAACTGAGACGAGCTTAAAATTGCGTCAGGTTGTACATAGCGGACAGAAGCTAGCATCTAGAGATTTATTAAAATGGTAACCGTCGCAGTCACTGTCAAATTGAGTTACCGACTGTTTTTAATGTCTGGCGGAGCGATTCTATCGTTTTGTGAAACTCCTGGCAACGTTCCAGATAGTTTTTGACTCCGCGAGTTTTGTTTACCTTCGTATTCGTGAATCAAGTCTGCGTTATTCAAGTCATAATCACATTTTGTTGGATAAAGTTTTGCCTGTACTACTCACGTTATTTGAAATTTATCGCTTAGATAATAGCTGTGTTTTCCACTATTAAGGCAACGAATTCCGAATTCCCGAAACATTTGTTGGAGAATTTCATTACTGACGGCTTCAACTTGATAGCCTTTTTCAGTTTCCCCTGCTTATAAGTAAAAGCTAGGCATAATCATAAATAATGAACTCCTTAGAAATTGAAATAAGTCACACATTCATAGAGTTGCATTGGAGATAGCAGATTCACTGATATAATTTCATAACATTTAACTTGCAAAGGAGTGCTCTGAGGAGCAAAGCCCGTTGATATAGCGGTAGAAAAGAGGTAGTTTGCCGACGGCCCGTCAGTGCTAAAGGGTCTCGAGACTATCCGTTACAGAAGAGTCATCGATCGGTCGGACAGCCCTCCTTTGAACAGCATCTAGAACACCGAAAATCTGGCTAAATTCAATGCCTAGGTTATTGACACGATTTTTAGTTCAACAGAGTTTCATATCTAAGATTAACTTGTTTCTATGAGGACATGTCAAGGTCACTATAAGGTCATGACAAGGACATTTTCAATCACATGTCATTAAGGTTTTTCTGGTTACTAAGTCCGATACAGAGACTTATCAATTTTGCGGTTAAAAAGTAGTGTCGAACGAGAGAACGTTTAATTTTCCGGCATTCTGTTCATGATATAAATGTAAGATATTTAAAAAAATTAACTATGCCGCTTCATAGTAGTGCATTGTTTCAACGATCATTCTCATACAATGCTGTTAAACAATTTAATTCAATTCCCAACCAGTTCCTCAATCTTTCTCTTTCAAGTTTCAAAATACAATATAAGAAATATTTGCTAAATAGAAATCTGTACAAACTTTTTTTTCTAAATTACCTAAATTACCAGTGATCCGGGCTTAGACCAGGCGAAATAAATGGTTTTTTGTAAGAACTCGGCCATCCATCGATAAGCTTCAGAGCGCTTCCTGTCAGTCAAGGTACAGTACTGTGTTTAAGAAGCATTAAATTGTACCAGATTGTTGCATCCCCATGAGTGATAACCTCCAGGTCTCTCGTATGAGCCCGTCCAGAGCTCCTCCAGCTCACCGCCAGAGGTGGGCTTGTCGCTCTGAAATCCTGCACGTAGAGTGCTGTCATCATCAAAGCTTTGGATCAGATTTTTGTTCGATGAAATTTAGTATACCCAATGTCACTCGTACTGTCAAGGCAAATCTAGACACCTCGTTCGTCAAAATCCATCAAACTGTTTAAGCTGTATCCCGTGAAATAGAATTTCAAGGTTGAGTTTCTTCATTAAAATATGACATTTTGATTTTATAAAATCTTAATAGACCCAGTCGCACTGTCCAGACACGTCCAAAGACACCTCATACACCAAATTCCATCCAGCCCTTTAAGCTGTATCCCGTAGACTAGGCACTTTTAAGTTGAAATTTTCGATTGAAACCGTCATTTAGTCATTTAATAATAATAATAATAGTGATAATAAACGGCTTTATTGGCGGAGTTTAGCACAGCTATTCTTACACTCAACCTTTCTAAGGACTAAAGCTTAATGCTAATTTGACATACAAATATGGTATTTTTCATATACAGTAAACGACTGTATGTCTATGAATCTATCTAAAAGAACATAAGGGTAATTGATCACAGGGCATTTATTGATTGATCCTATGCTGAATTCCTAGAAGATGTTGTCTGAGATGTAGTTTGAAACGGATGTTAATTAGTATTTGATATATCAATATTCCTGCCATCGATGTTAAAGAAAGACACTGCATTATACGTGAAAGATCTATAAAAGAGTGATGTTACATACATAGGCATTGTAAAATGGTTTTGATGTCTTATATTGACATTATGTATACTTGACCTAGGGACCAGCTTTTCTACTCAATATATAGGATCCTTAGAATATAATATACGATTCAATGTTGTTAGGTAAAAATATTTGATCAGAGAATTGATATTAAGCCAGTGTAAAAGCCTGAAACTATTAGATATGTGGTCAAATTTACGTAAGTTACAGACAAAACGGCAACAGTTATTCTGCAATCTCTGCAGGCGCATTTGGGTCGAATAGTCCAGGAATGGATAAAAAAACCATAACTGATAATTGATAGAACTAAACTTTCAGCCAGCTTTTTCCTCGTCTTGAAGTTGATAATGTACTTATTGGCATACAGTACTCGCAGTTTCAAATATCACCTCTGAGATATTGTTTTAATGGATTGTTGGTAACGTAGCTTGTCATCTACGAGCCCCTTTCCACTTCAGTTGGCCCACTTCAAGATTTGTACCAAAATATGCCTTTATAAACTAAACATGTCGAAACTATTTACTTCTAAAACAATTTATTTTCATAAAAACATACACTCTAGTCGTAAAAAATACATATTTTAAATCACTTAGACCTATAACTAATAGAACATCTGAACAAATAAAAAATGTGCGAATAAATGCGCGAAGCTAACAAAGCAACAATTGAAAGATTACCATTGGGTAACATCACCTTTATCTTTTATTACGGCTGAAATTCTTTGGGGCATAGTGTTAACCAAGTTTTGACAAAAATTTGGTGTAAAACAATCCCGTATTTCTTGATGCTTTTATCTCAGTTCGGTGATTGTACGAGCAGGATGTTGTCGTAGAACCTTTTTCATTTCGTGCCACAAAGTTTCAATAGGTGTTAGATCTGGACTGCTAGAAACCCATTTCAAAAGTGGTACATTATTTTCCTCCATCCATTTTTTAGCCTTTTTTGAAGTATGGCACGCTGCACCATCATGCTGAAACACTAAATCTTCAAACATTCTTCCATCACTGGTAAAAGCGGTTCTTCTAAAATTGCCAAATATTTGTTTGTATCCACATTTCCATCAATAAAATTAAGTTTTCCTACTCCTTTTGATGACATACTGCCCCAGACCATAATGGATGCTGGAAATTTCACTTTTCTTCTCAGACAGTCAACATGGAATGCTTCATTTTTTTGCGAATAACTCTACTGCGACTGACACCAACACAAACTTCGAATCGGGCCTCATCACTCCATTGTATTGCACACCATTGTTGAGGTGTCCATTGTCTATATTCTTTAGCCCATCTAAGCCGATTTTTCTTTTGCAGTGGAGTTAATAGTGGCTTTTCTTTGGCCTATAAACAAGTTGTGCAACTTTAGGGTTTTTACTTCACTTTTTTATAAGAAAACTTACCTTGCAAGTGCCAAATCCCAGTTTGTGGGCCTCTCTATGATTTGTGGACCTCGAAATTCACCTTCCAACAGCGTCACTCCACAGACCACTTAATTGTAAATAATTGGCACGCCTGTTTTCCACGATTATTCTTCTTAATGCTCTTCGGTCGGCATTTGTGATATTACTTTTTTTCACATATCGTGGCTTAATATTAAATGAACCAGTTACGTTATATCTTCTAACAATATTTCTCACACTGTACCGCGATAAGTCTAACAAAATTGCAATTTCTGAGTTTGATATCCCAGAATTAAAAAATTTAATTATCAGTAACCGAATTTTCTCACTAATAACCTTTCCTCTACCCATTTTGAAAACCTTAACTACCCAAAACTATTTTAAACGTATTCTGACAGCTGTTATTAATAAAAACAATTGGCATGGCTTTTATTTTTCACAGCCACCTATGCGTTATAGACTTATTTTGCATTGAAACGAAAATAGGTTGATATGCTGTAATTGCAACATGTGCTATTTTTATGCTGTAAATTTGATTAGGGAGTGATAAAGTTGGTGTTTTCTACTATACATATTATCAAAATATTCATTGTTAATATTTTAAACCTATTACATTTTTATTATTTGTGTTTGATAAGAAAAAATTAAGATTTCAATAGTTGGGCCAACTGAAGAGGAAAGGGGCTCGTATGATCAAACCAAGTATCTTACAGCTAGTTGAAAAATAAAGTTGTTATTCATTCAAGAAGAGGGTCAGACTGTTGCTCAAGTTTTCTCGCTTGTGATTAGAACAGAAAAGCAAAAGTTTCGTTTTATCAGGATTTAGTTTCAAATTGTGTTCTTTACAATTGTCAGATACTGTTCGTAAGTCAGTGTTGATTAAATCATTTGCCTGTTCAAAATGAAACAGAAGCTGCGTGTCATCAGCATAAGATTGAATGTGTGAGTACTGTACGGATTTCAAGATATCAGCTGTGTATATAATAAATAACAACGGTCCTAAAACAGAACCTTGAGAAACTCCTGATATTATTGTTGTTATCTCAGATCTTTTGTTATGTAGAACAACGCTTTGCTTACGAAGACCTAAGTAATTGCAAAATAAGCTCAACGCTGTATGGTCAAGGCCATAATGATACAGTTTTGCGCACATAAGTGAATGGTCAATGGTGTCAAAGGCTTTTGAAAAATCCAATAATAATTAATACATATAACCAGTGTCACTCCCGCTGTCAAGACAAATCTAGAAAAGTTTTTCATGATGTACATGTCATGTAATATACAAAAAATATAATATCTCATTTTGAAAATTTTGGTGAAGTATTGATAAACTTTTATTAGTAAGTAGTTTCGGATAGTTTTGATACCTCCAAATTACCTATAAACAAATAACGCAAAATTATAGCTTTGGCACGTAAATGATGTCGCTGAAAATAATCTCTAGTATGCAGTATAAATACCAGACTCTATTAATTACATAGAAGAAGCGATTTTTAGTAAATTATGCAACGATTTGACCCACTTCTTAGCTACGTAAATAGAACGTGGAGGTTAATAGAAAGTATGGCGAAAACAAGATTATTGTGGAGCGCCTTCATAAGCCTACAGATTACCCTATTCATCGAGTTTATCCAAAGCTGATTTCAAATTAGCTGCTTCATACACGCGCAAATATAGCTTTTTATGGATGAAGGTCAACGATGTGAGAGCTCTCTTAAGGTACGGCTCTACTGCCGACAATATATTCGTACCTAACTACTGGCTATGTGAAGCATTAGACACTATGTTAGTGTAGTACCACAGTTCATCGACGGGAGAAAATTGGCGTCAAGTAGATTGATTCCACGCAATTCTGTATCAATTGTGTTATAATGATTGTATCACATATTGTCCATAAACATAGATACTTAGGACTCCGTTTCCTACCCGAACTGAACCACATATGTACCGGGTGCGCCATCTTTTATGTCGGTATCGAAACATCGAATGACTTTTATATTTACCAACCGAGTGATTTGGCTATACGTTTTTCTGAAACGTTAATTTACTACAATTTTAGTTATGAATCGCATTACACCGAAACAACGCGCCCAAATAGTCACAATGTACATTGTGAATCGTAGTTCAGTTGTGTTAACGCATATCGTCGAAAATATCGTGGCAAACAGTCTGACAACATTATCCGTCGTTTGTTTTCAAATTTTTTTGAGTACAGAAAAGTGGGAGATCGTCAACATACCGGTCATAAACGACCAAGGCGTTCCAATGAATTGGTTGAAGCGGTCAGAGACAGCGTTGCCCAGAACCCAAAAGTGTCGTATCGTCACCGCGCTCAGCATTTTGGCATCAGTGGAGCCACGTTGCGGCGAATTTTGAAGGATGATTTGCATTTGTTTCCTTATAAGGTGCAGCTAACACAAAAAATATTGTCAACTGACCGACGAGGCCCATTTCACGCTCTCTGACGACGTTAATAAGCAAAACTACCGTATTTGGGGGACGAAAAATCCATATGAGATCCACGAAATGCCGTTGCATGACCAGAAAATGACTGCTTAGGCCGTCGTTTGCGCCAAAACCGTCATTGGGCGACTTTTCTTCAACGAAAACGAATGCGTGAAAAAGGTCTGGTTACTGGTTTCAACAAGACGGTGCGCCATACCACACTGCAAATGAAACAATCCAGTTTCTGCAACAAAAATTCGCTGGACGTCTAATGTCAAAAGGAGGTGATATTGACTGGCCACCCAGGTCTCCAGATTTGACCCCACCGGACTTCTTCTTGTGGGGTTATTTGGAACGTCAAGTGTACGGCAGCAAGCCCCAGACCACTAAAGAACTCAAGGCAAACATTCGTACCGCAATCGCCGCTATACCACCAGAGATGCTCGAAAAAGTAACGGAAAACGCAGCAAAACGGGCCCCTTTTTTGTTTTGGCCAATAAACGTGGCCGCTTGATAGATGTTGTGTTCAAAAACTAGTCCCAATAAATTTTAAAGGACCATATTTAATAAAAATACCCGATATATAGAAATCACTTTTTCGTTTTCAAAGTTATTTCATGTTTACATACCGACATAAAAGATGGCGCACCCGTTATATGTTTAAATTTTTGTTTATTGTGCGACGTTCCTGCCACTATTGTGGTCTTTTCAAGTACAATTGATAATTCTGTGACAATGTATTTTGTTTATCTGTCTTCCAGGTGACATTTCGTTTCTTTTTCACATTCCCATACAGTGAATTACTATACTGAACGGTCCTGTAACATGCTGAGATTGAGAGACTTAATGCTTGAGGATATGGTTTAGATACCATCAATAATCGGCGAATACCATAATTTATAAAAAAAAGTCTCACACGTTTCCAATAAATGCTCATCTGAACTCCCTCCTGTACCTCTAAATCTGAGTTATTTAGTGCAACGTTGCCAGTGTGAGAAGAAATCAAATTTGGCAATTTTGTGAGATTACGTTTCTTGGTTATTTGAGAATGGGGTTCTCCTCGTCATATGTTCCTCGAAAATATTTTGTCATTTACTCTTTTTGCGATTTTGATTGGAAAAATTATAACAATGACAACGCGTCTATTCAAAAATGTCTCAAAGTATATCTATAATTCCTAAAGTTGTATATAATTAGCGTTACTAGATGAGATGACCAAAATATCTGAGCAAAATTTCAAAAAGTCGGGATTTTGATATTATGATGGATACAAATGAATATTCCAAATCAAGAAGTTATTTTCTGCTATTAAAATTGAGGTTATTACAACGAAATACTTTTTTGGACAAGTTATGAGATTACAGATGGAACATATGAAATAAAAATATGACAACTAAAATATACTTATTTTTTACTTTTACACAAGTTTTTGGCACCAGTTTGGTGCTCTTTGCCGTATTAACAAATGTTTTAAAATTTAAACAATTTTCATCAGTTTAATCCTAATAGTAGTTCGGCCTTGATTGAATCTATTGTCATTCTATTTCTATCTTTGGTATACAAGTTATTTAATAAACTGAACACCATTTCATAATAAGCATTGCTTGTTTGGATCGTAATTCTAAATTTGTCGGGACAATTTTTATTGAGCTGGTACTCTTTACATCATATGAAATGTCGGGACAATCTCGACGAATCCCGACCATCTGATAATTCTATAAACAACTGCTAAAAAAGCAGCTGGTGGAAGATATTCCAAAAATGTCCTCATCGCAATTATTATCGAAACTTAACTAATGTAGGAATTTATTTAGGCACATTATTTTTAAGCTTACGAATTCCACGAGTCAACCTGCTTTCTATCATTTTAAAGGACAGACAACTGAATGCAGATGTGTATGTCAAAATATCAAATAAAAAACATATTTTAAACTCGAAAAAGTTTCATTTATAGGAGTAGTATTTGCGAGATATAGAATTTCTTCAGTATATTTATACGCCAAAACAGGCGATTCCGCTCGCGCGGAAGTTGTGAAGTATAGGTCATACAACTTTATTGTTTTGAAAGAGATTATTTTTGGAGAAAGAAATGCGATATCAAAAGTAATTAAGTATTTGCTTTGTAATAGATATTCTTTATTCAACGTTTCATTTCAATCATATACACATATTCCTATACATATCGGGACGTTGCCATATGCAAGAAACATAAAAAAATTAACGAAAATACGCACAGTCTTTGAAAACAAACATTCAAGGAAAACCTATTATACAGTAAAATCTTTCAGAACGTTCATATTCATGATCATTTTCAGTCCCATTTCGTTCATCTACATCCAAAAACTAGGGTCTGAAATGATGTTTTCATCAAAAACGGCTTTTGTAACTAAGCTAGAGAATTACCGTTCCCCAAAACGTCAGTACTGAATCTTAGCCTCACTCTTTAGTAAACTTAAATTCAAAGTTTTACAACAATACGTGCAGTGTTCTCACTACAGTGAATTTTTACGTGTCACCAAGTCATTAGAAAAGTGGGACTCAACCGAGTGCCATAATTTATTACAACTTTCAGAGACAATTATCGCAACAAGAATGCCTTGCTAAGTTACTGTCTATTTTCGGCGACGAAGCGCCACATCAGTCGACAATTTCCCGTTGGTATGGAGAATTCAAACGTGGACCGGTGAGTCTTAGCGACGATCCCAGGGTGGATGTACCATAAACGGCAGTCACCCAGGAAAACGTCGATGCTGTGCGCAAACTCATCATTGAAGATACGTAGACATGTGAAATATCGCGAGATTGAGGCATCTTTGAAGATCTCAAAGACCTCAATTCAAAAAATTTTACATGAAGACTTAGGGGTAAGAAAATTGTCGATGGAAGAGCAGAAAGCAGCCAGGGTTAATTGGTGTCAAAGAACGCTTGACCGTTTCAATTCCGGAAACTCAAAAAGTGTGTACAGCATTGTTAGTGGTGATGAATAGTGGATTTACTGTTATGAACCAGAAAATAAACGACTGTCGGCTGTTTGGGTGTTCCAAGGTGAAGAAAGGCCAACAAATGTCATCCGTTCTCGTAGTGCTTCGAAAAAGATGGTCGCGACATTTGTGTCAAAAGCCGTATTGCAACAGTTCCTCTTAATGAGTAAAGAATTGTTTCTGCGGATTGGTATAGCACCATTTGTTTGCCAAAAGTCATCACCGGGCTTCGAAAAATCAACCCCGAAAGAATAATCATCCTCCACCAAGACAATGCAAGCTCGCACACAGCCCAAAAACAAGGCAGTATTTATCGGAAGAAAACGTGAAATTATTGGACCATCCTCCATATAGTCCCGATCTAAGTCCTAACGATTTCTTTACTTTCCCGAAAATTAAAAACAGACTGCGTGGTCAAAGGTTTCAGTCACCAGAAGAAGCAGTTGATGCATTCAAAAATGCCGTTTTGGATCTGCCGGCAAACCAGTGGAATAAGTGCTTCGAAAATTGGTTCGAGCGCATGCAGATATTTATTAATCTTCATGGAGCATACTTCAAAAAACGGTAAAGTCATTTAAAACTACATACCGTGTTGTTTTATTTCCATATGCAAAACTTAAATACATCCCTCGTATATAGATAGGTCCATACCTTAATGTCAAAAACAATTTTTCAGCGACACTTAAAATTCTATGCATTGACTTTTTTCCAATTCTGGCTTCGACACTCATTCTGGTATGCTCAAAAAAAGTTCTGGATACATTCGCTATTTGTCGTACTTCTTGTGGAATTTTCCACCTCTACCCCGATTCCTATTTAACTCACTTCCTCCACAATCTCTTCCGTATATTGTCTTGAACCAAAAAACTATTACTTTCTAAGCACTATCGAGATAGTGTTGATGAAGGCATTTTTCTCTCGGCCTAAGCTAATCGTGGCAGCAAACGTGACTGCCCGTGGCCGGCTAAAGGTCTATTCACACTCAGCTGTGACGTGACAGTGTCGTGACGTGCCAGTGATTTTCGCTGACGTGAGCTCGCAGTGTTTTCAGTTCACACCGGTCAGTATTTTTCTCCGTGCTCTGACAGTGTAGTTGTGTTCACGTGAGGTCGAAATGGCAAAATTTTCAGAGGATGAACTTGTAATTATTATATTAATTCTGGATGAAAAAAAAAGAAGAAACGAGAAGAAAACGGAAGTCATGTATTTTGCATTTGACTGGTTCTACAACATGGGATGTGCGCGCACAAATTCAAGTTTTTCATCATTCATGTTTTTGACCAATTATATCAAAATATTCACGAAACTATATATTTTATATATATATTTATACATAAAAACACGGCCGTGAAAATCGAAAAATATCGTTGCAAAACAATGCGATGATCACGGTACCGCGTCGTCGAGCGCACTGAGAACACGGTCACTTCCACGTGCCTGACTAGTGTGAATCAGTAAATCCAAATTTCAGGGAGAATCTTATTAGTTTTTCCGGGGGAATCACGTGCCGGTCACAGCACTGTCACGTCACGCTGAGTATGAATAGGCATTTAGAGTCCTTCGTGACTTCTGAAACACACCCTGTAACAATGAACCATGATTGAGCGACTAGATGCACCCATTAAAATAAAAATTCCAACCCTAAAGGCGGATGCAGAAAAGCAATTTCCGTGTACCGCCCGATATAAATGATGCGCCTGAGGAAGCCAGGCTTTTCCCTTTTGGCGTGAAAAGGGTTTTAAAGATTTGCAGATGATGTACGTATAAAAAAGCCTCGAAACGACGATTTAGACAGAAATGGACGAGGAAATGTTTTATTTACAGAGGCGTGAAAGAAATAAAACATTCATAAATTGTGTGAATGTGGAAATACATTTGGTTGCTTTCTGCTTCAAACACTGCAGCTATTATACAATAAAATATGAAAGCATGAAATTTGACTATAGAGCAGGGGTCTCCAACCTTTTCAGTGTGTTGAGCTACTCTGATAATTTCGGAACAAACAGTGAACTACCTAGTCGTAAGCAGTGTAAGCCAACTTAAATGAAATGATACACAGTTGTTTGCGACATACATGTGTTTATTTTACTAATACTAATATATAGGGTGTTACAGTTTATTGTTGCATAACTTTAAGATTCGATGGAAATTTTAAAATTAATGCATAAAGTCTATATAAACATGGGTCGAAAAATGCGGGTCTTCCGAAATACAGGGTGTTTAAATTTACTTTTTAAAATAGTTTTTTTAAATATTTCGAGCAATATTTGATGTATAACAGTGAAAATTGGTGTACAAGGGTTTTTTGGTACGAAAAAACGAACCATGGGCATATTTTTACTGTAGCCGCTAGAGGGCGCTCTCTACTGTACCTGTAGTGTATTAAAATGACCGAAAAATTTCTCTTGGTGCAATTTTTTGCTTTTTGAATAAAAACTGATTCTTCGCACTTTTCTGCATAAAAAATCTCTCATGTGAGTTTTCGTTATAGTTAGCCGTTTTTGAATTATTTCGATTTTTAGGGTTCGATGCATTTTTAATTATTTATTTATAATATTTTTTTACATTTTCGATTTGGGCATTACAAGTAATTAAGATAATCGTTTAGATTGTGTTTTTAAACACAGCAATAATTCCTAACTCCAAATAAACACAAAAAAACAGAATATTAATTTGTTTAATTTTCCAAGATTATTTTTAACAAATTAAATTAATTATTTACAACTAAAATGCTATTGTATAGTTAGGACAAACAAACAAAATCTAAAGTAGTTGCTCGAAATGTAAACCCAATTGTTCAATACACAATTCACATCTACGTATGATCGAACGTAGTATAGCTTTATTCAAATAAGGCCTTATTTCATCACATGCATTCCTGATTCTGTCTGTTAGCATATCTCTTGTGGTTACGGGAGTCTGGTACACTTTTTATTTTAGAAATCCCCACACAAAGAAATCTAATGGATTTAGGTCAGGGGATCGTGGAGGCCAGGCGACTGGTCCTCCACGGCCGATCCATCTTTCTGTATAATTTTCGTCCAGCCAGTTTCTAACTATTCTCGAATAATGAGCTGGACAACCATCAAGCTGGAACCAGGCCAATCTTCTTAAATCTAACATAACATCATCCCACATATTTGCATGTTCAGCCTTTAAAAATTCCAAGAAGGTCGCAGCATTGAACCTTGAAGGCAAAAGGTAGGGCCCAAATAGTCGATTACGGTAGATACCAATCCACACATTCATACTAAATTCATGCTGAAAATTTCTTTCCCGAACTGCATGCGGATTTTCATGCGACCAAATATGTTGATTATGAAAATTTACCACTCCACGTCTAGTGAAGCATGATTCATCGGTCCATAAAACGTTACTTAAAAACTCCCTATTATTATCAGTTCTATCAAGAATCCACTGACAAAATGTGATTCTTCGTTCTCCGTCCCCTGGCTGTAGTCCTTGCACAGGTTGCAAATGGTAAGGACGTCTATGGTCATTTCTAAGAACACGGTGAACGGCTTGCTAAAATTCCCAAGGCACCAGAAACACTTGTGGTCGGATCTCTATCAAACTCACGCAGAATCATACGGGTAAATTTGCGCTGACGAACATTTATGTTTTGATCCCTTTGGAGATTTCCAAAACCATTTTCAATTATTTGGCGATGCACTCTTACAAATACTGAGCGAGTTGGATGTCGTCTGTTTGGAAATCTTCGTGCGTATTATCTAGCTGCTTCTGCTGCGTTTCCATTTACAAAGCCATACACAAAATGAATATCCGCTAACTCTTGATTGGCGAATAAAAATGGCATTTTTATAAAACTTACAAAAAAAAACAGGTAAAAGAAACTAAATTTCGTGCATTCACAATTGCAAAAAAACGTTTCAGGTTTCAACAGACAACAAAACTAACTGTCAACTAATTGACGTTTAACCTTATTCTGCTTTCCATTTCAATAATATTTGCAGGCACAGCCTACTTCTAAAAATTATCGAGATACTGACTTTTTAACGTTATTTTATCATAAATAATTAAAAATGCATCAAACCTTAAAAATCGAAATACCTCAAAAACGGCTAACTATAACGAAAACTCACAAGAGAGCTTTTTTATGTTGAAAAGTGCGATGAATCAGTCTTTTTATTCAAAAAGCAAAAAATGGCACTAAGAAAAAATTTTCGGTCATTTTAATACACTACAGGTACAGTAGAGAGCGCCCTCTAGCGGCTACAGTAAAACTATGCCCATGGTTCGTTTTGTCGTACCAAAAAACCCTTGTATACCAATTTTCACTTTTATACATCAAATATTGTTCGAAATATTTAAAAAAAACTATTTTAGAAAGTAAATTTAAACACCCTGTATATTTCGGAAGCCACGCATTTTTCGACCCATGTTTATATAGACTTTATGCATTAATTTTAAAAGTTCTATCGAATCTTAAAGTTATGCACCAATAAACTGAAACACCCAAATAAACTTAAATAAATTAATAACTAGGACATACTACATAACTAAATCCATCCATATTTGAAAAATAAACAAAATTTTTCGTCAGCTACAATGGAATGTCACATACGATTTAATAAAGGTAACTAAAAATAAAAAAGCAACGCCCTATATTAAACAAGAACATGTCTTGATAAAAAATGCGCCTTCAATGAGAAGCCTGACACGCAGACTCACATCAATTTTTTTTAATGTTTGGAGTATAATTTGATACCGCCATTCGAATAAAATTATCCAAATGTTCATCTGTAAGTCGATTACGGTATTTGTTTTTAATAAACTTCATATTTTAAAAAGCAGATTCACACAAATATACGTAGGTTGAACTAAATAGAGATTTCGCTTTCAAGGCAACGCGACATAAAACTCAATATTTATCTTTACTTACTGAAGACCAGATACATTTTGTATTTGAGACTGATGATTTTAAAGCTGAATCATTTGGAAACGCAATCACTTCCATTTCTGTCATAAAAAGCTGCAAACTGTGAGATATCAACTACCATGAAAGGTGAAACAACAAATTGCGCCACTATAGCACTTTCGTTGAAATCCTTGAAATGATTTTTGAAGTTATCCTTCAAGTTAGAGACTATTTCTACATCACATTGACTGTCATATGGTTCTAATGGACTTTGAGATATCTTTTCTGAAAGAACGGGAAAATGCCTGGTATCGCTATCGATTAAGTTTTTTGATAAACGCTTTTATATCAGAAATCATTTCTACTAGTTCTCTATCTCTTCCCTGAAGCTGCAAATTAAGTTCATTTAATTTTTCTGTAATATCCACAAGAAAACCAAAATTTCTAAGCCAGATTGAATTTTCCAGATCCGGAATGGGTTCATCACGTTGATTCAAAAATTGAACTATGGCAGAAATGTATCATTAAAACGTTTCAGCACCCGTCCCCTACTTAACCATCGGACTTTAGGGTGAAGAAGTAGTTCCCCGTATTGACAGTCAATTTCATCACGGGCCAAGGTTTTGAATAATCTTCTTCGCTTGAGCTCTAATCTTCACAATTTTACCACCAATTCCATAACGTTATTTAGTTTCAGAAAATGTCCACATAATGCTTGCTGATGGATAATGCAGTGGTAACAGGAAAATTGCGGAAAACTTTCATCTTTACGACATAACCCCACGAGACCCTTATCGCGACGCACCGTAGCTGGAGCGCCATCGATATTGGAATTTTCTCAGAAGAAATAATATTATTGAAAGAAGACAACAAGCCCTGCCCAGTGGTCTGTAACATTTTAGTGGGTCAAACTTCAAAAGATCTTCTTCACTCGTTAAATTACTAAAAACCATCCTGACGAACACGGCCATCTGAAGGTGTCAACGATATCTGTGGATTCATCCAGCTGCAGTGAAAAATAGTCACAGTTATCGATGTCATTGCTTAACTGTAAGACTATATCATTGCTCATTACCTCAACTCATCTCATCACTGTATTAGCAGACAGATGCATATATTTTATAGCAGATAATATCTTGACTTTATTTCTAAAGTAAATAATGAGTCTGGAGCTTCTAAAATCACGTGTTTTATCATTTCCTCGTCTTCATCAGGTTTCTCCTATTGTGTAATTACCTGGGACACCCAGTATGATGCTTCAGTTGCAGCCTTACTTTTGTCGTTGTTTTTAAAAACATTGACTGATTTTTTAATTGTTTCAGTTTTTCCGTTCTGGTTGCAGAACGTAATGGGAATGATTTTTCAAAGTTCGAATGTACTGTTTTATAGTGTCACTCGATATTCTCTTCTTAGCAAATAAAACAGTTGCATGACATAACAAACATACATTTCTACCTTTAACTTCTGTAAAGAAATATTGTTCTTCCCATTCCGAATGGAAATGGTATGTCTTTATCCTCTTACTACTGCTCATAATGTTTTTAATTGCACGCTAACTCTAACCCAACCGCTGGACTTTGTGCCGTTCAGTTTTAAACTGAGCGCACTGTCGCCGCACCTTGCGTATTTATTCCGTTCACAGTAATCGAGATCGTTCTCGAACAGATCGCTAACCGCAGTGTTGTCGCTGCTTGTGTTTATTATGAGAATTTACAAATTTTAAGAAAGCTTCTATGGTTTTTACACCTTTTTAAAATATGTTGTGAGCCACCAGAATTGCCTTTGCGAGCTACCGGTAGCTAGGGAATGACAGGTTGACGACCACTGCTATATAGCATCGTCGTATATATCGTATATTTTTTGTTTGAGTAGGATACTGTTTCTAACATATTTGTATATTTTGAGCTAATTTTTAACATATAACCTTAATTGGTATATTTTTTGTCGAAATTTTTTTTTTCATATTGTGTAGCCCTGAGGAAGACATTAAATAAAATTCTAAACGTCGGATTTATATGAATGAAATGCATCATTGATCATAATTGGGCACTATACCGCAAAGTTAAGACAAGATTAAGACAAAACATTACAGCATTATTACGAGACCAGTTATTACCTATTCAATTACGGCTTGATGCCGCCCCTTACCCTCAGGCGAAGTACAGACGTTAGACACTTCATAGAGGCCTTAAAATTTGTGCTTAACTCCTCCACGGCCTACTGGTCTTCCGGGATGACGTTCTGATTTTCACCACGATAGTTACTGGTAGTCTACGATATTTTATCATCAATAAAATGATAGCCTACAAAATAACGCAGATAGTGGAACATCAGGTATAGTTACACGTACCTTATGGAGACGTTCAAGATGTGTTATACCTACGATAATCGGCTGTGTATACTCATAATAGCATACTGCATGCCATTTGGAGGATCGTTCTGTATGCATTAGCACGCATTCAATCAAATAAACGATTTCATAATAAAAAGATAAACTTGGCCGCAGACGATTAAATGAGAAAATTAAACTACGAGTAAGCCCCCATGCTTGTTTGACCAATAAAAACCACATTCTGTACCCCAGAGCCAGACTAGATTAAGTCCATTTTTCTCAAAAATGAGTTTAATATGTTAAGCTTATGACAATATTGTGAATTTTCATTCGCTACATGCAGCGACCATCTATCTGCAAAAATAAGGAAGTTAAGACTTTTTTACTGGAGTAAATGTTTCAATCACAAAGATGATCTTCTTCAGTACCATGGCATGTATTTTATTTATCTGTCTCCAAATATACAGAGTGTTTCTCTCAGATTTGCTTCTCTATTCAGGGATTTCGGCTCCTGTTATATACAGGGTGGCCAAACACGTGACGTCATAAAAAAAAATAGATTCCCCACATCGAGAGGAACCCAAATCACCCCCATATATATGGCCCGATTTTGTTTAGTTTAGGAGTTATGATTTCTTTTCGGATTTTTCGAGAATTTTTGAGTTCTGTGTTTATTTTTACCATAACTTCGTTAATAATTGTGATAAACGCCTACTTTTTTCACGATTATGTAGCTAAGACCTAAGGCTTAACTATCATATAATCATTCAAGTCATGTAACTAATATTACTTTTTAATTTTTTTCAAAATCTTCGAACATAACAAAAAAGTAAAAAAGTGCAACAACTTTGAACGTTTATAAAAAATTGAAAAAACATGTTCTTACTATTCGTAAGTATCTTAAAAACTTCCTTACGGTATCAGCTATTTACCGTAAAAATTTCATCAACCTAGCTTTACTACATGCTACCGTAATTGTGGCTCAAATAGAACCGAACCCAAAATTGGATAACCCTCTGCTCAATAGAAATTGTTAGTTTCGGAAAAAAAAATTGCAAAAACCACAAAAACACGTTTGATTTTTACTGAACAGCAGATTATTATTCATTTATGTTATTTACAAGAGGTTTTCAAAATGTCTGCCTCTAACAGAAATGCACAGTGTACACCTACGTATGAAATGAATGAAATGAAAAAATTTGTTTTAAATCTCTAAATGCTTGTGTGTTGTTTTTCAACACATGTGTCGCTTCTTGAATTTTGTTCCTCAATGAATTTTCATTTGCACATTCTTGGGCGAATGTTATGTCTTTAAAATATCCCCAAACAAAAAAATCAATGGGGTTGAGGTCAGGGGAGCGTGGAGGCCATCGTATCGGTCCGTTTCGTCCGATCCATCTGTCTGGGAACCTTTCGTTTAAGTAGTTTCGCACGATCGTTGCGTTGTGGCATGGTGCACCATCATTCTGGAACACCATGTTCCGTCTGGCTTCCAGGCTTGAATCTTCCAGCAATAATGGTAGGCTATTTTCAAGGAAGCTTTTGTAGGCTACCGAATCCAACCTTGACGGCAGTTCAAATGGACCGATAAATATTGAATATTCCTGACCACATGTTCACACTAAAACGGTGTTGAAATGTCGACGGCCTTGACTGGTGGGGGTTTTCAACAGCCCAAGTATGTAAATTATGGATATTGAATATCCCTGTTCTTTCAAAACGTGACTCGTCAGTCCATAAAATTTTATCAAAAAAATCGGGATCCTCTCGTTGTCTTCGCAGCATTGTCTCGCAGAAATCCACTCTTAACTGGTAATCTGAAGGCATCAAGGCTTGAACTCTTTGAACATGATAGGCATGATAACCTTCTTCATGAAGAATATTTTGTATCGATGTTCGTGGTATTCTAAGGTTTTGTGCCATAGATCTCGTACTCGTTGAGGGATTCCGGCTAATTTCTTCAAGTACTACTTCTCTGCGATCCGGAATATTCAATATGGAATTTATCGGTCCATTTGAACTGCCGTCAAGGTTGGATTCGGTAGCCTACAAAAGCTTCCTTGAAAATAGCCTACCATTATTGCTGGAAGATTCAAGCCTGGAAGCCAGACGGAACATGGTGTTCCAGAATGATGGTGCACCATGCCACAACGCAACGATCGTGCGAAACTACTTAAACGAAAGGTTCCCAGACAGATGGATCGGACGAAACGGACCGATACGATGGCCTCCACGCTCCCCTGACCTCAACCCCATTGATTTTTTTGTTTGGGGATATTTTAAAGACATAACATTCGCCCAAGAATGTGCAAATGAAAATTCATTGAGGAACAAAATTCAAGAAGCGACACATGTGTTGAAAAACAACACACAAGCATTTAGAGATTTAAAACAAAATTTCATACGTAGGTGTACACTGTGCATTTCTGTTAGAGGCAGACATTTTGAAAACCTCTTGTAAATAACATAAATGAATAATAATCTGCTGTTCAGTAAAAATCAAACGTGTTTTTGTGGTTTTTGCAAATTTTTTTTCCGAAACTAACAATTTCTATTGAGCAGAGGGTTATCCAATTTTGGGTTCGGTTCTATTTGAGCCACAATTACGGTAGCATGTAGTAAAGCTAGGTTGATGAAATTTTTACGGTAAATAGCTGATACCGTAAGGAAGTTTTTAAGATACTTACGAATAGTAAGAACATGTTTTTTCAATTTTTTATAAACGTTCAAAGTTGTTGCACTTTTTTACTTTTTTGTTATGTTCGAAGATTTTGAAAAAAATTAAAAAGTAGTATTAGTTACATGACTTGAATGATTATATGATAGTTAAGCCTTAGGTCTTAGCTACATAATCGTGAAAAAAGCAGGCATTTATCACAATTATTAACGAAGTTATGGTAAAAATAAACACAGAACTCAAAAATTCTCGAAAAATCCGAAAAAAAATCATAACTCCTAAACTAAACAAAATCGGACCATATATATGGGGGTGATTTGGGTTCCTCTCGATGTGGGGAATCTAATTTTTTTTATGACGTCACGTGTTTGGCCACCCTGTATACAGCAAAGGTAGATTCCAGAAGACTGATGGAGAGATTCCAGATAAATATGCTCGGAATCCTAGGCATACTAGATGGGAGTCCTTTAGGGCAGACCTTGACAGTAAGCTTGGAGCGGTCGCATACAGACTTTGTAGGGGCTCTGACATAGAAACAGCCGTCGAGTCTCTGAGCAGGGACTTGACGGCTTCATATGAAGAAAACTGCTCGTTACGCAAAGTTCAAGGTAAGGGCAAGGCAACCTTCCGGTCCAAAGAATTAGAGGATAGAAAAAGAGCGGTGCACAAACTTCGTAGCAGGGTTAAGCACAGGAGAAGTTCTCTTCTATGGGAAGACTACAAGAAGGCGTTGCAGGAATACAAAAAGGAGATTAGAAGGGCCTCCAGAGAATCCTGGGGGAATTTCTTTCAATCAATAAATGACATTCCTGCTACTGCTAGAATACATAGGGTCCTATGCAAAGACATTAAAGCAAGATTGGGATCTCTGTATGATCCCTCGGGAGGGAATACTACTTCTGATGAAGGTACTCTGAGGCTTCTGATGGTTACGTACTTCCCCGGTTATAGAGTACATGCAGTTGCGTAGGTATGGGCGATAGATTCGTTTGCTCCATACAAAAGTCCAGGTCTGGACGGCATATTTCCGGCCATGTTACAGCAGGGACGGAGTTCGGTTGTTCCTCACCTGTTGAAGGTGTTTCGAGCATGTGTGGTCACGGGCTTCACACCTAGAAGCTGGCTGCAGGCTAAAGTGGTATTCATTCCTAAACCGGGAAAAGCTAGATATACTGGCCCAAAAAATTTTCGTCCGATTACTCTTTCATCTTTTGTGCTTAAGACATTGGAAAGGGTAGTTGATAGATACTTAAGGAATGGCCCGCTGGAAAGGTGTGTCATTCACGCTAATCAGTTTGCATACCAGGCTGGGAAATCGACTGATCTTGCCTTACACAATTTGGTCGGTAGGCTGGAGAAGACTCTAGATCAGCGAGTGGCCTTTTTGGACGTCGAAGGTGCATTTAATTGAACCACAATCGACTCTATCAGACATGCTTTGGTCAGATACTGGGTTGGAACAATCCTAATAGATTGGGTCCTATATACTGTGGAGGGTCGGGTAGCAACAGCTATGCTGAATAACGTAAGCTGCAGCGTCAGCGTAGCTAGAGGCTGCCCTCAGGGCGGAGTTCTGTCACCCCTACTGTGGTGCATCGTGGTGAATGAACTCCTCGTTAGGCTCAGCAGTATGGGTGTCTACGTGCAAGCCTATGCTGTTAATGCTGGAAAGACTGAGCTGATCCTATTCACTAGGAGAAAGAAGGCTTGACGAACTGGTCATGCCGACCTTCTTTCGAACTAGATTAATTCTACCCCAATCAGTGAAATATCTGGGAATTATCTTGGATTGCAAACTGAACTGGAGAGAGCAAGTTGAATACAAGGCTCGCTTCAATGTGGGCCTGTAGACGTGTTGTCGGTGTAAGGTGGGGGCTTAAATCCAAAGTGGTATACTGGCTCTACACGACGATAGTACGTCCATCTCTCTTGTACGGCTCCCTGGTGTGGTGACCTTGCATTAGAACTGAGACAACTAAGGCCAAACTCAATAAAATCTTCCGTTGGATCTATTGATCCGCGGTGAAGCTACAGTAGTCGCTCATCGACTGTGGAGTCAGGGCAGCTGGGCTTTCTTGAATCCTGTCAAGGGGCATACTGCCATCTTAGTCTAAGAAGGGGTGATCGTATTACCCCTGAATATCGCTTCAGCCGCAAGTTTATTGTGGAGTATCCAACGAGGGAGGAGTGGGACACCGATAGCCGGAGACTCTCCGGAGTGAGCGGGCAGGTCTGGCACACGGACGGCCGGTCACCGAAGAGGCCTCAGGTGCTGGGGTATCTGGGCCTAGAACTAGGCTATCTCTGCCTCTGTGGATACACCACTATTTTCCAGTCGGAAATCTTTGTAATTCTGGCTTGTGTATCTCGCATTTTGGAGGAGGGTCGGCCTAGGAGAAGAATAACAGCCCTATCCGACAGCCAGGCTGCAATGAAAGCACTAAGTGTCTGTAAGATCACTTCGAGTCTTGTATTGCAATGCAGTGAGGCTCTGGATTGCCTCGCAGCGAGGCATCTGGTATCATTAATGTGGGTACCGGGGCACGCTGGGATAAGGGGCAATGAGACGGCTCAGCCAACAAACTCGTTGGCTCCTGAGCCAGCTTTAGGAATGACCGCGCATAAAGCTAGGAGGAAAATGGAGACGTGGGTTGCAAGACAACACTCTCAGAAATGGAGAGGTATCTCCAGACATCTCCGCCAGGCACGGGAACTCATTGAAGGGCCTAGTGCTAAGGATGGACGTTTCTGCTTATCTCTGGATAGAGCCAAGCTAAGGTTGCTGGTGGGATTGCTGTCTGGCCATAACAGGTTAAGGCGCCACCTGCACGTGATGCATGGCTGAGGATCCCTTGTGTGAGCGCTGCGGGGTAGAGGAAGGGACCACGGTGCACGTTTTGTGTCGCTGTGAAGCTCTGAGCTACTATAAGCAGACTATACTGAGGTCCATTACTTTGGATCCTTAGGACGTTAAGGAGCTTGGACTCAACTTCGCTAGAAGGGCGAGGGTTGTAATCTAAGGAATGTAGAGGTGCAAAAGGGCCTATGTAGTGGCTCCTTCTAGTGGCCGGAATGCCTCTAATTTGACGATTCATTCATTCATACAGCAAAGGCGAAATAAGGAGACTTAGTGCATTCTATAGCTGGCGTCAGATTTACGATCGGTCAATTGGTTTTAGAAATATCCACGAAAAACCGAAAATGTCGAATTTTGTTTTTTGCCAGTAAATCTGGAACAGTTAATTTGAGAGCTGTCAAAATGTGACTTTATTCGGACATTTTTTCAAGGCGAATAAGATAGGTTGTATGATATGTCTGAATCATCTTTTGTGTATCCGTAACCTGCCTCAACTTTCATTTTTTTCTTATGGCCGCCAGAGTGGATTTCTCGATTTTTAGAAAGAGCGTGAAATTTCCTGCCTAGGGATGTCTCACACATGCATAAAATATTGGAGTATCATCGAAATATCATCACACGTAATGTTATGTATTAATTTTTTTCTAAGGAGGCCATGATTTATTTGTCAGAAAATAACATTAATGAGTAAGGCATACAAAACACAAAGACGCCTTGAAGTTTTCGATAGAATATTGACGTTAATATCGACCTCTCAACACGTCAAATGTTTTGGAACAAATTCCCAACTATGAGTGTGTGTTCAAAAAACAGGTCAGAAAAATGGTTGTAAATTTATTTTACCCTTGAACAAATAAAGATTTTACAAAATTGTAATGTAATGTAAAATCTAATTATGTAAGTGGGTATTAATTTACAGATTTGGAAAATAAGGATCAGCTGCATCCAGAAATTTTTGACCATTGACGACTGTTTTTCGTACAACCTTAGCTAGTGTATTTTTGTTAATGTTTCTAACTGTGCTCAAAGTACTTAGTCTCAGGATTTCTATGATCTGGGACACACTGTATATCATTCTCCCATGCTTGTTTGACTAATAAAAACCACATGTATATTATTTACTGGAGTAAACGTTTCAATCATCACGGTGATCTTCTTCAGTATCATTTGATTCATCTGTCTCCAAATATAATTATGTCATTGTATTGAAGAAGAGCACGTTTGTGATTGAAACGGTTACTAAAGTAAAGAAGATATTTCAATACATGTGGTTTTTATTGGCTAGACAAGCATGGAGGATTATCGACATGTAAACCACCGGATATGTTTCAGATGTTACATTACGAGTGAAAACTCTCAGATTGTCTTAAATTTTTACGTAAGCTTTGAGTGTCCTATTCAGATTCTCAATGTGAAAACAGCGCTTGTGTTAATGCGTCTTCTCGAGGCATAAGCATCCTTTGTACGTCCTTGATGGGTAAATAACAGTTAGGAATCCATTAGAGGCGCCGTGTTCCTGTAAAACTTTTTCCCGTGACTGAAAAACTTTTTTATGAAGGCGTATAAGTTCACGACACCGTAAAATCTGGATAAAATTGATGGATTTTTATACCTCTGGCAGTCGTTAAGTTGAACATGTATATGTAACTTTAGTAAGTTTCCACCTCGACAGGCATAGATGATTATGAAAAAATAAATATAAATTGCAGCTGATGTGACATATTGCCTTCCAAGCAAACTTCCGTCCTGCGGTCTCCCAAAGGGTTTGCAAACCGTAGTTATGCAGATGACGGTGAGCCTGTGAGCATTCAGGGTGGCCAACCGATCTTTGTGGATCTTGTGAGGGCGTTGTCGATTATACAGGGTGTTCCAGAAAAAGACTCGGATCACTCGGATGCATACAGTGTGTGGTTCTAGTCACCGTTCTTGGAGGGTCAAAGTAAGACCACCAGTATCCCTTTACATATCTCCATCTCCCTCATACATACACATGCAACCTACCCCTATGTGTGAACGTTTGTTCGGTAAGCCCAAAGACATACGTTTTTCAGTTGTGTGTCGAAAACTTTGTCGTTACGTATGAGTGTCCTTCAATCATATTTGTCAGAGTGACATCTTACTTGACATCGGCGTGCAATTCTAATTATACCGTTATCAATCTAAAATATAAAATTGTACAATGCCCGGAAATACGATCAATGGAGAAGGCCGACAGCTCGTGCTAAATTTCTTAGAGTATTCCCAGGAAGAGAATGAAAACAGCTGTCCCCTGTTACCCACTTCATGCGTACTGGAGAGAGTAGCAGATACAACTATAGTATCTTATCTAAACACACCAGATCTTTAATTTCAACTTGAAATTAAGTTAAAAATCCACAAAATTGTAGTATGCACGTCCGGACTTGACATTTAATTGTGTGATGTACCATAAGTGCATTTTGCAACTAAGAGCCGTATCGTCAGTCGTTCCTCCAATTGTAGGATGCCTTTATGGCCTCCTTGATTTTCGTAGTATTTTCTCTCCTTCAGAAAGGCTGGGGCATTTCTAAATTTCTAGTTTCAGCGCTCTCCTATTGTGAGGTTATGTTTCCTTTTTGAATCTTAAGAAATTTCAGGTTGATAATAATAAAGCATTTATTACCCAACAGTACAGGTACCATTTAGAGAGCAATACATAATACAATGGTTTAATTTACACAGTCTGTGTGTCATAAAGTGAAACAAAAATAAAATAAAAAACACAGAAAAGAGAAAGGCGCTTTAAGTAGAGAAAAAAGAAACTATAAATATGATCAATAGATATTGGGAAACCAGAATATATTGATAAGACAGATGATAAAAATCAAGTTTTATCAGGCCTGAAATATCTCAGAAAAAGAAACTATAACCTCAAAATAGAGCGCTTACACGAAACAGTAGAAATCTAGAAAATACAGGACAGGAAAAATCATAAATATCAAGGAGGCCATAAAGGCGTCTTACAAATGAAGGACCGACTGACGATACGGCCCTAAATCTAACGTAGGGTTGTGGTGAGAGTACGCAAATATAACTATCCTGAAAGTGGCCGGACCTGTATCTTATGTTTTTAGGTCTGGAGAGTCAAACAGTGCATTTGCATATTAATGCCATTTCCGCTAAGCAGGACTCTTATTGTTGTACTCGTATATCAGTTTCAGTTAGTAGAATGACAAAATTAAATAGGGTGCATATCATCTATTTATTCTTTTATTCATATCATGCAGTGGCGAAGCGTCCATGTAACCATTGTTACCATTGGTAACAGTTAAAAGTCTTGAAAATAAATATTTTATGACCGTGAAAAACTTTCATTTATATGTTTACCAACAGCAATATGTAATAGTACTTCAGTAAATAGCAAATTAGCGCAAGAAAATAATGCGCCCTATAATGTCTAGATTTTGCGAACGCGATGAAGCTGACTCGCCTCGACTTGGTTGTCGGTTGTTACCATTTTCGTTTATGGATACACTTGATAGTCCGTCGGGAACTGTCGGTACCGGCTCGTGTCTGTCCGCGGTCGCTAGAGTGCATGGGCCGCTGCGACTATTATGTGGGCTTGTTACCACTTTTTGTTTTGGTTACTGACTTCTCACCACCTCCTCACTCGTAAGTAGCTGTTTTGGTTACCGGATGTAGTGTGGGTGCAATTAAACGGATGAATGTCGCTGCGTAATCGATCAACTACTTAAAAAGTCATCCTTATGTAATTTTGAAAAAAAAAGGAGATCATTGAAAATGAACACCAACATATTTTAGATAATTTTAAATAGGAATAAGAAAAGTAGTTCGATATTTTAAATTAAGTTGGTATAGTGAAAACTCTTGGTTAGGTGGCTGCAAGAAAAACAGATTATATTGTTGGCCATGTCTTCTGTTTTCTACAGAAACAAATGGGTGAACCAGCAGCGGAGTCAACGATTTAAATAGTCTTTGGGTTCTAAAGAGGAGACATGAAATTTCTCCGTTACATGTGAGATGTGTAGCCAATTCGAGTCAGTTTGGCAAAACAAGATTCGAAAGTTGCCTTAACCAAGCTTTTAGGCAGGACACTTATAGATGCCGTAAGTTTTTGGCCAAGCAAGAATTACCATTTCGGGGACACTCTGACAATAGTTGAAATTACAGAGAATTGTTAACATTAATTGCTAAAAAAGATCAAAAATTTTCCGAACATCTAGGAACGTCAACCGTTTTTTAGGAAGGCTTGGATTAGTCATAGCATAAGACGATGAGGTATATCGAGTGCCCCAGACGCCCAGTTCAGCAATGTTTACCTAAATTAAAAAAGTTTAAAAAAAATACCTAAAATAAGCAAAAACTTATATTTGGTAGGTTCAAAATAAACTTTTTTTAACAAGATCATTCACATCTGGTTTTAGTAACAGTTTAGAAAAAGTCACGCTTCGACACTGATATCATGTATTGCTCTTTTGTGGGTGAAATAATGAACCCCGAGTATAGCTGATAAAATACAAGGACAAAAAACTGGAATGTTGAGATCTGTGTCACATAAACTGCTTAAAATAATATATTTGGATAAATAATTTTGTTATTAAGAAACGAAAAGAGACGCTATCAATTTATTTTGCTACTTAATTAGCACCATTCATTGGCTTGTTTGGTACTTTGTCAAAAATTTCAATATTCAGCCTAGGAAGTGTTGATTTTGATAAAAAAAACAAGATAGGTAACTTTGTTATCGTGCAAAAGTTCAATAAAACAGGTTCAATAGTGCCCGAAATATGTGATATTAAAGAATTGGCGTGTTTAGATAACCCGTATTCAGACTAGGTAGAAGGAACCAGCCAAGGATGTACTTGTCTCCTTATTCTCATAGTCGATGCTGAGGATCAAAGTGCACTTGACATAAGTAAATTTTTTAGTTCTGTCATTAAATACATATATTTAGAGTCATTTTCTAAAAGTGCGAGTGTTTGCAGATAACTGTGATGTTCGATGGTTTAAAGTTTTCATAGTTTGTAAAGAGCGTAATGAATTTAGTTGTTTCCACTGGTAAGTATTATTATTATTATGTTGATACTGTCACTTTGGTAGGCATTGGTAGACAAATGAGTCAAAAGCAGCATTTTTTGGGAATATCGACTTTAGTCGTTGAGACTATAGGTCTGATTATTTCAGGTGCTCTGGAAGGCCGGCATATCAGTCGATAATGATCATCTAAAATCATTGGTATAACTACAGCAAATATGAACTGTTTAGGTTAAACTCAATATGTTCGTTAACTGTCTCTATAACTACAATCAACTGTAGAAATTGTTGTTTCACGCTTTTTAGTTATCATCAGCGCGGTATAGGTTTAGTCATTTGGAGACACAAACAAAAACCAAAACAGGTATGGTTTAGTGAAAAACTCTGTTATTAGCAAAAAAAAGAGAAAGAGACAATGCTGGCACCTTAGCGGTTCACCAAAGCTTGATACATCTTGCGCTAAAAATGCGGAAGATCTCTACACCTCTTGCATTGAAGGACAGTTGCTGTTCTGTGAATCAACTTTATAGTAAAGTACATAAGAACTCTTTGTTCATAGTCACCCAAAAAACCTAAAATAACTTCATCTGGAGCGAAAAAACATTTTTTACAATTTGTTTGATGCAATTTCATCTTGGCAACATGCATGCAGTTTCTATAAGCAAGGTCCTTTTTGAATAAGAGTATGCAAAAAAAGAATCAGAATATTTCCCGAGCCGATATGAAAAGGTCTCCTGGGCTATTAGCTTTCCGCACTTAGCCAAAGAGCTGTCAAGGGGTGGTGGGTATTGCTAGAGTCACCGCAGTCGCTGAAATATTTTAAAATTCACTATATTTCAGTACTTTTTATTTCAGCGACTGGTTTTAAGGTTAGCTTCGTGTTACAGATGAAATCGATAAAAACTGTAAAAAAATGTTCGACGTCTTGCTGACTTGCGTAACCACTTCGTCAAACATCGCCGCTTTTTTTGAAAAAAGGGAATGTGCAGGAAAATTCTACCGTAAAGAGCATTATCACTGTCATGTTCATGATATATTCGTTGCACCAACATTTCCTCTATCTAAATATAGACTATAAAAATGTGTGTAAGCCCTTCCAATCAATTCTAGACTCGCTTACTGTAATGCGATTGACTGAAGTCGTCAAAACGCTGTGATGAAAATCGCCTACTCATGGGAGTTGCATACATGTCACGCGTAGATATACACACGATACGGGGCGCCCCACAAATGGTTACATCGATCAATTACTCGAAGAGTAGTCACTAACCAACTACGAAAAATTAGGATTCTGGTAAAGTTATCCCTTTGCGCCCTTCTGGGATGATCACCATTTCACAGTCAATCTACTCGGCTCCTGATGATAATCTGACGATAGTTACTGGTTGTAGGGGCGTAGTTACCGTCGTATCAACCGTATCAATGAAACCAGCTTACAAGAGCAAAAATGCATAATGCGTTTTTCACAATCTCACGCAAGTTGTTGAGCCGTACACTGAATTGAAAATGCTCAAGTGCTAAACCTTAAAATACCATGCTTCCCATATTCATCCTCTAGATTACAACTGCAGTAGCTGAAAGAAGCTTTTCAAAATCAAAAGTTATCAAAATACTTTGGATTTTTTTAGAGGGTGTTTCAAATTCGACCCATACCATTGGGATCTCAGAAACGGTAGGAGATATGAAGTCGCTTAAATGGAAGCAAAATTGCTTATTTTGGAAACTAACAAAATGCCCCATAGAAAGTTTTGAAATTCAGAGAACTTCCGGGGAGAAACGGAAAAAACAGATTTTTCCAAAAATTGATTTGATTTTTTCTGTCTTTATTTGTAGAGGGATTCCAGAATAAATCGCACATTAACATTTTTCTCCTCTACAAAATGATAATTAGAATTTCAATATGATGTTTCATCTCTTGTCCTCCAGCATCAACTTTATTTTTTCTTATAGATGCCATATTGGATTTTTGCAGAGGTAAATCGAGTTTTTAATTCTGATTCCAAAAATGCATATGCCATACATCGCCAAACCTTTCTTATTTAAAAAGGGCAGGACTTCCGAGGTAGGCCTTCCTATAGATTGCCTCTATTTGCTTAATTGTTTAGATGCTCGCTATAGTTATACCACTTAATCAATTCAGCACAGTAGGAAATAATAATCACTTTTATTCTTGTACTCGTATTCGATTAATTCAATAGCTATTACGCGTTTCGTTTTTAATTATGTTAACAATATGCATAGTGGAAGTAGTTACACCACCCTTCCTACTTGGAATATTTACGAACTATGAATTCAAATGCCGCTTTTGCATCCGATAAAACGATCAATATATGTATACTAAGTGACATATAAATCCGAACACCCAGTTTAAATGGTTTTATTTTAATAAAAGTTGGTGAATGTATTTATCTTACTGTAAATAACAAGTGAAAAAATTTTCAGCCTTATCAGTTGGACATTCCGGTTTTTATACTGCTTTTTTTTTATTCACTAACGCTCTAAAAATGAATATTTCAGCCGCAGTAAAGAATCTTCGTTGGCGGATTTTGGTTCTTGACATCCTTTACGATCGGTTACGATGCCTAGAGTACGGAGACCTGTACGATTTTGTCAACTTAGTGAGTTTGATAGGGGCCGTATAGTGGGACTTCGGGAAGCTGGACCTTCTTTTCGGGCAATTGCAGTTAGAGTGCAAAGAAGTGTAGACACTGTGGTTAGGTGTTCTCAGGCATGGCTCTGAGAAGGCCGTACGCAAAGAGCAAGGGGCACTGGACGCCGCCGTAGAACAACAGACCGTGAAGATCGCCGCCTAAGATTATTGGCCTTAAGGGACCGTTTCTCCACTACCAGGTCCATTGCAAATGAATGGTTTACAGAACACGGAAGACCTATTGGCTTGCGAAGTGTTTACCGATGAATGAGAAGTTTTGGCTTGTTTTCATACCGGCCACACTGGGTCCTCCCTTTAACTCGAGAACACCGACGTAATCGCCTTGAGTGGTGCAGACAACGGTCACTCTGGGATCAGGAATGGAACAGTATTGTCTTTAGTGACGAGTCTCGATTTTGTTTAGGCGTGCACGATGGTCGTGCCAGGGTTAGAAGGCGACGTGGTGAAAGGAGGAATAAACAGTTTTTTGTTGAAAGACATGTTCATCACACTGTTGGAGTTATGGTTTGGGGTGCTATAGCTTATGGTTCCAGGACACCTTTAATCTTCATCAGAGGTAACATGAACGCTGCAGCGTTATATCCACGAAGTTCTAGAACCCCATCTTTTACCGTATCTTGACACCCTGGCAGATCCAACTTTCCAACCAATAAAACCATTTAAACTAGGTGTTCGGATTTATATGTCACTTAGTATATTTATCACTATGTGGAGTGCGAGAATGCAAAATCTAAAATAAAAAATGCATATGTTCTTTGGTATGGATCAGCTTTATGAAGAAGTGTCATTGATTAATTATCGTATTCTACCTGAAGATAACCAACCTTATAGTATAACCGCGCATCCGCCTCTGAGACGCAAAACAGTTTCACACTCGAAAATATCAAGACAACAATTCAAATTAAACCCAACTTTAGTACGGCTTGAAGTGGCTGTTATACTACGTTTATAAAAAACAAGGCAATCTTAAAGGCAGCAAAATAATAAATTATTTAAACTTATAAGAAGTATTAATAACTAATATACTATATATTAGGTACCAAAGACAATATACCTATTAAACCCTAATTTTAAAAAAACTTTTTTTCTGTTTGTCCCGATCTACAACCCTAAGACCCGATTTATTTTTAGCTTGTCCCACGTTAAAACAAATCGAACCTAGCAACACTACTAGTGCTTTACTTCTTGACTTGATTTTCAAGCTACTTTCCTTAAACTGACTTCTAAAGCAAGTCAAGCTCAAGATGTTAGCAATCTGGTATCATGTCAAGTAGCTGTTACGTCTGTCTGTCAAGCACTTGAAAATTCAGATAGTCTTGTTATTACTTGATAATGTCGGTAATATAAATACGAGCGGATTATTAATACACACACAATTCAGGCAGCAGCGGTGGGCGCAGTAGTAGACTCTTCGGTCTCCTGATCAGTCGCCGTGCGCTGTGCGGGTTCGAGTCCCGTCCCAGGAGAAATGTTTCTCTTGGCTATGGATGTTGTGATTGTCCGTAGGTGGTAGACGGTCTCTGACTGTCGAACGTGGAGGTACCACCCGGCGGATCTCGTAGGCGAAGCCAGAATGTGTGCATGTTGCATGCACACGTGTTCCCTCGCCAGAGTCCGTGTGGCGGTCCCCCTTTCCCCTGTATCCCCCTATAGCCCCACGGAACCGAATGGGTGTTTAAGCCTTAGGCCTTCGTGGTAGTTGGAGTGTTAAAAAAACTCACAACGGAAAGGCTTTATTTGTCACAGGTATCTGAGAAAACAATACATATTGAACAAAATGATTTGTTCATCGTGTAATGCATTATAGAACGATAAAATTATAAACTCAAGTTAAAAAATATTTGCTCATCAGCTGATACAAAAAACTTAAAAAATCTAAGTTAGATTTGTATTCGCTGTACCACGAGTTAAGACGCATCAAGGTCCCAACGAATTTATAATGGTGGTAAAATTAAAAATAATAGAAGTGACAACTGAGCGGATTTTGAACTACACTCTTATATCATAATAATCATGTTTAAGTTGCGCCTCTTGAATATAATAGCTGAAGATGTATGGACCTGATATTCTGTTCTTGAAAAAAAGCATGTAAAATTAGTTGTTGAGTTTCAATTTGCTTCTATATTTATAGAAAACTTGATTATTTATGCTGTGTGCCAGCGCTATGGGAAAATATACTTTTCATACTACGTGGCCTAAAAGCCCTTGATTCGCCGCTGATCTTACGCCTGTCTTGATTTTTTCTTCTTGTTGGGTCTGTCCTTGAATCTACCGAATTTCAACGACACGAACTACCGATTTCGTGTTTTTGGTTTAGCAACGCTGTTTGCATGCATCATTTGAGATGGCAGTGACAATTTTCGATTTACTACGTGATTCTTCACATTAAAATACAAAGTAGGGCTCATCGATAAATATCACTGAAGGTCTTTAGGAGTACAAACATATAATTTGCCATCAAGTATCAAGTAAGAGTTTGAAAATGCTTGACCTCGAATCAAGTAGAAGAATAAAAAATCAAAAAAGTCAAGTCCAAGCATTAATGTTTCAAGTAATTCTATTTTTATGTCATGTAGTTTATGAAAATATCAAGCTGTTTGACTTGCTGAATCCCTAAAGACTACTTGACCGATTTACACGTAGTTTTTTCAACAGTTTTGACCAATTCTCATTCCAACACGTCGTGTAAGTGCTCACATGAATTGCGGTCTTGCGTAGTGGTTCTTATGTGCCAGATTAAAAATGGTGCTGGTGCTATTTCGTAGTTATGCTTAGGAACCGCTGAGCACGAAGTCCAGAACACAGTCCAGATGTGTTTGTGCAAATGCGATCTAGCCCGCGCTCCTCGTGTCAACTTCATACTCGCAGTTTACGCGCCAAAACTGCTGGAAAAAATGAACGTGTAAAGTGGTATATTTTTTATAGAACGTGTCATGCGCGCACGCTCCAATCATGCACACCATTCCTACGCGTCAAACGACACTCCGAAACTGCCAGATTGTGATTTGCTTGTAAATCGGCCTAATAAGTCACCATCCAACAAGGTAGTCAATCATTGATACTATCTAACGCAGAAGCTCTTATTATTAGTTCATGGCTCTTTAGATTACGAAATTTTGGATCTCCTTGGATAATGTCTAGATTTGGCCATTTTTCCCTAAAGTTGTAGTTAAGAATTAAGAAGAAAATGATAATGAGCAATTCTTCATAGATCTTGACAACCCTTGACGAAAAAAAGCAAATAAAGCCACATTGTAACTGAAGACGCCCCAAATATTTGGACTTACAGTCCTCCACTGAGTTTTACAGAAACATTCATTGTTGGAGATCGGCACAGGATTAATTCAAACAGCTATGAAGAACTGAAAAGTCCTCGTTGAGTATCAAAGCTACTCACACAGCTATGGGAGCCAAGAGCCTTGAAATCCAAGACCTGAAACTTGGTGTTTGTAACAACTGTTTCATGCTCCTCAAATCTTTATATCTGCTGATGTGAAGAAGGGTAGAAGAACCATAAATATATATGGGCCAGTAAGTTACAATTGAGCCTTACCTTTTCTCTTTTTCTCCTGGTGCAAACTGCAATGTCCCCATGGCCTTGACGTAATCACTGCCGACCTGCGCAGTTCCATCTTCTGTCGTGTAATCCACGGAGACAATGCTATCCACATCTCCCATTCTCACAACCCTGACCTCGAACCTCCCACAGCTTTCCAGCACCGTATACTTGCAAGGATCGAAACACACTCGGCTCCCACCTTGGCTGTAACCCGTCTGGCCAGATTCCCTTTGTAACTCGGCCTTCACCTCGCTTAGATCGCTCTGAGCTCTTTCTGAGATACGCCTCAGAAGGTCTCCGCTGCCCATGAGCTTTCTGGTGGCTTGGATTCGGTAAAATGCTCTTGATTTCGGTCCCTTGTTCAAGAGGATCTCGTGTGCCATCTTTTCTAGCATGCTGAGATCTGCGTGGGGATTTTGCTGTCTAAGCTCCTTGAGGGTGCTGATGTACTCGTTCTTTATGTCTTCATGGACGTCGTCAGCCAGGAGTTCGGTGTTGCCCATTTCCAGGTTGTCTGCTCCTTCTGCTTGAACGATTACGCCTCTGCGATTCATGCGGTAGTCTTTACGCACGAATTTATGGAGCTTTCTGTCAGCTGCGTAGGCAGTTAAGACAGTGAGAGGAAAGAACAGGAACGTAAGGAGTCCTTCCCAGATTTCCACGATACCAGGCGAGAAAAAGCACAGGATCAGGTAGAGCCACACGTAGGCGAAGACCGACCATGTAGCTGTGACGAAGAACACGCCTAGATGCTTAATCTTCCGGACTTCCCCATTGGGTATCACGGAGACACACAGCGCTATGATAACCAAAAGGTTATAAGCCGCAGAACCGACGATAGTTCCAGGTCCCAAGTCTCCAGCTTCAAAATTCTTCGCGTAGATCTCAATGACAGAAAGAAGAATTTCAGGCGCGCTGGACCCCAAAGCCATAAGGGTAAGATTAGCGACAGTCTCATTCCAAACTCGTACAACAACGATCTGTGTGTCACCATTAGCCTTCCTAACAGTGACCTCTCGCTCCTGGGAGGTGATAACCTCAATGGCAGCCATGAAGCGATCCGAGATGATCGAAACGCCGATGAAGAGATAAGCGAGTGCGAAGAAGTAGACGATCCCCCTGCCGACGCGCTCCGGCAAAGGAACATCTTCCAGGGGCCGCCAACAGGGCAGCATCAAGCCGTCCACGCACTGGATGACGGTGTCGTTCAGGGCCGACGTGGGGGGGTGCATCGCGCGTGGATTCACGCGGCAACATCAGTCGCACGCGCGCGATTCGCGACCGATAGTGCGAACTGGAGGCGGCGGCCAGACTGATAGGCTGAGCGTGGCGCGTAGAGCGTTGAGGCGGCAGACGCCGTCGTCTGGATGTGCAACGCCGGTGGCGGGCAAGCCCCCTTTTCGCGGCAGCGGCAGCCCGGTTGCCTTGAGAACGGCGCGAGACAATGCATAGCATAGATGTTCTGCCGAATTCTCGAATATAGTTCGGAGAGGAGCTTCATATGACATTCAGACTTCACGGGAACTGCCGACCATCAACGGGTTCCCGAACATACGCAAAGAGAAATTTTGGAGATCGTCACAACAAAAAGAAAACAGGGACGATAACTAGGTAATTGAGACAATGCATAGTATACATGTTCTGCCGAATTCTTGGATATAGTTTGACGAGGAGCTATGTCGTTCAGACTTCACAGAACGTACTGACCCTCAACAGGTGCCCGAACATACGTGAAGGGAAATCTTGGGAATCGTCACATAGAAGAAGATAGCGGAACAGAGATGATAACTAGAGATTTGAGACAATGCGTAGTATACATTTTCTAACGAATTCTCGGATATAGTTCGGAGAGGAGCTACATATGTCGTTCAGACTTCACAGGACGTACTGGCCCTCTGTGGGTGCCTGAACATACGTGAAGGGAAATCTTGGGTATCGTCACATAGAAGAAAATAGTGGAGCAGAGTAAAGTATACATGTTCTGGCGAATTCTCGGATATAGTTCGGAGAGGGGGTATGTCGTTCAGACTTCATAGGATTTACTGGCCCTCTGTGGGTGCCTGAGCATACGTGAAGGGAAATCTTGAAGATCGCCACAAAAAAGGAAATAGAGGAACAGAAATACCTAGATAATTGAGACAATGTTCTGTCGAATTCTCGGATACAGTTCGGAGAGGAGCTACGTCAGTCGTTCTGACTTCACAGGATCTACTGGCCCTCAACGGGTGCTCGAACATACGTAAAGGGAAATTTTGGGCATCGTCACAAAAAAGAAAATACTGGAACAGAGATGATAACTAGATAATTTGCTAGTAGTAGGAGAGGCGCAAATAGAAAATTGTTCTTCTGCTGTAAATGATTCCAAAATCATTCCGCAGGAGCCAACAATTATAGAAAAAAACATTCATATGCGTATATTGTGTGCTTCGCCATGTGTATGGGACTCTGTCATCTTGATTCTAGGAAATTTCCTCCATTCTGGGTCCCCTGAGCTTGAAGCAACTTCCAGTTACTGAAGGCATTATGAAGATATCTACAAGAGGAAGTTATATTCGCACTCGATTATCTCCAATCGCTAGATGGCTATCATCGGAGTCAACATTTCTTTTGAAAAGAAAGGCATGTTAAAGTGACACCCAAATTATGATTGTACGAGTTTGAGCCCTACATTGAGACTAGGCTTTGTGGCCTATAACCACTTGATAAAGGCGGTTTTCTCACTAAAAGAACAGTCGAGTTTATGTTGTGTTTGTATCTTCTAAAAGCTGAAAAAGATAAACAAAACTGAAACAAACCCAAAACTCTTATTTCCATCAAGCGAGTTTTGTCTTTATTTGCGACCCTTTTCCACTGGTTGTTGCGAAGAAGTCAATGGGCAGTTTTTCTTCAATAACCAACCAACAAGTTTTGAGCAGAAGCTTTTTTCATTCTTCTTCAAGACTGGTTGATACTGAAGTCTTTGGAAAAAAAAGTAAATGTACATATCCACGGTGTCTATAAAAAAAACTGGACTTACCTACTTTCAAAAGGTCCACATTCTATAGTTTACCTAAAGAACTTCATTTTGAGTATAGAAAACAGGGCAGAAATAGTGTTTTGATGGACAGCCACGAGATTATTTTATGGAGAAGAAATTATTTAAAATCAATAAAGAAATACATCGACCAGGGCAGGAAGATTTATTACTTGAATGAAACCTGTATAAATGCAGGACATACAAATCCTAAAGTATGGGCTTATTCTACAATTGAATCAACAAGACATGCCATCTTAGATAGACTAACCACTGGCCTAAAGAATCCGTCAGGTACGTGTATCTAACCAATTGTCTTGTAAAAATGGTGTCAAGTAGACTGAATCTATGAGCCCACGCTGAAAACTTAGCTATATCTGGTAGATTTGGAACCAACATCATTCAGATAAGTATTCAAGTACTTCTAGCGAATGAAGAATTGTGAAAAGCATGTGCACTTCTTTCTATAAAAATAATCATTTATCTTGTATTTTTTTTATACTCCAACTACCACGAAGGCCTAAGGCCTAAACACCCATTGGGTACCGTGGGGCTATAAGGGGATACAGGGAAAAGGGGGAACGCCACACGGACTCTGGCGAGGGAACACGTGTGCATGCAACATGCACACATTCTGGCTCCGCCTAAAAGATCCGCCGGGTGGTACCTCCGCGTTCGACAGTCAGAAACCGTCTACCATCTACGGACAATCACAACATCCATAGCCAAGAGAAAAATTTCTCCTGGAACGGGACTAGAACCCGCACACCGCATGGCGACTGATCAGGAGACCGAAGAGTTTACTACTGCGGCCACCGCTGCTGCCTTGTTAGATTATTCCAAGACCATTGAAGAAAATACGGACCTGTACAATCTCGCTTTTGGGCATGTTCTGTTTTGTCTGGGAGTGAATGGACTACGAATGGTTCAGAGGAGACATTGTGACATTCAGAGCGATCAAAGTGGGGCAAAGACCGCGGTGCAAAGGGAATCTGACCAGAGGAGTTACAACTAAGGCGGGTGCCAAGCGGGTTTCAATCCTTGATTATATGATTCTTAGGAGTAGCAAGAGGTTCGAGGTTAGGGTTATGTGAATCAGGAATTTGGATGCGATCAAAAAAAAGTTTTGCAATTAAAATCATAATCACGTATATTTATTTCATGATTATGTATTTTATACAAAAATTAACAAAAATAAGGAGTTAAAACCTTTTATTAACACTCAACATTATTTACTATCTGGGCATAGCTTGTAGAACTTTTCTGGATAACCTCATCAGTCCTGATACTGGATCCCTTCCGAAATATTTCACCTGAATCTCTTGACCAACTTCCAGGCCTAAGGCAGAAGGGTGGGCTATCTGAAAACGGATAAATGGGCAAATATGGTATATGATATACACATTTTCTTATGAATAGAAGGTTAATATGCTTTGTAGGTTTTCAATTATCCTTTTTCGTTTTGAAATTGGTAGTGGGATCAAGTGGTCATACCTGAAGCAGCCATTAGATGTTTCTATAACGAACTGCCGGATACTTCGCAACATTCAGTGGGTGTCTATTGGGAATATTAAATACTCTACTCAGAAAAATTAAGGGAGCAAGAAAAAAGCCGAATGTTTTGGGGATCTTTGACAAGCTGTATTTGGTGAAACATGGTCAAATCCAGACTTTAACAAAAGCATTTTGAAGCCTCAAGATTCTAGTTTTAGCCGAATAATTATAGGAGCAACGGTTCTCATGCAATTCTAACAGATAGCTCAACAAAAAAAATGCAAAGCTTTTACCTTCTTCTTTTTAGTCTATGAGCTTTAAAGAAATTTTTCTGTCACGCCAACATATGGATCAGATAGCCCGTTTAATATCCCGTTTAGTCATCAACCAGTGATATCTCGGTATCCAGTGGTCTCACAGAGTATGTAAGGGTATTTTCGAAAACTGGAATAAATCTCCTATAAGATTTGATTGAAATCTTTGTGGAAATTTATTTTTGTTTCCTTAGTGTTGATTTTAAGCAAGTCAAAAAAGTCACTTCATCCTTTGTTTTGGAAAATTGACCGTATTTTTGACTGCTAACGAGAAAGCCAATGTTTTTAGGTTTTTTTTTTGTTCATCAATAGCCCTGAACGACGGCAGATCGATCCATTGCACGGTTTCTCAGAAACAACAGACAATATCTAAATCCGCCTTTGAGACCCCCCAAAAAATGTTTTCTAGATTCGTCCCTGGTCAGAATTTTTGTTTTTTGGAATGTTCCATGAATAAATGAATATTTTTTCCCTATTCTTTTTTAAAATTGATGGTCTTAGATAATTATTTTTCCATTTCCAACCAGATTACAGGATGTTTTCATACAAAAATGTTGCTCCTTTCTTTGAAATCTTGATCATCCGGCCCGCAGAAACCGTACGATGGATCGATATGCCGTCGTGCGGGGTTATTAGGGATACATTGAGGTATAAAAAGCCTAAAAACATTAGCCTTCTCATTAGTAGTCTCAAAATTCCGGTCGATTTTCTCCGATAAGCGAAAAAGTACATTTTTTGACTTTTTTAAAATCAACACTATGGAAACAAAAAAAAAAACCTCAAAGTTTGCAATCAAATCTTATAGGAGACTTATTCCAGTTTTCGGACATACGCTTACATTCTCTGTGCAACCACTGGTTACCGAGATATGCTTTTTTTTAGAGTCTAGATATGACCATTTTTCCCCGAAATACAGTCTTTCAAAAATCACCGAAAAATTTGGGTATTTTTCTTGCTTCCTTAATTTTTTTGAGTAGTGTACGTAGTCATGCCATAAGTTCTGTCCCTCGTTTTCAAACAAGTGTAGACCTGTTAATACTTGTCCGATTGTTTACATTGTGGTGTCAGTTGATTAAGCGCTTTTCGGGTAATTACATATACCTCAGTTTGTATTGATCTCTCGAAGCATAACGATGGAGTGGGGCAAGGCAGAGAACCGTATTGCAGTGATAGCTTTACATAAGTGTAATCACAGTGCTAGTCAGATTTTTGAACTCTTACGCGGCCTTCAAATATCGCGTAAATTTGTGTCTAGGACCATTCAGCGGTACAATGAGACGTCCTCTGTTGATGACAGGCCAAGAAGCGGAAGACCTCGTCAAGTAAGGACTCCAGCAGCCATCAAAGCCGTAAAAGCCAGGATTCAAAGGAATCCACTCCGGAAGCAGAAGATCCTATCCAGGGAAATGAAGATTCCTGTCCGGACGATGTCGCGCATCATTAAACAAGACCTAGGGCTAGGGGCTTACCGGAGACGTACGGGCCAGCGACTTACGGTAACCTTGCGACACATCAGGGCGACAAGATCCAAGAAGCTCTTGGAGAGGTACGCAGCTGGGGGATTCCGAAAGATTTTGTTCACGGATGAGAAAATCTTCACCATAGAAGAAAAATTCAACCGACAAAATGACAAAGTGTATGCAAGGAGTTCACAGGAAGCTTCGGAGATCATTCCGAGAGTTGAGAGAGGCCACCACCCTGCGTCAGTCATGGTTTGGTGGGGGGTGTCCTACGAAGGGGTCACTCAGCTCCATTTCTGTAAACAGGGCGTGAAAACAAAAGCGGCAAACTATCAGAGCGACATACTGGATCCTATCGTCAAGCCTTTAAGTGGTACATTGTTTGCCAACCAACACTGGGTCTACCAGCAGGATTCCGCCCCCGCTCACAAGGCTAAGAGTACGCAGCGCTGGCTGGAAAGCAATGTGCCAGAGTTCATTGCTGCGGAAGATTGGCCCTCAGGGAGTCCGGACCTCAGTCCTTTAGACTACAAGTTGTGGGACCTGCTAGAGCAGTTGGCCTGCTCCAAAGCCCACCGTAATATCGAGTCCCTGAAAGCGGATTTGATCCGATCAGCGGCAGCTATTCCTTTGGAAGCTGTGCGTGCAGTGATAGATGAGTGGCCCGCGAGATTGAAGCAGTGTGTGAAGGCCAAGGGGGGACATTTTGAATAAAACTGTTTGATTATGAATTCTAAAAATGTTGTCGAATAAATAATATCTTTCATATAAATATATCTTATCTTGTTTCATTTTTATCATGAGATTATCATGGGACAGAACTTATGGCACGACTACGTATATAACATCAGCATTCTAATATCCAGATTTTTGAATTTAGGCGGACATCTCGTTATACCAATTGATAGGCATTGGATGTATCGGTCCATTCAGTGGATATCCTGGATATTTCTAGAACATGCATAGCAAGTGATTTTTTTTACGGCGCGCGCTAGTGGTGGGGAATAAATGAGATTTGAATACACAATACACTCGAAACTTATTAGTAACTCGAATGCAAAGCTTTGGAATTAACATGGACTTTTGTTTTAATAACTTCAGATCTTGCTTAATTGATTTTGACCAAAAACGAACCTTTCTTTGATCCAACTGCGAATTATGCAACAACGCAGGTGGCATTCCAGGATACAAGGTGACCATTACACCGATATCTCTTATCTCGACTACGGTCGCCTTGTAAATCCCTCCAAACTCTAACTCCGGCGCTTTTTCAGTTGCTAGGAGTTTTTCGATGATCTCCTTAGCTTCATCCATGGCATGTTGACTTGGCGCGAAAATCTGAAAGGTCGCGATTGGATAAGTCAGAAAATAAAGAACAAACTTTCATGAATAGAAATCACCTGAAATGCCGTATCGTCTGCTTGGGAGACCTGAACTCCCGTTTCTGCATACAATTTCTTCAAGTTGTATCCACCAACTCCCAATAGGCGAGCTCGTTTGTGAGCTTCCACTTCCAGTTTTTCACATACCGGCCAGTTTTCTTTCTTTTGTTCCCTGCAATCGATTAAAAATCAAAATTGCACTATTACGAAAAAAAGGCAGGAACTTGGAGAAGTCATTTGGTATCTAACCATTTGCATTTTAGTCACTATGAATATAGTCAACGCCAAACAAAGTGGCGTGCACGTCATCAAGGTGGGTGTGTTGAAAAATTTACATTGTTGCCAAACTTTTTGTAAAATAATAAAATTTATTATTTACGCATCTAGGTTTATAAGCAATATTAACCTCAAATGAGAACAAAAATAATAGTATAATAAATTTATAGATCTGTACTTGCATAATCATTAAGTATGACAATTATTGATCAGATGACACTATGAAACTACCATATTTAATTGATAGCTTAAAGGTACTGAATAAAAATCCAAATGGGGTCCTCCAAATTTTATGCATGGTATTTATTTTACAGAATTCATACAGAAAAATGCATTCTAAAATTAGGTAAGCTACTGGTGTAAGCTTTTTCTGTACAATAAAGTTAGTCGGAGTTTCTTTCTTCAGCGCTGTCTGAATCTGAATCTTCATCACTCTCAAAGTTGATTATTAAAGGTTCGATGTCTGGTCGATCAAAAATTCGTTCTCTTTCATACCATTTAAAAATTTCTTGCTCAGTATGTCGAACACTATTTTTCCACATGTCTGGGGTAACCGTTTGTAGAGCCTCGTTCCACATATCCAAACAGTCTTTTTCACTGTTACCATCTCTACCAATATGTCTGTTATAGTAACCTTTTGCTATGCCCCAAATTAACTCAATAGGGTTAAATATACAATGGTAAGGAGGCAGACGAAGAACTTTGTGCCCATGTTGTTCCGCCAATTCATCAATCACGTATATTTTAGGTGGTTTGTTTCTAAAAAAGCAGTTATTTTAAGAATAGGAATAAACAAAAGAAATATAAACTGTCGACCAAAATATATATAATTAAGAAGCATTATGTACCGAGCAACAATACTCAATAGCTCTGTTTTAAACATTGTGTTTAAAAATGGTATGTTTTGATTTGTCAACCAGTCTTGGATATTTTTTTTTGTCCATGCATTGTTGGGCACTTTGTTCAATATCATGCTGTGATAAGGGGTGTTATCCAGTATAATCATAGATGGACTCTCCAATTTTTCTAATAACTGATGTTGAAACCATTTCAAAAAATTGTCCTGGTTCATCTCTCAATGGTAATCGCTCAATTTTGTTTTCGAAAAAAATATCGCTTCACTACCCTCAATAAACCCATTTTCATTTCCAGCATGTAATATAATGTATCTAAAATATATTAGTTTTAAATTTTATAGTGCAAATTGTGTAAAAGTACATACCTTTTACCATCTGTTTTAATAGCTTTCACGCTTTTTTGGTTTCCATTTTGCCAAGAGCGACCTATGGTCCCATTTTGAAATATCCAAGTTTCATCGAGGAAGACAAACTGGTATAAGGCCTCAACCTTGGCTTGATTGTATTGCCTTAGAAATTCCACCCTTTTCAAAGCTATACTTGGTAGTTCCATGAGCCCTCGTCGCGGATTGTCCTTAAGCCACTTAAATCCAAGATCTCTAAGCAACCGCCTTAAAGACGTGGCACTACCATCAAATAATGCCCTATCTCTTAATCGAGACCATAAAGTTTGTATCGTAACTTGTTCTTCTGAAACCATGTGTAATATGACATTATAATTTAGTTAACAAATTAATGCAAATTTCTGATAAGTTATTATAATAAGATCTTACTTTTGTGATACATATTATAGATCACTTCTCGAATGGCACTTGTATCCAATGTCGCTGTGTTGGTTACACGTTTAATATAACTCCGCTTTTTCTTGGGCGATTCTAAATTTGCATCACTTTTCACACCCTCGGAAATACGACTAACTGTCCTTAAACTAATTTTTAAAGCAGCAGCAACACGCTACAAAAAATGAAATAAAATTTCACTATTATTAATATACATTACATATAATTATTAGTAACCTACCTCTTGAACAGCATTTAAAGGCAACAAAGGCCCGTTGTTGTCCCTTTCTTGCTCAAAGTAGTGCATTAACGAGGCCACGAGTTCCTTACACCGACTATTTAACTGTTTGGGCATCTTTATATACCAAAATTGCCTTTATCTACTCGTAAAATGAATAATTTTGTTTTGAAACAAACAGTTGTTGATTTACAGTATGCGGGGCCAAAGGATTTATAAAGATTTGAAATGCCACAAATTGATTCAGTGTCAAAATTAATACAAATGTCAGTTCCCAGTTTAAATAAGTTTCAAGGTGACAATGTGTCAACGCTGCGAAATCGGTTTAGTGCGTTTACATGTCGATAAGTGATTGGAGCGTTTGCAAAACATTTTATTTCGCATAATGCGTCTAAATTTATCAGAAAGCAACTTATGTGATATTTTAATAACAATGTTTATATGACTATTAACCATAATAAGAGAGTAATGACCATTTTACAATTTATATATCACATTAATATGAAACTGCAATAGAGCAATTGTTTGTGATAGAAACCTAGGCATTAGGTCGGGGAATTTTTATCGTGATGACGTGTTTGGCGTTGACTATATGTAACAAAACGTCTAAAAGTGACAGTAATATTGACTTTATTCTGCCTCTTTGTTTTTTGTAAATGGAACACCATATTTTATATTTTGGAGATGGAGTAATTTGACGATCATTGGTAAAGGAATACCTACCTACCTAGGTTTGTCGATACATTCATGCATTATGTTTATAATACTAGATTTGGCATCCACGGCTTGTTGGAGAGACTCCATAACAATTTTTAGCGGAAGACCTGGTATTTTTATATCTGCCTGTAAGGCTGTAATTCCCTTTCTTGTACCAGCAACTTTGAAATCCATATCTCCCATGTAGTCTTCTATTCCCTGAAAAAGTTTTCTTTAATTGATATGAATATTTTGCTTTCTAAATTGAAGGCATATGATATATCAGGAAATGTTTTAGACTGGTATGAAAATTAGTTTTCTAAAAGGATGTTACACAAGTTAATAACACTATTTCATCAAATATTGAAATTACGTTAGGTGTTCCTCAGGGCAGTATACTTTTTATTTTATGATGACATAAGAACTCAAAAAAAATAATGTTAGTTTGCTTTATAAACTATGGTCCAAAAATGTTACCTCACAAAAACTCGGGGTGTTGCAGTTTTAGGAAAATTAATTAATATTTTCAGAACTGCTTCAGATATTTCACTGATATTTAGTACGTAGTGAAAGTTAATAAAGTTGCATATTTTTCAATGCAAAAATAATTTTTAGCTTTAGCAGTGGAGTGCGTACGGGTATTGACTTCGATATCTTTCAAGAAAAAAATGATACGCGAATGGTTTTTTGCCAAATAAAAACTATTTTTGAATTTCCCGTTCAATTTAAAACAAATGATCTCTCTTAAGTTGCTTTCCTTCGATGCGCCATTTTTGAGTAAAAAATTAAAAACCGTTCTATTGTCCGAGAAAATCAATGTAATAATTGAAGAATGCAATTTAGCAATAAATATCTAGTTGCTCTGGAATACGTCACTGGCTTTTGACATCTGATAAGTCTCTGTTATTCAAATCTGTTCGCTGTGACATCTTTTTCATTATTTAGTTTTTACAATCTTGTTAATAATGGTGAATTATCAAATGCAGAAATTAAGAGAAAGAATAGTTGCAGCTTGTGATAGAATAAAAAACACTCCAGGGATATTTCAACGAGTGCGCAATTCCATGAGAAGGAGGGCGGAAGCATGCATACTAAGTGAAGGGGGCCATTTTCAACAATTTTTGTAATCATTTCGTTGGTTTTAATGTTATGTTTATGTTGTCAGTTGTTGTTGTTCATTACCCATGTGTTTAATTTTTCCAATTAAATTAATAATAATTTTGCAAGTTAGACAATAGAACAGTTTTTATTTTTTACTCAAAAATGGCGCATCGAAAAAAAAAACAATTCAAGAAAGATCATTTGTTTTAAATTGAACGGGGAATTCAAAAATAATTTTTATTTGGCAAAAAACTATTGGCGTACCATTGTTTTCTTAAAAAATATCGAAGTCAATACCCGTACGCACGCCACTGTTAAAGCTAAAAGTTATTTTTGCATTGAAAAATATGCAACTTTATTAACTTTCACTACGTACTAAATATCAGTGAAATATCTGAAGCGGTTCTGAAAATATTAATTAATTTCCATTTTTTTCCTAAAACTTCAACATCCCGAGTTTTTGTAAGGAATCATTTTTGGACCATAGTTTATGAAGCAAACTAATACTAATTTTTCATGTAGATTCACACCCTTAAATATTAGCATATCATTAAGGAACACCCTGTATAAATGAAGACTTGAAACTTGTTTCAAAATAATTATTAACACCTAACAAATTCAAAGTAAATACACGTAGAATGAAAGCTATGTTATTTGAAAAAACACAATGTACAAATGATGGTGGAATTGCTCTATGAATTCAATATCTTCATAATCTTCAAAATACCTTGGAGTTTTTGTTGACTCTCAATTAAATTTTGATAATCATTATTTTATGTCTAGGTTCATATAGCTGACTTTCGACTATTCTCTATTTAGCTAATATATCCATTTTTAAAAAACTGCAAATTTTACAAAATGAGAATAAGAGATGGGAATAATAGTGAATAAAGATAAATATAATCCATTAGACAAATGCTCAGCAAATTCAGATGACTCAATGTGAAAAATGTTATCAAATATGTTGTAATGATATTTATTTATGAAGCAAAAGATAGTATATTTCCACCATTAACATTAAATTAACATCTTCAAATGCGGAGCATCATTTACATAATACCATAAATAAAGATGACACCCATTAGTGTTCAAAATATATGCTACAAATATGTGTTCCATCAAGAGTTGTCTGAACATAATAAATTAAATACAGTGATAAAAGACCAGAAAAGTAAAATTGAGCAATCACTTTCAAATCTACAAGCTTTCCCAACATGTGCATCATATGGCTTGAATTTACTGATTCTAAGTTGTTTATAGTTATTCTGCTTATGCAGCCAAGCATGCTAAATAAATATATATCTTCTACTACTACTATTTTTCTCTGCTTGTTGCCTCTACACATTAAGGGCCATTTTAGCTCAATCATTGAGAAAAATGGGATTCATATAATAGTCGTAAATGAGTATAAAATATAAACAAGTGTATTGAAATAACATTTAAGTATCTCTTACTAGGATGTCTGTAAGAATTTGGTAGTTTTCAATGTCCTTTTCCTGCGCATCATATCTTGTAACAAGACCTATGGCCACTCCTGCTGTTGGACTGATGATTGGAACACCTGCATCCATTAGAGCCAAACTGCCTCCACACACAGTAGCCATAGAACTAGAGCCTAAAATGTACGCAATTCAATAGAATAGGTTGAATGGCGTAGATTATTTTGCCCCTTCAAGAACTAGATGTCCAGTGACTTGTCTTTCTCATTTTTAGTCATTATCTTTTCAGTTATTTATATGTCCTATTCTTTTTCTGAAATGCTCATTTTCTCGTTATTTTGCGATGTTTCACAATACAGTGAGCCCCCTAGACGCTCAGGTCCATAAAGTGTTTCAATAAGTCAAACAATGGATATTAGGTGTAAAGTGGGAGCTGGGAGAATTTTTTGGCCAAAACTATTGTTTAGCCTTCAACTCAACCTTCACCGAATGAAAAATGTGGGTTGTTATAACAATAAAAAGGTGGAACAACGAACGTGTTTGCCCTAGGATCTGTTTCTTATAAGTCGTGATGTGATGTGTTCAAAAGCCATATTATATTGCAGCAAAACTTGTTGAAATTAGCTGAAACGTGATGATATTTCAATGACAATGAATAAAGTTGAGCTTAAATTAAAATAGTGTAAAAAACAGATATGAAGGTAGTCAAATTGAAAAGTTTTATTTGATTCATAAGAGTATATCAGAAAACGACCTAGAAAATTATAATGGGTGTTCATGCCCAGCAAGCAATAGTATACCAACACTGCATAGTGCATTGACTCCTTTATCTTCCCATGTTTGTCCTGCAGGGATTGGATGTCTGACAAAATTGTGTACATAGATACTAACTGGTAACTCTAAGGTATTTAAGAGTACCTAATCAGTTTCAAAAGTAGATATACTATCAAAATGTCATACCATTTGATTCCAGAACTTCCGAAGTTAGACGAATTGTAAATGGATAATCATGAGGCAAAACTGGCATTAATCCTTTCTCTGCCAAAGCTCCATGTCCCATTTCTCTTCTACCAATAGGTCCAATTCTTCCTATTTCCTTGGTCGCAAATGGTGGAAATTCATAGTGAACGAAAAAATTCTTCTCCTTAACACCACTGAAAAAAATGAAATGAAATAGTTTTGGTAATCACAAATACTACTTATATAAGCTTTAACGTTAAAATTACTTGACATTTATCACACGTAAATCATTGAGTTAAATTTCAATTAAGGTCAATGTGTACGTTGCCATAACTTTAAACAGTTAATATATTGTTCAAAAACATAATCAACATTAGAGAAAGATTAAATATTATACATACCTCACTAACATGCTGAGTGGATCTAACTTCATGGCACTCTCGTGAGAATCGAGAGTGACAGTACAAAACACTTGCGTCTGTCCTCTTTGAAACACAGACGAACCATGCAGAGGTTTATACAAATTGACTTTACAAGAAATATCACGCAATTGTTTAAACTCTCTACCATCACACCTTCTTGCCTCTTCAAAAATAACATCCCTAAATATCTTCTTAACGATCTTATTATACCCTTCATTTATTAAGTTGGGATCAATATCTGGGAATGTAGGCTTGACTGCTTCTACAACACCATTTCTCACCTCTTGCAGAGCTTGATCTCTCCCTAATTTATCATAAGTATAGTTTTTGAATATTCCTTTAACCCTCATTTCTGTCATAGACCTTAGAGCTTCCAGAGCTTCTTCTGACAGCTCAGGAGGTTTTTCCATTTCTCTCTTTGGTTTTCCAAATGTTTTTTGTAATTTTTCGATTTCGTTTATGATGTGTTGAGCTTCTTTGGTACCGGTTTTGATAGATTTTTGCAGATCAGGCAGAAGTATATCATTAGCACTACCTTCTAACATGACTACAAGGTTTCGTTTAGTAGCAGAAATCACAAGATTTAGTGAGGAGAGTTGAAGTTCTTTTCTAGTTGGATTGATGATAACCTGTAATTGCAACTACTATTATACAGAGTCTAATAAAAGTACTAGAACAGATCTAGATTTTCCAGGAAAAGCAAGCGTGACTCTCTCCACCTACCCTCTCCCTCCCCCACTCAAGATTAAATCGAGGTCAATTTTTTTCAATTAGAAAACCCTCTTTTCACACAAGCAATCAAAAGAACGAAAAATTCTATATCTGCATATGTGCTAAAAGCCTCGTGAGGCTAGAGAAAATTCCTAGAAGCTTAGCAGGATTATTGATGAAAAATTCTGCCCTAATCATTTTTTACACAGATTGTGGTCTTGGATTCAAGCTGGAACATCACCTTCAAAGTTACTTTACAGTCAACTTTTTTAACTGAGAACCAGCCCCTTCTTGACACCAGCAATGGAAAATTTTACTTGTTGCCATATACTATTATTATGAAGCTCAAGCTCAAATCTATGGTCAATATTGAAATGTTCCTTAAAAGTTACTAAAGGACCTTGATTTTTTCACAAGTAATTCTGCTAAACTTCTAGGAAGCTTCATAGTTTCTTTACACATATGACCCTTTAGATGTGGCTTTGGTCTTAGAATTCAAGTCCATTCTTCTGATCACCCATGTGAAGAGGGCCTATAAATTTAGATCTATTTTCAATTGTTTGCCTGCAACAACTAGACTATATAATACTGATGATTGCTAAAAAGCAGAAAGCAACATTGTATAGCTGATTATGGCCACAGAGACAAAAAGCGAACAGACTCTAATCAGCCTTTATACAAGCTGTCTGACACATATGCCAAAGTTCTTTTTCATGTATAAGGACAACTTTATTATTATTATTATTAATTTACAAACCTCATTATCAATAAATCCTACTCTAACTGCCCCTATGGGCCCATTCCAAGGTATGTCGCTTAAACTTAAAGCAGCTGAGGCAGCATTTATGGAGATCACATCTGGGTTGTGAACCCCATCCACAGCTAGCATATTACATATTATTTGAGTTTCATAATTGTAACCATCTGGAAATAAGGGACGCAGACTTCTGTCTATGAGTCGGGAGGTTAATATTTCCCGCTCTGTGGGACCTACAATTAAATAGGATTACAACAAACAAATAAAAAACTGATTGCTTGGGAGCCCCTGTGGGTCTTAGTCTCAAATTGACATAGAAACTGGCATCCATGCAACCAATCTATTCAAAAACTCTTTTGATGCTCAGACTACATATACAGGGGATTATAAAAATTGTCTCATATAAAACTCATTAAAGGCATTTTAGGGACATATTCTGATTTTATAAGTGATTGAAACTTGGTAAAATGTAGAAATTCAAGGTGCTGAAGTATGAACATTAAAAAATCGTGAAGAATTGTTGGGTTTAATATGGCACAGAAAATGGGTTCCACAATACCATTCAATGATCCAAGACTAAATTATTGTCAGATTTGAAACGTGAACAAAAACTGAGTTTGGAAACACTCATGTTCATGTGTTAAAACCAATTGTTTGCCAAAATACTGGATTATAATTGCTATTTATTGAAAAATGGTGTAACCTGGGAGTATTTACCTAGTTCTCTCCTAAAAAAATTTGTTGGTATCCTACCAGCAGCTGCTAATTTTTGTCTATAATCTACAACAAGAGGTAAAAAATTGGCCTGAGTTGGTTTTGTTTTTGAAACGGCTGTTACCATCACAGACGTGTCTCCTAAAGTACCTACTGCACATCCATCAGCCAGTCTTGCATACTGTCCTGAGGAAATGTTGAGATTTCTCCTGGAAATTATAGAGCGTTATTCAGAATACATTCCTATATTTCTATTCTAATGGATGAGCCGTAGGATTAATTAAAATTGTTTGTTTCTAGTTAAATGGTGCTGTGGGAAGTGCCGACTCACAAAGCTAATGTCTTACCCATTTGAAAAACTGATGTTAACTTCTGGAAATTTTAGTGCTTCACTATAGAACCTTACGTTACTTTTTATTAGCTTTTTGAGTTTATGAACATTTTTGAAACGGTTATTCATAATTAAAAACATTTTGGAGAGGGGAATGTAAAATTTTTAGAGGTTAGCAGTTAACATAACCTCAAACCATTTTGACTTTTGACACTTTCCCCGTCTGTCTTTAGAGGATATTAGACCGCGGCATTGTCAGACTTACAAAAATTACTTACTTTTGGGACTACAAGTTTAGGCCCGTATCGTCAGTCGTCCCTACAATTGTAGGGCGCCTTTATAGCCTCCTTGATTGTCATAGTTTTCTACTTCTACGTGTCAGCGCTCTATTTTGAGGTTGTGTCACAAACATCTATTTGCATCAAATTGTGCTTGCTTTTGAGTTATATCATGTTTGATCAGCCTGAAATTTCCTACAATTATATATATATATATATATATAAAGAAAACATATCTTTACAATAGGACAGCATTGACGCTGACACGGGACAAGTGTAATCCAGAAATTTTTGAAGGAGAGAAAGGAGTATGAAAATCAAGGAGGCCATAAACGCGCCCTACAATTTATTGTAGGGACGACTGACGATACGGGCCTTAAATTCGTCTTCCAACCAATAACTGACAGTACGTCACGCGCTTGTCTGACAGTTCAGGTCTAGCAAGGTAATTTTAGCACTAACATAAAGTAATATATACCATTTTCTTGAACAGGGCAGATATGGACGTTTCGGAAAGGTCGCGTGCCCTCCTCGACCCCTCCTAATCAGCTATGGACTCCGGGGATTTTGACTACAGCTGGTAAAGTGTGCAAATGTGGCATCGCTGTGCCAGAGTGGGTAATTCCAATTTAGTATAGTTTTGACAGAAATCAATTTGACGTTAGGATTTAGGAGGTTAAGACAAAAGTGACAGAGCCATGACAAGTTCAAATTCAAAATAAAAACATTTTTCTACAATTTTAACAAACAAGGATGTTTTAGCTAAAACTCAGTAGTACAGCTTCATCAATTCTCAATTTTCTAAAGCAGATGACAAAAACGATGATCTTGAAAATAACATCCAGTACGTTACGTTCAATTTTATTCAACTAGGTAAAAGAAAGGTATTTACAGTTACAGTAGATTATGTTAAAGTAAACAAGGTTATATATACGCTTGATTAAGTTTGGCCGTGAAATTAAGCCTTTTTCATACGTGTACAATCAATTCCAAATTATTCCGCCTGACTTGAATTTTAATATTGTAGGTGTAACCAGTGCTTTGAAGATGTCCCAGGGGAAACCAATGATCTTGGAGCTACTTGCTTCTTCCGTGAAGACGTCTGCAAAGGCTGGTCAGATTATTAAAGACATTATGAGACAAGGTGATCTAGGTATTGTGGAAAAGGTAGTTAATATCAAAAATCAATTATTGCTTATATGATAGTAATGGCATTGATGCTAAGAATATGAATACCTATAGCAACTCTAAAACCCACTTGCAATATAAGTTTGTTCCTTGCTTTGAGACAAATATTTCTTTACGACTTTCTTATACTTCTACAGTCAAAAGGCATGAAAAATTAGTATTATTCAGCCAAAATGGGGGAAAAAGATAGTCATTTGGACCACCTGTTAATCCCAACATCTGATTGATATCAGATTTACTGAGGAAACAAGTTTTCATCTAGATCACAGATGTGCAAGGGACTTAAGAATTATTTATGAAATGTTTAATAACTAGAATTTTTGCCCCAACTAGACTCAGGACTTAGTTTCATTTGACCTAAAGAAACATAAGCATGATTGGGTCATACCTTTACCTACCATGTCACCAAAAATTAATATCATACTGTGTCCAATAAGTAGCATGACAAACTTGACCTCCCAAATAAAAACTTACCTATATAAAAGTCAATGTTTTTGAGATATTGAATGTTTTCTTAAATTATAAAAAACAAACCTTTTCATCTGTGGTCTTTAGCTGCATGTACAAATAAGGTCATACTTTGTTCATTTTTTCTATATAATTCTTCTAGATAGTTGCTTTATGATATACAAATGCAATGTAATTAAAAGATACTAAGGAACCATGATCAAATAAGGATTTTTAATGTTCCAATATTTTTTCCTGAACTTTGACCATCTGTGGTGAAACAAAAATGTACTGGGTTATAACTGCATTATATTGAATAAAAGATTGCTCATTGAATACAGAATTCAGAAAGGCACCACACATACTGTTTGGAATAGAAAAGTGATAGCTGCTTTTGTAAGTGACTGACACACACTGCAATGTAATTATTGGATTTAAATTCATGTTGCACTGGTTACTGATCAGTGACATGCTACATAGTACAAAGCTACATTATTATTATTTTTATTATATTATTTAGCATGATTGCTACAATTACATTCTTCTAAAAATTTAAACAATTACATGACATACAGACATTCAGAAAAAAACAACATTTGCATCTCTAATAATTTTCATTGACCATGAAATATTCCTTCAATTTTCTTTTAAATATCTTCAAAGTAGACTTTATATCATTATTTAGTTTATTAAATTCAAGTAATCCTTTCCGAAATATTGATTTGCTAGTTATATTACTATTGCAATTTTGTAAATGATGATGATGATGATCTTTATTTCATAGCAATTTGCTAACAGAGAAAACATTTGGATATAAACTTATAAACTACAATTTTCTATTACATATTTTTTTAAATGCCTTTTGAAGTTAACAAAATTTGTAGTTTTAATTTCTTCTGGAATCCTATTAAAATCTACAAAGCCCTTATAAAATAAAAGTTGGAATTAGATCTAACATTATAACAATGTATATCGCTGACCATTTTTAATTTATTAATAATATGCTCTGGGTTCATTCTATTCCTTATTTTGTATACTACCACCATAGTGTTATAAAAGATCTCCTGGCTTACACTTAATAAATTTGTAGATGTCAGCATGTCTTTAATTCTACCGTATCTTCCCCATCCCAAAATACTTCGCAATGCCTGGTTTTGTTTTTTTTTGTATAATATCAATATCACCTTTCTTAAATATATACAAGATTGTTGCACAGTAACTGAAATGTGGTAGGATTATCGTCTTATATATAATTAGTTTAGCCCAGACACTCAGGTCTTTCCCCATTCTACATAATAAATTCACTTTCTTTGATAGCTTTTTGGTTATATAAATTTGCATGTTTTGAAAACGTTAAATTTTCATCTATAATTATTCCTAAATACTTACATTCATCAACTACCATTAATTACTATACCTTTGTTATTGTATGTGTTAGTTACATTATGCTTAGATTTCAATATCATACATTTAGTTTTATTTACATTTACACTTAAACTATTATTGTTTAACCATTTATATATATTATTTAAATCTTCATTTAAAAAGTTTATTATATCATCCACTGAATCACCCTTAACAAAAAGCATAGTGTCATCTGCAAAGAGTTGAATTTCACACTTCTTAATTATATTAACAATGTCATTTATGTACAACAAAAACAATTCTGGGCCCAGCACAGTACCCTGTGGAACACCATGTACATTGATCTTAGATTCAGATAATGATTCTAAATATTTGGTTTTTTGAGATCTCATTTCCAAGTATTGTGAAAACCAACCTAGGACTTTACCTTGAAAGCCATATCTTTGTAACTTCCTAATTAGTAATTCTCTGTTAACAGTTTCAAATGCTCTGCGAAAATCTATTTTTCCTCTTGTATAATAATTGTGGTAATTATTCAGTTCTAAGTAGTGTTGTAAATGTTCTGGCAAAAGATCATTTCATGAAACTTACTGAAATTCAGACTCGAGTCAGTAACAATACAAAAGAACAATTTTTTTAATGGACAGGTTAGCGTGAATTAAAGCACAAAATGTTTGTGAAAAAAAAATATTCATTTATTGACAAAATATGCCCAAATTGCTAGTTAATAATATCGTTGTATTATTTAGCATGTCGTTGGTCGTTAACTTAAATAGTAAAACCAATATATTAGTAGTGTGTGTCAGACACTTACAAATATCACTTTTTTTCTATTCCAAATAGTATGTGTAACGCCGTTCTGAAATCTGTATTCAATAAGCAATCTTTTGTCAGTCCAAAGCCTACCTTATCCTTAAGTTTGTCATGGTACTTATTGTACACCCTGTATACTTAAATATATACCGTTTACTTATTTCAGGGAAGTGAACCAAATGACCTTCAAACTGAGGCTGATCGATCAGCTCAACGTTGCATAATTGCCTCCTTGACTAAAAAGTTTCCTAATGTCACTATTATAGGTGAAGAAGGGCACTCACATAGAATAGATGATGTAAGATATACGATTGAATTAACATTATCGCTGCTTTATTGGAATTCAGTTACAACGTTCATGATTCTAATGAACCCTCTACAGGGTGTTCTAAAAGTTGTGACTTTTCTTTTCAGTAATAACTATGCTTGAAATGACAAAGAAGTAAAAACATGTGGAAGAAACTACTTCATTTGATTAGAAATATAAGTAGCAATGTGTCATGATATGTTAATACCCTGGGGGCATGGCCACATTTAATATCTCAGATTTTCTTGGAACCCAATAATTTGATTAAGATTTGCCTATGTAAAAATTTGCTTTATTTTAGACAAACTAGGTACATGATGTCTAAAAGGCACATACCAGCTTGAGAACACTCAGTATTTTAACAAAATGTGAAATGAAACTTTGTTTTAAGGTGGTACAGGACTGGATTGTAAGTGAAGTTGACCAAAGTGTACTAGCATTGGATTGCCCTCCACAATATAAAGAAGTCAATCCTCAAGATGTTGTGGTTTGGGTTGATCCACTAGATGGCACTTCAGAATATACCCAGGTAAGTCATATTGAAGATGAGGACCTGAAGGTTATGTATCTCATTTACCTTACTTTTTCAGGGTCTCCTTGACCATGTGACAGTTTTAATTGGTATAGCAGTCCAGGGTCGAGCAGTAGCAGGGGTTATCCATCAACCCTACTATGGATACAAAACTGCCCCTGATACATTGGGTCGTACTATATGGGGTTTGGTGGGATCAGGAATAGGGGGTATACAGGCTCAAACACCACCAAAAGGTGAACTAATTCTAACCACTACTAGGTCACATAATACTGCACTAGTGGTTGAAGCTTTGGAAGCCTTAAAACCCTCCAAGATTGTAAGGGTAGGAGGAGCAGGCCACAAGGTATTTGGAAAAAAAAAACAATCAAAAAACAAAATTGATTGGTTTACTAGTTTCACTTAGGTGTTCCCTGCATTATTTGGGTGCATCCCAAATTTGTCTGACTGAAATCTTTTCATATTATAAAACAAAAAAGTTCTAAATTAAGTTCTTATGGATTTATCTAAATACGCCAAATCTTCAATATTACATATCTAAGGCACTATTGAACCGACTTTGATGAAATTTTGCACGATAAGCAAGTTACCTAGTGGACTCGATTTTTTCACTTTTTTGTTTTTCACTTAAATCAATGTGATGGAGTGCAACGTTTTTTAAGTAATCCTTTAATGATTCTTCCAACAGCTGTTATGCAACAACGAGAGTCCTGCTTTAAAAGCATTTAGTATGCGAATGCACTGAATTTGACTCTTCAGACCAATTGAAGATTATGATGAAAATGTAGATAAACCTGGTTCAACATTTTCAGAATAGTCAAGTTTGCTTGATCTCAACAGCCCTATGTTAGATTTAGTTAGATAATCTACACATGTTACATCACCTAATTAAATTTCAAGTCCGGACCTGCATTGTACGTTTTTGATGATTTTTAACTTCTTTTCATGTTAGTCTGGAAGGTCAAATTACCTTGACTTTAAACAGAGCTCATGTTGTTAAACAATATCAGTTGCTGGAATTAAATCATTGAAAAAATATCGAGAGAAGTAAATAGGGCGCATAACATTAATTTTCCATTTTATATATACATTGAAAACCAAATACCACTGAGGTCGTAATGTGTACAAGAGAGTAGCATGCAATATGTGTGTTAGAACGAGTTCGAAGCACCTCGTTGTCTAGCAACACGAGTGTCAATGCCAGGGACGCCATCAGCGCACTCTTTCTAACATGCATATTGGACACTTCTCGCGCTTCTCTCTCGTACACATTACGACCTCATCATGTATCATGTATTGCTCTTTTTTCTGTGAAATAATAAAGTCAGAGTACAACTTACAGGGCGTTGTTTAATATAATACAAGGAAATAAAGAAATCTTGAGTTCCCAAAAGATGCTTAGTTCAATTTTAAGCATTATTTTGTAAAATGTTAATGAAACCAAATAGAAATCCCTTCAATTTTTGAGTTTTGTATCGCATAAACTACTAAAGATCGGATATTTGAATAAGTAAACATGTTTAACTAAAAAACTAAAAGAGGTGATTGGGCCTCTTTTAGTTTTATCTATTTTGCTAATAATTAGTACCATTCTATGGCTTTTTTCTAAATACTCAAACATTTCAGTATTCATCAATAAGAGTGTTGATTTTGATGAAAAACAAGTGCAGCTTTGGATTTTCAAACCTTCTGTCCAGTTTTACGTTACTCCTAGGTAACCTTGTTATCTTGCAAAATTCGATAAAATCGCTTCAATAGTGCCTGAGATAGGTGATTTCAAAGGTTTGGCGTGTTTAAATTAAATAAATATATTTATAAAAACTGAATTTAGAACTGATTTATTTTCAGATAAGAAAATTTCTCAGTCCATACTACCCTTTCATTTCACTATGTCCATTCAAGTAGGGAACACATCATATTTTTTTCACATTTTGAGCCCTCCAAGACCGGACGCCATGGCCCCATAATGCAGCAATTCATTCTTCTGTTGTTGAAGATCGCCTAGGTAGACCAGCCACAGCGTAACCAGCGACTCCGATTTGCTTGTCATGTGGTAACGTCATAATCGTGGTTTTATAATTGAATTAGAAGAGATAGCCATAATTCATTATCTAGGACCAAAAGGAATGAATAAAAACAAAAAGAACCAATTTTGGGTACATCCCTTCATCTCGGATAGAGACCGAAGATAATTTTTTAAAAAAGAGCAAATGTCTCGCTGTTATGACGAAAAGACGTTGCCCGCGTTGGCGACGTTCTTGGCATTCCAGAGTCGCCAGCAGGGCATAGATCTTACGTAAAAATCTTGCTTAATAATGTCAAATTGTTCACTTGGTAATTGAAAAATATGACATTACTTAAGAAAAATAATGTCACAAAATTCTTACTTAGTGTCAAAAACTTCTTACTTAGTGTCACTTTTCAAAGCAACATAATACACCTGCGGGTCGCCAGACGCCACAGAAAGCTGCATTTCTAACGTGCACATGAGCTGGAGTGGAGCTCAGGCATGAAATCCATTAGTGGAGGGTGGTTAGATGTAAAAACAGGATCAGGAAACATTTTTAAAGTACAAAGGTCTATATATAGGTCAAACTCGCACAATAAGTCCTTTGTGTTCATTCTGGGTTAAAGAAAGCTTAAAAGCTTTCAAACTGCCAGCACATCTACTGATATTTCATTGACGTCTCTAAAATGCCATTAGGAAAAAATAATTCCAAAAGTCGAGTTACTCATCTATTCAGGCAAAAATTTATATGTATGTATCTTCTTGTAGCATAAGAGGAATAACACGCAAATGTTGGAAATGTACTCACATATTGCACAACAAATTTGGAGCAAAGACGTGTGACTCGCAGTGATGCGACCGAGTACACACTCAATTTGCTGAGCCCACGGTACTCACTTTGTTAATAGCTTGAAATTCGGAGAGATGTTTGTCTTGGACTCTCCATGCGCCTGCGCTCGTAGGTATTCACTAAGAACCAAATTTGGCTTGGCAACACCGCATCTCATACATTCCAAGGCAGAGTTTCCACCTCCATGATCAGAGGAGAGCAATTTTGGACAGCACCCATCTAGCGTTCGTTGGGGAGTGTCGTCTTAATTCGAAATGGTTTTCATCTGCGTACACGCAGGCAGTCATGATTTGTATTGCGTAATGGTATTTGTTTGCATTTTCCGACTACTCGCTGTCGCAAAATGTAACTCAGGATGTGTTGATTTTATTACCATCGGTAGAAATCAAAGATAATTCTAAAATAAATTAAATCGCTAAGTCGCATCAAAATCGAAATAAATAAGTCTCATCAAAATGAAAACGAAATATTAAATTAAATATTCGAACAGACCTTCTTGTTATGTTTGGTAGTAACCTAACCTATTTTAGAAGCCTATGCGAACAATTTCTGGTGTAACATATCTAACACTTCTTCAAATTTGGTTTTCCCTGTATGTATCGCACTTCTTGCTACGGCTTGGTGAAATGCTACCTACACTAGAGAATTAACTTTTATATTGAAATGATTGAAATTCCTTGAACATGTTTGACTTCTTCCAAACCTATCTTTATCCATTAAAGTTAATAGGCGAGGAAATAAGTTTTTGAGCTGCATCTCAGCATTTGTGTCCATGTGCCACTTTGGCACGGTGCACGCTAGAAATACAGCTTAACAGGTAACCGTGTGGCTTTCAATTTGGAGACGCCGCCTAGCCAGGAAGCTTCCTTATACTTTAATAGAATAGTCTGGCTACCAATGCTGGCGAAGTCGTCATGGCCTCCGATGAGAGAGGGCTCTTATGGGCTCATCATATAGTCATAAGCTGTATATCTTTTCTAGGCCTTGCTGGTGATTGAAGGCCTATGCCACGCGTACGTATTCGCAAGTAATGGCTGCAAAAAATGGGACACCTGTGGACCAGAAGCAGTATTGGAGGCAGCTGGAGGGGTCTTCACTGACCTTCATGGAAATCACTATAGTTACGGTAAGGACGTGGCTTATCCTGATGCCCAGGGGATTTTTGCCACTGCTAAAGGTGTCGATCACGCAGAACTTTTAAAGAAAATTCCTCAGGCGCTTAAAGATGCCTTTCCATACTAAATTTGAGCATTAATTATATTTGTATCGTATATTGTACAGTAAATATATGGGTTGATACAACTATGGCCTACTTATTTGACATTTGGTTGCCTAATTTAAAATAGACAATGAGTCGCTTGGAACTCCCTATATATCCTAGGGTTTCCAAGAAAACATTAGTCAGTTTACGTGTGTCCGAACTATTGAATAACCCGTAAAAATGATAGCCTTTTAAGTGAAACTTTTTTCTGATAATGGCGGAAGCACAAAACATATACAAAAAGGGCGTTCGTAGATCGTTAATGTTTGTTCGATTATATAGGTATGAATATGATAGATTCGTTGAGTGGATTTTAAAAAATCACAGAAAAAATCTACAAAGCATAGGGAAGATAATTTATATTTTTAATAATGTAGACACATGGAAATTTTATTTTTTTAAAATAACAACATTGGGATGTGAACTATCAAGACGTACGCACTCCTCAAACCTCGACTTCAAATTCGTGAAAACTCGTTGGCACATCGCTCGTGGGATAGCGGACATCTCCTCAGAAATGTTGTGCTTGAGCTGGGAAACCGTCGTCGGTTAAGGCTGGGCGCATACATTCGTTTTCCGTATACGATTTCCTAATCAGGAATTCCAATTCGGAATTCCGTGAGCCTAGCGCAAACGTTCAATTTTTGAAGTGAATATTATAGTACCATAACAAATCCACTCACATGAAAATGAGCTTCATCAGAAAAGAGGGTGTTGTTTAAACTTGGAAATCGCTCTAACATTTCTTTGGCAATCGCACGGAACAGTGATGGGCGTTTACGCGTATACATTAATTGTCTACGTATCGATGTATACAATGCGTATACAATGTAAACAATGATGAAGACAATTTATAGAATAGCTTAAGTGAGAAAGTTGGTGGACAGGCAACTTTAAAAAACCATGGTTGAACGCCCCAAGAACAAACAAATTGATAAAGTAGGGTTTGTTTAAAAATGAAAAGACATATTCCGTAGAGTGTAGTGTCTACAAAACAAAGTATTCCAATTCCGCTATATCTCGATTGAAATCACGTAGGTGTGTTAATTTTTGTTGTATCGAACATGCGGCGATCAAATGCTAGAAATTATATAGAAAAGTTTTTTTGAACTTGTAGGAATATTTGCAGTCAAAACATAGCCCGCAATGCAAATAACAAAACTAACAACCATAATAGGAGCCGAAGACCAACAGTTTCCACAGCACAGCAGACGTTTATGATACAGACGAGTATGAAGTTATGGAGGATGTGGTGTGTGGCGCACTCTTTCTACACAAGTGGTGCCCGCTTCTCCACCTCTTTCTCTTCCTCGTACACATGGAAATCTAAAAGGAAAAAGGGACTTTCGCCAGCAATGTATGCAAGAAGTTGAACTATGATTTGCTAATGTATACATTGGATACGTCAATATCGAGACGTATATATTCACCACTATATACGCGTATACTATGGTGTATTATACATCATGTATACAATGCGCCCATCACTACGCACGGCGTAGATGGTTGGCCTGCGGTTCCAATTCCTTCGGGCAATGCGGTTTTGAAATTCGTACGTCTTTATGGTCCACCCTGTATAATAGGGATTCAAAACATCAAGTGAATTACAGCTGTGAGAGGTTTTTTGATAGGATTTCCCTCAGATCTCGGCTTGCTGTCACTTTAACGTTAACGATTGTTCAACTCTTCCGCCTTACCATCTTCCTGACCTCTCGATCCTAGTGAATCGTCTGGTAAGAGCAGGTACTTAGTGCTATACTTGGGCTTCGAGGAAATAAACCTCGTGAGTTTTCCGTACTTTAGCGCTTAAATTCTCAATTTTATTGTTGGACATGATTCCACTAAATTTTCATACAGTGGCTATACAGATGTTTGGTAACATATATTTGACTTGTTTATTCATCAAGTGCGTATCTTTTAAAAATGGATATTTACTTTTGATATTGAAACTATCTCACTCATTGGATCTTATAATAATAATAATAATGGTAATAATAATAATAAACTTTTATATATATCAGCCTCGCGCCGCCATCTTCAGTTCATAAAGGGTTATGTTCAGCACAAGTGCGACAATATCGAAATAAAACAGCATAATAGACCTCTTATACTGATAGAGGATAGTTGCTATGGTTTCATTCGTTGTCCCAGAGACTAAACCTGTGATTGTTGTGGTTGGCTGTCTTTGGTTAGACCAGAGTTCCCCAAACTTTTTTGTGTCGTAGACCCCTTGCCATGTTTTTCCGTGTTGGGTAGACCCCCTACTTACCTGATATTGATTTCCTGTAAATTTCTAACTGTAGTAAAACACATGTTAATTTATACATTTATTAATTGAATTTAAATTAAAACTCCTCAAAATAAAATTTTGTATCTGTTATGTAAAATATACGTAACATTAAATGTCTGACCATTAAGTGCCCGCATTGGGAATAAGTACCCGCATTGAAAAAAAATAAGAGGGATAAAATAAAAAAAAGTGAAAAATAACAAAAAGAAGTTTTCTACTTAAAATAGTACAATAAGCGATTTCGTTTATTAATTATAACATGTATGTATGTATGTTCTACAATAATTTCACTGTTAATTTGATTAAATTCCGCTTCTTATACGTTTAAGTTATCTAAAAATAGGCAAAAAATTAACGAATTTTAGTGTGTACCTATCCTTGAATTTTCGGAATAATTTAAAAAAAAATATTTTCTATAAAGGGGGGTTCTTTAAAAAAATCAATGCGGGCACTTATTCCCAATGCGGGCATTTATTGGTCAGACACCAATAAACATAAAATAAACTATAAATAAAATAACATAAGCAATAAGTCAAAATTTTTAGTGAGAAGGGTGAACCTGATGCTTTAATAATAAATTATCAACATTTGGCGTCAATTTTGTAAGGGTTAATCTTAAATCTCCTCGGCTAATGATGTCCAGTCTGTTTCTTTTTTTTCGTTAGGAGATTGGTAACAGCGCTGAACCCCCTTTCCACTAGGTATGACGATGGAAAGGAAATTAAAAATTTCCTCGCTATATTCCATAATACGGGATAAGTAACGGGTATGTTGTTTTGCAGCCAGAATTGCTGATATCCGTTTTTAAACTGAACCTTAAGTTCTTCGTTTGTACTTAGTTCAGTCAGTTCCTCTTGTATTATGACATTCGTTTCTTCTATGTCACCATATGGATTAATTATCCACGGTGGTATTACCATAGTCAAAATATCCTCAAACCTAGATTCAAAATCTGAATAGAGGGCATCTAAATGTTGGACGTAAGTTGAAACGTCGTCTTCCTGGCAGCTTGTCTGTGACAAATTGGGGAACTGAGAAAATTCGCCCCGTCCAATATTTTGCTTCATTAGTTTAACTCTGGCAAGAAACGCTGATGAGTTGGACTTTGTTTTAATCAAATTTAAACTGTCGCCTTGTAATTGCAAATTAACCATATTAAATTTTGTAAACCAATCTGTTAAATAGGCGATGTCTGTTTTCCTCTTCATTAATTTTTTTTTTAAATTTTATCTTTAGTATCCAGAAATTCTAAAATAGTCTCAAAAAGTGCAAAAAATCTTGTCAAACATATGCCTTTCGACAGCCAGCGTACTTCAGTGTGAAGGAGTAATAGATGAAAGTGTTCGTCATTTTCTTCACACAACTGCGCAAATAACCGCGTATTCAACGCGTTGCTTCGGATTCGGTTTACTGCATCAATGACTAAATGAAGAGATTCATGCAATCTAACACTCAAATTTTTAGCAACTAAATGTTGTCGATGGATGACGCAATGTATTGCTAACACCCCTGACACATTTTGTTTTAAATAGCTTATAAATCCTCGATAACGTCAACCATGGCTGGTGCTCCATCTGTAGCTACTGATATTATATTTGATAAAGGAATTGCTTTTTCAATGAAGTAATCCTTCAAAACATGAAATATTGATTCACCTTTAGTGTCGGTTATCAAAGTTCTTGCGAAGAGCAGTTCTTCGTAGATTTCTTGATTCATAATAAAATGAACATATGCCAATAATAATGCCGCATTATCAGGTAAAGTTGACTCGTCCAGTTGTATAGGGAAATGGGTCGTTTGCAACTAATTACATAAGAAGCTTTCAATATCAGAACTCATTTCATCAATACGTCTTTCAACACTATTGTTGCTTAACATTCTGTCCAGTCTAGGTCTCTTCTGAAATTTATCTTTGAGTGTTTGAAAGTATTTCAAATCTTTCTCTGTTTTATCAGGGTGGCACCTTCTCAGATGATCTTGCAGTTTAGATGGTTTCATAGCGTCATTGCCCAAAACTTTGTTGCATAAAAGGCGATAATAGGCGATTGTTTGTCCGGCAATGATGGAATGAAGCCAAATTTCAAATAATCCACACTGTACTGTCTACATTTCTTTTGTGGGCAAAATAAATTATTTAAATAACTCAGAAAATCCTGCAGCTGTATATTAAAAATATTTTTTGATTTTTCCGAAAACATTCCATAATTCGAACATCTTCTTGCAACAATTAGCTCGAATTACGGAGATTGCACTGTAATTATATTACCGATTGCTAAAACTTTCAAAAAGAAACTATTGAGGAGTACTCGTGTAATTTTGCATGATTGAATATTTAACTACTAATAACTAAAGTCATGATTGGCGTAATTTATCTATCTTTGCTAACTACGAGTACAAAACTAAAATTTAATAAAAAATAATGTACTTACTTTTCTCCAGCACTCTCAAACAAAATAACACTGACTCACTATAATTTGTGTGATATACTATCTGTTTATATTTTTTAAAATATTTTCTTGGCACTTTCCTTTTCAAGATTCAGGAAACGAATAAACGTATTTGTCCCACATTCGTATTTATAGAGTGACGAATTGAACAAGTCAGTGCAAGGTAGCGAAACTCTGAGACTGCGACTCTCAGGTTTTTACAAGTTTAAAATGTATTGCGACCACAAAGCGAATACCAACATCCTACAACTTACATAATTTTATAAACATATATAATAAATTTTTTACTTCATAGGTACTTTTATAAATAATGTATATGTTTTGATATTATAAGATAGTATGATGTAAGTAAATAGGTACTATCAGTGTATGTGTTGAGATCCACTATCGTGGACCCCCATATTCATTTCATGGACCCCCAAATTTTCTTTCGCTGACGTAGACCCCTTGCAGGTTGTCATAGACCCCTAGGGGTCGATATAGACCACTTTGGGAATCAATGGGTTAGATGAACGAAAGCGACATGTTTATGATAGACCCTCTAAGACAAAAGTTAGTACGGACATGTATAATAGAGAAATTAAACGGATCAAGTCCGCCAAACAGGTCCGTACAATTAGTTCTTAACATTCTTTAACTGCTCCACCCGTAATATCGTTCATCTGGCAACGTCGCGCCACCTCCCAGTATCTGAAAGGGTGATGAGTCTCAGGTCTGAGGCGGCAGAGCGCCAGTGATTTAAGACACACACAAACACTGGCACCCTCGTCACGGCCCTTTTGTCAGCTTGTCGAAAACATTTTTCTGTCTTTCTCTCACCAAACAGGTGAGTGAATTATCGGGGTAGGAGGTGTATTGATATACTAACAACAAAAAAATGCTATCACCCTTGCAAACCACCCTACGACCCCTGCCCCGTCAATTTTTTACCACTAATTTTTTTTCCAAAAATGATCGAGATCCTTTGGAACGACACAAAAAAACAAATTAGAGCGATTTTTTTTTCGGTAATAGCCTTTTTATCCGCCACTGGATTAATTTTCAAAACTACAAAGCTTTTTCGATCTTGGCGTAGTAATAACCTTGTGTGAAAATTTCATCAAAACAGACTGACGGAAATGAGTAACATGGTTTTTCAAATTTTCTAAATATTTCGCGATCACAATACTTTCTCGCATGTAGGCGTGAGAAGTAATAAACTCTGGATATTAAAATTTAGTTAGGAGGTATTATTTGCCTAAACAGCGCTTCTGGGCATTGTCATTGAACGAACGCTAATGGTGGCCGTTAAAGAGCTACAGGGTGTTCCTTAATGATATGCGAATATTTAAGGGTGTGAATCTATATGAAAAAATAATGTTAGTTTGCCTTAGAAACTATGGCCAAAAATGTTTCCTTACAGAAACTCGGGGTGTTGAAGTATTAGGAAAAAAAATGGTAATTAATTAATATTTTCAGAACCGCTTCAGACATTTCACTGATATTTAGTACGTAGTGAAAGTTAATAAAGTTGCATATTTTTCAATGCAAAAATAATTTTTAGCTTTAACAGTGGCGTGCGTACGGGTATTGACTTCGATATTTTTTAAGAAAAAAATAGTACGCCAATGGTTCTTTGCCAAATAAAAATTATTTTTGAATTCCCCGTTCAATTTAAAACAAATGATCTCTCTTGAATTGTTTTCTTTCGATGTGCAATTTTTGAGTAAAAAAATAAAAACCGTTCTATTGTCCGAGAAAATTAATGTAATAATTGAAGAGTACAATTTAACAATAAATATCCAGTTGCTCTGGAATATGTCACTGGCTTTTGACATCTGACAAGTCTCTGTTATTCAAATCTGTTCGCTGTGACATCTTTTTCATTATTTAGTTTTTACAATCTTGTTAATAATGGTGAATTATTCAAATGCTGAAATGGCGTAAATGCATTACGTATATGGCCTTGCCGACGGTAATTGTGAGCAAGACCAGAGATATCCCGATCGTGCTTTGCCATATAGTCGAACCTTTTCTAATATTCATCGTCGTCTTGTTGAAACTGGTTCTGTCCGAAAAGGAACATCTGAAGGTAGACCTCTAAGTGTGAGTACACCTGAAATTGAGGAAGTAGTGCTGCACGATGTCGAAGAACATCCTGAAACGAGTACAAGGAAGAAAAAAATTACACAAAATCCGAAATTTTAATCAATGATTCTGTTCACGCACGAAGCTAATTTTTCTTGAAATGCCATTCAGAATTTCCACAATAATCATTTGTGGGCAGAAGAAAATCGCTATGCCGTAACCGAAACCCATTTCTAACACCAATTTTCGGTTAACGTATGGGCGGGAATTATTGGCAACTACTTTATCGGACCATTCTTCTTGCTGGGACGACTTGACGGACAGACTTACCTCAATTTCCTTCAACAACAGTTGCCTTTGCTGCTTGATGATGTTCCGTTAGTAATAAGAGACAATATGTGGTACATGCATGATGGTGCACCAGCGCATTTCAGTGTAGCGGTCCGTAATTATTTACAAACTGTTTATCCAAATCGTTGGATTGGCCGCGGTGGGCCCCAAGAATGGCCACCAACGTCCCCAGCCCGCAACAGTTTAGATTTCTTTTTGTGGGGCTTCATCTTAAGACACTAGTGTACACAAGTCCCATTAACACTGTAGAGGAATTAAGAGAAAGAACAGTTGCAGCTTGTGATAGAATAAAAAACACTCGAGGGATATGTCAACGAGTGCGCAATTCCATCAGAAGGGGGGCGGAAGCATGCATACTAAGTGAAGGGGGCCATTTTCAACAATTTTTGTAATCAGTTCGTTGGTTGTAATGTTATGTTTATGTTGTCAGTTGTTGTTGTTCATTACCCCTAATGTGTTTAATTTTTCCAATTAAATTAATACTAATTTTGTAAGTTAGACAATAGGACGGTTTTTATTTTTTTACTCAAAAATGGCACAACGAAAGAAAAAATAAATCAAGAAAGACCGTTTGTTTTAAATTGAACGGGGAATTCAAAAATTTTTATTTGGCAGAAAACCATTGGCGTACCATTTTTTTCTTAAAAACCATCGAAGTCAATACCCGTACGCACGCCACTGTTTAAGCTAAAAATTATTTTTGCATTGAAAAATATGCAACTTTATTAGCTTTCACTACGTACTAAATATCAGTGAAATATCTCAAGCGGTTCTGAAAATATTAATTAATTTCCATTTCCTAAAACTTCAACACCCCGAGTTTTTGTAAGGAAACATTTTTGGACCATAGTTTATAAAGCAAACTAACATTAATTTTTCATGTAGATTCACACCCTTAAATATTCGCATCATTAAGGAACACCCTGTATACTCCATCCGAAAAAATGGATCCTGGGCCAGGACGAGGACCTCTGTCTGTCGCTGCTTCCGGCTGAAGCGAGTGCTTTTAGAGCTCGGGTTATTCTGGTGCACGAGCGCGTAAAATCCACTCGTGTGACAGATACTTTAACTAGAGCTGGACCTATACTATGGTGTCGCTACCAGTCATGTATTATTTTGTTGTGAGTAAAGAAACACATTTATTATACATTATTTACTTTGCAAACGTTACACTTTTTTCATTTCACTAATACAGTTTGAGTTAACAACTTTTAAAATTTCTGTTTTTGCTGGCTCTGACAACTTTTCTATAAATGCATTATAAAACATGAAAGAAATACCACGAATGATAATTTCCGATTCTCACTTTCCACTCAATCCAGGTTCTGCTATATGACTTGGTTCTATGAATCGCACAGCGAATTTCTTATCAACGTTCGCTATCAAATGTGAGAAGGAACACTTTACTGAGGACTGCCCATGCACTTTCTTGTTAGGTTTGTTAATTTTTGTAAGTTTTTCTTCTGGCTTTCTGGACGAAATGGGCGCGGGTATGTTTAAAGGTGAGATGTCGACTAGGCAGGCATGAGGGAGGGGAGCAGCTGAAAAACATGGCAGCATTAGTAATCATAAGATTTTTAATTTTTTTTGGTGCACAATTTGTAAGTAAAAGTAGTAAAATGGGTTGCTTTGGATTTTCGGAGGGACCTATTGATGAAATGACCACAGATTCGAATTTCACGTACTCAACTTAGCAAGCGAGTTTTTTTATACAAAAGTCAATTTGTACTTACCTTTAGATAATTGGAGTTCGGAAGCACACTGTCCTTTTCTCCTGTACTTATAAATCGGTATCCTACTAGGAAGTATTTTCCGTTTCCTTTTGCACTCCATCTTGCTCTCCTTCATGGTAAATACATCCTTATCCTCCCTGACTGAAGGCAAAAGTCTGATGAGTCGTTTCTTCTCGATTTTGTCATAGAATACCACACCCTTAATATCGCTGTTCGTTGCTTGGTCGATTTTTGGCTTTTTGCAGCTATGGATGTCGAAAATTTGCGCTAAGGGGTCTTTAGCTTGATCTAGGTCGCTGTTCAAGAATATATAGTATTGCAGTTTTTTCTTGATCAGGAATTGTTTTGCTTCTATGGGGACGCGGACGTGGACGTGAAAGTAATATACTTGTCTGTAAAAAGATGATTTTATAAATTAATTTGTGTCGTAATGTGTTTTTATACGCATAGCCTAAGTCCGAACGTATTTTGAGGATAGCAGTAAAATAAGAAAAACTTCACGACAATGCACGGCAGAAAAGAAAATTTTGAGTGTTGCAGTTATTTTGCTCCCGAGTGTACTTAGCAATACAATATTTGTACACAAAAAAATACAAACGAGAAAATAACCGTTCTGACAGTGGCGTATATAGAACTGGGTTCGGACGGGACCCTTAGCCACCAAAATGTATTGAAAGGAACGCCATTTTGCTTCTAAAAACTGTAGCTAGCTTCACCGTGATTTTCTGAGGGAATTGACATTGACAGTTTTATATTTTCAAACAGTAGAGCAAAAACAGGTATACTTTGCACTAAATTGAAACTTTAGTTTCAGCTCTTCTGCTGTTCATCTCATAAAAAGTTTTCTGAAAGAAAGGTATCAATGTGTATCAATTTATGTCCATATAAATTCCCTATAACAATGGGATTACCTCAAGGTTCCATTCTTAATCATTTGTTATTCTCTGTATATTTCAGACTTTCCTAACAATATGAAGTTCTGCAACGTTTATCACTACGCAGACGACACACAATTATATTATGGTTTTCATATCAATAATTCATCTTGTTTCGTTAATTTGATCAACAATGATCTAAATATCATATCACATTTCGGCTGCTCATAATTTAACACTGAATGCTTCTAAATCAAGTCTGATTTTTGGACCAAAGGAGCAACGGATTAGAGTAGAAAGTGAAAATCTATATCAGCTTAACATTAAAACGTTCCTTTGCCAATTGTAACTGTAAGCACAAATTTGGGTTTATGAATGGATAATGAATTAAAATTTGACCATCATATAAAGGGATAGCTATGTTCAAAATCTTATAGTATCCTCAAATAATTATATCCTCAAAGACATGTTTCCGTTACTGTCTTGGTATTAGAAAACATGACCATTTAGCTCATGTTTTTAAGGAAAACGAAAAATTGAGTCTAGAAAATCTTAGAATCTATCATACAGTATATATTTAGTCCATTAGACCTTATAGAATAAAAACCAGAGTACCCTCTCAAGCAACTACAAAAAGTCGTTAAGAACTTAGCATCAAGAAATAGACAATTTCTCGTTATACCACACCACCTCACATTATACGTATACATAAAGAACTTTTCATACACTGCAGCCAAACATAACAACAACCTACCGAGTATGCCAATTGCAGTCTAATGAATTTCGAAAAGGTTAAAAGCAATGCTTCTTCTATCTACCTTCTCTACCTAATAATAATCATTTTTCAAAAATTCAGCTAGAATATGACTGACTATACGATTTTTCGAGTTATATCATACGGTATTTTGATGATTTTATTTTAAATGCCTTGAAATTTAAACGTGTTTACCTGTATAGACTTAAACACTATTAGGTAATTGTCACAAATCCCATGTACATATACTTTACAATTATACGAGTTTATTCTTATTCATGATTGTCAATGTAATTTTTGGCTGAGTTGAAAAATACCTTAAGGTAACATTCGGCCATATCGATTCTTTACTTTCAAATTTTAATACTTCACCTTACTCAAAATAAAAACGTATTTGTAAATGAGTCGAATAAATCCATGTTATTATTATATTATTATTATTTATTAACTCTGTCGTTAAACTGTTCATAAAAAGGAATCCCGCAACGCTATGGAAGTCGCCAGAAAATTTATGAACATAGTGTCGGTTTCGGATTTTCTGACAAAACCTCGGATTTTGAACTGAAACTGGCCGAACATTACATCAAATTTGACACTTCGCTTTATTGCGGGAGTTCTCGCAGATTTCAAGTAAAGGGACCAAGCGGACGAGTTTCGCGTCTGTCCCCTACGCTTCTCTTCTCTTTCTTTCTCTCCTCTCTATGGGCGAGCACGTTTATTCATTGAGAGTGATATTTGCACCTCCTCTATCACTGTTATGTTTCTAGACTTTTATTCATTGATCTCTTAATAAGACTGAAATTATAACTTTGTAACTCACTTGATATGATATTGTGACGATAACAAATAGTACTGTTGGCACCATCTGTTGGGAGAGTCTCCTACTCGCCAGAGCTTCATGACCGATCTCTGCTTTTACGCGGACCAAGACCGCACAAGCTGCTTGGCGGCGTCTGTGAGAACCGTGGCAGTGACTCGCCTTCTAGGTCGACGCGAAGTGACCTCGAATATTCTGGATGTGGCTAGCCAGGCCTTTCTCGAAGCGGCGATGGGGACTATATATAACTCGACGGCCGGGAGATGGAACCAGACTACAGAGTACGGTAGAGTATCAGAGTAGAGTATAGTCCAGTCAATGGTGCGACATAGTAATTAGTCAGACATAAATAGTGGTGGACATACATTTTCTATGTAGTCAAGATAAATAAATTAGTGCATTTCTTTTTATGGAATCGTGTTTTAATCCACACCCAAAAGAACCCAGAAAAACGCTACAATATTGTCTAGTTCTGGTTATAGATGGTCTCTTTATATACAAAACAGATATGATGATTTTGTCTGACATGGTGTGCTCATATCGCTCATCAGCAAAGCGTGGTTGATTTGGCACCTACAAACACGAAAATAAAATTTGAATCTATAACAGGCAAACTATTGAAGAAACAGCTAGATCTGGGTTGGTTCTGAAGGAGTCAGTTCAAAGGAACGATACCACAGAGCGCATAGTAGACATTCATGTCTATATTGTTACAGAAAGCCAACTTCGACCTCATTTTATACTTAATATGCACTATAAAATTACGAATATCTATAAAAAGGGAAAAATACGCGGTAAGTTTAAAATATCGATACTCAATGTTATTGACGTGACGCAACCATTGCGACTTGTGACCAGCCAACTCTTTGTCGATTGGTCACTACGATTTGAAATGCTAGACGTTTATTCTGTCTCGTCACTGTTTGTCTGTTTGATATTTGATCATTTAGAGAAAACACAGTTATTTATCAGATTTCTTTTACAACTTTCTCGTGTACTTTGAACCTCAAACAGACTTGATTTTTGAGATACAACCTTCCTGAGTGCAATCAAAAATGGTTCATAGTGTTACAGAATCAGCTTTAAACGGCAAGGGGAAAGAGTACACTTTGACAACTCATATCTCAAGACCAATCAAGCGGTTTGACCTGTAGCCTGTAAAATAAGATTTTTTGGATACAGAGATACGCGTGAAAAACCTAACCCTCCGTCTCAGGCACTCTATTCAAATACAATCAAATGACAAATTGTGCGTGATGATGTGTATGCTATCATATTAACCTAAATAATCGACAGACACAAAAACATGCATATTCCATATTAGAGGAATCGATTCCGATCATTTGAAAGAAGCGATTCCGGTTATTTACGATTCCGATTGGAATTGTTTCCATTTCAATTTCGGTATTTGGTTTCAGTTTACGCAATTTTTTCATGCCACGTGAAGGCTGTTACCACGGTGAGTACTTAGTAATTGTAATTATAGTTTCCTGCTGTCGATGTTTGGGTCGGAACGGGTATTATGTAAAAAACCTATAAAATGTCAAAAAATCCTACAAAAAGGTCTTCTTGCAGACTAGGTAGTATTCACGGTGCAAACAGTCATTCCATGTTTGCTCACTAGGATCGTCGTGAGCGTCCATCTATGGAGGAATGGCTCAACTACACGCATTGTTGGTTGCATATGTTTTGTGAAGTCGAGTAAGTAAGTAGTTTCCATCTCTGAGAAGAAAGTTGGTGCATGTCTATAAAATCAGTGATATTTAGCTGTGTGAGAAAATCATTACTGAATATGCTGCCAATGAAGTATAAGTATCCATTAGCTGTGCCCGACTGGTTATTTATATGTTGTCCTTTCTTATGTTCAATGTAATAAATTACGATTTTTTACATTTTTTTGTGTGTTCAAAAACTTTGAGGAGAATCACCGGAAATCACCACCGCGCCTGCGTGTACTGTTAGCTTGTATATGACTTGTAATCCGACAGTGTACAGAGAATATAATTATTTCTTATCTTTCTAATTTTTGAAATTCAGCAAATTTGCATATGTAATTTCCAGAATAGATAAGGAAAAGTGGATGCGCAACTAATTTCTAGCTTTGAATCTCAAGTAAGTGTATTTGAGACAAGAATCCAATGGAATTATCATCAACACATTATTAGTACACACATCCTCACTATGCACATACCTATGCATTGCCGTTTCCTTCTAACTATAGTATACAACTTACAGCTTAGACCTCCAGTAATGCCATATCTGAAGCTGATTCTACATCACATCAGAGCCAAACTTTGATAACTGAAGCCTCCTGACGTTTAGGCAACACGTACAACTACAAAAGGAGTTTACAACGTCCATCAGCTAGTGTTAAGTTAACATCTTGTAGAAAAACCTACATAATGTGACAAAAAACAAATACAATGTCAAAAAAATAGACATAATGTCACTTTTCAAGATACTTAATACCCGTGCGGTGCTACCGCGAACTACCCATAGGTGGCAGTGTCACCTTTTCGCACAAGCTGTACAGGATGATCAAGAACAATAAAGCAAAAAGGACGACAATAGACCCATTTTCGCTTATTTTCTTCCCGTTGGCTATACTTAGACCGTACTGATTGTCATAAAGAATAAAACAACGTTGTATGCGGTTGGTTGTGGTCAAGAGAAGCAAACAGATCTTATTCAACCTAAGTAAAGGATTTTCTAGCGAATAGTTTATAACTAAAAACCAATAAAATTTACTCACCTGACATTACTATAACGATCGATCTTAGAAATGGCTGGCTTTCTTATATAGACAGTTGAAGAACGACTCTTGGTAACGCTCATCTCCAAAGACTGGTTGATAATGTCTAAATCTGCCTCTACCAAGGGTAACGACTTCAGGCTTGGGGAATAGGGAATGCTTTTTTTCGATGTCTCGTTTAGGACTGCCTTTCGTGCGCATTTCACAGGTCTAGAAGCTCTGAGGATCTTATCTACGCCCAGTTTGTTGAAGTGCATTGAAATAGATTTGTCTTCATGAACAATTCCCTTGAAATAAAAATAAACATTCTTATATAGTTGTAGACACCGGTCTTGGCGGTTAGGTCATCAAAGCCATATGAAATAAGTAAACAGATCGGGTCTCCGTACCATGGGCGGATCTTAAGCTTCAGCGCATCTGCTACTCTTTCCAGTACGCATGAAGTGGAAATACTCTAATAAATTTAGCACGAGCTGTCAGCCTTCTCCATTGACCATATTTCCGGACATTGTACAATTTTATATTGAAGATTGATACCAGGACAACTCAAATTGTACGCCGATGCCAAGTAAGTTGACACTCTGACAAATATGATTGAAGGGCACTCATACGTAACGACAAAGTTTTCGAGATGGAGACACACAACTAAAAAATGTATGTCTTTGAGCTTACCGACCAAAGGGGTGGGTTGCATGTGTATGTATGAGGAAGATGGAGATGTATAAAGGGATACTTTGACCCGCCAAGAACAGTGATTTCAACTATATCTACCTATCTTATAATCAGCTTGACCATGTCCTTTAAAGATCATGTCAAGGTAAAGTAAATATTTTAAACCCCCTTTTTACATTGGAATTGAAAAGAGGAGGAAAAACTATGTTTGGAATTGACCTTGGCAATGACCTTAATTGCGACCTTCAAATCAATTTCAATGTCAAATTAAGACATTAGAAACATAGGACTCCATTATCTGGCCGAATCAAACGAAATATACATTTTTAGGTATCTGTACAATTGTTAATTCTGCTTGAACAAGGCCACTATGATGGTCGAAACGTCGTTCAATAAACAGAAATTTAAACATAGATATATGTGATTTATGAACATGGGAACCACAGGAGTTACATGGTAAATACATATAATTTGCTGTAGAAAAAATGTTCGATAGCATAGTTGTGAGTTTTGCGGGCTACATCCAAAGGTGACCTGACTATGACCATGACCTCCCGGAAATTTTACGTCCGAATATGACTTTGACTTCAGAATGTCAAGCTTAAATATATTATATGTTGTCTAGATTAAATTGGGTGAGATACTTTTTTCAGTTCCAGTATGAAATTGAAGAATTTTTTTCCAGAAATTTTGACTTGACCTTGAAGATCATAGTCAAGGTCGCCTCTGGAACCACACAACTGTGGCGTCGAACATTTTTGCTTTTTGATTTTACCTTGGAATGTCTTTGAAGGCCATAGTCAAGGTCACGATCAAGGTCAATACCGGACGTTACTATTTTTAATTCTGACGTAAAAAAAATTGGAATTATTTGGTTGACCTTAAAATCACCCGAGGGTTGTAGTCAAGGTCACCATCCTTAAGCATTTTCCAAACCCTAGATATTTTGTTTCGAAATACTTAGGTGGGGAAATTAAAATGGGACACCCTGAATGATAATTTATTAGATTGTTGCAAAGTTCAAAGCTACATGCTATTTGACTTAAGTGGATCATAAATGAGAACGTTTCTACTAACCTCGTGACGCATTCGAGATGGTAATCTCTCCACGTCCAATTGCAATGAGGAGCAGACCTTGGTCCTGTAGAGCGGAATAAGTAGCTCATCGTTAGAAATAGCTTCTGCTTCCGAGGGAGCATTCTTCACCGATGCCTCACTGAAGATATCCCCCACACTGAATGGCTGGTCACCGGCCACTTCTTCAAAAGTTGGAGCTGCTTCTCCTGGAGTTTCTGGCGATTCTTTCGGTGTTGCCTCTAGCGTGGGGCCGTTGTTCTGCCTTAAAAGAGGTACATCGGTGAGGCATGGCTTAGTGGTCACATTGGTTCGCATCTACAGTCCGTACGTAGGTGCGGCTCGCATCTACAGTCCGTTTTTACCATCGAATAGAAAACGTTGTTTTTTTGAGAACCGATGTCGGATCTGTAACAATGAAATGGAGGTAGTTAGAGAGTTTGCCATCATTTGGACAAATATCTTAAGGAAATTTATTTTCTGGTGATTAGATATTCCCATTCAATAACACTCATGAAACTAGCGTAGATGCATGTAAAAGTCTTTTAATTTGCGCAAAGGTCGTATAGAATGTGAATTTCAAAGGGATCAAAATGTGGTGAGGAAAAACATCAACAAAGAAATCAGCCCTATTAAAGTAAGTTGTTTAAAGAGATTGTGACTCTAATAGCGACCGTGATCCGACTTTGAAAATACATGAAAACTGAATTCTGTTAGTTCAAGATTTGCTTCAAATTCCAAAAAAACGTCACTTTTTTCAGCGTTTTAGTGTTAGTAAAATATTAATATATCACAATAAAAAGCCTATACGAACTTTATTTCTGCTTTCCGCCGATGTATAACTAACATGGAGATTTACTCGTGTTCGTATTCTTTGTACAATCCGTGTGTACTATCGTATGCTAAACGTTGTATTTTTGAGAACTGGCATCGGACCTGTAACAATGAAAAGGTCGTGGTCATTCCCAAAAATGCAAGAAACATTATTTTGTAAAATGAAAGGCCAGGGGCCTGATTCTAAATGAGTTTCGACCGTTGAAATCAATTTCGATAGCGCCTTGTGACGATATACTTGAATCGCAACGGTGATTTTGGCATGTGATAATATTGATCTTGTATTTTCTAATTATCATGGAAGTGTCAAACTTATCATAGCGAATCAAGTATATCGCCAAAATTCGCCGTCGAAATCAATTTCAACGGTCGAAACTCATTCAGAATCAGGCCCCTGAATTCGCCTTTCTCTTACGATTCAAATATCTGCCTTTTCGCGCACATTTAGTTCTCGATAGGTATCATGAAACTCCGAAGGTACCGTCAATATAGTATCACACAAAATGTTTGCGAACATTCACGAAGCAGCCGCGCAGGCAGAAGCCTAAATGCCGGAACACAGCGGCTGCTATGATGATCCCAAAGAAATTTTGTTAATACCATTTTTGAACTGCCTAAGGTTAATAGTACTAGGAAAAGCTTCCTCTCATAGATTGTTCCACAATCTCGACACCCTCGGGACAAAGGAGCGGTCGTATCGGCCAGTTCTGGATGTACGAAGTTCGACACGGTTAGGATGGGATGTCAAAGTCAGGCGGGTCTGTCTGGCAGGCACATCGCGCGGCGGCATCATCGAAGAGAGCTCTAAGGAGCAAGGCCAGTTGGTTTAACGGTAGAAAAGAGCTAGATCGCCGACAGCCCGCCGGTGCGAAAGGGTTCCGAGACTGTCTGTTAGAGAAGAGTCATAGATCAGCCGGACCGCCCTCCTCTGGACAGCATCTAGCATGGATAATGTAGTCGGAGCGGCAGCAATACTCCAGGCTAGGCCTTATCTGGGCCTTGTATAGAGTGAGAAGGTTATGTGGAGAAAAGTACTTCTTAGCCCTGAACAAATAGCCTAGCTTTTTCTCAACGGCTACAGTTATTGACGAGATGTGTTCGTGCCAGATTAGGTCCTCTGTGATCTGGACTCCGACCAGCCGAAAAGAATGGCTCTTTGGCAGAACTCGGCCATCCATCGAAACCGGGTGAGCGCAGGGACGGTTTTGGTTCGTCAAAGTACTGTGTTTTGGAAGCATTGAACTGTACAAGATTGTTGCGTCCCCAAGCAGTGATAGCCTCCAGGTCTCTTGTCAGAGAGGAAGTCATAGCTGGTCCAACTCCGCGGCAGAGATCGGCTTGTCACTCTGAATTCCTGCATGTAGAGTGCTGTCATCAGCGAAGCTGTGGATTGGGTTGATCGTGCAGGAAAGGAGGTCGTTGATATGCAAGAGAAACAGTGTCGGAGCCAAGACCGATCCCTGGGGAACACCCGCGTTGACGTTGTGGGATGAAGAGGAGAACCCGTCAATTAGGACGGATATCTTGCGGCCAGAGATAAAGTCAGTCACTCATCTGCAGAGCTTTTCTGGGAGGCCATAGGATGGAAGTTTGCTTAAGAGGGCAGCGTGCCACAGCTGATCGAACGCTTTCGTGATGTCAAGAGCAACGACATGAGCCTCACCATAAGACTGGATGAGTTTACTCCACAATTGAGTGACGTAAGCCAGGAGGTCTCCTGTGGATCGTTGGTGCCGGAAACCATACTGCCTGTTGCTAATCAAGCTGTGACGTTCGAGGTAGTTATTTTCAATGATTTAATGTAGCCCACTAAAAAAAGTCTAGAGGTGTTAAATCACACGATCTAGGCGGCCATTCGACAGGACCATTTCTTGATATAACACGTTCACCGAATTTTGATTTCAATGTGTCGATTGTTTCACCCGCTGTGTGGATTGTAGCTCCGTCTCGTTGAAACCATATATCATTAATGTCTAGCCCATCCAATTGCCCAAAAAAATAACGTTGCAACATGTCTCTGTAGCGATCTCCGTTGACTGTAACGTGACGGTCATTTCATCAACGAAAAAAAAACGGCCCAATGACACAACCACACCATACAGTTATTTTTTGTGTATGAAGTGGTGTTTCTTGAAGGACAATGAGGGTTTTCACCTGACCAATAACGCATATTCTGTTTGTTGACGACGTTTAACAAAAAATGCGCTTTATCACTGAAGGTGATTTTGCGATGAAAGTGGTAATTTTCTTGCAACATTTCTAAAGCCCAATTCGAGAACGCATGTCTGTTCATATGATCGAAAGGCTTTAGTTCTTGCGTTAACTCGATAAGGGTGCAGGCCAGGATCTTTTCACAGAATTCGCCATAGTGTGGTTTTAGCGATGCCCAATTCTTGAGAACGCCGTGGAATCGACATGTTCTGTTCGACAGCATGAACGGCAGCAATATTCTCGGCACTTCGACCAACCCGTTGTCTCATGACACGGGAACCTCCAGCAGCGAATATGTGGACTCAATTTTTTTTAATAGACTATGAATTGCTTGTCTACTGAGACGAGAATTACGACCAAAAGTTGGCGCTAACGCTCTTAAAGTTGCAGTCACGGACTCGGAATTTCAGTAGTAAATTTTAATTATTTTTAAGCATTTTTCGTTCGTGTACTTCACTATGATGAAAATGTTTTCTTTATTGAAAGTTTTGACTTTGACAGTTCGGTAGTTGATTTAAAGGTGCGCTCACAGTGAAAGTTCAACGTTGTCAAGTCCCTCTTGGAAAAACGATATACGAGGGATGTCTTTTAAGTTTTGCATATGGAAATAAAACAACACTGTAGGTAGTTTTAAATGACTTTATTGTTTTTCGAAGTATTCTCCACGAAGATTAATACACATTTGCATGCGCTCGAACCAATTTTCGAAGCACTCATTCCACTCGTTTGCTGGCAGATCCAAAACGGCATTTTTGAATGCGTCAACTGCTTCTTCTGGTGACTGGAGCCTTTGACCACACAGTCTGTTTTTAATTTTCGGGAAAGTAAAGAAATCGTTAGGACTTAGATCGGGACTATATGGAGGATGGTTCAATAATTCCACGTTTTCTTCCATTAAATACTGCCTTGTTTTTTGGGCTGTGTGCGAGCTTGCATTGTCTTGCTGGAGGATGATTCTTCTTTCGGGGTTGATTTTTCGAAGCTCGGTGATGACTTTTGGCAAACAAATGGTGGTATACCAATCCGCAGTAACAGTTCTCGCGACCATCTTTTTCGAAACACTTCGAGAACGGATGACTTTTGTTGGCTTTTCTTCACCTTGGAACACCCAAACAGCCGACTGTCGTTTATTTTCTGGTTCATAACAGTAGATCCACGATTGATCACCACAAAAAATGCCGTACAGATTTTAGTTTCCAGAATTGAAACGGTCAGCGTTTTTTGACACCAATTAACTCTGGCTGCTTTCTGCTCTTCAGTCAACAGGTGGGGTGTCCAACGAGAAACTAATTTTTTTACTCCTAATTCTTCATGTAAAATTTTTTGAATTGAGGTCTTTGAGATCTTCAAGGACGACTCAATCTCGCGATATGTCACATGTCTATCTTCAATGATGAGTTTGCGCACAGCATCGAAGTTTTCCTGAGTGCCGTTTTTGGTGCACCCACCCTGGGATCGTCGCTGACTCACCCGTTCACGTTTGAATTCTCCATACCAACGTGAAATTGTCGACTGATGTGGCGCTTCGTTGCCGAAAACAGACAGTAACTCAGCAAGGCATTCTTGTTGCGATAATTGTCTCTGAAAGTTGTAATAAATTATGGCGCGAAAATGTTCTCGGTTGAGTTCCATTTTTCTAATGACTTGGTGACACTTAAAAATGGACTGTAGTGAGAACACTGCACGAATTGTTGTGAAACTTTGAATTTAGGTTTACTAAAGAGTGAGGTTAAGATTCAGTACTGACGTTCGATCCGCGCGGCCTACTATGTTTCTATAAGCAAAACTTAAAAGACAGCCCTCGTATTGCGAGCATATGATTTCACTTGCCTTTAAAGTTGATATCACTGACTATGTAACGCTTCCTTTCCGCAAAAAGTCCAGAAAAGATGGAATGCAATGAAGATTCCAACTTTTCTGCACAATCACAGAAAGGGGGTTACCATTTGCTTCCGGTAGCTCAGTCGGTGGCATGAAGACATCTACAGGCGTGTAGCTGTGTGTCGACCATGGCATGGCTAGAGGATAGAAGAACAAACAGAACACAAAAATTTAACAGATTTTATTTAACAAAAAAGCATTTTCATTACATTTGAAATTGAAATTTTAAAGAACAAAATAAGTTTTAAATCTTTGGCGCTGTTATAAAACTATAAACTTATCTTTCGCTGGTCCATTTTTGACTGGACTGAAGCGAGGATGGCCAGGTGCTTGAAGTGGAGGTCCCAGTTATGAGGGGTGACCTCACATTTAGTGGCTTCAAAACCAGTTGTAGGCGAAGTTGAACTTAAAGGTGATAGCGCTGCCAAGGCACATGCATGGGTGAAGTGATAGGCCAAGCAATGCAAAGTCAAAGACAAAGGCAAAGGGAAAGGGAGAGGGGGTGGCCCCAATCATTTTGTCCTATTCGGACACACATTCTACAAAATTCTAGCACATGGTGCTATATGACCTCATGCTACAGAGAAGAAAATTCTTAGCTCTTGTTAGATCGGCGGCTCAAGTGAAAAGGAAGCGCGAGGAAGATCACAGATCAGGAACTCCGCATCAAGCGCGCTCCAAGCGGAAAATTTTCCAAGTAAAAAAGCTAGAGATGGGATTAATGAGCGATTCTGAAATGATAATCGAGAAGTGATTTAATAAATACAATCGGACGGTGAAACCGTTACAACTACACTACAAAAATTGAGGAATCGAAGGATGCTGTTTTTGGCGCTCTAATACTGTTGGTAATATGACACCTGTGGATATGAAATTTTGTAAACTGACACAAATTGGTTGATAAATCTGGTACCAATTACCAGCAAGTATATGATTTCAAATATTCAAGTTTTTACCAATAATATAACATTTGTCCCACCACTGGTAGTGTCCGAGTTACTGGCATATTCACCCTATGCTACATCGAATCCAGTTTCACATAGATAGAGGAATACTTCGCGTTTATTCACGGAGCACCAAGTTGGACATGACAGAGAAAAGCAACGTACACTAGTAAGGCGTTAATTCTCCGACTTGTAGAGGGCCTAGATGACAGAAATACGGAACTGCTCTATTACCTAATTTGAGTGTCTCTGTTCCTTGGCAGTGGACCCGGAGGCGGTGGCGATGTTGGATTCTTCGGCGCTACCGTCAAAGTGAGCAACAGTTCTTCTCCTCCGTCGGTTCTAATGCAAACCTGGTGTGGGTCATACATGTTAATCGGAACACAGTCCACGATTGATTTTGTAGGGTCTTGTACGTTGAATAACATGCTCAACCTGGTCTTCTCTGTCGATTCCGAATCTGATCCGGCACCACCACCTATGTTAATTCAATTGTTATTAAAGCTATAACTTTTTTTTACACAAGTATTCGTTCTGTCAGATATTCAAAGTCCATAGGTCTATAGTTAATCCCGTTAAACCTTATCTCTTGAAGAGCCTGCTACCTTAAAGGTCGGGGGAATGTTGAGAAAGAGGCACAGGTCCAATTAATATTTCAAAACTAAAAAAATGTTTCCTGCCTAAGCAAAAGTATTTCCTTTGTCAGAATCTCATACTGTCGCTTTTTGACTATGGAGATATAGTTTATGGGAGCTCGTTGGCGTATACTACTAAAAATGCGATACAAAAATTACACATTTATTAAACATACCTTATCGTAACCACATAACACTTTACCTATACAATTTGTCTATACTGAATACGCTAAATCGCAGGAAACATCATTTATATCTAATTTCCTCTATAGAATAAAAAAATCAGGAAAACCTCCATATTTGAAAAATGAACTTTTAACTTTTAATCATTATTAGGGGACAAGACATAACCAGAATTTTTGTATTACTCCTCGACATAGGTCTGCAGCATTTCAACGTTCTTTTTCATTTCTTGCAGTTCAAATGTGGAACAGTTTAAATAATTATGTAAAGGTAATGTCACAAAGAGTGTTCTCAAACTATAATGGCCCTGCTTCTTCAGGATCAATAATACAATAATAATAAGTTCATTTTTTCAAATTTATCTTTTTAGTAAGATGGAGAAGCGAGCATGTGATGATAGATGTTGTATGTGTGTAGATGTATTTCGGTGTGGTTAACTGTATGAGGGTTAGTCGGTGTGGCTTCGCGTCTGTTGCTTCCTGCCGCTGTTCGCCCCCTCTCCGGTGCTCCCCACCCGTCGGAACGTTGACTTTTCAAGTGTGTAAATACATTTTTTTTCTATTCTGCAATATCAATGGTTCATGCTCGTAATAAATGAAATCATTAAATTCCTAAATATTGTTTATATATTATAATGTATGTGTAAATTAGTGTAACACAGGGCATTTTCACACCCACCCTATTTATGTAAGGCTGGGTGTTAACGGTCGTTTGATCGAGAATTTATCCCTTTTGCCAAAAATATTATTAAGTGTGTGTATTTTCTATAATACGGTAAAAATAATGTTTTTTTTTTGTTTTTTGGCAAATAAATGTATTTTGAATTTGAATTACAGCATGTTTAACTTTTTTACCTATATAGGTGTGTATCCAATATCCGCTCGTACAGATCTTTTTTTAAAATGATATTCGGTTTTTTCTTATATTTCTTGCTAAGTTATGGTACAATTTTGGACCTAAGTATACATATAAATGCTTTCCCAACTATTTCCTTTTTTTTGACGTTATTTGTTTATTTTTATTTCTAGTATGATATTCTTATAGTGAAAATGACTAATTTTTGAGATACAAGGTAATAGTAGTAATATTGTTTATTGATTACTTAACTACAAATAAATCCTATAAACGCCTAAAATATAATAAACATAAAACATCCACTGATGCTTGTGCGTGGATGTAGTATAAACTAGACACTTGATACCGAACAAATACATACAAACATATAATGGGAATGTGCAAAAACTTAAATATAATATAATTCGATAAATTCAAATTAGACAAGTTAAGTAAAACTTATAAACAACCGTAAATGTAAATTTTAACATTTTGAATAAAATAATTCAAACTGTGTAAGCCTTGAACAAATTAAAATAATAGAAGCTGTTTAGGCATTTTTCAGATCAATTAGTTCTGATTCAAATGTTTAATAAGAACTCATTTCTGGATTATATGTAGGTACATATTTATGGAGTTAATTTTAATCTCGTCAGGTCCGTATTCATAAGACCTTGGTGTTTGTATAGCACCGCTGACCGATTGTTTTATTTACTCTTGGTATATCGATAATGCTGGTTTTCAGTCCTGTTCCGTACCATGGGTGGATGGTGAAGTTTTCAAAAATAAATCATTTATTATTATCCGTAAACATCACTTTCGATATTTAAATGAAATTTGGCATATATACTATATATTTACTATATAACTAGAGGGATTTTAAAATGTACTACAAACAACTTTTTAAAAATTATTCCATATATCCAATCATTTCTTAGCAAATCTAATTGCTGTTTTTTAACTCGATGCACAATTTCGCTTAAAAAATGACGTCAAGTAGATTGACTCTAGACTTCCCACGCCTTCGTTATAGGTTTCAAAGAAAAAGGATGGGTCAAAAGGTTTCAAAAGGCGAAATCGAATTGTGATTAGGTAGGTTCACTTAAGCACGGTTAATCTTCAACCTCTGGATATCAAACATAAAGCAAATCTATCATATTTCTGTTTCCATGGCAGATGTAGAGAAATATTACTTATTATGTGTAACAGCTGCATAGTATCACTGATATTAGCAGCTACCTAATAATAGAAGGTGTTTCACTGACACCAAATATGCAAAATTTACAACCATTTACCGTATTGAGCTTCCAACCTACAAGTTTTATCCTCTCCAAACAATGTCTGAAAATGAGCAGCAATCTCTGGAACACTATGTTCCAGCGATTTCATTTCCGCGGCCTCTGAATCAATTTTCAAAATCTATGACTACCTAAACGATGGAAGTATTAGACTCGCGATAATATTCGAGCTTCGGTTAACAAGTTTTCTGTTGCTTAGAGATATGTGCGTCACCCAAGTCCATGTTTCTCATTTATTTCGGTTTGACAGTCCGTTTTTGTTGTGTATGAGTGTGCCATAAATACTGAGTTAATCCACTTGACGAAATATTAAGAGTATTATCATAGACGGAGCAACACAAATTATAGGTTAGACAAAATAGGTGGTACATAGAAACAGTTAACAGGGGGGGGGTGAAGAGAAAACGAGGGTGGGCTGGCCCTAGACGGTCGTCGGCACTACTTTAAAAGAGGAAAAGATGACTGCGGATGCATACCAAGGTGAAGTTTTATAATAACAGAGTCGGATTTCGTTTAGCGATCTAGCCTGTAAATCGTTTCCTATTTTGGTACTCAGTAAGTGATCATTTAGTATTTTTCTACCCTTGTTACTTTTCGTCGATATTGTGTTGTTGAATTGTTGTGCTGTACTCTTGTTGGTGTGATTGTTCTTGAGTGCCTTTTTTTATCAAGGTTGATAATGGACAATAAAAGGTCATATGCGACCATTTTAATTATGAATGCAGTGAGTTTAATTCATTATGAGGTCAACAATAGTGTGGAGCAGTCCAACTCTATCATCGCAAAATACATTGGGGAGTCAGCGAATAAATTATCAAGAAGAGGTCATACGATGGAAGATGTGCTGCAGCTGTAGTGAGCCACAATACCCCGCGGCCTGTCTATGTGGTCCAAATACATTTACGTTCTAAGCCTAGTCCAACCTCGCTTATCGCTAAGATGGAACAAAGACTCAAACGCAAGAATCTTGAAAAGAAACTCAGGCTAAAAAAAGCTGATATAAAAATAGCTAACAATTCGGAAAGAAAATGAATAGTTTTATAGCGAATTCTATCAAATATGTACCTGACATGAACGACATTGATTTGGAGGTTGCTAAGCAAGAATTTTTAGGGAAACTTAAAAAAAGTGGCGACGAGTTTTGCAGATCGAACAAGTTACCAAATCACAGGTTTGTACTATGTGGCGCCTTCATCGGAGGATAAGGTTGACAGCGTCTCGATTTGGTGAAGTTTGTAGAAGAAAGCAGACAACAAACTGTAAAGTTCTAGTAAACTCCATAATATACCAAACAGAGTTTTTAGTAAGGTAATAAAAAAAGCAATACAAAAATCATTGGACACGGCAGTTCAGTCTTGTGGTTTGTTTATTGATCGCACAAATCCATTTTTGGCAACATCGCCTCCATCTACCTATTACAGTAGACAAGAAATGTACTTAATCCAGGTATAAGCCTACCTGTTTATTGCTTTGCAAAAACTACCTAACTGTTTCCTCTTATTTTGACGGCATAAGATATTTTTATGACCCCCGTGCAATTGTTACCATGTACCACATGACCCTTGTAAACATAATTGTGTTTATTGTCATGAATAAACGAATTTGAATTTGAGTTCTACATTTATTTTACTAAAGATACCAAATTATTTGAATACATTTTTTCTTAGTCGGAACGCACCGTCGCGTTGCTTGGACTGGCAGGACGAAGCAGTAAACGAATTTCGCCCAAAAACCGATTTGCACTTCACAGCTTACGTTTCATTTTTGATTATTTCCAGATGAAACTCTTGCAGTGTGCTGAAAACAAAGTCCATATGGTGCTAACGATCCACTTTTTGGATTTCATCCATTAGGATCTTTTTAAAATATCAAGAAATTGAGCACAAATAGTAAGCATTTCAACCCACAATAATTCTTGAACAAAAACAAAATTATGTAAAAAGCTCTGATGACAGTAGACAAGACATGTACTTAATCCAGGTAAAGCCTACCTGTTTATTGCTTTGCAAAAACTACCTAACTGTTTCCTCTTATTTTGACCCCATAAGATATTTTTATGACCCTCGTTCAATTGTTACCATCTACCATGCGACCCTTGTAAACATAATTGTGTTTATTGACATGAATAAACGAATTAGAATTTGAATTCTTGAATTTATTTTAGGAAAGATATAAAATTATTTGAATACATTTTTTCTTAGTCGCGTCGCTTGGACTGGCAGGACGAAACAGTAGATGAATCTCGCCCAAAAACCGATTTGCACTTCACAGCTTACTTTTTATTATTTCCAAATGAAACTCTTGCAGCGTGCTGAAAACAAAGTCCACAGGGTGCCAGCGATCCACTTTTTCGATTTTATACAGTAGGATCTTTTTAAAATATCATGAAGTTGATCACAAATAGTGAACATTTCAACCCACCATAATTCTTGCGCAAAGACAAAATTTTGTAAAAAGCTCTGATAGCACCCTAATCAATTATATCCTGCTCATATCCAGAAAAACATCACAAACTGCAGAACACAAATTGAAGGTAACGGCGTCATGGGTACATTTCACGGGTCATGAAATTCAAATGAAAATGCAGGTATAAAATCTATTATCGTTCTCAAAAACATATTTCCTTGACATATCGATAATTTTAAAGTTCCACGCTAAATTCCCCTATACTTGACTGGAATGTTATCCGAATTCATTCTTCCCTACTGTCGGCAGTTGCAGATAGATCTGTTGGCTCTTGGTGTCAAACCTATGGAGCAGGTACCGATTTTTTCAAATCGTGAGCACATTATTCGTCGGATTTTTTTTACTTAAATTTCCTGTAATCACTGGGACCAGAAGCTTCTTAATAATAGAACGTTTTTCACTGATATCAAAGATGCAACATTTAGAATCACCTTCCCCCAACCCCCACTTTTTAAGCAGTACATTCTTTTATATCAATGATTGTTACTTTTTCTTTTTTACCTATAGCACCCTTGCCATTGGATTAAAACTACAAAGCTTTGACATACTAGTAACCCCATGTGAAAATTTCATAAAAGTCCGAGCGGTAATTCCCAAGTTGATGATGAATGATACAGTTTTTCGTGATGTAGATGTTATATGACTTAAAAAAAACATAACATCGCACTTTAGAATTTTTTCGCGATTACAATACTTTCTCGCCACTCGCGTGGGAAGTAAAACGGCTTTAAAATCGAGAAGTATCAGCGATCGCTATTATGAGTATTTATTTGCAGAACGACTTATCTACGCGATATTATATGAAATAGGGCCACCAAATTATCTGAAGATTGCGTACATTGCGCCGGAACGCTTGGGTTGGCAGCACGAAACACAAGACAAAATTCGTCCAAAATACGATTTGTAGAGGTTTGCGCGCTCCGAAATTGACGCTTTATTTTTTGATATTTTTGAATGAAATTTTCATAGTGTGCGGAAAACAAAACCCCACAGGGTGCTATAGAGCCACTTTTTCATTTTTTTTCACTAGATTCTTTTTAAAAAAATCGCGAAGTTGAACATGAAAAGTGCGCACTTCAACCCATCATAAAACTTGTGCAAAAACAAAATTCAAAAAGTGCTCCTATAGCACCCTGGGCAATTATCTTCTGAACATATGGTATCAATTTCATTCAGAAATACTGAAAAATGGAGTGTCAGTTTCGAAGCAGCTGAACCCTTGTAAATGGCTTGAAACTCACTGCGTCGGAGCCGCCTTAAGTAATCATTTACAAAAGCATCGCAGAACGCTAAAGTGTACGTATAACGATAATATCCAAATATTGCGAAAACATAAATATTTCTCCAGTAGCGGTGTAGCAGTGACGACACCACCGCAAACCAGTTGGAGTTTGTTACCCATTGCACAGTCGACAGTGAATTTTTTGCGATTGCAATACTATCACACAGTTTTAACATACTAAGTAAAAATGTATCATCATAACATTATCGTTAGTATATCAATACCACGATGCAGAAAAATAGCTATTATTTGCGTCGGGTTAAAAAAATTAAAGTGGCCAAATCTGCTCAAAAATGAATGCAGATTTGGATATTTCTTACTTTAAGAAAATCAGTGGCGTGCCACTCTCTTTCTATATTGAGTTATTTTTACCTTGCACCATGACGACTTCACGACCCCTCAACGACGATGGATCACCGTCAGGCGGCACGTTAACATTAGAATTTGAGAATCGTATTGAGGGTTGTCTGGGGGGCAGGACCCTAGCTGGGGGAGGAGGTGGTGGCGGTGGTGGTACTGCTATTGCTAAAGGTTGAGGTTGAAGTTGTGGTTGAGGAGCAGGTTCGATGTTGTTCTGCTTGCACTCCGGACATTGTCTGATCACAATCTGCAGATCCTCTTCGTTCTGTCCTTTGATGCAGATTACTATTTTGCTGGAGTTCAGATCGCTCTGAAAAAGATGGAGAACAGTGACTAACCAGACCGTATATATCGTCAAAGCAATGACTGAGTTATTCTACCTGAAGATAGCCAACCTAAAACTATATTCACGAGTCCGCCCGCTATTAATAGAAATCGGCTTTGGAAGGTGTTTCATAGATGGCTCTGTAACCAACAAATATGAGCATAAAGCTACAGCGCCATCTACAAGACGCTAACCTTTTTAAAGTATATTTCTAATCATTTCGGAGAGGAGACACGTAGCTGTGACAAATTCTCATAGATGACGCTACGGTATCTCATTTCATCTCGAATAATTTTTCGGATTCGCGAATATAGTACAAGGTTGGCTGTTTTCAGGTAGGATAGGAAGGCTAAACTTATCAGTGCTAACCGCTATGGCACATATTTTATGCAATTATAAAATCCAAAATCTTGGGAACTGACTAAGAACGGAATTAGTTGTAAATCTTCGGTGGTATTGGAAGAATATATATGTTGACATATTGTCTCAAAAGGGCAACAATTGTATGATGCTCCACCGCGAACCTGACAGTAGTTTTATAACGAAATACATTGTGTTAAACGCACTGTCAAAGCCGACATTGCCTGCCACTTCAAACTGGTTTATGTCAAGACAATCCATTTTCCAAGTAGAAATACCAATAATAACTCGGCGCGGACTTGAAATGCCATATATTAAGCGTTAGGGCGCGGTACCCAATGTCTGCCTCACCCTTACAATATAAACAAAGCAGATCCTTCCGATGCATCGAAATATCCTAACCATAATCGTTAATATTTATTACCTCATCATAGGCGGAGGTGTGGGTAACATACCCTAGATACCTAACTTTTTCAATGTGTTCAAAGTATGTATTAAAAATATGTAAAATTATCCCTTTTATCAAAAACGGGACAGTGACTCCGCCGATAATTACAGACGTGTACATTGCAAATATACCTATAATTTGAGATATTCTTTGAGATTCTTGCGAAAATAAATCTATCTGATCTGTAGCACAATGTGGATTTCGAAATACTTCAACCTCAATAAAATCACTTATTATAATACAAAGGGTACTATAAAAGTTTTGCAATACAGCTTTATTTATCAACTTCGTCCAAAGTAATTTCCACCACATCCGATACACTTCTGCCCCTTTGGAGTTCTCTGTGCCACCTGAATATAATATATAAGAACAATCGTTCGTAAAATGCAAGCGGAATTTTTTCTAACCACTGGTCTATGCTTAAACCACGCGTAAAGTTATAGCAAAGGACTGCTCTTATCTCACTTCGTGACCACGGTGCCATAATCCGCACTTTACACTGTGAATACGAATGAACAACTAAATAAACAGACGTACTGCTGGCGGCTACTATGCACTCGTGGACATGTCTGAACATGCAGTAACATGCTGCCTGGTGTGTCCGTTTGTTAAGTCCTATTTATAAACTTTTATAGTACCATTTGCACTAGGGCTACCACGTGTGACTTATCAAAAAAAAAATCATTGTCAATTCAAATATACTATTGAAAAAATTAAAATACTATGGCAAGTAATATGTTATGTGTACAGAAATCTAAGCAAACATCAAACCTACGCAGAAATACGCACCCATGCCGTAATTAACATTACCTAAGGAATCTATACTCGCGACTGAATGACAAAAATTATAGAGCTAACAAAATTATATAATTTATTCGTCAAAACAAAAAAAAACAATTTTAAAAATATGTTCAATCGCCTCTTCTCAAACATTGCTTAATCACTATTTCTATTTGGTTGATGAGTACGTGGATGCTTTGACGTCGGATAGATAATAAATTAGTTTGTAAGACCTCGCGTGTATATTGTATATACACAATGTGATGAATAAATCGTAAATGGTAAATATAGTAAGTAGAGAGAAAGCTGTAACAAGTTCTCATAGATGACGCTACGGTATCTGGTTTATCTTGGATAATTTTTTGGGCGCAGGAATGTAGCATTAGGTTGGATCTCCTCAGGTAGAATACGTTAATCAATTGTATACGTCACTTAACCTAGTCAGAAAGGCAGGTCTTAAAATCCAACCAACATTGGTACACAAAAGGGGATATTTTTGTGATTGTATTGATAAAAAATCTAAAATACCTCTTCCAAAAGGATCTCCTGCGCGCTGCTCGAACCTTCTCCAGACACCGTCTGCGGATCTTCACTGGTCTCACCTCTTTGGGAGTACCTCGAATCAGATTTTTGACTTTCTGAAACAGATTTCTGGCTTGTGTGGCGGGAACGATCTGTATCACTTTCCAAAAACTCCTTTACTTTATCTAAATCAGCAATACAGTTTATGATGATTTTTCTTGCACCGGCTGAATCTACTTTTGTTGAAGATCTGTCATATAGAGAACCTGGAATTTTTAAATCATGTATTATCAGTATTGCGAATTTAGATAGAGTATTATCTAGAACTAATCTGACCTTAAGAAACTTAACATTCTAAACTTCCGACGCCAATTGGCAACAAATTACTGCTATTACTGCTATCCATAGAAGGTTTGTGCTATGCTAAGTACGAAAAGGCTTTGTAATTTTGGAAATCAATTGATTGGACGCGGAGCTAGCGGCTCGACCTTCGTTTTCTGACGTTTCGGAGGTTCCTGATCATTTTTTAAAATACCTTTCGTACGGATTAAAAATGTGGGGTTAGAAGTTGCGAGGGGTGGAAGAGTGGTGCCTCCGGTAATTCTAAGAAGCTATTACACAGAACACATCATGAACTTTCCCGTACATTTGCCCTTAAAATTTAGACTAATAGAGTTATATTTTCAACACTCGCGTTGCCAGATGGCTGGTACTGTCGTTTGGGCAGATGAGAAATTTTTTTTTGTTATATATGTTCGTAGATAACTCTTTTTTTGAAACGTAATCCTTTACGAACTGATGACAGTGTTGCGTAGGAAATCTAGTTAGCGCCATTTTTATTAATATAATTTGGGACGCTGGTTCTGATGGTCATCAAAAAATCTTCGCGAAGCCCTATTTAAAGTAGAAAAATAGACCACTTATCGACTCCCAATAATCTCAGCGTTTTGGTCGATACCATTACATATGTAACTTGGTTGAACATTTATTTGTTTTTAATTTTGACGTCCCACAGTGTAAAAATTCCATTTTCTTCCCCTTCAAGTCAACGAAACTTTGTACACTGGGATAATCTGATACACTGAGACATAAAGCGGGTTTCGACCGAGATTGCAGGTACGCAGCAATTTATGGAATTATTATTAAATAATAAATAGTAGTAATATGCCTTTAAGTTTTTTGAGGTTTCTCAGTTAAAAATCTCCGCTTTCGTCTTCACTGGCTTCGATCGAATTAAATTCAATACACTGTTCCAAAGACTCCCTAGAAAGCTTCTGGGAAATGGTTTTCGGCTATTTGTTTTTAATTTAGTATGTTGTTAATCTCAACTCAACACTTGAGAAAAAGGTGTCCATGAGTAGTTTCCGAGACAGTCCATACCCTATCACAGCGTATGATGGGCTCAATATAAGATACTCGTATACTGTTAAAACCAAATTTGTCAGATGGTTTGAGTTCAATGAGCATGAAGCGCGAGAAGTGTGTATTAACACATGTTAGAAAGAGATAGAAGCCCCTTGGATAGCGAAGCTCATTACCACATTGCCTAGCAACGGTGACGCAGAAGGTCAGGATATTTTTATATACAATACTTGAGTGTATCGATACATTTCACGAGTATCGTTATCTTTCGATCCGGACTGTGTCAGAAAGAGTGACTAACTTCAGATTACTTTTCTTCTTTGTTTCCTCCCGCTGGTGCTACTCAACCTCACGACCCCACATGATTTATTCCATGGTTGCCATATTAGGGTATTTTTATTACAATGGGGAATATTTTGGGGATATTTTTTTCTGGGATTTTTTTTGGGGAAGCATATTTTACAGGGATACAATTTTATTTATTTTATTATTGTATAGCTGACGGTTTAAACAAAATTAAAATTTGATTCCTTCAACAACAGAGGCTTTAGCTCTTAAAACAATAACACTTTTTTAAAGGATTGCACTTTCGTGTCCAAACGCAGTCACTTTCCTAAATCATTTCAGTTACGCAAGAAGGAAATAAATACTTAAAAAGCAGGGCAAAATTAAATTAATATTGTTGTGGGCCTACTATGAAAAACTGGCCCAAAATCATGCAGATAGACATGATGATACTAAATCAGATATCGATCTTGAGCTAAAACTGTATTTAAATAGTCATACCATGCCCCTAAACTCGGATCCTTTTTTGTATCGGAATACCAGTTCTTCCTCGGAGATATTTAAAGAACTGGTTAATAAGTATCTCTCTATTGTTGGCACATCAGTTCCCTCAGAGAGACTCTTTTCTGAAGTCGGAAATATACTCTGCCAAATCCGGAACAGATTATCAAATGTCAGAACTATTATTTTTTCATCGCTGGCTGATGAAGAATTGAATTTCTAAAATTTTGAACTTTGATTAATTTGTAGTATTGTTTTGTAATACCTTATGTTTTATATACTTTATATTTGATAAGCATATCTGTAATATGTAGTACGAGTATAGTTGTTTCGCTTAAATGTTAAATAAATAATGATTCGTTTTCTAATGAATTTCCTAGTATTTTTATACCTATTTTTATTAGTGAACGTATTTGACAATCTAGTCGTGCATTAGAACAAAGTGGACATTATTTTGAGGGTTGTAGAAAAAACAACTTCGATTTTCGGCAGTGTATGTTCCGTATCGAAAGGTTTCGTAGCTAGGCAACGCGGTGATGAGTTTCGCTAACCACCCGGCTTCTATCTCTTTCTAACATATGTGTCTATATACACTTCTCTGACACAACAATTTTTTCATACTGTGTGCTCGACATTTTTTTTGTTCTGTTATTGACACTGGTCGATGACCAACTATAACCTGGAAAACACAGTTGCTTTCTAGATAGACACCTATAGTTTTCTACATATCTGGGTGGACTTAGTTCTGAATCATTTCGAATGGTTATTGAGATAATGATTACGTACTTTGTAGAAAATGAAAGTATTGCAACTAGTACCTCGACCGCTTTAATAGACAAGGAAATTGAATTTGCTCTAAGAAGATATATTCTTCAGTTGATACATCGTTTATCCCGTCCTTGAATTGTTCGAGTCAAATAGGTATACGAATTCTCAAAAACACATAATACTTGATTCTTTCTTTTTCACTCTATTGTTAGCATATTTTCATGGAGACCATTCGAATCTGCAATCGTTAAAAAACAAATATGATATGCATCTCAACAGGGTGACCCCGTACAATCCTGCACATTTTTGAAATCCATTCTTAACGGCGCATAATAATCCCTTTAAAAAGTTTGCTTATCGGGCAATATTTTACCCACTCAAGTTTGAGCCTTCCTGTACACGTGGTGTTTATGGACAAGTATAAAATATAATGGCAGTGATGTGCGTTTTTGCTTCCGATAGGCGGCGCGTATGTGGTCGGGGGTCAACGCCAGTGAAGGGCGTTTACGAGTATACTATAAAAACAATACGATAGAACGCACTAAAAATAAGAAAATTGATGAACTAAAGTAGATTTTGTCCAAAGATGAAGGAAAATATTCTGTCGAGTGTTGTATCTGTAATGCCGGGTCCACATCAAAGCAATAAAACAAAAACAAGTAACAAAACAGAAACTCAACAAATGAGCAACTTTTTGGAAACAAAATAAAATGAAGACTTATGTCCACATTGCCAAGATACATAAAAGATGCGCAAATATTTTATCATAATGTCTGCTGGTTATGTTTCTCCAGAGTTGTGACCGGGAAAATAAAAAACGCTTTTGGGTGAAGCCATCCTTACGTGAAAGAGATGATCGGTGTATTGAAAAATTATTGTCCGATTTGCGTAAAGATGATATTGGATTGCGAGGAGAAATGCATTCCTGTTTCGAGAACTTTTTAAGAATATCCAGTGAAAACTTTGAAGAATTAATACAGGTATAGCTGATCGGTCCTGAAATTTATAAAAAATACCAGTTTCAGAAATACCATTAACGTAGTTGAATTTTTGACCGTAACACTAAGGTGTTTGGCGACCGGAGACTCTTATCATAGCTTGGTGTATCGGTCAAAAATATCGTGACAACCAATATCGATAAAAATACCGGAAACTTGTGATGCCCTAACTTAAGACCTCAAAGAATGTGTTAAGGTAAGTTTGATTCGCAACAAAGTACACATCGCACCGACAATGTTGCCTGAAATGAAAACAAAACAGAAACCTCTTGATCTTTACCAACTCCCGACGGGAACGCCAAAAGTTGCCAGAAACAGAAACAAAACACGAATTGTTGACGATTTCTTGCTTAATTGTTGAAAAACATTGAGTTGCTGTTTTGCTTCTGTTTTGCTGGTTTGGTGTGGACTCGGCATAAAAAATACTTGTTCAATTTAGCTACATGCCGCTTGGTAAGTTAACTTTTGTCGTATCGTAATATGCAGGTAGCGGCGCGCTATTTTACCAAAGGGTAGTTATAAAAGAGAAGACAGACAAGACGAATAAAACTAGAAAGAGATAAAACATGAGCCCAAAAACGTGGTTTTTAGTTGCAGATAAACACCAGATAGATGATTATTTTTGGATGAATTCAGTGACCATCACTTGTGTGCATTTTTTGTTCAAATTCAACCGTTAAAAACTATTCACATCTCACGTACTTGCTAAAGAGAAAACTCGGCAAGCTTGCTGTTTAGCATCAAAATACGTAAGATGTGACTATTATAGTTTTGATCGTATTATATTAGTACGCGATAAAAACATTTACAGTCGGCTTCCCTACTATAATGCACAAGACTTCCAAGGGCAATGGGGCCGATTGGGGAATTATAAAGGCATTTCACGATGTGCCTTCTCTTGATATAACGACTTTTTGATACTGACTGCTCAACTATGAGGTTGTGTTCCTGTCCTACCTGTTGAGATCTATAACGTGCTAAGTTGTGCAAGGTTCGGCATAAAGCACGGATGTTTTTTGAAATGGCTAGTACTCTCTGCCTATTGGGGCGAGAGCGGTGAAGGGGACGGTAGAGCGCCGTTCGACTCGGGCGTTCCTAGCATCTTTACCGGAAGACATTAGCCCGTAGTTATAAAAATGAAGGATTTACTTTGAAGTAAAAGGTACAAGCAAAAGGTACAAGTAAAAGGTTTTGCTCTAATTCGTATTCATAATCTCTACCTCTTCCTTGCAAGCAATTGCTTCGAGAAAATAAAGTAAAAGGTACTGAGATTAGCGATTTCGACAAGATATGACTTGCAGCGTGCAATCAACGCGTATGTGGTCTGTAACTGATGGGGTTGATCTTATTTGTCTCATAATTAAAAGCAGTTGGCACGTCAGTTGATGTAAACAAGATCCATCTAACTTATTTGTGCAGCTATTTTAAAGTGAATAAAATATTTAAAATGTCTGACACCGATAGTGAACAGGAAGTTACCGAAGATGCCCCTAACGAGATGATGTTTATCGCTGAAAAAGTCCAAGCCTTTCCGGAGATTCTCGAGAAATCTCAAGTTCCAGCGATGAAAAAGAAGAAAACTGCTGCATTAACTGATATAGTTAAGGAATACGTTACTTTATTTGGCAAGGAGATGGATATTAAAGCTTTTATGAAAAAAGTGAACAATATGAAAACGCGACTGAAAAATAAAACTGACAAAAATAAAACAGGGAACAAGCCCATTCGTCTTTTGTCCTGTGAGAAAGTTAAAGGCTATGGATGCGGACATAAATCCTGTACTAAGTCGGGTACCAGGTGAGAAATAGATTCAGGTCTTTACTACTACCTTGTAGGTACTTATCATGCATGTATATTTTTATTAAGGGCTCTTGCAATTGGCGTGGCAAGTCAACCTTCTTTACCTACTTCAAAGGATGACATTATGGGAAAACGACGCCAATAAGATGATTATGCCTCAAGTAGTAGCTAACAAAAAGCGATCCTACACATCGGTTGAAGAGGTTGCTGCAAAAAAATTCCTCCGAAGCCTACCTTTGCTTCGGGCAAACAAGAGTCTGACGAGACGAGGCAGTTAACGACAACCCAGCTTCAACGATTAGTTTTAGTTGAACAACTGAAAGTTGCTCGTCTCCAACAACAATATTACTCTGCCAAGCTAAAAAATTTAAACGAGGCATCAAACGAAAAAGCCCCGCAAGAGTATGTTGTTGTTGGAGATAATATTTACCAACACTTGTAAATAGACGTATATGTAATATGTATCATTTATAACAAAAAAAATAATAAAACGTTTTTTTCCAGTTCAAACGTGTAAGTTTATTTTTAGTTTACGTAAATACATCTTTGTACGTTTGAAGTAAACGACATATACATAGCATTACATGAAAGTTTTAATCCTAATTATACCACCTATATTGTTATTGGTAATAAGACGAGCTAATTCCTCTCGCCGCCTTTTCCTTGTGCGCGAATAGCATCTACATTTTCATTCTCTATAAATGGCAAGTCCTGTTCTTCATCTTCGTCATTTTCTTGAAAATCTTCATCTCTCAATTGCTTAGCTATATTGTGCAACACAGCACACTCAATTATAACTTTTGGAATACTGGTCAGTTTTACTCTGCATCCATACTTCAGGATAGGAAATCGCCACTTTACTTGCCCAAATGTATGACTCTCTGATATTCTTTTTGGGGGTCGGTGTAAGGAGTCATAAGACATGACATTATACAATACCCACTGTCCCCTAGAAGAATAGTGTTTCTTGTCTTTTTTATGACTTCACACACTGCCGAATTTTTCCATATACGAGCATCATGGACTTATCCAGGCCAACTTGCATCTATACTAGTTATAACAGAATTCTGGTCGCATATAACCTGTACATTAATACTGGCAAAACCTTTTCGATTTACATATTCGTCTCCAAATTGGGCTGGTTTCCCATCAAGACGAATATGCGTGCAGTCGATAACTCCAATAGATGTGGGAAAACAGAACCTGGTCAACCATTTCTCTTTGGCCTGCATAATTTGATTTTCTGTATTTGATAATTCTCCGGCTTGTTGTACAATTCGCTCTAGCACGTCATGAAATATTCTGGACACTGTGGGCTGCGAACATCCCAATTCTTCAGCTATTTCGCTCTGAAATCCAGGGTTCGCACAATACCGCAGAAATATTTTCATTTTCTGCACAGGTGACTGGGCTGCTCCACGAGTTTCGAAATCCATGCCAAGAAAGTAATTTGCCAACCACACCACATTTTCCTCCTCAAATCTAAACAACGTCTTGAAATCTGACTCAGGAGGTGTGTACGTCTTGGTTTGTAGTATTTTCTTGTACGTAAATGCACCACATTAGCCATAACTAACACAATACTGCGACTAATCAACCAAAGATCACTTAAACAAGCCCTTACAAATAGATTTTATTAAACGAAAATGCACAAATTTTAAGATGCAGGCTCTAAGATGCCGGGACAACTAATGATAAAATGAGAAAAGTTGCTGTAACCTAGATTCCTTTTTTTAGAAGCAAATCCTTTAGTTTTCAAGCAAATGCTTCTTTTAATAAATAAGAAAACGTTAAAACCTTTTACTTTACAGAAGCGAGACCTTTTCCTTCAGTTCTTTTTATGCATATACTTTGAAGGAATTGCTTTATTTTTTTAAAGCAAAAGGTAAAACTTTTTTTTATAAATATGGACTATTACGGAGCAGTGGACGGTTGACCACCGCGTTTTTGTCCGACATAACGAGTCTATGGGCGTTTTCACACTAGCCGACACGACACCGACACGACAACGACAACGATACCGGTGGACACGTAATATCATTTAATTAAACGGGAACGCTTTTACACTCGCCGATATGTCGGTGTCGTGTCGTTACAGGCACCGACATGTCGGCGAAGGGCAACCACTCCACTCGTGTCGTTGACGTCTTCTAGTTGACATGGCTAATTTCAAGTATGACATTGTTACCCTTATAGAACTTGTTGAATCAAAACCGTGTCTTTGGGACGAAACAAATGAGAATAGTAAAAATAAAATACTGAGAGAAAACAGTTGGCAGGAGGTTTTCCAATATTTAGAAGATAGATATTATCAATTGTCAGCAGCGGAAAAGAAAAAGACTGGTAAGTTTTTTTAATCTTTTATTATGTGTGTGTAAACTGTAATCAAATACAGAGTATCTACCTAAGCTATGAAATTTAAATTTTTGATAACTGCCATGGTAGTGCACCCTCTTTACTGACAAAATAATTCGCAAAACAGGACCGTACACCTTGTCCTGTCTTATTAGTAGACTGTTTTGGCTCTTGTTTGGTATTAGGTATATTTTTCAATTGGGAACCGGAAGTCACAATTAAATGGTCCGTACGATATCCATCTCTTACACGTACTATGTTATGTAATACTACACATGCTTTGACAATGTTTTTGGAGAAAGTTTTGGACACATTTAGTGCTCTGTGAAATATACGCCATTTGTTGGTTAGTATTCCGAATGCACATTCGACATATCGCCGAGCTCTATGTAATCTGTAATTGAAGACACGTTGTTTGATGCTTAAATTATGGTTGGAAAAATCCTTTAGGATGTGCTCATTCATGGAAAATGCGTTATCGGCAATAAAAACATAAGGCACTTTTAAGCCCATTGTAGGTGTAATTGGCCTCGCATCTGGAAGATCCAGTTCTGAACTTATTAGCCTTCTCAAAAATTCAGTGCCTTGTAGAATAGATGAATCGCAGTCCTTTCCGTATGCTCCAATGTCGACCAACAGGAACTTGTAGTCTGCATCGGCTATTGCCAACAGAACTATTGAGTAGAACTTCTTATAATTGAAATTCATTGCTCCCGCATTAGGGAAATTTTCTATCCGAATATGTTTCCCATCAATGGCCCCGAGACACATAGGAAAATGCGCTGTTTTCTCGAATTTATTGGCGACCAGTGTCCAATCTTCTTTCGTCATTTCTTTAAGGAATGATGACCTGAATATGTCCCATATTTGGCGACATGTTAAATTTATGATCTGACTTAACGTTGATATCCCAATTCGATAGGTATAATGTAATTCGGTCAACGTACATCCTGAGGCTAAATATCTGAAAACAAAATTATTTAGTTTTTTTCGTGAAAGTTTATTATAGGGTCAGTCACGTTGAGTGTCCCATTGAAAGTTCTAAAGAACTAAGAAAGAGAACTTTTTCAAATCTGGCATACGGCCATAATAGGCGATAATTTATATTTTAAAGATATTTTTGCTAATGCAGTGTTGCCAGATCTACTCGAAACAAATGGTAACACTGACATTTTACATGGAACACTCTCTATTTTAGTGAATTTTTGGATTCTTTTTGAAATTCTAGTCTTCAAGCAGCACATCCTACGCCTAAATTTCACTGTTCTCGAAATATTGAGAGTTGAAAAGTGTCTCTTTTCCAACTATGATGCATTTTATGACTTTTTATTTCATTAAATTTTAATTTTTGTTACAGGTGAAATGATTATGCAGAAGTGGTCGAATATTAGAAATGCATTTATGAGATATTTACGAACCAAAAGTGGGCAAGGTGCCAAGAAAAGATATATTTACAGCGAACATTTAAACTTTTTGCTTAAAGTGGCACAAAAAGATGAAACCGAAAGCAATTTTACCCAGAGCAGTCTTGCAGGAGAGTCTGAAGAAGGGTATAGTAAAGGCTTGCAGTCGCCGTCGTCGATACCAGGTACCTCTAATGCTACGGAAACTAGGGTGGACATGCCTGCAACAACAGCTAGCGCCCCGTTAACTGTCTTACTTCCGACACAAGACAAGAACAATCCAAAATCCAAACGAGAATTAGACTTCATAGAGCGCGAAATTTTAACTGAATTAAAAAGGGCAAAATCGTCAGAAAATGGTTCTCAGTCAAAGTCTTGTGCCCTCCCTGTTCGAGGTGACAACGAAATAGTGCTCCTATCATTTGTGCCCCACACACGAGATATGAATGAGACCGAGCTTTTGGAATTGCATATCGAAATTCTCAAGAAGATCAAGGAAATTAAAGATAAGCGATGCTTCACCCAAAATGAACCAAACTTGACTTCTAACAGATATTCCTTTACTGCGACTCCGAGAACGCATGCGAGTAACTCCACAGACCCATACCCAAGCCCACAGGGTACTGCGACATCTCCATACTCTTCGACCACCCTTTCCCAAGTGGACGAGCAAAACAGCGAATATGAACAACAGGATGAAAGACCAGCTGGAAGGTAACTGATCAATCCCTACCAACAACTATTTGACTCTACTGCAGACTGAGCTCTTTATGACTGCCCAATGTTCATTTTTTCATTTGAAAAACAATGTATGCATTTTAGACTTTGGAATACTTTTTGTTATGATTATTATTATTGAAAGTTGCAAATATAACTTTTTCAACGCTTCTTTCATTTATTTAAAATTAATATTACAAAATATAACCTTACCTTATTGTTACAGCTAGCATTTCTTCAGGCGGTATAGCCATTCTAAATCGCGTATCTGGTTTTTTGATTCCATCAATTAACTTATTCAGCACATAGTTAAATGTTTCATGACTCATTCGAAAGTAATTAAAAAATTTATCAGGATCATTAGCTAGCTTTTCAAAAAGACTGTAATACTCTAAGTAGCGAACTTTTATAATTGGATGTACCCAGAATCTCCTTTGCTGGCGTCTCTTTTTGCGTCTTAAATGCATCAAATATAGCAAATACAAGTTACCAACGGCCATATCTGCAATAATTTCTCGGCGCTCACTACGACACTGTCGGTAAATGTGAAAATACCCGCCGATTTATCGTGTCGGTGTCGTTGTCGTGCCGTGATCGTGCCGGTGCCGTGTCGGCTAGTGTGAAAACGCCCTATCACGGCTGTGCAGCGTGAGTTTTGTCGTCACTTCAATATGCATCGGAATCGAGCACTTCCTTCGCAAAACACCATTTTTCGTTGGGTTCAATCACTTCGTACACGTGGTATAGTGATCAACAAAAGAACACTAGGAGCTCCATGAACGGTTCGAACCCCTCAAAATGTGGAACGCGTACGAGAAGCCCTCCCTCGCAGTCCGCCTCGATCTGCTCGGCAACATGCTGCTAAACTTCGGCTCAGTGATCGTCCGGAAAGACGTATTTTGCATATGGAACTTCACGCTATAAATAGGCCATTGTGCAACAGTTACAGCCTGGAGATTACGCACAACGAATGAACTTCGCACGTGAGATGGAATCACTTATCGAGCAAAATGAGAATCTCATTTTGTTCATGAGAGATGAAGCTCACTTTCAGCCTAATGGCATGGTCAACCAGATGAATTGCCGTTATTGGGCTAATGAATAATCCTCGACAATTACTTGAAAGACCGCTGCACATCCCAAAAGTGACAGTTTGGTGCGCTGTATCGCAAACTTGTCGGCCCTTACTTCTTCGAAGACGGTAATGCAACGCTGTTACCGTGAACTCGGAGCGCTATGTCGAAATGATCATTATCTTCTTTTCATCTGAATTACGACGACGACGTGTTCCATTCCAACGTGTGTGGTTCCAACAAGATGGGACGACCAACGGCGGATTCAGGATTTCGTCTAGGGTGGGCGCAAACGATATTTGGGGCTGGGCATTTTCTAACCTCAGTGGAACTTCTAGAATTTATACTATTATTGCTCCTTAAATCCATTGAGTCCTTATCTGGTCAAGGCCAGCTTGAAAAAAACATGGAAATTGCTCAGAAATCCTCAGAAAGCCAATATTTTATTATATGAGAACAAAATAAGTACGTGGCCTTATTTTATTATATGAGAACAAAATAAGTACGTGGCGTTTATAATTAACTAGTGTAATAATATTAAAGATTCAAAAATGAAAAACTAAATTGCTCTGTTAACCGACAAAAAATAAATAAAGCATGCTGAGGGACCCCGAGACATATACCAGTCCATTCCACACAAAGCAATGTCTTTGATTGCGAAAACGAACATGAATAAGTAAATGGTACAAATACTGACACAATCAAGTACTTCTATTATATCGGCAGTATGAGGCATGTTTTCCTCCATTCCGACATGCATGATTTCGGTTATCGAAGAACAGTCAGCCGACGCACCCGCGCCAGTGAAACAGGCATTTCTCCAAGGACAAATTTTGCGGCCCGTGCGAGTTTCTGTTGAAACAGCGGGTTCTGACCGAAACCTAACCTTAACAACACAGTGGTCTGAGTTACCCAGGGGAGACAGGACAGCAGAGCTGTAAGGGACAGGATGCGTGGTCAGAAAGAGATCCAGCAGGATACTGGCCCGTCACCAGCTGGGTCAGCCCTAGAGTAACAGCGAACGCTTTAACTGCACGACCTGCTGCATCGGTCTTGTTTGAGCCCAACCGAAGCAAATTATGGTCATTGAAATCACCGAGGAGAACTACCTCTGAAGCGGAGTGATTGATATTCGAGAAGTCGATCTTGACGGCGAGGTATTCAAGATCATCACAGTTATGGTCCAAGGGGAGCGATATAGGCAGCAAATAAATTTGGAGGATGTTTTGGAGTTGAGGCGAAGCCACAGAATGCCCTTCCGGTCTGATTCCAGAGAAACATCTCTGCAGCAGGAAAGACTGCTGCGGACAAAGGCCACTACTCCCCCGATCTTTCTCAGATTCGAGTGCACCTCGTAATTTGGTAAGCTAAGATGAGATTTTTATCTCCGCCAAAAAAGCATGGCGGGACGATTGGATTGCAAGTAGTGATGAACAGCATCCATATTGCTGTTAATTCCGCAGATCTTCGAGAAACAAATTTAATCTTGTTGTTCCCTCGAGTCCACCCTCCACCCGGACAGTCTGAGAGTGGAGTGAGCTTACATCCGAAATTCTTAGTACTCGAGGGATCCAGCATCATTAATTTCTTTGTTTTGGGAGATAACCGACTACATAGCTTAGGTGTGGAAATATGCGGGCACTTATAAGACACCCTGGGAAAAGCTAGCGGGTGGTACCGCCTCGGCCGACTGGTCCTTGTCTACCACCTTCTCATTGCGTGTTAATGATATTAAATAGACCTAAAGTAGCCCGTTGGCGGACTTGTAACGCCACCCGGCAATCGGTACTGAGGTATTCCTTAACGCGTGTACAGTCACTTCTCAACTAACAATCATCACTCCTATTAGAGTTGCAAGAATGATTATACAGTATTCCTTACACAGCATTGTATACTGTAAGAACATTGGAAAAACCCTCTTAGAACAGCTATACAAACGGAATGGGCACACCTAATAGGACACTTCAGTCATTTAAGAAGTTGTATAAGGGTGCAGGTAACAGTTATACAACAAAAGTGTAAGCCTTTTGCAGCCGCTATAGGACATCTAAGACAGTGCAAGATTCAGTTCTTGTCAACTATACAACTATTCTGTTACGTGATTCTACTTTATTGCAACCAAACTATTTCTTATGTCTTGTATAGACGAAGTGAATAATATATAACTAACACATCACACTCATCTTGTTTACTTACATATCGGCCATTGTGAATTTCATACACAGGTATATGATAAACTTCTACACTGTGATATAGGGCTGTTGAATTACTTGCGCAGCAAGTTTAATTGTGATTATTCTGCAAAGTAGTCATGCAATTTCTACGGGCTGCGTATTTGATTCATATTTTAATAGCATGTCTAGATTTTTAAGATGGAAAACTGAACTTATCTGCGTTAAATCTTCCACAAATCCTATATTTAGACACAATTACACTAATTTTTATCACTTTATATCTGTAATTTCGAACTGAAACATAATTATTTAATATTAAATAGAGGAATAAGTGTTCTCCCAATATGGCGGGTGGTTGTGTATAATCATGGCATCGTCCATGTTGTCTTTAGTTTATTAGAATATTTTGGTGTTGCCTGCAGGTGTTATACAACAATTTGACAAATGTCTGAAATGAAGTACCGACAAAGTCGAATAATTTATCCAGAATTTGTACCGGATCTATATCTTCTGTTTGAACAGTTGCTAAAACCTTTTGAACCAATATGCATGCGTTGTTTGACTTAAAACATTGGTTATGGCATTTTAACAAAAATATGGCAGCAGAAAGTTAGGTTATGGTGAAGTTGTATACCAACATATTTAGTAACAAATGTATGCCGAGCACAGCAATTTTGTACTACAAAAGTTGTAATATTGTTGCATATGTACAGCCTTTAACAGTTACTAAACAACAGTTGTATAAGTGCTTCCATTGGGAGCAATTTGTTGACTAGAGTAGTAAATTTGCACAGCTAAACAACAAAGCTCGTTTTTTTTATAAACGTTACCATGATTGCCACTACACAACCAGTTTGACTAACGAGCAAATATGCCATATAAAATAGTTGTATAAACGTTTATGCAACAGTTAAAAATGTGTCCTATAAGGTTTTCTATAGCTGTGCTATAAGAATATTTTAAACACCTTATTTTAGAGCAAATATGTTGCAGAAAGCAAATTTGCATTCCACACAACATTAAGCCAGCATTTTGGTGTTCAGGCAACAACAATAGAGAGCTTTTATGGTTCTTTTACCAAAAGCTTATAGCACTTCTTTGCTAGTTGGGTTGTACGGGAAGAAGTTGTATGTTGGATACAACTTCCGGAACAACCATTTGCCACGACCCCGCTCAGTAGAGGCTGGGGTTTTTGAAATTCAATATAGATGTTACAGATATTTTTCATACTTTCGTTGTCGAACTTAGATTTACGGCATAGTTGTTTTCTCAGTTTTCGAACCGGTGTTGATCGCATGTAGAAATGTTGGAAATCCTTGGAAAGAACTATATCTGTTAGATCGTAATTATTTTGATACTGTATGTTTGTACTAAACAAGTACAGGAATACAGGGCTGTACATATTCACGTAAAGTGCACCAGCTCTGCGATTTAAACGAATTCATTATAGCAACATAAATAGACACATACGCGAGAAGAGATGCGGGACGTGTGGTATTGATTTTGAGCATCGTTCGACGCAGTTTCTAGACAGGCCACAGGCGCACTGCTAAACAAATCTCATAAATGTCTATTTCCAATTTAGGAATTCATCTAACATAGTGCTTCTCTGCAACACCAACCCCGAACAAAATCAGTCAAGTTTTACGTACTTTTCAAATTACTATTGAGCAACAAACAGAACATGAATCACTTTTTAAGTGCAATCTGTATAGCTAATATATTATCCAGAATTAGATTTGTCACAAGTCACAATACTCGTATATAGGTATAAATCGAGTTGTGCTGTAAACAAGTGATGTCAAAGAGGGACAGCATTTGGAATACCAAAGGATACCAAAAAATCATAATGCTCAGTTCCTATAGCTATAACTTATAGTTAGTATGCCTCTGTCACCATGATGTGACAGAAAGTAACACAATGCTGTTAGATTGCAAAAGCAAATGTCAGACGTCTACGGGGGGCGCGCGTCCCCCGCGCCCTCCCTCTAAATCCGCCAGTGAGGGCGACCGCTCACACAGCCAGAGCAACGAAGAACTTCATTCGCCCTCTCTTCCGTGGTCACCTTATTTCCAAGTTTGGTGCTGTTCCGTAGTTCAGTGTATATGAGCACAAGCCTCGAACTCTGGACGAGTTGAGGGAGACAATTCACGTGGAAGTCGCCCAAGTTGAGAGAACGATGTCGGAGAGAGTCTACCCGAACTTTCAAGAACGCCTCTAGCAATGCATCGTCAAAAATCCGTCAATAAATTTGTAAATTTTACAAAATTTGCCGAAATCCATTCCCCACAAGGTTTTCATGGGGTCTTTTGGAACACTGATTTCAAATACTGGGTACGCCATCTATCACTTTTTATTACCTATAAGTTTATGTGTTACCATGTGAGTCAAAAGTTATGTGGTATGCATAAATGAACTGTCAACGGTATGCAATTTATAGTCATGGATTCGTTTACAACACAACAACGCATTTTGGTTATCCAAACTGATTACGAAAACGGTCGAAGTATAAAAAATACTTTTCGCAAACTTCGCACTAGTTTTTTCCGACATGGACGCCCTACAGAGCCTGGAATTCGTTGGATTGTTAATCGTTTTGAGGAGACTGGTGCAGCTGAAGCTCGTAGACCATACCAACATGCTCGTCCAACTTGTACTCGTAAAAACATAGCTGCAGTGAGTGAAAGTGTGCGAGAAGATCCAACCACCTCGACTAGGCACCGTTCGCAACAATTGGGAATTAGTGAGACCACTTTACGCCGGATTTTACACATTGATTTACACCTCCGTCCATACAAAATCAAACTAACACAAGAATTGAAGCCGGCAGACCATCAACAGTGGCGTGTTTTTGTTAATTGGATGCAGGAAAGAGAAGACGGATTTTCGGCCGTTCATTTTCACCTCAATGGGTACGTAAATAAGCAAAATTGCAGATTCTGGGGGGCTGAAAATCCACACCAGTATCATGAACAACCTCTCCATCATGAAAAAGTGACTGTTTGGTGCGGATCATGGGCTGGTGGCATCGTTGGACCATTCTTCTTTGAAGATGCCAAAGGAAAGGCCATTACCGTCAACGGGGAACGTTATCGCGGCATGTTAATAGACTTTTTGTGGCCACAATTGGATCGTATTGGTGCCGACGATCTTTGGTTTCATCAAGACGGAGCAACGGCTCACACATCTCGCCAAACAATCGCCTTATTGCACACAAAATTTCAAGGCCTCATAATTTCACGAAACTGTTGTTGGCCCTCGAGATCGTGCGATTTAACACCTCTTGACTATTTTCTTTAGAGATTTTTGATAGGAAAAGTATATGCGAATGGTCCCCGGACAATTCAAGACCTAAAGCGCAATATTCGGACTGATATTGCGGCCATAGACCCGATTATTTTGCTAAAAGTCATTGAAAATTTTGATGTTCGGATGTTGGCCTGTAAACGAACCCGCCGTGGTCACATGACTGATGTTATTTTTCATACATAAATGGCATAAACCGACCTTCAATTATCAATAAAAAAAATCGATTTCACCTCGTAAAAAGGATGTTGATTTTTCAAATAGAAAAAAAGTAATAGATGACGCACCTGTATATGAAAAAATGTCTGCCTCGCGTATACAAGAAAAGTGATAATTATAATAAAAACCAACCAGTTGATTTTGTCTTTCTCGTATCAGGATCTTCCGGGGTCCTATTATCAGAGACAACGTTGGCCGTCATCACGACAATGCGCTTGCCCACCTTATTGCAACTTCTATTGTTTTCCTCCATATTCAAATATTGCGTCTTGTCGAGTTGATCCTCCACTACTTTCAAACAGATGCTATTCTTCTTTTTCTCTTTCTTTGGGAGATTATCTCGGTTGTACCTTCCTTCATTGATGTTCTTGATGATAGCACCAAGTGATTGGTGGAGTTCAATGAGTTGTACCAAGACCGAAGTGTCGACGTACACTTTGCCTAATTCGTTTACTGCTACTACTTTAGTAGGAAAGTCAAATTTTGTGTTAATGTTATGGGGAAGTTTCATGTGTCTTTTTCGTTTTGATTTTTCCAGCGTTTCTTCGACTTCTGCCAAGATTTCAGCGGCCCATACTACAAATACAACAGGGTGTTTCAGAGGTATGGATATCTTAAAAAGCCATCACAGAAAAAGCCTGATTTTAAAATCCGTACTATACAGGGTGTTTCAAATTCGACCCTCAACATTGGAATCTCGGAAGCTGTAAGAGATACGGATTTGCTTAAACGGGGGAAAAGTTGCATATTTACGTAATCAACAAAATGCCGCTTAGAAAGTTTCGAAGTACAAAGTACTTCCGGAAAAACTGAATTTTATCAAACTAGTTATAATTTGTTCCTGTCTCTATTTGTAGTGGTATTGAAAAATCGATTGCACATTAACATTGCCACTTTTTCTCCTGTACAATATGGCATAATTAGAATTACAATATGACGTTTTGTCTCTTGTCCTTCAGCATGAACTTTATTTTTTCTTATGGATTATTGCGCCGATAAAAAGAGTTTTTAATTCTAATTTAAGAAGTGTATGATATTTTATACATTGACATTGCCAGCCCTTAGTTATTCCATTAAAACAGAATTTTCTAGGTAGGCCTTGATATTACCAGAGCTCATTTGTTTCGTATACCAGACCAGACCTCAAATTGAACATAGCAATGGAAGATGGAGAGGAAGAGTATTAAATCGAGCACTGAATAATGTACAGACAAGAATGAAGCCTTGCCTACAAAATATCGGACATTTTGACCATCTGCTATGATTTACCTCTATAAATTTGCCTCCATTTAGGCGACTTCGTATCTCTTACAGTTTCCGAGATCAAAATGGTGCGTGCCTTTAGTCCAGGAAAGTATCTTCGCATCTGCCCGAAAAAAGATCTGTTTCTGCTTTTTGCATACTTTCATTCAAAAGGGACCTATTTTAACAAAGCTAGATGTTGCCAGGCCAAAAAATGCGCCAAATATAATATACAATATATACTAAGTGACATATAAATCCGAACACCCAGTTTAAATGGTTTTATTTTAATAAAAGTTGGTGAATGTATTTATCTTACTGTAAATAACAAGTGAACAAATTTTCAGCCTTATCAGTTGGACATTCCGGTTTTTATACTGTTTTTTTTTAATTCACTAACGCTCTAAAAATGAATATTTCAGCCGCAGTAAAGAATCAACGTTGGCGGATTTTGGTTCTTGACATCCTTTACGATCGGTTACGATGCCTAGAGTACGGAGACCTGTACGATTTCGTCAACTTAGTGAGTTTGATAGGGGCCGTATAGTGGGACTTCGGGAAGCTGGACTTTCTTTTCGGGCAATTGCAGTTAGAGTGCAAAGAAGTGTAGACACTGTGGTTAGGTGTTGTCAGGCATGGCTTCGAGAAAGCCGTACGCAAAGAGCAAGGGGCACTGGACGCCGCCGTAGAACAACAGACCGTGAAGATCGCCGCCTAAGATTATTGGCCTTAAGGGACCGTTTCTCCACTACCAGGTCCATTGCAAATGAATGGTTTGCAGAACACGGAAGACCTATTGGCATGCGAAGTGTTTACCGACAAATGAGAAGTTTTGGCTTGTTTTCATACCGGCCACACTGGGTCCTCCCTTTAACTCGAGAACACCGACGTAATCGCCTTGAGTGGTGCAGACAACGGTCTCTCTGGGATCAGGAATGGAACAGTATTGTCTTTAGTGATGAGTCTCGCTTTTGTTTAGGCATGCACGATGGTCGTGCCAGGGTTAGAAGGCGACATGGTGAAAGGAAGAATCCCCAGTTTTTTGTTGAAAGACATGTTCATCACACTGTTGGAGTTATGGTTTGGGGTGCTATAGCTTATGGTTCCAGGTCACCTTTAATCTTCATCAGAGGTAACTTGAACGCGCAGCGTTATATCCACGAAGTTCTAGAACCCCATCTTCTACCCTATCTTGACACCCTGGCAGATCCAGCTTTCCAACAAGATAATGCCCGACCACATGTTGCAAGAGTCACAATAGACTTTTTTCAACATAATGATGTCACATTGTTACCATGGCCACCAAGATCTCCCGACTTATCCCCAATTGAGCACGTTTGGGATATGATGGGTAGGAGATTGTTCAATTTGCAACGTCCTCCTCAGACTCTAGAAGCACTTCGAGAGGAGTTGGTGGTTGCCTGGAATGAGATACCACAGGAGGACATTGACCACCTGATCAGAAGCATTCCTAGGCGCGTTGGAGAATGCGTAGCACATCAGGGTGCATCCACACATTATTAAAGGTCAAAGGGCTTTAAATCAGTGCAATCATTTTGAAATTTTTATCATTTACTTATTATGCTTCATCAAGTACTTATACAAACTTTTTTTTAAATAAAACCATTTAAACTGGTTGTTCGGATTTATATGTCACTTAGTATATAAATATAAAATAAACAAAATTCTAAAATTTGTTTTTATTTCGATCATTCTGAACAACAAAAGTTCTAACAGATTTTTCCCTAAAGTTCATGTCTTCCGAAATTCAGATAACTTAATATTTGGAAAAGCACGAAATGTCAAAAAAAAATAAAATTTTATGTTTTATCTCAATGTTGCTAGTTCCTATTCTTCAAACATCCATTAATCGATTTCCAAAGGATTTTAGGGGGTATCGTTATTTTGATTTATTTCCCACGCCTACTGCTGGGGAAGTATTGAAATCGCCGAAAAATTCGAAAATGAATCGCGAAAAACCACGTCACTCGTTTCTGTCGGCCTGTCTGCCTGCCTGCGCGTCCGTTAATCTGAGCCCGTTATAAATTTTTACACAAGGTTACTACCATGCCAAGAAAAAACAGAAATCACTCAGTCTCATCACTTACTTTACAGACCTCTTATATTATATTTATTGTGTAGGAAATAATGGTTCGACCGCAAAAATTACATAATAGACACTTCTTCATACAAATGCTTATCTATATTAATATATTGGCTGGAAACATCAACTTTACACCGGCAGCCTAAATATTTTAGATGACTGACATGAAGTTGCAACTATGTGTGTTACTAATACCTGCATCTGAGTACTCGTCCACAGTGATAGAAGGATGATCACTGTCTCCGCTAGACGATTCCATGAGGTTTTTGATTACCGGAGCTAGCTTTTTCTTGGCCAAATGCAGTTTGCTGGTGACATCGCTCCATGGGTTATCTAAATATAGCGAACTTGACTTGTTCATTGTGGGGTCCTAAAGCCTGAACGGCGAATTTTACCTGAGAATTACCGAGTTGTTGGACATGTCGCCTATTAAATTTTGAGGTTCGCGTGACAGTAGGTGCCGGCGGACCGGAAAAAATCAAATTTTGTCATTCAGAAGCTTCATACAGGGTACTTTTGGTTTTTAGTCTTAAATTTGGGCCTCAATGGAGTTCAAAAATCAAGTGACTTACCCGAACATTTCATACCAAAATAAAGTGAATAATCTAATATCTAAAAGCATATAAATATACAAGGTGTTCCATTTAATTTTTTGAAAATACTATTTTGCATTAATAAACACCCTGTGTATAAGATGCATAGAATTTTAAAAGCAACATCTGAATTGAAAAGAGGGACAAACTTTACGACAGAACATCACCTTGTCCATGACTTTGATCATTTCCTTCAAGGCTACTTCAAGGTCATATTAAGACATCAAAAACAATCTGCTCGAGCAAAAGTATCCTTCAGCACAGATGCAAGGTTTATAGGGCTCACCCAAAGGTGACATTGTCTATGACCTTCAAGGCGAAACCAAACTTTTCAGTATAAAAATGAGAGATTTCTTATGGAAATGTTGACTTGACCTTGAAGGTCAAGGTCAAGGTCACCTTACCATAAATCTCATAATTGTGCTGTCGCACCTTCTTGCAACAACAAATTGTTTTTAAAATTTCGATTTGACCTTGCGATGGTCTTGAAGGCAATGGTCAAGGTCATGGCCAAGATGTTCGGACGGAAGATTTACTCCTCTTTTCAATTTCTGTTTGAAAATATACACGTGACCTTGGAATGTTATGGGAGGTCGTAGCTAAGGTAATGGTCAACCCTGATAGCATTAAATATTTATTAAATATTTTTAAAAAATATATTAAATATTTGTAGTGACAGATTTTTTAATATTTAATAAATATATTTCCTATATATCTATAAAATATTCGTTATAGATGTTTGTAGTATATATATATAATTCATATATTTTTGCGATATTTTTGCCAAATATTTAGAAAATATATGAGAAAAGATTTTTAAATATGAATTTTGTATTTTGATGAAATATCTAATATTTTTCGTAAATATGTATGGGTTTTCAAGCATTAATCTGATACATATTTTCAGTGTATATAGAAAATTCTTCATTGGTTATTTTAGCAAAACCTGAGGGAATGCTTATATAAAATTGGGTTTATAAAGAAAATTAATTCTAGATATGATGGTTTAATTTACATAAGCTGCTTTCCAGTGTATTTATGGGAATATAAAATGCAGTGGAACAATATTGGTGATGAGCATGGTGAGTTACTCCGAATAGCTCAACTGGGTCACTGAAAAGCTGCTCTATAATCCACCTAAAAAAACACACATTTTCTGTCTATGATAGTTCGAGATTTGGTTAATTTGTAAGAAAATTTGGTACGTTATTTTCGATATCTTGATTAAAAATGTCCATGGGCACAACTTGATCGTTTGACTAACTTCTAAAGAAAAAAGGTTTTTGAAAATAGTCCACTTATTGATTTTGTTGAAACGTGACTTTTTTTAGTAAGGATTTGTGATTTTATATTATAATTCAAGCGACAAACGTAGGTATAGTATTTTCTACTGTTAAAATTGTTGAACGTACTACGACAAAAATATCACCATAATATTGTCATCTCAAAACCCTACAACTTTCGTTTGAAACTTTTTTACTAGAATATGCTATTTTCGAAACATTTAGCTGGGAAGGTTAAAATAGGACACCGTGTATTTCGAGATGATTTTAAAAATCCTCGAACGCCTGAAATCTTGATGAAATTTTGTTTTCTGGCTAAAACAAGTATATAAATTGTGAGTACGATTTAAATTTGGCACTGAAAGAGAAATTATTACGATATGTAAACTTATATTTCAAGAGAATTTAAAAAATCCTTTCATATTTGTTACTCAGCCATTTTAGCTGTCTTTGCCCCATATTTCTTAGTGGTTACCAATTCTGAATAAAGATGTTTGTATTTAACAATGAACATCGACAAAACTATATCAGAACATACATTTTATAGGGCAGTGTATGCGAGCGCGTATCACCCGCATTCGTCCACAAAACGTAAGTCGTACGGCTTGCGGTCCCCTAGCCACGATTGAATCCTAGGGTATTTTACGTTTAGGTTGGCAATACATCTGAAAACGACAGTTACAACGGATTTCCAATCAAAATTATTTTCTGTTTATGTCTTGTCTGACTTCCCACAAATTTCTTACTACTCTAGATTTCCCTGCATTTTCTGGAAAATTTTGATCTTCCTGATTGATCTACTACATATCTACGTACTGTGATCAACCATGAACCGTGAAGAACTTCAGAAACACATTTACTATTCGGACAAATACTACGATGATGAATACGAATACCGGTGAGTTTTGTATTTTCCACACATGCCAGCATCTTTGTAACCTGATTTTCAAATCTTCAGACACGTTGTTTTACCGAAAGAGATGACCAAGTTAGTACCAAAAACACATCTAATGTCAGAAGCAGAATGGAGAGGCTTGGGAGTACAACAGAGCAAAGGTTGGGTGCATTATATGATACACGAACCAGGTGGGTCTTTGTGGATATTCTTTGTTGTAGTAGTACCTTTGGCGGGCTATTCATTATATATCATATTGTACCAATAAATTGTTTTGCCACAGTCCTTCTTACTTGGCCATTGTCTAAAAATGGAAATACTTTTTTTTTGAGCATATTGTGAAGGTTATCTGCCTACACAAATGATTCATACATATTCTTGGTTGGGTTGCTAACCTTTCTATAGAATTCAAGGTATTGAAAAGTTTTTGCAGATTAAAACAACAAAATTTGATATTAAGCTTTATCTTTTTCAGCCATAACTTACTTAAACTACTGGAATCTAGACCATCTATAGAATTATACATCTTTTTCAACTCCTTGAATGTCTATAGGACTTTTTGCCAATTTTGACAGTTGTATATCAACTAACTGAATTATGGACAGATGGTAATTGTGCAACCAGATCTTTAACACAGCTGCTACTGGCATTTGCACACATGAAGTAGGAAATCGCGGACAATCTTTTTCTCTACCTTCTCAAAATACTCCAACATATTCAACACATAAAATCCAACATTGTCCACTAATTGTATTTCTGGCCATTGCTATATTGTATATCAAAGATGAGATCAAAACTGCATGCACATGACAAACAGATACAGAAATTTAAAACCTTAACATGACTATAATATAATAAGAAATTGTATGGAGAGCAGTAACCACTTTTTTCCAAAAAGTTTGTAGTATCAAAGATATTAGCTGGAACCAAAGTTTGTGATTTCCATCAGAGTACCTTTGAAGTGGTATACCTCAGAAATGGTACATGCTAGAGAAAAAGTCATTCTTGTTGGTCTGTAGCATATTGTTTTGGCAAACATCTTTTCCTTATAAACATTCCTTTCCAACAATGAATTTCTGTAAGATGCTGGGAAATACAGTCATTCAAACAAATAAATCATATGATTTTGTCTAGCTACATGCTGAACATCTCATCCACCATATATGCCTTCTGCAGACTGTCGCAAAGCCAATGTTGGACAGAACTAATAGAAGACCATTTAATAGATATTCTCTTAAAATACTTTTAATATAAAGGAGAGGTTGAGCACTTGAGACTCTTTTAACATATTCCAACTGTACCTAGAATAAGCGTTAATTTAACACCTTGCCTTCCATGGTTAATATGTTCTTTCACAATAATAATAACAGACCTTTGTGGGAAAAGATTCACAAAAGGGCATGGTTTAGTCATATTTATTATTTTTGAACTTGACACATTTTCGTTGGTAAACAGATTTACCATTTATGAAATTCTTTTCTTGAAAAGGGTCACCTTTACAGGAATGTTAACATATCATTCTTTTGAATCCCATCACCTACCGAATAACCTGCAACTTTTTCATTCTGCTGAATTGGTATTGGTAGCTGAATTAGATTTGTATGTCCATTTTTCAAAATTTACTTTAACCTAGAGAAATTAAGGTGGATAGTGTTATGAAGAAATCATGAACTTTAATAATCATAAACTTTTTTTTCAGAACCACACATCCTACTCTTCAAGAGACCTATAACAACTCCACCTTCAAAGTATGATGAAAACAAGTGAATATTTATTTTAATCTTAATGAAATGTTATTATTTTTAGTCCTGTTACTCATAACCTTGTGATATTTAGTTTTGAATGCATCATAAACATATGTTATGTGTTATTCAAAATGATTCTGTATATAAATTGCCAGATATGGCAGCTGAGTAACAGGTCTGATAATGATACCATGTAAATAATGTAGCATTAGGGTTTTAACTCACCAAAAAGTCCTTTTAATGTTAGCTTTTCTTTTGCTTAGTATTTTAACAAAATATTGAAGCTTGATACTGAATAAATAATGTTACTTTTTAATCAAGTACTTTTTAGTATGAAAAGGTCTCAAAATTCATTGAAATATAGGGCTAGCACTCAAGCATGCACCAAGGGATGGCGAAGAATGACATCAAAAAGGATTACCTTCTGACAGAGCACACACTCTGATGAGAAACAGCTTGCAAGCTCTGGCTGTCATAACAAGGTGATGCCTCGTACCATAGTATCTCACAGTATGCCATTCATTATATTAGGAAGGATTTATCGCTTGACATAAGAAAGCATGCTGTGAGATACTGCATCAAGAGGCATCAACATGCTACTGTATCTCCTAGTTGCCAGGCTATACAGATTGTTTTAGAAAACAGTGGCAATGTTTATAGGACAGAAAGTACATCAGAGCATGCATGCACTCATTTTTTTCATTATTTTGAGATGTTTTTTAGTGCAGTAGTCCTTCACTCAAACGCTCAAATCCATAAAGTGTTTCAATAACCAATATTTATATTGTGGGATCAGGAAATACTTGATTCCAGAAGGGCCTCTAAGCTTATCCACCATCTTTTTTTTAATCTTCATTTGCAAGCAGCATAATGACATGACCAGAGTAAAGCTTCTGAACTAGTTGTTTTAAACTCATTTTTCCTTCCAAAATGCTATTTTTTTCGAATGTTTCTCCTTGTGGACATCAAAAATAACCTAGAAAGTCCTATACAAATAGATCCTTCACCAAGATACAGGATGTAGAAATTTATATGCCACTGATGATACCCATTAAGGACAAAACAAATATGTTTCACACGTTCATTCCTGTAACATACAATATTCAATGTCAACCTTTCCTAATTCCAGTATACTTCAAAGAAGAATGGATTTAATTATTTATCTCAAAATATATAGACCAATTTTTCTCCAAAAGGAATGGTCTGACAAAAATTTCCTATGAGAAATAATTTATGTAAAATTAAATATCTTATCTGAAAATACAATAGGTGCCTCAGAAAAGTCAGTACTGGTCAAAATGTCTGAGATTATTCGTCCCTGGTGCAGTTAGTGGCCTATTTTTGGTTTGTATTCCTTATCCTGTTGGGTCGGCGTGTACAAAATTTTAAAATCCACTCCAGAGATATAATTTTTTTTATGTTTTTTGATTTATATTTCAAGAACTTTTTGTGTTATTTTTACTTAATAATATTGTCATTGCTTATTTAATCATCATATAGATATCATGCTTACAAATCGAAGGAATTTTACTGTCAGTAATACAATCCTTTTCAATCCTCCTTCTTGACATCACCTGGTTAATGACGGCAAAATTTGAAAATATTAAAATTGATTTTTAACTATACAATGATCATTCATATCTCTCATGTATTGATAAACATCAACATAGATTTTCTTGTTAGCCATCTTTTGGCCTCACAGTTTTTTTCTCAAATAGAACCTACATTAATGCATCTATGATATTTAATATTTTTGTAGCCCAGGCAATGCCACTTTGTTCATACTGAATATTTTGATACTTTTTTATACTACAGAAAATAATAAACAGAGTGGTAACAGTTTCTCTAAACTTGGACTCTTTCCCATAATTTTTTTACCATTTCCCCAAATAAAGTTCTTTCCACTAAACGGTTGTATTGTTTCAGTTTTGCCCCAATGGAAAGTACAAAAAATAAAGTAATGCAAAACTGTTGCTGATAGTATGATGGATACGATTTTATACTGTATATTGTACATTATTACCACTTTTCAATGTTATTATTCCGAACAAGATTCTGTGTTCATTTTTTATTTAATGCGATTTTTATAAATACACTTTTGTAGTAACTTTTTTGTTTGCTTTATTGCGTGAAACATGAACAACGATTAACCTGATTTTAGTGAAATGTCCAAATGCTATATGCACAGACTTAAGGTCGTGCAACACTTTTTTTAACTGCCTGTTTGAAGAAGTATTCTTAATAGCTACTCTTCATCTGATTATTTCATGGTGTGCATAGAGAAAGCAATGGTAGCAATTTTTAGTCAAAAAATGTATTTTTTGCACATTTTCTCTTTAGATCGAGACTTTGAATTTGTATGTGAATATTCCACCTTTATAGTAGTATTGAGCGGGCGATTAGTTTTCTTATTATGTTTTTTCTTCAAAAAATATTTACTTTTCTTGATAACTCATTTTGCAGCAAAAACAGATTTGATAGCAATGTGATAGAAAAAAGATAGATTTGATAGACATGTGATGGAAAAAAACAGCTTTAGTAGGAAATAGTTGTGATAGAAAGATTTATATATTACAGAAACAATTGGAATACAATACTAGTAATTGAAACAATAATATTTTTTTAGTCTATTTCGTCGATTTATGGCTGAATCTAATTTGTTGAATTCTATTAGGCATTGGTGGAAAACCGATTTCGTACATATAGTGCGTTTTTGCGTTTAAATTGGAATCATGCTTGTGTCTGGTATAAAAATGGTCAGCATTGACAGAAGTTAGTGAAGATAGACATGATGGCAATCAATTATTTTTCATTTTATAAATAAAAGTCTTGTCTAGTTATTTAAAGAAATGTTTAATGTTAGCCATATTAACGTATTGAACACTTGATTGTAGGGCGTATATACATTTATTTTGTAAAATCTAATTTCTGGAAAACTAAATCTTAAAAACTATACAAAAAAATTGGCAGTACAAAGGGTACTATATAAGTTTCAATACACTTCTGCATCCGCCAAAACCAGTTCTTAACCCAGCTCTGCCAAGTTTCACCCGGGAGTGCGATACACTCGTCCCCAAACCCTCAGAAGGTCCTCATCGCTAGAAAACCGTGTTCAATTTAGCTTCATTTTCACATACGGAAATAGTACAAAGTCGCAAGGGAGCAAGATCTGGACTGTGAAGAGGGTGCTCAATAAGTTTCAGTCCAGTAGTGGTCACTTTGGAGTGTTGTCTTGGTAGAGGTACCAAGTGTCCATTCTTGACTTTGTCCGCAGGCTTTTCATAGTATATGACTTTAGGCAGGCACTGTTCCGTGTACCACTTAGCTGTAACTGTCTTATGTGTATCCAAAACGACACGCTCCACAATCCTGCTCCATTTCAACAAAAAAAGCAATCATAACAGATCGGGACTTTCTGACAGCTACGTGTGTGTCTTCATCATCAAAGACCCAAACTTTGTTTTGAGCTTAGAGCCAAGTCTCGCCACCTGTCACGATGCTGTTCACATACCGATATTGCCCCTTATCAAACATTTTCAGCATCTGTTGCTAAGTCACTGTCCAGTCTTCGTCAAGCATTTTCCTCACAGCAGTAATGTTTTCATCTGTTAGTGACGTTCGCCGCCTTCCATCCCTCTCAGCGTCCTCCAGAGTGAATTGTCCCTTTTACCACCTGAATACAATGGTACGTTGAGGACAATCATTCTTTGATGCAAGCGTCATTTGTTCGAAGCATTGGTCTATGCTTAAACCACGCGTAAAGTTATACCGTAAAACTACCCTAATTTCATTACGTGATCACGATGCCATAGTCCGCACTCAATACGAATGAACAACTATATCAACAGACGTGCGCTGGCAGCTACTATGCACTCATGGACATGCCTCAACATGCAGCCTCCTGCGTCCGTTTGTTAACTCATACTGCAAAACTTTTAAAGTACCCTTTGTACAATTATTATAAATTATTTACTTACTGCAATGAATCAAAAACTCTCGAAATACGCGACAGCATACTTAACTACTAACTCTACCGATATTTTTCTCATAATGTAATTCAAAATTCAACCTACTGTCAACAATAATGCCAAGGTATTTGTATTAATCTACAAAGTTATCAATATTTACGTATACATTTTTATCATTTTCCCAATAATCATAACTTTTGCTTTGTGTTTAATTTGTTAGATATTAGCTATTCTGATACAAGTTTTAAATCACTGTTAATGAGATACTTGATTAAGAATTTTGAGTATTTAATAGTTATCATCAGCCCAAAAATTGGATTTTGCATTTTTTTTAGACTGAGATGGAAAGAACTGGTCCAAGAACCGACGAGTCTCCTAAATCACTTTCTCTTTAATTAAATTGGCGTTGCAAATTCATTTACTTATTAATTGTGTTTTCAACTATCAATTTTGTAAGATAGACTTAAATTTATATCCTAATATTCCTTTTTTGATAAAGAAACACCATATGAAAGATAGAAAATTTATTTGGAACTTAAAGGCGTATTTACATTTTACGAAATTTTCTCCAAAATATGACAAATTATGAAAAGCTAGAAATGCGAAACAGTCTTGTATTCAAGTTACAAATTAAAACATAAATATACATTCACACAAAAGACAGGAAATGCTTAAGAAATTATAAACTTAGTCGTCGCCTTCTTCTTCGCTGCTTTTATCGCCATTTTCTTCAGCAGAAGACTCGTCCTTTGCCGACTTCTTTTTTGGCCTTCCACGTTTGCCTGTTCCTGAAAAGAATACATGTTTGAAACAGTTGTAGAGTCAGCGAAAATTGCCAGACTGCCATTTGGTATCCCACTGTTTGCAACAGTATTCTAAAACCTTTTCGTTTGATTACTTCATGTGTATAGAGATGATTAAAGAATATTGTTTATAATTTTTTTTGTCATGAAATGCATTTTTTGTGTATTTTATTGTGGATTTTTTCTTTAATTGTAATTTGTTAACAAATTAATATTAGTACAGCTCTGAAATTGTATGTGTATATTCCACTTTTATGGATGAATGAAACAAGTGATTAATTACTTTATTATCACTTTTTCTCTTTGAAAAAACTTTGCTTTCCTTAAAAACCCATCTTGCTGCGAGACGAGGCTTCAAAATTTTTTTTCAAAAAGGAAGTGATACGAACAAAGGTAATAATCACTTTCATTCTTCCATAAAAGAGGAATATTCACACACAATTTCAGAGCTGTAATATAAGTTTTGTTAACAAGTTCCGACTGAAGAACAAAATCCATTTTTTGACAAAAAATTGTTTGTAATGGCATTGAGTAATTGTGTACACACAAGATGATTCATGTCATTATTATTTTTGTGGCATATAGAATATATATTATTTGTCAAAAATACTGTGACTCGAGTCAATAATTTTTAGTCTCTACATCAATGATTGGCTATTCTCTACCTGTCATCCTGTCTTTGTCAGAGCATAATCTTAGTAAACGATTGTGCCAATTTTGTCAAAACTTAGAATATATTGTAAATTACAAAATGGGAGTAAAGAGTGCTGAAGTAATGAACGCTCAGTTAACAACACCAAATTAAATAAAGAATAACCAATCTGACACAAAAATGTAAATCAAAAATAATTACCTCCAGTTGTTTTGGTTTTCTTCTCAGCCTTGGTCTTTCCCTTACCCTTTGGTGGCCTGCCTCTGCCCCTCTTCGCTGGTGGTGCCTCATCTTCTCCTGAGACATCCCCGTTTTCAGCCTTGACAGCCTTTAAAATTAAAATTATTTGTTAATGATCTATGATTAATCAAAATATCCTACATTTAAATTTGCTTGAAAACCATTTTGTTTTGAATTCTGTGATGATAAAATTGTTTAAAATTTCCTAATCGATAAACCTCAACTTCGATATATATCTTTTTGGGGAAAAAGTGCTTTCACTGTGTCCAACGATTCTCTGGAAGTATGGGCAGTGGGCCCATCCTGTTGAAACCATGTGTTTTTATTATTATTATTATTATTATTATAATTGACGTTCTGTTCTTACAATAGGAGCAAAAAAAGTTTCAATAATGTCCTTGTATCGCTCGGAATTGACTGTCAATGCATGGCCGTTTTCATCTTCAAAAAAATACGGCCCAATAATACCGCTAGACGATATGGCGCACCAAACAGTTACCTTTGGACTATGTAGCTGTTCTTGATGTTTCTCTTTTGGGTTCGTTTTGCTTGTTTACATAACCGTAAGTGAAAATGGACCTCATAACTGAAAACAACGTTATCGAGTCCGCAGCGTAGTAAAAAGATTCAACAACCATACAGCACAAGATTTCCGTAATACATAATCCTTTAAAGCATGGACTGATTGGATTTTATAATGATGAGAACCCATTTTTTCTTCAGTATGCCATGTAGTGTTGACCTAGGGATTCCCAAAGCAGCGGAATGGGTAAGTTATGGAAGAGAAATATATCAATACCTTCTTTGTTCGCTTGGAAGGCGATTCTGTTGCTGCCTTGCGTGCCTTCTTGGTGGTCTTGACTTCCTCGTCAGACATGTTTTCTGGCTGGAAATAAGATTAACATGAATACATCACACTGAACGATCGGTAAGCTCAAGGACAGACGCATGTTTGCATGCAGAACACAGTGGTCATCGCATTCTCTCAATGTTTACACGTCATCTACCGAGCCGAGAAATACAATTTTTCATCTTAGCCCAACGGTACTAAATTGAAGCGATTCCGATCACAGACCGAAAAGTAGGCCTCAATGGTAAAAGGACAGCCCTTACTGTTCCAACGCATGATGGCGACTGAACTGTGTCGGGATAAGACAAAACAGTCTCGCCTCTCGAACGAGACCACTAGCGCTCCGCTTTAACCACCGACTGAATGAGTGGCAGTGGCATTTCAAGTATGTATAAAAAAAAGGAACGCATGCTGCCGCACCCTCAAGTCTCTAGTTATCTGCAAAATTATGGTACGTTATTATTGATTCAAAGTACACCAAAAAATCACCTTGAACTCTTATACAACGAAAATATAACGCGATAAAACAGACTAAACAAAGCCGAATACCGGTTGTACAAAACCTAACAATTTTTTTGTTTGTATCAGAGATGGCTTGGCTTGGGGTCATTAATTTTCATTCTCCCCACTATACAGCGTTGCCACGTCTTACCCACGCTACTTTTACCCCAAGCTTTAAACTCCTTTATTCATAATATTTTAATCATACTTTTGATTCATATTATAGGCCGTACTACTATAAATGTTTTACCAATTTTGTAAACGAGAAAACCTTCCGATAACCCCTATTATACCAAGAAAGGGATTTGGCAGCGCCGCGTAAACATGTTTCACCGGCATTCGCGCCAAAACAAAAGAATAGGTTTCATTAAATACTGCATTATGTGAATATACAGAATATCGACAATATTAATTTTATAATAATGTGTGTTCGAATTATGAGGCTTGTACTTACATTTGTTATTATATAGAAACTACTAAACCAGCGATCACAACAGAAATGCCCTTTGCAGCAGACACCGTCAAAATCACGTCAGAATACTCTAGAAAGCCCAGGAGAAGGAGGCTCTACGTCTACAGACTAGGGAGTAGGGAGAGGGATTAACTACCAATGGCGTAACAAACGGTTTTATTTATAGGTAGGTGGGTAATGGGATGGGGCTAATTTTAAATATTTCCTTTCAGGTAAACTAAATTCTTGAATTATTGAAACTATGCTTGCATCACTAATTTGTAGCTAACGGTAAAGCTAAGGGTAAGGAACCTTAATCTTAAATCAAAACTTTAATGGCCAGCCTCATTCTAGAGGTATTATGACAGTGTTGGATCTGAATCACTTGCAAATTTGTAGGATGTTATATATTACTGACATGGATTCGAAATCGGAAATTTAAAATAGGATGGAATTTAAAAAAAGGAGTTCGTTAATACCTCATGTACAGATTGTTTAAATCATTTCGATACAGACCTGTACTTTTCAGAAAACTCTTTAGAATTTTCAAGGCGCAAAAAACAGCTGAGAGTTTCCCCTGTAACCCCGTTTTTCTTTTTTTTCGTAGGCAATGTAGTATATGCATGTATGTATAACTGGAGTATTAATATATAATCATACTGTATATTATAACGTATTTAGAATTAGCAAATTGTGTAAGTATGTTAGTGAGATTATTTAGGAATATAACTATATTATTATGTATACTTTTATAAACGGTGGTAGGCATAAAGAATGATGAATGCAAGTGTATCATTTTTTGGGTTGGAAAATATAATGACTTTTTAGCAGGTCTTAAAGTAAGACCTAATATTTCAACTACCCCTAAATCTCCATATATTACAAGTAAGAAATCGATCAATAGATTTTTAGTATAAATCGATTTGGGAAAAATGTGCAAAATCTTCTATTTGAAAAAGTTCATATTTTTCTATACAGGGTGTGATAGTAGTGCGTGGCTGGGGGATGCTTCCTAGACGACAACTATTTATAGATCGTTATATGGGGTGTGAAATGCTGCACTCATCATTGAGATCTCGAAAACGGTAAGATGAGGTACGATGCTAGGTAACTAAGAAAATTGCACGTAGAGAGTTTCGAAGTAGAGAGTATTTCCCGAAATAAACGAAAGAAAACGAATTTGCCTAAAATCGTTTCTATTCTTTCCATGTTTAATTCTGAGATGAGAAATTGAAATAGAAAGTACATTGATTAACATTGCCACTTTCTCTTCTCTACAAGATGATGGTATAATTAGAATTTCGATATGATGTTTTATCTCTTGCCCTTAATCAGTTCAATTTTTTCTCATAGACGCCTTATTGGGTTTTTGTATGAAATATGGTACATTTCTGGAATCAGAATCAAAAACTCTATTCAACTGAGCAAAAATATAAAATAGTCTATAAGAAAAGACAAAGTGAATTATTGTGAATGAAAGGTCATATTGAAATTCTGATTATGCCATCTTGTAAAGGTGAAAAAGTTGCAACATATATGTACGTCTCATTTTAAAATTAGACTACAAAGTCAGGAAAAATAAAAACGATTTTGAGAAAATTCTGTTTCTTTCGTTTATCCCCGGAAATACTCGGAATTGCGAAACTTTCTATATGCCATTTTCTTAAGTGATAATCTAAAATTAGTTGAAGGATCAAAGGAGGAAAATAAAGTTAGCTACCTGAATGTGCAACTTTACCCCTTTTATCGGACTTCGTATCTTTTACCGCTTCCGAGATCCCAATGGGGAGTGTCGAATTTGAAACGCCCGGTATACCATATGTAACCGGGCGTGTTTTAAATATATTCAACTTTATACAGGTATTGTATGTCGTAGATTATCGCGACATGTATTTTTTAAAGACTCATATTTTATTCCTTATTCGCTTAAAAGATAAACGTCAATATAACAAAATATGGTTTTATTATTAGTTGTTGCATTATAAGGTAATCAGTGTAAAAAATCTCAGCATTGACAGTCCGCTATTTTGATATACAATTTACGTTGAAACACGTTTAGTCTCAAAATATTTTCTTAGACCTCATTTATTTCCAATAAATATATTTTTTGAAAACTTCATTATTTTGTACAAGGTATTCAAAAACAAAGATTTTCCCAAAAATGTTAAACGAACTTAATTCGAGTTTTTACTTACAGATGGTGATGCTCACAAAAATCGCTTAATAATGTGTAATTTATCATTTATTTCGAACAAGGAATTTCTGATTATAAGATACTATCAAATTAAGTCACCCATATAAATTGGAACCAATATTGTACCCTGGCTACGTGCTGAACTTATCTGCATCTGACCTGTTCCGCTGGAAATGACCATTCGGGAATGTCAGAAATTAATTTTTGGATTTATTAAAAATCGATTATCATCCTTCGAGTATAAGGAAACAATAATCGATTAAAATGAGGATCAATTATTTTTTATCACCCCTAAGCTCTTCAGATCGCAAGAACCTTCTACAAAACTTGTTAAACGACATTTTGTTAGGACACATTACCCTGTGTCTCTGTAGTTACGCACCTGACCCTAGGCATCAAAAATGTATAGTAAAATCTACTTCTATTGTAAAGCTTATGACCGTTATGCTTCCACTGGGGTCTAGAATAAATGAGGGTGTGGACTATCGGTCTTACCCCAATTGTAGATTCAGGTAAACTCTAGACCCTTCCAGATTTTGTGCATCATGCATAGACTAAAGATTATAGGGCCTGTTTCACATGTGAAAACTCAAAGGATTATCTTGAGAACAAACATTAATTGTTGGGGAGTTGAGTACCTGATTGAAAGATTTCTTAATACATATATTTTTTTCTCTCGTTATCAAACATGAAAAAATCTTACCAAGCTTCATAAGTGGCTCCAAATCTGATTACACTAGCTGATAGTTGTCAAAAGGAACTGTCATGGAATTGTGAATTATCAACATGACAGTTGCTCGATATGTACAGCAGAACTCTAGACAGACGATGCTATTGTAAAGTACAAGGCTTTATGAGAAGCCTTGAATTGGTTAAAAATACGGAGATACTCAAAATAACATAGACCATTTCAAAAAGAGCCAGATAAATGTCCCAAAATATGGGATTGAGAGAAGATATTCGGAATTAAAAAAGATGGCTAAAAATGATAATTTATTCATAATAAGTGATGGCTCTGCAAATCTCCCAGCATTGCCATTTTTAATAAGAGATACGTAATTAATATTTTTCAATTGTATCATTATCATATATTTTCATACTTTTGATTAAGACTCTGGTCTGGGGTTCTAACGGTGTGCTTTTCAAAAAGGATCCCCTCAATTATTTTTTAACGGGTCAAGTTAGCAAGCTGAAATTCTGGGTTATGAAATTGATACATCAATACATACTATATTTTTGGCGTAAAGTGGTCGCCATCCTGGAGCATTTTTTTTAAATAGAACTAGGGCTCACGTGCTAAAAATTGACCACCTTTAACTTCTTTGTATGAGCGTTTAGAAAAAATACTTCATACAAATGCTGTATTGGCTATAAAGTTCTAAGTGCAATACCTTTTTCATTACTACTTCTTAGAAAAGTGATATCGAGTAAATTTATATTTTTTCAAATGGAACACCCTGTATAATTGTAGTATAAATTATAAACTTGTTTTACTGATTCCAAACATATATGGCTTTGTGTGCTATCTATTCGTTTGTATCCAAGTGTTCATCTAGCCGCCTATACAATGTGGCTTAGGGTCGGATACATAATGATTAAATTAATATGACACATAAGATTTAAGTTTCTGATTAAAGTAATAAAAAATAAGCATAATAAACCATATACATTAAGAAGCGTGACTATCATTTTCGATAACAGTATACAGCGTGAATCATTAAAAAAAAATTAGCCGATAGCATTTTTCTGAGGCAGCCTATCCTGTATATGAACAGGACATTTTTATATAAATTTTGTATATAATTTATATTAGATTGAATCGTTTACAAACTAACCAATCGTCAAACCGCTATAATGTGTTACACATATATTCTTCTCTTGGTTAAGTATACCTAACGTGACTATTCATCCTACTCCGTCTCTCAGGGTTGTACGTAAAAAACTACTCATTTATAATGTGAAAAAAAAATCGATAAAATGTCAGCTTGTACACTAGATAGTATGCCGCTAGTTCCCTCCGCGCCTACCTCAGATGAGCATGAAACTAGTTCAAAGCTGACATTTTATAGGACAAGCTTCATAAAGTCAAAAAGCCTACATAACGTCATTAAAATAGATATATTGTCACTTTTTAAGTTACGCAATACGGGTGTCGGTTTCCCCGATAAAAAGCTGTAGACGCAAAATTGTCCCGCTTTCTCGCTGCCCCCCTTTCTTCAGCCTTGAATCACGGGAATGGGCGCCATTAATTGACAAAGAAAAACCGAAGTTCCGCCCTTCGCTCTGTAGTTTTCAATCCTGGTAAGTCCTAATAGACATACATAAACCGCTCTATAGTTTTGAATCCTGGGGATTGGCCTACGAATTGACGTGATATGAATCTCATGTTTATTACGTAAAAAACCTATCTAATGTCAAAAAATTATAAAATGTCAACTTCTACACTAGGTACCTGCTAGTGTGCTGCTAGTTCATTCTGCGCCTACTACAAGTGATCATGAAGTGAATGTCAGCTAGTTCGAAGGTGACATTTTATAGAAAAACCTAAATATTCCATAACAAATAAATATGTCATTTTTCTTTTCATTGCATAATAGGGGTGCCGAAGTCCTGCACATTCAGATATATCTTCCAAAGGAAGAAGATAGATAAATACCGATTCAATGTACAAAAACGTTCAACTTTATCAGCATGCAAGTCTGCGACTTTGGAAGATAGCGATGTTATGTTCTAGGGTTATAAAGCACTTAAAAAGGAGCTTCAAAATGCTGTTTGCTGTCATCTTTAATTGCTCAACAGTTATTTTCACGTTAAACTATATTATTCATGCCGCAACTTCATTATCCCTAGTTTAAACTTGTTACTTCAGTACAAAAAAATAATTGCAAATTAAGCGCTGTCTTGTTCTAAATGTTTTAACATGAGTTTAGCTGACTTAGATTAGAAAGACATTGTTCCTCTACGATCTGTGTTTTTTTGTGAGATTTCTTGGACTTCTAGTAATCTTAGGTGTACACAAAGGGCCACCGGGCGTCTTGGAACTTGGTTCCTGGGCCTAGAATTTAACTCTGCCCTTGAACCACTTCAACCGGAGGTCTTTCGTCTTGCCCTGCTTCTATACGAATCAAAAAGCCGGATTATCTCAAAAATGTTGCCCATACAGAAGGCACGCCACTGTTGATAGTAGCATCCAACTAGCGCCAGTCAACCAGTTTTGCAGATTAGCTGATTGACTATGTATGTGTATCCGACTAGTGAAGTGGCATTGCAAGAACATTAACCAGAACCGGATTCAATAATATGATACTCTTTGTCTTAAATGCAGTTCGGAAGTCAAAATCAACTATAAACAAAGGAAAAATGGTTATAGGTACCTCGCAAAAACAAAATTTAGTTGTAAATTATCTGTATTGATTTGGGACACGACGCAATGGGTAATTTTCGTCCCCTGCTGTTCAGTTGTTATAAGATAAGAGCATATTTCGCTCTTAGAAGCACTGGTGTAGACAGCAGCACTTATCGATACCATCTCTCGCTGATTATCATAAGGGCGCTCGTTCTCAGAAGCAGAAGACGACGCCCCTCCTCCTTCTTCAATATTATATACCTTGCAGATCAAAAATTAATTTTCAGCCATTTACCTGGAAGGCTTACTCAGTATCCTTGTGTTACCTGACAGTGTAACGGTTTCACCGTCCGATTGTATTTATTAAATCACTTCTCGATTTTCATTTCAGAATCGCAACTCATTAACCCCATCTCTAGCTTATCCCATCTCTAGCTTTTTTACTTGGAAACATTTCCGCTTGGAGCGCGCTTGATGCGGAGTTCCTGATCTGTGATCTTCCTCGCGCTTCCTTTTCACTTGAGCCGCCGATCTAACAAGAGCTGAGAATTTTGTTCTCTGTAGCATGAGGTCATATAGCACCATGTGCTAGCATTTTGTAAAATGTGTGTCCAAATAGGATAAAATGATTGAGGCCACCCCCTTTGCCTTTGCCTTTGACTTTGCCTTCCTTTGTCTTTGACTTTGGCTTACCTATCGCTTGGCCTATCACTTTGCCATGCATGTGCCTTGGCAGCGCCATCACTTACAGCTTCATCCTTGATGAAGATCACGTTTAAGTTCAACTTCACTGCATCCTTCGCCTACATCTAGTTTTGAAGCCACTAAATATGAGGTCACCCCTCATAACTGGGACCTCCACTTGAAGCCCTTGGCCATCCTCGCTTCAGTCCAGTCAAAATGGACCAGCTTAGCGAAAGATAAGTGGATAGTTTTGTAACAGCGCCAAAGATTTAAAACTTTTATTTTGTTCTTTAAAATTGTAATGTAATGAAAATGTTTTTCTAGTTAAATAAAATCTGTTAAATTTTTGTGTTCTGTTTGTTCTTCTATCCTCTAGCCATGCCATGGTCGACACACAGCTACACGCCTGTAGATGTCTTCATGCCACCGACTGAGCTACCGGAAGCTAATGGTAACCCCCTTTCTGTGATTGTGCAGAAAAGTTGGAATCTTCATTGCATTCCATCTTTTCTGGACTTTTTGCAGAAAGGAAGGATTACAAGAGATTTGAATGTATAATAATATGTCTCACAACTGTTATGTGGATATTGTAAAAATTTTTGTATTAATATTCATTGCAAAAACGTTACAAAACTTGACGCATATTATCGAAGAAAATGAAAGGGCTTGATGAGAGAAACACAATAAGCAAAGTGACGTCATTCTACACCCAATATGGCGACCACCTCAAGATGACGTTTATAATTACCATAGTCACGCCTATAATATAGGGATCAAATTAAAATGCTTTATGACAGAAATACAGCAAGCAAGATAAACGTCATTCTATATACAATACAGCAATATCCCTCATATGGCGTTTATAATTACCAAGGTCATAGTCATATGATATAGGTATTAAATTAGAAGGCTTTATGAAAGAAAACATAATAAGCAACGTGACGTTATTCTAAATACAATATGGCGGCCACCGCAAAATGGCGATTTATAATTTTCATAGTGACTCCTTTATCATGGTTATAAAATGCAAGCGCTTGATGAGGAAAACACAATAAGTAAATAATCTGATTCCAAATTCTATATGGCGATCGTTGCAAAATGTCCATTTATTATATACGTAATATTATATTGTTTATATCTATCGAAATTTTATAATACAAATAAAGTAAGAAATTTTATGGAATCTTATTTATAAAATATGTGACGTTTTGACAGTTGGATGGAAAAAGAGTGTAAAAAGCTTTTATTTGAAAACTTCAGATAAAGAAGATTCATTAAAAGCTTGTTTTTGAGTAATTCTTTTTTATTTTATTTGTTGACATATAAGGTGTTTCTAGACTTGTTCTTGCCTTGCAAAGTTATACAAAACCAAAATGGCGGATTTTAATCGAAAATTTCAACTTTGTTCGTATTATTCCACGGATATACAGCTTAATCCTTGATGAATTTTGACACTACGATGGGTCTCTAAATTTGTTTCGACAGTGCAAGTGTCGCTGATGGGTGTACTAAAATTTTATGAAGCCAAACGGGCTGATTTTATTAAGAAATCTCCAGATTTGACTGAATATAGATGGCGGATTTTAAACGCAAACTTCAACTTTGGGCTTCTGGTTCGCTGGCCACTGTCCATACAGATTGATGGATTTTGACACTTGAGGTGTCCTTACATTCACCTTAATAACACACTCAATTCTTTATTCTTATCAGTTACTGCTGTCTGATTGTTTGTATGTTTAAACATGTACATGTCTTTTTCTCTATGGGACTGAGCATCTGGGGAGGGAGGTTTCCGTTTTGAATTATAAACGAATTGTAGATTTGACAAACCATAATGGGCAACATTTTGAAAACTTATTGGAATAAAAAGTGGTATTTTCTTGTGTTTTTGTTTCCTATCTAAACAAATCAAGGCAAATAAACATTTTTCTTATTTTCTCGAAAACGAATCGACTCAAACGTCAAAATAAAGGACTTTGAAATACCTTTCAAACAGCTATTACTCGATACCAATTGTCATTTAAAATTTTTAAGGGGATGACCCTGGGGGCAGAAGGTGAAAGAGTGTGAAGTAGCTTTGGGTTAAAACGTTGTCCCCGTTGACCAATCTTTTGACGTGTCTCAGCGTTTTTTCTTTTAATCAGTTGTTTTTGATAAATCTGCGGTGGGAAGTTTTCAAATGAACATCCTGTATAAGCCCTAAAACAAATATGAGCGCCCGATCGTTGCTTTTTTCGCTTGTCGCTGCCTGCCCCAGGGATTTATGTCCCGCTGTGCAATAGAAGTGCGCGGATTTGAACGAAGCGCAGTGATGTTGGTTTTGACAAGTGGTAACAGAGATGAGATTGAGTTTTGCAATGAGATCGACTGATGGATCCCAAAGTCAAACTTCAACTTTTAAAAAATTTCAGCAATTTTTGATGGTCATGTTTCAAGTCAGCATCTCAAATTATCACGGTGCACCCAGTTTTGTTCGATACGATTACGAATTTAATATCAGTTTTCTGTTGAGCCCTAATTTCCCCACTTCAATTACCATCATTATTTGATCACCATATGTATTTCAAATCAGCGATGTATGATCAATTTTTGAATACAATGCAATGATTTCATACCGTGAAACATACCTTGTATAATAATTACCAGAAAGAGATTTCACGAATGTCATATACTGATATACAGTGCTTTTCAAAAAGGTCCCGTGCTTATTTTTTGAACAGGTCAAGTAAGCAATCTTAAAATCTGAAAGGTACACAACGATTTTTTTACTTAAAGAATTCGGTGAAATAAGGAAAAATAACAAGCGTCGTCGGGTCATCCTTCATCAAGACAATGCGAGATCTCATCTCTCGTGAAATAATTAAGTATTTGAGCACTCAAAACATTGATTTATTGAGTCTCCCCCATACAGTCCTGATTTGGCACCTAATGACTTCTTTCTATTCCCGTTCGTCAAGAATAAATTGCGTGCACAACGGTTTTGGTCGCCAAAATAAGCTGTTGTCGCAAAAGTTTCATTTCCTACTTCTGTTGTCTATGCAATTTTTGAGATCACGAAGTTATCTTCAATCTTGTTCAGGTGAACTAAACTACAAATTTTAAATAACAGATCATGAAGCATGGTTTGGATATATCTCAAGCGGAGTGAAAAATGTGTTATGGAAAATGGTTGGAACGCATGAAAAAGTGAGCGATTGCAATTGAAGTAAACATAATGTAGTTTGACAACTTTTTTAAGTGGAATGTTTGATGTTTTGTTACATATTCCGATGGTTTCTTGCAAGAGAAAAAGATTAATACGACATACTTTTACAAAAACGTTCAGCTTTGACAGCCTACCAGCCCGCGACTTTGAAAGATCTCGATGCATTGTTCTAGAGCTATGAACCACATAAAGGTTAAAAAGTACTTACAAAGTTTTATTAACCTTTTAATTTCAGCTTGCTAACTTTACTCAGTGGTGGGAACCTTTTTGGAAAACACTGTATAAGGTGTATGAATGTCGTACGCATTTACCGCAACCTTTCCTTCATGACTCACAATGTTTTAAATACGTTTATTTACTGGGATTGACTTGAGTCACCACATGAATTATCCGCAAATATGTCATCCATGTTTCTATAGAATCCTGAACATTATCTATCAATTTCCGTTCTTACAGATATGCCAGTTTCCATAACATCACTCAGTGTCAACGGTTCAGTATTCGTTATTTTATCACAGTTGCATAGTAGACGAGTAGATATTTAAAAAATGATTATCATACTGTTTTTGTTATGTATCAAAAGCGTCTTATTGTTTAATTTTAACATGGATAATGTGAAAGAGATTAGTGTCAATAGTGCGTATGGGAGTGACACATATTTTGGATACAGTGTTTTGTTACAAGATGGGACGCAACCATTGTAAGTACCGATTTTCGTTTTTTTGAGAATATACGTTATACAGTTCATTATCAAATATAAAGGGCAATTTTCAAAGTATCAACTTGCTTCATTGTATTGAAAAAAGGAAAAAAGAATGAATATTTCTTACCGTTCCATATAATAGTAATCGAGAACCAAGCGATTAACGTTCTAAGTACCTCAAATTTATATGCTCGGTTTCAGCATCCAAAATTACAGAATACCGAGCTTTGTCGGTTTGTAACAACAGGTATCGAAAATGGAAATTTTGTCCTATTATTAAATTAAGGATATCCAAAATTCACGCAACATTTGAATTTGCTATAATTCGCCTGGTGTAGTGTTTGCAATTTGCAACAAGACAAAAGGAACAGTCTGATAGCTGTCAGATTAAGCCTAGTTCATACAGACGTGAATTGCGAATGCTGAAAATTCATGCCACCCATATAGAAGCGAATTTCGCAATAATTTTAGGAACATTTTCTTTTATTTTTTCTGGCATACTGGAGTGTTGGTACATATGGTTAGGCTTGTTCGCTTGTTCTGTTATTTCTGATGAAAAACGAAACTTGTTTCTCTGGCGTCGAAGGCAACCAATTGCTGCGAATGCCAATTTAGCCTTTGAGAAAAAAATAAATAGTTCAATTCGGGCGATCGGTATAATTTTTAAGTTCAGAAAACAGTAAGGGACATTTCATAATGTTGCCCAAGAAATGAGACTTAAAGGTAAAAAGAAGAAACATTGAAATCATGCAAACGACAAACACATAAAGAATAACTCACAGGAAAATACAAAAAGATACTGGCGCCATTCCAAAACAAGCGAAAATAAAGTAAACAAACCAAACAAATTGGAATTGCGCGTGCGTCAACCCCAGGTTTGACAGCATTGACAGAAAATTCGCAGACAAAAATCAAATCCAAGCGAATAACCAAAATTTCTGTGTTATGTGCCGCGGTTATAATATGGTTCAAGATGACACAAGGGTTGATGTCGTCAGTTACACGAATCGCTTGAACGCGTTGGTTTTAACTGCGGTTTTGTTGCAAGTTGTTTATTTTAGAAAAGCGCGTATATAATCTGTGATTATTTTTATTATCACTTAATAATCGGTGCTTTTTCGTCTACAACTGTATATGGAACGTTTAAATAAGAAACCTTTCATAATATTCATGGGAGAAATGTTTTTTTCAGATTTTTTTTTAATGATGGAACCATGGCTTTGTAGCTATGATAACTTTCAATTCTATAAATTTTTCCACATGTCAAAGAAAACATTTATTGATTCAGCAGAAATGATGAAAAAAGAAATTAGCAAAACCGAATACAGGTGGATATCATCTAGTGAGTTTATATGACCATATTTTACTATTCTTCTGGTATATGGCTTCACAGGATACTTTGTTAAGCATAGGAACTACATTTAAAGTGTCCCCAACAAACGTAATGAGTATAACTAATAAGGTGCTCCACTTTATGGTAAAAGTGAAGTCAGCCTGTATCATTTTTCTCAAAAATGAAGCTGAAGTACAATAACAATATCCAATACCCGGCAAAATTCTAACTTGTCACATTTCAAATAATAACCAGAAATATAAAACTACTCTTGAGTTGGGTAAATACCACAATTTTGCGGTGATAACTATGACGTATAACAGCTGATTCGTGACGTCACGGATCTTATAACCAAACTGATAACTACACTCGCTTGAACGGATTGGTAAATACCAACCCAAAATGGTAAATACCATTTCCATTTGGTTATCCGCTTGAATTTGATCAAAAATCCCAAGAAATGAGACTTCCAAGATTTCTGCCCCCTAGGTTTCAAATTTTGCTAATCGCAAGGAAATTGGAATATAAAAGCTGTCATTTGTCACGTCTCTAAATTGACCAATAGGAGTGTTATTTGATTTAGTCGCAATCTCGATTCGGCTTTAGGGTTAGTACAGTTAGTAAAAATGGAACGTTAGAGAACAGTACGTTTTCATGGTTGAACAGTATTTCAATAAATAAAATAACAAATACATTTATATTTAGTTGTTAAAACGAACTAGAAATTCAGAAATATTTTGTACGCATGGAAATATGCCGTTAAAATCGATTTTGAAAATCGACTGATATTGAAAAAGATAAAATCGATTCTACATTAATCGATTTTTACTTCCCACGCCTACCGGCGGGGAAGTATTGTAATTGCGAGAAATTTCGAAAAGGAGATATGTTTTTCGGAGGTGGTATGACATGTACATTACGAAGAACCTCATTTCCGTCGGTGTATCTGTCGGTCTGTCCGCTAGTCTTATAACCGCCTATAACTTGAGAAATACAGCTCGGGTTTCGATGGAGTTTTTATACGATAATATTACTATGTCAAGGACGTAAAAGCTTTATTCGTTTTGAAAATAGACCTAGTGGCAGCAGAGAAAAACAAAAAAAAATACCGCTCAAACTTCGTTTTTGACGTTTCAGAGGGTCCTAGCCGTATTTGAAAAAAAATTTAGGAATAAAAAAACTTGGGGATGGTGGTTGTAGAGGAATGGGACGGGCTTATTTCAATTTTTGACTTTAGTACATTTATACGCTCCCAACATTGCTAATTCTAAGGAACTCTTAGATATATTTCACACATCATATACCTATTTCTCCGTACATTGGCCCTTAAATTTAAAATATTCTCAGCAGACAGATCGCGTACCTACCAAGGCAAAAAGTTAATTTTTGACTCTTTTAAAATCAATACGGAGGAAACAAAAAAATCCTCAAAGATACCAACCAAATCTCATAGGAGCTTTATTCCAGTTTTTGGAAGTACCTACCCTTTCATTCTCTGTCTTTCAAAGTCAGATATCTCCGCGAGAAATAATCGTATCGAGATTTTAAAAACATGATATTGAAGCTGAATAAATGGGCTATCTGATACGCATGGCCTATCAGAAAAAAAACACTTTGCAAAAATTTTTTCTTGTGCTATCTGTTAGAATTGCATGAGAACCGTTGCTCCTATGATTGTTCGGCTCCAAAATCTGAAAACACTAGGATCTTAAAGACTCGAAATGCCATTTTTAAAGTCCATTTTTGATCGAAATACAGCCTGTCAAAGATCACCGCAAAATTTGGATGTTTTCCTTGCTGCCACAATTTTTTTGACTAGTGTATGTAAAATGATTATGGAAGAATTCGCCTAAAGGATGTGCATGTGCCAACAAAATCCGATGAGGGCACTTGCCCGATGCGATATTCCATACACAACTCTATCATGTGTACTTTAATGATTCAAATTCTGTAATATAAATGTTGCGTACATTTTGGGAGTCTTTTTATTTGCAAATAAAATCAAGTGGAGTTGCATTTATAGAAAATGATCATGTGGAGAAAGGTATATAACAAAAAATAGGAAAATAATGTGTAAAATCCGCAAAAAGTAGGAAAGTGGATTTGAGCAGAAAATAGAATATGTAACCCGAGCAATACGTATTTCTGCTTGTTGGCTTCATCAGGATCAGGCCCGAAATGAATGCACATATGCAACCACAAAGGTAGATACACTTGCCCATACATCCGGATATGGGTGTAACCTGATGAAACGAAGATGGAGAAGGAAAAAATATGACTCACGAAGTCCCCAACAAGAGCCAACCTACACATTGCAGTATAAAATGGCTAGAAGACCTCGAATTTTCAAGAAGACTTCGTGTGTCATATATTTTTTCCTTCTCCATCTTCGTTTCCTCAGGTTACATCCCTATCCGGATGTATGGGGACGGGTAAACAAACCTCTGATCAGTGTACATAAAATACTTCTTGATTTGTTTTACATAGGATCATTATTGGTGCACCCAAATTGAGTTCTCGGACAGGAGGTGGGGTATTTGCCTGCAAATTGAATGGAATATGTACCAATTATGATTTAGTTACTAGTAAGTATACCATTTTTTTGTAAGTCATCAAGCATCAAGCTACTCAGGAGCTTACTCATTTTTTATTTTTTTTTATTTGCCCGGCGAAATGTTTTTAAGACCTCCTATACGAGGGATGTCTTTTAAGTTTTGTATATGGAAATAAAACAACACGATAGGTAGTTTTAGATGACTTTATTGTTTTTCGAAGTATTCTCCACGAAGATTAATACACATCTGCATGCGCTCGAACCAATTTTCGAAGCACTTATTCCACTCGTTTGCTGGCAGATCCAAAACGGCAATTTTGAATGCGTCAACTGCTTCTTCTAATTCCACGTTTTCTTCCGTTAAATACTGCCTTGTCTTTTGGGCTGTGTGCGAGCTTGCATTATCTTGGTGAAGGATGATTCTTCTTTCGGGGTTGATTTTTTAAAACTCGGTGATGACTTTTGGCAAACAAATGGTAGTATACCAATCCGCAGTAACAGTTCTTTGCTCATTAAGAGGAATTGTTGCAATATGACCTGCTTTTGACACAAATGTCGCGACCATCTTTTTCGAAACACTTCGAGAACGGATGACTTTTGTTGGCTTTTCTTCACCTGGGAACACCCAAACAGCCAACTGTCATTTATTTTCTGGTTCATAACAGTAAATCCACGATTCATCACCACTAACAATGCTGTACACATTTTTTGAGTTTCCGGAATTGAAACGGTGAAGCGTTTTTTGACACCAATTAACCTTGGCTGCTTTCTGCTCTTTAGTCAACAGGTGGGGTATCCAACGAGAAACTAATTTTCTTACTCCTAATTCTTCATGTAAAATTTTTTGAATTGAGGTCTTTGAGATCTTCAAGGACGCCTCAATCTCGCGATATGTCACATGTCTATCTTCAATGATGAGTTTGCGCACAGCATCGACGTTTTCCTGGGTGACTGCCGTTTTTGGTGCACCCACCCTGGAATCACTAAGACTCACCCGTCCATGTTTGAATTCTCCATACCTACGGGAAATTGTCGACTGATGTGGCGCTTCGTTGCCGAAAACAGACAGTAACTCAGCAAGGCATTCTTTTTGCGATAATTGTCTCTGAAAGTTGTAATAAAGTATGGCGCGAAAATGTTCTCGGCTGAGTTCCATTTTTCTAATGACTTGGTGACACTTAAAAATTCACTGTAGTGAGAACACTGCACGTATTGTTCTGAAACTTTGAATTTAAGTTACTAAAGAGTGAGGTTAAGATTCAGTACTGACGTTCGATCCGCGCGGCCTAGTATGTTTCTATATGCAAAACTTAAAAGACATCCCTCGTAGTTATGATATAAAATGAATTTGAAACCAAGGTTTTGGGTAATATTATGTTTGTATTTATACAGATTCTTTTTGAGGTAATGGCCATACATTTACGGGAAATTTCCTCGGTATGTCCATGGATGGAACTGGTGAAACTGGAGGACCCTTTATTGTAAGTAATAAAGAATGATTTGTTTTACAATAGTTAGATTCGGTTAAGATTCTATACTCGTAAAGGGCTAGAATACCTACCTCTAGCATTGAGAAAGCAAAACCTAAATAAAAAGTAGCAAGCTAGAAGGATGTCAGAAAAAAATTTAAAATTGATCTTATTAAATATACATCAGTTTTATAAAAAACATGTTTGCCACTGAATGTTTGTCACTTAAGGGTCATCTATAAATTGATAACGGTATTTTACTTCCCACGCCTACTGGCGAGGAAGTATTGTAATCACTAAAAATTTCGAAAATGGGATATTGTTTTTTTTTATGTTATATGACATGTGCATCACGAAAAGCCAATTCACTCATTTCCGTTGGTCTACCTGTCTGTAGGTCTGTCCTTGGCCGTCGATAACTTGGAAAGTACTGCTCGGATTCGGATAAACTGTTCACAGAAGATTATTACTACGTCAAGTACCAATAACCTTTGTAGATTTTGAAAATCGGTTCAGTGACGGCAGAGATTGTGTGCATGAATGGAAATAATAAAAATCGGTCAAACTTCTTCTTTTGTCATCTTGAAGGCTTCTAATCATTTTGAAAAAATTTGTACAGTGGTTGAAAATTGGGAGTTGGGGTTATAGTGGGTGGAAGACTAATATCAAACGGACTTGTCGCGATACGAATTTGCTCCGGGGCTCGCTGCGATTGCCGCTATCGCCTAATCCCACCGCCACACTGCTCGAGCTCGTCAGCATACCATAGCTGACGTTGCCAGATGGTCGATACTTTCAGTAAGGGCAGGAAAGAACTGTAGATCGCAGATCGCAGCATTGAATGGGTGGGGCTATGGACTAGTTGTATAGACCTGTTTGGTTCATTTGATCTATTTAATTATTCTTTTGTGTTACAAAGTCGACCAACTTGACGCCATTTTTCTATTATGATGATTAAGAAAACCTGTCAAGACTAGTGAAAATTGATCCAGCTTATAATATTCTCCAAAAACTGTAGTATAAGGAGTTTACCTTTTGTCACGTTCATGGTTATTAATGGCCATGCTCGAGATTTTTATTTTTTAATGTCATGGGGAGCTTTGGAAAATTCGTGATTTGAAGGCAGAATGCTTCAAAAGTATCAGAGGTTTTACTTTATTAGTGTCCCATATTAAGATCGCTCAATGATTTGGAGGTCCTTTCATGGACTTACATTAGACCTCGCGTGATTATATGAAATAAATTAAAAAAAGTATGGAGTACGTTGTATGGTATTTTTGGTATTGTTTTTTGATTTAACGTTATAAATGTACTTCTAGGATGCTTGTAACGGTAATCAAGATCTTTCAGACGTTCGAATTTACTGTATTATTTTCAGGTTTGCGCTCCGAAAAAGGTAAAGGCAGAAGGCGAGAACAACCTTCTACCTGGCCATTGTTTTTACAAGCAAAATTCTTCGTATGTCTCGCCAGCAGCCTCCACGGTGAACCCACTTTACGATAAACGTAAGTTAGCAGCAGGTTATTGAGGATCTTCAGTGGCGTGCAACAGTGTTTTCAATTGGGGCAATGAACGAGGTTTAAATAACTAACTAACTATACTTGGTGTTTTCTAGAAGTGAGGCAAACATTCTTTAAGTGATCTTTGGACTGCTATGACTATTTTGTTATTTGACGATTTTCGCAATATCAGTTGATATCATGGAAAAATACATTTAACACTTTCTAAAAAAATATCCAAAACGACCAACTCAAAAATCTTTCCTCATATATTTTGTAAATATTTGGAAAAAATATCGCAAAATATATGAATTATATATACTATATACATATATATTTATTAAATATTAAAAAGTATGTCGCTACAAACATTTAACAAATTTTTTTTAAAAATATTTAATAGATATTTAATGCTGTCGGGGATGGTATTTTGCAACTCAACCGGACATCCTAATATTTAGTATGAAATTAACCTTTTTAAACGGATCAAAAACGAATAATAATGTGATCAGCGATCTATTACTATAGACTTATATGATTTTAGTAAAAGTAGATAGAGATATCGTAGGTGACCAATTTCTGTCAAAACTATCAAGGTAGATTCAGTGACAGAGTGATGAGGGATGATTATGTACTGCTGAGTAACCACGACTTCAGCTTCTTTTTGAAATTATTCACAGTACAATGTCGAAATTCATATGGAAGATTATTGTATAACTTGGCAGCAGTCTAAGAGAAGCTTTTTTGTAGAGAGACGTAAAGTGTTTGCGTATAACTAATAATTGTCCATTTCTGGTAGCCAAGATATCGACGTTTTCATATTTGTTGAGATCATTTAAAAGATATTCTGATTTCTCATCCACTGAAATTTTAATTCTCTTTGTACACTTGGCTTATATGGTCAAATTAGCGATTACCTAGAGAACGATAACAATAATATTTTGTAGCCGTTGTAACTTGTTTTTATCACTTTTTATTACAGCTGGGCCACATCCACTTGCGCAGTATGAAATATTTGAAATTTTAAGAGCATCACACAATAACATTTTCAATTTACTGTTCAATATATTTCTTTGGTGATATATTTTCTTGATAATATTATATGATTTTGAACATTTTTCTTTAATATAGAAATTAAAATTTAATTCATTGTCCAACCCTACATTTTTGCTAATCGTTACATTTTGTAACAGAAGTTTATTAATTGCTAACTGACAAAGATTTTCTGCTATTTTACGCTTGTTTTTTGCCCAAAAAGCATTGTTTTAGACTTATTAGCATTTAGTATCAAGTTATGAACTGCTGAGATATTGAACAAGTTCACATGGTTGTTAATTAGATTAAAAGAGGGAACCACATCGTCAATAGCAATGTTGCAGTATATTTGTGTATCATCTGCACAGTTATGAATTTTGCTGTGTTTTATATGTTTTAGAAAATCCAAAATGTATATATAAAAAAACAAGTGGACTAAGAATGAAGCATGGGGTATACCCATTTTTAGGGCCGATTTATTAGATAATTTGTTATTAATGGAGACATACCGATATCTTTTAGTAAGGAAGCTTTTTATGAGTTGGGCGGCAGCAGAGTAAAATCCATAATATTTAAGCTTGCCACACAAAATATCGTGTGGTCAATTGTATCAAAAGCTTTACGATAATCTAGTAATATTAAACAAACAGCTTTACCGCAATCTAGTGGACTAACATTGTAATCGACAATGATGATGATACTTAAAAAGTCCGATGGTTTTTGAGGAACAGATTTGGAGCTTTTTACTACAGTTTATACGTAATTCAGGGAGAAAGAAGTTGGTGATCATGTCGACGTAGCGCTCTGAGTTCACGGTAACATCACGACCATTACCGTCTTCGAAGAAGTAAGGGCCAATGATGAAAGTTTGCGATACAGCGCATCAAACCGTTACTTTTATGCTGTGCAGCGGTCTTTCGTGTAACTGTTGCGGATTTTCATTAGCCCAATAACGACAATTCTGCTGGGCTTCGTCACACTAAACAAAATGAGGTTCTCATCAGTGCTTCCATCTCACGTGAGAAGTTCATTCGTTGTGCTTAATCTCCGGGCTGTAACTGTTGCACAATGGCCAATTTGTAGGGGTGAAAGCGGAGATCCATATGCAAAACTCGCCTTACCGAACGATCACTAAGGCGAAGTGCAGCAGCATGTTTCCGTGCAGATCGAGTCGGACTGTCGAACGCCTTCAACATTTTCAGGAGTTCGAACTGTTTGCGGCGCTCCTCTTGGTCTTCTGTTGATCAGTTCACCACGCCTGCGAAGTGATTCAATCCAACGAAGGATGATGTTTCGAGAGGGAACAGCTCTATTCCGATAAATATTGAAGTGGCGACGGAACTCACGCTGTACGACGATGACAGACTCATTATTTCGGACGAAACAATCATAGGCGAAAACGCGCTGCTCCACCGTCCAAGGCTCCATAACGACAACGGGTAAAATAATGCTAGGATCTCACGAGTCAAACGGCACCCTCCCCACCTCTCTCGTAGACGGAGAGTAGTACCCATCCCAAAAACGTCCGTCCACTCTGCCGCACCCTGTATTATTTTACGCCACCCCCCCCTCCTTTTAGCTTACGAGCACCCATTCAGTTCATATGAGAAACGTGATAGTACGAGTAAATGCTAATGTTAGAACTGATACTATGAAACATGGATGTGATAAAACGTTTTTGAAATATTTGATCCGATATTTTATTTGGTAGAATACAACATTTGATTTGGTCGTTTCAAAAACCTCGTAAGTCACACAGATTGAACCTTTCACGAGACAAAAAAACTGTCTTTGCTAATAAACCAGTTTTAAAGAACCTTACTGAGCTTAATACAGTATTTGGCGTTTTAAAAGATTGAAATATCGAATAAGCTTCACGGTTTGTTAATGGTAATAATGAAAAGTGTCCTGGACTACCGCTGTTTTAGGAATGAATAGAGTTACTGGTATATCAAGAATCATATTAATCTTAAATTTATATAGCTCGTTATCGAAAATTACATCCAAACTATGAATCGGCCATCGTAAATGAGGACGAGTTATTCGTTTAACCTTCTTCAATAATTATTGTCAATCGGTTGTGGAAAAACCCACGTGCTTATTTGACTACCTGACAGCAAGATGTACTTATTTTTTCATCAAAATTAATTTTACAAGACAGGAGTGTAATTCCATTTTTATACTATCTATTTCGAACTTCTTTTCAAAATGTTTGGCATGTATTTAAAGGACTTTATTGTGATACAAGTTAGGAGATAAGGCAAAGTTGATAATGTATTCTCCCGAAACCAGCGGCATATTGTAAGAATTCCTAGTGCCCTTAAGATTTGCCGCTCCATAAAGAAAAAGGAAAAAACGCTGGTAACAGCTTATTTCGTTTTAGATGTTCTTATTTTTTTGATAAAAATGATATTTTCAACAATAGTGGTTATCCTGTATTTTCATAGCTTCTCGAAATCGACAAAAATTGTCTTAGTATAATCCAAAGAGACACCCGTTGATCAAGAAGCCTTACACGCAATTTTTCAATAAATATTGTTATTATTTTTGTACATTTTAGCGACGATTTAGCTGTCAATGCCATTCAAAATAATCTTTCAAGATGGCGCTCAACCACCATATTAAAACTTTCAACTGCCATTATTTAGTGTATAAAGTATTCAATGAAATTACCCCGAATTCAACTTCCTAACTTGCCCCGTACAAAAAATAAGTAGGGGAGAGGGCGTTTTGAAAAGCACTATATAGAAAATCACAATGTAATTTTATTTTATTTTAGCGACGATTTCGGTACATAACAAAGTTGGATACTACGATTATGGATTTGGCGAAGCCGGGCTAGATGTTCGTTTCATTGTAGGTATAGAAAAGTATCTCAGCTCACAAGTCTAAAACAGTCTTATATTTTAGGATAGAACAACGGTGTTGTTAGGAGCTCCAGGAGTAAAAAATTGGAATGGTGATTAAAGATAATTGAAATTAAGAAAAGATCGTATATTTTTCTGTTTTTAGGTGCGATTGTTGTTGACTCATTGTCGAATACAAGAACACCAAAAATCATCCCAGAAAGAAAAGCTTTCTTTCCCGAAGAAAACGATACGTATTTCGGTATGTTTTCGATTTTTCTAATTTGTGTTTGGTGGATATTTTTTGAAATGACACTTGTAATTTTAGGATATACCGTTGGAACAGCAACAATAACAGTAATGGGTGAACAAGTGGCTGTAATTGTAGGGGGCAGCCCTAGAGGTGGATCCCTTAATGGAGCGGTAATATTGAAAAACAAAATTTCACATTATGTAAAATAGAAGCACTAAACGAAACATTACGCAAATTTTCATAGGGGTGCTTCAGGACTAAAGTTTAGCGGCAGTTTTCAACGTGTTGACCTAAATATCTTATATTATACACTATTCCGCATTTCCCCCTATAGACACACGATGTAACTTACCTTACTACCCCCCCCCCCCCCCCCCCCCTCCCGCTATGTTCAATTATGACGGCTAGAGCGATATCGTAACTTTTGCGGTATACTTTTGGGAACTCGGAATCGATAAGAGATAAGAAGTGGCTAAACTGGAGGAGGCATAGTTTTTAGGTAACTAACAGGATGCCGCTTAGAAAGTCTTGAAATTTAAAGTACTTTCAAAGAGAGACGGAATAAACCGCATTCTCCTAAAATTGTTTTAATTTTTTCCAGACTTTATTTGTAGTGGGATTTCAAAATAAATTGCATATTAAGATTGCCACTTTTTCTACTCTACAAGATGGCATAATTATAATTGCAATATGATGTCCTCCAGCATCAAATTTATTTTTCCTTAGGAATGTCATATTAGATTCTTGAGCAGATAGAGTTTTTAATTCGGATTTCAAGAATGTATAATATCTCTGTTTTCGGAAATACTTTTAATTTCGAAACTTACTAAGCGGCATTTTCCTAATTTCTCGATTTTGCATCCATTTAAGCGACTTCGTATATGAATTAAATGCACCTTAACGGTATGTTCTTTCAAGTTAGATGGCGAGGGCAACTTTTGAATTGGCGCATACACGTTTTCCTGATGGTCTCGTGATTTCTCGATGTTGATATCCTCTGGCTTGCGAGATCAGAAATTCTAACCCCGCATGACATTTTGTTTGGGGATTCATCGAGGATAAAGTCAGACAAACAATCCGCAGAGGATTTATGGTCTGAATCAAAGCATTTCAAAATTTAGCGGCAATTACATAGATATTTTCAACGATCCCATATACAGGGTTTGTCCAGAAAGTAATAGGACTGAGTCGATTTAAAAAAAATTTTTGAGCCAATCGTTACAATTCTTTGAAAACTTTCAAAATAGGCTCCTTCTGCGTCGATGCAGCGCTGCCAGCGCGATTTCCAAACATTGAGGACGTCACGGAAGGCATTCTCCGGAATAGCCTTGAGCCGCGGTGCATGCTGCTTGGATCCCCTCTGTCGTCTCAAAATACTTGCCTTTCATCGGCCTTTTCAGGCGAGGAAACAAAAAAAAGTCCGAGGGGCAACATCTGGGCTGTAGGGCGGCTGCGGAAGCGTTGGAATGGCGGCCTTGGTCAGGTAGCAGAAAGGCGGTGTGAGCCGAGGCGTTGTCGTGGTGCAACTGCCAGTCGGCTGCGATGTATTGTCGGACCCAGATTTTGGTAAATTTAACATCTGGGCAATTAAACGAATACTTAGTCGGAGACAACTGACCAGCCACTCATTCGTTAGCAATGAACGTCCTCTACCGAATCCAGTCACTGCGCGCACGCTCCGAAGTAGAGTCATGGCGGAAGAAAATGTCCTATTACTTTCCTGACAGACCCTGTATGTACGATCAGGCCTCCCTTGTTCCTATTTTTATAGTGTGTCTTGATTGTGGAATCTTCCTGGGTGTGTGGTTAGTCGCGTACCCATGTATCAATCCTGTTCTCCCGAGAACAGACACTTTTATAAGGCTTTGGTGCATGGAGCCTTCAAATTTGCGGGACCCCTAGCATCTCTTGCTAATCCGCCATCGCCCTACAAACAATCATGCTATTTTTCCAAAATTGTATCCACATGTTTACAGTAATTCATATATTGGGGCTCTTCTTCACCTGCTTTAGATATTTATCTCGATGATTTTATGATACCACCATCGTAATATTTTGTGTCTATTATATTTGACTTTTAGGTAAAAATGTATGATTTCGATGGCAACTTAGTACGCGAATTCTTTGGAGAAGAACCTGGATCATACTTTGGCTCGTCAGTTTTAGCAGTGGATATGAACAACGATCAAATTGATGATCTGCTTGTTGGTGCACCGATGGGCTCAGGTTCTACCTACGATGAAGGATACGTATACGTGTATTTATCTGTAAGAATAACTAAAATATGATCGGTAAACCAACAACATGTAACATCATACAGAGTGATTCAAAAAGCACTGGCAATGTTTTTGAGCAAGTACGGTTAAAAATAATGCGAGGATCCTACAGTCCAATCAAAATAAAGATTAGGTTTGCAAAAATTCCCACAATGTCGAACATTGGTACGTACCTTGAGTACACCATTATGAATGATATATCAAAACTCCTCATATATCCTTGGGGCGGAACCTTGTCTGATTTGGGTTGAAATGTCAAAAATATCACGTTTTGTCATATTTTTCTAAAAGGAAACAAGATACCACAAAATACCTTATACCACAATTGCAGTGGATATAATTATCTATAAACATTGTTCAACTACTTTTATTCCTTCAGTCACCGTTCTTGAAATTTAGTGATGCGGCATATATTTTGTGTACCTACGCCATTAATCGTGCAATATGAACATTTAGGTGGAAGCACTGATATTTGCGGCTTATACTAAAATACATGCCTCTTATACAGGATGTGTCAAAAAAGTGTCAGTGATTTTTCTAAAAATGCATTCCGAACCAAAGGCTTGCATACAAAACAATGGAACGTGAAATGCTTGAAAATTTAAAATAGAAGGCAATGGCATTCAAGTCTTAGTTTCGAATACAAAGCGTACCCTCTTGAAAATTGCTTCAGGCCTTCATATGTTACTGCAATTCATAACATCAAAAGTCCTCAACGATCTTATGAGCTTAAAATTTTCTGTTGGATGTTACATGTCAAAATTACCATTATTTATGTTTGTCTAGGATGGTGCGAGTAACTACAATAATATTTAACACCGAAATTGTAGAGAACTCAATTTTCTATAAAACCTGCTCAATTGGTTTTTTTGAGTAGCTCTTTATGCGTTCTTTGATTTATAGGATCTAAGCTAGTGCTACGGCGCATATGCGGTATAGCTTATCGTTATCGATCGTTTGATATGAACAGAGATAAGAAACCGATGAAATGTGCGATATACAGTATTCAGTTATCAATAACATCTTTGAGGTCCATGTCCCTAAATGTAAAAATAAAATGTTTTCGTATCCCCCATGGTTCACACGTGAAATTATACTTAATATCAAGAAGAGGGATATAGCAAGGAGGAACTGGAAACGTCTTATGATCAGTTCAGTAATTTTAGGAAGCTCATTAAGAACCAGATCAGTGTTGCCTACTCCGCTTACGTCCAATCGGTTGAGGATGCCATTGTCAATGATCCTAGCAAATTCTGGTCATTTGCCCAGATCAAAAAACAGTAATCTAGAATTCCCCCAAGGATGAAGCTTAACGGCAATGTCTGCGATACGCCTAAGGATATAGTGGACAGTTTTGCTACCTTCTTTTCAACAGTTTTTATGCCGTCTAGTCTACTAGGGTCATCTTCTCCAACAAATAATTCTACCGATATCATTTCTTTAAAAAATATAAGTGAAGAAAACGTAATTAGGGCTTCGAAAAGATTAAAGAACAAAATGACGTCTGGATGTGATGGTATTCCAAGTTTTTTCGTTAAAGATTGCATTCATGTACTAGCGAAACCGCTGGCTTCCATATTCAACCTAATTCTAAAATCAGAGACATATCCAAATATCTGGAAGACCTCTTAAATATGTCCGATTCTCAAAAGTGGAGATATCTCTGATATTTCCAACTATCGCCAAATAGCAATCCTGTGCAATTTCAGCAAGTTCTTTGAGATCATCGCTTATGAAACGGTTTTCTGCTCGGTAAGGGGTGCAGTCTCTATTAATCAGCATGGGTTTATGAGAGGCAGATCTACGGTCACCAACTTGGCTCTAATTACTCAATACATTTCTGAAGTACTGGACGGTCACAGACAAGTTGATGTCATCTACACAGATATTCAGAAGGCGTTTGATCAAGTTGATCATTATGCACTTCTGGATAAGCTTAAAACAGTGGGTATGTCTGATGCAATGCTGTCGCTCATGAATTCATATTTGAGGGATAGAAGGTTATTTGTCGAATATGGTGGTCATAGGTCGAGTTACTATCGGGCCACGTCCGGGGTACCTCAAGGGTCAAATCTAGGTCCATTATTGTTTTTGATATTTATTAATGACTTGTCTTTTGAACTGAAGTGTTTCCATTTGTTTTTCGCTGATGACCTTAAAATCTGCACGTCAGGCAAGACAGTCGAGGATTGCGTCATGTTGCAAGATGGCTTAGCTCAAATTTGGTCATGGTGTTCACGAAACTGTCGCAGTCTGAATGTTTCGAAATGTAAAGTTATACAATTTTTACTATTCAATTTATGATAATTATAACATCAATGGTCAGGTTATAGACATATGCACCTCTTATAGAGACTTTGGAGTCACTTTTGATACCAAGCTAACGTTTACTGAGCATATACTCAATATCTCGTCGGCTGCCACTCGACTACTTGGTTTCTGTATCAGAAACTGGAAGGGTTTCTTCATTGTTGATACATTAATGACTTTATTTTTACTTTTGTCAGGAGCAAGTTGGAGTATGCGACTCTGATCTAGTCTCCTGTATCCCAAAATTCTGTCGTGATACTTGAGGCCATTCAACGTAAAGCTTTAAAGTATTTTCACCTTAAATGCACAGGTTCTTATCCAGAAAGAGGTTGTGACCATAGTGCCCTAATAGAGTTTTTCAACTTGGATTCACCGTCAACAAGACGAAACAAGTTGCTTTGTCGTTTTTGTATGGCCTCATTCACAATAAAATTGACTGTCAAAATTTACTTGAAAAAATATGTTTCCGCGTTCCAAGGCTAGGGAGTCGACAACAAACGGCATTCTAATGTCAAGCTGGATGTTCAAAAGTTATGACAAAATCGCCAATTAATCTCACGTGCTGCATCATGAACAGTGTTACTGAATCGTGTGATATTTACAGTGACAGTTGTGCATCGATTATTAACTACTATAGATCATCCAATCTTATTTAGAATGTGTGATACTATAGATTTAAGTCCAAGAACCATGTCTCTTTAATTGTTATTTTTTTTTCAGCATTTCCTGTAATTGGGTTTCACCTGTTGGAAATAAATAAATAAATAAATAAATACCTGACGTACCGAAAAAGAGACCGCGGTTTTTTTACTTGAATCGGCTGATCTTCATTTTTGATTGAATAGACATATGTATCTACTCTCTCCAGACTCAAATGTTTGTAACACTTAAGCGCCAAGCCAACTCTTGTCACGCTCTTTGCGTCAGTTGATGTGTGGGGTACCCAAACGCATACCAAGTTTCTTCACTTTTAAATGATGCCATATTATTCGCACAATACTTCGTTCAACAATATTCAGTGTTACTGCAAATGGTTTATATATGATGCTTCTGTCTTTCATTACAGCTTCTCTCAACTTGGATCGTCTTCTAAATTAAATAGGCATCGTTCACATTGTAGTTACTTGTCTTGTACATATTCCTTTATTTTTTAGATTACTCGAAGTTATCAGGCAAAGCTAACTGGATCAAGAAAAACGGGAGCAAGGTTTGGAACCTTGATTTCTACACTTGGAGACATTGATTTGGATGGTTATCAAGGTAAGTCAATGTCTATCCAAGATTCTAGTTTTTTTGAATAATTTTCTTCAATACAGATATAGCAATATCAGCACCATTTGAGGATGATGGAATTGGGGCAGTTTACATATACAGGGGCGGTTCTAAAGGTATTGAGATTGTTTACAGTCAAAGACTGTCGCCTTCAAGCTTCCAAGGAAATTCTGGAAATGTGCGAGGCTTTGGTCTGGGAATTTCGAAAGGAAAAGATATTGACGGCAACGGGCATAATGGTACGTGCACTTTATAGTAGACGCTTTTTAAGTGGGACTTTCTTTTACTCAGCGCGTGGTTGTTGAAAACTAAGCAAATTTTTCTGCTAACACATACCGACATCGGTTACATTACCTCAAATCCAAAGCAAATAGGCGTGACGTTTAGGTAACACGCACAACTACTACAAGTTAACATGAGAAGAATGACGGCTAGTTTCAGGTTGATATTTTCTCGGAAATCCTACATAATGTCAAAAAACAACTTAATATAAAATATGGAATTGTCACCTTTAAATTACTTAATGGGAATCGAAATAATTTCAAGATGATCAAAGTCGTTTTTTGGAAAGACTCATCCAGAAACGACCCAGCGTTAGCTGCTGATGCTTCGATGGTGTTTTCTGGCCGTTTCCATCTCATGCCACGTGGGTTCATCTCTCTCTTACAGGCAGCTACGGACATATGGCGTTTTTAAGAACATCAAGGTCACAGTAGAAAACCTACTCCGCCTCTAACGCTGCGCATTGAGGAAGGAGTTAACATTCTTGAATTTTAAATCAAATGGTGACAAAGGGAAAGTCCCAACTTCCGGAAACTTTGTATTTCTCGAATCTATACCTTATACTAAACTATGCTCTTCGCATCAGATCTAGTAGTTGGAGCCTTCAAGAGTGGACAAGTCTTCGTTATCAAAACCCGCAGTATAATAGACTTCCAACTGTCGCTAGATACCAATGTTTCTTCCATTGGTAATGGTCCTATTGCTATCAAGTATTGTATTTACTATACTCAGAAGGGGAAAGTTAAAGACGTAAGACTAGTTAACTTCAAAGTGAAGTTGAACATGGATTACAGGGTCAATGGTGAAAATAACTTCGAACACACTTGGGTCGTTCCTTTGGAAAGAGGTGCTTGTGAAAATTTGACAGTTACTATTCAGGTAAGTGAAATAAAAGGCTTGACATTTTTTCAATATTCTGCTCCACATGGTCATTAGGCGGAATGGAAGGACGCCAAGGCGTCATGTTTAACTCGTAAAAATGTCAAACGTCGGCGTGTTTACTTTCGCATTGCTTCGCCACATTTAGACCAAGCTGACTAGTCAGATATCGACCCTGTTCTAGAACAAATAGGTTTTGCAATGGAATTATATCCTCGAGGGAATATGACAAAGGTCCTTATCGAGAGATACAACCAATTTTCTGACTAACTTTTTTTATTAAACGTTAAAGTTGGAAAAACACTATTTGACGTACTTTCAAATAGTTATGAATTACTTATGTAAGTGGCCCAAAATAATTTGTAGTGGATGAAAATACCTTCAAAATGAGACGACCAATTTGCCGTGACTGCTAATTTATCATAAAAAACATCAGGAATCGTCGAAATGCATAGCGGGACATCTGAAATATAAGCTAAAAATTTAAACCTCTGTAGTGCTTAACATCCATAGAAAATTTCATTCATGGCACATCAGTTTCTGCAATTTCTGAACTATTACTATGTTTTTCAGACAAGCTGTTTAGCGCCTTTAGATAAATCAATTGGCTTCATATTGGGCTCATTCTCTTGCTAGAGGCTTAATTTTATATCGTATTAGAAGAGATATCAGATTTCCTTTTACCAACCATGACAAAAAGCCTCGCCAATTGTACATCTATTCTTGCCTTTGCTGTCTCGACCATGGACGTCTCCCCTAACGCCCAAGTGCTGTCGATTCAAAGGCACTATACATTCAGGCATAAGACCGTAAGGCGGGTGCTCTTGTCGCTCGACATCAACAAAGCTTCTGGTCTGGACCTGATTCCTGCAATTGAACTGAAAAGGTGTGCAGCGGAGCTTGCTCCAGTTCTTTCGCATCTCTTCCAGATATCTTATGAATCCGGCACCTTCCCAGAAAAGTGGAAATTTGCTCATGTCCAACCCATACCAAAAGAGGATCAAAGACCGACCCTTACAACTACAGGCCTATAGCTCTGATTTCTGTTATAAGTAAGGTGACGGATAGGTGCATAAATCGCGAGCTTCTGGACTACCTCGAACGACACGGCTTGATTAGCGACAGGCAGTACGGTTTCCGGCACCAGCGATCCACAGGGTATCTCCTAGCTTCCGTCACGAAATGGTGGAGTAAACTCATCCAGTCTTATGGTTAGGCTCATTTCGTTGCTCTTGACATCACGAAAGCGTTCGATCAGCTGTGGCACGCTGCCCTCTTATGCAAACTTTCATCGTATGGCCTCCCAGAAAAGCTTTGCAGATGGGGTATCCATCGTAATTGATGGGTTCTCCTCTTCATCCCACAACGTCAACGCAGGTGTTTCCCAGGGATCGTTATTGGCTCCGACACTGTTCCTCTTACATATCAACGACCTTCTTTCCTGTACGTTCAACCCAATCCACAGCTTTGCTGATGACAGCACTCTACATGCAGGAATTCAGAGTGACAGGCCGATCTCTGCCGCTGAGCTAGAAAAAAGAATACTAGCGACGACTTCCTCTCTGACGAGAGACCTGGAGATTATCACTACTAGGAGACGCAACAATCTTGTACAGTTTAATGCTTCCAAAACAAAGTCCTAGCGCCCATCCCGTTTCATTGGATGGCCGAGCTCTGCCAAGGAGCCATACACCTCGGCTGGTCGGAGTCCAGATCACCGAGGACTTGATCTGGCACGAACACATCTCGTCAATAGCGGCAGCTGCTGGGAAAAAGCTCGGCTATTTGTTTAGGGCTAAGAAGTACTTTTCTCCGCATGACCGTCTCACTCTATACAAGACCCAACTAAGGCCTAGCCTCGAGTATTGCTCACATGTTTGGTGTGCTGCGGGCCCAACACATCTATGCTCGATGCTGTCCGTCTGATCGACGACCCTTCTCTAACAGACAGTCTCGGCACCCTTTCGCAAAGCCGGGCCCACGGCGATCTAGCTCTTTTCTACCGCTACACCAACTTCAGAGCTCTCTTTCATGATGCCATGAAATCGGATTAACAAACTTTCTTTGGGATCCTCATAGTAGCCGCGGGGTCTCGGTATTTAGGCGTCTGCCTGCGCGGCTGCTTCGGTATAAAAAAAACTTTAAAAACAATTAGAATAAATCTCTTGTTTCTTGACTGTCGTAATTAGGATGCCCACCACTGAAAAGTAATGAAAAATACGCACTTTGACGGAAAAACGAAATTATCGGGACATTTGAGGGACAAAAAAAAAACGATAAAAAAGGAGAGTCTACAGCAAAGGTCAACGGTATAGTCGAACTTGTGTCCATCCACGTGTCAGGAAATGTCCGGTGCATTGACAAAGACGATCATCGTGCCTCTTAGGCCAGGTCTGGACGTTAAGCACTCTCCAGTAAAAAATACAAGTAGAAATCGACGATTTCTGACGATTTGTTGTAATACCAAATTAACTGTTATGACAATTGGGCGTTCTTATTTTGATTGTATATTGGTCCAGAACAACTTTCTTTGAACATAGTTAAACTATCTGAATATACGTCAAAAGTGAAACTTTAACGTTTAATAAAAAAAAAAATTAGTCAGGCAACTTTTTATATCTCTCGGCCTTTTTGTATACCCTCAAGAACTTAATTTTGTTGTATGTCCGGAACCCATTTTGCAAATTTGAAATTTAGTATACAAGGCTCAAGTTGATCAAACCATAAAACTTAATTAGAATCTGAAAAAGATAGCTAGCTTTATTCAAAACCACAACTACGACAACATTATATACAGTTCTTTGTCTTTAATTAGGCTTGCAAGTTATTATATTTTTTTATCAATTTCTAGATATCCTGGTCTAATTGTGGCTGCACGTCTATAGTATTTGTATTGTATTGCCTTTTTTATACTCAAGCAGCAACTTATTGTTTCTCTTGTAGGTTAACGTTTTAAACTTTTCCGACACTAACTTTATTTTAGCCCTCCATGATAGACATTCAACCATTCAGAATAACATTATCGGCTGATGTCACACAAACTGAAGCTATTGCTTTAGGGCAAAATAAAATAGAAAAACTCATACCCTTTTCTCATGGGTGCGGTGACGATAATGTATGTCAAACTGACATCTCTTTGGAAGCATCTTCAGACAAGTAAGTGAATTGCAAATACTCGTAAAATGATTTGATATATCTTGAACATATTTCTACTTTCCGATAATTTTCAGGAAATTATTAGTTTTGGGGCTAGATAACACGCTGAATCTTGATATATTTGCTGATAATCATGGAGAGCCGGGTTATCAATGCCTACTTTACTTAAATATCCCGGTTGAACTAGATTACAGAAATAAAGATAAGTGCAAGAAAAATGAATCTTTAATTTGCCCGTTTGCATCAAGTTTGCCTTCGACTGCAAATGTGAGTTTTATTTTTGCCTAAAGGGATTATTGATACAATTTATGCATTGTTATGTATCCATTCTACTCTATGCACACATAAAGATTATTTTTTAGTAAACTGCTGCCTTGATTCGGATCTAAAGGTCGTCGTCGGTTGGAATTTCTTCCTAACGTTTCGCTAGCACGAGTGGTAAGCTTCTCAGAGGTCCTTCCATTTCCGATGCTGGATGTAGACTGGCGATTTCTCTTGCGCAGGTTGTATTTATACTGGAGGGTAGGCGACGTGGCTTGTTCCGCTTCGGTTGACTTCGGGATGTCGACCGGCACTGCTCGGTCGTTTCTGAGGATTGAGTGCCAGATCGGGTTGAGTCTGAGGGTCTCTTCCTTCCTGTTGAAGTTATCTGGATGTTTGTGAATCTCGATAGCTTCCCTGACCAGGCTATTGTGATAGCCGTTGACTGATGACAGCAGCCTGCAGCTCCCAAAGTGTATCCTGTGGTCCCCATTGCTTAGTGCATGTTCAGCTACCGCAGACTTCGCAGCTTGTCCTAGCCGGCAATTTACTTTGTGCTCCTTGAGTCTCGTTCTCATTGATCTTTTCGTGGTTCCAATGTATACTTTGCCGCATGAACACTATATGCGGTAGACTCCTGCAGCTGAGAGTGGGTCCTTCTTGTCCTTTGCCGATCTGATGGTTAGTCGGATTTTCTTCGTAGTCTTGAAGATTTTTTAATGTCATGTCTTTTCAGGACTCTTGGCACAAATGGAAGATACGCATGAGAGGTGGTGATCTTTCGATGTCCCTCTTGCTGTAGCCATTTGCTTCGAACGCAGTTTTCAGGTGTTCAAGTTCTGTCTGGAGGTTCTCCGGTTCGCAAATCTTTCGAGCTCGTTCTGTCAGGGTTCTGATGACTCCATACTTCTGACTTGGGTGATGATTGGACAAAGCGTGCAGGTATCTGTCTGTGGGCATTGGTTTCCTGTACACTGTGTGACCCAGATTGTTACCTCACTTCTTCACTAGTACGTCCAAGAAGGCCAGTTGTTGGTCATTCTCTATCTCCATGGTAAATTGTATGCTTGAATGCCGATCGTGGAGGTGCTGCATCAACTCGTTTAGCCTGTCCGTGCCATGTTTCCAAATCACGAAGGTGTCGTTCACGTACCGGAACCAAATTGCTGGTTTGTTCTCCGATGCCTCAACCGCCTTCTTCTCAAAGTGTTCCATAAGAAGGTTGGCTATGACTGGGCTAAGTGGACTTCCCATTGCCACTCCGTCTGTCTGCTCATAAAAGCCCCCGTCCCATATGAAGTAGTTCCAGTGAGAGAGAATTCAAAGAGTTCGCAGATGTCAGAAGGGAAGATCCTGCTCACCAGATCCAGGCATTCCCTCAGCGGTACCTTGGTGATACAGGAGACGACATCGAAGCTCACAAGGATGTTGTCGGGTTCAACTACGATGTCCTGAACCTTGCGCACAAAGTCGGTGGAATCCTTGATGTAGCTGGTACTCTTTCCCACGTATGGTTGCAGCAGGGATGCCAAGTGTTTCGCTAAGTAGTACGTCGGTCATCCGGGAGCACTGACTATTGGTCTCAATGGAACATCTGCCTTGTGGATCTTGGGCAGGCCATAGAGCCTTGGTGGAACCGTTTCCGTCCTCGTAACGCTCTTCTTGGTGTCTTATGGCAGTGCTTGATGAGCCGGTTGGTAAGGCGTAGTCGGGCTTGCGTTGGATCCCTCTTCAGGGGTTTGTAACTTTCTGGGTCTAGAAGTTCAATAATCTTCCTTTTGTAGTCCTCGGTCTTCAGAAGAACGGTTGCATTGCCTTTGTTGGCTGGGAGTATCTTGATATCCTCGTCGTTATTCAAGTTCCGTAGTACCAGACCACTCCTCGTCAGGTTGCTTTTTGGTGGTTTCGCCGTTCTAAGAATGTTGGCAGTCTCCATTCGTATCTCCTCGGCGACGTCGTCCGGTAGTTGTCTAATGCCTGCCACCGTACTGGAGATAATGTCTTCAACCGGAATATGGCGGCAAAGGACAAGAAGGACCCACTCTCAGCTGCAGGAGTCTACCGCATACCGTGTTCATGCGGCAAAGTATACATTGGAATCACGAAAAGATCAATTCGAACAAGACTCAAGGAGCACAAAGCAAATTGCCGTCTAGGACAAACTGAGAAGTCTGCGGTAGCTGAACATGCACTAAGCAATGGGGACCACAGGATACACTTTGGGAGCTGCAGGCTGCTGTCATCAGTCAACAGCAATCATAATAGACTGGTCAGGGAAGCTATCGAGATTCACAAACATCCAGATAACTTCAACAGGAAGGAAGAGACCCTCAGACTCAACCCGATCTGGAACCCAATCCTCAGAAACGCCCGAAGTCAACCGAAGCGGAACAAGCCACGTCACTTACCCTCCGGTATAAATACAACTTGCGCAAGAGAAATCGTCAGTCTACATCCAGCATCGGAAATGGAAGGACCTCTGAAGAAGCTTGCCACTCGTGCTAGCGAAACGTTAGGAAGAAATTCCAACCGACGACGGCCTTTAGACCCGAATCAAGACAGCAGTTTATCAACTGGCCGCGAAAGCTTTAACCAATTTGTTGTTTTTTAGTAGACACGGTGCAAAATTGTACCGAGACGAGACGTGCTAAAAATAAACTCGGACGCCGTTATATTACCTAACATATGTATATTTTTTAGATGCATTTGAAATTCGATATAACCCATCTTACAACGGATAAGGACAGTATACTAGTCCAATTTGAAATAAAATGTCTGGGAAGAAACTTGACTCCTAATAAGCAGGCATTCGTTTGGAATGTTGTGACGAAAAACTCGCCATATATTGAAGGGTATGTCTTGATTAAAATGTGGTACAATACTGCAGTAACTGGGAAGAATAGAGCTCTAATTATGCTATCTAAAATGTCATGTCATATGTCACAATCTATCGAGCCGCTTAAGCTGCAATACGTAAAATTAAAATTTCAAAGTTGATTTTTTCGATTAAAACTTCTCAGAATTTTAATATACCTACCTAATGTCACTCACATGGCTAAGCCGAATCTAACATCTCATTCTTCAAAGTCCGCTAAGTCGTTTAGACTGTAGCCCATGAAATAAATTTATTCCTGTGTACATAAATATACTAAGTGACATATAAATCCGAACACCCAGTTTAAATGGTTTTATTTTAATAAAAGTTGGTGATTGTATTTATCTTACTGTAAATAACAAGTGAAAAAATTTTCAGCCTTATCAGTTGGACATTCCGGTTTTTATACTACTTTTTTTAAATTCACTAACGCTCTAAAAATGAATATTTCAGCCGCAGTAAAGAATCAACGTTGGCGGATTTTGGTTCTTGACATCCTTTACGATCGGTTACGATGCCTAGAGTACGGAGACCTGTACGATTTCGTCAACTTAGTGAGTTTGATAGGGGCCGTATAGTGGGACTTCCGGAAGCTGGACTTTCTTTTCGGGCAATTGCAGTTAGAGTGCAAAGAAGTGTAGACACTGTGGTTAGGTGTTGTCAGGCATGGCTTCGAGAATGTCGTACGCAAAGAGCAAGGGGCACTGGACGCCGCCGTAGAACAACAGACCGTGAAGATCGCCGTCTAAGATTATTGGCCTTAAGGGACCGTTTCTCCACTACCAGGTCCATTGCAAATGAATGGTTTGCAGAACACGGAAGACCTATTGGCATGCGAAGTGTTTACCGACGAATGAGAAGTTTTGGCTTGTTTTCATACCGGCCACACTGGGTCCTCCCTTTAACTCGAGAACACCGACGTAATCGCCTTGAGTGGTGCAGACAACGGTCACTCTGGGATCAGGAATAGAACAGTATTGTCTTTAGTGACGAGTCTCGATTTTGTTTAGGCATGCACGATGGTCGTGCCAGGGTTAGAAGGCGACGTGGTGAAAGGAGGAATCCACAGTTTTTTGTTGAAAGACATGTTCATCACACTGTTGGAGTTATGGTTTGGGGTGCTATAGCTTATGGTTCCAGGTCACCTTTAATCTTCATCAGAGGTAACATGAACGCGCAGCGTTATATCCACGAAGTTCTAGAACCCTGCCTGGAATGAGATACCACAGGAGGACATTGACCACCTGATCAGAAGCATGCCTAGGCGCGTTGGAGAATGCGTAGCACATTAGGGTGCATCCACACATTATTAAAGATCAAAGGGCTTTAAAGCAGTGCAATCATTTTGAAATTTTTATCATTTACTTATTATGCTTCATTAAGTACTTAAACAAAATTTTATTAAAATAAAACCATTTAAACTGGGTGTTTGGATTTATATGTCACTTAGTATACATTCATATATACATACATGCATGCACAAATCTACATATAATTCGAGTTATCCATTCTTGGGATTCGGTCAATTTAAAACATTTACTATAAATAACACAACGTTTCGGCGACTTTAAACGCCATCTTCAGGTATGTGTGCATGTGATTTTATAGAATTAAACAAAAGCATGAAAAATGACAACACAAAACACGTTACAGTTGAAAAAATTATCGTAATTGTTGTAATCTTTGACGTTTTTATTTTCAGAAAATCACATAAACTTGAAGATGGTGTTCAAAGCTTCCGAAACTTTGTATTCATGATAAGTGTTTTAAATTGACCGAATCTAAAGAATGTATTACTTCTATAACTCTCCATCTGTGACAACCGGATAATAGTGCACCTAAAAATTATTACTGGTGTTTCAAAGATGGAATAGAAACAGTAAGCAGAAAGTTTGACATCTTTGGTAATTTTAAACTTTTTCAGCAAGTCAGAACCGAATAATCTCTATTACGGGAACGAAGATACCTCAGATCAAGAAATTACCCATACGTTTACTGTTGGAAACTTTGGCCCTTCCCCTGCGAAACTAGTTGTTACATTTTTGCTACCGATTGTAGATAAAGAGGCAAATCTCTTTAAAGTACTAAGTGTAAAGGTATTATATTGGATATATCAATTATAGTCAAGCATCAAAATAGAAGAGAGAAGCGTAACTCATCCTAACAGCGGCGTATGAGGCTTTACGCTACTTACTTCCATGTACTTGGTACTTGACTATAGATGGTAAAAAATGAACACTACCATTCGAAAGTTTCTGGACACTTGACAGTTGATTCTTAAAGCCGAGAAAATAGATGGGAGGAAGGTATTTTAATATAATTATTTATACATGTTACTTTTACGTACCTCAAATACTGACAGGAAAGGCATTTATTGCACAAGTTGTATTTACACACTTTTTTGATGAAAATATCCACTTCTCACATACAATATACTTTCAGGCTGATGTAACGGCCATAAAGTTTATATTTCAATTCTCCCAAGTCTGCGTAAAAGAGCTAATAAGGAATGAGTCTGCAAATCAGTCGATCGCCATCTGCTCAGACAACCAGGCAACCAAAAAGGCATTAAGTTCATCGCAAACATCGTGTAAACTAGTATGGTATTGCGTGAACACTCTCAAAGAGCTGGGAAATCATACCAGAACATGAAGGGCACAAAGGAAATGAAAAGGCGGATGAGCTAGTCCGACAGGGTGCGGCCAATCGCCTTATAGGCACAGATCCTTTAAGCATCCCACAAATCGGCGCGAAATATTCGCTTTGGCTGCGAAAATTTCGCGGCGATGAATTCGCGATCAGATTAAAACGCGGCGGTTTACGGACAGGCTCAGACTTGTGCGAAGCGAATGCGATTGTTCCAGCGTTTTTATCGCGGCGTATTTCAGTTCGCCTTTGACCGCGTTTTTGACGCCGTTCTTCAAAAATTCGCAATGGCAAAAACGGAATTATTGATAGAAATAGTGAAAAAGTATCCTTGTTTGTATGATTTGTCGAACGATGAATACAGGAATGTGAGAAAGAAAGACAAGATTTGGATGGAAATAGGAAAAGAATTGAATACAAATGGTATGTACCTAATATTTTTTATTAACTTGTTAAATAATTTACAGTCTACACAAATGTGAAAACGAACATTCTATATATTGGGCATAGGCATATCAGAATTAAAATAATTTACGAATTTGTCACGAGTAGAAAATGCTAGCCTTGCTTCCCGCCGAGGATCATTTTCTATATCAGTAAAAGCTCCAAGCACGGGTTCTGGGGATCTAAGAATTGAAAATATTTGTCATCGCCACTTTTACTTCGTAAAAAATTGTGTAAAACACATGCCGTACGTACAATTAGAATAGTAGTATCTACTTTAGTTTCTAATGGCCTGTAAAATATTCGCCATTTTTGAGACAAAATACCAAACGCATTTTCCACGACCCTTCTAGCTCGACAAAGTCTTACATTGTATTTCTCTTTTCTGACGTCTGTTAAAGTCTGCTTATAAGGAAATGGTCTCATAAGGTATGGTTTTAAAGCAAATGCTTCATCACCAATTAAGACGTACGAGCAGATTTCATTTTGCCCAGGGAGAAATCTAGGTGCAGGGACACTCATTAAATTTTGTTCAAATCGTTTTCCCATGTTTGAGGTTTCGAAAATACCCCCATCACTATTTTTTCCGAAACCACCAATATCAACACATATAAATTTATAGTCCGGGCCAACAATGGCCAAAAGTAGGTACTATTGAATATTTATGTAAATGGCACCAGTAATTGGAGCCACTGTTGTTAGGTCTCTTGATTGTTACATGTTTACCGTCCACGCTGCCAATGCAATTAGGAAATCCCCATCTATTTTCAAATTCTTCAGCACATTTTTTCCATATATTCTCTGTTGGTAAATATATATGCTCCATATGTCTGCATATCGCTTCACAGACTTCGGTTACGATTGCACTCACTGTTGTAAAGCCAACTCGAAAGCTATGCCCAATGGTAGGTGTCACCAGTGGCAAGGAATCTATAAAAAAAATCGTTTTTAGGTGATGAAGTAAAAAAAAGGTGGAAGAATATCAGAGACACATTTGCAAAATATATAAAATCTACCAAACCAAAGACCGGCCAAGCAGTGGGCAACATAAAAAAATGGCAGTGGGCTGACTACATGGAATTTTTCCGTCCTTTTTTGGCATTTGCCAAAACGTCATCTAATGTGAAAGATATTGACGTCATACATTATGAGACTGCCGAATTTAACTCAAATATATATCAGGAAAGGGCTGGAAATGTAGAAACCGAAAATTTGGAAGACCGCGGCCATGGAGAAGATGAAAATGCTGATGTAGATGCAGAAGATGCACAGAACGCCTCGGCAACACAGACAGCACCACCTTCTTCATTGAACACTACAGCAGTGACTACTCCAGGGCACACCTTTCCGCAGACTGCAACTACACCAAAATATAAAACGAGCAGAAAACGCTATGAACCACCATCTTCGTCTGTACAACAGCTCATTAATTATTTTGAAGGTTAAAAACCTAAAAAAGAGAACGAGGCCATTGATTCCCTTTTCTTGGCACATGCACAGACTGTGAAAACACTTCCCTTAAAGCGTCATCTTTCACCAAGTTCAATATTTCATCGAAACACTCATTCTAAAATATACGTAAAAGGGCCGTTCATCCAGCCGAAGTTTTGGCATCAAGGTATGGTATTTCCCAAATTTATTTCGTTCCAAGTTAATATCATGTACCCACTTCCTTCGTTTCCTAAACAAAATTGAAAATATTTGTTTTATGTACTTCGTTAAACTTAATACATACCCAACTATCAAATGGCGTTAAATAAACATAACTTACCGTGCATTTTGTTCCTCTTCTAAAGCAAGAAATAGAAGTGCCTCCTCTTCTTCTGAAGACGAGCTCATTGCAAAAGGCAAAAATAAAATGTACCCAACCTGCCGAAACCTTCACGTTCGCGGAGCGAATAAGACGCTTTGGTATGAATAAACAGGCGAAACAGATTGCGAATTTCGCTCTGAATTTTGTTGCGAATACTTCGCCGCGATTATTTCGCGCCGGTTTGTGGGATGCTTTACGCGTATGTGGCGTGACGACAACACGCACTAAATAGTCCATAAGAAATTTGGCCAAGAAAAATTCCCTAGAAGGCAAACGAGTGCATCAATGAAGGCCCCCGCGTTTACAGAGGGCCTACGTGGATTTAATAGGAATGCCATAGTGGGACTCCTGACAGGACGACAGGATACTGTCGTCTAAATCGGCATATGAGGCTCTTGGGTTTGGCAGAACAAGTCACATGTCGTTCCTGCAGAGAGCATAAGGAAACTCCTGTGTCACTGTGAAGGCTTGGCAAGGCTACGGTTTCAGATACTAAGAACCACAGGTCCAACAACGGAAAGCTACATGCAAGCAAAAGTGCTTAGTATTTGAGATATGCAGGAAAAAACAAATTTGTCTGATGGCTTGAGTTCAATGTGTACGAGAAAGAGAGGTGCGAGAAGTGTGTATCAACACATATTAGAAAGAGATAGAAGCCGGCTGAAGAGCGAAGGTCATCACCACATTGCCTAGCAACGGTGACGCAGAAGGTCGTGTAATCTGCCGCGCTGCCAATGTATTGCACCAGAAAATGTGCGCACAGCCTTCTAAAATAGGTTAGGTTTACTGTCAAACTCAACATTTAATTTATATTTTGCTTAAATTTAGATTAGAATTATTTATTTCAATTTTGATGCGACTTACTGTCTTAATTTATTTTAGAATTAGCTTTGATTTTGACCTATGGGGATAAAATCAACACATCCTGAGTTATGGCTATATTTTGAGATAGCGAGCGGAAACCTTGATTTGGAATGTACGAGATGCGGTGTTGCCAAGCGAACCAATGCTGCAATGTTGCAGAATTTGTGCCCTGACCTTTCATTTCGACCATCGTTAGGACCGATTCGGAATCGATTCTAAACAGATTCGACACAATTCAAAAATGCGTACGCTCAAAATTAGAGGATTATTTGGGTGTAGAGACTAAACCCACGCATCTTAACTCAAGGAACTGGAGCAACATGTTGCTAGGCAACGCGGTTATAAGCTTCGCTATCCAGCCGGTTCCTATTCCTTTTGGTTCTAAGTGTATATCAGACTAGGGAATAAAATAAACAATGGTGCCTTGATAGTTAATAATTTTTTCACTATATGACCCAGCTTCTACCAATTTCTTTCTGTATTTTCCATTACCGACAATCATGTGTCCAAAAACTTTTGAGCAGTAGTGTACATCAAATTTTAATAATTAATTTTATGGTTGGTAAAATGTTTTGTAGGGACTATTGAATGGACACTCAATATCGTGCTCCCAAAAATATCGAAATAACGAAAGAGGGCACAGGCCTGAAAATTTTCTAGTCGAATATGTTAACAAAAGCGTAATACTTGATTGTTCCGACAATGACAGTGCATGTGTCGAGATATCTTGTGATGGAGGATATTTATATAGATCTTCAGAAACGGCTACGTTTGATATCAAAATTAATGCTGATTTGAAATCGTTAGGTAAGTAACTCCACCAAATGTTCAAATACTTACCCTAAAAGATATTTGTGTATAATATCAGTAGTAACATGCTGTATACAGTATTTGACTAATAGTGTATTAATTGTATTTTAGGTTCTAGGTATAAAAGCGAACAGTTCAAGGACAGTATCATTTATGTATCTTCAGCATTTCTGAATAATTCAACCACAAGGTATATTAAAAAGTTTTTATATAGTTTCTTTCGCGTTATCCATGATCATTGACATAGAAATGCATTTTACAGCTCATCAGCCAATGACTTGTATCTTTGTTAAATATTCAGACCTTCACTTTAGATATATAGCTTCAGTTGACCGTAAATTTTTCAGGACCGTTCAAAACAAAAAATAGTTACATAGATGTTTAACAGAATATTAGTAAATGATACTAACTTGATTGATATAATTAAATTATCCAATAGCAGGTCCTGCAGTACTATTGCCAAAATGTGTGGTAATAATAAATATTAACCCATTGATAAAACTGCACTTATATCTGATTGTTTCTTTTACTATTACTTTTAGGATTGAAAACTACGCATCGACACTTATATTCTCTGCAAGCAAAAATTCAGTGCCATTGTGGATTTATATAGTTGGTGCTCTTATTGGTTGTCTTTTACTGTTACTAGTCATATTTTTGTTGTACAAGGTAGGTAGACCAAATTGTAATTTTTAAACTATGCCATGTGTAGCTTTTTCTTGACTTACGGCCAAGACTTCTGCAAATTCATGAAAATTTCTAAAGAAATGGCGTTAAGTCAGCCACTTTCAGCAAAAATTTAACTACGAATCATTACAACAAGGAAATTACATGGATCAAGTCAGTCAAAGCGGCCTATACAATTACAATTAGTCCCCAGCTCCCATCGGTTTGACAACGTAGCGACCTAGATATTTCTTTTCTGCTTTCTGTTTGCCAGTGACACCGGTCAATTCGTGACAGGTTTCATCTATCTTCGTTGCGTCTGACGCAAGTACTAAATATTTTTCATTCCAAGCCTTAAGTCCAAATGTATGGGTGAATCTCCGGCGTTAAAAGCGCATGAATGTACTAACGCCAAAAAATTGAGATATACATTTCCCCACCCCTACAACCCCCCACCAACAATTTTTCACCCGGCAAAAAAAAATTAGGAAAATTAGCAAGAGTATTTGAGATATCAAAAAAAGAAGTTAGAGCGATTCTTGTTTTTTTTTTGCCTGCACTGGATTGCTTTTCAAAACTTATCAACTCTTTTCGTCCTTGGCATAGTAGTATCTAACCTCCATTAAGATCAGTGCAGGGCTTTCCGAGTTTTAGGGCTAAAGATTAGAGACAAACAACGTATTAGTATTCGTAATCTACCATCAGTGTGACAACCCAGTTGACATAGGCTTACCATTTTGAGTTTACATTTTATTGATTGATATTCGTAGGATAAAACATAGCCCTACTTGAAAATACAGCTAACGACAATATCGCTAGTTTTTGCCAAAAGTATTTGAGAAAGTGACTGAAGATAATGGTACTTTACTTTACTCAATTAATGTGTAAAGAAGCGGCTGCCAAGGAATACAAAGTTACCATTAGAAGGGGCAATCGCGAAAAAGCCTTTAAACTTCTGACTTTCAGAGATATTGACATTTTTCTAAGAAGTCGGATCCTTTTATTGCTTTATAGGGTAGTGCTGACGTACTTTCACGCATGCATGGAATAGATTGTAAAAAATTGTTTGTAATCGCATTAAGTAATTGTGTTTATACAGGGTGATTCATGTCATTATTGTTTTTATGGCTTGGACTACGGATGACAAGTATCCTTTGCTTAAAAAAAAGCGAGTTGAGAAATAGTTGTTAGCATCTTCGTCATTGCATTGACTGGCGATCATTCATCTATGCTACTGTCTTCCTTGTCATTACGAGACCTCAGTAATCACTGTTCCGATTTTGTCAAAACTTGAAATATACTGTATGGTAAAAACTTTGAAAATAGATGTAAGGGCGCTGGTTAAGTAAAAAAACATCTTTTAAAATACCTGTCTGTAGTTAGGTGAAAAACTGAAACAAAGAATATAAAATGATGTGAAAGAAATGAAATGAGACTATTATTAACTACAAAGGATATGGTATGAATGCCACTGCATTTCGACCGATGCAGCGATTTGGATAATGTTCATTCAAATACTGAATGACGCATCTAAAAATGTGTGGTGGTGCCCGGTCATGAAGAAACCACAAATTCTGTCTCCGTTGTAATGGCATGTTATCTAAGGTCTGTTCCAACAGTTCTGGTAGGTAATTGGCTAGAAAGCTGAGGTATCCTTCTCCTGACAACTTTGGGGGTAACTCGAAAGGGCCAATTACCTAATCGTCAAGAATACCCGCCCAAATATTTATTTCAAGACGATGTTGGAAATGACCTTCACGAATGGTATGAGGATTTTGTTGGGTCCACGTGTGAGTATTATGGAAATTTAATATCCCGTCTCGCGTAAAAGTATATTCGTCCGTCGCTAGAATGTTTTTAAAAACATCCGGATGTTCAATGTTTTTGTGCAGAAACAAGGCCTGCACTCTTTGTACATAGTAGGGATAAAGCAAATTTTACCATAGGATTCTATGGACTATGGTATGCGATAGTCCTACGCGGCGGCCTAATTCCCGAGTGCTGATATCTGCATTGATTTCCACGATATTTAAAATTTGTTCCTCCTGCTTTACAGTAACCTGTCTTTCACGAGTGCGAATATTAGTGGGCTGAACCCTTCCTGTATTTCGAAGTCTTTGGTATACTTGCACAAATGTCCTTCTGTCTGGGTGTACCTGTTGGCGAAATCTGTCGCTATAAATTTGAACTGCAAGATTTGAATTCTGACGAGCTTCACCGTAAACTAACAACATGTCGGCGAACTCTTGATTCGAGAACATTGTAAATAAACAGGACAAAGTAAGCGAACAATAACTAATTACTGTTACCGTTTGCGATCGATTGCCGGTTCGATAAGAGTGGGGAATGACCGACGCGCTGTTGTCATGTGTTTAAAATATTTAATTTAATGAAACTTATTGACTACAAATTTTGGCTTAACATAGAAAAACTTAATGGCATTTATTAACTTAAAAACGCTTTAGATTAGATTATAAAAATTAGTAAGATTGTGGTGATTGTGGTCGATATAAAGCAACTATAAAGCCATTTAGACAAAAAACTATTGTCTTTTGGACCATGGGTCATAAGAACTTTTTGACTTATTTTGACCCCGCTATTACCTATTTCAATAATGACCACCATACGTTTACACCCTGTATACTAATATAGTTTCCGTCCATTGGAGCACAGACTGCCAACCGTAGACAGCTGTTTCGTGCTATTTGGCAACTCATCAGCTTGGTGTCGACTTGGTCTCAGGTAGGCCAATGAACGATAGCTGTCCAACTATCTTCTACCCATAGTATGAAGTCTATCGAAATAAAAATTAACAACTTACAGTGGTCGATTCTGGTAACAAATGGCACTTTGTTCTGTTTTATTTTGATAAATCTATAGATCGAGATATATAAATTTAGGATTACCCCTAGTAGTGACTATATCCCGGCTGACATCTTTAAATTGAAAATGACTGCGGACTTATATAAAGGGAAAGAAAATGATCAGCAGAAAACTGTTCACAAGGGTGAGTAAAACTGACGTCCAAGTCATTTTCTCACCTAGCCAGCTCAACCAAGTGCTTTGTAGATACTTCCTCCAATTCTGTAACATATTCAATGAACCTCCGAAAAGGCCCTATCAAGCCTCCACATTGATCATGGGTTAGTCTGAAAATTAGTAGTAAAACTTCACATCACATTTTTGTGGTATCTCGTTTTTGACACTGGTACACTCATGAATCATAGATAAATTTTGGATGGATTTCTTAATTCTCAACTCTCAATTAGAATGTATAAAAAACCGGATTCCAAATATAATTAAATAACAAAACTTGCGTAAAAACATTAGCAAGGAAATGAAACATCGGAACACCGACCATCGACTACCTGGGTGGTTATAGTACAGGAAGTATCTGCGCACCTGCTTGGAAAAATATTTTGAATGTTTGAATCTCATTGAAAAGAAAATTTTTCCTTTTTAAATGAGGCTGTGTAAAAACCTAATCAGACTATATTTCCGAGCCGATACGGAGCCACTTCCTGGACTATTACTGCGGGTGATCGCATCCAAATGGGATTTCAGTCACCAAAGGTATCATCTCAGCCACAGTGGCAGAATCTGTTTTTTTCCGACGGAGTGGCTCTTCTACTGGTAACTCTGTATTCTTTGGTTTTGCGATTAAGATCGCTTTGACAAGTGTGCAATTTTCCTATGAAACTTTAGCTCTTAACATGGCACAGTTAGTGAATTTGCTTGCGTATTTTGTATGACATTGTTGACGTAACCGCCAAAGTCTGGAAAGAATTATACTTCCTCGCCAATTTGGATGATGGGAACATTACTGACATCTTTCTTTTTTTAGTGCCATTTCTTCGACAGGGTGTATAAGGAGAAACTAAATGACGAAAGACTGATGGTAAAAAAATGTTTCGGAAAATTTTCCATAATTAATTATGACACATTTTTCAATTTCAGGGCCAAGGTGTGGAGACAAAGGATCCAGGAATTGATAATCCCAATGACAATGTATATAGTGAATAATAAACTGTTTATTGTAAAAATTGCTTTATTCGTAAAACTTAACGAAGAAGTTATATTACGACTATGTCATAAACTAAGATTTAACAGTATATAAAATATAATGATTGAGAAAATGGATACTTTTATATTTCTTATGTATGGCAACGCAGTAAATGAGCATAGGAGACAAATATCTTACTTAAAATACTAATATAATTGTTTATGAAGATCGAAATATTATTATAATACGTCGTTGACATTACTATATTCAACCATCGATTAACGTTAACCACCCAATTAAAACTGGCATTAGAGAAGCGCCAAATAGGGACTGAAGATTTTATCGCCACCTATCAGACAATGACAGAACCAAACGCTCTTTTCAAAGTATATTTCTGAATTCATTTTTGTGTTCTACTAATGTCTCATAGGTGGCGATAAAATCTTTCAATTTCCTTTTTGAGCGCCGAAATACAATAAATTTTTGGCTACCTTTAGGTAGAACAGGTTAATCAGTGATTCAGTTATGATTATATCAAGAACTGCAATATAAAAATCGGAAAATTAGTGTATCACATGATATTATACTTCCATAAATATCTAATACTGACACTGAGTGCGTGATAAGAAAATATAAAATTCAGGAACTATGATTAACCAATTAACAGAGGAACAGCTGGTCATATGCCTTTAGATTTTAGAGCTGCCACATAGAAGGTTTGAAATGGCGACCACTAGTTGGCACCACTATGGTCAAGTATTTTTATACCTAATTAACTCCAAAAAGACTTCAGTTGATCCTGCTCATGAAAAGGAACTGCTATAAGCTATAGGCGTTACACTGTATACTGATAGAATTTAATATTTTAGAATATTTCAAGTTTAGATATGTGCTACCGTCAGAAGGTGGTTCTAGCTGTCCTCCAACTTCGTTTGACTCAAATTGTACCTAAAATGCCCTTTTCATTCACAGTTTTTAATGTGCGGCAGCTCTTAACATCTACAGTGATTTTCAAAAAACCACCCTTATATCATGCTCATTTTTGATCAGTCAAGTAACAAGCAGGAATTAGGGATGATGCATATTTTAACGTGAGAGAAAATTTCAAAGTTGGGGCTGGGTGTCAACTGGTAACGTTTTTTAATGTGGACTTCATTTTGAAGCTCCTTAATTATACTTAAGCTTTGTGTCTTGTTTGAGAACTAGAAATACCAAAACCGTCCAATGTGAGAGAGCTAGAACTAATTTGCTCTTGTGATATAAATTTTGGGAGTATCTCAATAATATTGAATTGTGGTTGTTTGTACTTGGACAGAGAAATCACAAAAATGGGCTATCCTTTTCTTAATGTCATGCATTTAACTTTGATTATATATTTATTGTGACTATTTACTAATTTTAGTCTAATCATATGAGCAAATTTCTCCGAAATAATTCTAAATCCGGGTTTAATTGAAGCAAGTTGTTCAACGGAGTATTTAAAACATGAACACCTAAAATGGGTACACCAATTTTCATGGGAAAACTTTTTATTCGACAACAAAGAATGAGAAAACGCGTTTTTAGGGATTCAATCAAAAGAGTTGGGAGGAACGAAAAAACTCTTCAAATAAGATTTTTAGATATTTACGAGATCTACATAGTGAGACCACATCCAAAAAGATCCGACTAATAGTAAGAAAGTTACGGCCGAAAACCGAGGCAAAATGCTGGTTTTTGGCACGATAATTTCACACAGCTACTTGAAATTCTTCAAATCCGTAGGCTTTATACATCTAAATAACCACAACAAAATTAGAGTCGATTGGTCAAGTAGTTTTTGAGAATTTCTAATTGTTTATCCCAAAACACCTTTCTCCCGGCCATCACTTCTAGTTTACTGAGCAATGTACAGAGTTAGTTCAAAGGACAATTAAATACACGAATTTACCTTGCCGATGTGAATCACAAACCATGCGAAAAACGACGGGTTACGTTTTTTTCTTCTAAACAAATTCAAACATTTGGTATACAGGTATGTAAGTAACTGAACAGATTCGCTACAATGTTCGAAAAACGTTTTTATACACATTTTAAAACAAAGCGGATGTGTCTATCACCTTTTGTTACGAAAAAAAAAAAACATTTTTTTTAGATTTCTTCATACTCTTGTCTATACATATAGAGCTGAACTTTTTTCGGCCATAACTTTTTTACTATTAGTCGGATCTTTTTATGTGTGGTCTCATTTTGTAGGTCTCTTAAATTCATAAAAATCTTGTTTGAAGAGTTTTTTCGTTCCTGCCAATACTTTCGACTGAATTTCAAAAAACGGTTTTTCTCATTCTTTGGTGTCGAATAAAAAGTTTACCCACAAAAATGGGTGTACCCATTTTATGCGTCCATGTTTTAAATACCCCCTTGAACAACTTGCATCATAAGCCAGACTTTACAATTATTTCACAAGCCAAGGGTATTTTCGTCTAATATGATTAGACTATTTATATTTTTTAGAGGTTAAACGTATTTAGCTTGACATGACAAAAATCGTATATTATTTTGTTTCCGTCATCTGTTGAACTTCCGTACTTTTCGCTAATTCAATTATTGTTTATACAGGGTGTCCCGAAAAAAGTGTGCAATATTCTACCAGCGGTTTCTAGAGCTTAAAACAGGAAGAAAAGGTTATATAAACATAGGTCGACAAACGTCCCCTAAGGGCGCTACGGTTTTTTAAAGGGGCTCCCCTGAAGATGGTTTTTCCTTAATATTTCCGAAACGTGTTGAGATAAAGACATAAAATTTGGTATTCTAGCCTAGTTTTTATTGCTGGATTTAAAAATATTAACAATTTTTGACAGCTTTGTTTGGAAGCGTATGTAACAGGGACGGACTCAGGTTAGTTTAGCCCCAAAATTTTTGTCCGACTCTAATTTTGAAATTCAATTTTAGAATTTGAAAATTTAGAGTTTTCTACATAAAAAAGGTGCTCTTATTGAATATCGATAAATTGTGCCATTTTTGAATAAAATCAAACTAAAGAAATTGTCACATGATATGAAATGTACTGCGAATTTAAATGAATTCTTGAATAATGATCCATGGCAACGAAAAAACTAATTTAATAATTGGTAAATATTACATAAATACATATTTCTATTGCAGCATAGGACATTTAGGCAAAAACAAAAGAAATAATTTTTTTCTACGAACGAAATTGAAATTTGTTTAAAAAAACAGACATACAGTTGGATATACTTAAACCTAGCTTTACAATAAGTGTTCAAATAAATTCCCATTTTGTTGGATACAGAGTCTCGCTCGACGAACTAATGATTGCGTAGCCCGAAAAGTGGAAAACCTTTTTCTTCTTATTTCATTTGCAGCCTGATGGATCCTTTGAAGTAAATCTTCTTGAGTATTTACTTCAGTCGAGTAAACTAGGTCTTTTAATGACCCCCAAAAATAGAAATCCAATGGATTTAGGTCAGGTGAACGTGGCGACCACGCTATAGAACCTCCTCGGCCTAACCACCTGTTTGGAAAATTGACATTCAACCAATTTCGAACATTGCGTCCAAAATGTGCAGGGACGCCATCATGTTGAAAAAACATTTTCTTGAAACTGCTGGCGCTCATCCAATGGTATTATATCCATGAGCTCATTCTGAAGAAAGTTCAGATACACCTCTGAATTAAGATGATTGGGAAGTACAATAGGCCCAATTACTTGATCCCCAATTACTCCTGCCCATAAGTTCAATAAAAATCTATGTTGGAAATTTGTACGGCGAACAACTTTTGGATTTTCATCTGACCAGTGATGCATGTTATGGAAATTAAAAGCACCATCCCTAGTAAATATTGACTCATCCGACCATAATATTCTAGGAATAGTGTTTTCATTTGCTAACATCCACTGGCAAAACTCGATTCGTGGTAAAAAATCTGCCTCCGTTAAATGCTGCACCCGTTTAAATTGATAAGGATGTAATCCTTGCATTCTTGACATTCTTCCTATCTAAAATTATTATTTTTAGGATAACTATCAAATAGGTATGCATAAATTTTTCTTACTATTGATCGAGGTATATCCATAATTTCTGAAAGATTTCGTATGCTTATTTGCGGATTATTTTCAAACATATTTAAAGCAATATCCATACGATGAAAGCTTCCATGGTTTGACAAATTCCGGTGAATATCAGTAAACATTCGACGTCCAGGTACTATGCGATTGAGAAATCTTCTTTGATATTCTCTTACGGCTGCCAATGAATTGCCATTGCAAAACCCGTACACAAAATGCATGTCAGTCAGTTCTCTGTCTGTAAATCTTGGCATTTTGAATCGATTTAATAAAAATTTTGATTTTAATCTTGTAATTTTACACTGCTAACGATGTCAGCTTAACGTCAAAACAACTTTTGTTTGCAGTCATGGCTAACTATGTATAATCAACAATTCATTTAAATTCGCAGTACATTTCCTATCATGTGACAACTTCTTTAATCTGATTTTATTCAAAAATGGCACAATTTATCGATATTCAATAAGAGTACCGTTTTTATGTAGAAGACCCTAAATCTTCAATTTCTAAAATTGAATTTCAAAAATAGAATCACACAAAATTTTTGGGTTTTTTTTTTGGCTAAAATAACTTGAGTCCGTCCCTGTTACATACGCTTCCGAACAAAACTGTTTAAAATTGTTAATATTTTTAAATCCAGCATACAAAACTAGGCCAGAATACCGAATTTTATGTCTTTATTTCAACACGTTTCGGAAATATTAAGGAAAAACCATCTTCAGGGGAGCCCCTTTAAAAGACCGTAGCGCCCCTAGGGGACGTTTGTCGACCTATGTTTATATAAACTATTTTAAGCTCTAGAAACCGCTGGTAGAATATTGCACACTTTTTTACATCCATTAATTGTTTTTTCATTAAATTGGGTTTTAATGATTATTATTATTATTATCGTTTATAACCCTAGAGCATAAATGTACCATCTTTCAAAACAGTGAACTGGTGAGCTGCCAAAGTAGAGCGTTTTTGTAAGTTGAATCACATAGGTGAATAACTCTTCAAACGCTACAATTTGTTATCTTTTAAACGGATGGGTCTATTTGAATATGTAATGAACATGGGACGATCCGTTTCAACAATTGGACAGATTTATATTCAATTGCACATTCAGATAGATCGTTCCGAGAGAAGAAGAATATATTATTTTGATGATTGGTTTTTGAGTTATAAGCAATCGTATGCACAAAAGACGGTCAACTTTGACTGCCTGCGAGTTCGCCATTTCGGGAGACAGTGCTCTTAAATTCAATAGTTATAGAGTACTCATAAGACTCTTTAAAATGTGGTGTTACATGACCCCCATTCCACTTAAAAAAATGATCCAAAATGACGCCCAAACGCCATCTTGAAATTTTTGTGCCACATTTACGCTAAAATATAATCTATATGCATCAAGTTTATCGCCCACAATTTTAGCTTGCCAACTTCACCCATTCAAAAAATCGAAAATTACGAACAAAGTACGAAACTGCTCTGAGCTTGCCCCACAATTAAATATGGTTAGTGTACGGTAGATTATTAGCACTAAGCGTACTTTTGCTTTTCTTCAACTTAATCTTTTCCTTGATATGTGTTAGCCTCGATGATTCTCTGTGTATATTATTCGGATTCTCCGGCTGTACTTGCTGTTTCAAATTCTGCATCTGCACGACGGACTTCAGATCAAAACAGAACCCGTCCTTATCACAAATCATCGGACTTTGCAATGCTGTCAATGGCGTCTTGATCAGACTCGATTCGGTCTGATTCTGCTCTGGGGTATCCAGGTAAAACTTAGGGACTGAACTTTGCCTGATAATGGGCAATTCCTTTGGGAAATCTATCTTGAGGTACAGACTCTTTGAAAGTCGGCGTTCACTTATGGATTTCTTCCGCAGTTCGACTTTCATGTCGTCTAATAGGCTGTTCTCGCTCTTGACTGTGGGGATTGAATCAGGTGGATCTTTGGAGATGTCTAAGATTGAGCCACAGCTGAAGGATTTATTCATGGCACTGAATTTGGGATCCTGGAAATAAAAAAGAGTCTTATATTCCTGATGCACCAATTTTGGTATATTAGCAAGGTCCGCTTTTTCAAGTTCCAATTAACCGAGATTTTATTGCTAACCAGAGGTTAACTCTAAAAACGCTTTTTCAATATCAAGTTTAGCTAAAACTGAGGTTAATTACGAGTATAATCAGAAGACCATCTACGTGTTAACTGGAAGGTTGTAGCCACAATGTTTGACCTTTTTGGCTTGACAGCGACATGTGTTGTGGCGGATGACACGAGACACAAAAGTTGGGAGTAAAAAGGTGCAGAGCACCTGATAGTTCAAACGTAGAAGCAGCATTTCCAGTTCAATCGTTACAGGTTAGTTAACCAAAACAAAACAAAATTGCCCCCACGTTTCCAAATCAAATTATATTGGGTTAAATCACCTTAGGCAAATTTTCAGATCGATAGGTAGGTAGGGGCCCCTAACCACAGAATTGTGTTTTTTCGAAAATAGTGTTTCACCGGCACAATTTTGCTCAAATGGTTTTGAATAAAATATCGATGCTACATTGTTATATACTACATAATCGTGATTTTTTATAGATTTGTGTATCGTATAGGTTAGAGAAAAAATAATTTGAATTTTTTCCGAATGTTTGGTTTGGTATTGAAAATTTCACAAACTTAAAAATCCACTGTATATTAGTGCCTTTCCGCATTCTTTTCAGTTCCTTTAACAAAATCATGAAGTTTTGACAAAAAAATCGCCAAAAACCGCTAATCGCATTTTCACCGATTTTCTCCAATTTTTGGCATTTTAAACATAGAATAATGTAAGTTGGCTAACTTGGAAGCTCAACGTGTATATGAACTTTTGTTCATTCTTTTAGGTTCCAAAATAAAAATTCTGTTTTGTTTTCCGGAAAATTGCGAAAATAGAAAATGACGAAATTTTCGCTAATTTTCTTCAATTTTTTATGTTTTTGCTCAGGAAAGCAATAGCTGGCTACCCCAGTACTTCATTGCATGTATGCATTTTTCCACGTTCTTTTCAGTTCCATTATTGCAATAATGATTTCGTCTCCAAAAATGGGAAAAAGCGCATTTTCACCGATTTTTCCAATTTTAGGTATTTTTAGAGTGGAATATTTTTTTAGTTTTCATTTTTTGCCCAAAAATAGGGAAAACTGCAATTTCGTTGATTTTCTACAGTTTTAGATAACCCTCTGTGTATTTGAATTATTCTACATTATTTGCAGTTTCGTTATCAAAATCATAATTTATTATCAAAAAACCGCATTGTCATTGGGTTTTCTCGATGTTTGACATCTTCAGTGTAGGATACTATAACTTGACTAAAGTTGGAATAAAGAGATGAAAATGCGGAATTTCCGACATTTTGTGTTTTTTTTCATCATTTCTAGCCACGGAACTGGAAAAAACGTAACAATTGCATACATACGATGGATTATACTATTCTACCCAACTATTTTTCTCCTGACCAAAAGCGCCCAAAATTGAAGAAAAACAGCGAACCTGCGGTTATTCCTATTTTCGCAATTTTCAGGGAGACAAATCAAAATTTTGTATATTTAACCTGAAAGAAGGGACAAAAATACATGTGTTTGTCGATTTTTCAGGATAGTCAACTTATGATACTTTACGTTTAAAATACCAAAAATCGGAGAAAACCGCTGAAAATACAGTTTTCTGATTTTTGACGATTTTCCTGGCAGATTCATGATATTGTTAGTGGGGCAACAAAGCACACCAACATACAGTCGATTTCAAAGTTTGCAAAATTTGCATTACCTAAACAAGAATTATAAGAAAACTTCCAATATATTTTTTCTCGAACCTATAAAAATCTATAAAAAGAGTCACGGTTATGTAAAATATAACAATGTAGCATCAGTAATTTTGTCAATATTATCTGAGCGAAATTGCGCCCGTAAAAATCATTTCCAGAAAAATACGTTATTAATCTGAAAAATTGGAATACGATTAACTAGTGATTGAAAAACCGGGCCTAAGTTGTATAGGGGAAACGCGGAAAAGGTGAACATTTCACATAAAGTCTTACATCCAAGCCGTGAACCACAACAAAAATCTGTGTTTGCAACAATGATTCATGTTGCCAGATAGGTGTTTTGCTAATAATTCCAACTTAATATTGTCTATATTAACGACTTTTTGTGACATCCTGTAGTTTCGAGGCACAAGGGAATTCCAAGGAAAAGGTTACCTGATCGACACTTTCGCGTCTTGTAGTTTGAATTCTGCTGGTATCTTCTTCCTCGTCTTCACTTGTAGTTACGTCCAAAGTAAATGCAGGTGAAGGAGCACTTGATAATGAGCTTGCTTTGAAAGTTCTTTCATCATTCTTCAGTTCTTCTATGCGAGCAATGGCTTTGGTTGGTTCTTCTCTCGTTGGTTCGGTCTTTTCTTCTAAGGCGGGCAGGTTTCGTGGATGATTCTTGTTTCTGAAAGGACCCAATCATCTACTGAACACGGATTCAGGACGTTTAGAAAAAAAAAATATATATATATATATTGAATATATTATCGTTTTTTGTTTTTATGAAGCAGCCACCAAGCTGAATACTAAAGAGCCACGATTTCTATGGACAAATTAGGGTGATCTTGCTAGGAATTTTAAAAAGAGGCTCTGTTCTGTATGGAAGAAGGGCGATCACCTAAGATCACACCGCTTAGGCCCCATTGGGTCCCTTGTATCTCCCTAGAATGGATTCTCAGATTGGGCAGTCGCAGAGCAAGTACTTAACTTTCTCATCTTACTGTTCAAAGCCTCTACATAAGAATGTGTCACTTAGGCCCGTATCGTCAGTCGTCCCTAGAATTGTAGGGCGTGTTTATGGCCTCCTTGATTGTCATACTTCTTTCTCTCCTTCAAAAATTTCTAGATTACACTTGTCCCGTGTCAGCGTCAGCGCTCTCCTATTGTGAAGATATATTTTCTTTTTAAATTGTAGGAAATTTCAGGCTGATAAAACATGATATAACTCAAAAGCAAGCACAATTTGATGCAAATATACTAAGTGACATATAAATCCGAACACCCAGTTTAAACGGTTTTATTTTAATAAAATTTTGTATAAGTACTTAATGAAGCATAATAAGTAAATGATAAAAATTTCAAAATGATTGCACTGCTTTAAAGAACTTTGACCTTTAATAATGTGTGGATGCACCCTGATGTGCTACGCATTCTCCAACGCGCCTAGGCATGCTTCTAATCAGGTGGTCAATGTCGTCCTGTGGTATCTCATTCCAGGCAACCACCAACTCCTCTCGAAGTGCTTCTAGAGTCTGAGGAGGGCGTTGCAAATTGAGCAATCTCCTACCCATCATATCCCACACGTGCTCAATTGGGGATAAGTCGGGAGATCTTGGTGGCCATGGCAACAATGTGACATCATTATGTTGAAAGAAGTCTATTGTGACTCTTGCAACATGTGGTCGGGCATTATCTTGTTGGAAAGTTGGATCTGCCGGGGTGTCAAGATAGGGTAAAAGATGGGGTTCTAGAACTTCGTGGATATAACGCTGCGCGTTCTTGTTACCTCTGATGAAGATTAAAGGTGACCTGGAACCATAAGCTATAGCACCCCAAACCATAACTCCAACAGTGTGATGAACATGTCTTTCAACAAAAAACTGTGGATTCCTCCTTTCACCACGTCGCCTTCTAACCCTGGCACGACCATCGTGCATGCCTAAACAAAATCGAGACTCGTCACTAAAGACAATACAGTTCCATTCCTGATCCCAGAGTGACCGTTGTCTGCACCACTCAAGGCGATTACGTCGGTGTTCTCGAGTTAAAGGAAGGACCCAGTGTGGCCGGTATGGAAACAAGTCAAAACTTCTCATTCGTCGGTAAACACTTCGCATGCCAATAGGTCTTCCGTGTTCTACAAACCATTCATTTGCAATGGACCTGGTAGTAGAAAAACGGTCCCTTAAGGCCAAAGCGGCGATCTTCACGGTCTGTTGTTCTACGGCGGCGTCCAGTGCCCCTTGCTCTTTGCGTGCGGCCTTCACGAAGCCATGCCACCTAACCACAGTGTCTACACTTCTTTGCACTCTAACTGCATTTGCCCGAAAAGAAAGTCCAGCTTCCCGAAGTCCCACTATACGGCCCCTATCAAACTCACTAAGTTGACGACATCGTACAGGTCTCCGTACTCTAGGCATCGTAACCGATCGTAAAGGATGGCAAGAACCAAAATCGGCCAACGTTGATTCTTTACTGCGGCTGAAATATTCAATTTTAGAGCGTTAGTGAATTAAAAAAAAGCAGTATAAAAACCGGAATGTCCAACTGATAAGGCTGACAATTTTTTCACTTGTTATTTACAGTAAGATAAATACATTCACCAACTTTTATTAAAATAAAACCATTTAAACTGGGTGTTCGGATTTATATGTCACTTAGTATAGATGTTTGTGACATAACCTCAAAATAGAGTTCTGACACCGAGAAGTAGAAAACTATGACAATCAAGGAGGCCATAAAGGCGCCCTACAATTGTAGGGACGACTGACGATACGGCCTCCTTAATCTCATGTTACAAAAATGTTTCCTTAGCTGACAAAGATCAGTAGGTAAACCGAATGTGTCGTCTGGGCATAGAGACGAAGTGCTACTTTCCCACTAGGATAGCGGAGGAATTCTTCAGCTAATGAGCAGCCCAATGTATCATCCCACATGTTCTTGAAGAGTTTGTGGGTGTGCTCTTTTGGAATAGTTGTCAGAACGGTAACGGGTAAAATGCAGGGGGCTCGCGCCAAGAATCTTGGTATCAGCAGCCCTGTTTGCCAGTTTTTCAGCTATAAAACTGCCCTTGGATTGTGAATGAACATTCACCCATGTAACAGTGAGCATACATGAGTATACGCGGTTTAGTTTGTCGTTGTCTCTTTGTCCTGTCCGTAGGACTTTGCCTTTCAGTCACTGTCTAACGTATCTAAGTCGAATGTGTCAGTCCTAGCTGTCCAGAAATCAGACAATGTCGATGAAAGAGAAAGAGGGAAAGAAAGTCAAAAACGAGAATAGCGGAACGAGTCGCCACTGCTTTCATAAAACCCACCTATCGTTCTTCATCCGTTCCCGCCACGTCAGTCTTCTGGGTTGCTGTACGATGACGTTGTCCTCTTCAACAGGGTCTTTCTTTTTGTCCGTGGCCGGCAATGGGTCGATTGTGACCACGGCCCTGCCGGCAATCACGGCCACGCTGTCGTAGAATGCGATGTTGTCGAAAAGGTTGTTGTTTTTTTCTTCTTTTCCGTCGCCGGAAATCACTGGCTCCGAGTACAGGGCGATGCTCTCGTCGAAGCAGAAGCGTTTTTCGATCAGGTGCCAGTAGCATGACTCCAGGCAACTGAAACAAGGGAATATGAACGGTTAATTTTGGCTTTATTTTTGTAAAAGATTATGACTACAGAAGCCATGCCAAACTTCTTAGACACATTGCTTTACCTCATAAGCACACCACGTGAAGTAGTTAAAATTATCAGTTTTATAGTAGAGCCGTTTATTTATATTATCTATCTAACTGATTTTTTAAGAGGTATAGGATTTGATTTTCAAAAAAACACAAAAAATTTAAAAAAACGATTGAATCTTTATTTGAGTCGATAGAACGGTCGATATAATTTAATGCTTAAAGATTATATCATGTAAATGTTGGCCGCGGCTCCGCTTAAGATGGCCCATGCGCAAGGTCCAATTTTGGCACACTCTCTCCAACATATCGGCCGGTATCTCACGAATAAATGCTTCAATTTTGCTTCCAGTGCGTCAATCGTTGCTGGTTTATCCCTGTAGACATTAGCCTTAACATGGCCCCACAAGAAATAGTCCAACGGTGTTAAATCACACGATCTAGGCGGCCAATTGACGGGCCCCAAACGTGAGATAAACTGTTCATCGAACTCGCCTCTCAATAGGGCCATTGTTTCGTGTGCGGTGTGGCATGTGGCACTGTCTTGTTGAAAACACATGCCAGTCAAGTCCAGCTCTTCCATTTTGGGCAAAAAAAAATTTGTTATCATCGCACGGTAGCGCTCGCCATTCACAGTTACGTTCGGGCCATTGTCGTCTTTGAAGAAGTACGGCCCGATGATGCCACCGGCCCATAATCCACACCAAAAAGTGATTTTTTCGGGATGCATTGGTAGCTCTTGCAATGCTTCTGGCTGGTCTTCACTCCAGATGCGGCAATTTTGCTTGTTAAATGTGGATCTTCCTCCAACTTTGCCAGCGCCCAATCACCAAATTGGAAACGTTGTGGGAGGTCGTGTGGCTTCAATTCTTGCACCAGCTATATCTTATAAGGTTTTACACCCAAATCCTGTCGCAAAATTTTTCACGTAGTGGAGTAACAGAGGCCCAATTGCTGCGATCGGCGGCGAATCGACATTTCACGGTCATCACTAACACTGGCGGATACAGCCGCAATATTTTCTTCAGTCCTCACTCTATGTCTGCGTGTTGGTGGTTTAATGTCCAATAATGTAAACTGGGTTCGAAATTTAGCTTCCGAATAGCTCCCTCAGTAGGCCGACCAAATTGCCCATAAATTGGAAGCAGTACTCGATGCACTCTCTTAACCGATAATGAATTTTGATAGTAAAATTCAATAATTTGCAAGCTTTGTTCGTTCGTAAGTCGATTCATGGTTAAATTATAGACCAAACTGAACATGTTCGACAATGACGCAAGACACGATTCACCCGTCATCTGTCAAAAACAGTGTTGCTAAAACTTAACTATTTGATTTAAGGGTGTTGAAAATGACAGATCTGAAGTAATATGTCTTTTGCTTCCTGTATTCTGTCAAGTTTGTGATTGTCCAGTATATAATCATATAGAATGGTAATGGACAGTGCTTTACATTTTGAGCATCAGATTATTTTTCTGGCACCAGTCAAGAATGTTGTCTAAATGTTCCTGCAAAAGGTCGAAACTGCCTTGAATTACAGAGTAAATTTTTAAGTCATCCGCAAACATTTGGTTTTTAAAAGTACCAGTGGACTCAAGTTAGTATCTTGTGCACTTCATTTGTTGGAGTGTATGATTCTGATTTGCCGTGCTATACTGCACAAATTGAACGCGTTCATTTAAATAGGAACGGAAAATATAAAGAAACCCTCAGGAAAGCCAAATTTTTTTAAGCAAAATGGAGTGGTTTATTCGATCAAATACCTTTGAGAAATCCATAAATATAACGTCAACTTGTTGTTGTTGATCTATAGCAAACGATTCCATGAAGCAGCATTAGTCAGTTGCTGTGGATATTTTGTTCCTAAATCCATATTGTTTTTCTGCAAACATGTTACTTACATTAGTATTTACATACTTATAAAGCAGCATCTCAAGAGGTTTAGAAAAACCACATGCGAGCGATATCGCCCTATAATTCTTTATATTATTCACTTTACCGCTCTTAAAAATAGGACATACCTTGGAAGCCTTCCAGCAGTCCGGAAAGACACCATTTTGAAGCGACGTGTTGAAAATTTGACACAGATGCTTAACAAAAGCTCTAATGCAGTCTTTGACAATGTCTGGACTACTAGATGGCTAAGATTTAGTTTTTTGCAGACTTTCACTATACATTTTTCGCTAAAAACAGGGACTTAGAGAGATTCAGAACTACATGCTTCTTGGTCTATGTCCCAAGTAACAGGCGAATGGTTATATACAGTTTTAAAAAAATGACTTGGATTTTGGGTGTCGAACATTCTGATCATCATAAAACATATCAACATATATTCTAAAGTCCTTTCTTTTAAAGGTTATAAAAGTCCAAATGCTTTGTTATCATTAGAAATGTTATGTTGAATGTTAGCTGTGTAATTTTTGAACGCATGGCTAACATTCAACTTCATCTTAGATCAAGTAATTTACACACTTCAAGCTGTAATGCCGTATATTATATGGGTTTTAACTAAAGCATGATACAGTATTCGGAGATATCTTTCCCTAAGAATTGCAAGTATTCTGAGTTTATAGGCATCATTTCTAATTTTTTTGATAACATATGTAATATGGTTATCCCACCTTAAATGTGAGTTTATAAATACTCCAAGATATTTTAAATTGTTAACTCTATCAATTTTTGTTTTTTGGCCATGATAATTAACAGAAATTTGTTCGAAGATATGTAAAAATTTTGATTCAGATGTAAATAGTATTTCGTATCAATTTTTTCTTTTAAAAGAGTATATCTCTCAATGCTCAATAAAATATGGTACATTCCGTTTAAAAAGATCGTATGTTTTGATAAGGTTATAATGTTCCCGTACGCAGCTTGAAAATGAGGTATGCGATGGTCCCCATAGCATTTTTTTTTTCAGGCGGCGCCCTAGCACCATTGACTTGTTTTAGAAATAAAGTGTTGTATGTTGTATTAATTTTCAAAAATCATCACTTAGAATGTCCTGTTTACACTTCTGGTGTTGATAAGGCTACTGCTGGAGTCTATCAGAGTTTTACTATCAATAGAAGCAACTGCTGCAGGCTCGATTGTTTGTAGGTTCGGCCAGATTTAAGGGTACTGAAGAAAATGTAAAAATGAGATGTTGCCGATTGCACTAGTGCATTACTACAGATCGTTTGACTGTGCTAAGGAAGTCATTGTGAATTTTTCCAAGTAGGTATGTCGTTTCTGCACGACGCAGGAAAGTGAAAAAAATGTTCTTATGTTCAATTCAAGATGATTCTGAAAAAAAAGAAACAGGGATTCGCAATCAAGTTATTTCGTTATTTTCATAGGGCCAAAATAAATAACTCCTAAAATGTTTTTATAAGGGGATTCATACCTACCACGATGTAAGCTAGGAAGTTCCCAATTAATCTCTGTCGTTGGAAACCATTCTACCATGATTAAACTAGCACGGAACATTCCAGAAATCTCGGTTTTTATTAGCTTTTATCGATTGTGCGACGAAGAATAAACAGAAGTAGGGGAAATGGTGGAAGAATAAGAGCAATCTTTATAAAACCTAATCAATATGTTTGACCAAAAATGCTTTAGTGAATTTTTCTCAAGAAAAGTCCTAAAGCTATATAGGGTGTTTCTTAATGATTGGACGTAATTACCGAGGCGCATTCCTGAGCCAGATTTAAGTAGACAGGTTCATCTAAGCATGTACCCTAAAATGTCTGATTTTCAAGATACTGCGTGCCAAAGCTTAAAAAATGTACCCTTTGACGGAGGGAAAATAAAAGCAAACTGTGGCGGAAAGTAATAAATATGTTCATAACAACAGAACATGCAACCATCAAAGTTGATTTGATTTTATTTTAGAAATTTATCAACGTGCAGAGAAATTGTTTTTACTTTTTCTCCTCGAAAACGAAGAAGACAGATTTTTTTACTTATAACTCAAAGATTCTTGTGCCTACTTTGCTAAATTTTAGCAGTGTTGTTCATTGCAAAAAGTCGATAATTTAGCACAAACTAGAAAATAAATTCCAGTGGCGTCTTGCGAGGCAATGTCACGAATAATATTATCAAAAAAAATTACGCCACTGACTTTTTCAAAAATACAGGGTGTAAACGTTATGATAGTAATTATTTAAATGGGTGATAGAGGGGGTTATAAGAAGCAAAAAGTTTCATATAACATGGGGGTCAAAACGGCATTTTTTTTAGAGAAAAGCGACTTTAAATTAAAACAAAATCTGACAACGCCGCAATGCCAGACGCAAACTACAATGGAACGCAGTGTAAATAAAGATGGAGTTTGTTATTTTTGGCTCTTAGGTAGCATTTCATTATTTGATAATGTACTCGTAAAATGCAAACAATTAAAATAAACCGACTTACCACTAACTGTTTCAGCGCTTCACCTGGTGTGTGAAAGTTTATTGAACGTATTAAAAAAAATCCACTTATAAATAGGGAACACAATTTAGATACATACATTGTTTTTCTTTTTAAAACCCATACTGAACTTTTTGTATTTAAAGAAGGTGTTCAAAATGCCGTCCTCGACTTTCCACACAAGCTTCATTACGACGAACCCAGTTTCTCTCTTACTCTAGGTCCTCGAAGTTGTCCATTTATTATTTCAGCCGCATTAAAAATTTGTTCGCAAAGTTGTGCTTCAGTTGTTATTGGACCAGCCCCATAAACCATCCCTTTAAGTTCTCCCCAATACCAGAAATCCAGGTCAGGAGATTTTGCTGGCCATTTTCGAGGATCAGGAGCATTTCGGCCGATCCATTCAAATACTGAATGACGCCTCTACAAATGTGTGGTGGTGCCCCGTCATGAAGAAACCACAAATTCTGTCTCTATTGTAATGGCATGTTGTCTAACGTCTGTTTCAAAAGTTCTGGTAGGTTATTGGCTAGAAAGCTAAGGTGTCCTTCTCTTGACAACTTTGGGGGTAACTCGAAAGGGCCAATTACCTGATCGTCAAGAATACCCGCCCAAATATTTATTTTAAAACATTATTGGAAATGACCTTCACGAATAGTATGAGGATTTTCTTGGGTCCGGATTTTCAATGTTTTTGTGCAAAAACCACTGGCAGAATGTTAGTCTGCGAAGATAGTCTTCTGGTAACAAGGCCTGCATTCGTTGTACATGGTAGGGATAAAGCAAATTTTTCCGTAGGATTCTATAGACTATGGTATGCGATAGTCCTACCCGGCGGCCTAATTCTCGGGTGCTGATATCTGCATTGATTTCCACGATATTTAAAATTTGTTCCTCCTGCTCTACAGTAACCTGTTTTTCACGAGTGCGAATATTAGTGGGCTGAACACTTTCTGTATCTCGAAGTCTTTGGTATACTTGCACAAATGTCCTTCTGTCTGGGTGAACCCGTCGGCGAAATCTGTCACGATAAATTTGAGCTGCAATTCTAACGAGCTTCACCGTAAACTAACAACATGTCGGCGAACTCTTGATTCGAGAACATTGTAAATAAACACGACGACGTACGCGAACAAAAACAAAACAACACGCCCGATGCTCTGCTCGACAAAAAGATAATGTAATTTATCTATTCAAAACGATAACTAACTGCTGTTACCGTTTGCGATCGATTGCCGGTTCGATAAGAGTGATGAAAGACCGACGCGCTGTCGTCACGCGTGTTTTAAATGTTGAATTTATTGAAACTTACTTACTGACTTCAAATTTTGGCTTAACCCAATTTAAAAACGTTTTAGATTAGCTTATAAAAATTAAGATTCTGGTGATTGTGGTCGCCTTAAAGTTGTAAACTGTAAAGCCATTTAGACAAAAATCTATTGACTTTTGGACAATGGGTCATATGAACTTTTTGACTTGTCTTGACCCCCTCTATTACCCATTTCAATAATGACTACCATAACGTTTACACCCTGTATATATTTTTTTGATTAATTAACATATTATTAATAACACAACTTGTTTGTTTCTTGGTTATCAAGGAAAAAGTAAAGAAAAAAACTTCATTTCACGACAAAAAATTATTCAGATCAAATCAACTTTGATCATTGCTTGTCATGCACATATTTTTGACTCTGCATAACTATTTGATATTATTCCTCTGTTAAAAGGTCGTTTTTTTAAGATTGTCACTAGGCTTTTTAGAATACATGCTTATATAAACTTTTCTATTTGAATTTGGTTTCGAAATGCGCACTAGTAATTGTGGCCTATAATTAAGTAACACCCTGTAGAATGGCCATGGCGTCTGGATGGGAGCCGAGAGAGAGCCGTGCCCTCTGTCCCCCCTCAGAATCTGGTTGGACTTTAAAATTTACTTATTTAGCATGATTTTGTGAACAATTTTGAGAATGTTTAGGATTTGCACCTCCTGGAAAAATGTGCTACCCCCACTATTTAAAAAGTTAATCTTAAACAAAGAGCTTTCTCTTGCCGATGATCTCCCCTCCGAGGAAAATACGTACAGTCGCCCGTGAGAATGACGATAAAATCATACCGAAGCATTGAAAATAAAATTGGAAATCAAGTTTTGGCAAGTCCACCAAATGGTTACTAGAAATTGTAGGTATACAGGGTGTTTCAGTTTATTGTTGCATAACTTTAAGATTCGAAAGAACTTTTAAAATTAATGCATAAAGTCTATATAAACATGGGTCGAAAAACGCGTGGCTTCCGAAATACAGGGTGTTTGAATTTACTTTTTTTTTTTAATTTTTCGAACAATATTTGATGTATAACAGTGAAAATTGGTATACAAGGGTTTTTCGGTACGACAAAACGAACCATGGTTTTACTGTAGCCGCTAGAGGGCGTTCTCTACTGTACCTGTAGTGTATTAAAATGACCGAAAATTTTTACTTAGTGCAATTTTTTGCTTTTTGAATAAAAAAACTGATTCTTCGCATTTTTCAACATAAAAAAGCTCTCTTGTGAATTTTCGTTATAGTTAGCCGTTTTTGAGATATTTCGATTTTTAAGGTTCGATGCATTTTTAATTATTTATGACAAAATAACGTTAAAAAGTCAGTATCTCGATAATTTTCAGAAGTAGGCTGTGCCTGCATATATCTTTGAAATTGAAAGCAGAATAAGGTTAAACGTCAATTAGTTGACAGTTAGTTTTGTTGTCTGTTGAAACCTGAAACGTTTTTTTGCAATTGTGAATGCACGAAATTTAGTTTCTTTTACCTGTTTTTTTTTTGTAAGTTTTATAAAAATGCCATTTTTATTCTCCAATCAAGAGTTAGCGGATATTCATTTTGTGTATGGCTTTGTATATGGAAACGCAGCAGAAGCAGCCAGAGAATACGCACGAAGATTTCCAAACAGACGACATCCAACTCGCTCAGTATTTGTAAGAGTGCATCGCCAAATAATTGAAAATGGTTTTGGAAATCTGCAAAGGGATCAAAACATAAATGTTCGTCAGCGCAGATTTACCCGTATGATTCTGCGTGAGTTTGATAGAGATCCGACCACAAGTGTTAGGAGAGTTTCTGGTGCCTTGGGAATTTCAGCAAGCCATGTTCACCGTGTTCTTAGAAATGACCATAGTCGTCCTTACCATTTGCAACCTATGCAAGGACTACAGCCAGGGGACGGAGAACGAAGAATCACATTTTGTCAGTGGATTCTTGATAGAACTGATAATAATAGGGAGTTTTTAAGTAACGTTTTATGGACCGATGACTCATGCTTCACTAGACGTGGAGTGGTACATTTTCATAATCAACATATTTGGTCGCATGAAAATCCGCATGCAGTTCGGGAAAGAAATTTTCAGCATGAATTTAGTGTGAACGTGTGGATTGATATCTACCGTAATCCACTATTTGAACCCTACCTTTTGCCTGCAAGGTTAAATGCTGCGACCTTCTTGGAATTTTTAAAGGCTGATCATGCAAATATGTGGGATGATGTTATGTTAGATTTAAGAAGATTGGCCTGGTTCCAGCTTGATGGTTGTCCGGCTCATTATTCGAGAATAGTTAGAAACTGGCTGGACGAAAATTATCCAGAAAGATGGATCGGCCGTGGAGAACCACTCGCCTGGCCTCCACCATCCCCAGACCTAAATCCATTAGATTTCTTTGTGTGGGGATTTCTAAAAGAAAAAGTGTACCAGACTCCCGTAACCACAAGAGATATGCTAATAGACAGAATCAGGAATGCATGTGATGAAAAAAGGCCTTCTTTGAATAATGCTATACCACGTTCGATCATTCGTAGATGTGAATTGTGTATTGAACAAATGGGTTTACATTTCGAGCAACTACTTTAGATTTTGTATGTTTATCCTAACTATCCAATAGCATTTTAGTTGTAAATAATTAATTTAATGTATTAAAGATAATATTGGAAAATTAAACAAATTAATATTCTGTTTTTTTGTGTCTATTTGGAGTTAGGGATTATTGCTGTGTTTAAAAACACAATCTAAACGATCATCTTAATTACTTGTAATGCCCAAATCGAAAATGTAAAAAAAAATATTATTTTCCCATAAATAATTAAAAATGCATCGAACCTTAAGCGGCTACAGTAAAACTAACTAACTAACCCTTGTATACCAATTTTCACTGTTATACATCAAATATTGTTCGAAATATTTAAAAAAAAACTAATTTAGAAAGTAAATTTAAACACCCTGTATTTCGGAAGCCACGCATTTTTCGACCCATGTTTATATAGACTTTATGCATTAATTTTAAAAGATCTATCGAATCTTAAAGTTATGCAACAATAAACACCCTGTATAAAAGATCCCGAATATGAATATCTGAGACTCTAGCTGTATCCAATGACAATACATTAGTCCTCAACAAAGAACAACGAACAAGTTCACTGATAAGCTATGAGACATAAGTATTTTTTATTTCCGCACCATTCCAAGAAGTCCTTCAGATCGATATTCAATGGCTTGGCTTGTTTACTTGTTTTACCGATACCGAAGATTTATTCAAAGTTTCTTCATATATGATCATTGATCATACGGGAACGGATCACCCTATATGGAAGTAATAATAATCTTAATCATAAATTCGCAACGGACAATATGAGGTTAACCGGATAAGTGGTTTTATTTGCCAAGTACAGCTGGTAGGCACACCCCAGTAATTATTATTTTTAATACTATACGACGATAAAGAATTCATTGGTAGAGTTGCCTGACGGTGTCAGTGATTAAGCTTCCGAAAGTTCCAGAACTACGAAAATGGAATACAAGGGAACATCCTCTGAAATATTGCCGACAACGGGTTCAGAAGCAGAATCAGAATTCATTGTATTTGGCTGGAATGTGGTAGCTAAATATTCTTCAAAAAGATTTTTGCTTGTTGTCTGCAGGTGTCATTGGGGTGTAATTGAACTCTTGTGTCTCTTGGTCGCCATCCAAGGAGAATAACCAGACTGTTTATCTGTGGTTAACTGTTCCAAATAAGAGTAACTTGTGTTATTGTGATTTTTTGTATCTCTTGCTTCAGTTTTTAACACGCTTATATTAGCTTGGCCTGTATGCATGTACTTGTATGTAATGGAAAAAAATGGAATCGTTCAAACTTCGTAATTTGACGTTTTAGATGCTCCTGATCATTTTGGAAAACATTTTTGTAGGAGTTGGTCATTCGGGGGTTATGGGTAGTAGGGGATGGGAAAGGATATCTCGGTTTTTTGACGTTGGTAAGTTTATACGCCAACCCCTGTAATTCTAGCCATATACCATTCATCATAGATTTTCCAGTACAATTACCATTAAAACCTTATTTCCAACCGTCGCGTGACGATACGTGCGCCTTGGTGTCGACGATAGACATGCGTCGCAGGCAGCAGTCGTTTCCGTACTGCAGTCAGTGGGCTGTCAAGTTAATATCGTCATCCACGCGGGATTAGTCATATGCGCATGCAGGATTTTTTTTCGGGGTTGAAAGGGATGGTCATTCATTGGCAAGTGATAACTATGTGTGAAAGAGTACCTGCCTCCAAAACTTTTCGAAGACATATTTTCTTGGGAGGCGGGGGGCGAGTCCTTAAAAGCCCCAAAATTGTTCACAAATATGCTGAATATGCAAATTTTAATTGTATGCGATCCATTTAATGTATACTTATTCAAGATGGTAACCAACTTTTTTCTCAAAACAGCTAAGTTGTGCCGAAGATAATCGCTTATAAGCTGATGACAGGGTTGTGTGAGATGTGCAGAGTCAACCCATTTGACACCGTTCTTTGTGTTCTGGTAATGTCTCCAATCTGGCACTAGGATCTATCAGATCTCTTTCTGAGTGTTGTAATACAGTATATGTTTGGCTCATTTAGGTGGAATATGTTAATCAATGCTAATAATATGTTTTACTCTTGGCACGTTTCGGTATATTGATCTGCGATTTGTTTAACGTAAATCGAGCTTTCAGATATGGACATTTCTTATCATCGTATTACTGTTCGGACTTTCGTTTCACCGGTTACGGATTGAATTCAGCCAATTTTTTGTTTTGTTTTTTGTTTCATGCTCTGCAAACAAATAAAATAAATCGAAGGATAAGCCCCGCATTTTAATGCCTACCTGTCACATGGAAAATGTGTGGAACAGAACCAAAAAAAAAAGGAATTGGAATTGGAAAACTTCGTTCACAATTCGAGCATGTTGGTAAACCAAACATACCATAAATTTGTGATGATTTATAACATCGTCGCTAATTTATAACAGCTGTTATCTCTGTCTCATGCAAAGATCTTCGTTTTATTACATTTTTTGTAAATAATTTTACGGTTATTAATGAACATCAGGATTCAGACCATAAAATAAACACCATAACATCAAAGTCTTTGTACTATTACGTAATAAAAGTTCATGAGGACGGGTATATACTTAAACGAAAACGTCGTTATTTCCCCAAAACCACGTATAGTATCAGGTTCTACATATTTGCATATTTTATTTGAGGAATATAATAAAAAAAACTCGGTTTATAGCGATGATGATCCCAGATCACATTCTACGTATTATTAAGAAATATGGATACTGTACATACAGACTAATTAACCACTATGTTTACTTATACTCATGTATCTACGTAATTTGTACTCAGACTCAATTAGAATGTCATATTTTGTAGGATATAATTGGCTTTTGAATTGAAAATGGAGATATTCTAATATTCCGTTGCAAATATTGACATGAACATGAATAATCGATCTCATCATTTTTGAAAAGGAAGCTTATCCTCATAGGTAGTCGCCTGCCAAGCTGACTGCTTTGTCTGTCCAATAAAGTCTTCTATGTCATCTGTCAGACTGGTCTCTAGGCTCGATGCTTTTGGTTGAAAACTTGCCAGTCAGTAAGTCTGTCGGCACCAACAAATTCACAACAGGTACAAGGACCAGTGAAGAATATGTTTGTCTCCAAATTCTCATAGTCTGCAGAGAGGATCAAAGTGCAAGTTGGCACAATTCAATTTTTATAGCTCTGTCATTAAATTTGAATTTTTAGTGATAGAAGAAGATGGTACTTCTTACATAATTTGCAAAGAGCGACGCAAGCCTAATGAAGGTAGATGGCATTGGTAGACAAATGAGTCAAATGAGTCAAAAGTACACAAATTCGGTGACAAAGTGCAATGTAACATAGAGGCTTGGCTTCTTGTAAACTATTCGAATTCGTTGATCGGGACAGGTTTTACAAACATCATAGTCTCAGAGAAAGAAGTGAATAAAGAAGGAAGGAAGAAAGCATAGGGAAGGAAGTGCGTTAGTTAAAGATGAGCAGATGTTTTGTTAACTAGGACGTGGAAAGGACAATGTTAAACATTGGCGATATTTGCTCCCCTCTTGGAACGAACGCAACCCAGTGAAAATTATTGTTTATGATTAGAAGTAGAAATCCAGAAAGTACGCAGCAATCTTGCCTAAAGTACACTGATCAGCCCTAACGAATAAGAAAATATTTTAATTAATTCTGCATAGAAATTCTCCATTTTGCTATACGGGCGACCACGTTAGTATATAGTATACTAAGTGACATATGAATCCGAACACCCAGTTTAAATGGTTTTATTTTAATAAAAGTTGGTGAATGTATTTATCTTACTGTAAATAACAAGTGAAGAAATTTTCAGCCTTATCAGTTGGACATTCCGGTTTTTATACTGCTTTTTTTTAATTCACTAACGCTCTAAAAATGAATATTTCAGCTGCAGTAAAGAATCAACGTTGGCGGATTTTGGTTCTTGACAAGGGACCGTTTCTCCACTTTCTCTGCAAATGAATGGTTTGCAGAACACGGAAGACCTATTGGCAGTGTTTACCGACGAATGAGAAGTTTTGGCTTGTTTTCATACCGGCCACACTGGGTCCTCCCTTTAACTCGAGAACACCGACGTAATCGCCTTGAGTGGTGCAGACAACGGTCACTCTGGGTTCAGGAATGGAACAGTATTGTCTTTAGTGACGAGTCTCGATTTTGTTTAGGCATGCACGATGGTCGTGTCAGGGTTCGAAGGCGACGTGGTGAAATAAGGAATCCACAGTTTTTTGTTGAAAGACATGTTCATCACACTGTTGGAGTTATGGTTTGGGGTTCTATAGCTTATGGTTCCAGGTCACCTTTAATCTTCATCAGAGGTAACATGAACGCGCAGCGTTATATCCACGAAGTTCAAGAACCCCATCTTTTACCCTATCTTGACACCCTGGCAGATCCAACTTTCCAACTAGATAATGCCCGACCACATGTTGCAAGAGTCACAATAGACTTCTTTCAACATAATGATGTCACATTGTTACCATAGCCACCAAGATCTCCCGACTTATCCCCAATTGAGCACGTGTGGGATATCATGGGTAGGAGATTGCTCAATTTGCAACGTCCTCCTCAGACTCTAGAAGCACTTCAAGAGGAGTTGGTGGTTGCCTGGAATGAGATACCACATGAGGACATTGACCACCTGATCAGAAGCATGCCTAGGCGCGTTGGAGAATGCGTAGCACATCAGGGTGCATCCACACATTATTAAAGGTCAAAGGGCTTTAAAGCAGTGCAATCATTTTGAAATTTTTATCATTTACTTATTATGCTTCATTAAGTACTTATACAAAATTTTATTAAAATAAAACCATTTAAACTGGGTGTTCGGATTTATATGTCACTTAGTATATATGTATCTGGTAATTATTCTTTTTTCTTTGGAAACTATTTTTCATCAGAAATAGACTACAGGTTGAGTACAACATGTCCACTAAAATGCCTACAAGGGAAACGGTGTTATTAACATTGTACTTGAAATGGATCGAGGACTTTACTTTTGAGGTTTATTGTTGAAAAATTGAAATATTCGTTGGACATAGCTTTTTGCTATTGTATTGATTACGACATTGATATTGGATAATTTTTGAAGTTATCTTTTTTCTTAAGTAAGTATTCGGCAGGAGCGAAGTGCACAGGGGGGGGAGCCAAGTCGATCGCCGCGCAGGTGGTGAACAAAAAGGTGGGATAACTGAGGCCTGTCAATGGTGTAAATATTTCAATATCATCATTCATCAGATCAAAAAAATGTAGCTTGATTCTATACCTCCTACGCCTTCGTTTGAGGTTTCAAAGAAAAGGGATGAGTCAAATCGTTTGAAAAGACGAAATCGAATCGTGATTGGGTAGGTTCATTTAGGTACGATCAACCTTCGAGCTCTGTATATCAAACTATATAAAGCAAACCTTTCATATTTTGTGTTTCCATGACAGATGTAGGAAAATATGTGTGACTTATTATGCCTAACAGGTGCATAATATCACTGAGATCAGCAGTTTCTTAACAATATGTCTTTCTTTGACACCAAACGTGCAACAATTTACAACCATTTACCTCATACAGCTTCCAACATACAATTTTCGCCGCCTCGTTCCCAATTTTCAGAATCTACGATGGAAGTATTCGGTTCATAAATTTCCTGTTACTTAAAAATATCTGCATCACACAAATCCGTGTTTCTCATTTATGTTTGTCATACCGTGACTGTTGTATATCAATGCGTCACAAGTACTGAGTTAATTTACTTGACGAAATAACCAGAGAACCATCATGGACGGAGTAACATAAATTAAATGTTAGACGTAATGGGCGGTACATTTAAGGATCATAAAATTCAGAAAAATATATGTATAGATATAAAAACTGATAAAGGTTTGTTCGTACAGTGATCGGTGAGTTGTCAGTGACTGTGTCTGGGATCCGGTCGTGTGAATTCCGTCTATCTAGCGTGGCAGACTGGACGTAATTTGTGTGGCGGGATCTTGGACATGACCACTGACAGGTTGCTGACAGCTGTACGAACACAGTTATAGCCAATATTGCTAAAAATATAAATATTTATCTTGTAGCGGTGTGTCAGTGGCGACACCACCGCAGACCAGTCGGAGTTTGTTACCCATTGCAAAGTCAGCAGTTCGAATTATGAACACATTATACATCGACCATTTATCATTAAATTTTCCCGTTATTACCGGGATCAGAAGCTTCTTAATGATAGGATGACTTTGATTAATACTCAAAACCCCCAACATCCAAGTTTAAAACCCTAAAAAAATTACGAAAATGATCAGGATCCTCTGAAAAGTCAACGAACGGAGTTTAAGCGATTTCCAAACACTACAAAGCTTCTTCATCCTTGGCATAGTAGTGTAAAATTTCTTCAAAATCCGAGCAGTGCTTCACAAGTTATAGGCGGTTATAAAATTAGCGGACAGACCAACAGACAGACAGACAGACGGGCGAAAATGAGTGCCATGGTTTTTTGTGATGTACATGTCATATAGAATCCAAGAAACATATCTAAATTTCGAAATTTTTTGCGATTAAAATACTTCCTTGCCAGTTTTAGCATCGGGATTGCCAGTTTGAGATTCAAATAGCTCCAAACCTCAATTCGACTAAATGCCTGTTATTTTCATTGACATCGATTCATTTCTATATTATATAGTACGTGTAAATATATTTTTCCGACATCTGCTAGGTGGCGCTGTCATCGCGCTCACAGCGAATAGAATTACAACTCTGTATCTCAATACCATCGAACATGAAATCCGACTTCCTGGTTAAAAACCTACAATCAAAGCTTATGTAATCATTAGCAAAATTAAATCGCTTAATTAATGTTGATTTAACTCAATTGACATTGCACATTTTTGCACTCCTCGGGGATTTCAACGTTCGGGATAACAAAGATAAAGTAAAGTACTCGTATATTATTACTCAGTTTGCATAAATCGTATATCACTTTCCGTGCAAACATCTTAACATGTAATATAGCTTTAGTTCGTCCTGACACAGATGGCCAACCATGGATAGCTGTTTCGTGTTATTCGGCAACTGCTCAGCATAGTCTAGGCTTGGTTTTAGGTAGGTCGACGAACGAAACATGATCAACAATTTCGATAGACCTCTCCTCTGGATAGAGGGTAGTTGCTCAGTTTTCGTTCCTTGTCCTACATGAAACCAAGTATACACCATGCTGAGGAGCTTACAAATAGCACCAAACAGCTGTCCATGGTTGTCCGAGTAGACCGTATTCACTATACCACTAGAATGGGCGGCATTTAGCGGCCACAGTGGTGTCCCGACTGACAATTCGAAGATTGATACAGTTTCAACAGGCAGCTTGCTCTTTTCACTCTCGCAGTGGTCGATCTTGTAATAAATGGCACTTATTTCAATCTTAATATGTATGTAATGTAATATACTAAAGTGGAGTCACCATTTATCTGACGCTTGATCAGATTAATGATTGAAAGTGCCAATAATGCAATATCTTTACCAATACTCTTTATAGGCTTTTGTACGGTGTGCCTATCAGGACAGGGTAATGTCTTATTTACAGAGGGACATGGTTAGATTTGAAGGCCATTCAAACCATGGTGCGTCGCTAAACAGAATACCTAACCCACAGAAGAAGCTATGTGAACTGGTTTTGCAGGTAATTTGTTACTTGAGGATTCACTACACTGGAAGCGAGGAATATTCTAACCATGGTTATGGGTCAGTAAGCGCCTTAGCTTGCGTATTTCACTTGATAACCATACTAGATCCACTACACAGCTTCTACACCAACAACGGCAACATTCAAACAACTCGTCACGAAAATCGTCAATGAAACTAAGAAGTTCGAGGCGAGTTGCCGGCACTACGCCTCTCACATACTCCCGATCATTCACGATTGAAGGCCCAGTAACGAGATTCAAGTAAAAAGTTTAATTGTTTTTATTAAACTGGTTAATTGCTTTAAATGTACGTTCTCTACATAAACTAAATTACCTAAACTAATTAAACAGTTTAATATAACAGGTACATCGATTGCTATGTTCATTCAAATTAGTTTCAGTTTAATTAATTCAGTTACTAAGAATAGTTTCAAAATGCATTGTATGTAATGAAAATTTTCCAAAAAAACTGTTTGATTGTTAAGTTTCTCAGTATGTTCAAGCGATGATTTAACTTTTGCATTTCATAGTGAGATGTAATAATTGTCATAACAAGTTTTCGACACTTGGAAATTGTTCAAAAGTATCAGATTTGCACAATTATCAACATTCTCAAAATTTTGAAAGTTTGGCCTGTGTCGAAAATTTTGAAAATGTCGACGCAAAGACTCTCAAATTTAACCTGATTTGACAACAGTTTTTTTACTGTGTCAACATGAAATAACCTGTACTGAGTGTGAACAGAAACATACATACTTTCTGACTTTATGTGGATATAAACTTTACTTCATCAAATCACCGATGAAATAAAACAAAATCAATATTCTCAATTCAAAGTTTTCACGATTTTCAATATTTTCAAAGTTTTCGATATCTTAAGATTTTAAAAAATTTGAGGTTGAACATTTTGGAAGTAATTACATTTTTTTTAACCCGTGCGAATTTTGAAAATTTTGAATATTTTTCAAATGTTAAAAACCTATGATGACGACAATTAGAGCCTACTGCAAATTGCACATTATTAATTTTAAATCCTCCTTCTTACGTACCGCAAGAACGCGTTACTGTTTGTTTAACACCCAAGCACAGATCATTCCTTAAACAGCACTCTATCATCAAGTAAAGCCTATAAATATAACCACAGTGTATTTCTTGTGTCACTGCGAACGTCTCGCAAGGCTAAGGTTTCACATATATTATTTTGGGTCTCCAATCTAAAAACGGAATGCGGCATGCAATCTTATGTCAAGCCGATTGGAAGATCCAGTTTTGAGCATAGTTCATACGGAGGGTAGAGGGGCACGACCTTGTGTTACCTTAGTGATTAATCCCGCGGCATAACTAGGACCTTTGTCAACAGAAAGAGATTTCGAAGATATACCTTTATCTCTATGAATTAAGCTGCTATTATGTGTGTGAAACATAGAAACAACACTATAATGTAGTAGATCAAGTGAAACTTTTTGAAATATCAGTATCAGTACTAATTACATCATGACTAGCTTGTGTAACCATTACGGATTTATGGATTTCGCAGCCTCCTCTTCACAAATTTAATGAAATTTTTTAAGAGGAAGCTCTGGAAGAATTTTTCGATCTTTACTTATACGTACTCTTTCTTAATACTTACTACTGTAACCTCTTTTTGAACGATTTACTTCCGCACGGAATGTTCATTTCACTACTACTGCAAAATAACAATGAGCAGATATACTTTCAAAATCCTATTTCAAATAAGAAAGCTTCTTATCACATTTGCCGGTTAATACTTTGTTACTACAGCTTTCTGAATATACATACTTTGATAATGGAACAAAAATTAATATTGCAAACACTCTTGTCGTAAGATTTATGTGACAGTATTCTGATCTCGAGCCAGGTGCATTTTTTGTTTTATTTTATCGTTTTGAAGTTAGTTGTACATCTTGTTTGAATATGAAATATGACAGTGACGTCACAGTTGTAATGACATATCTGTGCGATTAACACCATAGTCCCAAAACAAATAAGAGGTGAGAACCGATTTTTAGGCGACCTGTTTTGCTATTGTTTTTAGGCTCATTTATCCCTATAGTCGAAATCACGAAAGATGACGATTACGTCATCATTTTAGTCTGTAGTAAAGACGAACGACAGCGATTTGTGAATACTTTTAATGAAGTTTCAGAGATGTTAGACAGAGACAAACAGAATTTTATTGTCTAAACAAACTGTATTGCTAATTTGCATGTATCCGACAAAGATAGACGCTGTTTTCATGTTGCATGATCGATCATATTTGAAAGATGAATAGTTAGGTTATGTTAAAGCAGGTTAGGTTGTTTTCTAATAATACTTTGGTCTTTGGTGTTCCTGTCTTAAGGTATTCTACTCATAACTGTTTTTTTTTTCAAAACAAAAACTTCCCAGTAACATTATTATTAAGGTATCACTCAAAACCATGAAATAAAATGAAAATAAAAATAATCAGTTAAATAACCTAACTTCGCAAAATCATTATATAAATTTTTTGTCATTATGTTCCTGACATCGTGATTTTATCATCGACGTAGGTCCATTGATTACTTCAGTGCAATTTAGGGTATGACGTAATAGTCATCTTTCGTGATTCTGACTATAGTAATCCACATTTAATATTATAAATGAGAAAGTGCGGACGTTTGTTTTTGTTGCCTAAATACCAGGGGACCGCGGTTGCCATGAGGGGCTTAAAAAATTTTTGTTAATGCGATTTTTGAACTGCTTAAGGTTAATAGAACTGGGGAAAACCTCCTCAGGTAGACCTAGGGACCTGGGACCTCGGTTGGCCGGGTGGGTCAGAGTGTCGTGCTACTGATCAGCCGGCCGGCCGGGCCGCGAGTTCGAATCTCGCCTTCGCCATGGATTTTGTGTGTTTGTTTTAGGCAGCAGCGGTGGCCGCAGTAGTAGACTTTTCGGTCTCCTGATCAGTCGCCGTGCGCTGTGTGGGTTCGAGTCCCGTCCCAGGAGAAATTTTTCTCTTGGCTATGGATGTTGTGATTGTCCGTAGGTGGTAGATGGTCTCTGACTGTCGAACGCGGAGGTACCACTCGGCGGTTCTCGTAGGCGGAGCCAGAATGTGTGCACGTTGCATGCACACGTGTTCCCTCGCCAGAGTCCGTGTGGCGTCCCCCCCTTTTCCCATGTACCGCCCTATAGCCCCACGGTACCCAACGGGTGCTTAGGCCTTAGGCCTTCGTGGTAGTTGGAGTATAAAAAAAAAACTATTCCAGAGGAGCGGTCAAATTGCCCACTTCTGCATGTACAAAGTTCGACACGGTTAGGATGGGAGGCCGAAGTCAGACGGGTCTGTCTGGCAGGCACATCGCGGGGCGCGCTGCAGCATCATGGAGTAGAGCCCTGAGGAGCAAAGGTCGTTGAAATAGCGGTAGAAGCGCATATGCTACTTTTCATCCCGGGAAATAACTTTGAAATATCTATTTCACGGGCTTGTATCTCGGCTCTTCATGGATGATCTAATTTGTTTTATTTTTATTTCCACGGAAACAGTGCACTCTAGGAAATAAACACAAGAGTAATTATTTGTAGCAAATTGAAGGTAAAATTCAAGAAATTGAGCGTTTTGAAAAAGAAAACAGTGGCGTACTATTTTTATTTGGAAAATAATGCCACTACTTCCCTGTATCTCCGCCACTGGTGCACGTTAATTTTAAGTAAAGACTTTTGAATGTGGACAATACTTAGGAAAATCCACATACCAAATTTTAGTTCATTTCAGTTGATGGTTTTGAAGATATTAAAAAAAATTGTTTGTTGTTTTTAAACTTCAACACCCCGTATCATTTTAATGAAGCCCTCGAGGTAAAAGTGTTACATAGAAGACCCCCCTTAAAATGCGGTCCAGTGTACGATGTTTCATTTTTGGTCACGACTTGTGAATCACCCCGTATAAATATGGCATTTGAGTCATGCATTTACTGCATTTTGACATTTAGATTTATTTGGTGTTTTGTTTTACAGGCTGTGAGATACTCTGATTGCATTATGTCGAATAAAAAATGTCCATGTCCTCAATAGGACGGTTCGACATTTTTCGTATTTCTCTTATTTTGATTAAAATCGGGGGATTTTGTTATTAAAAAACAGTCAAAGGAATTTGAGTGCAAAATATTAATATTTACGTCGACGGAAAGTATTTCAAAATCAAGGATCGACGCGAGGCTAGAAAACGTACCTATACGCGAGACTAGACCGCGTGACGTCAGTAGCCAGACACGTGCTGTCGCCCTCATAGAGTACTTGTATCTTGTATTGTCTTGTATACGGAGTGAAGAGTATACGAATTTATATAAACTGGGACCGACGTTTGTGTACTTTATTTATTTGTACTAGCACAATGCTCCAAGGTTACCTATCAGAAAGCTGATTCGCGAAATTTACCCCATGTGAATGTGGAAATGGTGTACGAGTTGTTGGCAAATAATGCAAATTTAAATGAACCTCAGAGCAGCGGTGTTAAAGTAGGTCGGTAAGTACCTATATGAAGTAATTTTTTTTGTTTAGCTCCAATGGGTAGTATTTTTTTGTATTTCTCCGCAAAAATTGATCCTGCTTTGCTTTAGTCTATTGAAAGCTAATAATATTAAGACAAAATAATGCCTGCTCGTGACAATAATTTTGAAGGCTATTTATCCCTGCTTTTTTCTTCCTAGGTAAAATATTATGGAATTTAAATTATCATACTTACCTTTTTACCTTGATACGTCTAGTAAAAGCCCCGGAATTGGTTCTTTTTCCATGCATAATGAGGCTCAATTACACTATTCTGAAGTAAAGTATGGTACCTAATGTGTTTTCAATGAGAGAAATTCCAGGGATGTAGAGAGAATCTTATTTTTTTAGGGTCTATTGTGGAATACTTAAATTAGGGGAGGGAGCAGTTACATTATAGAATTTTATAGCTACTAAAATAAAAAAGTTTAGGGCTGCATTCGGGGGATGGACACTGAAGCCAGGTTCTAAACGTTGACTAATATTGCGCTTAGAATGACTACGATCTCGGCAGTAAGCTGGTCAGCTTCGCTGTCACTACTTTCAGTACTGCTTCCACTGGCTGCATACGAATCAGACTCGGATGTTTCTGTTTTGCGGGACTTTCAAGATTTGCCCGTTCACTTTCCACTTGCAAACGTTTTTTTGGCCGCTCTGAAATCTGTTTAGCAAGCGCAGGGATTCTTATTGGCGAGACAGCAACATCCATTACTTTCCGTTTTTGCGAGATTTGAACTGACTTGCTTCTAAAATGTACCTGTTTGGTTTGGCATGCCTTGTCACATACCTGTGACTGAACTTCTACTGTTAAAGGTTCAGGCAGTTCATCATGTTTTTCCTCAATAACTTCCACGCCCTCAGGCTTGGACTTTTCGGTTGGGGGTACCGCCCGGCGTGCCGCCGCTGGCTGCAAATATCTGGCGATGTCTTTCTGCCTTGCAATTTTTACGTTGTGTGGCAGCTTTTGGAACACTCATAAAACTTTTTTGTGGTATTGTACTTGACGTACTTGTTCATTTTGGCAAAAAACACTACTTTCTGTTCGACATTTAACACCGCCAAAGTTCACAGAATATAACAATAATCTATCGTACCAGCTCTAACTACTCCAAACCCATTACTGGGGCGTTGTTGTGAGAATAGTAAATGCAGCGGGCCAGCTAGCGAGGTGTGTCTGGCTACTGACGTCACGCGGTCTAGTCTCGCGCACAGGTACGTTTTCCAGCCTCGCGCCGATCCTTGATTTTCAAATGCTTTTGGTCGACGTAAATATCAATACTTTTTGCTCAATTTTTCGTTTTTTAATAACAAAATCTCTCAATATTTGTGAACATTAAAAAACTATTAAAAAAAACTATAACTATTGCTCTACTCTGAATATAGCATTTCTTAAAAAAAAAATTAAAAATAACTAACAGTTAATTTGTGATAGTAAAAAGGTCATGCTATCCGTTCCACCCTTTAAGTTCTGTCTACTGGGTACTCGTTAAACTTTTTCATTTCCTCGATAATGGCTATGATGATTAAAATAAGATAGGTGGATGATCTAAATGTTTCACACAAGGCTAAAAGTGTCTGATATACTATGTAAATAGTAACATGGTATATTTATAACGCCCTTCAGTGTTTGATAGGCGTATCTATGATAACAACTAATACAAATATTAAAGGCATTCGGTAAATAATTCTTTTGTTAGTTCATAGATATTTGCTAATACGATCGTAATAATTTGTATACATCTATTATGGTTACGATTCAAACAATGCAGGTACTTTGATCAGATACACAACAATTCCACAATTCAAGGAATTTCAAGTATGAATTTTCTACAAATCAAGTTTTGCAACCTCACTTAATAATACCTACAGGGTGGCGCATCGGAAACGAAACAGACGCATTTACCGGCAGCTCAGTTTTTTTTTGAAAAACGCTCAGACCGGTCGATTTTGTTTTCGAGGGGGACACAAGTTTGGCAAAAAATCACGTTAGCACGTGCAGCCCTCTAAGCGGGGGTGACACCACCCCCAAAAATCTTAAATGGAAAGGAGGGTCGAGTGATACCTTATTTTAAAGGTCTTTCAATTCCCTTTATAATGATATAAAATTAATGTACTTCAGTTCAGTAGTTTTAAAGATTTATTGATTTAAAGCCTAAATAAAACTAATACATCATCATTAGTGGAGATCAATACATTTGGCAGCAAAGTAATTTAAAAATGAAGAATGAACTGACCCGTTAGGCAAGTAAATGTTGAAAGTGGCCACCATGACTCTCCATGCAATAATAAAGATTTTGCTCAAAACGGTGCCGCATATTCTATTCTATTAGCGCACTGATTATTTCCGAAAAATATTTCGATAATTTCAACTCTTTCTGCTGTAGAATATACCATGGTTAATGTATGTAATGAAGCGTTACAAGTTATTTTAGCAACAAAGTTTGGTCAAATCAATCGCAATGTACTATTTAAAATAAGTACGAGATATTTCCTTATCTTTCTTCAAGAAACAGCCTTTTTGCCACAAAAAAACGCTCCAATAGCTATTTTCAACAACAAAATGATAATCAAACCATGGGCGTAGTGAAGAAAAGCATTTACTTATTAAGTAAATTCTTTTAGTAAAATTTCTTCTGAAAGTAGTACAAACTAATCTGATATACATATTAAAGTCTACTTTAAGCTTTAAATCAATAAATCTTCAAAACTACTGAACTGTTGCTCATGTATTTTACATCATTATAAAGGAAATTGAAAGACCTTTAAAATAAGGTGTCACTCGATCCCCTTTCCATTTAAGATTTTAGGGTTGGTGTCACCCCCGCCCAGGGGGCTGCACGTGTTAACGTGATTTTTTGCCAAACTTGTGTCCCCCTCGAAAATAAAATCCACGGGTCTGAGCGTTTTTCCAAAAAAAAACTGAGCTGCCAGTAAATGCGTCTGTTTCGTTTTCGATGCGTCACCCTGTATTTTAAAGTTTTGTTAGCATTATGATAGTCAGCTACATGTCCTTTATGTAATGTATATAATATGCCCTAGTGAGATATAGTAATTCACTTAATGAATTTACCTTAGCTATTCAGGCGGGGGTGGAGTATTATTATTATTTTTTTTTGGTGTTATATTATTTGCTCGTATTTTGATTCTATTATGTATTAATACTCCAATAAACATTATTATTATTACTTAATGTTTTGATACCGATCGTTCCAATGCCTGAACATGCTTTCTTGTAGATATGTCACTTAATCTTGACCAATCAAAACTAGCTACATGCCATTATAGTCCAGGCTAGATAAAAAAAGGTGAAATGAAGTTTAACTGATATCTGAAAGTTTTAAATGACAAATACATAAAAAGATACAACCAGATATGCGTTGTTTTTTTATAAACATTTGGAACAGCCCAAAATTCAGTATTTTGCTTGTATAATCTTCAAATTACATTTTATAAATAATCGATAAACTGGACATTTTAGAGCACAAAAAGACCTTCAATTTTGTTTTTTAAAAATTGAAATCGAAAAACAATTAAGCTAAATACGGGGATTTTAGCAATATTTAATAATTATTTATAATTATTGCAATAACAATTCTAAATGGCTAATTATTTGTGAGACGGAGGGCATCATAGGTGTTAATATGTGTGCCAAATGTCAGCCGGATCGGTTTAATAATTTCTATAAAAAGCTAATTGTTTATCCCGGAGAGGAGTTATTTAAACATCTGTTCTTGGCCAAGACATGGTCCTAGAAAATTTTACAAAAGCGAAATGAATTTTTGAAGGTTTCAACAAAATAATCATTTATTTCAAAATTGTTGTTAAAAATGATGTTAAAAATAGCCATTTTTATAGTTCTAAACATTTACAATAACTCTGATAGTTTTCAATATAATTTATTTTAACAAGTTCATCTGGATCTGGTGGTTAAAAAACTCATCTTTAAAAAACCTACGACCAATAGAAGTCAATATACATTTTTTTGAAATTCATATGTCCCCTATACCAGACATTCCTATCAAAAAAATTTCCTGTAAATATACTACTGTTTGCCAAACGGGTAGGTGTAGTTGTAAAAAACAAGGGTCACATGGACAGTTTTAAAAAAATCATAAAATAGTTAATTTTTACTCGAAAACAAATTTATTGATGGAATCAGGTTCACAAGGAAATAGCATTTGAGACAGTCAAGTGTGGAAAATCACATCAGGTAAGTGGTGGCCGAAATCGTTGATGCAGTGCTGGAGGCGTTCTTGGAAGTTCGCGTAGACTCTCTCCAACATCGCTCTCTCAACTTGGGCGACTTCCACGCGAATTTCGCCCTTCAATTCGTCCAGAGTTCGGGGCTTGTTCGCGTATACTCTAGCCTTGAGGTGTCCCCATAAGAAAAAATCGCATATGGATAAATCTGGGGACCAAGGAGGCCAATGAACATCGCCAAACCTGGAAATAAGGCGACCAGGGAAGAGAGTGCGAATAACGTCCATGGATGCTCGGGCTGTGTGGGCGGTCGCCCCATCCTGCTGGAACCACACACGTCGGATTGGAACATGTCGCCGTCGTAATTCAGGGAGAAAGAAGACCTGTCGAACGCGTTCAACATTTTCAGAAGTTTGAACTGTTCGCGGCGCTCCTCTTGGTCTTCTGTTGATCAGTTCACCACACCTGCGAAGTGATTCAACCCAACGAAGGATGGTGTTTCGAGAGGGAACAGCTCTATTCCGATGAATGTTGAAGTGGCGACGAAACTCACGCTGTACGACGATGACTGAGTCATTATTTCGGACGAAGCAATCATAGGCGAAAACGCGGTGATCCACCGTCCAAGGCTCCATAACGACAACTGGTAAAATAATGCTAGGATCTCACGAGTCAAACGGTACCCTCCCCACCTCTTTCGTAGACGGAGGCGGAGAGTACTACCCATCCCGAAAACGTCCGTCTTCTCTGCCGCACCCTGTATAATATTATTCTAACATAAAGAATGTAAATAAAATGAATATAAATGAGAGAAAAACGTGAATCAATATTTTTTACAATTTATTAGGGTGTATTTTGTTGAGAGTATACCAGTTAATTGAATTATAAGTTGTTTAAGAAATTTTATCGTAAAATATAAATTATTTTATTACATAATTTTGAGGAATACACCGTTTTTCGGGATTTCCCGACTTTCCAGGAAAATGAAAATGTGCCAGATGTTATTATTTCGAGTTACCCCAAATTAAAAAAAGGTTCTGCGTTTCTAAGAACCTCAGATAATGCATAATTTTACAGCGTGCTCTGATTTGAAGACTCAATTTCAAAAAACAAATCGAGTTAGGGGCCCCACCGTTCACCCGGAAATACTTATGAGAGTGCCTTCACTTTAGGTAGCTATTTCTTAAAGACCTTTGAACTAATAGTAAAATTATAAATTGGATCATAAAATTGAGATCCTTGTTTAAAATATGTGGTATTTTCGAGTCCTAATGTTTTTAAAGGATTTATGAATATAAAAAAATTATCTTGCTCCTACTGGTCATAGAAGATTTTTTAAAATATGCATTTTTTATCCACTTATCCAGATTAACCTGTTAAAATAAATTATATTGAAAAATAACGGGGTTTTTGTAAATATTTATAACTATAAAAATGGCTATTTTTTTAACATCATATTTAACAACAATTTTGAAATAAATATAAATATTTTTTTGCATAAACCTTCAAGAATACACTTCACTTTTGTAAAATGTTCTTGGGCAAGAACAGTTGTTTAAATAATTCGTCTCTGGGATAAACAATTATCTTTTTACATAAACTATTAAGCTGATTCGGCTGAGATTTAGAATCTAATTGTATATCGATTTTCATTCTTTAAAAGTAAAGTTGAAGATCTTTTCATGCTCTAAAATCTCCAGTTTACCGATTATTTATAAAATTTAATTTGAAAATTATACAAGCAAAATACTGAATTTTGAGCTTTTCCCATTGTTTATAAAAAACCACGCATATCTGGCTGTATCTGTTTATGTATTTGTCTTTAGAAATACCCCCGTTTCATTTAAAACTTTCAGACATCTGCTAAACTTTTTTACACGAAATACCTATTTTTTTTGTTTGTAGCCTAGGGTGTTATAAAACCTACCATGGTGGACGTAATGCATATAATAATTAATCATTAATTGCGTTTGGTTAGAATTGAAGCGGTCAATAAATCTGTCAGGTCTGTGTGGATAGATACCGGTGAAAGTCACGGAGACAGAAGCGTGAAAAAAAAAAGAAATGGAAAAGGATGTTATAGTAAAGATCAGAAACCCTTACTGAAGTCCTTCCAAAAGATTTATTGAAAACATTTCTGGGTTTATGTTCTCAGAATTTGGTAGTCAAACTTTATGTTGATCCATTTCTCAATCGTAAGACCTTTTTTTAATTTCTTTTTGCTTTTGGTACTTTGATATTTATACCTCTCTCTCATTTCTCGGAAAGCAGTTGATCCAAAATTTTCTACCAAGGTTTAATTAATAATCTAAAGATATGGTTGCCTTGTTTCATTGTAATAGGTATTTTAGGCGATATACATTTCACATTAACCACTTAACCAAAATAATATATTTTTCCGTCCATTCAACAGTCCTAATTACAGTAAAACCAGTTTAACCATGGAAATGTCCAAAAGATTGAGGAAGACAAGAATTAGTACTCGTACATATTTTATTTTGAAAGCTTTCTGTATCTCAATTTTTTTTACGAAAGCCATCATGCCCCCTGACGGAGGTGGGTATCGCATATACTATCTGTTGTCTCCATATAATGTCGGTTAAAAAAAAGCTCTCCACCAATAATTAAAACTGTAACTCTATAAATATGAAAGCTTTATGGCCAAAGACGCCGTAGCGTTATAAGTTATTTTCTTTTCCCTTGAAAAATAGATATAACTAAAACCGTTGACTAACGTAGGTATTCTGGAAGGTAGCTAACGAAATTCTGTATTTCGGCGCAAAAGAAGAGCTCTGCAAGGTCCCAGCACTAACTATGGACAGTAGCAGAACACAAACATGAATTTAAAGATTTACTCTGACTAGGCTAACGTATTCCACCTAAAGATACCCATTGCAAGCATGCATTAGAGAGGAAGGAATTGAAGAACCTATCACACTGTAACTCCTTTCAAAGTAGAATTCTGAATTTATTTTTGTGTTTTGCTACTGTCTCATAGGTGGTGCCAGTATCCTTCAGATACTTTTTTGGATGCCGGAATGCACTATATGGTTGACTGTCTTCAGGTAGACTACGTTAATTGATGTTGAAACACGTAACATAACTAACGCACTTTTCGCACTTCCAGTAAAGAGTAAGGCAACTTTGTTACTTTAGGAGGAAAGTTTCCTGCGCGCAGTCAGACACCACAAAAAAGCACCAAACAAACTTTATTTAAGTCTATGAATACTCACTGTTGGCACCATTTGCACATTTTTTTGGCTCACACGCGCTCTTATTCACTCATCATTGTCTATCAATCTAGTAATCGTTGATCGCGATCGTGTATTGTCCTCAGCGCCTCTTGAGATACAGATAAGATCGTCTCGGGTCACATGCACACTAGATAATCATGTACGATTTAAAAAATAACCGCGGACTAGCGCGCGATCAATGGCACGTTATGGAGACTTGGTTGTCATAACCGCAGATAAATCGGTCTATCAATCTAGCGATTAATCTCAACGCTGGCTGAGATGGAGACAGGATCCTAGTAGATCACATGCACACTAGATATAAAAAAACAGTTGCGGATCAGCGTTCCGTAGCTCGCGATCAATGCGCGTTGTAAAGCCTCGATTCTCGCGATCAATGACAGATGGTTCTATCAAACAAGCGTTCGCGTATAAAGATAATATGATTCTCACGGATCATATCCACACTAGATTAAGATGTACGATATAAAAAACATATGCGGATCAGCGCTCCGTCACTCGCGATCAACGTACGTTATAGAGCTTCGGTTCTCGCGGTCACCAACAAATGTGTCGGTCGGCTGTCAAACGCAACGAGGGGTCCAGAGTGAATGCAACAGCTGACGCTTTTTGTGGTTGTGGTTTCGCCGCTGCGGAACCGCCGGGATTTCCGGTTTCCATCATCAACGGAACTGTACCACGACTGTTAAACGAAGAGAAAAATGGTGACCGTGGCGCACAATGATTTGACTTTCTTACTGAACTTCTAGAATAAAATTTTACCGTCATGAGAGAGATCTAGATTTACCTCTGAATAGTACCTGCGTCTGATGCAGAGCTTTCGTCCACGAGACGACTCGTCTTAATATCCTGAGGATGTATCGTGTAATCGTTGACGAAACCTCGACGTTTAAAATAAAATCTCCTATAACCCCAAGAATTCTTGAAACATTGGAGTCTATCGAAATCAGATTCATTTCAAGTAAAGTTGAAGGACTGTCATCCCCAGTTTTCTGGTGGAGATGCTCTAAAATCGTTAGAAAAGTTGTGCTCAGATCCAATAAATTATTACAAGTGATGAATTAACAGCTTATATAAGATGGACCGCGTTAGGGTGCGTTTATGTTGTAGCTTGGATAAACGATAAGAGCGGCGATACTAGCGAAGCAGAGAAAATTATTTCGTAGTTTTGTATGCTGGGCGTTTATAGTAGAGCAACGAGTTGAGACACGCTTTTATCACAAGTGGTTGCAACATGGATATAGACTTTAATAAATGAAATATCCATCAGGCCCGCTTTGTGGGGCCAAAAAGACAGACACCATCATAACAGATTTGTTATCGACAAACTGTTAAGCTCTCCAAACTTGTATCTGGGTATTTATAGGATGTGCAGAGAATTTTCGCTTTATATATGTCATTTTTAAAATATATTACTTAACAGCACTCAACGACAAAAGTATTTCTTCTTCAGGAACACTCATTTTAATAAAAAAATGCAGTTAGGTGGGATCTGTGCACAATATTTTAATTTTCAAAAAGCAGGTATCGTCGTTACTGTCGAAGCTCTACTATAAAATACATATCAAGAAATAAATTTTGCATTGCTTTTGTCGCTGCTCTTATCGCCACTCTTATCGTTAATCGAAGCTCCAACATAAACGCACCTTTATGCATAACATGACCAAGCGGCATTTGATAAATTTACAGGTTTTATTGCCATATGATGCGCAGTAGTTCAATTTACTCCAAGAACAAAAATATTTTAAGCTAAGTGCCAAACGTAATATTTGTAAAACTCACTTTCAAGGTCTTGCTTAAAGTGACAAATCTCCAGACAATTGACCGTAAGTCACCTTTGCAGATTGTAGCACAGATGGGAACGCAAAGAAGGTGAGGACATATCTAAGATAGCGGTATGACACAGCGACAACTTCCTTCAAGTGTTTAAAAGAAACTATACTGTACGCTAGAATGTTTTAATATTGCAACTTTGTCATGAACTGTCTTGAGGATCTTTGAAGTAAAATCTTTTAAAATTTATACTCTTTATCGCAACAAAACGATTCTTTAAGTGGCCATCTCTAGTGACCAGTTGCTATCTTAAAAGTTTCAACTGTTATTTTTACGTTCAAATACCGGGTGCGCCAGAGAAACTTACTTATTTGAAAAAATTCCCGCGCGGTGAGCTGGGCGGGTAGAGGGGCGAGAGGCGGCGCATCTGGAGGGGGAAGTTCCCAAGTTTATTTCTCGCTCCAGTCAGTTGCCATCATGCTCTGGTCTAGAGAACAGCGGGCCTTCGCAGTCGAGAGCTTATTTTCTAACGGTCGCTCAGTTGTTGCTACGCAACGTGCCTTCCGCGCTCGCTTTGAAATTCCTCCTCACAGACTCGTTCCTGGCCGTAATTCGATTCTGTCGTGGGTTGACTCATTTCGGGAGTGTGGAAGTGTCGCTAAACCCAGAAATGGACTTCAACGGACCATCAGAACTCCGGAAAATGTCGAAAGAGTGAGGCAGTCAGTTGTGCGTTCTCCCCGGCGTTCGGCTCGCAAACACGCAGCTGCTATGGGAATTTCTGACACTACTGTTCGACGAATTCTCCATGAAGACCTCCATTTTCATCCCTATAAATTGGCTGTTGTTCAAGAATTAACTGAAAGCGATTTTGTTGCCCGTCAAAATGCATGTGAAATGCTGGTTGACAACCTGCCTGAAGACGCGGTCGTTTTTTTCAGTGACGAGGCTCACTTCCACATTTCCGGCTGCGTCAACAAGCAAAACATGCGTTATTGGTCTGGTGTGAATCCACGTGAGCTTCACCAGAAGCCACTTAACTGTGAGCGAGTTACAGTCTGGTGTGCGATGTCGGTAATGGGAATAATTGGTCCTTATTTTTTTGAAGAAAACGGACGCGCAGTTACCGTGAATGGAGCTCGTTACAGGAACATGATCGAGGAATTTTTTCTTCCGAGACTCGAAGAAATGAACGTTAGGAACGTGTGGTTTCAGCAAGATGGAGCCACAGCACACACCGCACGAGACTCGATGAATTTGTTGCGACAACATTTCCCCGACCGCCTCATCTCTCTCAGAGGCGATCTCCAATGGCCGGCACGATCTCCAGATTTGACTCCCTGCGATTTCTTTTTATGGGGTTATTTGAAATCTCTGGTTTATGTCGATCGACCACGGACCATAGCACACCTCAAGAACAACATTCGCGACGCCATTGCCAACATACCGATTGATATGCTGCAAAGAGTGGATACGAATTTTAAAAATCGACTTCATCAGTGTATGCGCAATGGAGGTCGCCATTTATCCGATGTCATTTTCAAGACTACATGAAAAAAAAATTGGGATATTGTATTCTCGAATAAAAAAAAAAAATAAAACAATAATTGAAGTAATTTTGTTTTTATTGACCTTTCAAATAAGTAAGTTTCTCTGGCGCACCCTGTATTATGTGTCAATTTTATCATTTCAAATTTCACCTTGCTAACTTGACTTGTTCAAAAATAAGTATGCGGACCTTTCTAAAAAGCACTGAATTTTGGTGCTTAAAGATAAGCCGCTTTGCATTCTTGCTAAAACTGATTTTAAAGCTGACTCTAAAGAGATTAATATTAAGGAACGGAAAAGCTCGGTAGACCATTGAACACTCTTATTCAAGGATTACTTTGTTAACCCATCGAAGGACTGTAGCCCAATGAAAAATCTCTATCAGAAAAGAAGTTAGAAGGTCCTAACCGAGGTAAATGGAGAAGTGGATTGCAAGACAATACTCCCAGAAATAGAGAACCATCACTAGATCCGTCAGGCAAGGGAGCTCATGATGGCTGATGATTCCTCGTATGAGCGCTGCAGGATAGAGGAGGAGTCCTCGGCTCATGTTCTGTGTCGCTGTGCTAAAGGCCCGTTTAAGTGACCTATGCGCGGGCTCTCATGTTGGCCGGTATGCCTCTAATTTCATAATTCATTCATTCATTTCACCCAAAGTTGCCAATAAGTTTTATAGAGATATAGTTACAGATTGAGGAAGATATTTATGAGTTCAAGGGTGAATTATTTCAACTTGAGCATGAATAATACAAACTTTTCAATCCAGGTTCTTGATTCTTTTCTAAAATGTGTAGCCATTTTTCGTTTCGTTTCATTTAGTTTTTAAATGAGTACATAATTGAGTTTGAGAATATAAAATTTGGCATTCAAGCTGCTATTTGGTTTCGGAAATATTTTAACTTTAGTGCATTTTTAATTTTTTTATCAAAATGATGCTAGTTACTAAAATACAGAAAATAACCTTTCAACATAATTGGCCCATTGCTTTCTGAAGAAGTCCTGAAAAACGCGATCCAAATGTACTTGAAGAAAGTATATGACCAACGGAATTAATGGAAACGTTGAAATATTTTAATCGTAAAATTTCGAAACAAACTTTTCATTTCGGTATTTCTGACATCGGTCTATAATTTTGCTCGGATGTTGATACAGGTTCCTGCAATACCAAAGACAAGAAATCTTTTTAAAATCGATCCAGTGGTGACAGGGTTACGAACAAACAAAAAATGCCAATACTACTAGCTACTGAAGGCTTGTAGTATTTTGTGTTCGATGTATCATTCTGATGATGTATTTATTAAGACTTGAATAATTAAGTAAAGCATCTTTCTAAGAAACACTCCAGCTGTATCTCTGTGTGTGCGACAAGGTATAATTACTGTTTTTCGCTTACTGTTTTCCTGGTACCATAATAACAAACATATCCATCCATTGCAGATTACGTTCGCAGTTGATCAGCTAAATGAGTGTTTAATGGTACTGAAATTGCTGGTCTGATATTGAAAACACGATATGCGAAAGCAAAACATTTATTAGCGTACGGACAACTTTATAATTTTCGATAATTTTAAAACCCATGTCACGTGGTACGAGATTTTCACGAGCTTGCATGTAATGCATGTATTAATTATTAGCATATTTGTAAATGGATAAACCTGTAGTCAAAAGTGTGCATTGAATATGCATTGAAAATGGGTACCTAGAGTGCAGTTTAAATAATTCACCTCCAGAGTGGATGCCTTCTACAATTTCGTTACTTGGGGTGTTTTATTATGATTCTTTTTTTACCTCCTGGTTCCAGCATACTAGACCCATAAAATCTGTCAAGCTACATCATCTACAAAGTGAGTCATTGTTAACGTAACGATTTATTTTTTTATTAAAAGCAGAACTTCCGTGTATGTATGTCAATTAGTATGGCTAATTTTCAGGATTCAATACTACAGAGCGGGAGGGAGGTGTTAGCGATTGTGCACATAAAATCCTGCCAGAGGCTCTCGACGCAGTTTGAGAAAGCGGGACAATTTTGAAAGAAGGGCGTCCCTCCCTGAAAGCGGAAAAACTTTGCGTCTCCAGTTTTTTGTCGGGGACACCAGGATGGAGAGCCAAAAAAAAAACGGAACGATACCGCTCAAAGCAAGGACGTATGACCACGTTAACCATCGTCAACCTTCATAAGTTGGAGGCTATGATATATTTTAACCACTCTTATAATATAGACCCCATTTTATTAGTAGTTAATTCGAGGACCAGTTCTGGGCTCAGAGCTCTTTGACTTGACCCTATGAAAGACTTTCTGCTATGTCATTAATACATAATATTCGGTCTTTACTCTATTTGTATAAAAAGCAAGGGCCAGGGCCACCAACTAAACATTATGCTTTCGTACATCCGACCAAAAGACAGCCAACTATAAGCAGCTGTTTCGTGCTTTTTGGCAACTAATCAGCATGGTCTAGGCTTGGTCTCAGGTAGAACAACGAACGAAAACTGAGCAACAATCCTCTATCCGTAATATAAGGTCTATCGAAATAAGACAGCACAAACTGAAGTCAATCACCAGAATCGACCTGTTGGAACTGTATCCTAGTTCGCATTTGACAGCCTGGTCACCTCTGTGGCCGCTAAATGCTGTCGATTCTGGCGGTGTAGTAGATGCGGTCTACTCTCCGTTGAACAAACTAGTAGTATAGCGTTCGTCCGTTCGACTACGGATGGTCAACCATGGACAGCTGTTTCCAATCATCCAAAGCCTTCTTTCACTCCCGAAACGAATCCCGACGTTATCCTACACGAATCTATTGCTTTGATTTACCCATAAGGCTGTTCAAGCAGACAGTTATTCGCCTGCTAGACTGACTATCATGAAAACGAGATACAAAACACATGGACGTCAAAGCTAAGATTCCACGACCTGGCATAGCGGGCCATATCTCAGATCGGTCTCAATTTTTTTTCTTCCAGAGAGTACCTATGAGGCCATGAAGCTTTGGGATTCTAGGTCGAACGGGTCGATCTGAAGAAGCGCTTAAATTTGGCAAGTTGAGGAAAAATGGCAATTTTAGCGTTTTCGTAATTTTTACATTTTCTCGCTACTCCCTGCAATGTATTATGAGTAGACCCCATAACATAGACTACTCTGAATCATGATTGTCAAAGGATTCAAAAATGTCCTCAAAATTGCAATCTGATACCGTGAAATCTCGGCCAAAACTGATTTTTTAAAATTTTGTTCTGTTTTATTGGGCTGACAATTCGAACGCATGCTGAAACAAAAAAAAAACATAATTTTTTTTCGTAGAGGAGAAGGACGAGCTGTATCGCTCTATACAAGTTCAGTTTTGCTCTCCGACCCTTGAATCGGTCGAATAGGCATTTAGTTCGAATTTTCACCATATTAGAGGATGTATATAGATTTTATTGAGGTTTGGGCTAATCATAGAGTAATCAATACATCAGCACATCGCAAAAAACCAACAGTTCAGTATTACAGTGTGTCCAAGATGAGGATTTTGCGATCTCATATGCTGTTGGAGCTATAATGAAGAAAAAGTTACGTAACATAAATTAATCCATCCTTCCACATGCACTCTTCTGAAATTCTGAATTTTTCCGGACGTTCAAGCCTTGAGCACGTCTCCAGACCAGAGTTGCCACAACGCTGAGGCCAAATTACTGGCTTGTACTATACCGTATTGTAACGGTTTCACCGTCCGATCGTATTTATTAAATCACTTCTCGATTATCATTTCATTAATCCCATCTCTAGCTTTTTTGCTTGGAAAATTTTCCGCTTGGAGCGCTTGATGCGGAGTTCCTGATCTGCGATCTTCCTCGCGCTTCTTTTTCACCTGAGCCGCCGATCGAACAACGGCTAGAAATTTCTTCTCAGTAGCACAAGGTTATATAGCACCATGTGCTAGATTTCTAGAATGTGTGTCCGTATAGGACAAAAATGATTGGGGCCACCCCCTTTCTCTTTCCCTTTCACTTTGCCTAGCCTTGGCCAATATTTTCACCCATGCATGTGCCTTGGCAGCGCCATCGCCTTTAACTTCGCCTACAACTGGTTACGAAGCCACTATATGTGAGGTCACCCCTCACAACTGGGACCTCCCCTTCAAGCCCCTGGCCATCCTGGCTTCAGTCGAGTAAAAATGGACCAGCGAAAGATAAGTCGATAGCGTTATAGCAGCGCCAAAGATGTAAAACTTGTTTTGTTATTTTTGTAAAATTGTAATGTAATGAAAATGCCTTTTTTTTTTGTTAAATAAAATCTGTTAAATTTTTGTGTTCTGTTTGTTCTTCTATCCTCTAGCCATGCCATGGTCGACACACAGCTACACGCCTGTAGATGTCTTCATGCCACCGACTGAGCTACCGGAAGCTAATTGTAACCCCCTTTCTGTGATTGTGCAGAAAAGTTGGAATCTTCATTGCATTCCATCTTTTCTGGACTTTTTGCGGAAAGGAAGCGTTACATAAATTGGCACCCGCAACGTGAGGCTTCGATAGGTGTTTGGCTTTGTCGACAAGTGGTTTGCTAGTGGAAGATTGGCAGACAGAACATAGTTTTCAAAATTCTTTACAATCTTTGGCAGCATTTCTATTTTTAATTGCTTTTGATACTCAAATTTCTAATTCTTTAATCATCTTTACTTTTTGCTTAATGTTTAAAATTTTATCAAAAGATTAAAATTTTTCCACCTGTTTATTTCATAGGCATACTATTAACTTTTAAATTGTCTTGTTTAGTAGTCAGCGAGATCATTGCCAGAATTTTTTTTTATCACATACTACTATAGTTTTTATTTACTGCTGGGGACAGTTATAACTTTTTTCTCATTGTAGTTTTGAGATTGATGATATTTTGATAATTTTTTGTTGAATATTGATAGTCTGGGGACTTTAGGTTTCCCAGCATTTTGTCGAATATCATCAAACTTTTGATTGAGGTTGTGACTATTGTTGTTGATAGTTTATATATTCTTACATGCTTTTCATTTTTGATCACTAACCTCTTAGTTTTTGAAAGTATTTCTTCATGTGCAGTTTTTTGATTTCTTGAGACTTTTCATGTATGCATATATAGCCTAATTGTTGGATCTCTGGTGTACTGATATAGCTCTCATGATGTTTGGTACGTAGGAAATTTACTTTCAAAATTATTTTTGCCTTCCCCAAATGTTTTTACTTTTTGAATTTTTGACTGTACTTGAACTTTTGATCATTTGTTTTCATTCTGATGGCAATAATCTACTGACTTTATCTGGAGTAAATCATTTTGCGATTTATCCATTTGTCTGAATTGTATGAAATTGATATTCATAATTTTTCGTATATTTTGGCGGTTTACTTTTTTCAAGTATTGACACTTGGACCGTTCATACTTACCATTTTTTTCAAGAAACAAATAATGTTTTTCTTGACTATATTTTTGCTACTTTTCAATGAGGGGGTGACTCCTAAATCATTTTTACCTATACAAAGACACACATACTCATTTATGATAATTAAATGTCAACTTGTTGTTTAAATATATAGTATACGTTCCTCAGTAACTATTGTAGTAATTTTGTCTCTTGTTTGGAGCATAAGTTTTCATAATTTTAATGTTTTATAGTTTTATCTGGCATATTCTTTGGGGGAAATTAGAACATTAGTGTCTGATTTTCCATTGGATTAACAGGACTTGAACGTCTCTGTACCTTTTTAATCGATGTCAGATATAAAATAATTTCTTTTAAGATTCGGCTGCTCATGCTTTTGTATTGAAACTTTTTGTTTGTATTGTTAGTTTTTTATAGTGTTTTGAATCCTTGTCATTTATTGATGTATTCACGTTTTTAACTTTAATTTTTTTTTAAATATAATAATTACAAAAAAAATCCGCTCAATCGAAGGGGGCGAGTTTTTCGATCTGTACATTGGAGCGAGTAGGTTTTCCTATATTTATTTCCTAGTACAGATGCGAACGGAGAAGAATTTCCTTTGATAATGATTAAACTTATTTGCTGTAAGAGGCAGCTGAATCTTTACTTTGGACATTAGTCATCGTTGTTCTTTCAACCTTTTGAACCATTACGTCAGTCCACCTTGTACAAAATTTACAAGTAATCATTATTTTTCTGATTCCAATTTAATGTGTATACTTTATCTTTTGAATATTTCATTTTTCTGAGTGTACTCAAAATTTAAATTGCATTCCCGATCTAAATCATGTGACAAATACTGTGTATAATATTTTATAATGTTTTTATGCGAATATTTTCTGAATTTCCTTTACATACTTACGTACTTCTATTTTTGAAGTCTATTACTTTTGAAGTTTTTGATAGTATCCTCTTTTTGAATTCATTATAACTTTCTTCGAGAGCACAGACTTACATTGATTTTTGGTTCAAACTTTTGATGTTTGTTTACATATTTTTGAGTGGTTTTGAACTTTGACAGTATTTTGTAGTCTGGATAGTTACATAGATTCGTTGCGATGTATGCCTTGAGGGTCTTGTACTATCCACAGTTTCTTTAATTGAAAGTGTTTTCTTCATATGCATTTTATTTTCTTCTTGAGACTTGTCATATATGCTTTCCGCCTAGTTGCAAATCTGTGCGTATTGATAAACTCTTGAAATCTCTGGCGTATAAGTAAAACTCACTTTTGATATAGTAATTTATGTCTCAGTTCAATTCAATCAGTTCAATTTGATTTGAAGTAATTGTCAATTCCTTCTTGAGATTTTTCATATATGCTTTCAGCCTTTGTGCACATTTGTGCGTATTGCTAAGTCTTGAGCTTGGTTGCGACATTGCTTTCATGTTTCGCTATAGATTTTGAAATATCTGGTGATTTTGCTTTTGCATTATTGCATTTGTTTTGATAGTCTGCTCTCATTTTTTTTTCCGACTTCTTATTTCTTTCAATTTTTGTCTTGACTTGAAGTAATCGCCAATTCTTATAGATTCAGTATAGTAATTCTCTTTTCATACTTTACACTGGTAAATTATTATAGTTTTTCTAATCTTGTAATATTTCATATTTGAACTTAACTTTCATTTTACAATGTTATGGTTATTCTCAGTGTAGACTTTGAAGTGCGCTGATGATATCAGTGATCTACATGAGAATATTCCATAGACTATAGACATTCTTGTCTAGGGCTTTGGAATGCACCTATGGTGACCCTAGAAAGTTGTCTTTCTCTCATATTTTTTGCTTTAAATCAAAATTCGAATTCTTACCTATCATATTTATTTCTATTTCTTGTTCACTAGATTGTTTTTTTTTATATAACTCCAATTTTGCACCTACATATATCGTAGACTTTTGCATACAATTTTTGCTTGCGGCATTACTCTCATGTATCATGATTTATTAAAATATCTTGTGATTTTCGTTTCGCTATTTTGCATTTTACATATGCTTAATATTTTGCTTACTTTTGTATTTTTTTGAGAATTCTTTATAAAATCATGCTCATATAGCTTTGATATTTCCTTTCACTTTATGATTTTAATACTATTAGATTTACAGTTGCACTTGTGTTGCACTTAGTTTTTTTTGAAATATATTTTGCTCTTTTCTATATTGAACTTCAGAATTTTTTTTGGTCTGGTTCTTATGTTGTCACATGACCCGATAATCTTAATTGAACTTACTCTTGAATTTTAGTTCATTGATTGAACTTAAGCTATATTTTGACTTTGAAAATCTTACTTCAATATTTCATGAATGTCTCTTATATACTTCAATTCTCTGAAAACATTTCGAATTATTTTGTAGTCTTACAGACTGCTGGCGCCCGACAATTTTTTTTTGGAATCAGAACTGCACTTACTGACATTTTTTTTGATTAAAATACCTTCATGATCAAGTTTTCATTGGTTTAGTACTTGTAAATTGTTTTGTTATATGACTTGAATTCCTAATGGAATTTGTTAATTTCTTTTGATTTGCATATTTTGAAAATAGTAATGCACAGTTTTTTTATATTGGATATTGCTTTAAAATATCACTGTAGATGATATTCTTTTTGGGTTTGGAGTATTGCGAGATAATCTGGCAATTGTTTTGAGAAAGATTATTACTTTTTTTAGTACCTCTTATGGTTTAGGTACTTACTTAGTTTTGAAGTTTTTAGTAGTCAGTCGTGCATTTTGGATGCCATTGTGATTCGTGCTTGGACTACTGCTGAAACTTTTGGTTTATTATTTTTCTCGTCTTAGGTATGACGATGTTTTATGTTTTGGGTTTTTCATCATATGATGATATTTTTTTTTAAGTGCAACTTCACTGTACTTTTCAGCGAGTTGGTGCTATAACCATCCCTCTTGTTTGGTAGACTTGAGGCTATCCCTTTTCCTTCCAATTCTCTTCTAACATTTTTGTTTCTACCTTACTTTTACTACTTGTTATCTGGTCGAATGGTTGTACATTTGTCCTTCCGTGATAACTTTCAATTTCCTAGTAAAAAAAAAAATTCTTAAATGCTTCTTCGATTTTTTTTTTGGTTAAGTTGGGGCGAGTGTAACGGTTTCACCGTCCGATCGTATTTATTAAATCACTTCTCGATTATCATTTCATTAATCCCATCTCTAGCTTTTTTGCTTGGAAAATTTTCCGCTTGGAGCGCTTGATGCGGAGTTCCTGATCTGCGATCTTCCTCGCGCTTCTTTTTCACCTGAGCCGCCGATCGAACAACGGCTAGAAATTTCTTCTCAGTAGCACAAGGTTATATAGCACCATGTGCTAGATTTCTAGAATGTGTGTCCGTATAGGACAAAAATGATTGGGGCCACCCCCTTTCTCTTTCCCTTTCACTTTGCCTAGCCTTGGCCAATATTTTCACCCATGCATGTGCCTTGGCAGCGCCATCGCCTTTAACTTCGCCTACAACTGGTTACGAAGCCACTATATGTGAGGTCACCCCTCACAACTGGGACCTCCCCTTCAAGCCCCTGGCCATCCTGGCTTCAGTCGAGTAAAAATGGACCAGCGAAAGATAAGTCGATAGCGTTATAGCAGCGCCAAAGATGTAAAACTTGTTTTGTTATTTTTGTAAAATTGTAATGTAATGAAAATGCCTTTTTTTTTGTTAAATAAAATCTGTTAAATTTTTGTGTTCTGTTTGTTCTTCTATCCTCTAGCCATGCCATGGTCGACACACAGCTACACGCCTGTAGATGTCTTCATGCCACCGACTGAGCTACCGGAAGCTAATTGTAACCCCCTTTCTGTGATTGTGCAGAAAAGTTGGAATCTTCATTGCATTCCATCTTTTCTGGACTTTTTGCGGAAAGGAAGCGTTACAGTATTACTGGCAAACCGCGAAAGCCTAGAATATGGCTACTGGGGAGTATCCTAACTACCATAACCGTGTTACACGTTACAGCGCATCCCATCATAACATGGACCACACTGATACCTTTTAAATATGAATATACGGAATAGCAAATGTCTTCTTCTTCTTCCTACTTTATTAATAGACTCATGCCTGTTTTACTTCGGTTTTTAGCCTCAATTGATGTTGTCTGACCATCTTTTCCTCGGTCGTCCCATTGATCTTCTTCCATTTGGCGATTTGTCTCTTGCTATTCGTACTGTTCTATTTTCTGTCATTCTTTCTATGTGTTGATTCTATTCTATTTGTCTTATTTTGGTCCACAGGTTTATTTCCTCTATACCACATCTCGTTCGTATTTTCTCACTTCTTACTCTGTCTCTCAGAGTTTGGTTTGTTATTTTTCGTAAGACTTTCATTTCTGATGTTTCCAATAATCTTTGTGTTTTCGCCGTATCTGCTCTTGTTTCCGCTGTGCACGTCTTTATCGGTCTTATGGTTGATTTATATATCCTAGTTTTCGTTTCCGTTGTGAGCTATTTGTTTCTCCAGATTGTATTGTAGAGACATCCTGCTGTTCTGTTCGCCATGTTCACTTGTTTTGGTACTTCTTCTTCCACTTTTCCATAGCTTGACAGTTTGATTCCCAAGTATTCCGTTTCCATCACTTGTTCTATTATTTTATTATTTACGACCAGTTTACATCGTCTCGGTTCCGCTGTTATCACTATCGATTTAGTTTTCTCTGTTATAATCACCATGTGGTATATAAACATGATAGCGAATAGTAAAATGCGCAAAGGAGACTGTTATGGATGCGAAAATTAAGAGAAAATTAAAACTATTGCAAATTCGAAAATTGGCAAACATGCAATTCTGGCAGTATTACTGGCAAGTGCCTTTATTCCTGACAAATGCCAGTAATTGCTAGTAAAACGGCAACGCTGCTCCAGACTAAACCGTTCAATTTAGGAACCAAAAATTTTACAAGCCTTCATAGTACCCCGGGGTCGGCAAAAAATGGTCAAAGATGGTCTGATTGCCAGACTTTGACTGCCCACTTCTACTACTACTGCTCATGCCTGCATACGTAAGTATACTAAGTGACATATACATCCGAACACCCAGTTTAAATGGTTTTATTTTAATAAAAATTGGTGAATGTATTTATCTTACCGTAAATAACAAGTGAAAAAATTTTCAGCCTTATCAGTTGGACATTTCGGTTTTTATACAGCTTTTTTTTAATTCACTAACGCTCTAAAAATGAACATTTCAGCCGCAGTAAAGAATCAACGTTGGCGGATTTTGGTTCTTGACATCCTTTACGATCGGTTACGATGCCTAGAGTACGGAGACCTGGACGATTTCGTCAACTTAGTGAGTTTGATAGGGGCCGTATAGTGGGACTTCGGGAAGCTGGACTTTCTTTTCGGGCAATTGCAGTTAGAGTGCAAAGAAGTGTAGACACTGTGGTTAGGTGTTGTCAGGCATGGCTTCGAGAAGGCCGTACGCAAAGAGCAAGGGGCACTGGACGCCGCCGTTGAACAACAGACCGTGAAGATCGCCGCCTAAGATTATTGGCCTTAAGGGACCGTTTCTCCACTACCAGGTCCATTGCAAATGAATGGTTTGCAGAACACGGAAGACCTATTGGCATGCGAAGTGTTTAACGACGAATGAGAAGTTTTGGCTTGTTTTCATACCGGCCACACTGGGTCCTCCCTTTAACTCGAGAACACCGACGTAATCGCCTTGAGTGGTGCAGACAACGGTCACTCTGGGATCAGGAATGGAACAGTATTGCGTTTAGTGACGAGTCTCGATTTTGTTTAGGCATGCACGATGGTTGTGTCAGGGTTAGAAGGCGACGTGGTGAAAGGAGGAATCCACAGTTTTTTGTTGAAAGACATGTTCATCACACTGTTGGAGTTATGGTTTGGGGTGCTATAGCTTATGGTTCCAGGTCACCTTTAATCTTCATCAGACGTAACATGAACGCACAGCGTTATGCGTAGCACATCAGGGTGCATCCACACATTATTAAAGGTCAAAGGGCTTTAAAGCAGTGCAATCATTTTGAAATTTTTATCATTCACTTATTATGGTTCATTAAGTACTTATGCAAAATTTATTAAAATAAAACCATTTAAACTGGGTGTTCGGATTTATATGTCACTTAGTATATTTCCCAGAAAAAAATAGCGCTAAGTAGGTGGATTCTGCGCTCCCCACGCAACGCCGTTATCAGTTCCCTTCTTACCCTGACCTAGTGGTAATGCATCTGGAAACCTCGCGTCTTCCCGATACTTGACGTGGCAGCGCGGTCAGCGCATAGGAAACACTGTGGCTGTGGCGGGGCAGAAATACGTGATACCATACAAGAACAGCAGAACACTCACCAAGGCCAGCGGCATGACGCCGGGAGCAGCGATCCATCTGCCGAGAAATTTTAAGAGAAATCTATGAGTTGTAAAATATGTCTAATTGATGCATAGAGCTACCAAGGTTGTAAGCGTATGAATGTACTAACATCAAAAAATTGAGATAAACCCTCTCCACCCCGCTACAATTCTCTGAAATGTCAAAAAATGTAGTTTTTTAACCTTTTTGTTGTTCTAGGCCTTTATCAGAAACTACCAAATCTTTTGCATCCTTGACCTTGTAGAAACGTGTAAGAATTTTTTCGAAATCCGAGCGACTCAAATGAGTGACATGGATTTTGTGACGTACACGTCATATAATTTCCAAAAAACATAATACCCCTTTTTCCAAAAAAATTACGATTACAATATTTCCCCACCAGTATGGATATGACCTGCTAAGCTACTTCGTGCAGTCTTAGCTTTGACCAATAGACCCCTAGGTGGTATACAGTGGCCATACCCTTCAAGAAGAAGTCAAAGTTTTGTACCGTTCTTGAAAAGTACGAATAGTATCAACCTACTTTGATGTCATTTTCAACGTTAGGCGTTTTAAATTATGAAGAAATATTTCCTAACGTTATCAAAAATTTTCCATAAATGTAATTGGCACTATGCTATATTGCGTAAATACTGTATTTCACCAAATGTCAGATAACGATAAGAATATGTGTGTTCAAAACGAAATAGTTTAAAATGTTGCTCGAACCTTAACGACTACACTTTGAATACAAATGAGTCAAGCGCGAAAAAGACGAAGGTCGATTCTGGTTGCTTTTTATAAATATCTCTACCTTGACTACGAATGCTATAAATCACTATAATATATGATAATCTCCTAGGATCATAAAACAAATAATTGGCGATATAGCCACTGACTATAACGTATTTTATAAATAATATGTTAATCGATGATATAATTGAAACCGCGCGGTCTGCCAAGACTTCGTACGGTTCAAAGTTATTACTTAATTATGTTTTTATGATTAGGTGAACATCCAAATTTACTTTTGTATTCGATAAAGAAGTGGAGAGAATAGTAAGGAATGAATCAAGTTGAATGAATCTAGTATCATCAAACTCCCAAGAAAGGTCTCTTAAAAAGTGGCGTCAAGTAGGTTGCCAATGTAGTTAAAAGATATTAGGAACCATGATCAAATAAGGACAGTTTTGGGATTTAGAACCTTCTGATATTGTTTCCTCAACTTTCATAAAATCATATCAGGAGCAGGTAATAATAATGTAGCTTTGTACTATTTGGCATGTCACTGATCGGTAACCAGTGCAACATGAATTTAAATCCAATAATTACATTGTAGTGTGTGTCAGTCACTTACAAAAGCAGCTATCACTTTTTTCGATTCCAAATAGTACGTGTGGTGCCTTTCTGAAATCTGTATTCAATGAGTAATCTTTTTATTCAATATAATGCAGTTATAGCCCAGTACATTTTTGTTTCACCACATATGGTCAAAGTTAAGGAAAAAGTATCAGAAGGTTATAAATCCCAAAATAGTACTTATTTGATCATGATTGCTTAATATCTTTTAACTACATTGCATTTGTATATGATGAAGAAACTATCTAGAAGTATTTTATTGAAAAAATGAACAAAGTATAACCTTATTTGTACATGCAGCTAAAGACCACAGATGAAAAGGTTAAGTTTTTTTTAATTTAAGAAAAAATTCACTTTCTCAAAAACGGTGACACTTTTATTCAGATAAGTTTTTGTTATTTGGGAGCTCAGTCCAAAGCCTACCTTCTCGTTTGTCGTGGTACTTATTTTTTAAGTAGGCGTTGCAAACAATAGCTTGATTTGACGTAAATTCATGTCACCGACTATTGTTATTATTGTGTGTTATTAATATTTTGTGCCACAAAAATACTAAAAATACTGCAGAAATGTATCTTGCTAAATTTTTCGAAAGAAGACAGCCAAGTAAGTCCATTTTATTAGAGTTGTCTCGAAATTTTAATGAATAGGTTCATTCAAAAAGCCTGTTACGTACTCGAAAAAAGGAATGCTTAGAGGAAACTCAGAGTAGTGTTTTACAAGCAGTTGCTGAGAACTATGAAATATGAATTAGGCAAAATGAGAAAAATGTAGGAGTTGCCAAATCAACAGCCCAATTTATTTTGCGTAAAAATATACAGGGTGGCCTATCCATGTGTCGACGGATTATTACTCATAAACAAATAAATTTTGGGAAAACTATTTATGGGACGCATGACATTTGAGGGCATATTCCTAAAATATTGGCGATTATACAGGATGTCCCAATTTCGACCTACATGTCAAAGTTGTGATTTTTCAAAAGGAATGCCTCACATTTTATTGCATATTGGGATAAACCAATTCCAAAACCAAGAAGAAAACTGAACTGATTTTGGTAATTAGCTACTGAGATATAAGGTGTTTTGTCTAGAAAAACCCCCCACTTCGGCAACGCCTCATTCCGCCATTTTGAAATTTGGAGTATTGAATTTTTATCAAAAAAACTTACACACCTCAGCCTTTATCCTATTTGTTACTTTTTCGAATTTTCATTTTTGCTCATACAGGGTAGTCAAATACGCAAATTGTAGATTTTCTCAAAGATATCAAATCCATCACCTTGTATATTTGTGCAAGTTTGGATTCAATTTTTCATAAGATTTCGGATCTCGTAGGCGGAGCCAGAATGTGTGCATGTTGCATGCACACGTGTTCCCTCGCCAGAGTCCGTGTGGCGTTCCCCCTTTCCCCTGTATCCCCTTATAGCCCCACGGTACCCAATGGATGTTTAGGCCTTAGGCCTTCGTGGTAGTTGGAGTATAAAAAAAATAAATATCAATGAATGTCTATAGTACAACAAAAATATAATTCAAGTCAAGTAGAACAATAGAAAGTCAAGTCGAGTCGAGCCGTAAGGTTTCAAGTAATTTTATTGTCAAGTAGTTCACAAAAATATCAAGCTAATGGACTTCATGAATCCCTATTCTTGATAGCTTTCTACAAGAAAGGAATCTAACAAGATACATTTTTTGTCTTCATTTTAGTTCTAATTCCAAAATGTCGCCGGTACGAATCTACCTTTTGCTTTCAGAAGAAAAGAGAGCAAATACATCTATGACAGGTGTATTTGAAGGAACATTTATATCTCAATGACAGCGATACATGATATCAAAAAATTAACAGGAAATCGGTTATTTGTATTGCAAACCAAGTAGCTAATATAATGATCAATTAATATTAATCAACTGCAAAGAAGGATTTTCAATGGTTTTTTCGCTTTCAATTTCAAGGCTTTCTCCGATAAAACGGGTTCATAGACATAGCTAGTGATTCATGTGCTATGCGCTATTGTGTTCATTCAAAGAAAAAACAGAGATTGCACGTGATGTGCCATCAATAATGAATTTGTGGAATTTATGGTGAATGAATCGAGTCGGAGAATAGCAGGATGTGCGGTTTTATGCAAATATTCAATATCTGACAAATGGGTTATTTTTAGCAACTAATGTCTCAAAAAAGTCAAGTAATGTGACTATGTAGTTACTAGATGCACTACCATTGATAAACGTATTCCAAATGAAGATACTCCGGCACTCAAGAAAGATACTAGCGCCATCTGTGAGATAATAGCAGAAACCCACTTTGAAAGGAATTACAAATAGTTTTTGGTTCTGCTACTATTTCATAGATGTAGCTAGGATCTTCAATCGCCTCTCTAATGCCTATTTTGATTTAAAATACCCAGTCAAAATATACACTAGATATGCCAACAAAGAATTGAAGATCCTAGCGCCATCACAGTATTAGACAACCGAGCACTCTAACTCTTTTCAATGTGAATGCCTGAATTTATTTTTATGTTCTACTACGGCCTCACATATAATAATAATAATAATAATAATAATAATAATAAATCGTCTTTATTTAGAGGGCGAAGTTTAGCATAATGCTACTCTGCCACTTAACCCCAAAAATAAAAAAATAAAAACTGAAAAAACAATACAAAAAACATAAATACATGGGATAAGCTAGAAAATTACAAATGTAGATGTATAAAAAAATTGGTACTATATATAACATATATAAGTGAAGCCTATTCAATATTTCATGATTTAAAAGTATAAAATTGTAACATACAAAACAAAGAAATGCTATATTGGAAATATTTTTGTGTGGGGTGACAGATAAATTTTATCAACTAATTTATATACATCTATTCAAAATAAATTTCATCATGTCTTTTAAATTCATATGATAGCAATTTTGTGGATCGAGGTAGAGCATTGTAAAAAATAATTGCGTTGTAGGTGAAGCATTTACGAAAGAATGATGTCCTGTGGAGGGGCATTGTGAGTGTTTCAGTGAATCGAATGTTCCTAGAATGGGTACTGCTTCTAGATATCAGCTTATTTCTCAAAAACGGCTGAATGGATGACAGTAAAAGCCTGTGGGTGTAAGTAACTAGGTGTAGCTCACTCAGTTCATTTACTCTCAACCGCTTCATGCCATTGAAAAAAGGGCTGATATGATCATATTTTTTCAAATTATTGATCAACCAACAACATGAGTTTTGGATTTTTTGGAGACGTGCTAGAGATATTGAGTCAAGAAATGCAAGATAAACTAAATCGCAATAACTAATTTTGGACATTACCAAAGATTCACACAAAATTTGTTTAGGTGTAAAGTCAAGAAATTGTTTATTAAGATATAATTGACGTAAAATTGAAAAACAAGTTTTACTGATATTATTTACATGTGGTATAAAATTATGACATTCATCTAAAGTTACGCCCAAGTTTTTCACTGACTCACTTACTTCTCTAGTCTCACCATTTAATTTTACTTTAAAATTTCTTTTGGCATCTATCCCTACTGAGCGAGGGCCGTGGCAAATGCTTGTTCCGGAAGTCGTTGTATCCAGTATACAACTTCTTCCCGTCCAAGTGATTGCGCACGCGTTAAGGAATACCTCAGTACCGATTGCCGGGTGGCGGTACAAGTCCGCCAACGGGCCACTTTAGGTCTATTTAACATCACTAATACGTAAAAAGAAGGTGGTAGACAAGGACCAGTCGACCGAGGCAGTACCACCCGCTAGCTTTTCCCAGGGTGTCTTATAAATGTCCGCATGTTTCCACACCTAAGCTATGCAGTCGGTTATCTACCAAAACAAAGAAATTAATGATGATGGATCCCTCGAGCACTAAAAACTCCGGACGTAAACTCACTCCACTCTCGGAATGTCCGCGTGGAGGGTGGGCTCGAGGGAACAACATCGAAGATAAAATTTGTTTTTCGAACATCTGCGGGATCAACAGCAACATTGATGCTGTTCATCACTACTTGCAATCCAATCGTCCCGCCGTGCTTTTCTTGGCGGAGACAAAAATCTCAGAGGCTGCACCGATTAACCATCTCAACTTCCCAAACTACGAGGTGCACTCCAATCTGAGAAAGAACGGGGGAGTTGTGGCTTTTGTCCGCAGCAGTCTTTCCTGCTCCAGGGATCTTTCTTTGGAATCAGACCGGAAGGACATTCTGTGGCTTCGCCTCAACTCCAAAACATCACCCAAATTTATTTGCTGCCTTTATCTCTCTCCCTCGAACCATAACTGGGATGACCTACTCGAATACCTCGCCGTCCAGATCGACCTCCTGAACATCAATCACCCCGCTTCAGAGGTAGTTCTTCTCGGTGATTTCAATGCCCATAATGAGCTTTGGTTGGGCTCAAATAAGACCGATGCAGCAGGTCGTGCAGTCGAAGCGTTCGCTCTTACTCAAGGGCTGACCCAGCTGGTGACGAGCCCTACTTTTTTCCCCCGCGTCTCGTCACACGCCAGTAGCCTGCTGACCACGCATCCTGCCCCTTACAGCACTGCCGTCCTGTCCCCCCCTGGGTAACTCAGATCACGGTGTTGTGGAGGTTAGGTTTCGGTCAGAAGCCGCTGTGGCCGCAGAAACTCGCACAGGCCGCAAAACTTGGCATTACGGACATGCCGACTGGGAGGGGCTCAGAGACTTCTTCTCTAGCTTTCCTTGGAGAGATGTCTGTTTCACTGACGCGGATGCGTCGACTGTCTGTTCTTCAATAACCGAAATTATCCACGTCGGAATGGAGGTATACATCCCTCATACAGTGAAAGTTCCTAAACCAGGGTCCAACGGCTGGTTCAACAAATCGTGTGACACTGCTCGCCAGCAGAAGATCAAGGCCCACAGAACCTACTTACAAAACCCCACTGTAGAGAACAGACAAGCCGACGTCGAGTCCAGAAACAAATATAACGAAGCGGTTCGCAATGCCAAAACCCAGCATGATATAAAAGTTAGGCACAGGGTAATGTCGCAGCGCAATGGCAGTCGGTCTTTCTGGACGCTGGCCAAGCAGATTGAAAAGAACTTCTCACACAGTAGCCTTCCACCACTCACGTGTCAGGATGGAACTATTGTATTCGACTCAAAGGCCAAGGCGGAAGTGCTAGCCAAGATCTTTGCTGCCAACTCCGCCATGGACATCCCCACCAACGCCCAAGTGCCGTCAATTCAAAGGGTTCCCCACACTATGCGGGAGGTAACATTCAGACATAAGACCGTAAGACGAGTGCTCTTGTCGCTCGACATCAACAAAGCTTCTGGTCCGGACTTGATTCCTGCCATTGTACTGAAGAGATGTGCAGCTGAGCTTGCTCCAGTTCTTTCGCGTCTCTTCCAGATATCTTATGAATCCGGCACCTTCCCAGAAAACTGGAAATTTGCTCATGTACAGCCCATCCCAAAAAAAGGATCTAAAACCGACCCTTACAACTACAGGCCTATAGCTCTGCTTTCTGTTATCAGTAAAGTGATGGAGAGGTGCATAAATCGCGAGCTTCTGGACTACCTCGAACGTCACAGCTTGATTAGCGACAGGCAGTACGGTTTCCGGCACCAACGATCCACAGGGGACCTCCTAGCTTACGTCACGCAACTGTGGAGTAAACACATCCAGTCTCATGGTGAGGCTCATGTCGTTGCTTTTGACATCACGAAAGCGTTCGATCAGCTGTGGCACGCTGCCCTCTTGAGCAAACTTCCATCCTACGGCCTCCCAGAAAAGCTTTGCAGATGGGTGGCTGACTTTATCTCTGGCCGCAAGATATCCGTCGTAATTGACGGATTCTCCTCTTCATCCCACAACGTCAACGCGGGTGTTCCCCAGGGATCGGTCTTGGCTCCAACACTGTTTCTCTTACATATCAACGACCTCCTTTCCTGCACGGTCAACCCAATCCACAGCTTCGCTGATGACAGCACTCTGCATGCAGGAATTCAGAGTGACAAGCCGATCTCTGCCGCTGAGCTGGAAAAAAGAAGACTAGCGACGACATCTTCTCTGACAAGAGACCTGGAGGCTATCACTGCTTGGGGACGCAACAATCTTGTACAGTTCAATGCTTCCAAAACACAGTACTGTACTTTGACGAACAAAAAGCGTCCTAGCGCTCATACAGTTTCGATGGACGGTCGAGTTCTACCAAAGAGCCATTCATTTCGGCTGGTTGGAGTCCAGATCACCGAGGACCTGATCTGGCACGAACACATCTCTTCAATAGCTGCAGCTGCTGGGAAAAAGCTAGGCTATTTGTTTAGGGCTAAGAAGTACTTTTCTCCGCATGACCTTCTCACTCTATACAAGGCCCAGATAAGGCCTAGCCTCGAGTATTGCTCACACATTTGGGGTGCTGCCGCCCCGACTACATTGTCCATGCTCGATGCTGTCCAGAGGAGGGCGGTCCGACTGATCGAGGACTCTTCTCTAACAGACAGTCTCGGGACTCTTTCGCACCGGCGGGCCGTCGGCGATCTAGCTCTTTTCTATCGCTACACCAACGGGCTTTGCTCCTCAGAGCTCTCTTCCATGATGCCGCCGCGCGATGTGCCTGCCAGACAGACCCGCCTGACTTCGGCGTCCCATCCTAACCGTGTCAAACTTCGTACATCCAGAACTGGCCGATACGACCGCTCCTTTGTCCCGAGGGTGTCTAGATTGTGGAACAACCTACGGAAGGAAGCTTTTCCCAGTTCTACTAATCTTAGGCAGTTCAAAAATCGTATTAACAAAATTTCTTTGGGATCATCATAGTAGCCGCGGTGTTCCGGCATTTAGGCTTCTGCCTGCGCGGCTGTTTCGATATATAAAAAAAAAAAAAAAAAACTTCTAAATAGTTTTGGTGAAAAAATGATTACTTTCGATTTTAAAGGGTTCAAATGAAGGTTATGATTTTTTGCATACATCCCAGATACCTTTTTGAATGACGAAATTTAACATATGGTTGGCTATCTTCACGTACAATACCTTAATCAATGCAAACACTCAGGATCAGATCGGCTGTGGTCCAGAAATACAGTACAGCCCTTAAGAGTCTAGCTTTTGTGGAAGACTTGCCGCTATGATAAGTTGTAGATGTATTGGCACAGTGATGAAAGGGTATTGAGAAAGCGGATCATCTGGTCAAATTTAGGAACCGAGAGAGGTCTAGTATTGAGCAGACATGACTGTGGGCACTACAAGAAGTTCACAGTACGTGGCTCAGAACGGCATTAAATGCTCTTGAACAAAACTAGAAAGTTGTTCAAAGTTCAAAGGTCTGTATGATGGGATTCTCATAGGCCTCTGCAGATTGAAGGAGATTTGTCTATATTGATTCCTATCTGCTCCAAATTCTGGAAAGCAGATGAAACATCATTACACTGAGAAAACGTAGTCAATTAAACGATTCTTCTAGATGATTTCCGTTGCCCGTAATAAATGTTTTAATTATTCTGAGTAACTCAATTATTCGACTTAATTGAACTGAATTTACTAGAACTAGTTTAATTGAAAATAATATATTATCAAACTAATTTGCTTGAAAATATCGGACTACGTGCATGTTTATGTATACGTAGAAAATGTACATTTAATCAATAAAAACAATTAAACTGTTTATTTCAATCGCGGACTCGGCAGGACTCGGTCCTTCATTCGTGAATGATCGTGAGTCTGCGACAGGCGCAGTTTCAAACTCCTCAGTGTCATTTGTGATTTTCGCGAGGAGATTCATATTCGAATGTTGCCGTTGTTTGTGTAGTTGCTGTGGAGTAGATGAATTATGGTGATCAGGGAAAATATTCGAGCATAAGGCGCTTTGGCCCGTATCGTCAGTCGTCCCTACAATTGTAGGGCGCGTTTATGGCCTCCTTGATTGTCATACTCCTTTCTCTCCTTCAAAAATTTCTAGATTACACTTGTCCCGTGTCAGCGTCAGCGCTCTAGTATTGTGAAGATATGTTTTCTTTTTAATTTGTAGGAAATTTTAGGCTGATAAAACATGATATAACTCAAAAGCAAGCACAATTCGATGCAAATAGATGTTTGTGACATAACCTCAAAATAGAGTTCTGACACGGAGAAGGAGAAAACTATCACAATCAAGGAGGCCATAAAGGCGCACTACAATTGTAGGGGCGACTGACGATACGGGTCTTAGTGACCCATAACTATGAATATTTCTTGCTCCGAGTGAAACACTCTGTATATGGAAATCGCTGCTGACGTGACGGTATGAGAAAACCTTTGGAATTTTATTTATACTGCTATATTGAGGTTAAAGAAAGGCATTTATACCAAACGTAGCCGTGGCCGCAGTGGTAGACTATTCGGTGTCCTGATCAGTCGCCGTGCGCTGCGCTGGTTCGAATCCCGTCCCAAAAGAAAATTTTTCTGTTAGCTATGGATGCTGTGATTGTCCGTAGGTGGTAGTCGGTCTCTGACTGTCGAACGCGAAGGTACTGCCCGGTGGATCTCGTAGGCGGGGCCAGAATGTGTGGCGTCCCTTCTTTCCCCTATAGCCCCACGGTGTTTAGGCCTCAAGCCTTCGTGGTAGTTAGAGTATAAAAAAAATATATGCTTAATCTAGGCTTGATGTGCTTTTCCTTTATATTGTATTATTTGAAAATATATTGTATAATAAATATAAGTATATGTAAATACGTTGCTAATGAGTGCAATATCGTCTTTATATTAGGAACAGAAGTACAATTTCTGAACACGTGATCAAGTGGCCTTATTCCATTTCAGGCATCTCTGTCCTTACCTTCTGAATTTAAAACAAAGGATTATTTCTAGTGAATGGTGATATATTATATCCTGTTGCTTCGAAAACGTCAACTATCAATATCAAGTATTCCAAAATTTTTGATATCTAAGATTTGTCAGAGCACACTTATAATATCATAATTCAGTAATATTCTTTTTTTAACATTTTTTTTTAATTTCAAACTCCAATTCATTAAAACTAGGCAATTACTTTTACCTAAACTAATTGAACAAATTTAATAAATTGTTTTACTTGTAGCAGGTAAGCTCAACTAATAGTTCAATAATTTTGAATAACTTGGTGTAGTACTTAACCTAAGTAAACTGTTTAATTTACCGAAGGCGGCTGGCAAAATTTTGACAGCTTAGTAACTAGTTATGGCCTCGATGCTGTGCATGGATTAAATCGACAGAGACGGAAGACCCTAGCACAGTATTGCTGAAAATTTTCACACCCTGTTTCATAATGGCCCAATCGTTTGACATCGATAAAATGGGCCGTTTCTTGCGACAATTCTATCAATTTTGGTTTTGTTCCAGTTTCCTGGTAACGCCATTTTGGAAGTATAGGAATTCTGATAGGACAGGATATAATAATTCGAATCACTTCATTAACTTTTAGATCCAAGCCAGATTTTTTGAGGAGGTTTCAAGTAAGGCTCCATTTGGTCACTAATCGTTGAAAATTTCGATGAGTTTCACAGCGTCGTTCAATAGATACCTATACTAAGTGACATATAAATCCGAACACCCAGTTTAAATGCTTTTATTTTAATAAAAGTTGGTGAATGTATTTATCTTACTATAAATAACAGGTGTTAAAATTTTCAGCCTTATCAGTTGGACATTCCGGTTTTTATACTGCTTTTTTTTAATTCACTAACGGTCTAAAAATGAATATTTCAGCCGCAGTAAAGAATCAACGTTGGCGGATATTAGTTCTTGACATCCTTTACGATCCGTTACGATGCCTAGAGTACGGAGACCTGTACGATTTCGTCGACTTAGTGAGTTTGATAGGGGCCGTATAGTGGGATTTTCGGGAAGCTGGACTTTCTTTTCGGGCAATTGCAGTTAGAGTGCAAAGAAGTGTAGACACTGTGGTTAGGTGTTGTCAGGCATGGCTTCGAGAAGGCCGTACGCAAAGAGCAAGGGGCACTGGACGCCGCCGTAGAACAACAGACCGTGACGATCGCCGCCTAAGATTATTGGCCTTAAGGGACCGCTTCTCCACTACCAGGTCCATTGCAAATAAATGGTTTGCAGAACACGGAAGACCTATCGGCATGCGAAGTGTTTACCGACGAATGAGAAGTTTTGGCTTGTTTTCATACCGGCCACACTGGGTCCTCCCTTTAATTCGAGAACACCGACGTAATCGCCTTGAGTGGTGCAGACAACGGTAACTCTGGGATCAGGAATGGAACAGTATTGTCTTTAGTGACGAGTCTCGATTTGTTTAGGCATGCACGATGGTCGTGCCAGGGTTAGAAGGCGACGTGGTGAAAGAAGGAATCCACAGTTTTTTGTTGAAAGACATGTTCATCACACTGTTGGAGTTATGGTTTGGGGTGCTATAGCTTATGGTTCCAGGTCACCTTTAATCTTCATCAGAGGTAACATGAACGCGCAGCGTTATATCCACGAAGTTCTAGAACCACATCTTTTACCCTATCTTGACACCCTGGCAGATCCAACTTTCCAACAAGATAATGGCCGACCACATGTTGCAAGAGTCACAATAGACTTCTTTCAACATAATGATGTCACATTGTTACCATGGCCACCAAGATCTCCCGACTTATCCCCAATTGAGCACGTGTGGGATATGATGGGTAGGAGATTGCTCAATTTGCAACGTCCTCCTCAGGCTCTAGAAGCACTTCGAGAGGAGTTGGTGGTTGCCTGGAATGAGATACCACAGGACGACATTAACCACCTGATCAGAAGCATGCCTAGGCGCGTTGGAGAATGCGTAGCACATCAGGGTGCATCCACACATTATTAAAGGTCAAAGGGCTTTAAAGCAGTGCAATCATTTTGAAATTTTTATCATTTACTTATTATGCTTCATTAAGTACTTATACAAAATTTTATTAAAATAAAACCATTTAAACTGGGTGTTCGGATTTATATGTCACTTAGTATATTTTCAGTCGCCTTTTTTAGTCCTCGACGGTGCTTGATTTGACGCTAAAAAAACACCACAAAATGTGTGATATATCAAAATGTATATTAACCTGTAAACATTTGTCAGACCGAATTCAGGCGAAATCTATTTTTATTTAGAGTCTAGAGAAATTATGATTGTACACTCATCGTAGATGTGATTGTTACGACTTCAGATGAAACCAGGCATACGTTAATCAATGACGAACGTATGTTTATTTTTTCCACTTTTTATTTTACTAGTAATTATTGAAACCTCATGCCCACATGCAGGGTGTTCCGTACTTAAATGGACATAGTGGAATGGTAGGTAGTATGAATCGTATCTAAAAATAAACAAGTTCTAAATTCAGTTTTTACGGATATACAGACCCTCTAAACTCGACAAATCTTTAATACCACATGTTTAAGGCGCTATTGAACTGATTTTGTTGAAATTTCACGATAACTACGTTACCTAGGAATAATGTAACACTAGGCGGACAGTAACAGTCCAGGGCCGGTCTCGATTTTTCTCATTCTTCCGCTATTTACCAAAATCGACAACTCAGTTTGAATATTAAAATCTTTGACTATGTACAAACAAGCCAATGAATGATGCTATTTAATTAGCAAAATAGATTGTCTCTACCTCTTTTGGTTTTTTAGTTAAACATTTTTACTTGTAGAAATATCTTATTTTTAGCAGTTTATGTGACACAAAACTCCCAATTCCAAAGGTTAGGTACCAATGTTTTGAGAACTCAAAATTCCAGGGTCAGATTCAGTTTTTGTGTCCTTGTACCATATTTTATAAAGTGCAACGCCCTGTAAGTTATACTATGAATTTATTAAAGTTTCGCAGTAAAAATAGCAAAAAATAATATAAAAAGAAAAATTAATGTTATTTTTTGTGATTTTAAAGAAAAAATTAATTCTGCCAACTGATACCGCATAACATGAGGGAAATTGCATTTATTATGCATTCCCACTAAATATGACCATACAGAAATTAAGTTGGAATTCCGCAAAAACGTAGTATGCAGGTCCAGAGCTATTTAATTGTGCGATGTATGTATGAGTTTTTTTAAATTTCCATTCAAGATTAGAATTGATCTGGAGAGTCAAATTCAGTGCATTTGCATACTAAATGCTGCGTTTCTTTCAACGCAAGACTCAGGTTGTATAACATCAACTGGTAGAATTAAATCACAAAAAAGTACTGAAAAAAAACTGGAGTGCAAGTTTTTCATACGGATTTCACCAAAAAAATTCGAACAAATTTATCTCCAAAAGAACTAGCTGCACAACATTTTCTAAGAGTAGTAGTAGAAATAACTTTCTTTTGTAGCGATCAAATTTTCTCAATTTCTTCGTCACTCTTGTAGTCTCAGGCTCGAACATTTTTGTATCTATTGGTTATTTTTTGTAGACTACTAGATGTGCAAAGTTGTAACTCATATCTTAACATTCTCCTAAGATATATTTTTTCCGTTTTAGAAATGAAATTTTCATCACTGTATCTTGGCAAGCAAGTAATACCCATGCTTATAAGAACTTTTTATGATATTTTTGGACTTTTGGACTCTTTAAGTCCAAGAAATATTTCCTCGATTTTGTGAGGCACTCTGTATTTCTAAAGGTACTGCTCGAATGTTGGCATAAGGTTATTCTACCAAACCATGGAAGATTTTGAAAATCGGTCCAGTGACGATGGAGTACAGGGCGAAAAACGAGATTTCTGAACGTCCTCAAACTTTTTGTCTTTGGCGTTTTTCGATTTCCTGATGATTTTTGGCTATATTCAAGAATATTTTTTTGACAGGACAAATATAAAATCTCAAACTACGTTTCTCGGTATTTTCAACTTTCTAATCGTCTTAGGAAGTGAATTATAGCAATGCATGGGAAGTGCAGACTCAATCTACTTAACTCCATATTATTTAATGTTTTAATAAACGGTAACACGAGTATTTTATCAAAAAAACATACGGAATTTACTATCTTTCAAAGACTTTTAACTGTATGTACTGCCAGACTTTAGTTATAAATAATAGTGCTAATTAACTGGATATTTCAATATAATATGAGACCGGGATTGGTATATTATATATTTTTAGTCCTAACGAGTATGCACTATCACTAGACTATCTTCTAACCAGACGGTTAGCCTTATTTTTTTTTATCCAGTTCTATGTAAAATTAAGACCAACTGTGATCTGAAATATCTGAAGGCCGAACTTAAATAGATATAAAGATACGCATTATTCCTATTTGTTTAATTGCGTTTATATTTTACTTTTCGCAACCTTAGAATTAACTGACTTTTTTTGCTAAAAAGAATCGTTTACAGGTTACAATATAAAAAGTACGTCAGCTTCAACTATTGGGATCTTGAAATGGGGGCAAAGTTGTACAGGGTGCGGCAGAGAGGACGTTTTTGGGATGGGTAGTACTCTCCGCCACCGTCTACGAGAGAGGTGGGGAGGGTGCCGTTTGACTCGTGAGATCCTAGCAATATTTTACCCAGGGGAGTGAAACTCATATTGGCGAATGGGAAACAAAGCAGTGTTGCTGGTGCATAATATGACAACCATGTCGCACCCTCAAAAAATGGCGACTTATTCACAACAGACGTTGTCCCATTGGCCAGATTTAAATTTCCGGCGGGATTCTTTCTGTGCTTTGCAACAATAACCTTACTTTTTCAGCATATCTGGCATGTCATTTTCTTAACATTCCATTTTAATTAAACAAGGTCCCTATTATTTGAGCCACATGCATTTTGTTCGGAGTTGAGAAGTATAACATTGTAAGTACACCAACCTGTAATGCCTATGTTTGTAAATAGTATAAGACAAACTCCACATCCAAACTTTTTTTTTAAGGTGATCCAAGTCATTAGCCAGGCTTCTGGCAGGTCCTGAGGAAGATCAGAGATGCAGCGGTTACTTATTTTAGGAATGTAATATTTGAAGATCGTACCTGTTTGTATCTCTACATTACTCTTTGAACAGTGGAGCACCACGAAAAGTTCAACAGGTGCCGTTGTCAACCCCTGACGTCCTGAGAATTATCTGAAGCTCAGAGATTACTTCTGATCTAACCAAAAGGCTCAGCTCTGAAGGATATTTGCAGAACACAACATTTGTAATTTTTTATATGACTCAATAACTAATGATGATTTGTACTGCTTTTTGTCCAAGTTAGTTTTCATACTTCGTTTTAAATCAGCTATTGTCAGAGCAGTAGGGTTGATATGTAAAGCTTTGGTCTAATAAAAAAAGAAATCTGTGAATTGCAGAAATATATCAACACAATTTAATGTACATATTTCTAATTTTTGATTTATGCAGGTGCCAACAAAGGCTGGGGAATGCAAACATCTGGACCATAATGATGTTAATACTGATTTGTTTGTAGAAAAATGTATGAGATTTATATAACAAATATATATTTAGGTATTTGCAGTATATGTTTTTCTTCTGATCCTTTTCAGATTAGTAAGTAGATATGAGTGATCTTATAACAGCTTGTGTTTTTGATGTTGCTATTTTAACATACAAAAAAAAGCATTTATTCGTCAAGATAGCGCAAAATGTTAATAACACATGCTGTTATAAGATCTCCCATATCCCACCAAATTTCTATATATTTATATGTCAGGGTGGGGCATAACTGTCTCCCTATTTTCAAAGCTTAATAAAACAAATGTTATTTGGAATACTATGGATTTATTTTGAAATCTTAAAAGTGCAACTCAAACAGTTTTATTTTATGTGGTTTTGAAAATAATATCGGCAAGGTGCTTTCCACCATTATCACAGCATTGCCGGGGAACAGTTCTCTCAAAATGCCTAATGATGCTCGGGATGTGTGGGCTGTCGCCCCATCTTGCTGAAACCAGGCATTCTGCACATTGAATTCTGTAAGAGCTGGGACAAAAAAATTCTGAATCATCGCTACGTAGCGTTCCAAGTTGACGGTGACAGCCCGATTACCTTCTTCAAAAAAGTAAGGCCCAACTATCCCAGTTTCTGACACGGCGCACCAAACTGTGACTTTCTCACTATGCAGAGGCTTTTCGTGTATCTCTCTTGGGTTTTCGGCACACCAGAACCGAAAATTTTGTTTGTTCACGCAGCCAGACAAATAAAAATGTGCCTCGTCACTGAAAAAAACCGCCTCCTGAGGTCACTTTGCAATCATGTCTTGACATGCAGCTAGTCGATTGTTCCAATCACGTGGTGATAATTCCTGTACAATAACCATCTTGTATGGATGAAAATGTAGGTCTTGATGAAGAATTCTTCGTAAAGAGCGATTAGAGAGGCGAAGGGCGTCTGCATGTCTGCGTGCAGAGCGGTTGGGCGAGTGTTCCACTGAGCGTCTGACTCTCTCTGTTTTCGGGCGTCCGAGCTGTTCGTGGACGTCCACCTCCTCTCCTGATAACAGTTCCAGTTGCTCTGAAATTTTTCACCCACAAAACAATTGATTTTCGGTCTGGCACTGGTCGGTTACGAGGAATTTCAAATTGCATACGGAACGCTCGTTGTGCAGCGATAACGGGTCCATTTTCGTGGATGTACGCTTCCACGGCGAAAGCGCGCTGTGCGTCGGTCCACATGCTGTTTCAAACTGAAACCTGTTCTAACCTGAAACTGTTCAACTTGCCGCTTGTACTGACGCTATCCCCACTTCCATTCGGTGCCGCCCGGTTGGGCCTTACTTTTTTGAAGAAGGTAATCGGGCTGTCACCGTCCACTCGGAATGCTACGTAGCGATGATTCAGAATTTTTTTGTTCCATCTCTTGCAGAATTCAATGTGCAGAATGTCTGGTTTCAGCAGGATGGGGCGACAGCCCACACATCCCGAGCATCATTAGGCATTTTGAGAGCACTGTTCCCCGGACGCTTGATCTCCCTTAGAGGAGATATTCCTTGGCCTGCGCGCTCCCCCGACCTTCAGAAAGCGCTTCCGGCAATGCTGTGATAATGGTGGAAAGCACCTTGCCGATATTATTTTCAAAACCACATAAAATAAAACTGTTTGAGTTGCACTTTTAAGATTTCAAAATAAATCCATAGTATTCCAAATAACATTTGTTTTATTAAGCTTTGAAAATAGGGAGACAGTTATGCCCCACCCTGTATATAAGTATAGCAATCTCAGATTTATATGTAGAGCTGGTAACGTTGCGGGATATTAATGCACAATCTGGCAACAATGTCGCACCCCTCACAAAATGGCTGCTGACAACCATACAAGTCACGGTGTTGCCATTGAATAGCATGGAATTAAACCTTCTTCAGTGTATATGTTTTGTGATTTTACCAGTTGTCGTTATGGAGCCTTGGACGGTGGAGCACCGCGTTTTCGCCTATAATTGTTTCGTCCGAAATAATGAGTCAGTCATCGTCGTACAGCGTGAGTTTCGTCCTGTTCCTTCTCGAAACACCATCCTTCGTTGGGTTGAATCACTTCGCAGGCGTGGTGAACTGATCAACAGAATGCTATTCCCTTGTGAACCTGATTCCATCAATAAATTTGTTTTCGAGTAAAAATTAACTATTTTAATTTTATGATTTTTTTAAAACCGTCCATCCTCGCTGCCGCACTCAGTACATCACTAGGTAAAGAAAATGACACTTGGAAAGATTCACAATCCAGGGTAGGGGAAAAGCGGAACGCTTGACCCATTTTTTTACATAAAAGCACATAGATATATACAATGTGTGCCAGATTCGCTTCTCTATACAAGGATCTCCAGCTCCTGTTATAAAGTTAAGTAAAGGTTTAGAGGGAAATTTTGTGCTTTCGAAAAACCGAAAATGACGGAATTTGTTTTTTGCTAGTACATCCAAAACGATTAATTTGACAGCTGTTAAAATGTGACATCCATACATTTTTTTAAGAGAAATAAGATAGTATGTATAACATGTCTCAATCGTCTTTTGTTTTCCAGTAACCCGCCTTCACTTTAATTTTTCTTATGGTCGACATATTGGATTTTTAGATTTTTGAAAACAGTGTAAAATTTCCCGTCTAGTGATGTCTCACAAGTGCATAAACGATTGGAGTATCACACGTCATGTTATGTATTAGTTTTTTCTAAGGAGGCCATGATTTATTTGTCAGAAAATAGCATTCATGAGTAAGGCATAAAGAACACATAAACGCCCTCAGTTTTCAATAGATTATTAACGTTAATATCGACTTCTCAACAAGTCAAATGTTTTTGGACAAATTCCTAACTATGAGTGTGTTAAAAAAACAACAAGCCAGAAAAATCGTAAATGTATTTTATACTTGAACAAACAAATATTTTACAAAATTGTAACGTAATGTCAATTCTAATTATGTAAGTGGGTATTAATTTCCAAAATAACTTCCATTTGCATCCAGATACTTTTGACAATTGGTGACTGTTTTTCGAACTACCTTAGCCAGTGTATTTCTGTTAATGTTTCTAACTGTGCTCAACATTCTTTGTCTCAGGATTTCTATGGTCACAGGAGGATCACATTCATAGACCTCATTCTTTGTGTGACCCCAGAGGTAAAAATCCAAGGATGAAAGGTCAGGGGATCTGGGAGGCCAAGATAATAATAATAATAACAATAATTTATTAGTCCTGTATGATCACAGATGTGATATAGGATAAGTCAGTCAGAGCACTACAAAAGCTAATAACATATCATGTTAGTGTGGACGCACACATATTCGTACCACATATGGCATATTCCAAATATGGATACAGATAAATCAAATTAGCTTATTGATAAAATTTATAAATATGAAACATATATGTATATATAAAAAAGCGAAATAAAGGACAAACCATTAAGTGACATTCAAACAACAATGATCAAAATCAAACAAGACATTCACACATAAAAAATTCCACAATAGAGTAAAAAGCTTTCTCCAGTAAAAACTGTTTGACTGTTCTTTTAAAAGTGTTCAGTGGTTGTGATTTCAAATTGTTGGGGAGTCTGTTGAAAAGCTTAATAGCCATGTATCTAGGGCTCTCCTCCGTTCTCGCCAATCTATGCGACGGCACCTCCAATACTTGACTGTTCCTTGTAAAGTAAGCACCAGCGCTTACAGAATTGAACTTGCTCAATTGTGTTTTAGCAAGGATAAGTATATTGAGTAAATATATATAATGTTCTAAATGAATCCTTGCAGCTAGTGAGCCTTCCAATTTTAGCTATTACTCGAACAGACTTTTTTTGCAACACAAAAAGTCTTTGCAGCTGGGACGATGTTCCCCATGCTTCTATTCCATAAATTAGGACTGAATGGAAAATCAGTTTCCCTATGTCCTTGAACTATAATAAAAAAACAAAATTCGATATTTGCCGTCTTGCGCCGATATTTCCAAAACCAGTTGACCGATAGTAAATCTGAAGCTATCGAATGGACTAAACTTTCTCTAAAACTTTCCCCGTTTAACCTTTGCTGGAGGTATAACAGAAGCGGAGATCCCTGTTTGGAGAAACGAATCTGGGACACACTGTACATGCCTAAGGACTTGTCTGGGTATCTAGCACAGTTTAAGCGTAATTGACAGTTTTAGAGTTTTAGGAATAAGTATTCAAAGATAGTTATAATCAATACTTAGGCAGATATCATCAACAAAAAATACAAGTTTAGAAACTTTACAACCATTTTCCTAATACACTTCCCTTTGTCAACATCGTCCAGCTCATTCCTTACTGACTACATCAATTTTGCTTTTACTTCTGTTGGTTATTCTGAAAAGTAAAATGAAGAAAATTTGGTATACTTATTACAAACAAAAAACGTGTGCACCCCGTAAAATAAAGGTTCAATTGATGACATACTTTGAAATCCTAATTTTCGATCTAATTTGAATTGTTTCCGAGCTTTATTTCAGTAATAGATGTATCAATTTTGGTACCGATAAAGTATACTGGTTCCGCCATTTTAGAAATACAGATTGACTGGCCCCCAAGATCGCCAGACTTATCACCTTAGGATTTCTTTATGTGGGGTCATTTAAAAAGCAAAATCTATGCTACTCAGCCAACATCATTAGAAGACCTGCGACAAAGAATTGTGAATGAGGGCCTTCAAATTACTCCTCAAATATTGCAAAATGTGCGGCAACGTTTTGAGCAAAATCTTTATTATTGCATGGAGAGTCATGGTGACCATTTTCAACATTTACTTGCCTAACGGGTCAGTTCATTCTTCATTTTTAAATTAGTTAGTGTTTAGGCGCAGGAGACATTACAGGACCGCATCAAGATATTATGGGTAGTCATCAAAAATTTCATACAAGATAATTATTATCTTTTACAGTAAATTTCAGTTAGAGATTCACAAATGAGTTAACTACACTTTTTAGTTATTAGTAAGTAAGCTGCGCGCACTCATTCAGAAGAGGAACTTGAATCTTCTGAATCGTTTAAATGAATTATTAGAGGTTCAATTTGGGTATCGATGACATTGTCCAAATCCCACATTTTGACCTCAACCTTTTCCCGAACGTGGCGGATACAGTTTTTCCATTCCTCTGCCGTAACTCTATTGACTGCGATGTGAAAGAGATTTTTAACATCAGAAAATTTATAAGTATTATTATTCGACGCCACGTATTGCTTTATGTTGGCCCAAATCAGCTCAATAGGGTTCAGCTCACAATGGTAGGGTGGCAGTCTCAAGACAGTTTTATTTTGTTTTTTGGCCATTTCGTCGATCATTTTAAAATCGTATTTGTATTTATGTCTATTGACTATACTTATCAATTCACCCTTGATCATTGTTTCATCAAAATCGATCTGTTTTGAGGCCAGCCATTGTTGTATGTATGCTTTTTTAGTTGCCATTGTGGGAATTTTTTCTATTTTTCTAGAATGGTACGGGGCATTATCCAGTACAATAACAGCGTTATTCTCCAGCTTTAGTAACATTTTGGAGAACCAATTTTCAAAGGAATTGCCGTCCATCTCCTCATGACAGTCCCCTGTCTTTTTTGATTCAAAGGCCCACAGTGCTTCGGGAACAAAGCCGTCTTCACTACCTACGTGACAAATGATCAGCCGTTTGCCTTTTCCTGGAAATAAATTATTCCTTACACTATGGATTGATTAAATTTGAAGGAATGAGGCAATTGAGTTCATTTAGCTGAATTTAAGAGTCACGGAATGCTGATCAAAAACTGAAAAACGTAGAAAATTGAAGTTTGCAACTTCTCAAAACCCATTCAAAGCAAATTGATAATAAATTTCAAAATAACGCTTAAAAGAGGGTCGAAGTTTTTTTCCTAATGACTACACTGCGAATGCACCATTTTTGGAGAATATCACACATTATCTGCTATCACAGCATATTATTTGCCCGAATTTATCAAAATTAAATTGCCGGATAGATGAAGGAGCTTACCTGCAGGATTTTTCAATCCAGCCCAAAAGACCGTCTAGAAAAGCCTGCCTTGATGATGTTACTGATTTGTCGACCCAAACTTTCGCTTGAGTATGTCCAGCATTCACCCACCACCCGTCCAAATAGTAAATTTTTCTTTTTATATCGCGAAACTTCCGAATCTTCCTAAGGTATTCCCTTCTCCACACAACAATTTCTTCTTTCTCTATTAACATACTGTTTCTTCCCCGTTTCAAGAATCGAAAATTAAGTTCCTTCAAAAGTTTTCGGAATGTGGTTCTTTTAAATGATGGAAGATCCTCATCAGCATTAACTAATCTTAATATCTTATCTACTGTAGGTATCTCATTTCGGAAGAAAAAATTATGCACTTTCCTCCTGATGGCAGTTCTGTCAAAGTCATCTACTCCGTCCGTTATCCTTTTTCTTGCAGGATACGGTTTTGGCTCAGAAAGTGAGTGAGTGCTCCTATATTCCTTAATGATCCTATAAACACTGGACCGACATACTCCAGAAATATGTGCTACCTTACATATAACTTCGTCCACGACCAAATCGGGTTTTTCTTGAATTTGGTTTTTGTATATATTTAATATTATTTGTTTTTCATTTGCACTTAAATGTAGCTTCTTAGCCCTTTTTTTGGGTGGGGTTACGCTGATGTCAAGCACTTCGTCGGCTGTATCTGTGTCAGACATCGTATCTTAGGCAATATATAAACAAAACGTTCCACTCGCGAAAAACGAGTATACGCTACTGAATGCGTAATGCGTATGCAATGCAATCCTGTGCGTGAATTAACTGTTAGATGCCTGTCGTGTCATCTACAATCACGTTTACAAGTCCAAACCTGTGCAGATTCGTAGAGCGCCGACGACTGCTAGTGACCTTGAATTTGTCTGTAGATCGATGTTACTCCAGTCAATTTAGGTTCAAAGTGGATGTTTTCTAAACCAATTTGTTGTTCCTACATCAAAAATATATCGATGATGTTTTGTACTGGGAGCTCATGAAAGATCAAGGTAACTTATTTTAACAGTCATCCTTTTTCTAGTCTCAAGATGACACGAAAAAGGGTCTGTGGATTCACTAGAAATACACTCCCGAGGATGTTTAGACCTAAAGTGACTGGAGTATATCCGTGGATGCTTTCGAGGGATCTGTTCACGTGCTGATCACTGTTTACGTTTAATGTCTTTCTTCAGCGCCCAGAGTATAGGCTGAGGAGGAAATTTTATTGACATGGACACTAAATCGCAGATCTGAATCAAACCACAATCCCAAATTTTTGCTCCCACCCACTACAGGTAATGGTATGTTATTAAATGAACGCTCAGAAATCATACATTTTTGATCAGAGCCAAACAGCATTGCCTTTGATTTGTTGGCATTAAGGCTTAGATTATGTGCAACTGATATATTGTATAACATATTAATTTCGTCGTTAATCAAAGAGTAGGAGTTCAAAATGTGATCAATCAGAAAAGTGAAGTACATACAATTGTGTATCATCCGCATAGTGATGTATTTCACAAGTTTTTACGTAGCTGAAATATATAAAAAAAATATTAAAGGACCTAGTATGGACCCTTTGGTATACCCATTGTAAGCATTCTTTTGTCAGAAGATGAAGAGGTTACCGATACGTATTGGTACCTACTAGTTAAGTAGTCTCTTATTAAATTTGCCGCATTATCTGCAAATACAAAGTACTTCAGCTTCGTGCACAATATATTATGATCTAGGGTATCAAAGGCTTTACTGAAATCCAAGAGAATTAAGCACATAACAGTACCTTTGTCAAATGATTTGTAAAGGTCATCTACTATACATGCCAGTGCAGTTGTTGGGCTCGATCTTTAATATCTTCTACTACAGATGCCTTGGAAATTGGGATGATTTTTGAAATCTTCCACGCTTCTGGAAAAACAGAGTTTAATATAATTAAACATATATTCTTGGAAATTCATGTCCTGCTGCATCAGATTTAATACTTCTTATGTTTTTTGAAATTGATGCAGCATCTACTGAAGTGAAAGAAAACAAGTTGTTACTGCGAGGTTCTTGGTATGTATACTAAGTGACATATAAATCCGAACACCCAGTTTAAATGGTTTTATTTTAATAAAATTTTGTATAAGTACTTAATGAAGCATAATAAGCAAATGATAAAAATTTCAAAATGATTGCACTGCTTTAAAGCCCTTTGACCTTTAATAATGTGTGGATGCACCCTGATGTGCTACGCATTCTCCAACGCGCCTAGGCATGCTTCTGATCAGGTGGTCAATGTCCTCCTGTGGTATCTCATTCCAGGCAACCACCAACTCCTCTCGAAGTGCTTCTAGAGTCTGAGGAGAACGTTGCAAATTGAGCAATCTCCTACCCATCATATCCCACACGTGCTTAATTGGGGATAAGTCGGGAGATCTTGGTGGCCATGGTAACAATGTGACATCATTATGTTGAAAGAAGTCTATTGTGACTCTTGCAACATGTGGTCGGGCATTATCTTGTTAGAAAGTTGGATCTGCCAGGGTGTCAAGATCGGGTAAAAGATGGGGTTCTAGAACTTCGTGGATATAACGCTGCGCGTTCATGTTACCTCTGATGAAGATTAAAGGTGACCTGGAACCATAAGCTATAGCACCCCAAACCATAACTCCAACAGTGTGATGAACATGTCTTTCAACAAAAAACTGTGGATTCCTCCTTTCACCACGTCGCCTTCTAACCCTGGCACGACCACCGTGCATGCCTAAACAAAATCGAGACTCGTCACTAAAGACAATACTGTTCCATTCCTGATCCCAGAGTGACCGTTGTCTGCACCACTCAAGGCGATTACGTCGGTGTTCTCGAGTTAAAGGGAGGACCCAGGTATGAAAACAAGCCAAAACTTCTCATTCGTCGGTAAACACTTCGCATGCCAATAGGTCTTCCGTGTTCTGCAAACCAATCATTTGCAATGGACCTGGTAGTGGAGAAACGGTCCCTTAAGGCCAATAATCTTAGGCGGCGATCTTCACGGTCTGTTGTTCTACGGCGGCGTCCAGTACCCCTTGCTCTTTGCGTACGGCCTTCTCGAAGCCATGCCTGACAACACCTAACCACAGTGTCTACACTTCTTTGCACTCTAACTGCAATTGCCCGAAAAGAAAGTCCAGCTTCCCGAAGTCCCACTATACGGCCCCTATCAAACTCACTAAGTTGACGAAATCGTACAGGTCTCCGTACTCTAGGCTTCGTAACCGATCGTAAAGGATGTCAAGAACCAAAATCCGCCAACGTTGATTCTTTACTGTGGCTGAAATATTCATTTTTAGAGCGTTAGTGAATTAAAAAAAAGCAGTATAAAAACCGGAATGTCCAACTGATAAGGCTGAAAATTTTTTCACTTGTTATTTACAGTAAGATAAATACATTCACCAACTTTTATTACAATAAAACCATTTAAAGTGGGTGTTCGGATTTATATGTCACTTAGTATATTTAACAAATCGAGTTGAGACTGAGTTCTATAAACTTTGGGTAGATTTGAAACGTAAGCTTTGATTGTATCTGGATTAGAAAGGTGTTGAGGAATGGAATTTGTACTGTTTTATATTTCTTTCTTTCATAGAAAATTCAATATAAGCTTTCTGCTCACGCTGTATAATTGTATAATTTCTGAGTTCCTTATAATAGTCCCAGTGAGAAGGTTGACGACTTTTTTTGAACTTACAAGAAGCTTTGTCGCGCAATTTCATTAGAAGCTTTATATTATCGGTGATCCAAGGAGTAAAGTTTCTGGTGACTCTAAATTCATATACAGGGCAACACATATCGAAAAGACGTATTAATTCTCTAGTTAAGAATTCAACCACTAAATTGACGTTGTTGAAGATACAAACTGTATCAAAATTAATAAAATGCAGAATATCACTAAAAAAATCATAATTGAAAAGCTTCCAGGAGCGGGCCTTAACTACTCTTGGCGGATCTGAAATCAAGTTTTTCTCAAAGATGTGGCACGAAACTAAAAAATGATCAAATGTGTCATGCAAGCTTAGAGCTTCGTAGAAACTAATATTAACGTTTCACTAACTATAATAAGATCTAACAATGTCTGTGAGGTAGGAGTTATTCTAGTAGGGACATCGACTATTTGTTTCAAGTTATATAAATCAAACAATGTATTCAATTTCTGAACATCTGTGCCTTGGGTGCGAAAATCGATATTAAGTCTCCAGTAATACAAATTTCTTCACAGCTAGGAATCATTTGGGAAAGGGACTCATCCATAGCATTGAGAAATTCAGTGATATTGTTTTTTGGGCATTCTTGTTGCGATAATCGTCTCTGAAGGTTGTAATAAATTATGACGCGAAAATGTTCTCGGTTGAGATCCATTTTTCTAATGACTTGGTGACACTTAAAAATTCACTGTAGTGAGAACACTGCGTATTGTTGTGAAACTTTGAATTTAAGTATACTAAAGAGTGAGGTTACTATGTTTCTATATGCAAAACTTCAAAGATATCCCTCGTACCAATGAAATCAAAGAAGGATACTACACATTTCTAAGATATACGGATAAAACAACTAGTGATGATTGAACATGATCAAGAAATCCAGATAGATCAGTAGCATCACAATACTTAAATTATCATACTTTCAAATGAAAGTCGCCGTATTTCACTCAACCAGACTTGGATTGACTCTGCAGTCTAGTTATTCTCGGGGGCTGGCCTTTAGAATTCGGTTTAGCAGGTTCCTGTTTCGCCTTCTTAGCCGGTGGTTTGCTGTCGGGTGAGATGCTGGGGCGTGTGACAGAGTTCTCTGGTAATATGTTGACTAACTCATGGTGGTCAAATACGTCGCCAATCGGATCTATAATGGGTGTAGTTGGAGCGCTGGTGTTATTGTCTGACTGCGTAATGAACGGATCTCCTTCTAAGTGATCAACAGTGTATGCATCGCCATTGATGATCAGTTTGTCGCCGATTATTTTTGTCGAGTATTGTTTCCCCTTCACTGCTTTCCGGTGTTTTTGAAGGATTCTATTTGATTCACGATCTTTTGGGCATAGATCGTGTACAACAAATACAGAACTGTTTTTAAGTTTCTGCACGTTCTGGAAAACCTGATGCTTTTTGAGGTATGACACGAACTCAATTTTTATAGGACAGCTCCTACCTGACTTAATACTATACATATTTTTAAGGTATCCAGTGGATATATATTTATTTTTAATAGTGCGTTTAATTTCTGAATTGCTGAACTTTAGAAGTTAGTCGTGCTTGTATCAACTTCTAAGCCAAACACAAGTATGTTGTTTTTTCGTATCGCCCTTTCCAGCTGTAAATTTTCTTTCTCCAAATCCTTACACACTGTCTCTAAATGATCTTTTTTTGTGTCTTGTTGTTTTATAAGTTTCAGCAAATTCGCGTATTCTCTTCTATTTTCTTGGATATCTTGTCTAATCACATTCTTAATGGCATCACTTTCCTTTTTTATTATTGCTACCAATTCTGATAGCAGTTCGCTGTTACTCGAGTTGCCACCACTGGTGATTCCGACAAAAAAAAAATAATAGTTCACAGGTCCTCGGCAAGCCACACTTCTCTAAGAGAACATTCAAAGCGTTCCAGACATCCTCGTAATTCGGTTTCTGATACGAAGCTTTCTTGGTATCCAGATAGAAGATCTTTCGGTTGGTACCCTCTTCAGTTATCTGGAGTACTTCTCCGACTTCCGGGTGAGATTGCCGCAGCTCGTGCACACTTCCAAACTTCCTAAGAAAGAACTTTGCTATACCTCTCGACATTCGCAAGTCTTGAGCCACACAGTACGCCAGGGCATACTCTGGTGAAGTGGTAAACAGCTCTTGGCATGGAGAGCAATAAATTGGTCAAATGTCATGCCCGGTTCTGGTTGGATTTGCCGCACCGCCCCATCCTCGATGTTTCCATGATAAGGGCCAAGTCGGTTGAAATGTACAATTCAGGATTTACCGCGTGGTGCCTTCTGAATCCTGTAGAGAATATCGTTGATGGCCTCCAGAACTTTATATGGCCCGTCCCAGGATGATTGAAGTTTAGGCGATAGTCCTTTTCGCCTCTTTCGGTCGTAAAGCCAAACCGTATCACCGTTGTCATACCTCTGGTCTTTGGCATTAACGGCATAAGCTTCCTTCATCCGGTCGCTGGCACCTTGAATTGAAACACGAACCTGGCTATGGATGGCGTCTATTCTTCTGTGCAGCTCACTTACGTAGTCTTCTCTGGCAATATCAGTTCCTGGTGGACAGCCACACTTTAGATCGCATGGGAGACGAAGTTCTCTTCCCATAACTATTCGAGACACGGTTTCTCCTGCGCTTTCATGAATCGACGATCGGAAAGCCAATAAGAAGAGGTGAAGAAAACTATCCCAGTCTCTTTGATGGCTAGATACTACCTTAGCCAAATGCCGGTTAATGGTCCTATTTGTGCGCTCTACCATTCCATCTGACTGCTGGTGTAAGGAGTAGTCCTGGTCTTCTTAATCCCAAGGATTTGACGGATATTTTGGAACAGATTTGACTCGAAATTGCGCCCCTGGTCCGAATGCAACTCCAAAGGTACACCAAATCGACAGATCCATTCCTTTACTAAAGCATCGGCTACCGTAGAGGCTTCTTGATTTGGCAGAGTGTATGCCTCAACCCACTTGCTGAAGTAATCCATTACCACAATGATGTATTTATTCCCTGCTTCACTTTCTGGAAAGGGTCCCGCCACATCAATAGCAATCCTTTTAAACTGGCTGCCCATGTTGTATTGGCGCATCGAAGCTTTTGGTTTCCTTTACGGTCCATGACTTGCCGCACACACAACGCACTTTCTGCACCAGTATTTTACGTCCTCCTTGCTATTGACCCACTAAAACCTTTCCCTCACTTTTACCAGGGTTTTTGTAACTTCGAGATGACCTCCTGACACACCGGAATGGATTTCTTCTAGCAACTTGGGGATCCGACATCTGGGGAGGACGATTTGCCTTCTTCCCTTTGCCGTCCTGTCCTACCATTTTACGCAGTAAGGGTCCGTCGTCCATAACTAGAAAATTCCATTGTGCCCAATATGATTTTATGGTAGGGGAATACTTGGCAACTTCCGCCCAGGCTGGTTTCCGTTGTTCTTTCATCCAGTTCAGAATTATTCGGAGATAGGGGTCGCCCCCTTGGTCTTTATAATGAGGTCTTCATTTTGCCAAGTATCACTAACGATAGTTGTTCTTAATACTTGGGCATCTTTCTCCTCTGCCCGCTGGCAATGCTTACCATCCTCTAAGCAGCGTCTCCTAATGTGCCCTATTTTTCCACATTTCCAACATTCCAACTTGCTGTTTTGGTGGCGACGTTCGCCATCAAGTTCCTCAACAATGCGCTTGACGGACTCTTCGAACTCGTTTTCTCCTGGTACCATTTGGCGGACTCAGACCTGGCTTTCATTTGTGTTTTTAGCGGCTTCGAATTCTAATGCCCGAGTTAGCGCATCTACTAGCTTAGGTGGATGTGCTAGTATTAAGGCTTGCCTCATTCCACCATCACGAAGTCCATCCAGGAATGCTTGAACTGCCAATCGCTCCATTATCCTTTCCTGAACATCGGGATATGTTAATCGTACCAACCGCGTAATATCCGCTTCGAACTTCTGCAACGACTCGCGTGACTTCTGGAACCGATTCTTTAGTTGAGTATGGTAGACATGTTCTAAATGTGACTGGCCATATCGCATCTCCAAATGTCCTACTAGTTGCTCGTAGACCTCTTGCTCTTCGGGTGATATTCTTTGAAGAATAGCTGCAGCATCTCAGGGCCAACGTGGGTGCAGTTGCCTTTTCGGTCGATGACCAATCATTTGCATTCGCGGCTGCCGGTAGACATTCCAAGTCGTTGTACCATCAAATTGCAGCGGTTTAATTCGTAGATGACCAGCTGACCCAACAGAAGCTCCAACCTCACTTCACTTGATTTTCCCAACGGAAGTCCACGCTGTCGTTCGTCGATGGTCTTGACATCTAAAGCGGCAAAATTGCAGCGCACTTCTTGAATTCTGTCCTCTAAAGTTTATAAAATCCGTTTTTCCAACTCGCAAGATTTACGTGAATATGGAAGTCAGATGATAGTATTATCGTTTTGGTGATCTCACCTAATGATAATAATAATAATAATAATAATGCCTTTATTATCTGCAGTGAGGCGAAGTTTAGCCAGACGGCTTCTCCTCCACTTAACCCCAAAGCAGAGAAAAAAGAAAGAAAAATACATACACATGTTACAAAAAAAGTAATTAAGAACAACATAGTTTCATTAAATGAACGACAGATACACAAAACAATCAGGAAAAGACAATCATATACATATATAAACACAGAGAACTAACTTGTCTCCAGCAACTGATTTTTCATTAATTTCTTAAAAGAAGAGACTGGCTTGGATCGATGCGAATGGTTAAGAGCATTGTAATGTTTAACAGCATTATAGGTATAACTCCTTTCAAAGATAAAAGTGTTGTGGAGCGGCATATTAAAATTAATATTAAATCTAAGAGTCCTTGGTACGAAGTTACCACGAGGTATCAATTTGCTAAAAAGATAGACCGGTCTGTTTGTTAGCAGAACTTTATGAGTTAAGACGTTCAATAAATATAAAAATAGTTTATCAATTTTCAGCCAGTTGAGTTCTCTGATTTTATCCGAAACGTGACTGAACCTACGGAGACCAAATATAAACCTACAGCAGCTGTTTTGAATTTTCTGAAGCTTACATTTGTTATTATAATCTAAACATGGATAATAGAGGACAAGAGAATAAGATATAATTGACAATACAAGAGTTTCGCAAAGCTTTTTACGGGTTTTAAAATTTAAAATATGTCGACTTGAATGTAGAAGTTTCAAGCGCATATACGTTACTCTCGACAAATATGAAACGTGATGATCAAACCTCATGTTTTTGTCGAGAGTTATTCCGAGGTTTTTAGTATAGTCAACAAGAGGGATGAGTGTTTGATCCAACACAATATTAATTCTCTCCTTCACAACTGGATAGGAATTTTTCGAACAAAACAACATAGCAGTAGTCTTCTTAGGATTTATTTTAAGACAGTGTTTCTTGCAATAATCGTTCACGTTAGTCATGTCCAAATTTATTTTGAAAGAAATCTCGTCAACCTCTGACGGATCAAAGGCAAACACCAACTGAGTATCATCCGCGTAAGTATGCATGGCTGAATGGACTATACAATCTTGCAAATCGGCAGTGTATATCAGATATAATAAGGGACCAAGCACAGAATCCTGAGGAACTCCTGAAGGAACCGGCTTCGTAGTGGACATGCCCTGTTCAGTTTTCACAGTTTGTTGCCGATTAAGCAAGTATGACTCGAAGAACTTTACAACTATATCTGACATACCAGCGTAAGACAATTTACTCAATAGTATCTGGTGATTGACCATGTCAAAGGCTTTCGAGAAATCTAGCAGTATCAATACGGTGTTGATGTGATTATCCAAATTATAGATGATAGAGTCAGTGAGATTTAATAACGACGAGGTCGTGCTGTGACCAGACCTGAAACCCAACTGACATTGAGGAAATAAGTTATTCTGTTCAAAAAACTCCACCAGTTGAGAGTAGACAGCTTTCTCTAGTATTTTTGATAGAAAGCATAACAGGCTGATTGCTCTAAGATCAGAATGTTGCTCTGGACAATTGTTTTTGGCTAGTGGAATAATTATATCATTTTTCCAGCTGGCTGGATAATAACCACTTTCAAGGCAGATATTAATAACATGCGTTATGTAATCGATAAGCCGGAAGCAGCTACGGGAACCACATGACTAAGTAACCACATCGAGACTCTGCTTCCTAAGATCGTACAAAATACCCACATATTTTGATAATAAGGATAAATAAAACATCAGTTTTTCTCCTTTTTGGGTTATGAGGCATTCCAGGTGAAATAAACTGACGTTTTAAAATTCGTTCATATTGGACCTGTTATTACATCTAGGAGTGACAGAGAAAACACAATTTTTACTAAGATAGCGGTTATTAAAATTGGGATTTTTTTCGTATTTTTTTTTTGTCGAATTGAAGATTATCTGAGCAGGATCAAGACAAATGATTTTTTACAATTTTATTCTCTAAAAAGAACTCAACAATTTCGTTTTCCCCGATGGGACAATTTTATCCAATGGCCTTTGCATACGCACTTGTATTTTACCCTAATCTAGGTACTATGGTGTTACTCAAATCTCAAATGGAACCTAATCCTACCCTTTCTGGGAAGCACAAAAGTGCACACCTATAAAAGCTAATTGTTGGGGTCAAGTTGAAAGTCGGAATACAATATAGGTATTGATCTGATGATGTGATATATATCTAGGTAGATACTATCGGTACTATCATTAAAGCTACCGAAAATAGGTTCTATTTTCTATTTATACTTATGATGGATTTTTCTTGGATGATTTTCTTTTTTATTAAGCTGGCTACGAATAGCGTTTATGCAACCAGACATACACTGACGCTTTGCTGTCTAGATAACATTTTTTCCTTCTATGATAATTGCATGTTGTATTTGGAGGTTGCATGTGGTTTTGAAGGGGGGGTAAATCTCAACCGATTTCTAAAGATGGCTGCCTGTGCATGGCAAGCACGTCGCAGTCCAGCTTATGCCACGCTCCGACGTTGCCAGACCTTCTTTATGAAGCAAAATTCAGATAATTTTATATTTTCAGTGCTACCTTTAACTCTTTATAAACTAAAAAAATCATATCACAATTATTTTATTACGTTTGTGTGCGAAATTTTCCCCCGATTCATTGATAATTATTGAATTAAACTAAAAGCAAGTTTGGCAACTCTGGATTAGTGGCGGATAACCTGTGATCGTGTGAGAGCTATCACCACGTGGTTGGAAGTTTTGCCATATTACTTTCCTTTATTTCAATTCTCAGAATCATGATAATCCTACATCCATTGTGAATGATGTATCGGCCCCTGTACATTTTCCTATATCAAAAGCAAACTGAATAGACGCACAGATAAGCTTTAGACATATTAATTTGAAATGTACAAATTATTAATAATTCATTATGAGCTAAAACGGTAACGGATCATGCTTTTTGGTGAAAGTCGTGGTGTATAATTTTCTGAAATACGAAAATAATTTATAATGCACAAATTCCATTCTACGTCACGTCCTTGCATAGCAGAAATTCCCGCGACGTTGTCACATTGCCAAAAATAAAGCGATATATGATAATTTATGTCGCATGACTTGTATTTTGTGCTTCATTGAGGATCATCAATTTGAGAGATATTTGAAGTTACAACAGTCTTACATTACGCAGATGTTTGAAGTCGATTTACTAAAAACAGGTTGAAAAATATTTTTTCATATGAGCCTAGCTACGACGGATTATTTTCCTGAACCTCCCATTATTGGTACTCGATAACCGCATGGAACTGCAAAAAAACTGCTATCTTAGATTGACCAATTTATTCTACGCAACTAAAAGCAGAGTATATTTTTATATGAGAATTTACAGCTTTATTCTGGTTCTATTGTAAGTTATTCCAAAAAAAAGTAAAACAACTTGACTTACAAAATAACATGCAATTAGGCAATTTCATATACCCATAGACCTAAACAATACATAAAGAAAAATATGTACCTATAAACATTAAATTTGATTCCACAATTGTAAAAATTATAGACAAAGAACAGGACTATTTCAAAAGAAATGTCATTAGAATGATATATATAAAGAAAGATACTACAAGTAGAAATTATAGAGCTGATACAAATAGTCTATCAATTATCTACATAACTTTAATAAAAAGAACCTAAATGCTGCATTTCCTCAGCCATACCACCCACTCAATGTAAAAAGATAATATTCCTGTATATATTTTTTACCTTCGTTTTGTCTTCATTTTGATTAGAAAATATTTAACGCGAGTCGTTGATCTCCACTCAAATTACCACATGTACCTGGCAGAAATTTATAATTATTTTTACGAAGAAGTAAGTCTTTCTGTATATATTAATTTTACATTTATTATTGTTTTTTCTTTTTAACGTGTTTTGTGTTGTAATTTCCGACACTTTTGTTTAGTTTTCGGAACTCACATATGCGCCTGAATATGGCATTTAAAGTCTCCCAACCCTCGTATTTTTCATAAATGTTTTATGTTGACCGAATCCCAAGAGTTTATAAATTGAATTGATATCAACAGTCAACAATCCAAAACTGCAATGCAGAACCAGAGTAAATTCGTTATGGCTTCTTTCGAATAAGTACAAAAAAATGATTCGTCTGAATCTATAAACCTTAACTCCCGTCTTCTGACTGGTCACCTCTTAGATTTCGTCTATATTTGTCATTGAAAACAGATTCATATATACATAGAATTTTATCAATAGCACAATATATTTGGGATAATGTTATTGCTCTTATCCGATTGTGGAAATGTGTAGTTACATAGGCATTTGTGAGCACGACCAAAGAAAATGGAAAGATATAGCTATTTTTAAAAGCAATTTGATGTAGCTCAAAATCTTCTATTCCAGGATGCTGCGTTAGAATAAAGAAAAACACTAATTTTATATCTTATCTGTATCACTGAACACAATCTTCCTTTATATTGCGAATTTAGTTGAGTTAAAATAAAATCGAACATTGTAACAACATATTGTTGTACCTTGAAAAGCTGGAAGCGCCGCCTCCATTTTTCAATGACCAACCGAATGCATTTGCTTTCAGAAGGCTTAAGCCTCTTCCGCGCCCCCTGGGCTTCAATTATCAATCAAATGCTTTCCTTCCCATTCCCAGTTTTCGGTAGACTTTGCTGAAATACGTGCTTGTCGAGACATCGAAACGCGACCTGCGCGACATCTTGTGAAATCAGTGCCTACTAATAGAAAATAAGCCTGGCAATGCTGCTAGACAGCAAGTTGACTTTTGACAAGTGATCCAAGGTCAAATTTTCGTCTAAAATGTCAATGTGGAACAATTTCTCATGTCTTTTCTTTTGAGATAATACTAAAAATTGAACCCACATCCATTTCTATCGGCCCTTTCAAAAACAAGGTGAGTAAATTGCTTTCTTTTCGTATACAGGCACGACTTTGTGCGCTAATTTTAACATTTTTTCACATATATGTACTCCATTTTAAGAGTCAAATTTCGTTTTAGGGTTGAAGGCTTACGCCTAAACACATTGCTTAAAAGTTAACGAAACTGAAGAAAACTACTGCTAATCGAACTATCCAAAAGTTTTGCTGAAAAACCATCCCCAAGAGGTGCAGCATCTACCTGGAACTGGGGAGCATCTCCATATAGAACACTACCAGCTGATTTGACTCGCGCAAGGAGCCAGGACAAACTACAAGCCAACCAGACGCAGGACTCAAATTGCAGGTTTTTTTTTGAGATTTGCTAGGCATACATTTTTATTTTTTGCCTTAATCCTATATAACTGCAGAGATTAGTATCTGCTGTGCATAATTTTTGTGATGCATATGTAACTGATTTGCATTTGTTTTGCTCTGGGCATGTGCCCTATAACGTGTAGATCTGTGCCCAATCTGTGTAACATACTTATACTAAGGTGCCAAATTGAAACCTAATATTTTCCTACTGTCCATTGTCAGCCAAGTAACAGATCAATTACACATCATTGTAACAACTATTCAAGGCAAAAAAACTCTGACTGGACATTTAGAAAGTAACTAAAAATATATGAACATATGTATGCATATATTGAGAAAACATACTAACATAAGGTAGAGGGATGGATCGGCACTTAAATGGTCGCCAGAATATGGGGCCTCCTCCCCCCATACAATATGCTTATTCTACTACTTCATCTCAAACTCAAGCCATACCATATTATTTTAATCAACAAGCAGTTGTCCAAAGACCTGGTGGGATTACTCAGGGACAACCTGGTGCTCCAGCTCCAACACAAAGTGGTGTTCAAAGTGTGATGCCCAGTTATTATTATTCTCCCCAACAAATGGTCCAAAGGCCTGGTGCTATACCTCAGACACCTGGCATGTCTGCACCCACACAGAATCCCATGGCACCAGTTTTACAAACAGCTTATTTTGCTTATAATATGCCAACTATGATTCCAAGGACTAATGTGGTGAATGCTCAGCCAACTGCTGGAACACCAGCTCCTCCGCCAGCTCCAGTAGCTACTATGGCTACAATGGCCACAAGTCAATCACAACCTCAGACTACAGTGCAAAAGCACCCACAAAGAAGGAAAAATGCACTGAAAATCATAGATCCAGATACAGGCGTTGATAGGCTAGATGAAATTTTTGTAGAAAATTCACATTCAACATCAGGTGATTCATCAGCACGTCAAACTCCGCAACCTAATCCAAGCCACAACAAAGAGGTGCAAGCCACTTTTGCCAAACAAGTGATGCAGGCTATCAGTAAGGATAAGGAAGGTACTCATTTGAATGATGATCAACATCATCATGCTGAAGAACCAGTGGATCCTAATCAAGTGTACCATATGGGACCACATGGGGTCCCATGTACAAAGGTAGATCCTATTGTACAAACAAGCAAATTGCAACCAGGAGCAAAAGAATTTATGTCGAAAGAGCCACCTATTGTATCTGCTAACTGTGATGCAGAAGAGGTTACGTTAACCAATAAACTTCCAAAAGAAAGAGAAAGCCCTGTTAAAAGTCGTAGTAAAAGGGATTCTAATAACAGAGATCAGAAGGATCCTGCTAAAGAAGTACCAGTTATAAAAGACGGTGATAAAGCTGCTCCTATGAAACAGGAAATGTCTTCCGAACCAAATAATTCTCCTCAACCAACAGTTATTAGTAAAGACACTTCAAAGGATAGCAGTTCACGTGCACCAGAGAAGAAAGGTCAACGAAAAGAAAACGCGAACACGACAGATCCAAAGATCGCTTCTCCAGAAGTGACTGAGAATAGTTTGACTGCCGTAAACCAACAACAGACATATACTGCTAATCAGGATGTCAACAGTAATTTAAAACAAGCTAAACAAGGTGCAGCTCGAACTAATAATCCTAAGGCAAATGCACCCCTAAGTTCAACCTCAAAGCCTATTCCTCAAATACCAACACCTCAACCAGTGAAGTCAAGCAATAAGTCACATAAGAAGAATGAACTCAACCAAAAAGGTGCTAACAAAGAAGGTACAGATATGGATGCATTCAATGATAACACAGTAACAGAGGTTAATGCAAATATTGATGTAAATACTAGTCCAGCTGTTAGCAATGATGTCATCAATGCTAATGTGATTCCAACCCCAGATACCAATACCACTCAACCTCCTGTTAAAGACAGTATAGATTGTTTAACTACAGCAAGCAATGATACGACAATCAAAGTAGAACCAGTGAAGAGTACAAAGATGAAAATTGACATTACTGATATAGTTAAGGAGAAACCTATAGTGATGAAACCATTTGTTCCTTCAGTTGAAAGTCAAGATGAGACTGACAGGGCTGCGCTGTCAAATGATAAGGTAGTGAAAGCAAAGAATGAAGCCAATGCCAAAGGCGATACTGGTTCTAACTTCAAATTACCATATCAAGAGGGACAGTGGACGCCTTGGAACCAAACAGGGTTCAAGGTCTATGAAAGAGACTTTCTTTTGGCATGTAAGGACTTACCTGCTAGCAGGAAGAAGCCTGATAATATCCCGGATGTTGTGTTAGCAGACGAAAGAGGCATGCCCAGTGATGGCAGGCTTTCAATGGGTGGACGAAATGATTTCTTGAACCCTCCGTTTAACAGCTTTGGTGGCAAATCAGGCTCTCAGAGAGGATCGATGCCAACTAAACGCAATAGTCAGAGTAAGATGGATAACAAGAAGTTATCAAAACCTTCTGTGAAGCTGACTATTTCATTGAAGGAAGACGTCAAATTGCATGAAGTGGAGAATGCATGGAGGCCAGCAAGGTTAGTCAAGGGAGAAGCTGCCTCAGATGAAGACAAGAAAACTGCAGAATTGTATAGGAGAGTACGAGGGGTGTTGAATAAGTTGACTCCTCAGAAATTCGATACTTTGCTGTCACAGATTAAGGGTTTGAAGATTGATACTGCAGAAAGATTGCAAGGTGTTATTGATTTGGTGTTCGAGAAAGCTGTTGATGAGCCTAATTTTTCAGTGGCTTATGCTTTGATGTGCAGGGAGCTTGCGCTTATGCAGGTGCCAACCCCTAATAGTACACCAGAAAACCCAGAGTACGTCAATTTCCGCAAATTGTTGCTAACAAGATGCCAAATGGAATTTGAAAAGCAGTCCGTGGACGAAGGTTTTCGAAATGAGAAACTGAAGCAGATTGAAGAGTGCACTGATCCTGAAAAGAAAAAGGATCTGCAGTTTGAGTTGGAAGATTATGATACGAAACTCCGGAAGAAATCTGTTGGAAATATAAGGTTTATAGGTGAACTCTTTAAGCAGAATATGCTAACTGTGAAAATCATGGTGAGGTGTCTTAATAATCTCATTGATAATAAGGATGAGGAAAGTTTGGAGTGTTTATGTAAATTGTTAACCACTATTGGTAAAGAGTTAGAAACTAAAAATGTCAATCTGTCAAATATATTCACTACAATGAAAAATATAGCAGATAAGAAGGAAGGAAAAGTGAGTAGCAGGATAAGATTCATGCTCCAGGATGTAATAGACTTAAGGAACTCAAAATGGATCCCAAGGAGGCAAGATCACAACCCAAAGACGATAGATCAAATCCAAAAAGAAGCAGATCAAGAACAGATGAACATTCAGATAATGAATTCTGTTCCTGCAACACCCAGAAAAGACGACCGCTCAAATCCGAATACGTTGGACAGAAAAGGTGGAAGGGGCAGAAACAGCTCATCAGATGCTGAGGGCTGGATAACAAATACCAACAGAAGTAGAACCAATCAGTTTACAGTTCAAAGTGATAAGTTGAAGGCAAAGGCTCCATTGAATGATGAACCTTTTGGCAGCTCACAGATGTTTTCGGCGTGGAACAGAGGCTCAGTAGGTTCCACCATGAGATCTCAAGCAGCTCCATTGGGTGGTCCCAACATATACTCTGCTCTAGAAAACTATGAACCCGAGAAGAGGAGTCTAGGCGTCAGTAGGTCAGGAAGCAGAGACCCTTACATTCCAAAAGGTCCAAGCTTAGAGCAGCACAAGTTTGATGGACGTGGCTCCAGATCCGGATCGCAGCATCGATCCATGGAAGGTCCAAGACCAAGTGAGCCTTTGATTGTTCAAAGGAGTGCCCCTTCAGCCCCAGCACCTGCCCCTGCTGTACCCCCTCCTCAAAAGCCACTTGTTACTGAAGTACTTACTGAGGAACAAATGGAGAGGAAGATAAACAATTGTCTTGATGAATTTGTTAATGGAAACTGTAACATTGATGAGTTCTTCCAAGACATTAGCACTTTTGTGCCCCTACCTAAATATCCCATGATGATTAGTGACTGTTATCTAAAGGTGTTAGAGAAATCTTCACAAGCACGATTAGCGACTGGACTGTTGTTTACCAGGTTAGTGAAACAGGGTAATATATCACTGAATGATTATTGTAGTGGCCTCGAGGACATCTTTGCTCAAGTTGATGATCTTAAAATCGATATTCCAAAGATTTGGGATTATTTGGCTGAGATTTTAGTTGAAGGCTTATGCGAGGAAGCACTGCCATTGAATAGATTGCATAAGTCAATAGCTGCATTAATAGAACAGAGACAAGCAACTAATATTCTAGCTCCATTATTTAGATTAGTAGTCAGCAAGAAGGGACCTAATTTCTTACAGCAGATATTCAAAACTTCTGGTTTGCAATTGACTGATTTTATGAATAGCAGCGACGTAGATTCATTTGTGCAAAGTAACCACTTTGAATTTTTGGTTGGCGGTGCTACAACCACTGGACATAGTCAGATGACTTTCGAACAGATTGAAGCCATGTTAGCAGTGTTTTTGAAAAATAAAGCTAACTTTGATGATATAGTGAATTGGATCACTGCTAATGTAGGAGATAGGGTGAAGGAGAACAAATTCATCAGGGCTCTGGCCACAGCGATTTTCCAAGATTCAATAGGTCCCAACTATAAGCTAGTCTCTGAAACGTTAACACACCACAACAACTTGCTGTTGAAGTATGTGGACAACAATCCAAAGTACGAACTTGAATGCCTGTATGCCTTACAAGCACTAGTGAATAAAATGGAGCATCCTCAAGGACTCCTGCTGCAAATATGTGATAAGTTGTATGAATTAGGTAGCTTTTCACAAGAAAGTTTTATTGCATGGGAAAATAGTAAAGATCCTGCTGAACAGGCTGGTAAAGGTGTGGCCCTGAAACAGTTGACTAGTTTCTTCACTCAATTGAAAGAGAACGATGATGATGAATCTTCGGAGTCAGAAATTGCTTAGCAACTGGTATCTTCTTCAGTGATATATATACCTAGTAATCGGGTTGCCTTTCAGCCGACATTTTTTTATTATTGGGCCAACCATTATGGCACTTAACTTTCGTCATACTTTATTATAGATGTCCACTATGTTTTTTGAAAATCTGCAGGGCCGCTGTTTCATCTTTATTGGCTGTATATTTTTCATACATTATCATTGTAATCTGCTACGAAAATTTTTGAAATGATTTTTTGATATATCATATTTATTCGAATATTATAGGTCCTATACAATCATTAGGATTCGAGTACTCATTAAAGGAGAGTATGGTTTCCAGAATAAACTCTCTCATATTATTTTAGTCCATAGTTAGTATCTTATGAAATCTGATTGCTGTAATGTTCTATTATGTGTTTTATCGAATATTTTGTGTTATTGAATAAACTGTTAATAAAGATATTTTTGTAGATAGTATCTCAAATCCTTTTGACACCTATTTTGATTAAAATTATTACACCATCATTAGTAGTGTTAAAAATTAACCTTTGCTATTTTGAAAATTTTAATGAAAAAATTAAATAGTAAAATAATCTTCTCTGGATCTATTTGCAGATATTAAAAAATATTGATATGCTTTTCATGTATATTTGATGCTGCAAAATTAACATGTTTATCAACATTATTAAGGAATCCTAAATAAGAACTTGTACATTACAGTTTATAATCAGTTCGAGCTCTTGAATTACAATGCCGTCCGAAGCACATTATTTTTTTTTTGTCTCATGTTGCAAAAGCTGATCACAGATTACGCGTTTTGTCAATTTTTTGCGTCCATTGTATAACTCAAGATGGGACAATGCACTCTGAATAACCTCAAGATTCTCCAGTTGACTTGAAAAATTGCAAAATTCGCATATTTTCACCTTTTGTAAAAATATGATGTGCTAAACTACAATGTGAAAAGCAGCTCTCTAGATTTTCACAAGTATGTGGCCACATAAAGTTGTGATAACATATGGTGTTAGTTGAGTCTCATAGTGACCCAGATTGTAAGAACATGTAGGCTGGAAAGTAGTCGTATCATCACCCTGTATATTTAATAAATCAAACTAACACAGGTAGAGGGTTAGAACGTCGATTATCGTATTTAAGAAACAGTTTACTGCAGAATAAGACTTCTTATCTATATATGTTATTTACTGATTAAAAAATAGTTCAATCGTCTGGTTGAAAAATCATTAAAAGCTGAGTTTTTAAGTATTTTGCTTTTTGAATGTGAATAGTAAATGTTAACGTACAGGATGAAATTGTGAAGAGAACTTGTCTGTAAATAAGAATAAAATTTTTAATACGGACATGATTGACTTAGTTTCAGGCAATACAAAATTATCTTAATGGTCTATGGTATTCCAAACTGTTTCTGTGTAAACATGCATCAGAAGTTCCATCAAAACTTATCTTTTAAAGAATAAATAAAAAAATTGTGTGTGAAAGTTAAAGACTTGAGTGGAGACAAGCGGATTGAATTTTTTTAAAAAGAATTTTTATGTTTTATGGAAAAAACTTATAATAGGTATTTTTGAAATATAACAAGAAATTTGAAAACTTCAAAATATTGAAATCTCTGTAAAGAAAACTTGTATAATTTCATAGAAACTTTTGAGTTTATATCTCAACAATTAAGTTAGTTTGACACTGCAGATTTCGGCCCATAAAACGTGCTATATTTATACAAAAACATTTTTGTAAGAAAACTTCGGGACATTTGTCTATATTAAGCCCTTTTCTTTGACACCCCAAATTTATTGTTTATATGTTTAAAAATAAACAAGCCTCAGAAGCTTAACTAAACAAATCGGTTTTTGGTTTCGCTCATTTTAGATAATTTTCTCATTGAATGTAATCTCTCACTTTTCAGAGCATATGTTATGTTTGCTATTTATGATTCAAAATCAAAATGTATTTGTAATTGTATTTGTGTAAGATTGAAGTTTTGTAAGTAATGTTGTAAGTAATTTTATGCCAGGCGATTGGACTGGACTATTGAAGGAAATTATTAACTATCAGTCATTATGCCTTTTCGAAAGAAAGGTAAGAAATGAGAATTTTTTAAAATCTTTATATTGTATAAATGTAAATTTATTTGTTTCATTATTAGGGGTGATCTGTTTCATACTCGATTCATTATACACTTGGAACTGTTTTATTTTAGAGAATTTTCTGAAGAACTTTATTACTATCATGTATACAATTTTACTGTACGAATGAAGTATTGTAATATTTTGCGTAACTGTTTCATTTCCTATTATTAAACAATGTTCAGATACGTTCATTGGCAAATTTTTAATAAATATATCCCTATTAGACGTTGTAAGTTGTGTTAAAAATAAGATATAAGTCACTGTCTAAGCAAACATGTAATATAAAGTTAGAATTCATAAAGAATAAGGCTTGGTATGTGAGTTTATTGTGTTTTATTACTCTCTCATTGGCGAATGTATCGTACAGGGTGGCCCAAATTCTGAATAACATCTTACTCATTTTTGATGTGGTCCAATTAACTATTTCGAAAGATTGAAACCATTTGGCAAATACATAAAGGATAATGATTCGCTAAAATATTATGGCATCATCAAGGATGAAGCGTATAGTTGTCCAGAAGTTCTCTAATATTGATTATTTAGGTCATTCATAAATTTATAATTTTTATAGCCTTGCATGCCTAGTTTTGATTTTTCTCTAATTGTATATAATATTGAACGTTGCATATTTTGAGTGTCAAATATATCTTGAAATGGTTAGAGACGTGTCCCTACAAAATGAATATTTTCGGCATATCGTCAAACGGCTATTTTATCTGGTGTACGTCAAAAGTTTTTTCGAAAAATTTCAAGCTAAAATATAATGGGCGCGCTCAGGAAATGACATCTATGTTATAGCTTGATATGTTCAATTTTCTTTCACTTAACTTTCTGTTATGCAATAAATGCGTTTTGGTAAGCTAAATGTATACCGAATCTTTGTATTTTGCTGTCGTAACACAGATGACATCTTAACCAGACACAGAGAGAAGCATACATGTGAAAGAATAAAAATCTGCTATCTTGAGTTGAATAGTTCAATAAAACGGTGTCAAGTATTGTTTAATGCACGCCTTTACCTAAGAAATGGAGTAAAAAAAAAACAGATAAATATCGGTCCGATTACTAGCAACTAACTACATGGAAATTGCGATGCTAACTTTACTGTAGCTTGTCTGACGGTTTTTGTATAAATCATTTTGAAGATTTAAACCTAAATATTCACTTTGAAAGTACACCATGGCGTTCAACCTTTGAATTTCAATGTGTACATATATGTTTTGCACTTTTATGTGTGCTTGTGGTATTTTAATTCAAACAAAATAATTCTATATATTTTTATTGAGGGATTTGAGATCCTATATTTGGAAACTGGTTGTACAGATTCCGTTTTGTGAGGAAATGTACAAGATGCTATTTAGATTTTTAGGTCGGGGATTATATTTTTAGGGGGTTGTTTTAGTGATTTTACTGTTATTTTAAAATTCGTTCATAGATTGAATTATATTTTTGATTACCTTATTTGTTTAATGAAGCTTGGTTGAATGAGTTTGGGACATCCTGTAAGCCATGCTGTTAAACTGATTTGTTGGTTTTAATCTATAAATATGCATTATCGGTAAGAAAAGAACAAAACTAATAAATTAGCTTTTGTACTTGTGTACCTTTCTTGAATTATATATCCCTCCTGAAAAAAGATAGTATTTTGTATCCAAAGCACAATGCCTTGTTCATTTGAGATATCGGGCGTTTTTTGTTGTCTGCGAACAAGAATGTTTCTTCTGACTTGAAGAAGACATTGCGAATAAAACATTACCAGACAAAGAATCTCACCAGTGGATCAGAAGAAATACACAAAAAACCCTGTATAAGAGTATGAGCAATTAAACAAGATAATTGTATTATAGGTAGTTTTAAATAATCCAGGAAAACAAAAAACGACTATTACCTTTTTCGAATAACTGGAAATCTAAAAAAGTAGAGTTGTTCGTTCTTACCTTGTACTTTATTATAATTTTCTGTTCCACTTCTTACCTGTGTTGCATTATAAATTCACGTTCATAATAGACTCTTCCAAAAATATTTTTGTTATCGGACAACAAAAAGATGTAGAGCTCAAAATTGGAGTTTATTCCAATCACCCTTTCTTAGTAATACTTTTTGAAAGTTTAGCGGAAAAACTGCTAGTGACGAAACAACATCTAAAGAGCTATATAGATCAGGTTTTGCAAAAATATTGCTTCGATATAGAGTGCTTTTCAGAACGATCGCTCGCCATTTTGAAGGGTATTGATTTTATATTCTAGGGTCATAAAGTACTCGAAGAGACCCGTTAAAAAAATGTAGGACAGCCTCTTTGAAAAGCATCATATATGATCTACTTGAATTGTGATGAAACATAATCGTTATACAAACAATAAAAAATAACATATATCACTAAAAATGCAGAGGTTTCAATATAAAAATGAACTAATTGAGTGAAATAAATCAAAATTGGATGAAAGAGAAAAGTAGGTATAACATTATACATACTTATACAATGATGGTAATTCATATACTCGTATTATAAGCAGAAGTGAGAGATAACTTATGTTAATTATTGCTCGAAGAAATGTCGCAGTATGTAATTTTTTGAATAATTAATGATTCCCAGATAATTTTTTTAGTTTTGTAATCGAGAATTTGTTTGTTCAAGTATAGCTCTGAAGCACTAAACAACAACTTTTTGTAACATTGTGCTCATGAGGAATAAAATTCAGACATTCATCTAGAGATATGCCTAGATTTTTAATAGTTCCACATACTTTTATAATTTCACCATTTAATGATATAGCCGAATATTTCTTAATGTTATTTATAAATTTTTAGGAGAGAATATAAGTACTTTTGATTTTTCTGGATTTAATCTAAGATTATGAATTTTTGCATACTTGTCGATAGATCTCAAATCCTCATTAATTTGAGCCTCAGCAATTATTATATTGTCAGCATTAAATTATTGTACAATTGCGAGTCATTCGCAAAAAACAATATTGCAGTGTTTAACAAACTGATCAAGATCGGATATATAAAATAAGAAATAATAGTTTAAAAAAACTGACAAAAACCCGCTTTTATAGCAAACCGAACTAAAAAGTAGAAAATAAATTCCAGTAGTAGATGGTCGAAGAGTCAATCATAATTAATGACCTCAAAATAAAATTATACGTATAATAAAATTTGAGTTATTAACAGAATAATTCAATTCAGAGTAAAAAGCGTGGGGTGCATTCTCATAACACTACTCACATAGATAGTTGTCAATAGAATGATGGTGACATTCAATTTAATACATCAAGCACCTCACTACTGTAATATAAACTCCTTGTAATTAAAAATTATTTTCTACTTCCTAGTTCGGTTAGCTATAACAGCGTGATTTTTTTTTATAGTTTTTTAAACTATTATTTATTTTTCATTTTTTAGTTCGATTTATCGATTAGTTTTTTGTGGACATGTGGTATTGAAATGTCTTACGAATCACTTCGTATTCTGATCATTTCGTTTAAAGCTTCAATATTGCATGGGGTGTATCCTGTTAGCTTAGAGCAATCAAGTTCTTCAATCCGAATACGGTCTAAAGAGCTTACACGACGAAGTGCCTACATAAGCTTCTCCAGCAGCAAACAGTCGCTGGCCTAGATAAATGACAGCATGATCGACTGTACAACCTTGCATCCTGAGGACGGTAGAAGCCCAACTCAGGATTAATCGCCACATTTGCAAAGAAAAAGGTGAGAATGCACTGCTTTGAAAAAGTATCTGCCTCCGCTGTGCTGTACAGCCTCGCATCTTGTGGACGGTCGAAACCCAACTTAGGATTAATGGCGACATTCGCAATGAACATGGTGAGAATGCACTATCTTGAAAAAGTATCTGGCTCCGTTGTACTCTGCCGAGGGCCCAAACCAACAAGGAGTAAGTCCAAAACTGCACACATGCGCAGATCGCCCGCTACCTCTATCTCTCTTAGTCCCCTACAGAGGATCTACAAAATAATTTATAAAACCTGGCGGTCCTAATAAGGATAATGGAAAAGTGTTACCAATTATTGCATTGTCTTCAGTCCTTGATACGAGTGCAAAGTTTCATGTTAATCAAATTTATGGATATTGGTGAAAATTATGCTCAAAGATTCAGCTACATACATACAAGAACCGACCCCTGACGATGATATTAAGCCTCAGAAGTGTTCATATGGATGACAACTCTTTGCGACCTGTTTCTTAAAAAGCCATAGATTAGAGCAACTGATGATTCAGAGAAACTATAAAATTTACATTTGGCTATTAGAAAAGAATGTTTAGTGGTGCCAAATACTTTAAAAAAATCTAAAAGAGTTTGGTTATCCCAAGTTCTGACATACTATATCTGACTTAGATTATTTCTATAGGAGTTTCAAATGGTTGGCTAAGTAGAAAAATTCTCCTTTGAATTGTGAACTGTATTAACAATAAGTTTTACAGTCTTTATTAGATCTGAGTAAGCCTTGCAGAGTACAATAACTGAATTACAAAATTACGATCTAAATATTTCTACAACAATGGAGTACACTGTTTCACATCTGTGGCGGTTTAAGGATTCTGATTCGTGGTTAACCTTCAAGAAGATTGCGAGTAGTTAGAGATAGACACGGCTTTTCAATCGCAAGTAAAGTTTCAAGTCCGTTAACTATTACCTGGTAGATAACTTTAAGTTGCTTGAAAAATCCTTTTTCAGGTTCGGGTTGATGGGGCAATGAAGCGTCTGAAGTATCTTGTTCTGTGAGTGATAGTCGAATATCCGTGACAATTTGTGCAATCGTCGAGGAAAATAGGTTCGGTATTGCGGTTCAACTATCTATTCCACCATACGTGAACCTCAGGTTAAAGTTAACTACCGCTTAGGGAAAACCTGATATTGCAAATGTTTTCTTGAGGTTTACATAATTTCTGGTTGTCAGCGAAATCACAGTTAACCTGCGTTTGAAAAACCGAGCCTAGAAGTGTGACTAGAAAGGTGAAATGTTACCACTATAATGGATATTATTTTAAATACTCCTTCCGAGGTTCTGATTTTTCAACTGCGGTCTTTTCCTTAGTGTAAGACGAATTTATTAGGCAAGATTAAACAAATACTATACGTTATACAAGTGAAACATCATCAGGTGTGTAAATGGCAACAGTGGCTCCGTCATAAATTAATACCAGCCAGTGTTGCCATTCATACTTTTTGTGAAGGTAGTGTTCGTGGTAAAATTATGTGTGAATGTTATCATAATCAATTTTAAAGCAGGTTTTATTCCCATATTCTGGACATTGTTTTCCATATCACATTGTTTGTGCTATTATCACATAATTAACATTTCCTTTTGCTGGCACTACATAGTATTACTAATGGTAACCCTCATTGACGTCTCGCGTAACCCTCAACTTGGGGTAAATTATTAGTACAAGGCCATTAAATAAATATTAACATAAATAATCTGTATTGTCTCGTTCATAACAATTTAACTATTACTGGAATATGCAGTAATGACCTAATTTGAGCAAGTAATTCAGTATCTCAAGCTTTCAGTTGCGTCAAATTAGTATACCGTATGTAACGACACAACCTAACCATCATAGGAAATGCAAATGGAAATATTGGCTAAATGTTGTCCACCTAACAGGTACATCTTTGGCCGCCGTGTTCGGTGCCAGTGTTCCTATTTACAATAGTTTTTTTTACGAAAATGATCATTGTATAATATTAGTGGTAACATGCTCATACTGTATGTGAAAGCTTGGGACTATTTTTGTTGCAATTTTTGGTCGTGAAAAACTAGGCTTTTTTGACATCGCACTCAAACAGGGTGATTCTGGAAAATGAGACAATATTTCTAGTAGAAAGAACATCTATAAATAACTAATAACAACTAAAAAGTTTCTAGAAATATAGGTCCTAAATGTCCCATTACAAAGATATACAGAAAATGTCTATTCCACCGATGAGACTGAATAAGGACAAACCATGAACATTGTTCAAATAATGCTATCATGAGATATTATTCTCATAATATATAAGACAATTTTCAATCAAACTTCACTAACTTCAGCGTATTTTCAAAGTATAAGTTTCAAGTTCTTTATAAACATTTTACCTCATAATAATTCTCCAAATGGAGTAGTTTGACAAAAATTTGTCAGGAGAGGCGATTCTTGTGAAAATAAATAACCTATTTTAAAATGGAATAACCGCTTAAAAGGTCATGGGCTTAGAGAATATTCGCCACTGGTGTAGTCTCGGGCACTATCTACTTTATGCCCTAAAAATATTGCCACTGTACATAATATGAAAATGAACTTCAGAATCGACCACTGCTAGAGTCATCAAGCTGTTTCTTGGAACTGTATTCCAATTGGCAGCCGGGTCATCATTGTGGCCGTTAAGTGCTGCCGATTCTGGTGGTTTAGTAGATACGGTCTACTCGCCATTGAATAAGTTAGCAATATAGCTTTCGTAAGCTCGTAAACAGAGAGAAAATCATGCTTTTTGGCAACTCATCAGAATGGTCTGGGCTTTGTTCCACGCAGGACAACGAACGAAAGCTACTAGGCAGCTTGCTGTATTCTGGTAATAGATGACACTTTATGCTGTTGTATTTCGATAGACCTGAATATTCTGGATTGAGGATAGTTGCTCAGGTTTCGTTCCTGGTCCTACGTGGGACCAAGCCTAGATCATGCTGATGAGCTGCGAAAAAGCACGAAACAGATGTCCAGGGTTGGCCGTCTATGGTCGGACGGATGAAAGCTGTATAACTAATTGGACTTCAGGTGTCACCTAGAATAAACTCATAGCTTGATCCTGTATCGTAAATTTTACATGGTAGTCTCATTTCTTTTTAAATATATGGCATCCGATCATTTTATTACTAGTTTATTATTAACAAAGTTCTTCCATTACAATGTAAGGTCAAATGCAAAATGGTTAAGGTTAAAACTAAACAAGACATACAAAATTACACAGTAGTAATTATAGTGTAAGCAGGAGGAGATGAACTTATAGGCGGTGAAGTGGCAGCAGTTTGGGTAGCAGCAGTTGTGTTGGAGGATACTGGAATCGTTGAGTCTTTTATAACTTCGTCGTACTTTGGTGGTGGGCATACATCTAAAAGTTAGAAGGAAATCACATTTTGTTAATATTCTATGCACTTAAGCAACGCCTGTGAGGAGCAATTGCCTTTACAACAAAAACAATGAAAATCGGATATAGGTCTAGGAGGAGGTGCGTTCTTCACGATTTAGGTCCAGGAAAATAATTTCACCCTAAGATACCGCAATATATACAATTTTCTTGGAAAAAATACAGAGTTATTGAACGTCCAATAAAGTCAGGCACTAATAATTTCTCGTCGTATTTGACGTCTGAGCAGGCGCAGTAAAACAAAAATAATACTTGGAATTAATAAAGTTGGTGCCTTCCACTACTACAGGATGCTTAAAATCGTGTCACAGCCAAGACTATTCTCCTCATTTTTGAGCGAATAAGCTTAGCCTTTATAGTAGTTTTCGCAGATGAAAGAAATTATATTAGGAAAGTAGTATCCTTTGCCATTTTCTCGCTATTATTTTGTACTGTTCGCTGATTTGTCGGCATGTCAACTTACGAGCTATCACAGAAGCTCATGAGTGACAATGTGAATTCACTATACATGCAACTGTACTTAAGCAAAGAAGGGTATGTGTTTGAAAACAGTCACAGAGTCCTACCAGCGACGACAACCTCTAAAAAATAAGGTTGTATTAACGCCAGCTCAAGTTGGGGTTAATAAAACGTGCGTTTGGTGGAATTTCCGTTGCCAACGCAAGTGATACTGATGTCACATTTAGGGATATTCGATTTATGTACTTCTACCGGTGTTGGTGGTTATATTCAATATAAAAAGGTCTACAAAAATTATAGAGCCTAAAAGCATGTGGACAAATGATAAATTTCTTGATTCTATAGTTATTCAATACATCAGTTTAGATTATCACACTTTTGTGCGTTCGTGATAGTTCATAAATTCAAACTTCTAACGATGAAACAATATGTTTCCGTATTTATTCGTATATAATGCTTGCGTGGTTTAGCAAGAAAGCGCGATGAGAGGCTGACTACATATTGACGTTTTGGGTTTTAGGATTTTTGCTGTTTCAGCTATTCAGCACAAAGAAGGGCGTATACTCATGCATATCTTGAGCTGTCAAGCTAGCAACAGTGTGCAGATAGATTCCGTTAGTATTTTTTTCATATTCTGTGTGTATCTGTAGAAAATTGTTTGGACTTGAATCAAAAACTTGGAAAGCCAGAATATACGTGATATGTGGTACCAAAAGATGATTATGAGCACAGATCACGCGAGCTTGATGTTTTGATGTCATGTGCCAAAACACACATAAAAGCTGTAGTCTTCTAACGCTACCGCTGACAATTTACCTCAATCAGCTTCCGCAGTTAGGGTTGCCATCTCCTAAAATACAAAAGTCCGACTTGACGCTGCTTTTGGCCGAACGTTTGGCTCTCAAAGCCCGACATTATCTTCTTTAATAGCCAAGCAGAACTCTTATAAATTGAGTGAGGTGGTTACTATATCAAGGTCGCACTCGCCGTAACTCTTTAGGGTCTCGTAGAGCAAGGTTTTAACTTAAATTCAGATACTTGGCGGCCCGAGAAATTATGATTTTTAACATGGCTTTAAATCATTGAATATAACGCTTTTTTAGGTTTTTTTCAGCCATTAAATCGCTTCGACAAGTTGGACGGCCCTCACCTCAACAGCATCGAGCCTTGTACAGAGTGGGGAGGTTATGTGGAGAACAGTAGTTCTTAGCGCTCATAGGTTTCTTCCAGCAGCTGCCGTGATTGACGAGATGTGTCCGTGCCATATTAAGCCCTCGATGCTCGGGACTCCGATCTCCGAAAGGAATGGCTCTTAGGTAGAACTTGGCCGTCGAATCCGGATGAGCGCTAAGGTTCTTCTGGATCGTCAAGAGGTGCAGTACTGCAGTGATAACCTGCAGGGCTCTCGCCGCTGCTAGTCCTCTTTTCTCCAGCTCATCGGCAGCGATTGGCTTTGCAATCTGAAGAATGCTTTCATTAGCAAAGCGATCTCTTGGAAACACTCGCGTTGACATTGTAGGCTGAAGAGGAGAACCCGTCAATTACGAAGGATATCTTGCAGCCTGAGAGGCAGTTAGCCACCCATCTGCAAAAGCTTTTCTGGGAGGTTGTAGGATGGAAGCATGCATAAGAGGGCAGCATGCCACAGCTGATCGAACACTCTCGTGATATCAAGAGCAACGACATGAGCCTCACCATAAGACAGCTGCGTGACGTAAGGTAGGAGATCCCTGTATATCGTTGGTACCGGAAACCATACTGAATGTCGCTAATCGAGCCGTAACGTTCGAGATACTCCCCATTTATGTACCTCTGGATGACCTTACAACCTTACTTATATCAGAAAGCAAAGGTAAATGTCAGTACTTGTGAGGATCGGTATCAGATCCTTTTTTTGACGGGTCCAATTCGATGCGCCTGCACAAAATATCTTTTTTTAAGGGTAAATGTCCGGGGAAATATATGTGTGAAAGATGTGTAATATGTGCGAAAAAATACTAGAATCGAAAATGTATAAATGTATATATTAACATCAAAAAATTAATAATTGTAACAATTAAAATCCTAGCTGAACCTTGAAAGTTATAGTCAGGCCAAGGAAAATCGGACAGACAAGCCGACTGAAATGCGGCACATGGATTTTCGTGATTTAGATGTTTTACATATAACATCCAAGAAGAATAATACCTCATTTTCGAATTTTCCGCAGTAACAATACTTCCTCGCAAGTGGCGTATGGAGTAAAAAGAAATTACATCTAAGTAGGTCGCAGAATATTGATATTCCGATGAAAGGAAAAATCCTCAGTGCGCTCCTTGGGCACTAGGAGTTGGAGAAACACTTATGCCATTGAAGATTGTTTTAAAATACTCTTGCTGCTGTATAAATACATAGAAAAATATATTTTTGTATTGTTAAATAATTCAACTTACAAATATAAGGAGGTGGAGCTTCTGGAAATATCCCCGATTCATTGTGTATATCTGCTATGTAGGCTGAATTTACATAGACACTATCAATAGTAGCTCTTCGGGCAGCATCTTCATGCCTCCTGGCCAAACGTTCTGCAATAAATCGAACTATTATAGAAATATGGGTGAGTAGCTGAGTACTACCAGTATAAACACTAGTGGTACTAAAACGGGAGAGAGTTGCAGAACCCATCGAACGCCACTGTTAACACAGCGTGTCTGTGAGTACGACAGGATTCGCACGCACCGACTTTAGAGAGTTTTTAGTGCTCTTATTTTGCTGTTTCGTTATCATCTTGTGCAGTAGGGAGACTATCCTCCGTTATCCGTTACCGAAATTTCCGCTAGTTGCGGAGGAGAATATGGTACGGCTAATTTTGTAAGGTTATTCAGCGCTGTTTCCGGAATTTGTAAAGCTGGATAAGCTTAATTAAAACAATTTCAAGCTTTTAAAAGACATTGCTTAAATTATGATTGAAATATTCAATGTGGCAAGGTAGCCTTTTATTGTAGTCCTGCTGATTTTGTGATCACTTGCCATTCTGAGGTTCTATGATTCTAAGCCTTTCAGTGAAAAAATTTGGCAAGGTTTTGAAATGTTGGGGTTAGCTTCACGTAAAAATCTAAAAAATAAGCAACCCCTGTCAGTGTCGAATTACCACGGTTCAGCTTAGTGGTCATGATAATCATTTTTGTCGACATTGGTTAGTTGTTGTTACTCTCAAAAATAACGCAAGCGAAGGCTTAACGAAACGTTATTTTTTTAGAACTAAAAACTCTCGTTTGCGTAAACAAATGCACGCCGAGCAGGCAGAAGAGTACGATGTGTTATGATACTGGCTTCCGTTTAAGTAAATAAATTCAAATTCAAATACATTTATTTGCAAATAAAACATTATTTTATCGTGTTATACAAAATACACTCAAATGATAATATTTTTGACAAAAAGGACAGTTTCTCGATCACAAGTGACCGTTAACACCCAGGCTTCACATAAGTAGGGTAGGTGTGAAGATGCAATGTTTTACACTAATTTTACACAAACTAAATTTCATTGCATGTGCTCTATATGATACAATATTTAGGAATTTCATGATTTAAGTTATTATAAGATAAATGTGAAAAAGTAAATTTTACAACACGTATCCGTGCACAATCACACTCTTTATTGTATTGTTGGTCCTGAAGCAGCATCGCCATTATATACTTTGAGAACACTCTTTGTGACATTTGTTTTATATTATTACTTAGACTGTTCCACATTTGAACTGCAAGAAATGAAAAAGATCGTTGAAATGCTGCAGACCTATGTCGAGGAATAATAAAAAAAAATGGTTATGACTTGTTCCGTAATCATGATTAAAAGCTAAAAGTACATTTTTCAAATACGGAGGTTTTTCTGATTTTATAACTCTATAAACGAAATTAAATAAATGGTTTCCTGCGATTTAGCATATTAGGTATGTTAAATGAAAATCGCATGCAGGCGTTCTGCACTTTCTGTATCGTACGTTTAATAGTATACGCCAACGAGCTCCCATAAACTATATCCCCAGAGTCAAAAAGGGACAATACGAGATTCTGACAAAGGAAATACTTTTGCTTAGGCAGTAAGTTTTTTTTTAGTTTGGAGATATTTTTCAATCGTATGTAAGCTTCCGTAATTTTTTTCTTAATGTGTGGTTCAAATAATAATGCATTATCGAAGATTACGCCTGGATTCCTTGCTTCGTGAACAATGTTTATACGGTCAATATTTCTCCTAAGTGTGAAATTAGGTCCCAAAATTAAATCTTTTGATTTAGAAGCATTAAGTTTTAAATTATGGCGCATGGCAAAACTGTTTACCTCTACCAGGTCAGAATTAATGTGATTTTCGGTTGTGCCCAAATTATCGTTATTGATAGCAATACAAAGTTGTGAGTCATCGGCATACGGATGAAGCCTTGCATAGTAAAGATAAGGCGAAGACAACTCGGTACTCGACTGGAAAAGAATTTTCCATCCATAATGACCTTCTTGAGAAGAAGAGCTAACATCGTCCCAAAGAAAAATTCACAAAAATGGTTTTGAGTTAAAATCCAATTACAAAAGGCAAAAAACGCCATTTTTGATCGCTAGAAAATCGAAAAGATCATATTTAATATTATCAGGGGCATAAATCAAAATTCTAAAATCTCAATTGTAAAAAGATCATCGTTGGGACCGAAGTATCATACAATAAAGAGGATTTTAAACATATATGTGGTTTTTGATTCTGATATTAATTTAAAAAATTGTTAATCATCTTCTCGTTGATTTTTATCCCTGGAATGATTAACTTTTACAGTCCGTCATTTTGTTTATAGACAATCTGACAGCAGTTGAATAGGATTTTTCAAATTTTGGTTCAAGCATTTGATGACCTCAAAAAGTTTTAAATTAAATAGAATAGAGATGTTATCTTAAGAATAAATGAAATAATAAACAGAACTAATGGTAGGAAAAGTGTAAATGTTTCATGCCTGTCTGTTGACTTGTCTGAAATACATAGATAGGAGCATTTGGTTTTTCCCGATTTTCGTGTAAACCTTTTGTTAGATGAGATGTAAGAGGATTAAATCCTGCCCAGGTAGCTCCACAAAGGTTCACCAACACACGTAACCCCAGACCAGGTAGATAAGTATTTTGCATTTTGCTCTAACACGATTTCGATAGCATAATTTCGTAGTAATATTGAGAGCATGGTCAGATATACTGACCGAGAAGAGTCAGACCTTATTTAATCTTAAGCTTAAGACTTTAGATACTAGGTATGAAGCCTGCTTTTTTGCCTTTCAGAATATTTTCATCAATTTAAAATGCAAAAATAAAATATAGCGATCGTGATCAAGGATCTTTCAAATTCGACCCTCACCATTGGGTTCTCGGTAACTGTAAGGGATACGAAGTTTCTTAAATGGGAGTAAAGTTGCGTATTTAGAAAATAAACTTAATGCCGCTTAGAAAGTTTCAAAATTCAAACTACTTCCGGAGAGAGATGGGAAAGACACATGTTTGTCCACAATTAACGGACAACATTTTGAACATCTGCTATGATTTACCTCTGCTTATTTATGATTATTATTGTTATTACTATCAATAAAATTTTCATTTTGGGCAACCAAGGAAATACATTACTAAATTTAGAACTGAAAAGTCCATTATACAAAATCCATATGATAAAATAAAGTTAGTGTTGGGAGTCGAAAGAAGAAATATCGAATTGAAAATTTGACTACGCCATCTTGTAGAGGAGAATAAGTAACAATGACAACATGCAATTTATTTTGGAATCCCATCTCAAATAAAGCTAAAAAAATAATAAAAGTGATTTTGGGATAAATCTGTTACTCTCTGATAATTTCAGACCTACCATATTGAAACTATAAATATGCCTTCTTACGAATGAAGTCAGGAAAATTATTAAAACGATTTTGGGAAAATTAATTTCTTTCCGTCTCTCTGCAGGAGTGCTTTACCTCCATTTAAGCGACTTCGTATCTCTTACCGTTTCCGAGAGCCTAAGTTGAAACACCCGGTATATTTTGCTTCAGCGCTGTAAAAATGACCATATTTGCATTTTTTTAAGCATTGACCTTCCTTAACAAGAAATCGCTCAAGTGTAGGTAAAATTTACAAAGGATTTTTCTTATCTAGATGAGCGAAAGTATCAAAAAAATTGAGTTCAGTTAAAGTGTTAAATTTTAATTCCTTTCTTGTGGGTGACGTTTTGGCCGATGTTCAGTTCAGTTAGTTTATCACAGAATCACAGAAGTAATTTTGGAAAGAAACCTGGTTTTCGTGCCTTGTCTGAAATACATACATAGATTAAAAGATAATTAATGTTGTCCAAATTTACATAAAACTATTTGTTAGGGAAGATAAGGTTGTATTTAGGCCTTCAGGTAGCTTCCAGAGGTTCGTAAATATGCAGTCTCAGCCCATATCAGGTTGACAAGAATATGTTTTGCATTTAGTTGGTACTATCTTCAGAGCAGGGTTGCCAGATCGGCTGCCTATATTAACGAGTGATTCTTTGTTTTCTTATAAATAAACCCGGCACTTGTATTACCTAGCTTATCGATTTTTTATGACATTATGCAGGTTTTCCTTTAAAAAGTAACCTTTGAACTAACATAGCTGACTTTGGGGTGGTCAGCAGAGAAAGCCGGGATATTTGGACTATATTTTGTCGGTAATACGGACATCCGCTTTACGTAACTCAAAAAGGAGTGGCATTATAACAATATTTTATGACATTATGTAGGTTTCAATATAAAATGTCACCATTGAACTGGTTGACAAACACTTCACGCTCACAGCAGCTACCGAGGCCCGTATCGTCAGTCGTCCCTACAATTGTAGGGCGCGTTTATAGCCTCCTTGATTGTCATGCTCCTTTCTCTCCTTCAAAAATTTCTAGATTACACTTGTCCCGTGTCAGCGTCAGCGCTCTCCTATTGTGAAGATATGTTTTCTTTTTAAATTGTAGGAAATTTCAGGCTGATAAAACATGATATAACTCAAAAGCAAGCACAATTTGATGCAAATAGATGTTTGTGACATAACCTCAAAATAGAGTTCTGACACGGAGAAGTAGAAAAGTATGACAATCAAGGAGGCCATAAATGCGCCCTACAATTGTAGGGACGACCGACGATACGGGCCCGAGTGGACAAGTTGACATTTTACGGATTTCTTTCTGACGATACAACTAACTGACAACATGCCTAACCTAGAATTTGACAACAGACGACGCAAAACTCAAAAATACCAAAACTGACACACTAGCTGTCTGTGACCTACTAGACTATACAGGGTGTTACAATAGTATTCCTGTATCAACATCACCCCGAATTTCGGATTGCTAACTTGACTTGTTAAAAAAACTGGTATGATGGCCTTTTTGAAAAGTATTGCATGTATTGTTAGTATCTCTAGGATTTAAGCAAAAATAACAAATGTATCTTAAACAGATTGCTGCTGAAACGGAGTGTTACAACATTGATTTAATACCGGTCTTTGCCATTTGACCCTCACCATTGGAAACCTGTAAGAGATACGAAATCGCTTGAATGGGGACAAAGTTGCGTATTTTTAGGTAACCTAACAAATGCCGCTTAGAAACTTTCGAAATTCAATGTACTTACGGGAAGAGATGAAAAAACCGAATTTTTGCAAAATTGTTTTATTTTTTTCTGACTTTAGTTGTAGTGGTATTACAAAATAAAATCCACAACAATATTACCACTTTTTCTCCTCATCAAGATGGCATAATTGGAATTTCAATATGACGTTTTATCTCTTGACCTCCAGCATAAACTTTATTTTTCCCTAACGACGCCGCATTAGATTTTTGCACCACTGAATAAGAGTTTTTAATTCCGATTCCAGAAATGTATAATACGTCATACATTGATGTTACCAAATGTTAGTTATTTAAAAAAACAGAATTGCCTAGGTAGGCCTTGCCACTTTTTCTCTTCTTCAAGGATTTCAATACAAAGTTTCGTCTCTTGGACTCCAGTACTGACTACCTATATTTTTATAATATGTCATTGTCAAACCTTAGTTGTTCCAGGAAAACAGAAGTTAGGTGGGCCTTGGAATTATCAGATTTCATTTGCTACCAGTACTCATAGCAACTGAGTTTGGAAGGCTGAGAAGAAGAGAAATTAATCGAGTAGTGAACAATGTTCAGAAATAAGGTTTCCTACAGAATAACGGACATTTTGAACATCTGCTATGATTTACCTCTGCTTATTTATGATTACTGTAGTAATAACAATCATTATTGATAGTAATAAATTAGTAAATTTATTGATGGAAATAATTATCAATAAACTTTTCATTTTCTTTTTAGGTTTCACTATAAATTTTATTTCCTTATAGTTTTCATCCAACAGCAAACTCATGGCCAACTGAACTTAGGACCTAAAAGTTCATTTAAATGTATAAAATTTCAATATACCGTCCATACGAAAAAACAAAGTTGGTGATGGCAGTTGAATAAAAACAAAGACAATATGCAGTTTATTTTGAAATGTTAGTGTGCAATTGATTTTGACAAATAAAGTCAGGAACGGCTTTGAGAAAATTCGTTTTTTCCGCCTCTATCCTGAGGTACTTTGAATCACAGTGGTGACCGTATAACTTGAAACATATACAGGGTGGCCCATCCATCTGTGGACAGAATATTACTGATAAACAAATACATTTTGGGAAAATCTATTTATGGGATGATATACATGACATTTGAGGGCATATTTCTAAAATATTGGCCATTATACATATATTAAACTTGCACAAATATACAGTGTGATGCATTTGAAATTTTTGAGAAAAAGTACAATTTGCGTTTTTGACCACCCTGTATGAGCAAAAATGAAAATTCGGAAAAGGTACAAATAAGATAAAAGCTGAGGTGTGTAAGTTTTTTTTGGTACAAAATTCAGCACTCCATATCTCAAAATGGCGGATTGAGGGGTTGCCAAGGTGGACAGTTTTTCAGGAAAAAACACCTTACATCTCAGCAGCTAATTACCAAAACCCCATAGTATGTTATACCAATCTTTTTCTTTTGAATTGGTTTATCCAAATATGCAATAAGATTTGAGGCATTCCATTCAAAAAATCACAACTTTGATATGTAGGTCAAAATTGGGACACATTGTATAATTGCCAATATTTTAGAAATGTGCCCTCAAATGTCGTGTATCACATGCCATGAATAGATTCTTCCAAAATGTATTTGTTTATGAGTAATATTCCGTCCACACATTGATGGGCCACCCTGTATATGCCAAAACGATGAACCAGCCATTCACCAGTTGCTCGTTTTTTTACAATAAACAACATCGCATGCATGCATGCATGTTAAGATTGCGCTAGTTTCTGATTATCAAAATTTTACATCTGACAGATCGCTTGATATAATACGAGGTCTGCTCAAAAAATAGCCGAACATTTAAAAAATCAGCAACAATAATAAGAAAATAAGTTAGACTCGCACAGCGACACAACTTAGCAGGCTATAAGTATTCGCAAGCAACGGCATACAGACGAATTGAATGAGAAAGTGTCTTATTTTTTGAAACACACCTAAAATGATAGACTAAGGAAAGTGAAGTACAGCGCTGATTTTTTTCAATATCACAAAAAATGACAAAGTTACGCTACCTAGAAGTTTTTTATTTGGAGAATTATCTTATTCAAGAGTGATACGGAGTTATGACGCCACATGATTACAACTACCATCTCTACCACAAAACGATGCGGCCGTATTTACGATTTACCTTCAGCATGGGTCGAACGTCGACTTACAAATACCGTATTGTGCCTAGATGTACAAATATAGGCATATCAGCTCCAGAAAAACATATTTACTTGTGTCAAGACATAGAAGAATTAAAAGGAAGTAGTGCAGGTTAATAAACAGGGACGATAAGTTTGCCTCCTTCTACTAATGTAAATATCATTTTGATGTTAGTAGGTACTTAGTTAATATGGTAAAAGGATCAAAATAGATATTAGTGCATGTACCTATTAGGTGTATGATGGATAAATAACATAATAGATGTAAACAAGAACGGGGATAGATTTGATTATTGCTTTCAGTTCGAGATAATGTTGTGGCTGGAGGAGAAATACTCATTGAACTGCGTCTTTGTCAACGTAAAGATGCATAGGCGTGGCTTAGGAACCAAAAAGACCTGGCCAAATTGGAAACAAATAAAAAATCGGTTAGTGTTACGTTTTAATCAGCTATATTCAGAAGTGGCAAAATGGATTGCGGAGTCGAGCAATTCTGATAACGCATTGTATTAATTGCCACGTGACTATACGATAATAATATGTAAATGATATGTTTCCGTAATTAGGGAATACAAAAAGAGTTGTTTCTCAAACACCTAGGTAAGGAATATGACAATTTTGGCTGCAACTGACTGTAAGGTTGGCAATTACGCCACATTATACAATAATACATAAATTATACCTTGAAAGCGCATGAATCTATAATTTGAGCGCAATCAACACATTTTTGCAAACATAGTCGTCATACTGGATTCGTCATTTAGATTTTTTTAAAATCGATATGAAAGGTCCTGCAGAAAAAGAAAAATTTCGCAAATTTGATGTTTCGTAGTTAGAACCGGCAACATGTAGTCTTAATGCAGTATAATCCCATTAGGTATCGAAAACACGCAAAAACAATGATAGTTATACTGGGAAAGATAGATGAATGTGACAGTCGCTATATGAAAAAAAGATGGACGTCCACTGATCGTCACCGGAACTAGTAGCTACTACAACAATTTACCATACACCAATCAGCGACGAAGGAAATCAACGCTAAGAAATCATTTTTAAGCAGCTACCTTTAATTTTCTTTTATTTGTTTTGGGTTCAATGTTTTTTTCTTGTCCCATTGAAAAAATACTTAGAAGTAATTCTGATTGAGCTATTGAGGTCAGAAAATCTCATGTTCTAGGCCCTGAGTAATAAATTTCCTGTTAAGGTTGTTCTCATATTACAACAGATTGTAAAACCTAAGATAGGCATTTTGTTGGTTAATCAACCCTTAGATTTTACAGGGTGCCGCATATGACGAATGGGTCATTTCTAATCTCAATATCTCAAAAAAGTTTAAATCAGACATAGACACTAACACATAAAAATGTTTAAAATCGTAAGGAGAATCTCAAAATACAAAAATAAGAAAGATTTTCCATTAAAAGAAACGTTTGGTCTGCTTTCACTTTTGGTCTACCCTCTATATAAAAAATAATAATTTATAATTAAACTTTTTTCAATTCCTTATAATAAGGAATCTATGGTACTCCATCATATCTTTGACCCATCCTGTACAACGAATCGATGAGTCCTCAAACTTTTAAATTCACTTTTCTCAAAACTTTTTGTGACATTCTTTTTCTTTCTCCTGTATCTTTCATATTTAATTCGTTTTTAGCGATCTTAAAAATGAGTGAAACACTATTTCTATTTTTGAACAATCGATATTTTAGCGTTTTTCTGAGTTCCTTTGGGTGTGGATTCCACAAAAAGAAATGCACTAATTTATTTAACTTGATAGAACATGTATATACACCACTATTTATGTCTGACTAATTCTTATGTCATTGACTGCACATCCACTCCACTCTGCTCTGGTGTAATCTGTACTCCGCTTCCATCTCCCGGCTACCGAGTTATATATAATCCCCATTGCTGTTTCGAGAAAGGTCTGGTGAACCACAAAGCGCCATCTAAAATATTGGAGGTCACTTCGCGTCGATCTAGAAGGCGATCCACTGTCACAGTCCTCACAGACGCCGCCAAGCGGCTTGTGCGGTCATGGTTCGCGTGAAAGCAGAGATCGGCCCTGAAGGTCTGGCGAGTAGGAGACTCGCCCAACAGATGGCGCCAACAGTACTATATGTCGCAATATCAAGCACGTTTGAACTCAAAACCTTTTTTGAAAGAGGTACACATTAAATACACCAGTTTGGTCTTTGACAACTGGATATCATAATCGTTATCACAGATCCAGAAAAGGTAGAAACGGAGTTTTTTGTGAAAAGTGAGCCTTCTTAATTTTGGCCATATTTTAGAACTTTCGAACCACTAACTATAATTACTTTTATTATGTGCACGTTTGGAAGATTGGTGGAGTCGGCAACGAAATGTCATCTTGCAGACTAAGTAGTACGAGGGATGTCTTTTAAGTTTTGCATATGGAAATAAAACAACACGGTAGGTAGTTTTAAATGACTTTATTGTTTTTCGAAGTATTCTCCACGCAGATTAATACACATCTGCATGCGCTCGAACCAATTTTCGAAGCACTTATCCCACTCGTTTGCTGGCAGATTCAAAACGGCATTTTTGAATGCGTCAACTGCTTCTTCTGGTGAGTGGAACCTATGACCACGCAGTCTGTTTTTAATTTTCTGGAAAGTAAAGAAATCGTTAGGACTTAGATCGGGAGTATATGGAGGATGGTCCAATAATTCCACGTTTTCTTCCGTTAAATACTGACTTGTTTTTTGGGCTGTGTGCGAGCTTGCCTTGCATTGTCGTGGTGGAGGATTCTTCTTTCGGGGTTGATTTTTCGAAGCTCGGTGATGACGTTTGGCAAACAAATGATGGTATACCATTACTCATTAAGACGAATTGCGGCAATATGACCCGCTTTTGACACAAATGTCGTGACCATCACTTCGAGAACGGATGACTTTTGTTGGCTTTTCTTCACCTTGGAACACCCAAACAGCCGAATGTCGTTTATTTTCTGGTTCATAACAGTAAATCCACGATTCATCACCACTAACAAAGCTGTACACATTTTTTGAGTTTCCGGAATTGAAACGGTGAAGCGTTTTTTGACACCAGTTAACCCTGGCTGCTTTCTGCTCTTCAGTCAACAGGTGGGGTATCCAAAAAGAAACTAATTTTCTTACTCCTAATTCTTCATGTAAAATTTTTTGAATTGAGGTCTTTGAGATCTTCAAGGACGCCTCAATCTCGCGATATGTCACATGTCTATCTTCAATGTTGAGTTTGCGCACAACATCGACGTTTTCCTGGGTGACTGCCGTTTTTGGTGCACCCACCCTGGGATCGTCGCTGACTCACCCGTTTGAATTCTCCATACCAACGGGAAATTGTCGACTGATGTGGCGCTTCGTTGCCGAAACCAGACAGTAACTCAGCAAGGCATTCTTGTTGCGATAATTGTCTCTGAAAGTGGTAATAAATTATGGCGCGAAAATGTTCTCGGTGGAGTTCCATTTTTCGAATGACTCGGTGACACTTAAAAATTCACTGTAGTGAGAACACTGCACGTATTGTCGTGAAACTTTGAATTTAAGTTTCCTAAAGAGTGAGGTTAAGATTCAGTACTGACGTTCGATCCGCGCGGCCTACTATGTTTCTATATGCAAAACTTAAAAGACATCCCTCGTATTTAAGGTGCAAATACCAAATAGTTCATTCCACGTTTGCCCGCTATGATCGCTGTGAGCGTCCATCTATGGAGGAATCACTCAACTATATGCGTTGTTGGTTGCATATGTTTTGTGAAGCCGAGTAGTCTGTAGCTTTTATCTCTGAGAAGATGTGAAAGAAAGAAAGTTGGTTGAATAGCTTGATCGCATCTGGATCATTATGCATATTGGTCTACACGTGTATAAAATCAGTGATATATATCTATTAGCTATGGCCGACGCGTTATTTATATGTTGTTCTTTCTGAAAACAGATTATGTTCAAAATTATACATTACGATTTTTTCCGTTTATTGTGTTTTCACAAACTTTGAGGAGCATTACGGTAACATCACACTTCAAACATTTTCGCAGTGCCTCACATCTAGGCTCTGATTTGTATTTTCTATTGATATCGCAAAATAAAATTTAAAGGACTGGAAACAAAAAAATAATGTAATAACCTGTTCACTTTCATAAATATTCCTATTCACTTCAGCAACTAGGAATTTTTTCCTTATCTCTTTCATTTATGAAATTCAGCAAATTTGCCTATGTAATTTCCAGAATGAATAAGAAAAAGTGGATGCGCAACTAATTTCTAGCTTTGAACCTCAACTAAATGTATTTGAGACAAAAAACCAATGGAATTATAATCAACACATATTTTTAGCACACAAACCCTCACTGTGCACCTATGCCCTGCCGTTTCCTTCCAGATATAGTATCTAACTTAGAGTTTAGGCCTCCAATATTGCCATCTCTGAAGCAGATCTTACATCAAATCAGAGCCAAACATTGATAGTTGAAACATCATGACGTTTAGGCAACACGTACAACTACAAAACGAGTTCACAACAAGTGTCCATCTGCGAAGTACATCTTGTAGAAAAACGACATAATGTTACTTTTCAAGACACATAATACCCGTGCGGTAAGTAGAAAACCTTCTTTTGTTTTATTTATTGTATATCTATAATATCGCACAGTTTTCTATGCCAAGATACAAACAATGTATTGCAACTGGTCAACTTGAACACTAAGGATGAATGAGATATACAAGGGTCGACGCGTCAGTGCCGTGGCACAGAAGCCGAACTTATGTCAATGCTTTCCAACGCCGAGTTAAAAGTCTATTTATGGAAAACCCTTTTTACAGCATAGAAGAATACTTAACATCAGACTTGTGAACTTTACTATTGAAAACAGTTTATTTTTAATCTGTTTTCAATCTGTTCGTCGCTCTTTTTTTGTTTATTTGTTATTTATTCAAATCTTTTCAATTTGTTTGTTTATGTTGCTATCAGGTAACCAAATAAGTTCGTGCGGTTGCTGTATATCGCACATTGTCATGGATATTGTTGATCGATAGCGATTGTTTGTTACCTGTTGTCGCTTACTATGAATCCTTCTTTTCTCACACACATAAAAAGTTGCTGAAAATTGTTACATACCTAGTCTTAATAACTGAAAATGGCGACGAATTAAACAGTAATTCGAAGTTGTTTACTGTATGAGTACAATTTTGGTACAAAAACTGCAGCGACGGCGCGAAAAATATGTACCGCATTCGAAGATGATGCCGTTAGTGATCGAATAGCACATAAGTGGTTCAAAAAATGTTCTTCGGGATATCTCAGCTTGAGCGGTGAACCGCGCTCAGGGAGACCAAAAATCATGAACAACGAGGATCTTCGACAAATTGTGGACGCAAATTCCAGGACAACGTGCCAAGAACCTGCAGAAATGTTCAGAGTGAGTCCTGAAACTATTCGTTTGCATCTTCATCAGCTAGGAAAGACGTGGAAGTTAAGCAAATTAATAATATAGTCGTCTTACCATTTGTTCAGCAAACATTTCACACAACGCTAATGAACCATTTCTTAATCGGTTATTAACTTGCGACGAAAAATGGATCTTGTATTCGAATTTTAAGCGTTCGTATCATTGGTTGTTGCCTACTGATTCGGTACCACACACGCCCAAGGCACGCAAACAAGATTTTGTTGTGTGTTTGGTGTACAGCTACTGGAATTGTTCATTATTAGTTTTAGGAAAGAGGTCAAACCATCACTGCTTCAACGAGTACAAACAGCACCCATGCAGAAACAGCCTTCTTTGATCAATCGGAAGAAAGTGATATTCTTGAAAAGAAAAAATTTCTGAACTCTACTTGGAAACGTTACCGCACCCGCCATATTCGCCCAGTGATTATCACCTTTTTTTGTCTGGTGTAATAAATGCAGTCTGTCAACTTTTTTTTTACTCCAAATCCAGGGTGTTCGTCAATACCGCCATACAAAAATTGGTTCCACGTTGGCAAATGGTCATTGAATGTGATGGTAATTACTTCGACGAATAAATAGTGTCTTATTGTTTCTCAATAAAAATTTATATTCTTCTACTTAAAACCGCACGAACTTATTTGGTTACCTGATATTTAATTTATTTAGCGTTGACTGGATCACAACTTTTTCAGTATTTTTTTCTCATTATGTTCCTTGACAATTGGCTGAAACTTTTTTAAGTTAAATGGCAGTAAATGTATTTATTTATTGTATGTCATGTGACGCCACGACCAAACCTCAAAGCGCGAAGGCGATCGGCTACAGCAACGACACAGAAAAAGTCATAACTTCCTGAAATTTTAAGTTATCAGATTAATTTCAGATTTGTGCTTTGACAATGGGCGTGTTATACGGCTGTCCTTGCCAATCGGCCAATCAGCGCGCCGCGTCTACGCTCTAGCCTGCGGAAGTTTGTTTTGACTGACTGCATGTCAAAAATGAATTTGTTATGGTAAAATATCTACTCACCTGCAATAATTTGTTCCCTCTCATACGATTGTTTGATCTTCTGAAGTAGTCCACAAAACGACAGAATGAATATGAATATAAGACCACTGAGTAGAATAAGCTCGAATGCCATACTAAAAAAAAAACACAGGCAAATTATTGAAAATCACGAAAGAACGTGTAATATTTCTCATATATGTACCTACATCATGAATTCTAGTTGGATTTCTTCATAATTCGAATACGGTATCGATCATCAGCGTTATCTGTTTTGATTAGATAAAGCAGTTTGCAGGTTATTCTATTGTATTCCGGTTAATTAGTCTGTCCACAAGATGTTTGAAAATTTCACCTGCAATCATGATCAAACGAAAGTTTTGTTAAAGTGTATACGATTTTTCTAGGGATTCATCAAGTCAAGTAGCTTAATATTTTTATAAACTACTTGACATCTTGACAAACATAATTACTTAACACGTTGATGCTTGACTTGGCTTGATTTTTTTATTGTTCTACTTGACTTGAGGTCAAACTAAAGTGGAATCCACTTATAATGAACTTGCTTCTAATGGAAACCCGTATATAATGGTCACAATTTAAGGTCCTATAAATAATTGCAAGTAAAATCCTCCGATGTCATAGACTCGCTAAAAATAGACCCTCGCTTATAGCGGAGTATTTTAATCCATTATATGCCAGCTATTTTGGTAGTTCCCCGGAGCAGATTTGGCTTCGCAGTTTGCATTCGAACTTGGCCACCAGTGTTATACTGTATTTATTAGAGTTATAAACATGTCGAAAAGTGCGAAACGTGCATTCACTTTACACGAAAAGTTCACAATAATTATTAGTGAGCTTGAGCAGGGTTCATCTCAAGCAAATATATGTGCTCGTATGGCTATAAAAAAATCCACTGTGTCTAATATTTAGAAAAACCGTGACAAAATTAAAAATGAATGGAAATCAAATAGTCAAAAGAAAAAAATGCGGCCAGCGCTGCATCACATTGTTTCTGCAAAAATGTGTGGTGAGTCAGCTTCAGTTGACAAGAACGTTACCAATGACGGGATTTATCAAGTTTGGCCCGTAATATCCAGTGATTATTCAGATGATAACATATTCCATGCAGATGAAGCCGAGATATTTTATAGAATGCTACCAGATGAAGCTCATAAATTAAAAGGTGAAACTTGCAATGGAGGGAAACTATCAAAAGAGCGAATAACTCTTATGATTTGTGCTAATGCTTCTGGTACTGAAAAACTGAAACTATTGATAATAGGTAAGTGAATGAATAGAAATTCATGTTCTAATTTTTTTGATATTCAATGGCAGTGGTGCAGAATTTAATAACTTTTTTTTTATTTCAGTGAAATTCAAGAATCCCAGACGTTTCAAAAATGTTAGAACAATGCCCGTCGATTATGTTGGAAATAATAAAGCTTGGATGACTTCATCAATTTTTGAAGAATATTTAAAAAAGTGGGATGCTGAACTTGTGAAGAAAAATCGTAAAATTTGGCTCTTGGTCGATAACTGCCCCGCTCATTCAAATATTTCACTTAATAACATCAACCTTCAGTTTTTTCACCTAATGTGACATCAGTTCTGCAACCCATGGACCAGGGTGTCATTTGGAGTCTTAAACAAATGTATCAGAAATATACGTAGATGAAAATTATGGAGCTTCAAGAAGATGTCAACATTACCAAAGCTGTCACCGTTTCAGATGCTATAAATTTGCTTACTATTGCATGGGAGTTGGTTACTCCAGAAACGATACGTAATTGTTTTCGCCATGCTGGTTTAGTGAAAAACATAACTGAAATAGTGAACGATTTTAATCCAGAAGATGAAATTCCATCAAGTGATTTACTGAAAATTAATAGTTTACTGAATATAGACAAATTTAATGAGAATGTAAGTGTTGACAATAATTTTGTCATTGTTAGACTCCAATTTGGTTAATAAAGGATCCGTTGATAACGAACAGAAAGACGAACTAGAAAACAACGTTGAAGAAGAGCTTCCAGTGACAACTAACGAGGCATTAGACTGCGTGGAAAAGTTGCAATGTTATTTTCAGCAAGAAGAAGACAGTACAGTCACACTTACCAAATTAAATAAAATTCAACTTGCAGTTCTAAATAATTATACAAAAAAACAATCTGTCCAAATGAAAATTACTAGCTTTATTAACAAATATTTTCACACAAACCTACACAGTACGTATGCCTGTAATATGTGTATCAGATTCTGCTAAAATGCAAATTTCAAAATTACGTATAACTTTTTTGTATGTATCTTTATTTATGTAATACATGTTAAACAAGCACATTTTAAGCTTTTAATATGTTATTTCTGCTACTTCTCTCATAAAAAAAGTGTTTCTTTTGAGATGGTCATCCGCCTATAATAGACTATTTGTCACAGTCCCGCCGAGTCCATTATAAGCGGGTTGCTCTGTACTTGATACTTGATGGTAAATTACATTTTTATTCTACTTTAGGCCTGCAGTGATGTTAATTTGTACAACCGATGGAAATAATTTCGTATTTCAATGTTAATAATCAAGAGGAAGTATTGTAGTCGCGAAAAATTTTGAAATTGAGTTACATATTATGTTTTTTGGATGTTATATGACATGAACATCACGAACAAATGTGTCACTCATTCTCGTCGTTCTGCCTGTCTGTGGGTCTGTCGGTCCAGGTTTTTAAAAATATGTTCAGGGCGGCGGAGCTAGAAACAAAAAATCTAAAAAATAAACTCAATTTTTTTGTTTTTTTTGTAGGGGCTGAAACCTGGGAGTTTGGGGTTGTAGGGAGTAGGGGATTGTAAATGTTACGTCTTTAGTTTTAGTCAAATACTTTCTATCATTAAGAAGCTTCCGATCCCAGTAAATACGGGAAAATTAAATGATAAAAGTTCGATTTACAATGTTCTCATAATTCGAAATGCTGCGCGGTGCGATGCTGCATTGTCGTGGAGACTACTGCTAACTGTGCCATGGTTAACAAACACCAATTGGTGTATGTGCTCATTTTCAGACACTGTTTGAAGAGGATGAAAATTGTAGGTTGGAAGCTGTATGCGGTAAGTGAAGTTAATAAGAAACTACTGATCTCAGTGATACTATGCACATGTTAGACATAATGTCATACATATTCTTCCTACATCTGCCATTGAAACAGAAATATGATATATTTGCTTTATATAGTTTGATGTGCAGAGGTCGAAGATTCATCGTACTTAAGTGAACCTACCTAATCACGATACGATTTCGCCTTTTGAAACGGCTTGATTCATCCTTTCTGTTTGAAACCTGCTACGAAAGAGTGGGAAGAATGGAGTTAATCTACTTGACGCCATTTCTTTTGTATCAGCTAATGAGGAAATGCTTCTTTTTCTATATGAGTTTATAGTTTTATCGCTCCTCTATTTGTTATACGTATTTACGAGGGCGGTTCAATAAGTACCCGTGTTAGAAATGAATTCTTTTTATTTTCAACATAATCCTCTTTTAGAAAGATACACATTTCCCACCGTTCCTGCCATTTTTTAACCCCCCCCCAAAAAAAAAATAGATTTTGTCGAACTCTCCAAAATACACCTCTGTCTCGGTTGATGACTTCCTTGTTTGAGCTAAATTTTTTCCCCGCGAGCCATTTCTTCATGTCAGCGAACAAGAAAAAGTCGCAGGGGCGCCAGATCGGTGAATACGGGGGGTGCGGCAGCACTTCATAACGCAATTCATGCAGTTTGGCGGATGAATGTGCTGGTGTGTTATCGAGGTGAAACAGCATCTTCTCTTTCGTCAAATGTGGTCGTGTCTCCTTCAATGTTTTGTCGAAGCGGTCCAATAACTCACTATAGTATTCTCCAGTGGTCGTTCTTCCTTTTTCTAAAAAATCCACGAGGATTACGCCGTTCGCATCCCAAAAAATCGTCGCCATGGCCTTTCCGGCCGATGGGACCGTCTTCGCCTTCTTTGGAGCAGATTCACTTTGAAAAATCCTTTGTTTTGATTGTTGCTTAGTCTCTGGTGTGTAATGATGAATCCAGGTTTCATCGACGGTGAAAACTCCTTCGGATTTCGCTTAAATTGCTCCAAACACTGCTTCGAAGTAAACAGCCGCATCCGCTGAGCAATCGCGGCACCCATCGGGCCGACAATTTTTTCATTGCCAACTTATCATATAAAACATTGATTGCCGTTCCGGTCGACACACCTATGGCCTCTGCTACTTCGCGCACTTTCGTTCGTCGATCAGCGAGAATCATGTCGTGGACTTTTTGAATGATTTCCTCGGTAACCACGTCTGCCGGGCGTCCTGGTCGATCATCATCAAAAACGGATGTTCGTCCACGTTTAGATTCGTTGAACCAATATCTAACTGTGGTCATAGATGGCGAAGTGTCCCCACAAACATCATCCAACTTTGCTTTTATCTCCTTGCATTTTTCCCCGTCCAAAAACAGAAAGCGAATTACCAAACGATTCTGCTCTTTTTCCATCCTAGCGAAAATCACGAAACAGGTGTTACTTTAATGGCTGCCAAATCCAAACTAACCTATCAATCAGTCTAGGGATGTTCGATACGATCCGATATTTAGAAGTATCGATACTTGTCTCCGATACCCGATATTTTGGATCGATATGTTTATATACGATACTTGGGGGTATCGATACATTTCGCGGGTATCGTTATCTTTCGATCCGAACTGTGTCGGAAAGAGTGACTAACTTCAATTTACTTTCTTTCTTTACGTATTTTTTTTTCATCAGAGGTTCTGGTTGACCTTGAGTGACAGAAATCACACAAATGCCAGAGATCAATCATACAGAGTTGCCAGAGCGTGTCGACGGATTTTCATACATAGTGGAAATTGGCCATTACGATTTGCCAAAATGATCAATCCAGAAGAAAAACTGCTCTTAAATAAAAGCTGAAAGACAAAAAATCTCTTTTTCACCATTTGTGTCAAAATTATCTACTTTCCGTGGTCTGGCAAATCAGTTTCTTCTTCGAATTTCGATGAGTTCCTGTTTCCTGTGGCAATTCAGTTTAAATTTACCGCTCTCATTAGTGTCATATGTCTGTTATATATTTCAAACAAAGTGTTGCAGCATCAGATCAGTTAAGAAAAGCGCTGCAACATCAAAACGCCCTTAGACTAATTCAATCAGTGCCAGCCAGATGGAATTCAAAATATTTTATATTAGAGCGATTTGTTAAACTCCATGAATATGTGGCTGCTATTTTGATAAGAAATCCCAAGCCTCCAGAAATTTTAAGTGCTTTAGAATTGGAAACAGTAAAAGAGGTTTTAAATATTTTAGCCCCAGTAGAGGCAGTTTCTAGAGAGATATGTGGGGAGAAATATTTAACCTGCAGTAAAGTTATACCCATTATAAATTGCCCTTGAAAAAAAATAAAAATTTTACTGCAACAACAACAGACGCTTTAGCTCTTAAAACACTAATACTCGAGAAACTTTTAAAACGTTTTGGCAGCATCGAGCAGATTAAACTTTTAGCTGTCCCAAATATCCTACACCCTCATTTTAAACGATTGCACTTCAATAGTCCAATTTCTTGTGCTAAAGCAGTCACCTGCCTGAATCAATCATTTCAGTTGCGCAAGAAAGAAACAAATACAGAAAAGGCAAAATCAAATTAATATTCTTGAAAAACCTGACAGTGTTTGGGTCTAACATGAAAAACTAGCCCAAAATCATACAGATAAATATGATGATACCAAATCAGATATTGATCTTGAGCTAAAACTCTATTTCAATAATCCTACTAAGCCCCTAAACTCGGATCTCTTTTTGTACTAGAATAGCTCAAGTTATTCCTCAGGAAAATTAAAGAACTGGCTAATAAACATCTCTCTGTTGTTCCCTGAGAGAGACTCTTTTCTGAAGCCGGAAATATACTCTGCCAAACCCGAAACAGATTAACTGGTGACCGAATGTCAAATTATTCTTACATTCGCTGAGTGCTGAAGAATGGTATTTTTAAGATTTCGAACTTCGAGTTATTTGTAGTATTCTTTTTAATACCATATGTTTATATATTTTATGTTAATAATAAATAATCGTTTTGTAATGAATTTCTTAGTATTTATTTTTTACCTATTTTTTTGTGAACGTATTTGACAATCGTCATGCAGTTGAAAAAAGTGACGTTATTTAGAGGGTTGTAAAAAAGCAACTTCGATTCTCGGCAGTGTATAGTGTATGCTCCGTATCGAAAGGTATCGATACTCATGAGATCGATATTTTTATTCCGATATTTTAATGGATCGATACTCCATTGAACGATACGAATCGATACTTGGTATCGATATTTTACGTGGATCGGAACATCCCTAAATCAGTCTGAAATTTGTTGTGCTGTCGTCTGATAGATGGCAGCACAAGACGATAACATTAACTTCCCTCAGGAACGCCCTCTGTCGTCAAACACGGGTAATATCAAGAATAGTACATATACATATTTTTCAAAAACAATCATGCCCTTGGGTTGATACTTTGTGCCTTATAGCCAGTTTTACAAAATCTATAGGGATCGCGGCAGCGGTAACAGATACGAAGCTGGCTAAGCGGGACCAAAGTTGCAAATTTAGGTAAGTAATAAGATGGAATTTAGAAAGTTCCTTAATTTCGAGCATTTCCGGAGATAGACGAAAGAAATCTAATTTTCCCAAAATCGTTTATATTTCTCTTGCCTTTATTTAAATTGAGATCGGAATAAAACATACTTCAACATTGCTATTTTTTCTCCTCAACAAAATGGCATAATTAGAATTTCAATATGACCTTTTTGTCCCTTGTCGTGAGTCATCAACTGGTTTTTCTTATACACAACATACTGGACTTTTGCACAGGTAGAGTGCTTAATTTTCATTCGAAAAATGTATAATCTGTCATACATTGACATTGTCAGACATGAGTTATTTAAAAAAGTGGCGTCAAGTAGGTTAACTCTGCACTTCCCATGCTACGCTGTCATCAGTTCGTGAATGATTGTTTGGTACAAGTTAGCCCTTCTGAGGGAAAAGCTAACCACGGATATGTATAACAAAAGATTAAATGACCTTCCTCCGTCCCCTGAGAGAAATTGCTGCAGGCGCACATGATCGTTGCGTTGACCAATCCCGCGTGCACAACGCACGCAGCCCCCACTAGTGTGGAAGCGATTGCCAACGGTGACGAACGACCACCGACGATGACGCTTGTCCATCGGAGAATGACGTCGCTCGACGCACGTATCGACACCCGACTGTAGGAGATATTTTAAGGGTAAAGGTACGGGGACATGAATGATGAGTGAAATATGACTGGTATGTGCATAGAGTTGCTGGAGTTGGTGGCGTATAAATATACCAACGTCAAAAAACATAGATATACCCTCCTCATCCCCTGCAACCCTCAACCTCCAATGTTTAACCCCTACAATTTTTTTCGGAAAATGATCAGAATCATCTGAATTAACTTCAAACCAGTTCGAGCGTTTTTCATTCTTTTTTTGTTATTGGCCATTTTCACTGCCGCCACTGGAACGATTTTCGAAATCGAATTTTTATCGAAATCAAGATATAGTTATATAAGATTAGTACACAGACCAACGGAAATGAGAGACCTGGTTTTAAGTGATGTTGACGTACCTCAGGGCTCTGTATTGGGGCCGCTTCTGTTTCTCATATTTATATACGTTCGACTTAAGCAAAAGTATTGATAATTCTCATGTCCAGTCATTTGCAGACGGTACGCAATTGCTCCATTATTTTAACCCAGATAATGTCAATAATACTACTCAAATTTTACAAAACGATGTTAGTAAATTAATTAAATACTCTTTAGATCACAATCTACTTATTACTCCACAAAAATCTAAAATGTTATTATTTTGCGCACAAAGAAAAACATAAAATGTAACACAGCTCTTGAACATTCAGATAAATAACCAAATCTTGCAATTTTCTGATTCTGCAAAAATTCTTGGTGTTGTTTCGTACCTTGTTTAGACAATTTCACTAAAAACGTTATTCAAGTTATTCAAAACAATTGTAGACGTCTCATCTTTGCTTACGAAAATTTGATCATGTATCAGTGCAATATCCCATTCTAAACTGGTTAAAAATTAATGACATGGTCAAGTATCACTATTCAGTTTTTGTTCACAAGTTGCTGATCACGTCTAAACCTTATTACTTGAGGGAAAAAAATTCATTTAATAATGATGTTCACTGTAGAACTCTCAGAGAAAATAATACTAGAATACCCCTGCATACGTCTACAGTTTTTAAACGCAGTTTTTCTTACAATGTTGCTATTATTTGTAATGACCTTCCTAAAGTATATAAAGAATTTTCATCTTTCGACAAAAAGTTAAAACAGTATTACTCAACCCTCCAAACATATAATTTACGTAATCATTCATTCCTTTTTTATTCCGTCTTTAATTCAGATTAATAATTTTTTGGTGTACTTTTGTTTGGAAACTATGCCTTTTTCTCTTTTTTTAAATTTTACTTTCGATGTAATGAACCAAATCTGTTTGTGGATAGTGGATTTTTTTGAACATCTGCTAGAGACTATATGGTTAAGTGTAAGAGTAGCAGCATGCTAAAATTCGCCATGTAAGTCTGACATTTGGCTATACTACAATGTAATTGTGGATAAATAAAGACGTCTATTATTATTATTATATGACATCCAAAAATCATGTCTCATTTTCGAAAATTCTCGCGATTGGAAACCTCAGTCATAGATTAATAATATTTGCATGTGTGTATCGGTTTAGATATGGCGGATATTTGATGTATTTAGGAAGCTGCAACATCGACAAAGTCTTTATGTGTTTATTTAGTAAGCACAGCTTTGTCGATAGAGAGGTTGGCAAAAGTTATCAAGTTTTTTGTTGACCTCAAAAATAGGTTAAAAATGTGTAAAGTTTGAATAGTACGTAAATTGAATTATGCTAACAATATGTTCCTTTTTTACGTATAAATAAACTACTACCTTTGCCTCTGGTATTACGTTCTCTCCGATTTATGTATGACTACAGCGCATTCTTATTAAGCTTCTATTTAATAAAGTTTTATATACGTATAATTAGTTTTACCTTTTAAGACGTCCTAACAAACTGCAGCTCATTTTATTAAAGGATGCTTACCAGATACATGTGACCTATACTGCTATACTTCACGTACGGTTATGGTCGGTACCAGGTACATATGACTTGATTGAACGTGTTAACACAGGAAACCAGTTTTCACCATGATTAGAGATGATGGTTTTCGAAAAATCTTATAGAAAGCCTCAAGATGTGATGGCTCGTCCGTTGTTTTAAGCTAATGAAACTTCGTACACCATAAGAACCATGAGGTGTCGTGGGGCCAAATTTTGGCCAATTTCAACTAAAAAAGCTTGTCACTCGAATTCAGCGCGCTCAAGAATACGCACAAACAATACGGGAAAGGCGTATGTTGTATAGTAGTATTGTATATAATCTTTATTTAAACAACGAAAAAATCTGAACCGCCAAAAAAAAAATAACAAACGAACGAAACTCTGTAATTTGGTAATTTGGGGCGCAAAACCCAAATGTAAGGTGGTGTTGGACAGGTAGAGAACCTGTGTTAATACGATACATTAAACATATAGAAAGTCCTATAAAGTGTGATCAAACACAAAGCAATTATAGGAAAATGTCATACATACACAAAATACGGTGTAATTTCCACAGATGTCTTGTTTACATTATGAATCTCTTTTTTAACCTGATCAATTTTTTTTAAGATCAGAGATACATGCAACTATTTAACCCATATTATTCAAAAAACACTTTATCCACTTTTCCACTATAACTGACGTCGAAGTCTAATCAAAACGTGGTTACGGTTAGTAGAACAAAGACAGAATGATTAATTCACCAGCTCAGCATTGGTGTTTACACTTTGATATAAGGATTTCGATCTGCTCATTTTGCAACGCTATCAAAAGATAAATAAGTTTCAGGAATTAATTCGTGCTCAACGGTGGTTTACAGTCGAGCATGTCTGTACTTGTTCGGGAACACTAACGGGTGACTGCCGTATTTCTTATATCAAGCACATATACAGGGTGGTGCAGATTGTATGTAAATACAAATACAGTATAATATGATGTAGTTAAAGATGAATGCACGTTGAAAGATCGAAAAAGCAAATACCTGAGAAAATCGAATTTCTCATTTTAGAGCCAAACCATGAATCGACTATCGTGAAAGCTAAGTGACATATAAATCCGAACACCCAGTTTAAATGGTTTTATTTTAATAAAAGTTGGTGAATGTATTTATCTTACTGTAAATAACAAGTGAAAAAATGTTCAGCCTTATCAGTTGGACATTCCGGTTTTTATACTGCTTTGTTTTAATTCACTAACGCTCTAAAAGTGAATATTTCAGCAGTAAAAAATCAACGTTGGCGGATTTTGGTTCTTGACATCCTTTACGATCGGTTACGATGCCTAGAGTACGGAGACCTGTACGATTTCGTCAACTTAGTGAGTTTGATAGGGGCCGTATAGTGGGACTTCGGGAAGCTGGACTTTCGTTTCGGGCAATTGCAGTTAGAGTGCAAAGAAGTGTAGACACTGTGGTTAGGTGTTGTCAGGTATGGCTTCGAGAAGGCCGTACGCAAAGAGCAAGGAGCACTGGACGCCGCCGTAGAACAACAGACCGTGAAGGTCGCCGCCTAAGATTATTGGCCTTAAGGGACCGTTTCTCCACTACCAGGTCCATTGCAAATGAATGGTTTGCAGAACACGGAAGACCTATTGGCATGCGAAGTGTTTACCGACGAATGAGAAGTTTTGGCTTGTTTTCATACCGGCCATACTGGGTCCTCCCTTTAACTCGAGAACACCGACGTAATCGCCTTGAGTGGTGCAGACAACGGTCACTCTGGGATCAGGAATGGAACAGTATTGTGTTTAGTGACGAGTCTCGATTTTGTTTAGGCATGCACGATGGTCATGCCAGGGTTAGAAGGCGACGTGGTGAAAGGAGGAATCCACAGTTTTTTGTTGAAAGACATGTTCATCACACTGTTGGAGTTATGGTTTGGGGTCATATAGCTTATGGTTCCAGGTCACCTTTAATCTTCATCAGAGGTAACATGAACGCGCAGCGTTATATCCACGAAGTATCTTGACACCCTGGCAGATCCAACTTTCCAACAAGATAATGCCCGACCACATGTTGCAAGAGGCATAATAGACTTCTTTCAACATAATGATGTCACATTGTTACCATGACCACCAAGATCTCACGACTTATCCCCAATTGAGCACGTGTGGGATATGATGGGTAGGAGATTGCTCAATTGGCCCCGTTCTCCTCAGACTCTAGAAGCACTTCGAGAGGAGTTGGTGGTTGCCTGGAATGAGATACCACAGGAGGACATTGACCACCTGATCAGAAGCATGCCTAGGCGCGTTGGAGAATGCGTAGCACATCAGGGTGCATCCACACATTATTAAAGGTCAAAGGGCTTTAAAGCAGTGCAATCATTTTGAAATTTTTATCATTTACTTATTATGCTTCATTAAGTACTTATACAAAATTTTATTAAAATAAAACCATTTAAACTGGGTGTTCGGATTTATATGTCACTTAGTATACATAAACTTATTCGTTCAACTTTCTTCAATAATTGGCAATTGGTTGTAAAAGAACCCACGTGCTAATTTGACTACCAGGCATAAAAATGTTTTTTTAAACAAAAAAATTGACATTGCAAGATAATTTTTGTGCGTTAAATTTCATCTTAATACTATCTATGGCTATTTAAAATATTATATATCTTAAATAACTTTCCCGATCTTATAACTGAGGAGGATTGAGTCAACAGTTTTGCGGAGTAACCTCATTTTTGTAGTTTGTGGATTTGAATTTGATATTTTGGTGCATATAGCGTATGAATATGAAAATTGAGTACTGTTTTTGAAACGACCGTTTCAAGTATCCGCTGTCAAATAATGCTAGCAAGAACCATCCAAGTCCTACACGGTTATTATGTAAAAAAACCAATAAAACGTCAAAAAAACCTATAAGATGTCATCTTGCAGACTAGGAAGTTTTTAGAGCGAAAACAGTCGTTCCACGTTTGCTTACTAGGATCATTGTGAACGTCATCTATGGAGGAATCACTAAACTAAACTACACGTATTGTTGGTTGCATATGTTTTGTGAGGCCGAGTGGTCTGTGTCTGAAATTTTTATCTCTGAGAAGAAAGTTGGTTGAATAGCAAGATCGCATCAGGATGATCATGCGTATTGGTCTGCATGTGTATAAGATCAGTGATATTTGCTGTGTGAGAAAATCATTACTCAACATGCTGCCAATGAAGTATATCTATTAGCTGTGCCCGACGGGTTATTTATATGTTGTCCTTTCTGAAGACAGGTTATGTTCAAAGTTATAAATTACGAAACACTTTGAGGAGAATTACGGGAAATCATCACCGGCCCGCGCTGTGTGTAATTACTATTAGCACGTATATGGCTTGTAATTCGACAGTGTACTGTGAAAATAACTATTTTCTATCTCTCTCGTTTTTGAAATCCAACAGATTTGCATACGTAATTTCCAGAATGGATAAGAAAAAGTGGATGCGCAACTATTTTCAAGCTTTAAATCTCAATTAAGTTTATTTGAGACCAGAATCCAATGGAATTATCATCAATACACACAAATTACAGTTGAGACCTCCAGTAATGCCATCTCTGAAGCATCACATCAGAGCCAAACATTGACAACTGAAGCCTCATGACGGTTAGGCAACACGTACAACTAAGTGCTAAGTTAATATCTTGTAGAAAAACCTACATAATGTCAGAAAAACCAGTATAATGTCAAAAAATTGAAACGTCAGATCGAAATTCTAATTATGCCACCGTTCAGAAGAGAAAAGGTGGGAATGTTATTGTATAATTTGTTTGAAATTTGTAGACGATGTGGATGGAAAGTTTGGTTTGGGACTAAAGCCAGGAAAAGATATAAGCGACTCAGAGTAAATTCCGAAACTGACCATGTTCTATTTCTTTATTTACCGCGTAGCCATAACGTCAGTTTTTTTATTGATGCATCATGTTACGCAGAAATCCACTGATGGTACGGACCACAGTGAAACCTGATAGTGTGAAATTCGCTTTACCGTTTCCGAGATCTCAAAGGCTAGGTTCAAATTTGAAACACACGTAACATACGTTATAAAGTGCTTTTAGCAAAATTAAGTTTATATCTAATAGATATTGAATTAGCTTGTGGAAATCCTGTACATGTACTTTTTGTAAAAAATGTTCTTCCATTTCATTTTTGCCGAGCTAGGGAAGACGGTGGATAACTGCCCCCCTTGCCCCCCTGGGTACGCCGTTGCTCTATGCTGTATTTGTGTGCTTACATACAACTTCCATCGTGACAGCCATGTTGCCAAATGGGATCGAAGTAATTCTCTTCGCAGTAACAAAAAACAGGCTCAATATTTATTTTAAATATAATACTCATTAACAAGGAAACGTCACCCCTGAACCGTTTTCGTAATTATCCCTCAGATTTCGTATTTTCAGAAATTCTCAATGACGGAAAAATAATTGTTCAACCTGCGTTAGCAGTAAGATAGGTAATAATGCTGACGCTTAAGTTGTAAGCATGACGGTATGTTTTGATGGAATATCTTAATCAATGCACTGACAATAAATACAATTATAAAGCACGTCACGCGGCTGGTCGTAGGAGCGACTAGTAGTAGAGGTTCGGTTTTGGTGAATAACTAATAACCAAAGCTCTCGACTTTTGTACTTCGATGATATTTTCTTCTACCCGTTTACCATCTCACCAAAGATCGATATGAAAAAAGCTTTTGAAATTATGAACTAAGAAATCTCCTGCAGAACAAAGAAAACAGAACTTTGTGTTTCATCATATGTTAGATAAATTCAATATATTCTGGAATAGTTAAACCCAACCCAATGGGGGAAAGCTAGAAGTAGAGGGCGCTAGTCAGGCTGGGGGTTATGTCTGAGGTTATAAATAGACAAAAAAGACAATTGCTGATCACTTGTTGCCTATATACGTGGAGAAGCGACGACAATGTCGTTCGTGCTGTAAAACCGACCTTGAAATTTGACGTCTAGAGTGCCACAGGTGCTTTGACAGGGTTGCCACGTTGGAGAATTCCCCCCATATTTAAGGGATTTTTACTTGGGAAGATTTTTAGGGATATAATGTTCTGAGGGATATCACACGTTTTGCGGATAGAAAGCATCCTCCGGCTCTTTGAACTTAATTTGAGGGATTTTCCTGAAAGTAGCAATTCTGAGGGATGGTTTTGCTTGTTCTGGGGGAATTCTATCTGACCTATCTGGCAACACTCTGATTTGACAAATCCGTCATACGAACACCAACAAACGAATTGACATTTAGCTCATTGTAATTTTTGCTTATTTCTTATGAATCCTTGGCGTAAATAGTCGGAAATCTGCTATTTAGCTATTTGTGAAGAACTGTTGAAAAACCCCCTTTATGTTCAACGAGGGTAACGAGGGGCAATAGTAACATGTTCAATGTTCGGAATTCCTACTATTTCCAAAATGCTGGAGAAAAACTCAATATTTCATCCAACGAGCGACCAGGTTTATGGATTAAGTCATTGAAGATCCTTGATAGAATAACCATATTCAAGAACTTGTTCCAGGTATATTAGGAAGGGTAACGTCTAGAGAAACAAAATTGATGGAACTAAAAATGTACGAGTATGCTATAGGAGCTCCAGCAGATTTAAGAGACAAAGTCAAAATATGGAATACTACAATCCTATTCTCTTTTGATACTGCACTGAAATCGTGCAATTTCACGCGTGGGATCCTAACAGCTAATTATAATAACAAGGGCGCAACTTACAGATCTTACGAATAACTTTGGTTTTAATAAAGTTAAGAAAAGTCACCCGCAAAAGGTGTGATTTATAATTGTGGAAACAGAAATTATTCGTAAAACCTCCCCGATAGCACAAAATATTCATTATATATTTATTTAATATTTAATAATATTTTTATGTTACTTAAATATTTGTTTTCTTAAACAAATATTTAATAAATATCTGTAATAAAATATTTTTATTAAATATATATTCAATATCTTTTAAATATTTTAAATACAATATTTCTTTTATAATATTCATTAAATATTTACTTTTCAATCAACGGGAAATATTAAATCTCCAATATTTAGAAAATATTCATTAAATATTTTCGGCTACGGCGCATGTGCGTGTAACCTCGAGCGACCAATAGGATAATAGCAAGCCTCCCTGAGGCGACTTGTTTGCCGGCACCCATTTTACCTGTGACTTTCACTATGATAGCGTGCTTTCTTTGTACCTCCAAGTGGTTTATTATTTGAGTGTTTTTTTTTGTAGAAAAGGGAAAAGGGTAAGCTTTTCGATAATTAAATAGCATAATTTAACTGTCTAGTAAACATTATTGTGCCAGCAGAGTTTAAAGGTATTCACAAGACCATAAATAAATAGCCTCGAAATGTAACAGTTATTGGGTATTGATGGATTTATCTGAGAATGGATATGAAAATTGTGTTCATAACATCCCAATGAAAAGACATATTCGCAACTTGATCGAGATCCATCAAAAATGTTTTTTTTAAATATCTCAATTATTATTATTATTTTTGTCGTAGTACGTTCAAAAATTTTAACAGTCGAAAATACTATACTTTTGTCCTTTGAAGTATAATATAAAATCACAAAATAGTTATGGCTAAATTAGCACCATTACTAAAAAAGTCAAATTTCAACAAAATCAATAAGTGGTCTATTTTCAAAAACCTTTCCTTTAAAAGTTAGTCAAAAGATCAAGTTGTGGCCAAGGACATTTTCCATCAAGATATCTAAAATAACATACCAAATTTTCTTAAAAATTAACCAAATCTCGAACTATCATAGACAGAAAATGTAGGGTCCTTGCATTTTAGGTGCATTATCGAGCTGCTATTTAGTGACCCAGTTGAGTTACTCGGAGTAACTCACCATGCTCAGCACCAATATTGTTCCACTGCATTTTATATTCCTATAAATACAGTGGAAAGCAGCTTACGTATTCAATAATACTTAATTTTTTTCATGGGAGTGGACTTGCAAGATGCAGAAGAGGCTTATAATGTTTTTTTAATAATATTTTTATAGCAAATTAAACCATTAGATCTAGAATGAATTTTCTTTATAAACCCAATTTTATATAATCATTCCTACAGGTTTTGCTGGTTATTACCAATGAAAAATTTTCTATATACACTGAAAATATGTATCAGATTAATGCTTGAAAATATTTGATATATATATATATATATATATATTTACGAAAAATATTAGATATATCATCAAAATATAGAATTGATACCTATTTAAAAATCTTTCTTCATATAGTTTCGGAATGTTTGGAAGAAATATCGCAAAAATATATGAATTATATTATGTTCTACAAAAATCTATAATGAATATTTTATAAATATATAAGAAATATATTTATTAAATATTACAAAATCTGTCGCTACAAATATTTAAAAAACATTTTTTTAAAATATTTAAGAAATATTTAATGCTATCGGGGTTGTAAATTCGCACCTAGCTGATTAGCTTTTAGGGGGAGTCAGTACAAGTTGTCAGTTTGAGATTCAAGTTTTTCATAAGTTCGGATATCTTGCACCTGCGCAGTGAATTTGTGAAAAATAGATTACTTTTCTATCAAATCTCTCATTATCTCTTCTACTTTTATTAATTTGGCACACAAGCGTTTAGCGGGAGCTAAAATGGACATCACAGCTGCTGAAAACCGTGTGGTAACGATGAGGGCGGTTGAGAGATGTCCTTCCCTTGGCAGGAAATTGTAGGTGATCGTCCAAACATAGCATAGGGTTGGGCATCTGCTTGAATAATATGTTAATCTGTGGTATAACGCAGATTAACTGACGACTGACACTTCTTCTGAGGTGCATGAAATACTGGTAACTTTCATCATCTATGATATACGTTGTTTTGTAGATGTTGCAAAACCGAAAGTACCATATTTATTTATACATATGCTTTTATAGTAGAGGATTAACCCTGCCATTGTTCAAGGAGCTAAACATCATGACTATATTGCGAAAGTTAATAGCAGGAATTGAAAAGGTGAATTACCCAGCTTTCCGCATCTAATCTACGAGTCTTACTAATTATGGTACAATTCTCCTTCAACAAAGTACACAAAATTACTAAAAGTTTTTACAAATGTCTTTCAAAAGTTCATAGGTTATTGAACCTAAATTATATTCAGATCTCAATTACGACCCGTCAAAATCAACAATGATGTCAAAAATTGGCGTGCTCCTTTCCGCCAGCGGGCCATAAATGCCTGGACAGGTAGCAGCAAGCGAATAGAAGCGGCGATAGATTGCTCATGACTGTTTTAATGTGGATTAAATGAGGTTTGGATACGGAGTTCATTTACGAACTCGTGAAAAATATTTTTTCGGAGTCGATAAATGTGACTGAAATTTTTGTTGTGCGATGCCCATCTTACAGGGTGTTTTTAGAACGTGGGACAAAAATTCGATGGGCGACTCATTGGATCACAGATATATAGATAGATATATATATATAGGTCACATTTTAGTAGATTAATACATGTGACATCTCAAATAAAGATGAAGTTATTGATACACAAGACATATTAAAATTTATAATTAGATAAGACCTACGCATGATAATGGCAATTTGAAATTTGTACAGTTACAAGCAACTCTGGCGCAGCAATTTCTTTACTGTGTGCTTAAACTCATTATAATTTGTGATATCCCTTAGGCCCGTATCGTCAGTCGTCCCTACAATTGTAGGGCGCCTTTATGGCCTCCTTGATTGTCATAGTTTTCTACTTCTCCGTGTCAGAACTCTATTTTGAGGTTATGTCACAAACGTCTATTTGCATCAAATTGTGCTTGCTTTTGAGTTATATCATGTTTTATCAGCCTGAAATTTCCTACAATTTAAAAAGAAAACATATCTTCACAATAGGAGAGCGCTGACGCTGACACGGGACAAGTGTAATCTAGAAATTATTGAAGGAGAGATAGGAATGTGACAATCAAGGAGGCCATAAACGTGCCCTACAATTGTAGGGACGACTGACGATACGGGCCTTAGATATTTTGGTAAATCGTTGAATAGGTGGATGCACTTGTAAAATACAGATCTTTCATACGCTGTTATTTTATGCGTGTTGTATAGCTGCGATTACTTACAAGGAGAGTCAAACCATCAGGGTTGCTTTTCACAAATGTTACACATTTTTATATGTAAATTGATGACAGTGTTAGAATTCCGCGTGCATGACTCATAATTTTAAACCAAAAATGAACCTAATTATTTTCTTTCGAGCTAAAAATACCCATTTAATCTCAGTAGATACTCCTCAAGTGACGATATTAAGTGACAAATGGCTAAAAACAAATACATAGTATAGGTTCGAAATACCATCCTCGCTTAGGAATTTGAAAATAGCAAAATACGCATTGTTCAGTTTTTTTGCAGACATGATTCATGTGACTTTATTTATCTGATCAGAGTATAAAAAAAGTAACTAACAGCTTTACACTGGATTGAAAATATATTTGACTGTCATTAAAGATATGGTCTGGTAATTGTTTTTTTTATAAAATTTCTATAAATGTTTTTTTTTTACACCAAGACTCCATTTCAGTCATAATCCTGATTATTTTCCCTTTAATCTCTTCTGGAGATTCCCCATATACTATTACAGATGTAACATCTGCAAACTTCACTACTTTTCCTATTTTTATCTGTTCGGGGAGTTCGTTCGCAAAAAGAATAGAAATTAATGGCCCCAGTACTGATCCCTGTGGGTGGCCCAAAGATTCAGGAAATGTTTTAGATTCTCCATTTTGTATTTTTACTTTTAGGTATCGATTTGCAAAGTAGGATTTGAACCAGTCTAGCAACAACCCTCTTATGCCCAGCTGATGAAGTATACTCAAGATTACGAGTATTGTGATGTTGAGGCTGTCAAATGCCTTTGCTAAATCAAACATTATATCTTAAATAATTTTGAATAACACAGTACAATCCAATGAAATTTTGACAGCATTGGAGCCAGTTGAGGTCTCACATGGTGGTGTCTGTGGAAAATAATCCACTGATATCTCCAGAGACGGATTAGCCCTAATGCAGTATCGCAAATTTCTTACACAGTGCATAAGAATGGTTCGAATATAATATTTTAATACCGTTTTTTACGATGCTATACTGGTTCCGCTATTTCGAAAATATAGTAATTTTGATAACATATCTGTAATTCGTGAGCCAAAATCTAACAGTGTACATTTTCAGATCACTTAATGAAGTTTTACGCTTTTGCAATGAAGTTAGAAGCAGTACTGAAACAAGGCTGTTGTTGTTCTCACAAACGGTTTTCTCTATCGCAATCAAAAGTACATTTAATCCCCCACATGCGTTGAAAAATTGTTCTTTATTGTAAACGTTTAGGTCACAATGGTGACCTCGTCTCTATAGCTACTGCTAACAGGCACCGACAAGCGAATAGAAGCCATAATCTAATGCTAATGTTTGTTTTGACGCGAAGTAATTGAGGTTCGAATAGACTATAGTCAATAATCTAATGTTTGTCAGACCAATCAAACCACGCGAATTTTAAAATTCTTCTTTATTGTAAACGTTTAGATTCCAACGATGACCTTCTTCAGTATGAAATTGACACTTTTTTCAAAATATATTTTATCTATCTTCCAGGTGACACTTCGCTTGTTTTTTTCACTTTATTTCCCATTAGAACGTCCAGTCCTCCAAAAAGAAAAGCGAACATGAGGTTATCTGTCGCTTTTTAATGTACCAGGTTCGTCACCCTCGTTCATCGTTCCGGAAACACCAAAATGGAGGGACGTCCGTTTGGAAGCGGGAATACCCACCTCAGATGGTCCTGCGCTATGCTGGTTTTGCGTAGTGCAATCTTAAAATCTGGAATGATGGCTTCGTGCAATCTTAGCATGTTGCGTCCGTAACAGGCTATTTTATAGTAACATACTGCATATGTGCATAGGAATGTGGAAATGACAACGAATTCAGCCTAGGTAGAAGCAGCTAGTCAGACATTGGTTTGTCTTCTCATTAGTCTAATCATATTAGCTAATTTCCCCGAAATAATGGTACCTAAAGTCTGGTTTTACTGTTGCAAGTTGTTCAATGGAGTATTTAAAACATGGAGGCATAGAATGGGTTCACTAATTTTTGTGGGAAAACATTCTATTCGACAAAAAACGTATTTTTTGGGATTCAATCGGAAGTGTTGTCAGGAACAAAAAAACTCTTCAATTAAGATTTTTAGATATTTATGAGACCTACAGAATGAGGCCACACGTAAAAAGATTCGACTAATAGTGAAAAAAGTTATGGCTGAAAACCGAGGCAAAAATTGGTGTACCCATTTTATGCGTCCATGATTTAAATACCCCCTTGAACAACTTGCATCAATAAAACCAGACTTTACAATTATTTCGCAAACCAGGGGTATTTTCGTCTAATATGATTAGACTACATAGTCTGTAGTGTGGAAAGTGCACTTGACATAGGTCAATTTTTTGACAGTTTTGTCATTAAATTCGTATATCTAATGTTATTCTTTAAAATTGCAAGTGCTTGAAGACAAATGTGGCGTTAGACATGGTACTTCTTACATAATTTATAAGAAGCAGCACAAGCCTAATGAAGGTAGATGTTCCACAGGTGAGTATTATTATTTTTATTACAGTGATGTCACTTTGGTAGGCATTGATACGCAAATAGGTTAAACATATGAACTAGAAATACGCAATTTTGGCGACAAATAATGCAAGCTAAACCTATATGATTGGCTGCTTCTAATCTACAGTATATTCAGATAAGAGATAGACCGGACATAAACAAGACCACGTGATCATCGAACGCTGTAACATTCGGCAGGGACGTATTAAGAGTCACGCTTGTACATATTTTAGATAGTAGATGCTGCTTTGCGTAACTTTGTAGTAAATTAGCACAATTCGATGTGTATACGATTGGTGATGGATATAGGATCATGTGGGGGTGGGGTAAGAAATATATAATGATGTAAATATACATAAGGGTTTCAAAATTTTCGCTTCGATTTCCAGCTTCGGATGCCGCCTGATGTTTGGTGAAATACAGTCGAATATAATCTCAAAATGGCGTTTAAATTAGCCTAAATTAAAAATAATCGTAAATCTCTTAAAATTGCTTTTAGAATATTGATTAGTATATTTTTTGATTTCTAGGTAAATATGTAACCAAATTAAAACGTTCAAAACGTAAAAAAATGTGCATGGTTGAACATTGTCAGAAAGTATATTCTTGAATAGGTTTTGCCAAAATGGGTTCAAAAATGTCAATAATTAATTAAAAAATACAGTAGCTTTATAATTACTTATAACTTACCGAATTTGATGAACGACATCTTTTATTGGAAAGATGAGCTTGATGAGCTTTCATCATCGCTACTGCCTGAAGCACCAACGTCAATAATGAATGGCTCGACTTGTTCCTCTAAAATATTGTCCAGTTCCCACATTCTCTTTTCAACTTTGTCTTTCACGTGCTTAATACAGTTTTCCCATTTTTGCGCTGTTATTAATTCTAGTGCTTCTTTGAAAAGTCCTTTGAGGTCACAAAATTTAAAAGTTGTATTGTGCTTAGCTATATAATTTTTAACCTCTGCCCATATGAGCTCAATGGGATTGAGCTCGCAATGGTATGGAGGTAAACAAACGAAAACGTCCAAAGAAATATCAAATTGCAATGATGCACTCGACATACGTAACACGTCTGAACCTGAATGTGACTCTGCCTTGATACGACTGCTCTGCCGCTCGGCATAGGCATTTAATTGCGAATTGACCAATGAGGGCTCCTGTTTTACGTCGAGACGGCGGCGTTAGCGTGAAAATCACCCGAACCTTTTGTTTACATCCGGTCTATCTCTTATCTGAATATACTGTATTCGAATTCGTTGCTGTATGAAAAATAAAAACAAACGAAGAGTCACCTGGGAAACAATACGTCAAACAAGTGTCAATTTTGTACTGAAGGAGATCACCCTTGGAACAGAAACTTTTACAATACATTTTAAATACATATGGTTTAATTGGATAGACAAATATGGTCATAAAAACCTCAGTATAAGTTCCAGTGTTACACCACATTATAGCCACTTGTCTTCCAAAATTTCATTCAATTGTGAAAAATGAAGCGATATTTCTAAAACCATCAGAGACAAAAAACCCTAGCATAGACCAAAGGATCACCCATTTAATGTTTGCCCAATGTTTTGGAAACACCCTATAAAAAAATGATCAGCCACATTATGATGGACAGAATGAGTTTAACTAGCTAAATTATTTGAAAACTTACTTATGACATCAAGTGAGTCAGGAATCCTTTCTATCCACCTGGCAAACTATCTTATTATGAAAAACTATGTTCACTTTACCTTCCATTGTTTACTGGTACTATTACTAACTACTTACCGATAGTGAATACGCATATACTTTATTAAACGAAATTATGTTACCCTCATTATAAGTTATGAACCATTTTTGAGATAACTTGCAGTCTGTTTTAACAACGATAGTATGACTCATAACTGCAAACTTGTCACAATGCTAAGCTTGTACGTTTAACTTATTTATGTTCGGGAATTTAAATATTAACTGCATTGCCAGTGCATCGACACGTTTTTATGGTATTTAGGTGAAAAACGATTACGAGGATATTCGTTTTATCGAGAAATAATGTCAAGTTTTATGTGTTAATCAAATAATGTTCTTTTATTATCTGTTGGTTTACAAAATGTCCGAAAAGTATATAAAAAAAACCTTACATAGTTATTATTTATATTTTATTTTGTATGAATAGTAGGATGCTGCGCAAATTTCGGGCAAATTTGCCAATTTTTAGGCCTACTATTATTTTGGCGGTGTTATTATGGTGGTCTCAAAATGTACGTAGCTAATTCACGTGTTCCAAGTTTATGATGTTTGAGAATGGAGGAGTACTTACTGTGTGCTTTAACATTTTAATGATCAAGAAGTATTTGTTAGGGTAATGTCAGCCAAGGTCCTAGAAGCACTGTCATTTTATCTTTTTTTCTAACTCTGCGATTAGAGATCGAAATGAAGACATTACGTATGGCAATTTATGTGGGTTCCAGCCTTAAACATTTTAAAACATGTTTGTAAAGCCTTAGTAGCCATTGAACAACGTATCTAGAGATATACATAAAAATGTTTACTCTGAAATGGATCTGATATTTTTGAGTCACAGGATACTGTAAAAATCATGACATTTTTCCTGCAGTACAAGATGCAAAAATAAAATTTTACGTACTTTCTTTGGAACAGTACGCTACTTTCAAGCTCCTTAAGGCATGAACAATATTGTTGTAGTCTTTTTGAACCCCACGCTAGGGTCAATACTAGAAAGATCCATGAAAGTTGTATTGTTTTCAATCCATAAGATGAAAACATAAAACTTTATGCGCATGTCCACAGTAAAAATTGGTTGCTGGTTTTGTAGAGGTAAAATGACACTGAACGATACTTCTTTCAATATCTCTTGTGGCTCACCACTTGTACATCTCTCGAGATGTTGTCTTAATGGCAACTGAATGATTACATGTATTTTTACTTCTATTAGACATTGCCTGTCAGAGCGGTCCGTAAGACCTCCGCTCTTGGTTAAAGTCTTGTAAGTCAATAGGCCTCTCAGGTCTGGTTGCCCAGATACCAGACAAACTCGGGGAGAAAGACGGGAAGAAGGATCACCAACGGTCCGTCGGCACGAAAGGGTCCCGAGACTGTCAGTTAGAGAAAAGTCATCGATAAGTCGCACATCCCTCCTCCTAACAGAATAGAGCTTGGGTAATGTATATGTCTTACCTGAGCCTTGTGTAGAGTGAGGTCATGCGACGAAAAGTTTTTCTTAGTCCTAAACAAATAGTGTCGCTATTGACGAGATGTGTTCGTGCAAGGTCAAGTCCCCGGTGATTTTAACTTCGATAAGCCGATATGAACGGCTTGTCGGTAGAACCCAGCCATCCACCCGAATTGGATGAGCGCTACGGCACCTCTTTTTTGTCAAGGTAGAATATTATGTTTTGGAAGCATTACACTGTACCAAATTGTTGCATCCCCGAAAGGTGATAACCTCCAGGTCTCTCGTCAGAGTGGAAGTCGCTGCTTGTCTGCTTTCCTCCAGCTCACCGACAGAGATCGGCTTGTCACGCTGCATGTACAGTGCTGTCATAAGCAAGACTGTGGACCGGTTAATCATTCAAGAATGGCAGTATTATTTTAAGTTCCCTATATGATGCGTGTGTTATGCATTTCTTCGTGGTGCTGTTAATGTAACACCTGAAACTTATCCTGTCGTTTTCATGTTGATAAGACCCCATGATGTTTTGGCCCAATGAACCCACATACAGGGTGTAAATTTGAAAACTTCCCACCACGGATTTATCGAAAAACACTGATTAAAAAAAAATGCCGAGACACGTCAAAAGATTTGTCAAGCGGGACAACTTTGTAACCAGAAACTACCTCACCCCTTTTCACCCTCGGCCACCAGGGTCATCCTCTTAAAAACTCTAAATGATAAAGGGTATCGAGTAGTAGCTCGTTTGAAAGGTCTTTCGTTTATAATTTGAAATGAACAGCAATTCGGAAGGTTAGACGTGGTAACAACCAAATAACAACCCGAATTTTTTCCGCATTCCTTTCATGATTACAGATATCCTGGGCAAACTGCACTTATTGTTATACCTGTTATTTCTTGCTAAGGAAAAGAAAGAATTTAATTTGGTGTCAGTTACCTTTGTGACAATCTTGGGATAGTGAACCTTAATTTATTGATTCAGATTCTAATTCCAAAATATACTAAGTGACATATAAATCCGAACACCCAGTTTAAATGGTTTTATTTTAATAAAATTTTGTATAAGTACTTAATAAAGCATAATAAGTAAATGATAAAAATTTCAAAATGATTGCACTGCTTTGAAGCCCTTTGACCTTTATAATGTGTGGATGCACCCTGATGTGCTACGCATTCTCCAACGCGCCTAGGCATGCTTCTGATCAGGTGGTCAATGTCCTCCTGTGGTATCTCATTCCAGGCAACCACCAACTCCTCTCGAAGTGCTTCTAGAGTCTGAGGTGGACGTTGCAAATTGAGCAATCTCCTACCCATCATATCCCACACGTGCTCAATTAGGGATAAGTCGGGAGATCTTGGTGGCCATGGTAACAATGTGAGAAGTCTATTGTGACTCTTGCATCATGTGGTCGGGCATTATCTTGTTGGAAAGTTTTATCTGCCAGAGTGTCAAGATAGGGTAAAAGATGGGGTTCTAGCACTTCGTGGATATAACGCTGCGCGTTCATGTTACCTCTGATGAAGATTAAAGGTGACCTGGAACCATAAGCTATAGCACCCAAAACCATAACTCCAACAGTCTGATGAACATGTCTTTCAACACGTCGCCTTCTAACCCTGGCACGACCATCGTGCATGCCTAAACAAAATCGAGACTCGTCACTATATAAAGACAATACTGTTCCATTCCTGATCCCAGAGTGACCGTTGTCTGCATCACTCAAGGCGATTACGTCGGTGTTCTCGAGTTAAAGGGAGGACCCAGTGTGGCCGGTATGAAAACAAGCCAAAACTTCTCATTCGTCGGTAAACACTTCGCATGCCAATAGGTCTTCCGTGTTCTGCAAACCATTCATTTGCAATGGACCTGGTAGTGGAGAAACGGTCCCTTAAGGCCAATAATCTTAGGCGGCGATCTTCACGGTCTGTTGTTCTACGGCGGCTTGCTCTTTGCGTACGGCCTTCTCGAAGCCATGCCTGACAACACCTAACCATAGTGTCTACACTTCTTTGCACTCTAACTGCAATTGCCCGAAAAGAAAATCCAGCTTCCCGGAGTCCCACTATACGGCCCCTATCAAACTCACTAAGTTGACGAAATCGTACAGGTCTCCGTACTCTAGGCATTATAACCGATCGTAAAGGATGTCAAGAACCAAAATCCGCCAACGTTGATTCTTTACTGCGGCTGAAATATTCATTTTTAGAGCGTTAGTGAATTAAAAAAAAGCAGTATAAGAACCGGAATGTCCAACTGATAAGGCTGAAAATTTTTTCACTTGTTATTTACAGTAAGATAAATACATTCACCAACTTTTATTAAAATAAAACCATTTAAACTGGGTGTTCGGATTTATATGTCAGTTAGTATAGTTTACACACTAGCCGAAAGAATGGAAATGATTCTAATTTATGGTGCCCAAAATCAATGTGCTCGGCAAACTGCCGTCACGTTTAACGCCAGACATCCAGGATAACTTCGCTTAGATATGTTTTGGACCTTGTTACTAAATTTACTCAAACTGGATCTGTTGCAAATAAAAAACGTGATCATCGGCGAGTTTTGGATGAAGCCGCCCAAGTTGAAGTTTTGGGTCATTTTAAAATAAATCCTAATACTTCATTACGCAGACTTGTTGCTGCGACTGGTATTTCATTAGGCTCTGTACACACAGTTTCTAAACTCCATAAATGTCATCCATTTAAAATGAAAACATTGCAAGAGTTTACCGAAGATGATTTCGATAGGCGAGTTGATTTTTGTGAACAAATGCCCATTTTATTTAAATGGATTTGTTAATAAGCATAACTCCAGGTATTGGAGCAATGAAAATCCTCATGCTTTTGTAAAAGGCCATACCCAGTATCCCAAAAAAATTAATGTATGGGCAGGCATTTTAGGAAACAAAGTGATTGGGCCATTGTTTATTAATGGAAATTTGAATGGAGACATTTATTTGGATATGTTGGAAAATACCATCAGTCCGCTTATCATTGAAACCATTGAAAACCAAATCAAAGAGGATGAAAACCCTATACTTGATGGTTCTGAAATATACTTCCAGCAAGATGGCGCTCCCACTCACTATGTTCTTTCGGTTCGGCAATGGCTGGACGACGAGTTTCCAGATAGATGGATAGGGCAAAGAGGGCCTATAGAATGGCTTGCTAGAACTCCTGAATTGGCGTCATTAGACTTTTTTCTATGAGGTCATTTGAAATCTAGTCACGTGCCAAAATCACGTAACCTTTTTTTTCTATTTATCTGTAATTTGAATTTCTCTTCATTGATAATTGAGTGCCCAAACCCCCTTTCGATGATTTTCTTTTTGCAAATTTAATAGTTTATTGATTGTGTAATTTCACTCGTATTATATCTATATCTTTCTTTCTCAGCAAAAAACTCTGCAGTTTTTCTCCGTTAGTTGGCTTCCAATTTGCAAAACTGCAACGATGCAACTGACTGGGGGAGAAATGACGAGTATTTTCTTCTGTTTCGCTGAGGGTCAAAATCCCATAAAAACTGGAAGACCCAAAATAACTAAACTTAAGTTACGCAAGAAAAATAAAAGGGTGCTAGTCCATGAATGGGTGCTTGGGGCTTTATATCCCAGAGTCTGGAAAACGACAAAGAGACCCCTGGACCACGACCTCAAGGGAGTGAGTGGCCTTGAAGAAGATATGTTTTATAGCTAACTAACGGAGAAAAACTGCAGAGTTTTTTGCTGAGAAAGAAAGATATAGATATAATACCAGTGAAATTACACAATCAATAAACTATTAAATTTGCAAAAAGAAAATCATTGACACGGGGTTTGGCCTAGGAATTGGGCACTCTATTATCAATGAAGAGAAATTCAAATTACTGATAAGTGATAAATAGGAAAAAAAAGGTTACGTGATTTTGGCACGTGACAATCTATTGTGTTAACTCTTAAACGTGAAAGTTTGGATGAACTTCGTCAACGCATCATCGAAAGCTGCCATAATATCGCACATCATGTTTTTGAAAATTTCCGTCAGTAATTTGAACATCGCCTATATCATTGTTTGACCAGTAACGGGCAACATATTGAACACCTACTGAAATAAAAAATGATATTTTCGTGTGTTTTTTGTTTTCTAAATGAACAAATTAAGACAAATAAAGGTTTTTCTCATTTTATTGAAAACGAATTGACCGATTTTTACAAAATCAAAATGAATGACTTCGAGGTACCTTTCAAACAAGCTATTACTCGATACTCCTTTAAAATTTTTAAGAGGATGACCCTGGGAGGCCGAGGGTGAAAGGGAGTGAAGTAGTTTTTGGATAAAAAGTTGTCCCCCTTGACACATCTTTTGACGTGTCTCGGCGTTTTTTTCTTTAAATCAGTGGTTTTCGATAAATCCGTGGTGGGAGGTTTTCAAATGAACTCCCTGTAGATATTTATTACTGTTTACTGGCATTTCTGCCGCTACAATGATAACTTTCAATATTTGTAAAAGGCGATCGTAGCCAAAAAATCAGAAAAAAATATTACATATACAGGGTGTCCCAGAAGTCGACGTCAAGCCGAAACCGGGTGATAGGCAAAGTCATAACAGCTATCACAAAAATATTTAAAAAAATTTCATGTATGTGTTTTGAAAATTATAGGTCTTTGAAAAAATATAGAAATTTCACACCCTACGGCAGTCTGTCAACTCCTGTTACTACAAATATTAACTTTTTTTGGATTTTATTTTTACAATGTAATGATGAATAATGCATCTTCAAACTGGTGTCTCAACCTTACTGCCAACTTTTCTCGTTCAGGAAAAATTGCCACTTATTTCCCAACCAAGTATTCCAAAGTAAGACTTTGCTCAACTTTAACTGGCTGTACTGGAAAAAATGTACTACGAGAGTTTGGCAAGTAACCTTAAAAGTTGGCGCATTTAATAACGATTCCAAAATGGTATAACACTTAGAAGATTACCCGTTAACTTATGCACAATTTTTATTTGAAAAAAAACTGATGAAAATTTTTCAAAATTTCCTACTTATGCAGCGATTATGAAAACGCACAAGGACCCTTAAGGATAACTGTTTGCACAACAGTGGGCGTCAAAATGCTGCTGATGATGATTTACTCGTACCTTTACAGCAAATGCTCAAACAGTTTTCCTTCAGCCGCAATACACGCTCGACATCTTCTTAAAAAAGATCGGGTTATTAACGAGCGAATTCACGGTTATTAACAAACTCAGCTGCTTCCAATACTCTTTGCCGCAGCTCAGCTACATTTTGAATCGGCTTGAAATACACTTTTTCTTTTACAGTTCCCCAGTAAAAAATCTAAAGGATTCAAATCAAGTGATCGGGCTGGCCACGGTATTGTACCAGACCGCCTTATCCATCTGCCTGGAAAGTTTTGATCGAGATACTCTCTCACTGAGAGTGCATAGTGCGCTGGACAGCCATCATGCTGAAACCACATGTCCCTGTAAATACTCAGTGGCACGTCCACCAATAAATTTTGTACATGATTTTTCAAAAAATCCAAATAAACTTCAGCAGTCAAAGTCTCTGGGAACTCAAACGGACCGATTATTTTACCATTTAAAATTACTGTCCAATGGTTTATCTTGAAGCGATATTGAGATTTATCTTCTCTCATCAAATGTGGTTTGCTACGTGCCACTCGTGTAAGTTATGCAGGTTCATGTACCCATCTTTCTTAAATGTGGTCTCAACCGACCATAAATTTTTTCAAAGAACTGTGGAGAGGTTGAACACGCTGTATGTGGTATGGATGAAGCACATCACTTACTTGCTATTGCACACTTTGATACCTTCGTTTACTGCGCATCTTTACATGTTCGTGCTTGTTGATTTCGTACTGTTACTAATTTTGGATTCGTGAACTGGACTGTTGATCGCTTGTGATTTGGATTTGGACTGTTTAATTGCTCTTCAAAACAACATTTGCTTTCCTTAGACTATCTTTGATAGTGTGATTGTGCAGTGCCGCTATGTCCGTATACACCGTACAAGAATATGCTAACATGCACCTCATTTATGGGGAATGCATATGCAACGCTAGTGCTGCAGCGAGACTTTACTGTGAGAGGTACCCGAATGCAGCTCGTCATCCAGATCATCGAGTGTTCACAAATGTGCACCGCTTACTGTTCTCAGAGGGCCAACTACCAAACCAATCACACGGTGAGGGAAGATATTTCCTTCCTTACGAAGACGTGGTGCTAGGAGCTGTCGAAGAAGAACCGAGTACTTCAGTGCGTGCAATAGAACTAAAAACAGGTGTGCCCAAAAGTACAGTCCATAGAATCTTGCAAAAAAACGTGCTCCATCCATACCACGTACAGCGTGTTCAAGCTCTTCTGCCCCGGGATTATGAGCCCCGAGTTGCTTTTTGTCGCACAATGTTAAAAAGACACAGGGAAGATCCACGGTTCTTTGAAAAAAATGTATGGTCAGATGAGACCACATTTAAGAAAGATGGGTACATGAACCTGCATAACTTACACGAGTGGCATGTAGCAAACCCACATTTGATGAAAGAAGATAAATCTCAATATCGCTTCAAGCTAAACCATTGGACAGGAATTTTAAATGGTAAAATAACCGGTCCGTTTGAGTTCGCAGAGACTTTGACTGCTTACGTTTATTTAGGTTTTTTGCAAAATCATTTAGAAAATTTATTGGAGGACGTGCCACTGAGTATTATTTACAGGGACATGTGGTTTCAGCATGATGGCTGCCCAGCGCACTATGCACTCTCAGTGAGAGAGTATCTCGATCAAAACTTTCCAGGCAGATGGATAGGGCGGTCTGGTACAAAATCTTTTTTAAGATGTCGAGCGTGTATTGCGGCTGACGGAAAACAGTTTGAGCATTTGCTGTAAAGGTAAGTCATCATCAGCAGCATTTTGACGCCCACTGTTGGGCAAACAGTTATCCTTAAGGGTCCTTGTGCATTTTCATAATCGCTGTTTAATTAGGAAATTTTGAAAAATTTTCATCAGTTTTTCTTCAAATAAAAATTGTGCATAAGTTAACGAGTAATCTTCTAAGTGTTATACCATTTTGCAATCCTTATTAAATGCGCCAACTTTTAAGGTTACTTGCCAAACTCTCGTAGTACATTTTTTTCCCGTACAGCCAGTTAAAGTTGAGCAAAGTTTTACTTTGGAATTCTTGGTTGGGAAATAAGTGGCAATTTCTCCTGAACGAGAAAAGTTGGCAGTAAGGTTGAGACACCAGTTTGAAGATGCATTATTCTTCATTACATTGTAAAAATAAAATCCAAAAAAAGTTAATATTTGTAGTAACAAGAGTTGACAGGCTGCCGTAGGGTGTGAAATTTCTATATTTTTTCAAAGACCTATAATTTTCAAAACACATACATGCAATTTTTTTAAATATTTTTCTGATAGCTGTTATGACTTTGCCTATTACCCGGTTTCGGCTTGACGTCGACTTCTGGGACACCCTGTATATGTATTTTCATTTGGCCAGAAGATCATGGAGTTCTATCGTGGTCACGTGTTCTGTATCTTTTGTTCATTTAGATACGAGTACAATGATCACTATTCATTTCATATCGAGATTTCTTTATTTCTTACATATTCAGATAATAATTTAACTATGTACAAGAATATCAAATCGTTGAGATCCACATAAATATTATGTAGATTTAAGTATAAAAAAAAACCTTAAAACTAAGCATGATCACATTTCGGAATTTACACAGACGATTCTGAGCATGATGGACCTTTGGTGTACGTCAGTTTGGTTCTTTGGGTAACGTGGAAACTGTCACAACTGTCGAGCTTTCGCCTGTGGCTGTTGTTAATGCTACTATCCTCATCGCTTCTTCATAAGAAGGAGGAGCTGAAAAGATAATTAGAAATTATTTGCTGATACCTTAGACTTATGCTTACCGAAATGGTTTACGACTGATATGTATTTTGAAAGAATCAAGACATTTGTTCGAACGAAACTCGGTGAATCGAAGAGAACTTGTGCAGATGGACACAGAAACTAAACACCGCATCATAATTCCTAATGAGAAATCTGCTGCCTTGCTAGACCTAAATCGTGGATACGTGCGCGTCTCTCCAACACGTCAAAAGAAACTAGCTTTAAGCTGTAACCGTAAACGTTTATGCAACATTATTGTGTGATCAGCACCGTTTTCAAATAGTTGTAGTATGTAGAATGTTTGAATGAGTGCGTTAACGTCGATCGGGTTTTTGATATTTTTTGTTGCACTAAAGAGACCTTTTCCGTGTGAGACATCTCTTTATAAAAAAAAGGTTCAATGAGTGGCCTTGAAGAAGATATGTTCGATAGGAAACCAAATAATGGAGAAAAACCACAGTTTTCTTTAGCACAATACTGAATCACTGATAAAGAAGGGTGAAATTACACAATCAATAAACTATGAAATTTACCAAAAGAAAATCATTGAAAAGGGCTTGGCCCAGGAATGGGCACTCTACCATTAATAAAGAGAAATTCAAATCACTGGTAAGTGATCAAGATAGTAAAAAAATATTTCGTGATTTTGGCTCGTGATTTGTAAAGGAGAAGGGGTGGCTTCCGGCAATATCAGCTACAAAACAGCTACAAAACAAAGCTGGAGGAGTGTGTGGTGGTTCTCCGCAATGCCCTCCCACGCTGAAGATTAAAATCCCATAAGAAAATGGACGGGGTAGCACCCAAACCAAAACAATAAAGGTAAGGTAAGGTACAATATGAAGGGTACTACTCCACAAACTGGTGTTCGGCACCTACTATCCCAAAATCTGGAGGTTAAAAAAATGGCGCTCACACCACAATTTCAGGAGGAAATTGGCTGACCCGAAACACCTAAGTCTATAAAGGGGGGTTCAAGAAGTGGTCATGAAGAAGATATATGTTCGATAGGAAACCAAATAACGGAGAAAACCACAGAGTTTTCATATACTGAATCACTGCGAAAGCAAGATATAATACGTGTAAAATTATAAAATCAATAAACTATGAAATTTACCAAAAGTAAATCATTGAAAAAGGTTTGGCTTAGGATTGGGCACTCTACCATTAATAAAGGGAAACTCAAATTACTAGTAAGTGATCAAAATAGTAAAAAAAGATTACCTGGTTTTGGCATCGTGACAAAACAGCATCGGGATGCCAGGAAAGAGATCGAAAAATTAATACTGAACTGAACAAAGAATGTGGAAAGAGCTATAAATGACCCACAAGAAGACATGTGGGGTCAATCAGACAAGATAGCTACGAAAAAGCTGAAACCTACAGACACACCTTACCCGGATTCCAAATAACAAATTAAAATTCAATAGATAATTCTCTCTTGCTCACTCACGGATTGGGATATTCAAAGAGCCTTTGGACGTGCCATGAGACAGCTAGAAGAAGCTGTAACACACTTGAAATTGTTTAAGGCACTAGGGATCAACGAAACACTGAATCAGTCGTGTGAATGCTGCTCGGCAGGCAGAAGCCTAAGTGCCAGGGCACCGTGGCTACTATGAGAAGCGTAAAGAAACTTTGTTTATCTGATTTTTGAGATCCGTGAGGTTAGTAGGACTGGGAAAAGCCTCTGAGCTCTGAGGATCACAGACCGTTGGCCTAGTCGTAGAAGAGAGCTAGATCGCCGACGGCCCGCCGGTGCGAAAGGGTCCCGAAACTGTCCGTTTGAGAAGGGTCATAGATCAGTTGGACAGCTCTCCTATGAACGGCATCAAACATGGGTGATGTGCGGCAACACCTCAAACACGTAAGCAGTCTTCGAGGCCTTGTATAGAGTGAGGAGGTCATGTAGAGAAAAGTACTTCTTAGCCCTAAACAAGTAACCTAGCTTGATAAATATCCGAAGTCTTGCAGTCTGTGATGATGCTTCAGAACGGAGGTGTTTGCGAGGAGGTGGAAGGAGGATAGTTTGGCACTGATGCCCAAGCACCCAAAACTCACCAATATGGGAGTCAAATATAAATCTCTTTGCATGTTGCACTGGGAAAGCAATCAGAATGAGTTAGAGAAAGTCAACCCAGAATACACCCAGGAAAAGAACGGACTGTCTCCCGCATAATACGGATTTAGAAAAGGAAATTCCTTCATGCCCTAGTTGGTTGTATCTGACGTTAGGAGTGCCTTTAACACAGCACAATGGCAGAAAGTCGTTAAATCTCTCGACAACCTAGGCACCCCTAGCATCTGATGAAGACGATGAACGTAACCATGGGAGCACCGCAAGGCTCCGTCATAGGGCCGTTGCTTTGGAACTTGCTTTACGATGGAGTCCTTCGGTTGCAGATGCTTTCGAGAATTCGCTTATTAAGGTACGATCTGTCGATGATAGTGATTAGCAAAGAGACGTTCATTAGAAGTGCTCTTGGCATAGGAACCACGAAAATTGAACTAACTCCTGAGAAGACGGAAATAGTTAAATTTTCTAACTTCACTGGCTCTCAAAATTGAGAACACCTAGATTAGATGCCAAAATGTAATTGAATACCTTGGGACAAAGACCTGAAAATGACTGAACATATAAGTCACACTACTGATAAGGTAAACAAAATCGATGCATCCCTGATACGGCAAATGCTACTTGATCGAGGTCCCAGCAGCTCCTATCTTTGATAAGGCCTTGAGGGCAAAGAAATATAAGCAGCTAAAGCTCAGAATCCAGTGACATCTGGTAAATGGTCATGGTGCATGGACAAGAAGGTTGATTCCAGATATCAGAACCTGAATTGACAAGGGAGGTTACAACATTACACAGTTCCTCACATGACACGAAGAGAGAGAGCGAATATCCAAAATTTCGTATATTGAAGCGAAAAGGAAGATACTCCTAATCATCTACTCGATTATCGTAGATCGGTTAACGACCAAAGATAGCTGAAATTAACGTTCAGTGAGAGGCTCACTGTTGACAATTTGGCCAGGCAGGTAAGCGATCACACCAAGATACCAACAATAGGTCTCTACTTTCTCTACTCAACATACAGGGTGTTTCAGTTTATTGTTGCACAACTTTAAGATTCGATAGAACTTTTAAAATTAATGCATAAAGTCTATATAAACATGGGTCGAAAAATGCGTGGCTTCCGAAATATATAATTCGTCTGTTTGGAAATCTTCGAGCGTATTCTCTGGCTGCTTCTGCTGCGTTTCCATTTACAAAGCCATACACAAAATGAATATCCGCTAACTCTTGATTGGAGAATAAAAATGGCATTTTTATAAAACTTACAGAAAATAACAGGTAAAAGAAACTAAATTTCGTGCATTCACAATTGCAAAAAAACGTTTCAGGTTTCAACAGACAACAAAACTAATTGTCAACTAATTGACGTTTAACCTTATTCTGCTTTCAATTTCAAAAATATTTGCAGGCACAGCCTACTTCTAAAAATTATCGAGATACTGACTTTTTAACGTTATTTTATCATAAATAATTAAAAATGAATCGAACCTTAAAAATATCTCAAAAACGGCTAACTATAACGAAAATTCACAAGGGAGCTTTTTTATGTTGAAACGTGCGAAGAATCAGTTTTTTTTATTCAAAAAGCAAAAATTTTTCGGTCATTTTAATACACTACTGGTACAGTAGAGAGCGCCCTCTAGCGGCTACAGTAAAACTATGCCCATGGTTCGTTTTGCCGTACCAAAAAACCCTTCTATACCAATTTTCACTGTTATACATCAAATATTGTTCGAAATATTTAAAAAAAACTATTTTAGAAAGTAAATTTAAACACCCTGTATTTCGGAAGCCACGCATTTTTCGACCCCTGTTTATATATACTTTATGCATTAATTTTAAAAGTTCTATCGAAAGTTATGCAACAATAAACTGAAACACCCTGTATACATAGGCACGAATGTGTATAACAGGGTTATCCAAATTAAGTGTCCACCATTAGTAACTTTGTTATTAGTGAAAATACAAAGTTGTTTGAATTAGCAAACTAGTAGAATTTTTAACGCTGGTAAAAATGAGAAATAAAAAAAAAATGGGGAGTCGTTATTTTGATTTTTTTCAGTAAAATAACATTTTTTTTAAATGGAAACCCCTGTATATTATATTTTTTTCTGTTAAAGCATCAAATTTTAAACAAAAAAGTTCATAATGACTTTTCCGCTAAAGTCAAAAATAAAGTCAAAATAACGATAAATATTTTTAATTATTTGCAGTATTATAATATTAAGACGGCTATGAAAACAACATGGCGTTCGCGATTTGACAGCATTAAGATAAGCGATAAATTGTTAAACTGGACATACTCGCAACTAGAAGGCTTTGGAAAACAATGATAAAATCAAATAATGTCAAACAGTAGTGTAAATACTTGTTTATAAGCTTTATTGTGTCATTAATTTAAAGAAAAATGTTCTCCCATGAAGAAAAGTGTGATATGTTAGAATGCTATTTAGTGTGCAGAAAATCCTCCTTGAGAGCAAGAGAATACTACAGTGAATTATATCCCGCTCGCATTCAACCGTATGAACGATATTTTCTGAAACTTTATCGAAAATTTAGGGGCAACGAAAATGATTTTGCTAAATCAAGGGCAAAAAAAGAATTCATAATAAGCGAGGCCACGGAAATTGCAGTTATTGGATATTTTGAAGCTTATCGTGAGAATTCAATAGCAGATATTCTCAAGGACTCTAATTTCAGTTATGGTACTGTTCAAAGGATTTTAAAAAATACAAATTTATTCCGTATAAGTACCGACCAGTTCAAACGCTTTTGGCAGGGGATCCAGAGAGAAGACTTGTTTTTTGCCATTGGTATCTTAGCTTCTGTCGCCAAAATGTAAATAACTTTCGTTACCTTTTATGGACAGATGAATCAAATTTTTCAAATTCTGGAATGTTTAATAGAAAAAACCACCATTATTGGTCAAGAGAAAATCTTTTGTTAGTACATCCAAGAGGCCCACAAGTCCGTTTCAGTTTCAACGTTTGGTGCGGTATAATTGGTTCAAAAATTGTTGGCCCGTTCTTTTATGAGGGAACCCTAACTGGTGAAAGATATGTGGAATTTATGTCAGAAATTCTGACTAATTTCTTAGACGAATTGGATCTTATAAGTAGACATCATCTGCATTTTCAGCAAGATGGCGCACCTGCCCACAACTCCAGAGGTACTTATCATTTTCTAAGTACTACTTTTAATGATCAGTGGATAGGAACAAATGGCCCAATACAGTGGCCTCCCAGATCACCAGATCTAAACCCACTTGATTACTTCTTGTGGGGTTACTTAAAGAACCAAATTTACAAGCGAAGGTACGATAACCTTGACGCGTTAAAGACTGCAGTTAGGGAAAAGATAACCCAGATAGATGGTAGGACCATACTTAAGACAGTTCGAGCAGTTGAAAAACGTGCCCAAAAATGTATTGAAGAACAAGGTGGTGTTTTCGAGCATCTTCTTTAAAAAAAATTGTTATTGTATTTTGTAAGATTATAAGTTGATGTTGAAAATAAAGTTTGTCGATACAATTTAATTGTTTCAGATTGGAGGCCATAACTTCAACAATTTGTAACCTAGGAGAAAAGTTATTGTAAGCTTTTTTGTTTAAAATTTGATGCTTTAACAGAAAAAAATATAATATACAGGGGTTTCCATTTAAAAAAATGTTATTTTAGTGAAAAAAATCAAAATAACGACTCTCAATTGTTTTTTTTTATTTCTCATTTTTACCAGCGTTAAAAATGCTACTAGTTTGCTAATTCAAACAACTTTGTATTTTCACTAATAACAAAGTTACTAATGGTGGACACTTAATTTGGATAACCCTGTTATATGTATGTACATCGCTGAGAATACGAGGACTATGTACCTATCTTGTGAAAGCTTAACGCATAGCTACCCACCATGATGAAATGCTACGAGCATTACTGTGGTGGGATGTGTAGCGAAAGGCTGAGGGGTTTTACTGAGTATGCCTCATTTCTGGCGAATTTTACACTTTGGGCAGGAAGGGCCTATATGGTGATACTGTCGAGCTTTTCTGTCCGAGAGTGACTATGGCCCGGCTCTTCAATTGCAAATTAACTGCAGCTTGACTACTAACCAGAAGTTAACTCTTAAAAAACGTTTTTAAACATCAAGTGGTAGTTAACTTTAACCAGAGGACCCTGTATGGGATAACTATAACGAATTTACAGGCTATAGATAACTTCAAATCATAGCTACCTGACTTAGTTAACCAGCGATTTAAAAACCAGGCCTAAAAATGCTTTCCACTGCTCGCAAATTAGTAGCTTTCGAAAAAAATATATAAGGGTAACAGGACAAGGAATGGAGAAAAAATGAATACTTACCATCATTGTAATTTGGTTTGTTCATTTGGTTCTCTGCTGTGATATGTTGTACGGTAAGGTAAGCGTCTCGACTGGACCATTCGTTTGGTTGCACCCTCTCACTGATGCTATATACTCTGTCTTGTTGCGCTGTAACAAACAAAATGTTTATTACACTCTACTTACGTAACGAAACGTTAACAAAACGAATTCCGAGAGATAACTAGAGTCTCATCTGTTTTCTAATACAGAAAAGAACACTTGACATAGCGACAACCTTCGCGATTTGTCAGCAGATCTTGTTTCGTATTAGTTCTCAATCGAATGTTAGGAGACCTACTCCTTGCCGATATTAGATATTAGATTTATTGAATGAACCTAAAATACCGCAGTACAGTGTAAAATACAAAAGTACAATCTAAACACAAGTAACATAAAATAATACAATAAAAATCGCGATTAAAAAAATTGTGGCATCATATTTAAAAATTCATTAACGGTATAAAATGCGTTTCCAATGAGCAAGCTTTTAACTTCCGCTTCAAATTGGTTGTGGCTTTTGAGTGCCCCAGTACTCTGAGGTAAACTGTTAAATACGATGACACAATTATAGAAACCAGACTTCTTGAAGTATGAGATAGAATGGCTCTGAATGAGTTTAATTTTGACGTTTCGGGTGTTATAGTGATGAATTTGTGACAGGTTAGGAAATAGATTATTATTTCCTCTAGACACAGAAGCATGTGTGAGAATGTCACTCTGCTTAAACAGCTCTCTGCAGGATTTGGTAGGCTTTATGATTATATTAGTCTCAGCAATCGTTTCTGAGCAATATAAACTCTATCACTTTCGATGGAGTTACCACGACTTTATATGGCAGGTGACTATGTGCAAACGCGCAGTAAACACTGAGCAAGCCCTTGTCATTGAGTATTTTTTCAAGCTGCAACAAGATATAATAGGCTTTATTCAGGTTGTTGCATACATGATCCATGAGTGATGAGGTCGACACGTTGCCATGTTTGAGTGGTTGTACCATAGGTTTCAACATCCGAATCTACCTGAAGCAAGAAATTGTGTCCTACAAGCATAGCGAAAATCTTCTTTCTTCTGCAGTATTGTTTAACAACCAGTTTACGCGAGTTTGATCATGACGTGCTGAAATCATTTAATACCTTTTTCCACGAAAAGTAGCAAATGATAAAAAACTAAAAATACAGCATTGTTACTTGTTATCTAGAGAACGAATAACATTTAAATCTTTCCATCGTCTGCGCAAATAATATGACACCCGCTCCTTATAGTACTTAATACTTTGCCCACTTACGTTGATTTCAAAGGTGAATCGTCTGTTCGTTACATTCATTATTATATGTACTTTAAAATTATCTGAGCTTGCAAAAGGTATTTGAACAGCAACAGAAGGTTCTGAGATAAAGACTAAAACATTCACGTTGAGTTACTCTCCTACTTTGGTCAGAATGAATCACATCCATCAAATATGCACACCAGAATATTCTGGCTAGAAGAGGAACGTCGACGTCAATGTTCTATTTAGAGAAGCTCTATGTATTCAACAGCCTAATGCGTATAGTACATTCTCGAAACATTAGGTATAAGAAGGCTTGAGAAAAGTAGAAATGCCCAGAAAAATTTAAGGAAACCAAGAGTATCTCGAAAATCTTGTCGATTTAGCTTAACCCGATAATCGCATAGTGAGGGGTGTTATGTTCCATTTTGGCATAGCTCAGGATGTTGAAGCACTACTCTTAGGTTTCCACACCCATACTGACTCCACGCATACAAAGTATTATACGAGGATCGGTTTTGTGATGGAGTCAGAGAATTTTTATTTATGAATGCAAATTGTCACAAACTAAAATATATTTTTTTTTATTTTTACTTTCCAAGCCTATTAGCGAGAAATTATTGTAATCAAGAAACGTTTTTGAGACAATGAAAAACAATGTCACTCATTTCAGTCAGTCTATCTGTCTATCTGAATATCGTTGGCCGGTCTATAACTTGGAAAATGAAGCTCAGATTGAAATGAAGCTTTTACCTAAGGTTACTACTGCGCCTAGCACGGAAAGGCTTTTTAGCTTTTGGAAATCGGTACAGTGGCGTGGGAGCTACTGGACAAAAAGCTAAAAAACGAGAAATCACTCAAACATCGTTTATTGACGTTTCTGAGGCTGCTGATAACTTTCAGAAAAATTTGAAGGAATTTTGGGTTGAGGGGGTAGGTCTATTTTTTGATCCCAACCCCGGTAATTCTACGCATCCATTAAACATATTTCACACATCATAGGTCTCCCCGTACTTTTGCCCTTAAAACTTAGAATGATAGAGACATGTGTCTGATACGCATCTCTACTTCTGATCTCTGGGCTCACCGGGCGGTTTTGATAAGCATCCTACCATTACCTTGACGATGCCGCGTCGTGTGGTCAGATATGGGGGAAAGGCGACGTTGCCAAATGGACGATACTACAGGTAGAGCAAGACTAATTGTATAAGCGTTTACTTCTCACCACCACGTGGTGGTAATTCCACAACGATTTTTCTCTCGATTTTCTAACTCTTCACTTGACTCCCTAAACCCTTTCTACTGAACTCAAAGCCGCACAACTTTCAATCAGAGGATCCTTCAGGTCGACTTTTTGAATAAATTGAATCGTGACCGTGTGAACAGTGATGACTCTCGCTGACTCAGCCAATAGTCACGACAGCAAAATCGAAAGAGAATGTTCTATAATCTTTCGTGGATAACTGATGAGAGAGGGAAAGAGATAGCGAAGAATGTTCAGTCCCAAAGGTGACTCGTGTGCCAAGATACTGGGTTCTCTTAGAACAAGCAAAATGGGAAAGTGGAGACCTATATGATTTGATATTGGACTTCAAAGAATGACGAACCACTTGCGAGGAGAATGTATCAAAACACTTATTTCCTGGGTAGTTCTCCGCATTCATAAAAATATGAAATATTATAAAGATATTATGGATTAGCCGGATTTTTCGGAATCAGTCCCCAGATTCACATCACTTTTCCCACTATGTCTCCTAGCAAGTGGCAGTGGTTTTATTATATATATAGTTGGATATACTCAAATTGATATAATCTATAATAATACCGGGCCCGATGAAGCCAACAAGCAGAAATACGTATTGCTCGGGTTACCTATCCTATTTTCTGCTCGAATCCACTTTATTTCTTTTAGCGGACTTTGCCCATTAATTTTTCTGTTTGTTATATGCCTTTCCCTGCATGATCATTTCCTTTTTGTAGAGCCTTTGGGCTTGAAGTACCACGGCAAGTGGCTATAACCTACAGCGTGATTGTGGTTAGATGACGCCTTGAAAACTCGAGATATTCTGGTCATTATACTACAAAGATGTTGGTTGGCTCTTGCTAATTACTTCGAGTGCCGTTTAGTTACCTCTCCATATTCGTTTCTTAGATTATACTCGTATCCGGATGATTAAATTTATTACTTCCCATGCATAGGGAGAACTTATTTAATCGCACAGTGTCGTATGCCTTTTCGAGATCGATAAAGGTTAGATGATCATTTCTTCCTCGCTCTATGCGCTCAATAAGCTGCTTAATTGTGAAGATGCCACCTAGACATGATCGACCAGCACTGAAGCCATTTTGTTCTTCGGAATCTCTCACTTGTCCTTCTGTTCCATATTTCAACATACGACCATATACGAGCTCCTTCCTACTTCAGTTGGCCCAACTATTGAAATCTTAGTTTTTTTCTTATCAAATACAAATAATAAAAATGTAGCAGGGTGTTATAGGTTTAAAATATTAACAACGAATATTTTGATAATATATAGAAGAAAACACCAATTTTATCTCTCCCTAATCAAATTTGCAGCATAAAAATAACACATGTTGCAATTACAGCATATCAACTTATTTTCATTTCAATGCAAAATAAGTCTATAACGCATAGGTGGCTGTGAAAAATAAAAGCCATGACAATTGTTTTTATCGATCACAGCTGTAAGAATACGTTTAAAATAGTTTTGAGTAGTTAAGGTTTTCAAAATGGGTAGAGGAAAGGTTATTAGTGAGAAAATTCGGTTACTTATAATTAATTTTTTTAATTCTGGGAAATCAAACTCAGAAATTGCAACTTTGTTAGACTTACCGCGGTACAGTGTGAGAAATATTGTTAGAACATATAACGTAACTGGTTCAGTTAATATTAAGCCACGATATGTGAAAAAAAGTAATATCACAAATGCCGACCGAAGAGCATTAAGAAGAATAATCGTGAAAAACAGGCATGCCAATTATTTACAATTAAGTGCTCTGTGGGGTGACGCTGTTGGAAGGAGAATTTCGAGGTCCACAACTCATAGAGAGACCCACAAACTGGGATTGAGCACTTGTAAGATAAGTTTTTTTATAAAAAAAAAGTGAAGTAAAAACCTTAAAGTTGCACAACTTGTTTATAGGTCAAAGAAAAGCCACTATTAACTCCACTGTAAAAGAAAAATCGGCTTAGATGGGCTAAAGAACATAGACAATGGACACCTCAACAATGGTATGCAATATAATGGAGTGATGAGGCCCGATTCGAAGTTTGTGTTGATGAAGTCGCAGAAGAGTTATTCGCAAAAAAATGAAGCATTCCATGTTGACTGTCTGAAGAGAAAAGTGAAATTTCCAGCATCCATTATGGTCTGGGGCAGTATGTTATCAAAAGGAGTGGGAAAACTTCATTTTATTGATGGAAATGTGGATACAAACAAATATTTGGCAATTTTAGAAGAATCGCTTTTACCAGTGATGGAAGAATGTTTGACATCCGGCCAAGATTTTGTGTTTCAGCAAGATGGTGCAGCGTACTATACCTCAAAAAAGGCTATAAAATGGATGGAAGAAAATAGTGTACCACTTTTGAAATGGGTTTCTAGCAATCCAGATCTGTCACCTATTGAAACTTTGTGGCACGAGATGAAAAAGATTCTACGACAACATCCTGCTCGTACAATCACCGAACTGAGACAAAAGCTTCAAGAAATATGGGATTGTTTTACACTAAATTTTTGCCAAAACTTGGTTAACACTATGCCCCAAAGCATTTCGGCCGTAATAAAAAATAAAGGTGATGTTAAATAATGGTAATCTTTCAATTGTTGCTTTGTTAACTTCGCGCATTTATTCGCACATTGTTTATTTGTTCAGATGTTCTATTAGTTATAGGTTTAAGTGATTTCAAATATGTATTTTTTACGACTAGAGAGTATCTAAAATGTGTTTGAGAAAATAAATTGTTTTAGAAGTAAATAGTTTCGTCATGTTTAGTTTATAAGTATATTTTGGTACAAATCTTGAAGTGGGCCAACTGAAGTGGGAAGGGGCTCGTAGCCTAGCTACTGAAGAAATTACGCTGATGCCCCTATAGTTCCTTCCAACAATTTTTTGTTGTTGTTGTAATACAGTTTTTATTACTCGCTGTTCTTTTTTCTATCACTAAATATATATGAATGCATCAACTGGCTACTAAAAAACAACCACAAACATATTTTTGATACATTCCAGAGTGTGGAGTGTGGATTGTTGACCTTAGACCGATATTTCCAATTTTGTTTGAAGTATTACAATTATATATTTGCTTATTTGTTCGAGGAACCCCTTAAACATCCTCTATAAATATCCAATCCATTGTAGTTTGATCGTATCGCTGTTTGCAGCTTCCTAAGATAGCGTTGATATCAGGATATTTTTAGAATTGCAGCTATAAATAGATGATGATTGATAGATTGATGCTTCTCAAGAGGAACCCCGGATGATTTCTGCAGGATGTAATCGGTGGTTCTGGTGACATTGATTTTACTTCCTGGACTATATTTTATTCTGCATTTCGGGGCTCTTTTAAATTACGTATATACAATGTGTCGTGTGCGACATCTTAAGACAACCTACGATTAATTTATGTAAATATTGCATATTAGTAAACTTATAAAGGAATTATTGTGTTAATGCGCTTAGTCACTTGTTTAATAATAATAGGTACTATCTGTCATCCATCTATTACACATCATAAATTGTCATGGCATTAACAACAACTGTTCTGGAATAACGCGTCACAGATTTCAGTGGAAATCGAGATTATCAGTCACTCCCTGTACATAAAATTTTTTAAAGTGATGTTCTTTTGAATATTATATGACATGATAGCGTCCATAACTTAAGAAGTACCGCTAGGATTTTCACACGATGTTAACAAGGACGAAAAAGCTTTGTAGTTTATGGAAATCGGTTCAGTGGCGGTGAAGAAAAAGGCCAAAAACGAAAGAAAGCAATAGAAGACGCTTTATCTTTGTTTCGTCACCTTTCAGAGAATCCTTGTTATTTTGTGTAATTAAAAAATGCTGGAGCGGTAATAATTTCTACAAAAAAAGAATTACATTTATGAGATGTACGTAGAAATAAACAACGACTTTAATTGACTAAGCAAGACTTTGGACCAGAATTCCTTACAATAGTATCATATATTATATTCATATTATAATATACAGGGTGGCGCATCGAAAACGAAACAGACGCATTTAGTGGCAGCTCAGTTTTTTTTGGAAAAACGCTCAGACCCGTCGATTTTGTTTTCGAGGGGGACACAAGTTTGTCAAAAAATCACGTTAACACGTGCAGCCCTCTGGGCGGCGGTGACACCAACCTTAAAAACTTAAATTGAAAGGGGGGTCGAGTGATACCTTATTTTAAAGGTCTTTCAATTCCCTTTATAATGATGTAAAATACATGAGCTTCAGTTCAGTAGTTTTGAAGATTTATTGATTTAAAGCTTAATTAAAACTAATACATCATCATTAGTGGAGATCAATACATTTGGCAGCAAAGTAATTTAAAAATGAAGAATAAACTGACCCGTTAGGCAAGTAAATGTTGAAAATGGCCACCATGACTCTCTATGCAGTAATAAAGATTTTGCTCAAAACATAGCATAGATTTTGCTTTTTAAATGATAAAGATAAAGATAAAGAAATTCAAACGTGATAAATCTGGCGATCTTGGGGGCCATTCAATGGCACCTCTTCTACCAATCCATCGATCTGGAAACGTCTGATCTAAATATTGTCGAACACGTAATGCGTAATGTGGTGGGGCACCATCCTGTTGGAACATCAACCTATTCGCAATGTACCGCCGATCATTCTGATTCTCAATTATGGCTGTTAATGCAGGATCTATGGCGTCTTCCAGTAATTCGAAATACATTTCTCCGGTAAGAAAAAAGGACCAACTAAATGATCGCCAAAAATGCCAGCCCAAACATTTAATTTTTGTGGCTGCTGTGTATGAACCTCATGATAAATTCTGGGATTAGAATCGCATCAATATCAGTAGTTATGACGATTTACTACGCCATTTAAGAAAAAGGAACATTCGTCGGAAAAGCAAGTGTTGAATAGAAAATGTTCATCGTTTATCATTCGTCCACTCATATCTTCACAAAATTGTAATCGCCGATCAAAATCGTCTTCATTAAGTTCTTGTACCAGGTGAATTTTATACGGATGAAAACTATGGGCCTTTAGAATCCGTTGGACAGTACGTCGACTAACACCACACACAGTCTCCAATTTGCCGGTACTTAACGTAGGATCTACATAAACTTTCCCTAAAACCCCCACTTCTATTGCTTCGTTCCTTATGGGATTTTCAATGTTGCGTTTTTTATTGGCGACTGACCCAGTTTCCCGAAATTTAGCTATAAGTTCTAGAACATATTTTCGATGCACGTTACTGTTCTCATGTCGCTTTCTGCTGTTCTATTAGCGCACTGATTATTTCCGAAAAATATTTCGATTATTTCAACTCTTACTGCTGGGGAATATACCATGGTCAATTTATGTAATAAAGCGTTACAAGTTATTTTAGCAACAAAGTTTGGTCAAATCAATCGCAAACTATGTACTAAATTCCTATTTAAAATGAGTACGAGATATTTCCTTATCTTTCTTCAAGAAATAACTTTTTTGCCACAAAAAAACGCTCCAATAGCTATTTTCAACAACAAAATGATAAACAAACCATGGGCGTAGTGAAGAAAAGCATTTACTTATTAAGTAAATTCTTTTAGTCAAATTTCTTTTGAAAGTAGTACAAATTAATCTGATGTACCTTTTAAAGTCTAGTTAAAGCTTTAAATCAATACATTTTCAAAACTACTGAACTGAAGCTCATGTATTTTACATCATTATAAAGCGAATTGAAAGACCTTTAAAATAAGGTATCACTCGACCCCCCTTTCCATTTAAGATTTTAGGGTTGGTGTCACCCCCGGCCAGGGGGCTGCACGTGATAACGTGATTTTTTGCCAAACTTGTGTCCCCCTCGAAAACAAAATAGACGGGTCTGAGCGTTTTTCCACTGAGCTGCCAGTAAATGCGTCTGTTTCGTTTTCGATGCGCCACCCTGTTTAATCAATGAACAAGGACAAAGTCTTTAACACTATATCAAAATACATTTTTTCAAAAAAGAGTTGGTAGTAGGCAAAAGTAATTGTCAATGTCCCGTAGTATTTTCTATTCAAGATGCTACTACAATTATAATCAATGAAAATATTTTTTATTGGAAAACTGATAAAAATAATAATCTTACCGTCCGCATCCCGTAGTATTTTCTTTTCTTTGAACCGTATCCTAAGTAGAACCATCATCATGATCAACACAATCACAACGACCACTACATAAATGATACCAGAAACTGTATCCATGTTTTCTTGAACAGAATGAGAGATGCTAGAAGTTTTTAACCTTTTATTTCAATCTCTGATAAGATAATTGCCAGATTCATTATCAGATCGCGTTGCTTGTGGTGGTGAGTGTTGAGAAATCTTAGCTCTCTCACAGAGGATTAGCCGGTGATAAGATTAGTGTAGGAATGAGATGAAGTGCTATTTGGTCTTATTGGATACAGTTCATTACATTCTTGAGTATCTCTAAAAATAAAGTGGTGGGGGGTATTGTAAGATTTCCATAAAAAATACCTTCTATCATCAACCCGACTGAGTCGATTTTAACAAACTTGGGCTAGTTGAAAAGAGCTATTCTTGGGCTACATGTAAAAAAGCAGCTAAATGACGTCTAAGCAAGCTCCCGAAAACAGTACCCCGATATGTTGTTCCTAACCTAAAGTTGAGACTAAAGAAGATTTTATACGGAAATCCCTTAAATCTTTATTTCTTTTCTGGCATTATTTTTTATTCATCAGAATAAAATCACTCTTTTTGAAAATATTACAAAATATCGCTAAAAGGTAAGTAAGTAATGTGAATAACAAAAGGCATATTTTTGTTTAAATACAGTTAATAGAAGCAGGACAAGGAAAACAACAAAACAAATACCTAATGAAAACATGAATAATCCTCAAATTGTCAATAGTTGTCAATAATTTCGCGTTGCTTTGAGGATTTTTTGTGTTAACCAAATGCGTTTTACGAACGATGAAGCTGTTGGTATGCTTGCAGTTTATTTTGAATGTCTTCAGAATGCCGCAGTAGCAAAAAGAGTTTACGCGACTCGTTATCCCATACCCAAAAACATGGTCTTCCATTAATATTTAAAAAATTCTAATGATGTTGATTATGTTGAATTTCGACAGTATTGTTAATTGCAATAACACGTTAAAGTGCTACTAGCTAAAAGTTAATTATGATTTCCAGTGGCTTCTCGGGGGAACAACAATGTACGCCAGTGACTTTTTAGAAAACTATATACTCTTTCGGATTAAGCAGCCAATGATGCTTCTTTTTTAGACAAAAAAATAAAAACATCATTACATGTCGAAAAATTATTAAAATTAGATCAAGTCAACTCAGGTTGCTTGGAAATGCTGTTTTGTTGTTATATTGATTGACTTTCCGTGACAGTTTGCTACTCTTATTTCCCCACTGCCGAAAAACATTAAACATTTTTTTGATACTGGAATCCATCTTGGAAGCCAGACTTTTTAGGACACATGCTTATTTATATGAACTCTTCTACTTGATTTGGAATCAGGAATGTGCCCTTGTAATAATGTACTATCATTGAAGAGCACTCTGTATACAGGGTGTTCCATAATGATGTATCAATATGTAAAGAATTTCTTCATCAGGTCATTTCGAGAAGCTAAAGTTCTCGGAATATATATCCCCAAGCCCTTAATATTCTTTCTTTAAGCCGATGCACTGAAACGATAACGAATTATAGCAATTTTAGTTGTTTCAGGTAATCGAGCAAAAAGCAGAAGTATATTCTGAAAACGACATTTACCGAAACGTCAAAAGAATGATGCAATGAAACGATAACGAAGTATAGCAATTTTAGTTGTCTCAGGTAATCGAGCAAAAAGCAGAAGTATATTCTGAAAACGACATTTACCCTTAAATCAAAATAAAAATAAGACATTGTGGATGTACTGTTTTAGTTTTCTAATCATTATAAACATTTTTACTTAAGCTATGGTTCAACGTCAGCTTGTCTGTACCTACTCTACAGTGGGATTTTGTCAGAAGATTCTAGGATGTTGAACCCCAGTTTAGGCACTTTCACTGTGTGAGGCATGTATTCCTCCATCCCAACATGGATAATTTCTATTATTGACAAACAGACAGCCGACGCATCCAGATCAGCGAAACAAACATCTCTTCAAGGACAGGAGGAGAAAAAGTTCTGACTGAAACCTGACCTCCACAAGACCGTGATTTAAGTTGCCTATCCGGGAGATACAGGACAGCAGTGCTGATGGGTTGGATGGAAATTAAGAAAAAACTTCAAGTCCTTTGGAAAATATTCTTTGTTATGTGGCTGCAACTTCAAGATACTTACACTTGTAGGTACCTTAAATAGTTGAACATCCTCGTCTTTTTTATTAGGGTACCCCAGGAACATTGAACCGAGTGCAGTGATAACCTTCAGGCCTTTCGACATAGGAGTCGCTTGCAGCCTCGTTTTACCTAGATCGCTTTACAGATTGATTTGACACTCCCGTGCCTGCATGCAAAATGCTATCAACCACAAACTGTAGAACCGAGTTCCTACTTCTAAAATCCACCACGATCGTATAGAATTTAAGATCTTCAATCTAGTATTATTAGTTAAAATAAGCCATTTGTAAAAGTATGTAAATGTAATGATAACTAAACCAATTTAAAGTTGTTGATGTCAGATTAAATATAGGCAAATGGAAAATTTAATTGTAATATTCCATGGAGTGGAGTGAACAATGTTTTAAGTATTTAATTATTTGGTTTCTGTTATCTCCGAACAGGTTACAAATCTGTCACTTGTTTTTATGATAAAATTTTGACTACATTGAAGGTATGTTCACGCTCTTGCGTTTACCTTTCGCATTTACTTTAATCGCAACCTTCCTTTATCTTGGAATAACGCGTGCGCTATAAGTTCTGTCAATTTCACGAGAGAAGTGAAGTAAAATTGAAAAGGAAAGCGCTTTTGGGGCAGTTTCAGAATTTGGTCAATATTTTGCCCGATTTATGAGTAGGATGTTTCAGGTTTTGAGAAGAAGGTGAACCACAAAGTTGTAGAAAACCCTTGCACCTACAAAGCGATTCAGCAGTGTCAAGCTTATAGTCATTGTTTATATTATCATTAATGTACCTAGTGATTAAAATATCCCACCAGAAGATACCTAGTAAGCATACGTACGAGTACTATGATCCTGCCAACCGTTTACGCTTACAATTATCACAATCATCAAGAAAAGTTGAAGGATGATCTTTTCTTCGAAGATTGATATCATTTTTAAGAATGAACAGTTCGCTTTAAAAGGGAAACGGAGTCTGCTTTCATGACTTCTAAGCAAACTATTGCGATCGTAAATGACTACCTCACCGTTATGATGGAAATTGTATGTGAACGTGCAAATACGGGATAGGGCTGGGTATCTCGGATAATATATTAATCAATTATCTAACTGAAACTACTTTGCAACACAAGCAAGAGAGGCATCTTAAAATGCAAGAATCTGCAAGAAAAATTTAGTAAGAACTGGTAAAAACTCACATGTTTCAATCTGTCGACTCTTCTGGCCTTTGCAATACAAGAAAATTCGAATCACAAGGAACAGTATCAAAATAACGAAGAAAAACATAATCAGGCCTACTTCGTCCCGTTCGTCCAACATCTTGAACTTCTTTTCTTCCGTCTCGCACACTACATCGCTCTTAATCGAGGCTGAACACCTTCTAGAGAGTTCATCTCCAAGTAGCAACAAGCAGAGATTAGATAAGAGATACCAAACCGCGGAGTTTATAAAAGGATTGCTCTATCATAATCCCTATTTCATATCAGATTGTGCCGAAAACATTTGCTTTTGAGATAAATGCACCATGTGATTACCAAGGACTTTTTCGATTATTTATAGAAGTATTAGCGCGAATTACGAAGTGTTCAAAACACTTGTCAAAATATAGTGCATGAATGGTTGCAGAAATAGGTAGATAGTCACCGTGGATAGGTATTATTATAATTGCTTAGCCAGCAAGAGGATAACCATGGGTTCAGACTTCATAGATTAATGAGAGCTAGATGTAGATGACGCTAGTTAGGTTGGAGGTCACATTTAAGGTTATGAACAGACAAACATGTCAATTGATGATAAGCTGTTTATACCCTATTTCACGAGTATGCATCACGCTTTGACGTCTTCTGAGGTAAACAGCTGATCAGCAAGTGACATTTTTGTGTTAGTCTGCAACGCTGGCAATAATAAATCGGGACGGACGGTGCATTTATTTGGAAATAACAACGTCAAAATATTGCTAGTTTAATTAAAATACAATAAACACCTCCGCTCAGGTATTTTTTTCTGTGACGCACCGGTGCGTTGGCCTTGGTTTTGCAATATATCAATAAAATATTTTATGGCATTTTATGACAGACCAGTGCGTCATGCGCGCACGGGACCGAAGTTGTGTTTGAGGTGCGCATGACGCACCAGTGCATCACAGAAAAAATACCTAATGGGAGGTGTTTATTGTATTTTAATTAAACTAGCAATATTTTGACGGTATTATTTCCAAAAAAAATGTACCGTCCGTCCGTGAAGTTTGTCGACATTGTATTAGCACTGAACGTGTTAACGTCTGACTGTCAAATCTGTAATTTTTCCATCACCATTCTATCGGTCTTTTTGATGTCTACATTAGATAGCATGGAATCTATATACCAGGAGAACCGACGATGCTGTTCGTGCTGTAAAATATGTAAAAATGACCCCCAAAATCAACGCTCGATGTAGCTTCGGTTGTGAGCCACCGCGGCGCTTCCATCGCATGTGTATCAGCTATCGCGCATGCTCAAGGCGCGTGATGAATAAGCACAAACTGATAGCTTGAAATTTAAATATTTCATAATTTCAGATACCAGACGCATGCGCAATACCTGGTACATGTGCAATCTCTGCGCTATGTGACGTGAACTGAAACTATAATCAGTCGTCAAGTTTTGGGGTCGATTTTTTTCCCTTCGCCGGTTCTCCCGGCATATAGGCTTAGTGTTTGATAGCTTGAACCCCAACCACATTAGCGCGCCTAGCGGGAGCAAAATCTGACATCGCACACACACACAACTGTGAATCAATAAAAAGGACGCCGAATCTGCAGACGATGAAAGAAATGCGCTTTTTGTTAGATGGCAGGAGAAATGGGATGCAACTGGCCTTGGTGTTTGGACTAGAAGCCTAGTTTCTCACCGGCACGGGAATTATGTAAAAAGCCTATAAAACGTCAGAAAACCTATAAAATGTCATCTTGCAGACTAGGTAGTTCTTAGGGTGCAAACAGTTATTCCACGTTTGCTCACTGGGAACGTTGTGAGCGTCCATCTATGGAGGAACGACTCAACTGCACCACTACCCGCATTGTTGGTTGCATATGTTTTGTGGAGCCGAGTAGTCTGCAGTTTTCATCTCTGAGAAAAAAGTTGGTTGAATAGCAAGATCGCATCTGGATGATTATGTGATTGGTCTGCATGTGTATAAAATCAGTGATATTTGCTGTGTGAGAAAATCATTTCTGAATATGATGCCAATGAAGTATATCTATTAGCTGTGCCCGACGGCTTATTTATATGTTGTCCGTTCTGAAGGTTATGTTCAAACTTATAAATTACGATTTTTTACGTTTTTTTTGTTTAAATCACCACCGTTGTGTAAAGTGAATATAATTATTTCTTATTTCTTTCATTTTTGAAATTCAGCAGATTTGCATATGTAATTTCCAGAGTGGATAAGAAAAAGTGGATGCGCAACCAATTTCTAGCTTTGAATCTCAAGTAAGTGTATTTGAGACAAGAATCCAATGGAATTATCCTCAACACATATTCTTAGCACACACATTCTCACTATGCACCTATGCATTCTCGTTACCTTCTAGCTATAGTATACATATCTTACAGCTTAGACCTCCAGTAATGTCATCTCTGAAGAAAATTTTGCATCACATTGGAGCCAAACATTGATAACTGAGGCATCATGACGTTTAAGCATCACGTTCAGCTACAGAACGAGTTCACAACGTGTCCATCAGCTAGCTAATACAATAATACGCCCTGTAAGAAGGGTTTTGACAACATTGTCACATTTGCGAGCTATAAGTTTTCTGAGATTTGTTGGCGAGAAGAAGTTGTTAAAAGATGGAAGTTGACCCAGGAGGATCAACAGACGACGCAGTTCCACATATTATGAGGAAAGAGCTGAGCGGTGGCGGAAATGAAGCAGAAGCAGAAAACATGGGCCCACTGACGCAGATGTCATCGGAGCAGAAAACGATCGAAAAACTGATGCTGATTATAGACGGCCAGGCGAGGCAGATTCGAGACCTAATGGAGACCATCAAGGACCAGACAGCCAAAATTGACAGCCTGACCGCCCAGGTAACAATATTAGTAAATTCAAAGGAATCCACTAAAGAACGGACAGACACCCTAAAAAGACCACTGAGAAACGTTACTGATGATCATCTCACAACCACAGACGAAGACGTACAGACCGAAGGATTTGTAAAAGCAAAATCAAGAAGGAGGAAAGGCGACAAAGCTGATCGATCAACCCAAGACTTTCCTCCTCTTCCGAATACAGGATCAATTCCATTTCACACTTCCCCAGATTCACCAAATCGAAAAAACATTAATGCCTCTACTACCAAGCCAGGGACCACGTTATCTACCTGCCAGGTGACTCCGTCAGCCGATGTTACTTCTCCTTCGTCATCTCGTCCAACCGTCGTGGCATCAACACAACCTTCACGACAAGGGCGCATAACCCCGATCATCTAACGCGACGAGACGAGATGGCGTACTTTAAATTTCAAGTTTATTTCTCTAGGTATTAAAACAGATCGCGCGGTTGCCGTCGATGCGAGAATAAGGATTATTCCTAAATCCGAAGACGACTACGGTAAGATCGTTCGCCTGTTCTGAGAGGAAGAAGTGCCCCATCACACTGTTCCTCTCCCTTCAGAACGGAACATCCAAGCGGTGGTTCGAGGAGTTCCCGTTAATTTTTCGGATACTGAAATTAAGGGAGAACTTGAGCATCATTCGATTGAAGCGCAGCGGCGGCGCGCCCATGCCCTTGGTGGTCGTGATACTGCCCAAGACTGAAAAGTCTCAGCAAGTGTTCAACGAACACGAACTGCTGGGGCTGGCCATTCGAGTTGAGGTTCAGAACAACTTCAGACTCATTGGACAGTGTCACCGCTGCTAAAAGTATGGGCTTGTGCAGTCATATTGCACTGCACCGCCCAAATGCTTAAAATGTGCAAATGACCACATGGCGCATTTGTGCCCCCTCACAGAAGAGGAAGAGCGCAAAAGCGCGAACTGTGGAGAGGGACATCCCGCAAATAGCCGGACTTGCAAGTTCACTCCAAGGAGCAACTTGCAAGTTATAGCGCAAAGGCGCAATCTATCATACGCGGTCGCAGCTAGGGAGGCAACCTTGCCTGCCCCCTCTGCCCAACCTCCCTTGAGCACTCAACATGTGGACCTGGCAACCGCGCTAAGGTCCTTACAACAAATAATAAGCCCACTGACTAGCGCTACCCAAGCGTTGCAGGCGATATTTCCTGTAAATGTCTGGGTACAATAGTAGACAGCCTGCATTCATCAAAATTCTTTTTTGGACTTGTTTGGGCATGAGGGATATTCCCATAAAACGGGAGTTCCATCAAACTCTTTTGCATGAAGGTATAGATGTGGCCTTGCTGCAGAAAACGTTGCTTAATCCGGGAGATCGTTTAGCTCTCTGATGTTATCCGAGGTGACATATTGAATGACCGAGGTGGCGGTTTAGCAGTGTTGATTAAGCGCGGTATAGACTATTATAGAAGCACTAATGCGGAGATGTATAGCATCGAAGCAGCTTCTGTGGTGGTCAATATGGCGGGAGGTGTCTCGTTGAAGATCACATCGGTGTATGTCAGGTGTAGTGCCAGGCTGCAAGAGGCGGATCTGGAGGTCTTTTTGGACTACTCGGGTCCGCTTATTGTGGCAGGGGACTTCAACTGCAAACGTCGAGCATGGAATTCTAGGTTGAATTCCACTAGTGGGATTCAATTGTACAACCATGTGATGCGAAATGGGTACCTTATACATAGCACTGAAGAGCCAACACACCATCCATTCAACCATCTTCAGGCACCAGATGTCATCGACTTCGCGATATCTAAAAACTGTAGATACAGTATCTCTTCTCGAATCTTGTATGATATCTCTAGTGGCCATCTACCTGTTGTCTTGTATGTGCGCAATGAGCAAACTTCTGAGGAGGCAGCTCCTCCAAGGAAACGTATTGATTGGGACCTATACAAGTTGCTCCTTAGAGAGTTTCCCAATATCCCGATTATAGATGATGAGTCTGGAATAGATGCCGCTCAAGCAGAGTGGACAAGTTTCATTCAAGCAGCTCTACAGCGTGCAGCTGTACTTCCTGTACAACGACACGGCAGACCTTTTTTGCCTGCGAACATTAGTCAGAAAATCTCTGACAAAAGAGCCGCTATTAAGCAGGCAAAAAGGTCCTGTCATCCTGATGACATTCGTAGGGCTACAAATATTGTCCATGAACTGAGAAACGCACTGCACAAACTCCGCAACGAGCAATAGAGCGACTTTCTGGCGGGAATGCTTGATTCTAGTATTCCTCTCTGGAGGGTCGCAAAGTCACTCAGAAACGGAAAGCGGGAACAACTACCACACATCCACGGTCCTGAAGGCATAGTCTTCAGAACGGAGGATAAGGTCGAGGTTTTCGCTGATGCCATGGAAAAACAGTTCTCTCCCAACTATGATCTAAACAGTTCTCTCCCAACTATGATCTCGATAATGAACTCGACGAGGAACAGCACATCGTACGATCCGTCAGGAGATATTTTAAGGTCAACGGCGTTAGCGGAGGCACTGAATCCTCTTCAGATGACTCTTCTTCACATAGCACATTAGCCGAACCCTCCGAGTCTCCTCCACATTGCACACCAGCGGAGTTCCTAAGTCATATTAATGACCTCAAGGTGCGAAAAGCACCTGGGGAGGATCAAATCACCATTAAGGCGTTGAAGCTCCTCTCGCCGAAAGCCCTGACATATTTGGTGACAATAATCAATGCGACGCTCAGAATCCAGTACTTCTCTGCTGGGTGGAAGACTGAGGTCATCATGATTCCAAAGAAGGTCGATTCGATATTTCAGGATTACCGTCCCATAAGTTTCTGTCAGCTCCTAAGCTCACCGAAAAGGTGATTTATCGTCACCTTGAGAATTTTTCGTCAAATCACCATGTGATTCCTGACGTCCAATTCGGTTTTCGGTCCGAGCACTGCACCAAGCCACAGGCAGTCAGGCTGGTGGAGCATGTAACCAGAGGATTCACCCTCATCATGATGACGGCCATCTTGCTTTTGGATGTCTCAAAAGGGTTTTCCATTTTGGCTTCTAAAATTACTGAAATCCTTTCTTGAAGGAAGGAAGTTTCGGATCAAAATTAACAATGTTTTGTCAACAACACGGCCAGTAACGGCCGGTGTTCCTAAGGGTTCGGTCCTAGGACCAATTCTTTATTCGCTTTTCAGCCATGATGTCCCTAGCCCCAGCAACTGTGAAGCCTACCTCCATGCTGACGACACTGCACTTGTCGCCCCGTCGTGTACTGGTGATCTGGTTCACGATGGGTTGCAGAATGCAGTGGATGAAGTTCTAGAGTGGGCGGAACGGTGGCTGATAAAAATTAATCATTCGAAAACGCAAGCTATCTATTATACCAAAAAACGTCGCGGCCCCCCAGCAGAGGTTTCTATAGACGGAAATCGTGTACCATGGACAAATTCTGCCAAGTATCTCGGTGTCACCCTTGATAAAGGCATGACCTGGCAGAAACATACAGCATCCATAAAAACAAAATTCCAAATTGCGTTTCGGCAACTATATCATTTGTTATGTAGATCCTCCAAATTGAGTTTCATAAACAAAGTTCGACTATATAAAATGATTATTAGACCAGCCATTACTTATGCATGTGCGGCTTGGTGTTTTCTTGCCAAGACACACATGCAGTCTTCAAGTACTGCAAAGCAGAACTTTGCGGACAATTTGCAATGCTCCATGGTATGTCTAAAATGACACTCTACACAGATACTTTGACATTCCTTCCTTGAGGGAGTATGTCAAGCTTCAGGCGCAGCTACGTTATAGTCAAGCGGAATCGCACAGCAACCCTCTGTTGCGTGACTCCGTGGACTACACAGTGGAGCAAGTTCGTAAACATTCAAGGCCACGGCTCGCACTGTAATCAAAAGTTAGCGCGAACTTTTAGTAAACTCAAAATTTACACTCTAGCAAAACCGAATCAAAAATTTGTCTAGTTCACTTCAAAATTAATCCGTACCAATACAATGTCAAAAAAATCGACATAATGTCACGTTTCAATACCCGTGCCGGAAAGGTTGTTGTGACAGCTATGTAACTGAAACTGAATGGCATAGGGAGTGAAATAATACTGAAACTGAGAAGTTAATGATGAATGATTATGATCAATATGAAATGTGGAATCTACACTTTTCAAGACGGCCAGAGGCACGTTGATGGTTACAGGCTAGACACAGATGCCCAGAACGAATTGCCAGTGTATTCAATATCTCTTCTTAAAATTACAGACATTTTATGTATACAGAAATGCCAAACGAAGGGGATGATACTTCTAATTATTTACTCAAATGTGGTAGATGGGTTGACTACCAGACGTAACAAGAATTGACACTCGGTGAGAGGCTTACTGCTGACCATTTTGCCAGGCTTGTCAGCCAGAGCAAATAAGCTGCTATCCATGAGGCGAATGATGCTGATACGATATCAACAGACCAAGCAACCAACGATACGTTTGGTGGGTTGTATATATTATACACATATACAAAAGTGTGCTGCAAGCATTACCGTGGCGGGATGTGTAGCGTATGACTGAGGGGTTTTAGTCAGTATGTCGCATTAATGGAGAATCTCACACTTCTCGACAGTATTAAACGCGAACTGATATCTTTGCAATTCCACCCTATAGCTGAAATATTCTCGCAGTAGTCGATTTTGGTAACAGATAGTTTGAATGTTGAACAAAAACGACCGCCAGATTCAATTATCTCTATGACAGTAGGGAAACGACTTACAAATAAACGTGTAACTATCTGTAGACTTTTACTGATTCTGCTTCTTTAATTTGTTTAAATAAAAGCAGGTTGAATTAGGCGAATGTCCTCAAATACGAATTTTATACAGCTACTAGATGATTCTTTTAGTTAGTAACGTAATTTTATGAAATTTCAATATTTTGCTTTTATTGTATTCAACACTATTATATAGGCGCTTGACTGCTGGTTATCAGGGTTTTGTCAAACCCTACCAGCCGATCTGTCAATACCACCTATATAATAGCAAAGGTTCCAAAAGCAGACCTATACTGCATAATTGGACAGTGTATACAAAGTCCTTAACTGGTAGCTATTAAAAATATACCACTTCCGTTAATAGATTGTAATTTGCCCCATCTGATGATATACAGAGAAATCTCAACAGAAAATGTGGAAATATGTGTATACTCCTACCGATGGTACTACCAGTTTACGCTACTGTACCATAGTAGCCGCGCTGGCCTTGAAACATTATCTTTTGCTTATTGTTTGAGATCAAAAATAAAAGCAGGTTGCATCTGGTGAATTTCATTAAAAACGAATTTCATACAGCTCAGTGGTAGTAGTAAATTTTTCTTTTCCCTCATAGAGGGCTGTTTTACTGTAGGGGTTGAAGCACGGTAATGGAGCCCAACTCAGATAGGAGGTATAATATATAACGGATTGACTACGGCTATCGTCGCCTCTCCGTCCTCATCTTTTTCTGTCACATGCAGTTGCCTCTCCTAAGTTTTTTGCCGCCATTGCTTCATTACGCCAACTTCTGCGTGGTGGTTCTCTCTTTCTTCTCTTAGGAGGAATCCACTCCAGTACTCTTCTAAGCCATCTGTCCCCCGGCATTCTTTTTATATGCCCGAAACAGGTCAAATACTTTCTTTCTATGTTCTCACTGATATTTCGTTCCATTTTTATTTCGTTTCTGACTCTCTCCAGTTTCGATCTACCGCAGCTCGTCTCAAATAATTTATTTCTGTAGTCATACGTTTGTTTCTATTAGCTATGGTGACATCCCATCTTCTGAACCGTACAGTGTAATGCTTTGGATTGTTTTTGCCAGAGACGAGAGTTCAAGGCACGGGTCACTGCTCTGCCTTTGTATATTCTTTCCCTGATTTCATCTTCGCTATTTACCTTCTTATTGAAAATGATCCCTAAATATAGGATGATTTTTTAAGAGCATTTTTTTAAAAGTTGAATAAAACAGCTAAAAATGCATTATATATTCAAAATCTTTAATGCAATCGATAAAGTGGTTCTTGCCATTCACTTTTTAAAGACTACTTCATGTAAATATTGATCACGGCTACGGAAGGTCCAATTTTTCACTACTTTTTCTAGCATTTCGGCCTGAAACCAATAACGTGTTATGTTGTCTTGTAAGACCTCAATAGTGTTGAATTTGTCCATCCACACCAACGATTTCACGTAGCCCTATAAAAAATAGTCCAGAGGGGTCAAGTCACAAGATTTTGGTGGCCAATTTACAGGGCCAAAACGAGAGATAAATTTCTCATCAAATTCATTCCTTAAAATGTCCATTGTTTCACTTGCTGTGTTGCATATTGCGCCGTTTTGTTGAAACCACATGTCAACCAAGTTCAGATCTTCTAATTTGGACAATAAAAAGTTACGGATCATGGATCGATATCGTTCGCCGTTAACGGTAACGTTTCTTTCGAAGTCGTCTGTAAAGAAAAACGGCCCGATAATTCCACCAGCCAATAAACCACACCAAACTGTTGTATTTTCTGGATGCATGGGCAATTCTTGTATAGCATGTGGCTGCTCATCACACCAGATACTGTAATTGAGCTTCGTAACTAATCGATTTAGCCAGAAGTGAGCCTCATCGCTGAACACAATTTTTCGACCGGATCTTCTTCAAGGTGTTGCAAGGCCCATTCACTGAGAATTCGACGTTGTGGTAGATCATTCTGCTTCAATTGTTGCACAAGTCGGATTTTGTAAGCCTTCAAACCCCAACTGACACGTAAAATTTTCCAGGTGGTGGAGTAACACAGTCCAACTGTTGAGATCTGCGGCGAATCGATATATCACGATCTTCATCAACACTGGTTGCTACGGATGCAATATTCTCTTGGTACGCACTGTACGCATGCGAGTCGATGGTTTAATGTCCATTAGTAAAGTAAATTTGGTACGAAATGTGGTAATATCACCTCTAATTGTGATTTCATCAGGTGGATAATGTCGACCATAAAATGGCCATAACAGGCGAAACACATTTTTCACAGAGCACGAATTTTAGTAATAAATTTCTACGATTTGAAACCGTTGTTCGTTTGTAAGTCTTTTCATGATGAAATGGCATAGCTTACTGAACAATTTTGAGTTTGTCAGATTACGCTTGGTCGCCATTACATATCAGTGCTACCAACTTGAAAAAAAAGGTCGTAAAAAATCACCCAATATTTGCAGGATTATACGCCTTTGCTGTTGCCGTCTTCCAAGACTAGGTGACATGTTTCGATGGTTCCCACTGAAAGATATTCGCACTTTATATTTATGTTTAGACCTGCCACCTCATATTCTTGCAGTTTGCTTACTATATAGCTAAGATCGTCGCTGTCACAATCACTACCTGGTCATCCGCAGATAGGAAGTAAAATATCAACAACATGTGTTATCCTGCTTTGATATTAATAGGTATGCTACCCTTCCTTCCTATAGCGGTGGATCTTTTATTCCAAAGGATGTGGACGTGTGTTGAGTAATAGTTACTTCTGAAGAAATGATAAAGAACTTTATCACACCGTCATTGTGGTTTAATACTCATACGAGGGTGGTTTGAATAGTTTCCGACCTCAACGTGAAGATGGCAGCTTTCGCAAATAAAATTTGGTCGTGCAGTTGTTATGTAACAGTCGTTTGAGTGAGTGGATATGAGTGTCTTTGTGAAAATGGACAAAATCGAGTATCGAGCTGTCAAATATTCGTTTTTGAACGACAATACGCCTCCGCAAATGAAAGATGAGTTTAATTTTCTGCATGGGGACCATCATTTACCAACTGCCTGACCATCCGCCTTACGCACCAAATCCATCCCCAAGCGACTTCTTTTTGTTCCCTCATTTAAAAATTGCGCTCGGGGGATAGAGATTTGCGTCAAAAGAAGAGACAATCACCTTCGGAAACAATTATATTGCACAGAAAAACGACGAGTGCTATGGGAGAAGTGTGGAGACTGTGTCGAAAACTAAAAAAAAAAAAACAGAAAAATGTCTTGTATCTTGTGTCGAGAAGCTCTTAGAAGGAATCATATACGAACAAATCATTGAATATATTGAAGAAAATAAGATATTGACAAAATTTCAAGCAGGAATAAGAAAAAAGTATTCTACTGAAACAGCAATTCAAATGGTAGTAGAAGAATGGAGGCGAAATATGGATGAAAAAATGTTTACAGTAACATAGTTCTTAGATTTCAAGAGAGCATTTGAGACTATTGACAGGGAGAAATTGTTAACGAAATTGCATTGCTATGGATTTCAAGGTCCAGTATTCAACTTATTACAAACTTATTTAATCAATAGAAGTCAAAGAACTAAAATTGGCAATACATTATCAAACATTAAAAACATTTCGGTAGGTGTGCCACAGGGTATCAAATTAGGTCCATTACTATTTATTTTATATATTAATGATATTCATGATATTTTAAAACACTGCAAAATTCAACTATTTGCTGATGATACAATAATATATATATCAAATAAAGACATTGAAACTGCAATAGAGCTGTTAAATTATGATATGAAAAACGTAATAATCTGGTTAAATGTAAATAAACTTAAACTAAACACAAAAAAATCAAAATATATGCTAATAGGAAAATCTTTAAATCAAAATACGATAAATCTTACAAGTAATCATGGAAAAATTGTGTCAATCGAATCATTTAAATATTTGGGCATATACGTAGACAGTAAATTAAAATTTGAGGGGCACTATGAATATATTATTTCAAAAATATCCAAGAAAATAAATTGCTTTTATAGAATTTCGCATAGCGTTTATTCTAAAAAAATTGGGTACACTACTATCATTCTTCCTCATTTGTTATATTGTTCGACTATTTTGTTCACTGCAAATGAAACTGTATTTTCAAAATTACAAATATTACAAAGTATAGCTATGAGAATCATCTTAAATAAAAATAAATATACTAGAATAAATTTTATGCTGAAAGAAGTACAATGGTTAAATATCCAAAATTTCATAGCCTACTTCATATTCTACCAAACCACTTAGAAAATTTTATTGTATTGAACAATGAGTGTCACAATTATTCTACTAGAGGAAGTATAGACTTTCATGGACAAAACTGCAGTAGCAATATAACGAGCAAGTCAGTATTTCAAAAGGGAGTGAACGAGTTTAATAAATTAAGTAATGATATCAAGATGTGTGTCAGTTTGAAAAGGGAAATTGAAAAAATATCTCATGGAAAACCAGAATTCATAGTAGTGAAATTTTGTATAAAAATATGTAGTCTTGAAGACATAATATATTTTGTGATATACTGTATATGGATATTATGGACATTGTAGCATCAATGCTAAATAAATCTGAAACAATAAAAAAAAACAAACAATCAATCTTTGTTAGGTCGGAAACTTTCCAGACCATCCCCGTATAGTAGTTCCGCTCAACGGAGTTCTTCGTATTAGGATAGATCTCATTCCTCGAATAGAGGATAGTTGCTAAGCTTCCTTCGTTGTCCAAGTTACCAAGCCCAGATCATGCTGATGAGTTGCCAAAAAGCACGAAACAGCTATCCATGGTTGATGGAGCCACGACAAACTATGATCATTTCTGGCGATCTGTCTGTTGTTTGAACGGTAATGAAATATTTTTTGACACAAGGTTATAACCACACCATGGACGAAAAAGCTTTATAGGTTTTGAAAATCGATCCAGTGACGGTGAAGTTATTGAGCTTTAATTAAAAATTTCAGATCATCCCCAAAACTATTTTCATTGCCAAACTATCGGAAAAACAGTTAAAGAATTTAAAACCAGGCATGTCATATTTCATTTATCATCAATAAAGCTTAGGATGTTTCTGCAGTTAGAATGTTAAGGCAGGGTTGGCATGGCATTGAGTTTGGGAAATATCTCAAAAACTGATCATTCTCTTATGATACTAATGCAAATCGTATATTCCTAAACCAGGTCAGCTTTACGGTAGCTAATTAGCTTTTAGGGCTCTACGAGGGAGATTTTAACTTACCATGTGAAGCCAGCTTTAACGTTCCAACTGCATGAACATTTAAAGGGTCATTGATGATACTCCATTTTTTACTGACACCAGTAGAAGTTAGATTTAAGATTTCCATATACCTAATAAGGATATATGATGTGTTGAAGAGGCTTGTGCTGCATTATTGTTGTTCATAAGTTGGAGTTGTAACACTACGCGAACAGCAACGTTGTTAGTACGATTCATCATAAGATGTGATATTACAAGGTAGAAAGGGATGCCTCATGGTCTGTGGGTGAACAAGTTGGGTAATCTGGGTTAAGGCCGCAACAGATTAAAGTTGGTAAGCATTTATCAAAGATGAACATGATAACATCTGGGGTGCCCCAGGGCAGTAATCTTCGGCCTCTATTATTCATAATTTTTCTGAATGATTTACCAAACTGTGTAAAATATGCCAAATGTCTCATATTTGCTGATGATTTTAAAATATACAAGCATATAACTAATTTAAGTTCCGTGTCCCAGTGGTTCAAGGAGAATAAAATGTCGTTGAATATTGCCAAATGTCATAGTTTAACTTTTACACAAAAATTGATAACTTATTGTTAAGTAGGAAAAGTTAATGTAAGGATCTTAGGGTCTGTTTTCAGACTAACTTAACATTTAATCAGCATTATGAAACTATTATAAACAAAGCATATAGGATCCTGGGTTTTGTGATAAGGAATACAGAGCACTTTAAGGAAACAAAGTCTATAATAATTTTGTACAACTCACTGGTCCGACCTCTTTTGGAGTATGTCTGCACCCAAAACAATGGTGCATGTTGATATGATCGAAAAGGTACAAAAAAGATTTTTAAGATATCTGTACTTAAGGACACACAATGCTTATCCATACATGATCTCTCATAATAGTATGCTAACAGAATTTAAAATTGTGCGGTTGAGCGTTAGGCGTGGTTTGAATGATATCTTGTTCATTTACTACATAATTAATAATTTAAAATATTAGAAGTGTTTAGTAATAAATACTATATTCTTTGCTATTCCTAGAATCAACTTGAGAATAAGATTCAACAAACTTTTTCATTGTTCACCTGTAAGTTGTTCTTCTATCAATTGAATGATCTATGAGTGTAATAGTTATATACAAAATTGTGATGTGGATCTCCTTTGGAATACTGTGAGACAAATTAAGACTGATTTTATATTTAAGTAAAACATCCTTATCTCATTTTATTTGTTTGTTGATTTTTATAGTTTTTCTTTGTCGTTATTTCGTAGTTTTTGTGTATACTCTGTTTCTCTTCTAGTCAGTAAGCACTCCTACATGTAACTAAATACAGATGTGTTTGTAAGAGTTTAAATAAATAAACAAATATTTGACGAAAATAATAATAAAATCACTCTTAATCTTGTAGGAATAATTCTATGGGTGTTCGGCAATGCTCTAGTTTGGTGCTTTTAATATCATTGAATGCAATTGATAGATATTATGTAGCCCACAAAAATATATATGCAGCACTTTTGATGGAGAGTTTGTCACTGACAGCTTTGTGAAGTTGTAAATAAGCTAATAAAAGCCAATGCCATTCTTGTATGTATACTTTCAAATAAAATAGGTACCGTCGATGTGAACAAAATCTGATCTAGAGTGAAATAAACATTAAAAACTATAAGCATTTTAGAAAGCATATTGCGTTTGTAGAGTTTCAAACCTTGGATGAATGAGTAAAAATCCTACCTTGTCTGATAGTAACCTCTATGGCCTTCACTTGTTCCCTTTGGTACTGAATATACTTTAACAGCAACAGGATGATAACCATGATTGTGGAAACAGCGAAAAGAAGCAAAATTTCTTCCCATTGCTCCGTCATCTTTGATAAATCTGATTCGATGTTGTGAGGTGTTCATAAAAAGAAATTTTTTGTCGGTGTGATATTGTGTACCTATATACGTTGGATTCGAGCATGTGACACATTTTGCGCTAAAAAAGATTAGATAAAGAGGATTTGGTACAAATGGTAAAAGCTCTGTGTGTACAGAACATGTGTCAATACAATTATTCTTGTTAACAAAAGACGGGTATTTATATTTAGGCTGTAAAATCGTAGTCGCCTTATTTTTAGCTTCTCGGTAACGTCACCAAACAACAGGTAGTTGAGATAACATACATGCATAATATGATACCACGACTTTTATCAAAACATGACCAGGTCAAAATGTTCCGGGATCGATGGATACGACATATTCCTTATGGCAAATGGCTCCCGGACAATTGGCTGAAATTTTAGTATAAAAATAATAATAATAATAATAATAATAAATGGTTTTTATTGCCAAGATAAGCACACAAAAAAATACATAGAACTTCAACAAATCCTAGCTGCTTTCCTGACAAACGGCAGAGTTCGGATCTTACGACCGTATAGAAAGATCCGCACGGCTCACTAGGATCGTTGTGAACGTCCATCTATGGAGGAATCACTCAACTAATCTACGCATTATTGGTTGCATAGTTCTGTGAGGCTGAGTGATCCGGGTCTGTAGATTTTATCTCTCAGAAGAATGTTGGTTGGATAGCAAGATCGCATCTGGATGACTGTGTGTATTGGTCTGCATGTGTATAAAATCAGTGATATTTGCTGTGTGAGAAAATCATTACTGAATATGCCGAATATGACGGGTTATTTATATGTTGTGCTTTCTGAAGAGAGGTTATGTTTGAAGTTATAAATTACGAAAAACTGAGGAGAATTACGGGAAACTACTGTTAGCATGTATATGGCTTGTAATTCGACAGGGTACAGTGAATATAATTATTTCTTATCTCTCTCATTTTTGAAATTCAGGAAATTTGTATATGTAATTTCCAGAATGGATAAGAAGAAGTGGATGCGCAACTAATTTCTCGCTTTGAATCTCAATTAAGTGTATTTGAGACAAGAACCCAATGTAATTATCATCAACACATCATACAACTTACAGCTTAGACCTCCAGTAATGTCATCTCAGAAGCAGATTTTACATCACATCAAAGCCAATGATTGATAATAAGCCTCATGACGTTTAGGCGACAAGTACAACTAAGAGATAAGTTAACACCTTCTAAAATAACCTGCACTTTTCATACCCGTGCCGCTCTTCCATTCAACCATGTTGTATGCTGTTTTCTATATCAAAAGTCTAATCCTGATCCTAAAATGAACGATTTTCGAGTTACACTATAACTCAGCAGCCGTTGGCATTAAAACCTACCTTTCTGAGAATATTATGGAGAACAACATACACTACAATTTTAGGTATTTTCACCGCGAAATGTTTTCCATATGTAAGAAAATTGAAAATCTAATTACATCCATAGATACTGTATGTAATACTGATTTCGTAAAGTACTACATAAATGGCCGCCAGTCAGACTACCCGTTTATTTATCATTTTGTAGCAAAAACACCGTTTCAACTAACTACGCCACGAAGGCGTCTGATAACCTGGTTGCTCAAGCGCCGATGAACGAGGGTATTTCAAAAAGTTCTACTTACGAGGGCGTTAAACTATGGAATTTGTTACGGAAGACGAAAGGTGGCTTAACAATGACTCATGTTTAGTAGATGGGTTGAACTTGCGTTTAAATCCAACAGGCATGAAATCATGACGCTTGCGGATGCGTTCATTGTGAAGATACATATTCATGCATTTATTTTACATACTTGCACACCCTGTTAATACATACCAGAATATTCGACATATTTTGATTTTTACTCAAGTAAAAAAGCAATAGATACTATGCTAGCGTCTCGTTGGAGGTCATTCTTTATAATTTCTGTCGACCGTAAATACGAGAGGTGAAGGCGATTTGGTGCAATTTTCGGTACTCTGGTGTAGGAATTTTCTGCGGCCCACTGCCCGATTCTGCATAGTTCACCCGCTCAGTTGCGGATTTATAGGGTGGTGGGGTTGTTTTTTATCAGAAATCGGCCCTCTTGGTGTTTTTTTGTCAGAGCCGTTTTCTCACCTCACCCTCTTGGGGATTTAATCGTGCGGATAACTACACTCAACCATCGAGCTGAGGGGAACCGCCTGCAGGGATAGTCCGAGGCGACTCACGCTTGGGGAGGAGCAGTTCCCCATTTTTATGAACAATCATTGTTTGAGGGTTTTACCATCCAGTTCTACCTTTGGGTTCTACCTTCTGGTATAGAGTAACATCTGGGACTTCCTGCCTTCGGTTGCCGTTTGGGAATAGCCAAGGTTTTTTTAATTATAGTTTTTTTAGTTTGAAATTTTTGAGTCTACGGGTCCAGGACTTGTCCTAATTTTTTTTAATTCTCTTGTTCAGTGAATGTCTGGGTGTCGTATGAGTTTGTGTCTCCTTAGCTCCATTGTTATTTCATTTTCTAGTTTTTGAAACTAGGTGGCGCATGGCAGGTTGCGTAGGTAAATAAAAATGGAACTTGGGCAGTTTGGAAATTCCGAATTTACTCCAAGTTATTTTTATTTTTCCTGGCTTTAGTCCAAAACAAAACTTTCAAACATCTACAATGTCTAAAATATCAAACAAATTAGACATTAACATTAACACTGTTTCTCATCTACACGTTTTAGTTTCCAGTTTTTTAAAATTATACCGTCGAAGACTCATGACTAGGTACCCTTAAATAACATAAATGAATTGTCACATTATGTTCTTACTCATTCGGTGTTTGATCTCAGACTATATCAAGTTAGGCACTTGAAGTTTTATATGATGTGTAACATGTTATCATCTTTTATATTCTATAAAATATGATAAGTATGATAATTACGAGGCTTACTCAAGAAAAAGTTTTTTATAATTATGATATAATATTGTCAGAATAGAACGCTATTCGCTATGCAAAAATGACTAACTAAAAATCAAAGTTGAGAGGGGGGATACGAGATGAATAATCATATTCATGTTCTATTTTTTTACGTTTCGTCGTCTGAAATGTGAACAGTGAACCGGCGGGGCACTGAATAGTTATTTTTATAGGTAGAATCATCCGCGAAAATTCATCAAGTGATGCAAATGTGTCTCTAATGTGCAGTGCAACTTGTATACCCGAAGGTTTGAATGCATACTGAATATTTTGTATTTTAGTAGCGTTTCTCTTTATTCGTACGTTCAATAGAGTTCATAATCGCGTGTTATTTTCTTTTTTGCTTATGGTTGAATATTTGTGAGAAGCAAAAATATTGTTTGTAGGTATTTACGATTCTTGTGGATAGTCCAGTAGATTAGGTCCATGATTTCATCATGGCACCTGATGTAGACGTCTGCGAGGTCTGCAATGATAACTTTATTGTTTCCACCAAATCTATTAAATGTGGTACATGCAACCTAAAATGTCATCCGTCGTGTGTTTCGATTAAAGTTAATTGGATGAAAATTCTTTTAGAATGCAACAATTTGCTATGGTTATGTGATGAATGTAAATCATTCCCTTCCAATAAGTCATATAATGCGAAAGTTGTGGTATTACAAAAAGAGGTAGAGTGTCTAAACCGCGAACTGAACTCGGCACATAAACGGCTGGAGGACCTAGAGTACACGGTAACATTACAGACGTCTTTGTTGGAGTCTAATGAAAGGAAGTTGGGACTTCCTTCCACTTCTAGCTCACAAGCAGGCAACGTTGTTCCCACGTATCCTTCCCAACCGGGAGCTAGTAAATACAGTGATGTGCTGAAAAAACCAGTCAAGAATGATTTTTCCGTCCAAATTCTCAAATCTTCTGAAGTTGCTAATTCAAATCGTATTATGGATGAAGTGTCGTCATCGATTAATCCTGGTAATTTAAACGTCCGCATTAATACAACCCGTGTAATCAAGAATGGAGTTGCAGTTTTCTGTCATGATGATAGCTCACTTGCCACTCTTAAAAACACTCTTTCCAGCAAATTTGGTGAAAACTATGCTATCAATGAAGCAAAGAAATTGAATCCCAGGTTCCTTGTTAAAAACGTAAATTTAAACGGACTGAACACACCCGAAGATATCATTTCTAGTATCACTTCATTGAATAGCTTTACTGACACAGAAAATAAGGATATAAAATTTGTAACTAAGCTGAAATATGGAAATGCGTCTCACATCATAATTGAAATAACCCCTTCACTACGTAAAGTTTTGCTGGAGAAAGAGAGTTTGTTTGTTGGATGGAAGAAGTCACCAATTTATGATCACTTACGTGTAATCCGTTGTTCAAAGTGCAGTGGGTATTCACATACTGATAAAACATGCAAGTCTGAGCTCACTTGCCCCAGGTGTACCAGAAAACATTCTCTGAAGGAATGTAAATCTAATGTCTTTCAGTGTATTAACTGTATGAATTATAACAAAACTAACAAGAAGAATCTACCAACGGACCACTCTTCAAACTTCGGAGGATGTGCAGCTCGCCAATACTATATGGACAACCTCAGACAAAAAGTGAACTATGGCTAATTCGATTTCATTGAAAATTTGTCATTTAAATGTACGATCTCTAGTAGCTGGTTTCCATGATTTTACACACATGATTAAAGATCACTTTGATGTCGCTGCAGTGACTGAAACATGGCTAAACGACGGTATACCTAATTGGAGGGTATGATTTTTTACGGAAGGATCGGGTGAGCAGAGGAGGTGGTGTTGGGCTATATGCGAAGCGTAACCTAAATTGTTCAATAGTAGAGATTGATGTTGCTATGAATAGCTCTGTGGAAATTTTATGCTGCAAGTTCAAACTTCACAACATTGCATTTTTGGTCGTGGTTGCCTATCGCCCTCCTCACTTGAATTTAAATGATGCCATACATAATTTTGACAATTTGTTATCTTTTTTTACTCCGTTGTATGACAATATTATTTTCTTGGGTGATGTAAATATTGATCTATTCAATCATGAGAACCTTCTAAATAGATGTTTTGATTCATATAATTATGCTCAGATTATTACCGAACCCACTAGAATTACGCAGTTCAGTTCCGCATTGATAGATCCCATTTTTGTGAATGATGTAAATATTATTTTAAACTCTGGGACATTAGCAGCAGATCAATTATCCGATCACAGATTAGTTTTTTGTGAATTAGCAATGCCTGCTCCTAGAAATGCACCAAAATTTATTGAATATAGGGACCTGAAAAATATTGATATGGTCTTGTTCAAAGCACACTTAACACTTAATGTATTGGATGAAATTTTTTATATTAATGATATCGATCAAAAGGTTTTATTTTTCACTGAAAGTTTCATTGCTCTTTTCGATACACATGCACCTATTCGTAAAGCGCATATAACGAAAAATGCATCGCCTTGGTTAACCCCAACCTTGAAACGTATTTTCAAGGAAAGAGATGAAGCTTTACTCAAATTTCGACATGATTCAACTGAAGAAAATTGGAACAACTACAGAATTTTGCGTAATCACGCACTTGCTGCACTTAAAAGAGAGAAAAAAGCATATTTAGCTCATATCGAAAAGTCAAACCTTAAAAAATTTTGGAACCACTTAAGAAATTTTGGAGCTTACCAAAAAAATAAGACAGAAATTCCCCCACACTTGCTCAATCCTGACGAAGTTAACAATTATTTTTTATCAAATTTTGTATCCCACAATGTTAATTCCCGTCTTATAAATCGTACGGTAGATGAATATAATTCAAGTTATTTTAATTCAGACATTCCGCTCTTTCACTTTCATTTAGTTACCCCAGAAGATGTTTTATATATTATAATTTCCATCAAATCTCAAGCAACTGGTTGTGATGGAATTAACATAGGAATGATCAATTTGTGTATTCCTGAAGTGTTACCTCATCTAACACATATCGTCATTTTTTGTTTAGAAAAAGGAGTATTTCCAAGTTTGTGGAAAAAGGCTGTTATAACTTCTCTGGCTAAGAATAATAATCCTACAGAATATTCGGATTTGAGACCCATTAGTATATTGTGTGCCTTGTCAAAGATATTGGAAAAAATTGTTTATATGGAATTGGTAAAATATTTTGAAGAGTACAATATATTTCCAAATTATCAGTCTGGTTTCCGTAGTGGTCACAGCACAACATCTGCATTATTACACGTAACTGATGAGATTATCTCTAACTTAGACAATCATATTTACACTGTGCTGGTGTTGTTAGATTTCCCAAAGGCATTTGATACGGTTAACCACGAAATGCTTCTATCCAAATTAAAATACTACGGACTATCTGACGTTCCTCTTTGCTTTTTTAAATCATACTTAAATAATCGCAAGCAACGAGTAAGAACAAGCCAAGGAGTTTCTCTTAGTGCCGATGTTGCTTCTGGTGTTCCTCAGGGTTCCGTGCTTGGTACTTTACTATATTTAATTTATACTTTTGACTTGCATACTGTATTACAGTTTTGTAGTATTCATACTTACGCAGGCGATACACAATTGACCTTCACTTTTGACTCTACTAATGTGGATCAAGCCTCGTATAAAATAAATTTAGATCTGGTAAATATAACTGACTATTGCAAGGCTAACTGTTTGAAGCTCAATCCTACCAAGAGTTTTGCAATGTTATTCTGTCCCAAAACCAACTATGAGCATTTTGAAAGGATGATTGATTTGAGGGTAAATAATGTCCATATTCCACTCGTCACGCATGCAAAAAGTCTAGGTGTTACTTTAGACGTAAATCTTAGATTTCATCACCACGTCAGTAATATATCTAAAGCTACATATGCAAGCCTAAGACTCCTATACTCCAATCGTTCTATTCTCAATTTCAAGACTAGAAAGAAATTGGTGGAAAGTTTAGTTATGTCTAAGCTGCTTTACTGTTTTATACTATTTTATCTTTGTCTTGACTCCATAACAAAAACCAGATTGCAGAAAATTCAAAATTGTTGTTGTCGTTTTGTCTTCGGCCTTCGTAGGTACAGCCATGTTACATCCAAGATCTGTGAGCTGGGGTGGCTGAAGCTCAATAATGTTTTCAAGTTTCATATGTTGGTTTTTGTACATAAAACAGTCGTTACCAAGAGACCTATTAACCTTGCAAATAAGTTAGTTCCGCGTAGGAATTTAATTTCAAGAAGGTTACGTCATGATGAACAGTTCAATATTCCTCTTCACTACACCTCATTATATCAGAGGTCTTTCACGTATAATGCCGTTCAGCTTTACAATTCAGTCAGTGCGGCTAACAAACAAGAAAGTTTACTCTCTTTAAAAAAATCAGTTAGAAAACAGCTATTAGAGATACAATCATCTCTCAATGTTTGAGTTGTTAATCTATTTTATTTTTATTTTTGGGATTTTGTTAAATGAATATTTTCAATTTGGTTGACTTCTAATGTTCATGTCGATATTTGCTTTCTGGCATGCTTGGCTAGCAAATGGTATATTCTCGTCATTGTTCTGTAATTGTTTATATTCTATGTATTATGTTCCTTGTATAAATTTTTGATGTTTTGTTCATATTATGGTTAAGTGGAAGAGTAGCAATCAAGCTAAACTTCGCCATAATATGGAAGGTTGCCAATAAAGACACTTTATTATTATTATTTATGCCACCTTGCAGAGATCAAAAAGTGGCAATGTCAATGTGAACTTTATTTTGAAATTCTATCTCAAATAAGTTTAGAAGAAATTAGAAACGATTATGGGAAAATTCGTTCCTTTTTCTCTGAAAATACTGGAATTGTCAAAACTTTTCAAATTCATTTTCCAAATATATATATATATACGCAGCTTTGCCACCATTCAACTGACCCTATGTCTTACCGTTTCGGTACGCATATATGATAAAATTTCATTTTGTTGTAGAAAAACAACGAATAAATATTGACAAAGAGAAATTATTTCCGGTGCTATATCCTCGGCTATACCAAAATGTTTCCCTTTAAGGAGGCATATTAGAACATACTAAAATATGTACGGTATTTCATCTAAAAAAATCATTTTTGTTGTTATGTCGGTAGGAATTACCGTATAGGGAGCGTATAGTTCACAATCGTTGTAAATAACATTTTTGATTGTTTCAATAGTGATGGATATACATATTAGATAACTAAAAACCCACTCTGAATGTCTAATTTGTTGCAGCAGTTACTTCGCTGGATATTAGCATTTTGAAATTTTTTTTCTTTGTTAATCACTACAAAGCAATTAACTTTTGGGAACTATTTCATATTTATTATTCTTATGCACTTTTGGGCAAAAAAGAAGGATTTTTTGACAATAAACAATTAACTGTTGCAATAGCCATTTTGAAGGAATTTTCATCCCTTTCCCAATTCTTCTATGGACTTGTAACTTTAGAGTTTGATAATAAGAGAGGCCACTCTAAGCAATATATAAATCGCTCTGTACAATTTCTTTTGCAACAAACTTGCTTTAATGTTTCAAAAAAGTAATCCTATTAGTTTTCCATATTCATATGAAGTAACAAATCGTCGTGGAAGACTGTATATCTAAGAAATGCAAATAGAAAGAAAAATATCAAGCAGAGTTATATGATTTGTGGAACTTCCATCAAACATTTTTTGAAAGTGCCCCCCCCCCTTCGCTTTGAGCTGGGTACGCCCTTGGAAGAGCCGGCCAACTGACAAGAAAAGTGCGCCGTTATCCATCAACCTCATCTTTAAGATGAAGTTAACTTTTCGATGGAACATTCAATGATATGAACAATATAATATGAAAATATTACTTCGCATTTTGTGAAACTTATTTTTAATTTGATTAACGTCAAAACGGACGTTATAAGCTGTCAGAAAGATAATGGCACACTTTCTACTGCTCATGCTACTCTCCGCTTTCAAGAGAAATGACCCTGCTATCTAATCTTCGATCTTTTACGGAAAACCATAATTGTTTTGGGCTTCTGTGTATGAAGCAAATCTCAGCCATTACCTAGTTTGGTGCTCGACAATCTTATCAAATGTCATCGTAATTATTGCCGATGATAACAGGCAATCTGTGAAAATAGTATATTGTTCGGTTTACGAAAGATGGTGTATATACGGCCAGACGATCCACTTCAGCGCAAAATTGCGGTCCACAGTCATAAAGAGGGAAAAAAGCTTGAATGGCACCATTTTTTGGAAATTGTGCTGGGAATCGTGGGATTCATAATCATTACGATATATCTGATCAGGAAATGTAAGTAGATTGCTACAGTAATCCAGAACGAATGTGATGTTTATGCGCCAAAATTTGGTGACAATCACAAGTATGTTTGTTTTTGTACATTAGAAAGATACCTATCTTTTTTTGCATTGTTTTGTGTCTGACAAATAAAGACCCCATCATGAAAAGTGCAGGAAAAATCGATAGTGACGTATGCATAAATATGCTTATCTGAAAATGGATTAGATTTTATGAATATGCATTTTCAAATATTATTTTCATATTACGTGGATATCCTTTCGTTGGTATACCTTCGTAAAGCTCTTGTTAATTCATGAAATATACTGAGTGACAAAAAAAGGTAAAGAATTCAAGAATTTTTGACGAATCAAGCTAAAAAGTTCATCAATTTACTAGTAAGGGACGCTGAACATATATGCCAAAAATTATTAAGATCGGATAATTCGTAGGTGTTTACCTTTTTTTGTCACTCAGTATATGAATAGTAGAAATTAATGACATCTATTGATCTCGTTACTACAGGTTTGGTACGAAGACGTTACAAATCATCAAGCAAAGTCAAAAGAAAACAACGTAAGCGTAAGTATATACCAAAATGGATATTCTTGGCGATATGTCTGCTGGAATCTGAAATCTGAAAAATTCAAAAATATGTTATTTGGGAGATCAATCTTTTTAATATTCTTGAACTCTGCCTTACGTAATTTTTTAATGTTTATGCTGCCATTTGGGCCATTTATATAAAGGGTTGTCCAATAGGGCCGCAGGAAAGTAAACGTCAATTTGACATAGATACATCTTTGTTTTCTGTCACCGACATGTCATTTTGTTAGTTGAATGTTTACCATTGATCGCTATGGAGTCGTATTCGATTGAAGACCGCATTATAGTTATTCAAGAGCACTACAAAAATGGTGCATAAATAAAAAACGCGTTTCGCGCGCTTCGTGAACATTTCGGTCGCAACAACCGCCCAAACGAAACAACCATCGGTCGTCTGGCGCGTAAATTCGAGGCAACAGAAGCTGTGGCAAATCTGCCTGGCTCTGGCCGGCCAAGGAGCGTTCGCACACCGGAAAATATTGCTGTTGTGAAGGAGAGTGTGAGAGACGATCCGAAACAATCAACAACGCGTCGATCCCAAGAATTGGGCATTTCGAGAACCAGTTTGCTGCGCATTCTCCACAAGGATTTGAACGTATACGCCTATAAGATCCAATTGACGCAAGAGCTGCGTCGGGCCGACCATTTTTCGCGCCGAACGTTCTCAGATTGGCTCCTTGAACACCGCCAAATTGATGCCAATTTTTCATCAAAAATCATGTTCAGCGACGAAGCGCATTTCACTTTGAATGGGACGGTAAACAAGCAAAACTGCCGCATCTGGGCGAAAGAAAATCCCCGTGAGTATCAAGAGCAGCCGATGCATCCTCAAAAAGTGACTGTGTGGTGTGCATTATGGTCAAACGGCATCATCGGACCTTACCTTTTCGAAAATGCGGCCGGGGACGCCGTTACCGTCAATTCTGAGCGATATCACGTGGTAGGATAGAGGACTATTTTTTGCCACAACTTGAAGGAATGGATATGAACGATATTTATTTCCAACAAGACGGTGCAACATGCCACACAACCAACGTCAATATCCATCGATTGCAGTCCTTCTTCGGTGATCGCGTGATTTCGCGCAGAGGAAATGTGCCATGGCCACCAAGATCGTGCGATTTGACTCCCTTGGACTTCTTTTTATGGGGATATTTGAAAAGCAAAGTCTACGTCAACAAACCAGCCACCCTCCAAGAACTCAAAAACAACATCATTGCCGAGATAAATGCCATAGAACCGACCATGTTGCAAAATGTCATTGAAAATTTCGACCATCGCGTGGACGTCTGTAAATCCAGTGGTGGTGAACATTTGAGCGATATTATTTTTCATACATAAATGGTATAAATGAACCTTCAAAATAAAGTACCCAACTTGATTTGAATATCAATCTTTCTTGTTTTAATATGCGTTTACTTTCCTGCGTCCGTTTTGGACAACCCCATACAAGCTACTCTTCCCATTTGACATACTTTTTAAAATGTATACGAGTATGTAAAAAATATACCTATACAGGATGTTTGATCAGGAGAGCGAAATATTTTAGCCGTTGATATCCTATGACTGATGGGTCTTTAGCCGTTTCATCAATTCTAGACATTACTTAATAGCCTCAAAATTGTCAATCCAATTTTATTTATTTATTATTTGTTATTAGTATTTAGAATTGTATTTTTTAGGGCACAAACCACAACCAAGCCATGCCTTGCAAATCGAACCACCAGTTTATACCACTCAAAATAGCGTTTATTTGGTACCCTTTAGCGCTTTGCCTCCAAACTTCGGTAGGTAGACTTAAAACATAACAGGAACATTTTACCATGCATTTTGAATAGACTGTGACACTCTTGGAGCAACCGATTTTTTTGGCATTCTGAAGTGCTAATATTTTAAAATCGGCTCATTCAGTTCTAAAGTTGAAAAGTAGCCTCACACCGCAAGCCATAACCTCTCGCTCACCGTCCTAGATACATAAATATTAATTTTTTGGCAACCATATAATTGAGTTTCTGTCTATGACAAAAGTTTTCAATGTAAGATCTGAAACTTATGTATACTAAGTGACATATAAATCCGAACACCCAGTTTAATAAAAATAAAAGTTGGTGAATGTATTTATCTTACTGTAAATAACAAGTGAAAAAATTTTCAGCCTTATGAGTTGGACATTCCGGTTTTTATACTGCTTTTTTTTTAATTCACTAACACTCTAAAAATGAATATTTCAGCCGCAGTAAAGAATCAACGTTGGCGGATTTTGGTTCTTGACATCCTTTACGATCGGTTACGATGCCTAGAGTACGGAGGCCTGTACGATTTCGTCAACTTAGTGAGTTTGATAGGGGCCGTATAGTGGGACTTCGGGAAGCTGGACTTTCTTTTCGGGCAATTGCAGTTAGAGTGCAAAGAAGTGTAGACACTGTGGTTAGGTGTTGTCAGGCATGGCTTCGAGAAGGCCGTACGCAAAGAGCAAGGGGCACTGGACGCCGCCGTAGAACAACAGACCGTGAAGATCGCCGCCTAAGATTATTGGCCTTAAGGGACCGTTTCTCCACTACCAGGTCCATTGCAAATGAATGGTTTGCAGAACACGGAAGACCTATTGGCATGCGAAGTGTTTACCGACGAATGAGAAGTTTTGGCTTCTTTTCATATAGGCCACACTGGGTCCTCCCTTTAACTCGAGAACACCGACGTAATCGCCTTGAGTGGTGCAGACAACGGTCACTCTGGGATCAGGAATGGAACAGTATTGTCTTCAGTGACGAGTCTCGATTTTGTTTAGGCATGCACGATGGTCGTGCCAGGGTTAGAAGGCGACGTGGTGAAAGGAGGAATCCACAGTTTTTTGTTGAAAGACATGTTCATCACACTGTTGGAGTTATGGTTTGGGGTGCTATAGCTTATGGTTCCAGGTCACCTTTAATCTTCATCAGAGGTAACATGAACGTGCAGCGTTATATCCACGAAGTTCTAGAACCCCATCTTTTACCCTATCTTGACACCCTGGCAGATCCAACTTTCCAACAAGATAATGCCCGACCACATGTTGCAAGAGTCACAATAGACTTCTTTCAACATAATGATGTCCCATTGTTACCATGGCCACCAAGATCTCCCGACTTATCCCCAATTGAGCACGTGTGGGATATGATGGGTAGGAGATTGCTCAATTTGCAACGTCCTCCTCAGACTCTAGAAGCACTTCGAGAGGAGTTGGTGGTTGCCTGGAATGAGATACCATAGGAGGACATTGACCACCTGATCAGAAGCATCAGGGTGCATCCACACATTATTAAAGGTAAAAGGGCTTTAAAGCAGTGCAATTGCATTTTGAAATTTTTATCATTTACTTATTATGCTTCATTAAGTACTTATACAAAATTTTATTAAAATAAAACCATTTAAACTGGGTGTTCGGATTTATATGTCACTTAGTATAGTATTCATGCTGATAATCCTCATTTTTTTTCCAGCCGCTAAGTGCAATCACATATTTGAAGCAAAATGAAAGGATTTAGTATTTCAAACATTAGGGCGAATTTTTAGTATCGGCTCAGCTGATAACTGCGTAATTATAATAGGCATGGTATCTAGAAAATTTGCTAACAGTATGCTCCTTATATGGAAAATATTTTCATCGCTATGGGGCGCTTCATAACTACGAGGTGGCCCAAGCATATATTTTTTAAATGGATTGCATTTTATTCCAGATTTGAACGAGTCCTTTCAAATGAAGCAGTTTGATATTACATAATATAGCGTTTTACTTTACAGCTTTGACAACTCTCATCTTCTTAACTGTTATAGCTAGAGTACTAAATTCGTTGACAGAAAAGTTTCATGATACTATATTTTTTCCATATCTACTTTTCAGTTTATTTTGTTGTTTATACAGGGTAGTCAAGAAAACAAAATGGACATTTCTCAGAATTTTTAAATGGATCACCCTGTATATTTTCATATCCTTTGACTTCTATTTCATTTTTGGGGTTTGTTAGACCGGTTTTCGAGCTACAGCTAACCTTTTTACAAATCGGATGTCAAGGAAAATTGGAAATATTGCATTGCATTTATAAAATAGCATTTAGCTGATAACGGTAGATTATTGAAAATGTGGTATTTTCATTATACATTGTCTACGTATCCTTATGTGTTAATGTTAAAGCCGAAAAGTCAAGAAGGTGTCCCTGTATTTTTAGAACCATTCATACGCACCCTTATAAATCATATATCGGAAAAAAGCTTGTGAAAAGGGGAATCAAAGAATGTGAAAATATACAGGGTGCTCCATTTTAAAATTCTGTGAAACAGTTCATTTCGCATTCTTGGCCACCTTGTATAACTGTTAAAGAACCTGAAAGGTAAGCAGCTAGGTAGAAAATGGTTGATCATAATAGTTTTCTGGAGAAAAATTCGATACTCTAGCTATTTGTGGAGATACGAGTTGTTAAAGTTGAGTTTTTTCGATAGATTATTTAGTATCTCAACAATTTGAAAACAAAAACCCTAGAGTACCTATGTTATATCTGATTGCTTTGTGGCTTATCCAAATCTGCAATAAAATGTAGGTCTTTCCATTCAAAAATGTATCTTTGGGTCACAATGTAGTTATGAATCTCTCTATAGGGATAAAAATATTTTTCTAATTAGCAGCATACTGTTGACTACAATTTTTGTATTTCATTTTCAGATACCATGCCTAACACTAAAAACTCGCCCAATATATGTGGTTTCACTTCGAGGCCAGATAAACTTTGAGCGATTCTTACTCTTTTCGTTTTTCTCTCTTAGCATAGTAACATTGTGTAAAAATTTCATCAAAATCCGAGCGCCACTTCTCCAGTTATAGGTTATAAGATTAGCGGACAGTCAGACAGATATACCGACCGAAATGAGAAACATTATTTTTCATAATGTACATTTCATATAACATCCAAGAAAGACATCTCACTTTTGAAAATTTTCGTGAATACAATACTTCCCCGCCAGTAGGCGCGGGAGGTAAAATGAAACTGCAATAGCATTTACACAAATATTGATTACTATATAATTGATATGTCGCTTAGTTATTGTTTTGTGGGATTCACAGGGAAATGATTATCGGCATGCACCTAGGTGATAAGATATGCACATTGCACATTTTTCAATTGCTTTTCCAGTTATGATGTAGATCGCCTTGGAATGTTCCTGCAATATCAGTCAAAAAATCAATCATAGGAAAATGAATAACTACGATTTTTTTTTAAATGCTAATCCTTTTGATGATGCTTCTTCCGGCCTATACAGTAGAAAAAGAAGGTAGCCTTCAAAATAGCATAATCATAGTGTCATATTAGGTATGTTTAGAAGATTTAAGAAATTTAAATCTGAGACAATTGTGACTTAATAAGTACACGAAGTAACTATGGATCCAAACAAATTGGATTGTTTGTCGCCAAAATGACGTAGTTTTGCTGCCTACTTTTGACTCACTTGTCTACCAAACTAAGAACGTTGTATCAATACTTACCAGTGAAAATATCTAGCTTCATTAGGCTTCTACTGCTCTTTGCAATTTATGTGTGAAGTATCACGTCTTGGAATCGTCTAACACCACAATTATCTTCAAACACCCGCACTTGTATAAAATAACACTAAAACTACGGATTTAATGAGGGAACTATAAAAATTGACTTATGTCAAGTGCACTTTGATTCTCACTATGAAAATAAGGAGATAAATCCTTGACTGGCTCCTTCTACCCAATCTGTATTCGTTGGTGGTCCCGAATGATCCATCTGCGGAATTAACAGCAACATTGATGCTGTTCATCACTACCTGAAATCCAATCGCCCCACCGTGCTTTTCTTGGCGGAGACAAAAATCTCAGAGTCAGGATTGATTAACCATCTTAACTTCCCAAACTACGAGGTGCACTCCAATCTGAGAAAGAACGGGGGAGTTGTGGCTTTTGTCCGCAGCAGTCTTTCCTGCTCCAGAGATGTTTCTTTGAAATCAGACCGGAAGGACATTCTGTTCGCCTCAACTCCAAAACACCACCCAAATTTATTTGCTGCCTTTATCGCTCTCCCTCGGACCATAACTGTGATAAGGTACTCGAATACCTCGCCGTCAAGATCGACTTCCTGAACATCAATCACCCCGCTTCAGAGGTAGTTCTTGTCGGTAATTTCAATGCCCATAATGAGTTTTGGTTAGGCTCAAACAAGTCCGATGCAGCAGGTAGTGCAGTCGAAGTTTTCGCTCTTGCTCAAGGGCTGACCCAGCTGGTGACCTACTTTTTTCCCCTGCGTCTCGTCACACGCCAGTAGCCTGCTGGATCTCTTGCTGACCACGCACCCTGTCCCTTACAGCACTGCTGTCCTGTCCCCCATAGGTAACTCAGACCACGGTGTTGTACAGGCTGCAAAAATTGGCATTACGGACATGCCGACTGGGAGGGGCTCAGAGACTTCTTCTCTAACTTTCCTTGGAGAGATGTCTGTTGCACTGACGCGGATGCGTCGGCTGCCTGTTCTTCGATAACCGAAATTATCCACGTCGGAATTGAGGAATACATCCCTCACACAGTGAAAGTGCCTAAACCAAGGTCCAACGGCTGGTTTAACACATCGTGTGACATTGCTAGCCAGCAGAAGAACAAGGCACACAGAACCTTCTTACAAAACCAAACTGTAGAGAACAGACAAGCCGACGTCGAGTCCAGAAACAAAAATAAAACGAAGCGGTTCGCAATGCCAAAAACCAGCACGAGATAAAAGCTAGGCACAGGGTAATGTCGCAGCGCAATGGCAGTCGGTCTTTCTGGACGCTGGCCAAGCAGATTGAAAAGAACTTCTCACACAGTAGCCTTCCACCACTTACGTGCCAGGATGGCACTATTGTATTCGACTCAAATGCCAAGGCGGAAGTGCCAGCCAAGCTCTTTGCTGCCTACTCCACCATGGACGTCCCTCCAACGCCCAAGTGCCGTCAATCCAAAGGGTTCCCTTCACTATGCGGGAGATAACATTCAGGCACAAGACCGTAAGATGAGTGCTCTTGTCGCTCGAGATCAACAAAGCTTCTGGTCCGGACTTGATTCCTGCCATTGTACTGAAGAGGTGTGCAGCGGAGCTTGCTCCAGTTCTTTGGCGTCTCTTCCAGATATCCTATGAATCCAGCACCTTCCCAGAAAACTAGAAATTTGCTCATGTCCAACCCATCCAAAAAAGAAAGGATCTAAGACCGACCATTACAACTACAGGCCTATAGCTATGCTTTCTGTTATAAGGTGATGGAGAGGTGCCTAAATTGCGAGCTTCTGGACTACCTCGCACGTCACAGCTTGATTAGCGAGAGGCAGTATGGTTTCCGGCACCAACGATCCACAGGAGACCTCTTAGCTTACGTCACGCAATTGTGGAGTAAACTCATCCAGTCTTATGGTGAGGCTCATGTTGTTGCTCACGAAAGCGTTCGATCAGCTGCGGCACGCTGCCGTCTTGAGCAAACTTCCTTCCTATGGCTTCCCAGAAAAGCTTTGAAGATGGGTGGCTGACTTTATCTCTGGCCGCAAGATATCCGTCGTAATTCACGGGTTCTCCTCTTCATCCCACAACGTCAACGCGGGTGTTCCCCAGCGATCGGTCTTGGCTCCGACACTGTTTCTCTTAGATATCAACGACCTCATTTCCTGCACCATCAACCCATTCCACAGCTTCGTTGATCACAGCACTCTACATGCAGGAATTCAGAGTGACAAGCCGATCTCTGCCGCTGAGCTGGAAAAAAGAAGACTAGCGACGACTTCCTCTCTGACTTGAGGCCTGGAGGCTATCACTGCTTGGGGACGCAACAATCTTGTACAGTTCAATGCTTCCAAAACACAGTACTGTACTTTGACGAACAAAAAGCGTCCTAGCGCTCATCCGGTTTCGATGGATCTCCGAGTTCTGCCAAAGAGCCATTCATTTCGGCTGGTCGGAGTCCAGATCGCCGAGGACCTGATCTGGCACGAACACATCTCAATAGCTGCAGCTACTGGTAAAAAGCTAGGCTATTTGTTTAGGGCTAAGAAGTACTTTTCTCCGCATGACCTTCTCACTCTATACAAGGCCCAGATGAGGCCTAGCCTCGAGTATTCCTCACACGTTTGTGGTGCTGCCGCCCCGACTACATTATCCATGCTCGATGATGTCCAGAGGAGGGCGGTCCGACTGATCGATGACTCTTCTGTAACAGTCTCGGGACCCTTTCGCACCGGCGGGCCGTCGGCGATCTAGCTCTTTTCTACCGCTACACCAACGGGCTTTGCTCCTCAGAGCTCTCTTGAATCATGCCGCCGCGCGATGTGCCTGCCAGATAGACCCGCCTGACTTTGGCGTCCCATCCCAACCGTGTCGAACTTCGTACATCCGGAACTGGCCGATGCGACCGCTCCTTTGTCCCGAGAGTGTCGAGGTTGTGGAACAATCTACAAGAGGAAGCTTTTCCCAGATCTACTAACCTTAAGCAGATCAAAAATCGTATTAACAAAATTTCTTTGGGATCATCATAGCAGCCGCGGTGTTCCGGCATTTAGGCTTCTGCCTGTGCGGTTGCTTCGATATAAAAAAAAATATTCTAATGCGTTTCCCGAGTAACTGGGGTGCATAAATTTCCTAATCCGATGACAATTTGATGATCCCACGGGCGATAGCAAGCCACCCAAAAGCAAAATTTGTAGTTTACGTAGATGTCCGGATACTATAATTTTTTTGTTTCCAGATTTTTCAGCAAGTGGTGTCGAAGTCAAGAGTGATTACGTGATAGTCAAAGATCTAGAAATCCTCAACATATATGGAGCAATATGCCACAGATCGCCGGAAGAGTACCAACAGCCTCCGCCATATAACCCCAACTTTATATAAAAAATGCTACCTCAGAGAATGAGTTGAGAACTTGTTTTCCATTCGTTGAGGAAATTGTATCAGAAGAAAACTACTCTCGCTCTAGAGTAATACTTGAAAGGAATGGGGGATTGGGAACTTGACTTTTTTATTCTATTAACTTGATTACTTATTATATATATAAAGTACAAAATCTACTCCAATAATTGCTATATCCCTAGCGTGATTTTAATGAAGCTAATTATCTATATTCGTACATTAACAATAACATTGAGATGTTGAATATACAATAACTACATAAAAAAACTTTCATAAAGATTGCGTAAGCTTTAGCATTACAGTTATATGTAGATTGTCACTACGAAACGAGTGACACGTCAGTTTCTCCATTTGCTATTTTTAAAACAAAAATTATTATCATGATGAATTACGAGTATTTACCTTAGTGTCATGTTGTATATTTATAGTTGAAAGGTAACATGTTTGTGAATAAACGCAAGGAAATAAAATTTTGCAATAATGATAGACACCATATTATTTGGATCGAATACCGCTTTTATACCACTTTAATTATTTTACAACCCTGAATTTTGTATGCTACCTATAGGGCAATAAAGTAAAGCCATGACTATTTATATTAGTTATAAGACGTATTTTTGTGGCCAAAATAGCGATCTTTACCGACAACTGATAATGAGCGATGAAGCCCACTTCGATATGAACGGATTTGTTGATATATTAGAGAACCCTCGTGTCATCCATCAACGACCACTACATCCTTGTCGAGTCACAGTTTGGTGCGGTGTTTGGTATAGAGGTGCCATTGAACCTGACATCCTTCAAGACACTATAGGTAATTCTCTTACTGTCAATGGCGAGCGCTACCGTGATATGTTGCAAAACGTTCTGGCTCCTCAAATCGTCAATTTAACCTGCAAAGCATGTGGTTCCAGCAGGACGGAGCAACTTGTCACGCCGCTAGGGAAACAATGAATCTTTTGCGAACAATATTTCCGGGACGTTTAATTTTTCGACTCAACTGGCCACCAACACTCCTTACTTTTTTTATAGGGATTTTATAAAAATAGGGTTTATCAAAAAAAAAACAAATACTGTAGAGCAGTTGAAGAACAATATTACGGAAGCGATTGAAAATATTCCTCCCGAAACCTACCAAAAAGTGATGGCAAGAGGGCTCAGGTTTTCGCGGCTTCTAGACGCGGAGATTTGTCGGATATTATTCTTCATACATAATTTCTAAGTTTTAATGAAACATTAAGATGAATTTCCCCTAAGTAAATGGGATTCCTGAGTAAATTGGATGCCTTGATTCCGAGTACGATTCCAATGTGACGCTAGGACCTACGAGAGGTTACAAGCAATCCATTTTATACCATGGAGCGGAGCCATCGAAAAATATATTTTGGAAGGAAAGATGGCTAAAAAATTAGTTGAATTGATATGATCGAAAATGCTCCAAGACTATGTTGCTGGCAATTGAAAATTGCAGACCGTGAGAGAAATAGGGGGTGTTTTATTAAAGCAGCGCTTCTGAAAGTGGCTATTGGAAAAAGACTAAGGAACAGGGGGGCTACCTAACTTTAGACGTGCTGCTGCCCCCAACGCAGCAATGTCTAATTTTGCTACACTAGGAAACACTAGCCTGGTTGGAGGTGAAATTGTCAAAAGTAGATGGGAAAAGGACAAAAATGGTACATTACATTACATGTTTAGTGCCGGTAAAAAGTTTGAGACCACTATGAGAACATTAAGAAATCAGATAAAAGTCAACATATTTAAAACTTAATGAAAAACAGTTTTTATTTACATGTTATACACAAGATTTAAAACTAAAAAATTACATTGATGAATACAATGTTCTAAAGAAAACACACAAAAGAGTTTATACAGATTTTTCACTAAAGTATCCTCCTTTGCATTTTATAAATAATAATAATAATAATAAATGGGCTTTATTTCGTACCTAAGTAAAAGTACAAAAAAGGCGAAGTGTCGCTAAGATTAGCGTTTTTCAACTTAACCTTTGAAAGATAAAAAAAAAATATATAATAAACATTCCACCAATAAAAATCTATCCATAATTCTCAATAATTACTAAATAATTAACAACACAAACAAAACATAACAATTACAAGGATAGTCCATATTTCCAGCATTTTGTATTCATTATCAGACCTCGACTTGTAGTTTTAGTTTAAGCCTATTTTTAAAATTAAATAATGTATAGTTTTGGAATGCAACAGGCACATCATTATATAATTTAATAGCGTTGTAGCTGAATGATTTTTTGTAGACATCCTTAGAATGTAAGGGTATCACTAACATATTTCTATTCCTTGTATTCAGTTGATTTATGACACTACATCGTGTTAACTTATTATGCAAATGTGGTGGTTTTTTGGTAGCTAAGACCTTATGTGTGAGTGTCAATAAGTTAAGTTTTTGCATGCCTTTAATCTGCAGAATATCAAGTTCCTTAAATTTATAAGAAATATGATCAAACTTTCGTATTCTGACGCACGAATTCTGAATACGCTGTAATTTGCTTTGTTCACTATATGATAGAGCGGGGCCATATATACTGTCACAATAACTGATCTTTGATATAATTAATGTTCCACACAGTTTCAGCTTTACTGAAGTAGATATAATTTGTCTATGTGGATAAAACTGCTTCAAAATGCAGTATGATGCACTACATAACGAATTTACGTGTTTTTTGTATTTTAGTTGTGTCAATCCAGAGTCCCAGGTTTTTACACTCATTCATTCTAGGAAGCCGGCAATCATAGGTTAATTTCCGTTTCGATCAATGTTCTTTTGTTTTTTGAGCCGAAAATTATAACTGAAGACTTAGATGGAGTAATTTTTAGGTTATGCGAGCACGAGACGTCTACTAGTCTTGTTAAGTCTTCGTTGAGGAATGCTTCTATTTTAAAATCTTTGTGTTGAAAACTAAAATAAATTTGAGTATCATCGGCATAGTGATGGATGGTGCAATATTGATATATATAGAGAGAGAAAAGTAAAGGTCCCAATATGGAACCTTGAGGAACACCAAACTTTATAGCAGTTGACTGAGACATTTTCGAAGCTGTTAGGACCTTCTGATTTCTATTTGATAAATAGCAGCTTATCAAATTGACTGCAGCGTCAGTAAAACCATAGTAAGACAGCTTAAGTAGCAGAATTTCAGGGTCTATCATATCGAAAGCTTTTGTGTAATCCAGCAGAACTAAACAAGTGATATTTCCTAGATCAAGGCCTCTTGTAACATCATCAGTGACATTGGCTAGAGCAGTTGTTGTACTATGGTTTTCCCTGAATCCAGTGCATTGATTAATAGAAATATACTGAGATATTTGTATCTTTATTTCCCGTTCCAAAAGCGAAAATGCGGGAAGTAAGCTGACTGGTCTAAGTTGCGTTACAGACGTGGGAATCGCTACTTTAGGAATAGGTATGACGATATCCTGCTTCCAAGCATGACCTGTTTTACCAATATTGCCATGCGAGCAATTAATTTATTTATAGTCTCTTGCGAGATATTCCTCCAGCTTTCTTCTAATGCAGTCCACATTACCTGTTGTGAAGAAGGACATTGTTCCCGAACGTTTCGGTCAAGCTCTTCTCACAAAAGCTTACTTTTTTCGACTGTTTCTCGTCTAAATAGCCTATACCTAATTTTGCACTGTGATTTGGATCATTCTCCTGTTGGAAAATAAATCCTTTGCCGATTAACTTGAGCCCGGAGGGTATAGCATTTTTCTCAAGAATTGCTTCATAGTGCTCTTTTTTCCAGTCCTATAGCCCAGACCATAGAAGCATTGTAACCGTTTTTTCTTATTCTGCGGCAGATCGCATTTCAGTACTAATTTCGCAAACTTTTTCTATTTTAGAGATATCTTGACTGTAGGAATCACAAAATCACACTAACTGCGGATTTCCGTAGATAATCATGAAAATATCGGGCCAAAATAAACATTGACCCTTTCAGTGCGGCTGCCATACATGTATGCCGCTGGTACGCACATGACCGTTACTTTATGAGCACTGCTTTAAGGCTGATTTATCGCAAGTAGTATGCTGTAGGGATACGAGACTACGTAACACTAGTGTCAAAAGAATAAGATTTTAGGCAATCTTTATAAACAATCTAATATACAGGTGTGCAGATTAATTTTTATCACCAATATTTTGAAAATATTTACTAATAAACGTTTTTTATGAGTGGTCTCAAACTTTTGACCGGCAGTGTATATTGTTCATTATAATTCGCTTCTAACAATGGGAGACGAAAATGGACAACTGACCCTACAAATAAAAGAAAACAATATGAAACAATAATTTGTATTGTTTGCTATAATACAGTCTTACAAACAATGAGTAATAAAATACACTTTTTTAAGATTTAACTTAGCTAAGCATTTTAATAGAAAACAGTCCCTTAAAGAAAAATATGTACACACTCTCACCTAAGTATCCATATCACATCCTGTATTCAAATCCATAGAACTAAAGTCAGCTGATGCATAATATAAAACATTAGTTATAGCCATCTAGTTATTAAGATGGGGATATATGAGAAATACATGCGTATTTAGTACAAATATATCATTATATCACCTCATAGTCTTTATTTTTTCAGTTATACGCTTTCAGATATATCATTTGAGCTGTCAATGGAAGAAAGTCTTGGGTTGGTTTGCGAAAAGGACATTGCTGAAGGAGTAAAAAGCAATCAATTTAAAATATTTTCAAAATGATGTTGCTAGATATACGAGCCCCTTCCCACTTCAGTTGGCCCAACTATTGAAATCTTCGTTTTTTTCTTATCAAACACAAATAATAAAAATGTAGCAGGGTGTTATAGAGTTATTCGCAAAAAAAAATGAAGCATTCCATGTTGACTGTCTGAAGAGAAAAGTGAAATTTCCAGCATCCATTATGGACTGGGGCAGTATGTCATCAAAAGGAGTAGGAAAACTTCATTTTATTGATGGAAATGTGGATACAAACAAATATTTGACAATTTTAGAAGAATCACTTTTACCAGTGATGGAAGAATGTTTGACATCCGGCCAAGATTTTGTGTTTCAGCAAGATGGTGCAGCGTGCCATACCTTAAAAAAGGCTATAAAATGGATGGAAGAAAATAATGTACCACTTTTGAAATGGGTTTCTAGCAGTCCAGATCTGTCACCTATTGAAACTTTGTGGCACGAGATGCAAAAGGTTCTACAACATCCTGCTCGTACAATCACCAAACTGAGACAAAAGCTTCAAGAAATATGGGATTGTTTTACACCAAATTTTTGCCAAAACTTGGTTAACACTATGCCTCAAAGAATTTCAGCCGTAATAAAAAATAAAGGTGATGTTACCCAATGGTAATCTTTCAATTGTTGCTTTGTTAACTGCGCGCATTTATTCGCACATTGTTTATTTGTTCAGATGTTCTATTAGTTAGTTATAGGTCTAAGTGATTTCAAATATGTATTTTTTACGACTAGAGTGTATCTAAAATGTTTTCGAGAAAATAAATTGTTTTAGAAGTAAATAGTTTCGTCATGTTTAGTTTATAAAGGCATATTTTGGTACAAATCTTGAAGTGGGCCAACTGAATTGGGAAGGGGCTCGTAGCATGGCACATTGTGACTATACTGTGTCCTAGAGATGGCGCTAATAGTCGCGAACATGACGCATATAAACTGAGTTGCGACATTTCTAGGTCTTAAGTGATGCTAGTTGTTCGTTTATGATCTGTCAAATATATCAGCATTTGTTTTTTTTTTGAAATGTTATATGTATATCTGAACTATGGTTTCTTAAAAGCATATAACTGTGCATTCATAGTACAGAACCATACGATATCACTTTTATACAGGGTGTCCAGTGGGAAAGTTCACATTTCAAATTTGAATTACGCGGCAACCGAATACGCGAGGAAGTGAGGAGAGTTCTTGATCGACGCGTTCGGCGTGCGGGTTAAATAGTCACAATGGAACGTAGGACCGGAGCGCAACGTGCTTTTGCTATCGAGGCTTACTTTAAGAGTGGTGGTCTACTCTTAGTCAACATATTCCTGGCCCCACATCTAATGTATCAACCGAAGAAAATGTGCGTCGAGTAAGTGATTCGATCATTGCAAATCCTCGGCGTTCTGTACGGAAGCGTTCCGCTGCTTTGGGAATCCCTAGGTCAACACTGCATGGCATAATGAAGAAAAAATCAGTCCATGCTTTAAGGGAACGTGATTACGTATTACGGAAATCTTGTGCTGAAGGGATGTTTTTCCTTCGCAGCGCAGACTCGAGAACGTTGTTTGCAGTGACGAGGCCCATTTTCACTTAAGCGGTTATGCGAACAAGCAAAATTGCAGATATTTGGCACCAATAAACCCAAAAGATAAACATAAACAACACCTACATAGTCCAAAGGTGGTTTGGTGCGCTATATCCTCTAGCGCGGTATTATTGGGCCGTATTTCTTTGGAGATGAAAACGGTCATGCATTGACAGTCAATTCCGAGCGATACAAGGACATGATTGACACTTTTTTGTTCCTACTGTAAGAGCAGAACGTGGATTCAACAGAAACACATGGTTTCAACAGGATGGGGCCACTGCCCATACTTCTAGAGAATCGATGGACACGGTGAAAGCACTTTTTACTAGGTCACCTGACCTCACGCCACGCGATAATTTTTTGTGGGGTTATCTAAAGTCAAAAGTGTAAAATAATAATCTATGAACACTGGAAGAGCTTAAAGACAACATTCGACGAGAAATAATCAATCCGGAACTCTGCAAGATAGTGTTTCAGAATTTGCACGCGCGATTAGAAGAGTGTGTCCGAAGGGATGGCAAACATTTGGACGGAATGATATTTAAGAAATAAAACCCGCCGAATTTACGAATATGTTGATAGTAATAAATATTTTCATTAAGTTTGTATTTTTTTTCTTAAATCAAAAAATGAACTTTCCCACTGGACTGGTATAATGTTTATAGGAAATATTCTTATTGCTGTGCATTGGACATCAATTAAAACGAAAATAGTCTTAACAAACAAAGGTTTTTGGAATCAATAGCCCGGTCCTTAAACAGCGATTATTTATTGCAAACGAAGGTGTGGACGGATATTAAGAAAAACTGCATAATACCTCAGAGTAGTGCTAACACCTCATGCTTCGATCCTTCTCCTCATATCATGAACAAAAATCCTCAAGGTTTTAAACTTTTCTCTACAGATCGTTAAAGTCTTAGTTTATTTTGATTATATTTTCGAAAGTATTATTAGGTATTATTTCCAATTCTGGTATGAGATAACAGGTCTCCTAACCACATTTTAAGAAATATATTAACGATGATTAACTGGCGACACTATAGTCATGTCTTATCATGAAAATCGTTTCGTCTGTCTCTTCGTGCTGAAAACAAACACGACTCAGAAGATCAGAGTTGACTGCTAATATTCAAAGAAAAAATCAATCTCGTTCTTGTAGAGTATCTTTTGCGAAAAGTACATCATTTCGCGTTTTCTTCATCAAACCAAGTTAATCTGAAAAAATTGGAACACTTTCTGGCTTTTTCATAGTCGAAGACCACGTATAAAAAACTTGAGTGCAGACATGCTATGAACTTTTTTTTTCATGAAATGGCCTGAACAAGGTCCTGAAATTTCACATTGTTGGAAAATACCCAGGTCAAAGAATCGGTCGAGTGCCTGTTCCTTTTTGTTTAAACTGAAGTGCTCAACGTTCCTTCCAAGTAACTTTTCGCGAAAGGTTCTAGATTCGAAAAAACTTGGAACAATTTCAGGCGCGTCGGAGAGGTTAAAAAATAGGATCAGCCACCCGGCTGATCATCAGTATACACCATTTTTCACGATTTCTCATCACTACAAAACGTGATAACATATCATACTTGACGATCTACTGTCATTTAATGCCACATCATACAGTGATCTGTATACAGAGTTGTATCAAGATCGAAGGGTAACCTGTGGTCGTTTTGGTTATGGCTATTTGTACTGCATACGCTTTTATGTGATTTATTTCACAAAGTACTTAGTAAGGTTTCCAGGCAAGTAAAAGTAATGACGTCCTCATTACCACTAGATTCATTATAGCCAATGGTACAAACTTAAAAGATGTAACTTGCTAATCAGCTGTTTACCTCAATGAATGTCAAAACGTGAAAAATTTTTGTGAAAAATAGCTTAGCATATAGCGTTACCTACTCGTTTTAATTGATGACTACCAACAAAAATAAGTAAAACCTACACTTCAATAATAGTAACCTTAACTATACCGCAATCCTACCCACTTTCATTCTTTGTAGTCAGAGTTTTAGGAAGATTCTTCTCTTATGTCTCCCTCACAGGCGGTTACACGAGAGAACATCGCATATTTGTAAGGCTAACTTTCAGTGTAACCTCTAATTTATCCGTTATAGTTTGGATTGTATGGCGATTGTTTGCCGTAGGCCTCGCGCACAGGAGGTGGTTGCACTGGAGGGTTTGACACAGCAATCTCATAGGGCGGGGGTTGGCCATAGTCACTGCCGCTGGTTGGGGGGTATGGGGTTGGTCCTGCCGGGGGGTACGGCGCAGGAGGGTACGGTGTAGGATGTGCTGGGTGGCCTGGTGACGGGTACGGCATGGAAGCTGTGAAAAACGAGAATCAGATGATATTTACTGGATTAACTACTACATGATAATGTTTCTATACGTTAAAGATACAGTGGACCTCCGGTAATCCGACAAACATTATGCAGGGCAGAGTCGGACTATCGAATTTGTCGGATTATAGAGCACTGCCTAAGTCCGGAATTTTTTACAAAAGAGTACCTTGTAATCCGACAAAATACATATCCAATGGTAAGATTATATGTATATGTTATGTATATGTATGTACTTTGAAGTACAAATCATACATAGTTTATGTATGTCGAATTTAGTAAATTAAATAACAATAGAGAGCTTACGTTTTATTATAAAATTAAGCATAAATGCACATACATATGTACCAAAATAATCAAGAATTATTAATCAAAATCATTAATGAATTTATCAAATTATGAAGCTTGGAAATATTCATCAATTTTTTTTTGTTTAAGGTTGTTATAACGCGAGATCAGAGTTTTGTCCCTCAGTCTTCTCAAAAGTAAAAGTTCGTTATAGGATGTACCATTCTCTTCAGCCATTGTAAACCTAGCTCAAAGGCGTTAATTGCGTCTTGTGCTGTGACTTGTGGAGCAGTTGCAATCACGTCGTCATTATTTTCCTGATTGTTGTATAATTAGAAACCTCTTTTATAATCTCTTCGTCAGTAACTTCATGAAAAACATTTTCCTCTTTATCCATTCCACGGCACCAGATTTCCAAATCTTCCGTACTTATCTGTATTTCAGTAGCGACTTGTTCTATAACTTCCGAAGTAACACTGATTTGTGGAACGTTGCTCAGAGTGGTCACTATATCTGGTCATAACTTTTTCCAAGACGATTTAATAGTTGACGGTAACGCATTCCACGACTGACAAAGAGCAAAAACCAAGTCTTTCATATTAAATTCTTAAGTTTTTTCTATTGGTTGGTCTTTTGATACGGCTCTCAGAAGTAGGTTTTTCTTATAGTCTTGCTTGACAAACTGAATGATATTCTGGTCCAATGCTTGAATTAGTGCAGAGCAATTTGGCGGAAGAAACATCGCAGTGATGCATTTATCCTCAGTTGTTAGTTCTTCTTCAGACGGATGACCGGGAGCGTTATCAAGAAGCAACAACGCTTTTTGAGGAAAATTATGATCTTTTAACCATTTTCTAACTTCAGGTACGAAGCATTCATCAAACCACTTTTTGAAAAGGTCTTTTGTCATCCATGCACTTTTTTGTCCGTAATAGTGTACAGGTAAATCAAGGTTTTTGAATGCCCGTGGTTTATTAGATTTCCCAATGACCATCATCTTAAGCGCGTGTGTGCCCGCAGCGTTAGCACATGGTAGTATGGTTACACGCTCTTTACTTACTTTTCGTCCAGGTACGGATTTTTCGTTACAAGAAACGAAAGTTCTGTTAGGCATCACACGCCAAAAAAGCCCTGATTCGTCTGCATTGTATACCTGTGACACGTCAAGATTTAAATCGTTCACCTTTTGCAAAAATCTTAATTTAAAGGGCTCTATGCAGGTGGCATCGTTAGAAAGTTTCTCTCCTGAAATAGTCATTAAACGTATGCCATGACGACTTTTAAAATGTTCTAGCCATCCTTTGCTGGCCACAAAATCATCTTTTTTTATTATTTCCTTATAAAAAACTTTCCTGGCCAACATGGGTCCTGAAATTGGTGCATGCCTATTTCTTTCCTGAAGAAACCACATGTACAAAGCTTCTTCCACTTCTGGATGTTCAGCTTTCTTTAGTGTCTGTCTCTTGCCTGGCCTGCAGTCAGTAGTTGACACGAACTTCTTGATCTTCTCGTGGTTTCTTTTAATGTCATAAATTGTAGATCGGGCTACGCCGTATTCACTTGCTAAACTACTGAAAGTTTCATTGCGATTTCAGCGGTCTAAAATATCACATTTTTATTTAATTGTCAATGTTTTGTGCTTTCGCTTCCGAGTTTGTGATGACACTATTAGGTACTACATATACTTAATACACAATGAATAAATAGTAAACAATGAACGCACGCTAGGCCGTACCACTATCACCAGTAGTCAAATGCAAACTAAGTAAAACAATGCTTACGCGTCGAGCACGATAGCGGTGGCGCGTACAAGTAGTAACCTGTTCAAACCTGGGTGATCTACATTAGCGAAGATTGTCAAATACGTATGTATGTAATATTCAAAGACATGTCGGATTACAGGGGGCGCCGGATTAGACAGGTGCCGGATTATCGGGGGTCCACTGTAATGCAAAAAACTGGTGCGAGTGGAATTCGAGCCCACGTCTCCAGGTTTCAAATGTGACAGATTCCATTATTTAGCCTACTTTGGTTAATCTTTTAACCTGCTTTTTTATTAAGGAATTGGCTGTTTGGGGAGTAAGTTTTGAATAAACGATTGCAGCTCTAACAATTTTACTAGTTATACTGCAATGATGCAAATATGTATGTCTTGAGATATATTCACATACAAGGTGTGTAAATTAAGTGATAAGACTGGCAACGTAGCGCTCGATCTGGCAACACTAAGTCTCCGGGCCTGGAGGGGAGACAGGAGAACATGTGATCCACCTTCAGTACAAGTTTGAACTCGCTCGAGTCATTTGGTTGTCCGCAGCAGAGAGTCGATTGAAGATGAACTACGAAGCGGAAGGCATTCAGCTTCGAAAACCGATGAAAATATCGACAGAATCCGGGATCTGGTGCGTTCAGATAGTCGGTTGATAGTCAGAATGATAGGGGAAGAGTTACATTTGGCTCACACTACCGTTGATCAGATCAAGAACAACTGGGTGTTGCATCACTATAATGCTCCTTGACCTGTGGCTCCTCAGCCTCCTTATTCGACTGACTTGAGACCTTGTGACTTTCGTCTCTTCCTGAAGTTGAAAAAGCACCTCCAAGAAATCATTTTGGGACAGTCAAAAACTGTCAAACGGTTGTAACCCACCAGCTAAAGGCTACTCCAGTATCCGAGTTCCAGCATTGCAATGAGGTGTGTGTGGCATCAAAAAAAAGTTATTTAGAAGGAAACAATATAAAATTGTAATTATATTTGAATAAAAAAATAATAATAAAATCAGTCTCATCACTCGATTTACAGACATTATTTTCAGGGTCAATATATCTGAGGCATACAGATAAATATGCGTACTAAATGCTGCCCTACAAAGAGAGGGGATGTTGAGGTTCCAATTTGTAAATCAAGAAAAACTTACATCTCTGGAGCGGATAAAGGTATCAACCAAAAATTTTGTACATGTAAATGATTAATCTTGCAGGAATTTGCTGGCTTGAACAAATTGTGTCACACCATCTTGGCAGCAAAATGGAGAGTTTTGGCACTTACATTCCGCATATGTAAATGTTAAAATTCGCCTTTTTGAACATTCAAGTCAAGTTTACGTCCATATGAGATATTTCTAATTCGCATATGTTAGCTCTCTAAAGTCTGAATCGATTCTATTTCGAAAATACGCCAAGCTTATTATTATCACGTGTTAACGAGCAAACGGTGGGCGGATAATAGCTACTTCAGCTAGCAATAGCTTAAGGTACAATTTTATTTTGCTAACTCGCTCGACATTCATGTACAACTATTTATTCGATAGAGAAAACGCAATTCAATGACAAAAAATATTTCCTGGTATCAAGTGCATCCGTATTTACAAGGCAGACTGTGATAACCTTGTCGTAGTTTATTCTAAAGAATATAACGATTTATCGAGCTAGTTCCATTGATAATATCGAACGCCACATAAATATTATTTTTGAATGAACCCATTTGTTATTGTTTGTACTCCAAGAGTACAACCTATAAAAAGTCTACCCTCACCTAGAGGCTGTGGAATAATTCACGCCTGCAAAAACGCGGTCGACGCATATCGATAGAGTCGTTATTATTAATATTATACATAACATGGATTCAAATCAAATCATTTAACGACGATGTCAGTGATTTTAAGCATGCCCTGGGATCTTAAGATTATATGAAGGGTGTACAGGGAAAACAAAAATTTGTCTCACGGCTTGAGTTCAATGTGTACGAGACAAGCGCGAGAAGTGTGTATCAACACATGTTATAAAGAAATAGAAGATGGCTGAAGGGCGAAGGTTATCACCACATTGCCTAGCGACTGTGACGCAGAAGGTCGTGCAATCTGCCGCGTTGTCAATATGTTACACCAGAAAATGTTCGCACAGGCTTCTAACATACAATAGGTTAGGTCACTTAACACCTGAGAAGGTCTGTTCGAATATTAAATTTAATATTGTTTTCATTAGAATTATTCATTTCATTTTGATGCGACTTCGTGTTTTAATATATTTTAGTATTGTCTTTGATTTCCACCGATGGTGATAAAATCAACATATCCTGAGTTATTACAACAAATACCATTACGTAATACAAATTATCACCGCCTGCGTGTACGCAGGTGAAAACCATTTCGATGCAGGACGACAGTATGAGCGCTAGATCGGTACTGACTAAAATCGCTCTCTCTCTATGATCATGGAGGTGGAAACCTTTCCTTCGAATGTACGGTGCGCGGTGTTGCCAAGCGAACCAATGATGAAACGTTGCAGAATTTGTGGCGATCCTGACCTTTCATTTCGACCTAAAATAAAGCGTCGTTTGGACCGATTCGGAATCGATCCTAAACAGATTCGACACAATTCACAATTAAAAAATGTGTACGCTCAAAATAAAACCATTATTTGTGCGTAGAGAGTAAACTAACTCATAGTTTTAACAGGCATCTTAACTCAAGGAAATGATTGATGAACATACTTTCGATGCGGTGATGAGCTTAGCTATCCAGCCAGTTTCTGTTTCTTTCTAACATATGTGTCTATACATACTTCTCTCTCGTACACACTGAACTCAAGCCGTCAGACAAATTTGGTTTTCAGTGTATGTATTTCCGTGGTTTCTGGCGGTTCACAGTAAAACTACAGAAATTACTTTACATCCATCTTCCTCATACATACATGCATGATCGGCAGATGATAGAGAGAGAGAGAGAGACACGTACATGAACAATTCTCCTGTGAATGCGTTTCTCTCTCTATCTCGCCCATACAGGGTGTTCCAATATTCCGAGGACATAGAAGTTATACGTATTTTTAGACTCAAAATATGTCGATTGGACATGATCTACCTCTATGCGTTAGAGGGCGTCAGTGTTTTCTTTTCAAAACCTTTTTTTTTCAGATATGTTTGGAACCGATAGTCCGATTTGAATGAAATTTGGAATATTTTGGTAGACGTCCTAATATTTAACTTTAAAAAAAAATCGAAAGTGACCCAGAAGGGCAAAAACTACCCGCACCCCTACATAAATTATCGCAGAATTTTTTCGCAACTCCCCCAACGGATCTATTTTTTTTTATTTATTTACTTCATTTTTTGTCTCATATAAAAGCAGGCATCTCGCATCGTTTTCGGAGCTGATTTCCGAAAATTGTTCTTACTGCATGAAGTGTTAAAATCTAGTAGATAACTAGTTGGCGGAAATGTGGGACGTTTTATCAGTGTTAGATTATTTTTGACAACAACTTCATGGTAGATGGATTGGCAGAGGTCAAGAAGCTCCTATTCAATGGCCACCTGGTTTCCCGGATCTTAATCTTGAGATTTTTTTACATTGAGTGCATTTAAAACAAAGGTATACGGGGTTCAGATAGAGACAACGCTAATCAACTATGGGACATAATTCTAAATGCTGCAAAAAAAAATTAAAGAAGATGAAGTTAACCATTACTTTTTGCGCCGTATCGTTATGTGCAGGAATGAAAATGGTGGTGATATAAGTATTGATACCTTTTATGAGAGATTCCCACTATTGCCTGAATTAAATAAAAATTGTGATAAGTAATATCATACTTGTTCGTACTTGTGATAACTACACTCAAAGAATTAATAAGTCGCTTGATGCAACTCAGTTTTTTTTCTCGAAAACTATCCGAGATGGACTGTTTTTATAGGCTACAAAAAATAAAGGAAACAAAAAGATCTGCTGAATAAGATAACGATTTTGTATACGTTATTCCAATAAACATTATTGTTATTATATTAATAAAAAAAATCAGAGTTGCCGGACAAGTTGCCAAAAAAATCCGCTATAATTTATGTAGGACTGGAGGTAGTTTTCACCCTTCTCGAATCCTTTAAACTTTTCCGTAAAAGTCAAATATTAGAATGTTTAACAAAACATGTGTTCCAAATTTCATTTAAATCGGACTATCGGTTCTAAAAATACCTGTAAAATGTGTTTTAAAAAGAAAAGTTGTTGGCCACTAACAAACGAAGCACTTTTAAATACGAGGTATGTTCACGGAAAATTCGGACACCCTGTATACATTGAACACGGGACATGAATATTTTTTTTCCGATTCTGTATACGCAATCGGCCTCTATGCGCAGACATTTGCGTAAGCGGACATACAGGTTTTTTAGTTTTGTCTCATAACCTTGAAAATTTTCTCGTCAGTGTATGAGTCTTCAACACTGGTGCTTGTCACTGTCAGTATGACAACTTTCTTGTCATGGACGTGCGATTAGAGTTTACATATTGTTGATATGAGACATGGGAATCCTTAGGCCCGATTTTAACTGTCAATTATTCTAGTCATAGCTTGTATGTTTGAAAAATGATAGAGTTGAAAATATCACTTGTTCACATATAAGTTACCTCTATGTCAAAATACGACAATCGTGCATTAATACGTATACAAACGAAATTAAAGGTGTGTGTGCTCCATCTAATCTAACAAAATCTATGATAAATATTTGATTTACATGTCGTACACAGCACAAAATAGATGACGTGGGAGTGCAAATATTTAAAGGTAATCTCACAATCAATAGATATTTTCTTGCGTAAAGCCAAAGCGCCACAGAACAGCCAAGCAGCCAAAATATAAATAAATACGCTATTCACAAAATCGCCAAGAACTGAGACACATACTTTTATCATCCCTGCAAAAATAGTTATTATATTGGGCGTAACGTGTGGGCTCTAATGAGTCAAGCTACAGAAACGCTTATTAAGCCCGAAGTACATACAAAATTATGACGAGCTACAGGAAATATATAAATCACCGTACCACTACAAGCACGGTCAGCTCTCGTTGTGGTTCTCGTGATCGACGAGAAGAAACTGCCAATTTAGAGATCGCGAACCTTGCAGTTGTTCTATCTACACTAAGAACCAAATTTGTCTGACGCCTTGAGGTCAATGCGTACGAGAGATAATTGTGAGACACATATGTTAGAAAGAGATAGAAGTCGGCTGGATAGCGAAGCTCATCACCGCGTTGACGCAATCTGCCGCGTTACCAATATGTTACGATAGTTCTTTGAATTAAGATGTATGTTGAAAAAAAAGGGATTAAAGTATTCTCTACGTCCAAATAACCGTTTTATTTTGAGCGTACACATTTTTGAATTGTGTATAATCTGTTTAGGATTGATTCCGGATCGGTCCTAACGGCGCTCCATTTTATGACGAAATGAAAGGTTCACTACAAATTCTGCAACATTGAATCGTTGGTTCGCTTGGCAACACCGCATCTCGAACATTCGAAGGAAAGGTTTCCACCTCCATGATCATAGATGAGCGATTTTGGTCAGTACCCATCTAGCGCTCATTAGGGTGTGTCGTAATGCTTCAAAATGGTTTTCACCTGCGTACGCGCAGGGAGTGATAATTTGTATTGCGTACTGGTATGTGTTACATTTTCCGACCGATAACTCAGGATGTGTTGATTTTATCACTATCCGTGGAAATCAAAGATCATTCTAAAATAAAATAAAGCATCAAAATTGAAATAATTCTAATAGAAATGAAAACAAAATATTAAATCAAATCTTCGAACAGACCTCCCTCACGGGTTTGACAGTAACCAAACTTATTGGAAACATTTTCTGGTGTAACATATTGGTAACGCGGCATATTGCACGACCTTCTGCGTCATCGTTGCTAGGCGATGTGGTGATGACCTTAGCTCTTCAGTCAGCTTCTATCTCTTTCTAACATGATACACACTTCTCGCGCTTCTCTTGAACTTAAGCCGTCAGACAAATTTGGTTTATCTTGTATAGTTGAATGGGGCCGTAATCTTAATGTGAGTATCAACATTCATCAAGGATTTTCATGAGCTTCTGGAAGTGCAATATTTGATAGCATTTTGGAATGATCTACGGTCTACGCCATCCGTCCGACATACGGAATGTATATATATATATATATATACAGGGTGACTTTGAAGTTGAGTCATTAATTTTCAGATAATGATTGTAGAAGGAAGATAAACCAAAATATGTGTGTAAAAATAAAAAAAAAAATTTTTTTTACCTTGTTTTATAAAGTATCCTCCCGACAAGTATTTCAGTGCGGACCTGTATTTGATCGTGAGGTCCCCTGTGAGGTCTGAAGTCACCTGATTCACGAGCCCGTTGTACTACATTAACAAAGGCACGAGGGGTTGGTTGCACTCGATTGGGAAACCGATCCGAATAAACATGTGCCACTTTTTATTTCGTTTGAGCCACGCAACAGACACTATTCAGACGCGACTGACATTGACTGTATGTATAACTGAACTGAATAAAATAAACATCGTTCTAAATTCTTTCGCTTTTTTGTTTCCGATGCGATGAACCGATAAGGTGGATTATATCCGTTGTTGCCAAACACGAGTACATGATATTATTGAGACAGGGCGGTAGTCAAACTTCCAAAGGACTATAACTTTGTTACTTTAATTTTACCAGAAAAATGGTAAAGGAAAAAAACATTTCTTTTGATCAGATCTACTCACTGTTAAAATAAATGACTCAACTTCGAAGTCACCCTGTATATATACACAGCTCTCGAATATGCTTTATCTTTACGATTCAAGTTATTAATATTAATGATAATTATATTATGTTGATAAACTATACAAACTATGAGATAAATTTTACCATTCATTTAATGCGGATATGTTTTGATATTTTCATACAGTCATATGCATGTATGCAATTAATGTATATATTTTTTATAAATTAGGAAAAATTGCATTTTCAATAACATATTATATAGGTTGTGTACATCCACTTCTTTAACACATTCACCGCCAAGTCGATTTTCATAAAACTTCCCAGTACGCCACCCATAAGAGCGATTCAGCGGACACTGGTGTCCGCCCTGGCGCCGTTCGTAAAAAAATAATTTTTCGGTCGCATCACGCCAGGGCGGACAATTTTTTTCCATTTGGCCACGCCATGGCGGACACAATAGCGGACACAAATTAGTCAGCGGACACGAGGCGCATCTCGTGCGAAATACCTTCCTATGCTCAGTATGGCATAACCTAGTTCGGTAGACGTTACTTGTCATTGGTTTTCCGCGTATTTATTCTAATTTGTTCGATACGAAAGTCATAATGAGCAGTAGAACAAGACATATCATGTCCCTTGTGGAAAAGAATAAGAATGAAGACTCTGATAGTGATTTTGACATGGAAAGTACGTTTTTATTTATGTTATAGTATTTCCATAAAATAGTAGTGTAGATAACACGTACTCTGTGGTATTTAGCGCATGCAATATTTTTGCAAAAAAAAAATTTGGATAGCTAATCTAATGTTCACTTATTTGTACGGGGTTGTCGTTTAATATAAAAATAGAGACTTACTGTATTCACCAGGGGTTACCCGTAATACCTGATTCATTGATTATATTTAGAATACCATATATTCAAGGTTACTGTTTTTCTACTAGTAGCTTTGTATTGTTATTTATTTTGACGCAATTCCATACTTGTGTCAAGGAAAGGCTCTGAATACGTGCGATGAAAAGAAACTTCGATGGAGTATTACGTCTACTTGTTATACTCAAGTTCAAAGCTTCAATTCCTTAACTATTTATTCATCGAAAATAATGAGATTTCCAATTGAATAGGATAACTGTGCTGATGTGCTGGGTAAAAACTATATACTTTCAGGTTCTTTCTAGATACGTACCATGACTCTGATGATTCTCGAGATCAAAATTATTCACCAAATGGGAGTGACACTGAAAGCAGTGACGGGGGTCCAGGTTACATGGAGTTTTCACCTTTTCAAAATCAAAATGAAATGCAGGACTTTGTACCCAGCCCTGTTTCCAGAAAGTCTATTCAAGAAATTAATTACGATGATGGACCTCCTTCGATTCATCAAAATAATTTTGAATACATCCCCGGCAACTGTATCAACGAGGCTATAATAAGTTTGCTTGGAGAAGGAGAACCCCATGACTTCTATAATCTCTTGATAAATGACGAGAATTTTGAAATGATTGTTGAACAAACAAATTTATTTGCTTCTCAGCGCTTGATGTCAGAAGATTCAGATTTTGGAAAATCATCTGAATTTCACTCATGGACTCCAACCACTGTATCCGAAATAAAAAAATTTTTTGGTATTATTGCTTATATGGGTTTGGTAAAAATGCCCACTTTGAAGAGATATTGGAGTACTAATTCCAAATACAAAAACCAGATTTGTGGAAAATTCATGCCAAGAAATCGCTTCGAGCTAATATTAGCTATGCTTCACTTTTCGGATATTCAGTCTAATGATTCAAATAGTCGACTGCATAAAGTGCAATCTTTAGTGAGCAAATTCGTATGCAAAAGTCAAATGTTCTATACACTAGCTAGAGTTTTCTGCATAGATGAAAGTTTAATACCCTTCCGAGGCAGATTAATTTTTAAACAATACATTCCTGATAAGGCCCATAAATACGGCGTGCAAATTTTCAAATTATGCGCAGGACCAAGTTACACATGGAACATGAAAATCTATTCTGGAAAAGAAGCTGACCAAAATAACTCAATCCCTACCAAGGTTGTCTTAGAACTTAGTGAAAAACTTTTAGATACTGGACGCATGGCTGTAACCGATAATTATTACACAAGTATAGATCTTGCAAACCAACTACTTCAAAGAAGAACTCATTTGATGGGGACTTTAAGAGCAAACAGAAGGGGCAACCCAAAAGAAGTTGTTGGCGCAAAGCTAAAAAAAGGAGAAATCAAAGCAAAGCAAGTAGAAAATGGAATTTCTATCCTAAAATGGAAAGATAAGAGGGATGTGCTTATGCTTTCCACTTATCATTTCAATGAAACTGTGACAATACAAATAAGAAGCAAAGAAATAGTAAAGCCCTTAATGGTAGTTGACTATAACAAAGGCAAATCTTCAGTTGATCTTTCAGATCAATTTGCAAGCTATGGATCTTGCGTACGAAAAACCGTGAAATGGTACCACAAAATTGCCATTGAAATTATACTGGGCACCGCGATTGTCAATTCTCATTTGCTGTATGAGGAAGTCACAGGAAATAAAATAAGTTTGTTAGATTTTCGTGAAGCGATAATTGATAAGCTCCTAGATAGACCATTGACTGATCCCGATGTTAAAAAAACACATGCATTTGAGAAACAGCCAGGAAACTCAAGAGTCGGAAGAAGGTACTGTAGGGGTTGCTATAAGAAGAAATTAAAAAATGAAATACCGAAAAACAAAGTAAAAAAAGTTACCACTTTTTGTAAAACTTGTCCAGATCAACCTCGATACTGTTTGGAATGTTTTAATAAGGGCCATAATAAATAGGAACTTTCTGCCATTTTTTTTGTAGGCATAAAAATATGTTGAAATGTTTGTTATGTAATGTATTCATATAACACTCTATAAGGAAGAAGTTTTTGAACATCTTTTGTACGAAAAAAAATGTTAAAAATGTTTCAACAAAATAGTAAAGTTTTAGTAACCCTGAGTGTAGTCTATATTTTTATGGAAAGAAATGTGTCCGCTCTGGCGCCTTGAGTACAGATGCTTCTAAAACTTTTTTGCACGCCACAGCGGACACCGTGGCGGACACTTTCCAAAAAATTTTAACAAAACACTTCTTTAGAAAACCACGGTCAGAAGACCGGTCTAGAGGCCAAAAATAATACTTTAATATCAAGACATTTATGAGATTTAGGATTTCCGGGGACATATTGATTTTTAAACCTGGCGGACACCGGTGTCCTCCCTGGCGTAATAAGCCGACAACGCAGCGGACACTGGTGTCCGCCCTGGCGGTGAATGTGTTAAGAATGATACATTTTGTTCTCAATTGTTGATTCGTGTGTTGCAATAACGTATCTGAAATTTGTACATTGAAAGAGAACACATCTAGCTTCTGTGCCGAAGACCATGGATATCGTATAGCATGAGAAAATTCTGCCAAGTACCTCGAAGTCATCATTCTTAATAAAGCTATGACCGGGCAGAAACATACGGCAGCGTTGAAAAGAACATTCCCAATTATGTTTCGGCAACTAAATCCATTGTTATGGAGATCCTCTAAATTGAGTATGATACGAGCCACTTAGTGTTTTTTACCAAGACGCATATGCAAAACAGGGCTTTATGAACAGTTTGCAATGCTTTATGGTATGTTTAAAATGAGACACTACACCGAGCCCTTGACACTCCTTACTTGAGAGATTATGTCGAGCTTCATGCGCAGAGACGTTATAGTCAAGCGGAATCGCACACACAACAACCCTCTGTTGTGTTATTCAGTGGACTACACAGTGGAACAAGTTCGTAAACATTCGAGACAACGGCTCGCACTGTGATCAAAAATTAGCGCGGACTTTCAGTAAACGCAAAATTACATTCTAACGAAGTCTGAATCAAAATTTATTTCTCGTTTATCAAGTCAAACAGCTTGGATGTTTCCTCTTACGCTGATACACGTCTATTTTCTTCGCTCTTCGCGTGCCCTTTATGTTTTCCCTTGACATTGCCTGGATTCTGGGCAACCAGGACTGCCAGATCCGATTAACGTACATTAGACAGTGACTAAGGTCCTACGGACTGCCCAGACAACAGTGTCAGTGAATTTCTACGTAAACTTATATACCAATAATTACTGATATCCAATAAATACTACAATTCCTGATAAATACTAAAGGATTACAGTAAAAATTCATCGTGTGGTATGAGCCTATACATATTTCCCGCAGAAGTAAGACATGGATGGGCCATGACAATACGTTTCGTATCAGAGGCAACACCACAGAATAACAGATATTTTCCTCGCACCAGACGGAATCCTAACCTCACAGCGTCATGTATTAAAGGCAGGGCCTTGAAAAACTTATTACGTCCGGTAGAACTTGATTCGTCACAGCTTTGCTGCGAATCTTTACGTTCGAACTTTGGAGGAGAACTTAAAATATACAGGGTGATTCAGAAAAATGTGACAATATTTCTGGAGTGAAAAGTAGGTCCGAATATAGCACGAAAAGTTCTTATAAGCATAAAAAGTAGTCCTCCCTCGCCATGGCGTTAATTGGACAATATTCATCTTTTGTCCTTATTAAGTCTCATCAGCGTCGTAGAAATTTACAACACCCTGTAACTTGGGAATGGGGCATTCTAGAACCTATGTCAATTGATTATTTTTGGATGTACTTTCTACCCTATAAATATTGCCACGTTTTACTGAAACAACTTGTATATATTTTCGGGAAATAAATATTTGATACTCTGAGAAATCATGAAATGTGGAAGATCTTGGAAAATCTGTAGTTTTCGAAGCAGTTCCTAGATTCTGTGCTATCAGATTACTGCAAGGTGAACCCTGATATTTTTCCATGACACAATCACAAACGAACTTATGAAAGAATAGTTTGAGATGCTAGTCACGTACGAATATTATAAATGATATAAACAAGCAGTAAAATGAATCATTATTATATATGTATTGAATCAACAGCATCATTTGCGTAAGAACTCCATACATTATGTAACAATTACATTACAATTCATACTCAGTGTTAGTATGTCTGTTAGTTTCTTCTGGAACGATTGCTTACGGTATTGATGGAATTACATTGTATATACATGGTGGCCCATCCATGTGTGGACGGAATATTACTCAAACAAATACATTTTGCGAAAATATATTTATGGCATCTCATACACGACATTTGAGGGCACATTTCTAAAATATTGGCAATTATACAGGGTGTCCCAATTTTGACCTACATATCAAAGTTGTGATTTTTTAAATGGAATACCTCAAATTTTATTGCATTTTTGGATAAACCAATTCAAAAGAAAAAGATTGATATAACATACTATGGGGCTTTGGTAATTCCTACTGAGATGTAAGGTGTTTTGTCCAGAAAAACCGTCCACTTCGGAAACCCCTAAATCTGCTATTTTGAAATTCAGAGTGCTGAATTTTGTATCAAAAAAAACTTAACACACCTCAGCTTTTATATATTTGTTGCTTTTCGAATTTTAGTTTTTGCTCATACAGGGTGGTCAAAAACGCGAATTGTACTTTTTCTCAAAAATTTGAGATGCATCACACTGAATATTTGTGCAGATTTGGATTCAATTTTTTATAAGCTTTTTTGGTATAAGGTTTGATTCAGATAAAATCACTAGATTTTGGGTTATTAAGTTTTTAATAGAACACACCAAAATTAAGGAAAAAAATCACATCATCCATGGAAACAAAAGACAAACAGTGCGCTAGTTGCATATTGACACTAAAAGTACAGATTTGACGTAAAAACATAATAATCAGAACAGTATAAATCAGCTTCAAGCGTAATAGAGAAAAACAACTATAACAACAACATAAACAAACAACTATCAGCACTCAAGACCTAATCTACAAAAACTGCTTGAAAATATCTCCACCATGTTGAATACACAGCCGTAGTCTTTGGATAAATGACCGTTGCACATCCCTCAGCATGTGTTCCCTTATGTTCAGAAAGGTATCCTTAATCCTTTCCTTCATATTTTCCGGGGTAGATAGTGGATATCTATAAACCTATTGCTTAACGTAGCACCATATGTCATAGCTGGTGATCTAGGAGGCCAAGATATAGGCTCATCACGACCGATCCAACGATTGTTACTCCAGGTGTCCAAATAGTTACGCACACGATTATGATAATGCGCAAGGTGCGCCGTCATGTTGGAAGTACATATGCATATACAAAAGCAAAGGAAAATGCTCGATCAAAAAATTCAAGTATTTTGTACCTGTTAATCTGTTGTCGAAAAAGAAAGGACCGATAACTTGTCTGCTAATAACTCCTCCCCAAACATTCAAGCTCCATTTATTTTGGAAATCTATTTGCCTAACCCAGTAAGGGTTTTCCTTCGCATAATAGTGCATGTTATGCCTGTTGACAACACCTATGCTGTTAAAAGTTGCCTCATCGCTAAAAAGAACCTTATCCAGGAAAGTAGTGTCTTCACTCACTTTATTTAGCATTATTCTACTAAATCCAATTCGAGCTGCGAAATCCTGAGGACGAAGGTCTTGATACAAGCATAGGTGATATGGATGGTACCTTTGCTTGTGAATAATCCTTTGGACAGAAGTTCTGCATATATCAGTTTCTGCTCCAATTTGCCGCGCACTTAAATAGGGATTTTCCTGCAACTTTAATAGAACCTCCAACTGATTCGCCTCATTGGTGACCCTTGGATTATTTAGACATTTTTTACTATATTCCACGGCTCCACTTGATTCAAAACGTTCTCGTAGTGTGGAAAGTGTTTTCGGCCTTGCATGTCGCATATTAGGCTACCGTTGCTTATAAATGCGAGATGCTAGGAAACTATTTCTTTGGGCTTCGCCCAAAACGATCACCATCTTCTTTAGAAAAATTCGTTTTCAAACGCGTTTTTATTATAATGCTAACAAAGCTAATTTTGACAGTTTGTAACTAATCTACAATTTATTTGTTTCCAAGGATGATGCAACATTTTAGGGAATTAAGCCGTTCCATAAAAGACGTGCTAATAACCGAAAAAATAGCTGTACAAACCCTTATGTGTCTAGTATCAAAAAAATGCTTATAAAAAATTGAATCCAAACTTGCACAAATATACAGGGTGATGCATTTGTAATTTTTGAGAAAAACTACAATTTGCGTTTTTGACCACCCAGTACGAGCAAAAATTAAAATTCGAAAAAGTAACAAATAAGATAAAAGCTGAGGTGTGTAAGTTTTTTTTTTGATACAAAATTCAGCTCTTCAAATTTCAAAATGACGGTTTGAGGGGTTGCCGAGGTGGGGGTTTTTCTAGACAAAACACTTTATATCTCAGTAGCTAATTACCAAAACCTCATAGCATGTTATATCAATTTTCTTCTTTTGAATTGGTTCATCCAAATATGTCATAAAATTTGAGGCATTCCAATCACAAATCACAACTTTGATGTGTAGATCGAAATTGGGACACCCTGTATAAAGGCCAATATCTTAGAAATGTGCCCTTAAATGTCATGTATAACATCCCATAAATAGATTTTCCCAAAATGTATTTGTTTATGAGTAATATTACGTCCACACATTAACGGGCCACCCTGTACAAGAATGATGTGAATAGTTTTGGCCCAATGTTGCTACCTTATAACAGGCGCGGTGCCCCCGTGTTTAGGTTTCTGCCTACGCGGCTGCTTCAGTATATAAAAAACACAGGAAGAAATTTGTAATTTGAATATTGCTCCAGCGGAGGCGAAACGACGAAAAATTAAAAATCAAATTTCGTTTTATGACGTCTTCCAGTCTTTGATACTTTTAGAGCACAGGGAACATTTCCCTCATGTACAAGTATAAATTTACTCAGCAAGACAGCTTAGAGCCTTTGCAGGAAAATTTAGACATCATTCTCAACTGTTGCCAGAATAATGATCTAATGCTTAAGCCCAGCAAGTGTAAAGTGATGTCCATTACCAGGAAACAATCTATCGTACTATATGATTATGTACTGAACAATCATAAACTTGACAGAGTACAGGAAGCAAAAGGCCTAGCCATTACTATTACTTCAGATCTGTCATTTTCAACACACTTAAATCAAATAGTTAAATCCGCTTCACGTATGCTTGGGTGCAATATTAAAAACTGTATATCTTTTACTATCAGGGACTCATTAAAAGTACTGTATTCCACTATAGTTAGAAGTTTACTTGAATATGATTGTATCATCTCGTCTCCTTTAAATGTTATATGCATATCTAAAGTTGAGAAAATACAAACGAAATTTTCAAAATATCTGTATTCCGCGCATATCCTCCATTCAACTATCCAAAGAAGGATCTTTTACATCACTCTGGCATGATCATTCTTGAACACCGAATAATTTTGTTTAGCTGCTGATTTGTGCACAAGCTGCTGGGCAATAAGATTGGCTGTGGTGAGATTTTGTCCAACTTAAACTTTACTGTGCCTAGGTTGGATAGTAGGAACTAAACTGTGTTTCATCTACCACTCCCTTCATATAGTATATCGAAATACTTTAGCGAGGTTAGCTATCTCTTTGACTTTGGTATGAGTGCACAAATATATAAAAAAATACTGTCATATTTACAAAGTGTTCAGTGGCGTTAACCTTTGTTAGCTTTTCAGTACCTTTTAGTATGAATCTTTATGTATTTTAGCACTGCAATGAACGTTCAGGAATATATTAATTTGCGTGTGTAACTACTGCACTGATGGGGTTTTGTGTTGGATTTCTGATATTCACGTATAGGGTTTTTTTTAGTAGGTATCATCCAATGATACCATTTTTTGTATGTGTCTATTTGTTATTCATCACTTCTATAGTGTTTGTAAATCTGTTGAAAAATATATGAATAACATAAAATGAAAAAACTTGTTTCTTAGAGTCTACAATTTCTTGTTCTCGGTGTTCGAAATATTTTTTAAATTGTTCAAACATTTTACATCGGCAATCTCATATTTAACTTACCACTAATAATTCTTTGAATATTAGTGTGAGTGTAATGTTGAACAGATTTCTATTAATGCTTGGGAAGTATTGAGTTAAAGTACTTTCACCGACTTATTCGACATACCACGTCAAAGACAAACGAAGTATGACTGAGCGCGTTCAGCCAACGTATTCTTCGAGGATATCAGATGGAATATATTTGGCATCGCTATCATCGCTCTAGAGCAGCAAAGCTGTCAATTCAATCGATCATCGACAAATGTCAACTTTGCTTGGCCGACGAGTTGCAACTTAACTTTTTCGGCCTGGAATAAATATTGTGCCCGAGTACAAGACATGGGCATTAAAAAACGTGATAGATCGTTATGGGTGTCTCAGTTCTTGCCTTTAATTATCTGCGAAAACTAAACAGGCTACACAAAGCAACTTACGCGGCATGTATTGCCTCGGATATGGGGCACCAGCTGTGGAGTGCTGGTAACTTGGGTATGGATAGTAAACTGACAAAATTTAAACATTCACGTGTTATTTTCATGGCAAATTATTATTACAAAGCAGGTCACAAATCTGAGAGCAAGCATACTTTACAATTACTTATGTGTTGAATAATGTGAATATTTTAGAAATTGGCCCTTTTGCCCTTAGTGATTGCTGTGATGTGAGTGTTTCACGAACCCTAAAAAGGTCGCGCTTTTAGCGTCGTGTTAACGCCTGTCTATCATGTGAATCACATTCGAGTAGTACAAATTAGATTAATCACAATCTGAAAACGTGACAACTTTAGTTAATCTTTAAAGGCTGAAATTCACAGTCAATCCACTCCGAAATATTTCTGAGGAAGGACCTACACCCGCAAATGAAGCAGCGCGGCACATTTAGAACTACTTGAACAGTCAGGCATTCCACATTGCATAAAAAATCAAGTCTACAACAGTGAATATTTTTTGGTTATCAAATTTGACATGATGTTGAGCGGGTAGCTTAAGGTAAGAATGCTGAGGCTTGGCATCAACTGTGTATTTGTTATCCAACCATCATGTCCACATTAACCATTCTAACCGCTAACATGTCGGCAACGCCCCGCATCCGCCGTCAGATTGACAAAAAATACTAACTTCGCGACATTAAGGCCCAAATAACACGATACTTAGATATCATGTATGGTAAAATCTAGGAGCGACACCTTGTCTTCTCCCAGATAGGTTCCCTGTATCGATTAAAATTGATTCTTGCTGTATCTTTCCGTTAATTGTGTCTGTCCTATGGTATTCAATTTTAGTGTCTACAGCAATGTGGAAATATGTAATTGTTTGAAAATTGCATGTTTACAAATCGAATGAAGCTCTCAGACTTTGACAAAGTGTTAGGAATGATAAAAATTATTTTACATACCAGGCTGGGGATGTGGATGTGCTGGAGTACTTGTTGGGTATGGTGGATTGTTGACATTGAACCCTGGGGTAGGTGTTGTTTGTTGATGAACCGGATAAGGTGGATTCACCACTGGAGTTGCATCATTAGCTACAGTTGTTGTTCCATCTATAACAAGTAACAAGGGCGCACCCTGCTTAAAACAGAAGTGGGGGGGGAGAGGCAGCTTCAAAAAAATGTTGGTGGAAGTTCCACAAATAATATCTACTTTACTAGGCTTGATATTTTTCTTTCTGTTTGGATTGCAATGTCTTATCCATTGATACAGAGTCTTGCAATTAGGATTATAATAATAATTCAGTACGTTGCAATACTTTGAAGTAATAGTTTGAAGCAACACTTGAGATACAGTAATGGACAAAAGTATATAGACAAATTAATATTGTGCTGTATTTCTTTTTTAACTTGTTTTATTAATACACCAACCAGTATACATAATTCGTTATAGCATAATACTCACTTATACATAAATAAATTCATTAGACTCCCTTCAATAAAAAATTAATTGAAAAAGACTGGAACTAAGAAGGACAGAAATATATAGACAAAGCAAAACAATTATAGAAAAAAGAAGCAAAGTTCATTGAATTATAGAAAACCAACCATGTTTGTGTTAATATTTTATAGCATAACCATTATTATTAATCATCGCCTGGCATCGTCTCGGCATAGATTGTAGATGTTTCTTGATATAAGATTCATCAATCTGTCTCCACTTTTGCTCTAAAGCGGCAAAAAGTTCATCCTTGTTTGAATAATTTTTATCTCGTATTTGCTTATCTAAGTATTCCCATATATTTTCAATGGGGAATATATTGGGAGAATGTGAAGGTCATTTGAGAACTGGTATTTTTTCATCCAGAAAGAATTTCTTTGCCAGATTTGAAGTGTGCTTCGGGTCATTATCTTGCTGGAAGATTGATCTTAAGGGTATATTGTCTTCCACATAGGGTAACATGACATGCTTTAGTATGTCTGTGTATACAAACTTATCTATAATGCCCATCTATTCTATATAAAGGTCCCATCCCAAACCCCGAAAACCACCCCCAAACCATAACAGACCCTCCTCCATGTTTGACAGTGGGCAAAGTGTACTTGGGGTTCAATCTTTGTCCACTAGGACGTCTAACGTAATGAACACCATCTGATCCAAACATATTGAACTTGAATTCGTCACTGAAATATACCCTTTTCCAGTCACAGGTGCTCCAATCAAGATGCAACCGTGCAAATTGTAATCGGTCCTTAGGGTTTTTCCTCGAGATTAGCGGCTTCTTATTCGTGCGACGTGCAAATATCCTCATATCATTTAATCTTCTACTTATTGTTTTTGTAGAAACACTGACAATTCCTTTTGTCTCGATTTCGGCTTTTATTTGTCTTGGGGTTTTAAACGGATCTTTGGACGAAATTACTTTTATTAATCTAACTGATCTAGTATTTAGTTTTCTAGGCCGACCACTTCTCTTAGAGGCTTCCAAGGCACCTTTTTGTTTATATTTGTTCAATATTGCCCAAACTGCTTTACGCTTCAGCTTCAAATTTTTGGCAATGTCGACTTGACGTTGACCATCTTTGTATAACTCAATGATCGAAGTTTTCACATCGAAAGAAATTTCTGAACCACGCCGCATGATCTTAAAATCACTCAACTTATTCCACATTACTTGATGAACACAAACTAATCCTCTTCTGACACGAAACTGTGCTAGGCTAATGTTGAAAGGAATTTTGTCCCTCATAAAAAAAGTGCTTATATCCAGACCTGTATTGTGTTCATTGCAGATAATGTAAAAAAAAGAAATTTAGTTTTTCTACTAATAACGCATTTGTTTATGGAGCAATGAAGTATGAATTCGTTTTCTAAAGGTATTTAGGTAAATATTCATATTTGTCTATATACTTTTGTCCATTACTGTATATGACAAAGTTTTGCAAGATTTATATACCCAGATCTAAAATTCTAAACTATACGGTTTTTTCAAATTTTTGGGCGTACATCTCTCTCAAAATTCATACAAGCTCCTCATTTTTTCAGTCAGTCAAGTCAATAGGCTAGAAAAATAGTGTAATAGCGAAAAAACTTCAAATGAATGACAGACAAAAAAATACTTAGTTTTTGCTAATAAATTTGGACGCGAAACGTAAAAAAATTAATTAATCATTGGTCCCTCTATAACCTAAAGAATCACTGGATTTTTAAAAAAATTTGACTCCCTTAAACTTGACTTCTTATTTTCATAAATTCCTTTAGAGGAGACAGAATTCAAAAAAGTCATACTTGGCTATTTTATATATTTCAAGATATAGTCAAGAGTTTATTTAGAGGCTTGTGAAAATTTGTGAAATCTAGCCAAACTCATTTTTCAAATTCTAATCATCCAGTCACTGTTGTGTAACTCAAGACACAACAAGAAGTGTGCAATTCGAAAATGTGTGGAGTGAGTTGAAAAAAGGGAAATTGCTGTTGCAATATGTTATCTAGAAACGTGTACATATCTGATCAGGTTAACTAGCCAAACGTGTATACTGCTGTAGAAGAAATTACATAGAAGGATTTTAGAAAGAAAATATATATTCTTTAGAGTGAATGCAAAGACCTCATCATCTCGAAAATTCCAGGTAATTTTTTTATCACACTTCAAAGTTATAAGTGTATAGATAGAAGAATTGTAGGGGATGAATAGACCTTCAAAATGAGAAATAATAGATATGTCTAGTTAGCTGCAATAGTTAATTCGTTATTTCAAAAAATCTTTTATTTTTTGTTAGAGTGCATAAAAATAAATACACATATTGCTACTACTCTAAATACAGAGGGGAGATTACACATTTTGTTGCAAAATCACACAATCCAGATCTTTTCTTGATGCAAATTATATGAGATTAAGTGGTTCAAATCTATAGTTCACTTTATAGTTTTTGACAAGTAAGACTAGCAACACCATCTATCTCCCTTTCAAGTATGTATATGCAATCTGACTCTGGGAGTGAATGCTTGTGTAAGCTCAGAACTGTGTTTTTTAGTTTTGTCCTGCTACTATGAACATTTTCTCACCATTGTATGAGTACACCTAAGCTACGTCTGTGTGATAACTCACTTGATATTGTTATATTACTTTGAGTTTCTCTTTTATTGATATTTATAATATAAGCAGTACCTGAAAATAAACCTAACAGAAAATAGCAATAAGTAGTTTTTGACAAAATGATTGGAGTATGTTGAGAAAGTAAATGAAAGCAATGATCTTTTATGAACCAAGAGTAGCTGGGTTCCATTTTCCTATGGAGCTTGAGCTCTGCACATGATTTGATTGGTCAATTTGCTTACTTATTTTATATGGCATTGATGATTTTACCTCCAAAAATTGCCAATGAACTATATTTGTCCATATTCCTGAATATATTAGCAAAAAATAATATTACAACCTCAAGAGCTCGGACTTCTTAATGTTAATTCCTGGTTAAGTTGAAAAGAATACTGGGAGAATTCAGCATTTCTACTCTACTAAACATCAATCCATGATGATTTCATAGCTGATTGGTCAAAGAAATTGTCAAATTGAGACAGAGTGCATTCAATTAACAGAAAGAGATCCAGCAGTACACGTTTATGGTGTCATAGTTGAACCACAGCTTAAATAACAATCAGCTATGAAACTCTCCCATCAGTGTCAAAAACGGCTGCCACTTCGATGGTACAAGTACAAATATGAAAGAGTTTTTAGTGCTCAGCAGCAGCTGGTACACGATATCATATCAAAATAGTATCATTTCAAGATTGCAATGAACATGAAATGAGGCAACACCAGTTGCTGCTGAGCACTAAAGCCTCTTTCATCGTTGTACTGGGGGAATTTACATTCAACTTTCTCCGCCGAAATGGCGGCCGTTTTTGACACTGACAGGGAGAGTTTCATGACTGATTATTATATAAGCTGTAGCTGAACAGCAATACCCATGGAATAGCTTCAAGGCCTAGTTTTTTAATTGCAAGTTAACTGCAACTTGACTGCTAACCAGATGTTAACTCTGAAAAAGCATTCTTGAATATCAAGTTTCTCGTAAAGTGGTAGCTAACTTCAACCATAATACCATGTAAGTATTATATAACTATAAAGTTGTGGTCAAGCCATAACATCAAACCTAATGTGCTTGACAATGACTTGAGAAATACCAAACATTACAAAATGTAAAGAACTTGATAATTCAGGTCCAAAAGCAGCATTACTGCTCCAACTGTTCATAGATTGCTAACCAGAACTTGAGAAACGAATTCACAGGCAACTGATAGTCAACTTCAAGTCATAGGTACCTAACTTAAAAGTTACTCAGCGATTGAAGAACCACACCTAATAGTTGCAACAGCTGCTGTCAAACTGAAAAAGCTATCACATGGCATAAAAGTGCTGCTTATGAAATTATCCCCAAAGCAATTGAACATCAACTGCTAATAATAATTGAATCATTTACTCTTACTCCAAAAGTAGGTTATCAGTCTGCATAGTGTTGGACTATCGGCATTGAAAGCCAATCCATGATTGATACTAAAATATGTGCATAAAAAAATAAAAAATATGATCTTGCAAAATATACAGAACTTGGAAAACTATGTCATCTGGTTAATTGATATTTCATAATTGTTTGTAAAACAAGCTTCAAACTAAATGAATGTCATTGAGAATCATGAGGTATACAGCATAGGGTATTCAAACTCGGATTAATGAAAAATTAGGGGTACTTACATCCATACACGACACCTTCACGTTTTCTTTTGCAGCACCAGCCGCAAATTGTGAACAGAATTATAAAAATAACGCATATTGCTATTGGCATAAATATGTCCATTGTGATACTGTATACAGTTTACTGTTCTTATCATATAATTTTTATAAACCCCTAGGATAAGCACTTCCTATAAAGCTGAATCATGAATTTCTCAGATATCTTGCTGATGTAAAGAGTGAAGTGCTTCAAGCATATCGATGTATGTGAACTATTTCACTTATTCTTATCTATACTTAAATCTGCCGTTTATATTTAACCAGAATTCGGAAATTTGGAAAATACTACTTCACTAATTCCAAATTTTCAACATCAAAAATATGAGAAATTCCACAAAAATACCACAATTCACAAAACATAAAGAAAACTGGAATCTGGAATCACAAAACATATATATTGACAGGAATGACAGACTACATTATACTAAACAGCAAAAATACAAATAAAGTGACAGAACGACACATACCAAGGTACAGATCACAAAACACATCAGTACATACATCTAAGTAGGCGACATCTAGTGAACAGGCACAGTACCCATTAGCTTCATAAGAATATCAGTAACTGTCGAAGAGCTAATATAGAATTTGTAGATGTCTCTCTGTGTGCTAAGAACTCCTGGGACCAAGGGCGTGTTGCCAGATCTGTTGAAATTTTACCAGATACGGTGATTTTATTTATAATCTGGCGATTGCTGAAAAATCTGGCTCTGACGATTTTTAAAATTACATTGATTTTGAATATTTTTTGCAATCTTTCAGCTACCAAAAACTCCAACGATTACTGAATTTCCGAGCCGGTGCTGCGTTTCGCGATTCTACAGATTTCTGGAAAACAGTGTATCTACTAGAAAGAGGATGGATACGATTCGGAGATCTTTACCGAATTGGGTGATTTTGTTAAATTATTCATTTAACCACACATCAGTGCATGCGTGGAAATATTTTTAGTAGTATAAATCTAAATAAGACTAAACTTAGTAATAAACTGGGTAAAACAACATTAAGTGATACTTCATACTAAAAAACTCATTTAGCCAAACAGCTACTACAACTTTGATGTCTCAAATAAAATATTACCACTACACAACAATGAGATGTGTGTAAAAATAAATTATTCTAGTAAGTACTGAAAACTGTAAGTATACACGTTTTTGTAATCAGAAATCGTTATGTAGACGACACGCTTATTATTTATGGAAAAATGTAATATATAATTAGATCGTTTGTATTTAGGAGTTTTACAAAACTATTTTACTTGTGTTATTTTTAGTTTCTCGTTATAGATTAGATGCTTATTGATCTACTTACACTACAGAAGTATTATGTATTATGATCACATTGGAAAATAAAAATGTGTTTTGGTAAAGACATAGGATTTTTTTATAATAATTCGGATCTGGGTATATTAAAAAGTATTTTAGAATCATACAAAAATGAAACGAAAGGTAGATGCTAATAAAATAATATTTTACTGCCTTCGCCACAGTAGCAGGAAATTTATAGTGAATTGTCTTTTCATTAAACAATGTAATTATCAAGTTGTATACAAACATTACAAATTAATTATTTTGTTTGGAACAGGTAATCCAGCTTAAAAAATTAACCTTAAAAATCCCTGGTGATTTTTCATTAAAATTTTTGGTGAATTTTATTTTTTTACCTGGCAACATTGGACAAAAGTCAGTGGCGGTTCTAGTTTTCAGTGATGCTGATGAAACTTCTAATTCTCCAGCGTGTTGAGAAAGTTATGATGTTCTTTTTCAGAAACAACCACATTTCAGATAGCAAAGCTAATGTGATGTAAATCAGCAGGGAACAAGAAAAAAAACGTTAATTTGATAGGCCATTGCAAGCACTGCCCTGTCACATACACTAAAAGCGAAATACCACTGACGTCGTAATGTGTACGAGAGAGAAGTGCGAGAAGCGTGCAATACGTGTGTTAGAAAGGTATAGAAGCATCTGGTTGCCTAGCAACCCGAGTACGAGGAAGCAATCGGTGCACTCTTTCTAACATACATAGCGCACGCTTATTATTGCGCTTCTCTCTCGTACCCACACATTACGACGTCAGTCAAATTTGAATCTCACCCTATAAGTTGCTTTCATACTGTTCGAAGATGTTGTAGTTTCGTTCAAAAATATCTACCAGCTTGTTTTCTTCGTAATCAATTTGGGATTGTGTAGGTCACCGACGATAAATAGATATATCGTCGATGGTCTAGATATTACTTTACGGTGCCCACCTGGACATCCCTACAAAACGGCAACGGCCTTCATACGAAATTATTAGATAAAAAAGCATATTTGCATGACGGTTTGATAAAAGTAATCCTAGTAGTTTTCGATAACTATATGAATTCTCAAATCATCGACTCTGGATAAATTTAAAAGGCAATGAAATGCAAATAGAAAGAAAAATATCAAGCATAGTAAAATAGATGATTTGCTGCCCCGATTTCGCTTTGAGCTCGGTACGCCATTGGGTTCTATAATTCTAGACCTATTCACTTCTCGTCCGGTTTGGACACACACACATTATCGATACTTTTCTATCGAAACATTTAATATACAGGGTGTTTCAGTTTATTGTTGCATAACTTTAAAATTCGATAGAACTTTTAAAATTAATGCATAAAGTCATATAAACATGGGTCGAAAAATGCGTGGCTTCCGAAATACATATTTACTTTTTAAAATAGTTTTTTTAAATATTTAGAACAATATTTGATGTATAACAGTGAAAATTGGTATACTAGGGTTCTTTGGTACGACAAAACGAACCATGGGCATAGTTTTACCGTAGCCGCTAGAGGGCGCTCTCTAATGTACCTGTACTGTATGAAAATGACCGACAGTTTTTTCTTAGTGCAATTTTTTGCTTTTTGAACAAAAAAAAACTGATTCTTCGCACTTTTTTGCATAAAAAAGCTCTCCTGTGAGTTTTCGTTATAGTTAGCCGTTTTTGAGATATTTCGATTTTTAAGGTTCGATGCATTTTTAATTATTTATGGGAAAATAATTTTTTTTACATTTTCGATTTGGGCATTACAAGTAATTAAGATGATCGTTTAGATTGTGTTTTTAAACACAGCAATAATTCCTAACTCCAAATAAACACAAAAAAAACAGAATATTAATTTGTTTAATTTTCCAATATTATTTTTAAGAAATTAAATTAATTATTTACAACTAAAATGCTATTGGATAGTTAGGACAATCATACAAAATCGAAAGTAGTTGCTCGAAATGGAAACCCAATTGTTCAATACACAATTCACATCTACGAATGATCGAACGTGGTATAGCATTAATCAAATAAGGCCTTATTTCATCACATGCAATCCTGATGCTGTCTATTAGCATATCTCTTGTGGTTACGGGAGTCTGGTACAATTTTTCTTTTAGAAATCCCCACACAAAGAAATCTAATGGCGGCCAGGCGACACGGCCGATCCATCTCTCTGGATAATTTTCGTCCAGCCAGTTTCTAACTATTCTCGAATAATGAGCTGGACAACCATCAAGCTGGAACCAGACCAATCTTCTTAAATCTAACATAACATCATCCCACATATTTGCATGTTCAGCCTTTAAAAATTCTAAGAAGGTCGCAGCATTTAACCTTGAAGGCAAAAGGTAGGGTCCAAATAGTCGATTACGGTAGATACGAATCCACACGTTCACACTAAATTCATGCTGAAAATTTCTTTCCCGAACTGCATGCGGATTTTCATGCGATCAAATATGTTGATTATGAAAATTTACCACTCTACGTCTAGTAAAGCATGACTCATCGGTCCATAAAACGTTACTTAAAAACTCCCTATTATTATCGTTCTCCGTCCCCTGGCTGTAGTCCTTGCACAGGTTGCAAATGGTAAGGACGTCTATGGTCATTTCTAAGAACACGGTAAACATTGCTTGCTAAAATTCCCAAGGCACCAGAAACTCTCCTAACACTTGTGGTCGGATCTCTATCAAACTCACGTAGAATCATACGGGTAAATCTGCGCTGACGAACATTTATGTTTTGATCCCTTTGGAGATTTCCAAAACCATTTTCAATTATATGGCGATGCACTCTTACAAATACTGAGCGAGTTGGATGTCATCTGTTTGGAAATCTTCGTGCGTATTCTCTGGCTGCTTCTGCTGCGTTTCCATTTACAAAGCCATACACAAAATGAATATCCGCTAACTCTTGATTGGAGAATAGAAATGGCATTTTTATAAAACTTAAAAAAAAAACCGGTAAAAGAAACTAAATTTCGTGCATTCACAATTGCAAAAAAACCTTTCAGGTTTCAACAGACAACAAAACTAACTGTCAACTAATTGACGTTTAACCTTATTCTGCTTTCAATTTCAAAAATATTTGCAGGCACAGCCTACTTCTAAAAATTATCGAGATACTGTCTTTTTAACGTTATTTTATCATGAATAATTAAAAATGCATCGAACCTTAAAAATCGAAATATCTCAAAAACGGCTAACTATAACGAAAATTCACAGGTGAGCTTTTTATGTTGAAAAGTGCGAAGAATCATTTGTTTTATTCAAAAAGCAAAAAATTGCACTAAGAAAAATTTTCGGTCAGTTTAGTACACTACAGGTACAGTAGAGAGCGCCCTCTAGCGGCTACAGTATAACTATACCCATGGTTCGTTTTGTCATACCAAAAAACCCATGTATACCAATTTTCACTGTTATACATCAAATATTGTTCGAAATATTTAAAAAAAACTATTTTAGAAAGTAAATTTAAACACCGTGTATTTCGGAAGCCACGCATTTTTCGATCCATGTTTATATAGACTTTATGTATTAATTTTAAAAGTTCTATCGAATCTTAAAGTTATGCAACAATAAAGTGAAACACCCTGTATAAGTAATAAATATATAATAACACGGTTTACTTTAGTGGTAATAAAAGCTCTCCAAACCAAACCAAACCATCCATAATTGCTGTCGCTGACAAGAACACCGTAACGGAAGGCTTAACGATTCGTTATTTGAGCATAGTACGGAGTTACAGGCGGTTAGGCTTGTGCAGCGAGTACGAAAGTACTGGAATCTTATTTCTAGATGCCTCGAAGGCATTTGATAAGGTGTGACACAAGGGCCTTCTCTATAATCTAATCCAAAAGGGCTTTCCATTTTGTCTCATGAAGCTTTTGAAATTCTTCCTTGAAGGTATGGAAATTTCGGATCAAAATTAATAATGTCTTGTCGACAGAACGGCTCATCAGAACCGGTGTCTCTCAGGGTTCGGTTCTCGGACCAAACCTGTATTCATTTTTCACTCATGACGTCCCTTGCCCCAGAGACTGTGAAATCTATCTATATGCTGATGACACTACTCTGGTGACTCGGTCGAGTTACGAGAATCTCGTTCACGACATGTTACAAGGTGCGTTGGATGAGGTATTAGAATGGGCGGATCGGTAGCTTTTCAAAATTAATTACTCGAAAACGCACACTATCTGTTGTATTGAGAAACGTAGCGGTGCCCTTTCTGAGGTTTCAGTGAATGGAATTCGTGTTCCATGAAAAAATTCCATCAAAAATCTCGGTGTCACTCTTGACAAGGAGATTACTTGGCAGAAGCACACTGAAGCGTTAAAAATAAAATTTCAAATTACGTTTCGGCAATTCTACCCTATGCTATGCAGTATCTCAAAATCAAGTTCAAGCAAGCAAGCACACAAGACCGAAGCTCGCACTGTGAACAAAATTGAATTGTGCAATTCTAGGCCCCACCAAATTCAAAATTTTTCGACACATACCAATTCTAAATTAATTTTTAGATCAATTTAAAATTACTGATTACTAGCTAACAATGTCAAGGCACTCATCCAACAATGCACTTCTTCCTCTTTGCTCTTCCCTCTTCCCTCCTTTCTTTTTTCCTTCCTTTTTCCCAGACTTTGTCTAGTATCTGGGTAACCAGACCTGACAGACTCACTGACCTACAATATCTTAACCAAGAGCAAAGGTCCCACCCACACCGCTGACGGACAATGACGAATAGAGAGATTCGTTGTTTTTGTTGCCCTACAAACTCTCTAATATCTGTTCAGACGATTATTATTATTATTATTATACTTTTTGTACATAACTCGTCTGGAGTATCATTAGTGTCGGCTGGTCCGGACGGCAACAATCCGGTGAGTGTTGGAACCTGGAACATTGCTGACATCGGTCGGCCACACATCCGATGCAGGATATTGCCAGATGTGGGTTAAACTTCTGGATGAGGGCATACTACGAACACGAATTTTAGAACAGAGCACAGCGGCGATTTTATAAATTATACCTTTGTGACTAAAATAGCAAATACCTCAGTGCATTTCTAAACACAGTGCGGAATCACTCTTACTTTGAATAATACCAGGTGACGTGAGAGGTTTATGAACTCTACATGAAAAAGTTTTAGTTCCTCTTTGGAAAGTACGTTTATTTTGCAATAAGAATAATAGGTAATTATAATAATGATAAATTAATAATAACAATAATAATATTATAACAGTGGCGACGCGTGACTTTTCCTAAACTGTTACCAAAACGAGATGTGAAAAATCTTATTAAAAAACGTTTATTTTGAACTTCCCAAATATAACTTTTTGCTTATTTTAGTTATTTTACTTAAACTATTTTTAAATTAAGGTGAACATTCCTGGACTGAGCGTCTGGGGAACTTGATATACCTCATCTTCTTATGCTATGACTAATCCAAGCCGTCCGAAAAAACAGTCGACGTTTCTAGATGTTTGGAAAATTTTTGATCTTTTTTGGCAATGAATCTTAACAATTCCCTGTAATTTCCTCTATTATCAGAGTCATCCCCTCCAAAATGAATGGTAAATCCTGTTTTGCCAAAAAACATACGGTATCTAGAAGTGTGCTGCCTAAAAGCTTGGTTGAGACAACATTCGATTCTTGTTTTGCCAAACTGAATTAAATTGGCTACACATCTCACATGTAACGGAGAAATTTCATGTCTCCTCTTTAGAGCCCTAAAACTGTTTAAATCGTTGACTCCGCTGCATTTTATTCTGTATATTCCGTTTTCAATGATCTTCTTTTTTTCTTAAAAATTAAAAAGGTGAATGACTTTTCAAGTAGTTGATCGCTTACGAAACAGAATACCTACACAAACATAAAAACATTTAATAAGTTAAATTTAAAAATTTATGTCTATGTGTATAAAAATATTATGTATGTGACATACACTGTAAACCAAATACCACTGACGTTATAATGTGTACGATAGAGAAGCGCGAGTAGGGTGTTATGCGTGTGTTAGAAAGAGATAGAAGCACCTTGTTGCCTAGCAACCCGAGTACGAGGTCACGGATGGCATCGGTGCACTCTTTCTAGCATATATATTGCACGCTTTTCCGACTTCTCTCTCGTACACATTAAATTTGAAGCTTACCTTATAACTGAAGGATATTCAATATTTCAGGTGTTTAAGTATACATTGTTGCAGTTATACAAACAAAGAAATGTTATATTGGAATATTTGCGTGATGTGACATAAATTTTAGCTGCTGTAAGTAACTGAGTATAGCTGACAGTTCCTTTCCACGTCTTCGAAAAAAGAGCTGATATATTTTTTCAAATTCTGCATCAGCTTACAGTATGAATTTTGAATTTTCTGGACACGTGACAGATATTGAGTCGAGAAATGGAAGATAAACTAAATCACAATAACTATTTTGGACATAACCAAAGATTCACACAAAATGTTTTCAGATGTATTTCATATGTATAGTCAAGAAATTGTTTATTAATATGTATATAATTGACGTAAAATGGAAGTCTCACTGGTATTATTTATATGTGGAATAAATTTTAGATATTCGAGTATATACAAATAAGTATCAAGTATTATGTAAGCAGATTTATTACAATTATTTACCCCCCCCATTCCCGCTTGTCAGCAAAAGTAGGCAAAGCTCTTAACCCCTCCCCCATGCTTACGTAAACATTTGTCAATTAATGTATTGTTTTTTTAATATTATAATTATATCGTTATAATTATAATTTGAAAAATAAGAAAATAGATTTAGGATAGAGATTATATTTTACTGATACGGTATTCAACATAGACCAAAGGACAAAAATATTATATCTCACTAGCATAGCAAACTTATTTTAAATTTTTGGTACATATATTAAATTCAAATTAACAGTCTTCAGTCCATGAAACCCGAACCCAAGTTTTCGATGACATTGGATTGCTTCGATTGCTACTCAGTGTTGTGAGTCTGCTCGCTTTCATCGGATTTTGGAATGTCTAAGTCGTTCTCATTGAGCCATTCAACATCATGCTGCTCTAAATTTTGAATAATGCACATCAGTTCATTAGCACGACGAGCAGCGACTCTTACAGGTCTAACTTTCCTATCAGTGTGCGTGTTTACTTTTTTATGGATATTTTCGATGTGACGATTTAGTGACTTGACGGAAGCATGATAAAGACCACACGTTTTGCATGTTCGACTTGATAGCCTCAATTTTACCGTCGGGCAAAAATAATCGTAGGGCATTTGCAGGAAATCTTTGAGTGAAGCACTTAAGAGTAGAGCTAAATTGACTGGAAGATTAAGAAATTGCCCTCCTTCATCCAAAAACAAGTCATCAACTGTTTGTTTTACTTTTACAGATGGTGGAAGAAACCTGTTGTCTAGTAATCTAAATAGGCCACTTCTTGGACGACAGCATTCTGTATTTCTACATTTTACAATTTGAAGCAAGTATTGGCTCTCACGCACATGTTCTGAATACCATTTAATATCTGGAAAATCAGGAAGATCTTGTTCACCTGCCCCAACATATTTTGCATTAACATTATAGCCATCAATTTCCATTGAACTCCATACTTCAGCAAATACATTTCCTGCAAATTCGAAATTAGATCTTTCTAAATGTTCATCAATTGTAACGCCACGTTCATCCAAATGAGACCCAAAATGATCATGAGGCAATATTAAACCAGCCATTTCCCGACTAAGAGGAGCCATTCTGCGCTCTACTCTGTTATACGCACTTCTTCTAGGAGCATTGGTAGCTAAAAACAATGCATCGAGATCATGTCGCTTAAAGTGTTGTATAGCAAACCCTATGACTTTTTGATATTGGGGATTTTCATCTGGCCCTCCATCAACCGTCATGATTACCACTGGTTTTACTAGTCCATGGTCAGTTTTAGCTAATGGTCGAAACTCTTCAAGTTCGAGAAGCGTCTCGAAACCCTGAGCATGAGTATTAGCAGTAGATGGACTATGCTTTCCACCTCGAATAGCGATGTCTGTTGGTCCAGAATATCCAACGGCTTGCGGTTGTCCTAGCATATTGGAAGTGATTTTGATACCAGCATAAACAGATGGTATTAATTTATGATGCTCAGCGATTACCCAACCGTGATCAGGCAATTTGATTCTATATTCCATGTGCATTAGAAGAGGTCCTTGCTTATTTGCCGCAGTTACGCCAATAGGGACTCGAGCTTCGTCATCTTGAGATATTAAAAATACTTGATCTGGTCCAAGTATGGATGCTATGTTCTCTAAATAATGGATTGATGTTTCAGCGAACCTGCCATCTAAGTGGCTCTTGTGGTGATCAGTTTGAGCCCGAATGAGCTAAACAGGGACTGTCGATACATGTCTTCGTCCCTGTGCAGAATTAGATTTTCTGGGAATCAAACGAAGATATGTCCCACTGCGACTAATGTCAAATCCTATTTTACGTAATTCTTGTGTGGGTTCATCAAGAGTTTTTATGCTGCGAATTGATTCCGTTCGTCTTCCATCATCTGCTGCACTCCCAAATAAAGCTATATCCGCGATTGTTTTCAATGGTTAATGTTGATTGCTTTCAAGATTAGGACGTCCCACTGAATCCCTCAGAGATAGTCTTTTTTATTTCTGGATTTTCATGACAAATATCTTCTAACTTTCTTTTCATATCATCCCTTTCTTCTGGGCAACGCGTTTTTAAACTTCCTGTTTAAAGACTGTTTTGCTGTTTTTATTTCCTCGCGCAACTTAATGATCTGTTGTTTATCAACTTCAGCACGGCTTGGCATAGTATCTCTGGCAGAATACAAAGCATTCACATTTTTTTCGAGTAGAGCAATCTTATTTTTCATAGCTTCCTGAGAAGGTTTTGCTCTATGTATATCTGTATTTTCATTAATTTCGCATTGTTGTTGTGATTCATTACCGGGTTTTATTTTATCTTCTTCCTCTTTTTTAATATTTGAAGCTGACTGTATAATTTGTGTTTTTTCTGCAGGTTTACAGGTTGCCTAAAAATAAAAACTTTCTATGGCTTCTGCTAAAGATTCTCTTATTAAGCTACATAAATACAAACTATGGCAATGCATATGGTAAATACAAAGCCCTATGGCTTTAAATCTAATATGTTTAAACGAGCAATTCGTTCCGGTAACAAAATACAGGGTGTTGGTTTTCTGTATATATGTATAAAACTAACATCCTGTACTTTGTGACCAATTGACGGAATCAATCATAAGAAATAAATCTATAATATAATGAATATTACCTCTATACTTTGAGATAGGCCATAATATTTTATAATCAGTGAAGAGAAACATTTTGGCGATTTCAAATATTTCTAGTACTCATACCATAAACAAAGTTCTATTCATTTTTTCCAACGATTTCCTATTTGGTTGATACCTTGCCTGATATCTCTTTCTGGAAGCCTTTCAAAATATCCATCCACAGTTGTATTGATTTTTCCGCTTCGAAACGTAATTGCCAGTATTATAGGGCGCCTCTGTGAGCAAGTGCATTGTCCCGATGGTAGATGACTTTTGTCTTTTGCAAACCTGGTACATGCCCCGAATTTCTACATCCAATAATACTCTGCTGTTAAAGTTTTAAATTGTCTGCAGGAAATATACCTACGGCACGCATTTCTCACTCACTAACACCTCATCTTTCTTAAAATACGCCACTGATGTGATGAGCATTATGTTTTCATTTCGGTGTTTTGGATACCGATCCATTTGGGCCTGATGAAGGGAACTGGGCGCGTCCAGAGAGTGAAAACTGGGCATTGTCTTTCTGATGAAAAGGAACTGGTTAAAGGTATCCCTCAGGGATCAATTTTGGGCCCGATTTACGCTGTATGTCTCAGACCTAGTTAACCCCACTAAGTTTTGTCGTGTGCACTCATATGCTGATGATACTCAGATTCACTTATGGTTTACTCCCTCTATAAATATGTGAATAATTTATGCAAATGGTTCGAGAATCCATCCAGCCTATGTTTTGATTCCTACAAGTCTGCTGTCATTACGTTTAAACTCAAAAAGTAGTAACTTTGATAGTAAACTACTGAATTTACACATATGTATTGGAAATGAAGCACCAGCTCATAACTCGACAGTACGCAACTTGGGGATCGCTTCACAGTTATAAAGCCGTTATTTTACAAAAAAAACGAATATTAGACTTTCCGATTATCTGAGTTTGAGTAAAATAGATATATGGAGATTCGATTTTTGGTTCACGCTTGACACAGAGTGGGACGTACAGGATTCAAAATGTTCAAAATAGCTGTGCTAGGTGTTCTCTAGGTATAGCGAGAAGAGAGCGAATTTCTAGTCATTTAAGAGAAATAAATGATTCATTTGAACTAGGCAAACACCTTTACCTAAACTAATTGAGCAATTTCAATTTATATATAACTTGCTTAACTTGGGGCAGGAAACGCTCTTTAATAGTTTATTAATTTTAAATAAATTGGTATTCAATCTAATGTAAACGATTTAATAAATTTAATTAAACGATCGCTATTTAGGGTAATTAAACTACTTAGTTCCATAGATAAAAAAATAAACTGTTTCAGAAATCGAAGCTCCATTAAATTAATTAAAATTGTTAGCTGTCACATAGTTAATTAAGTATTTTAATATTGGCTTAATTAAACTTTTAATTGTTTTTATTAATTTTTTTTCTCAGTGCATTTTTTGTGACTGACTCAACTTCTAGGCCCAGTTCTAGTTTTTCCACAATTTTTCTTCTAACCTTCATACCATGAGCCACCCCTGTCACTTTTATAGCAACCTCTGAGTCTGAGCACCATCGTTCTCTGGCCCGGCATCCGAGATTGAATTAGATCCGGGAGCGAGCAACGATGCTTATGTCGACGGCGACGATAGCGGAAATAAAATCACGCTCGCAAATTGGATGGGGCGTTAAGAGATTTTCGCCCATTACCATCACAGCACATCCAAAGAGAATTGGGATCTGCCCTGCTCTGACGATGTCTCTACTGGAGCTGTGATTAAGTTGTTTCTCAATTTCCGAGTTACCTGGATGACGGAGATACGTTTCCAGACATGGTATGCGCTTAGGTATGTGTTTTTATGAATACGTAAAATAAGATATGGTATGGATATGAGATTTTGAATCTGTATATGGATACTGATATTGTTTTTTCTTAGAGTGGCATTAACGCCGGAATATCAAAAATGATCAATAATTAATTTTCCAGTGTCATCTCACAAACTAATAATTGTACCAACCCATCGTTATTCTTTAGGCAAATGTCACACGTTCAGTATTTATTATGATCCATCAGTATTTATCATGTTGCTATTGTGTGGTAGGAATAAATTAGACTTTGAACAGTAAACGTATATTGAAAAGTGAGTTATAACGATTTTTTTGACATTATACTGTTTTTTTTGACATCGTATAGGTTTTTCTACAAGATGTCCACTTAGCACTTAGTTGTACGTGTTGCCTAAACGTCACAAGGCTTCAGTTATCAATGTTTGGCTCTGATGTGATGTAAAATCTGCTTCAGAGATGGCATTACTGGAGGTTTAAGCTGTAAGTTGCATGTGTTGATGATAATTCAATTGGATTCTTGTCTCAAATACACTTACTTGAGATTCAAAGCTAGAAATTAGTTGCGCATCCACTTTTTCTTATCTATTCTGGAAATTACATCTGCAAATTTGCTGAATATGAAAAATGGAGAGATAAGAAATAATTATATTCACTGTACACTGTAGAATTACAAGTCATATAAATGCTAAAAGTAATTACACACAACGCGGGCGCGGTGGTGATTTCCCGTAATTACTTTCACAATTTTTAACTTTGAATATAACCTCTCTTCAGAAAGCACAACACAAATAACTTGTCGGGCACAGCTAATAGATATACTTCATTGGCAGCATATACGGTAATGATTTTCTCACACAGCAAATAGCACTGATTTTATACACATGCAGACCAATACACATAATCATCCAGATGCGATCTTGATATTCAACCAACTTTCTTCTCAGAGTTGAAAACTACCGACTACTGGGCTTCACAAAACATATACAACCAACAATGCATGTAGTTTAGTTGAGTAATTTCTCCAGAGATGGTCGCTCACAACGATCCTAGTGAGCAAACGTGAAATGACTGTTTGCACCCTAAAAACTACCTAGTCTGCAAGATGACGTTTTATAGGTTTTGCTTGACGTCTTATAGATTTTCTACATAATACCCGTGCCGGTCTTTTCGTTACAAGACTTAAAAATGGCATTTTTTGATCGGGCATCTTAGAGTAAGGCCTTAGATGGAATCGGTCAGGGGTGATAAACGTATAATGATTCCCCCCGGTGTAAGTGTTTCTTAACGCGAGTACCTATATGTAGTATATGTATAGTATACCTAGTAGCATCTATATTTCTGGTATAACTAAGGTTTTGCAACGGCAATGGATAACATATTATTACACTATTTTTAAATCAGTGTTAAAAACTGTGCGCACAAATCTAATATGGCGTCCTTAAGAAAAGATAAAGTTGATGCTGGAGGGCAGGAGACGACACGTCATATTTAAATTCTAATTATGTCATGGCAATGTCTCTCTCCGAAAGTACTCTGAATTTACAAGCTTTATAAACGGCATTTTGTTAGTATTTATACTCTTCCGTTTTTCACACATCATAATACAGTGCCCAGTACATTGATTTGCCCTTAAAATTTAGAATGAAGGTGAAATATCTTCGAAACGCGCGCCACTCTGGATTGACAGGCGTCATAGTCTCCCCCCATCAGTGTTGTTCCGTCACTGCCACGCTGCCGACCCTGACGAGGTGAGGGGGAGGGGCGCCGTTGGGTGGTACTATCGGTAGGACAGGGAATAGCTGTCTAGGAGCTACTTGACTTACTTGATCCGCTTAATTTCTGTTTCACATGTTCTAACAAATTTCTCAGATGGTACAACTTTTTTCCGAACATATTCCTTTATGAACTGATGACAGCGTTGCGTGAAAAGTGCATAGTCAACCTACTTGTCGCCATTTGATTCATTCAGGGGGACCTCGAAAATTGTGCTTGTTTTCTTATTGGTTCGTGGTTGAAAAAAATAAAGAAAGGCTGATGTAGATAGCATTGAGATATCATATAGTGGACCACAGTAGTTACAGTTTTTTCTAACTTTGCACTATCACCTATACTAATGACTTTAGCAGCTTCAAGACCTTTCAATCAATATGAACGTGTCACAAAGGTCGCAGTCGACAGTATATTTGACACAATGGAAAAAACAGCATGACGTCTCCTTAATAAAATTATCTGTTATCTCAACCACCCTCGGTAGCGTTCAACCTAATTTGCCCTCGATAATTTCCCGTGCACCCTTCAATTATCGAATCATCGTTGTCAGGAACAGAAGAGCATCTCTGCTTCGGTTTGTTGCCTTGATCCGAGTTGAAGTGCTGCTGCTGGTTCGCTTCAGTGAACTCGTTCCACAAATGTCAATTTTATGTTTATTGGACAGTATTCCTCGAATAATGTTCAATCATTTTTCATCAAAAACACCTAGAGGTTTTGCTACGGTCGAGTCACTTCAGTACGCGTGTTGTAACCATCAATCGCATGAGCGCGCGGAGGGGGCGGGGGAGAGTGCTAGGGGGACTGTGCCTCCCCTGAGAATCTGGTTGGACCATAAAATGTGCATATTTAGCATTATTGTGTTTACAATCCTGGGGACTTTAAGGATTTGCCTCCAGAGAAAATTTGCTACCTCCCGCTCTTCAAAAAGTTTTTGGAGTAGGCACACTTTCACAGGAACACCGTGAAAAATAATTTCTACAGGAGCCCAAGATCAACTGGATAGACTGGAAATAAGCTGGCTTATCTCTAATAATGAGATGTACCGACGGAAAGGAGACATTTTAAGGCTATGGAAATTGGTAGAATACACCATATCACTTCAAGCTCCTGAGTTCTATAGAAAACTGTTTGTGCTACGCGAGCTGTGGCTTTCAAATTGATCTGTAATGTAAAAGGGAGGTGACGTTTTGAAAACTCCCAATGTTTATTGTTAATACTAAAGGAGTGAAGAAACAAATATAATGAAGCGGTCCGCAATGCAAAAGACCAGCCCGATGTAAGAATTAGACATATGGTTATGGCACTGCGAACGGTGGTTGGTCTTTCTGGATGCCACTCGAGCAGATTGAAAAAACTTCTCGCTGAGTAGCTTTCTACAAAATAGGTGCCAGGAAGGAACAACAATTATAACTGATTCAAAGGCTAAGGCGGAAGTGCTTGCCAAATCATTGCTGCTAACTCTTCCAAACCCCCGAGTGCCGTCGATTCAAAGGGTCCCAACTCTATGCGGGAAGTAACATTCAAGCACAAGACCATCAGATGGGTGCTCTTGTCTCTCGGCAACAACAAGTTTCTCGCCAGGACTTGATTCCTGCCATTGTATTGAAGAGATGTGAAGCGGAGCTTGCTTCAGTTCTTTCGCGTCTCTTCCAGATATCTTACGGCTCTGATACTTTTCCAGAAAACTGGAAATTTGCACATGTCCAACCCATCTCAAGAAAGGATCTAAGACCGACCGCTTAAACTGCACGCCTATAGCTTTGCCTCCTGTTATAAGCAAGGAGATGGAGAGGTGCATAATTCGGGAGTACCTCGAACGTCACGTCTTGATTACCGATAGGCGGTATGGTTTCCGGCACCAGCGATCCTCAGGAGATTTCCTAGCTTACTTCATCAACTGTGGATTAAACCACGTGCACTCTAAGACGCTGGCAAATGAACTGAATGCGGCGACTTACTAATACATGACTGCTCTTTCTAATAGTGCACTGTTGTCGGGCTTAACAGTATAGTTAATGCGCATCTCAAAATCTGCAGCGTGACCCTCGTATGCATATACAAAATATCTGAAACTCCAAAATACTTGAGCTGATTAAGGGTAAATTGTGAATCAAGTCGCCAATTTCACTCTCGAGACACGGCCACATTATTAACTCAAATATAGGCAAGTAAAGTACCTGGAATCGAAGAGTTGGTCTAGTAGACACACTGACAGAGAACAATTGGATGACTTTTTGCAGAAAGGAACCAACCCACTAAATATGAAAAATCTAAATTTTAGGAAAATAAATTATTACGAGCAATACCATTTACTGTAAAAAAGATCCATTAAAATCGTGTTTGGTCTGAAATGAATGTGTCATCATTGTCAAAACTTTAAAGCCTAATTGCTCAATAATTGTTTTTCTAGGTTGGTTCCTTTCTGCAAAAAGCCGTCCAATTCAAGATTTGCTCGCAATCGTCGGATTTTATTCATATAGCATGTACGAGTATATCTCTTTACTGTGCATAACTATATGTGTGTAAACTATACAGCCATTTAGACAAAAATCTATTGACATTTGGACCATGGGTCATATGAACTTTTTGACTTGTTTTAACCCCCTATTACCCATTTCAATAATGGCTACCATAACGTTTACACGCTGTATTTATCACCTAAACTTCATAGTATGTCTCGGACCATCTTCATTCGCATATATCTTGCATTCCAGAGCTATTAAATAATAAATATCGTGTTTCTCGAATAGACGAGGGTTATTCCAAGGCCATAAAATAAAAGTGCTTATCGCGAAACAATATGGCTCACAGATGGATTTTGATTTATAGCTTGGAAGACATCGTGTGTGAAGAAATTGTCTTCGGGATTCGGCTTGTTACAGAAAGCCTGGGAGTCGATATGTCACGATAGTTGTTAAGTGGCATTGATTCAGTAGCCTTTCTTGCTGCAGTCTAGGTAGCCAGTGTGTTAGTGCCTTTTTGGTTAAGCAACAGATGGGAAGTATTGATAACTTAAAGTGGAAAGATGCACGTTAGTATGAAAAGGTAAGTTATATTTATGTCGGTCGAAATAGCGTACATAGGCTATGGCCAGTTATAAGAACGAGAAATCATAAAAGGGTTGAGGCTGACGTAGTGAATTTTTACATTACAGCGATAATGATCACTGGATATGAGGAAAAGGGTACAACGGGGGACCAGACGTCTCACTACAGCTGCCCACCCACATTATTTTAAAGAGAGTCGCACCGAAGCTTTCAGTTTCGCTTCGAGCATATTCGGCCAAAAATATACCTTTAGCCACTTATTCGGTCTTCGGTTAAAAGGGCCAAAAATTTTAAAAAATCAGTGCTCATTAGAAATTTTGCGGAAATCCCGTAAACTGAAAATACGCACATGGTCATATACATAGTCACCGAGTTTAGGAAAGGTTGAAACACCTTTTATAATATTTTAATTTGACTGTAACCCAGCCTAATCAGATTTTACTATCCATAGCCATCAAATTATATTAGGATTTTATCTTCTTATAACAAGTTTCGATTCAACATTACATTATTAAAACAGACATTTTTTCTATTTATGCGAAACGGACACGCAAGCGATCATTATCAACTAACTTAACCTTTGGCTTTGGCTAAAATTTGTGTTAAAGACCGAACATCGGCTTCAGCTCCGTCGAAAAAACTGATCTTTGGTCTGATCCTGATTTTTAACTGTACCGAGGGTGGCCAAAATAATAGTTACTTAATAAAAAATAGTTACAAATGTGGTGAATGCGACGTCCGTTATTGACAATTGTTCACTTGCTTTGGCAAAAGGATGACCCATTCACCGTATTTTGAACTGTAGCTAATGGGGATATAATGGAGGAGAACACTTTCTCATCGCACATTGTGGCGTTTGATTCATGATACTGGTTACTACGAGCCCCTTCCCACTTCAGTTGGCCCACTTCAAGATTTGTACCAAAATATGCCTTTATAAACTAAACATGACGAAACTATTTACTTCTAAAGTAATTTATTTTCTCAAAAACATTTTATATACACTCTAGTCGTAAAAAATACATATTTGAAATCACTTAGACCTATAACTAATAGAACATCTGAACAAATAAACAATGTGCGAATAAATGCGCGAAGTTAACAAAGCAACAATTGAAAGATTACCATTGGGTAACATCACCTTTATTTTTTATTACGGCTGAAATTCTTTGGGGCATAGTGTTAACCAAGTTTTGACAAAAATTTGGTGTAAAACAATCCCATATTTCTTGAAGCTTTAGTCTCAGTTCGGTGATTGTACGAGCAGGATGTTGTCGTAGAACCTTTTTCATCTCCTGCCACAAAGTTTCAATAGGTGACAGATCTGGACTGCTAGAAAACCATTTCAAAAGTGGTACATTTTTTTCTTCCATCCATTTTATAGCCTTTTTTGAGGTATGGCACGCTGCACCATCTTGCTGAAACACAAACTCTTGGCCGGATGTCAAACATTCTTCCATAAAATCGATTCCTCTAAAATTGCCAAATATTTGTTTCTATCCACATTTCCATCAATAAAATGAAGTTTTCCTACTCCTTTTGATGACATACTGCTCCAGACCATAATGAATGCTGGAAATTTCACTTTTCTCTTCAGACAGTCAACATGGAATGCTTCATTTTTTTGGGAGTAACTCTACTGCGACTGTCACCAACACAAACTTCGAATCGGGCCTCATCACACCATTGTTGAGGTGTCCATTGTCTATGTTCTTTAGCCCATCTAAGCCAATTTTTTTTTGCAGTGCAGTTAATAGTGGCTTTTCTTTGGCATATAAACAAGTTGTGCAACTTTAGGGTTTTTACTTCACTTTTGTATAAGAAAACTTACCTTGCAAGTGCTAAATCCCAGTTTATGGGCCTCTCTATGAGTTGTGGACCTCGAAATTCTCCTTCCAACAGCGTCACTCCACAGAGCACTTAGTTGTAAATAACTGGCACTCCTGTTTTTCAAAATTATTCTTCTTAATGCTCTTCGGTCGGCATTTGCGATATTACTTTTTTTCACATATCGTGGCTTAATATTAACTGAACCAGTTACGTTATACTAACAATATTTCTCACACTGTACCGCGATAAGTCTAACAAAGTTGCAATTTCTGAGTTTGATTTCCCAGAATTAAAAAATTTAATTATCAGTAACCGAATTTTCTCACTAATAACCTTTCCTCTACCCATTTTGAAAACCTCAACTACCCAAAACTATTTTAAACATATTCTGACAGCTGTGATTAATAAAAACAATTGTCATGGCTTTTATTTTTCACAGCCACCTATGCGTTATAGACTTATTTTGCATTGAAATGAAAATCGGTTGATATGCTGCAATTGCAACATGTGTTATTTTTATGCTGCAAATTTGATTAGGGAGTAATAAGTTGGTGTTTTCTACTATATATTATCAAAATATTCATTGTTAATATTTTAAACCTATAACACCCTGCTACATTTTTATTATTTGTGTTTGATAAGAAAAAACTAAGATTTAATAGTTGGGCCAACTGAAGTAGGAAGGGGCTCATATAGGATTCTAAGATGAAAAGAATTCTAATCGCACTATTCTCGAAAGCGAGATGATAGATCATTAATTTGAGGGACGAAGAATGTTTTCTTCACTTTGATCAATATGATTTCTCCACTTTCCAATAAAATGAGCAAGAGTTTCCCAATATTGATGTCTAATGCGTTATAATATAATATAACAGCATTAATGAGAAAAAGCGCTGAAACGGCACATAATCGCTTATTTGTTTTAAAACTGAAGAAATGCTTGTTGGTATATAAAAGTTTCAGCCTTTTGATGACGCTGGCGACATGCGTGCGAAAACGTAGGTCAACGTCTATGTGTAGACCCAAATTTCGGCATACATCATTAAGTTTTGAATCTGTGCTCCATATTTTGAGGTCCAGGCTTGCCGTCAGGTGTTCTCGAAAGAAGTACAACACTTTTGAGGATACGGACCTTAAAACTAAAGCTTGTGGTTCCCCTGAAGGAACATCCTGTAAAATTGAAATTCTTCTACCCAGAACCATTGAGGGTTATCTGCATTATAGTATTGAAGCCGAACGTACATTTTTCGTTACATGAACGCGTAGTGATATGATACGATAGAAACTAGTCACATCTCACATATTTTGATGCTAAACAGTGGGTTCGCCAGCAAACAGGGACCTATATGTGTACTTGACCAAGTTCGTGTTAAATATCTATAAAATGCTACATCTAGATTGAGCAGAAAGGGGTTCAGCTCTTTTAACGGTTTTTGGTGGATACGTCAAAAGTCATACAAAACAAATGAACATATGGTCTTAAGACCAGGCTGTCTAGATAGCTCACAACTATGTCAAATAGTTATTTCTTCTTTTATTACTAAATTGAGTAGTGTAATATCCCGCCTAGGACCTCAAAAATTAAATAGTTAATTGATAACTTACTGGTTTTCAGAAACTTCTCTCTTGAAAAGTGTGATTTATGGCTTTATTGAATGAAAAATATAAATTTGAGCAAAAAATGCGTTCTCTACAAGTGACGGTCAATGAATGCGCACAGAAAGGATTATCTATCTGGCAACAACTCATTTATTTTCGACTAAATGAGAACAGCCGCTCTAAGGGCCGTATCGTCAGTCGTCCCTACAATTGTAGGGCGCGTTTATGGCCTCCTGGATTGTCATAGTTTTACACTTCTCCGTGTCAACGCTCTATTTTGAGGTTATGCCACACACATCTATTTGTATCAAGTTCTGCTTGCTTTTGAGTTATATCATGTTTTATCAGCCTGAAATTCCCTACAATTTAAAAGGCAAACATATCTTCACAATAGGAGAGCGCTGACGCTGACACGGGACGAGTGTAATCTAGAAATTTTTGAAGGAGAGAAAAGAGTATGACAATCTAGGAGGCCATAAACGCGCCCTACAATTGTAGGGACGACTGACGATACGGGCCTAGGGCCGTAACGTTAGCCGTAACTACAATTGTAGGATGCCTTTATGGGCTCCTTGATTTTTATAGTTTTCTACTGTTCTGTGTCAGCGTTCTATTTTGAGGTTATGTCACAAATATCTATTTGCATCAAGTTCAAAAGAAAACATTGCTTCACAACAGGAGAGCGCTGATGCTGCCACGGAACAGTAGAAATCTAAAAATATCCCAGCCTTTGTGAAGGTTAGAAAATACTATGAAAATAAAGAAGGCCACAAATGCGTCCTACAATTGCCTTTAGGGCCGTATCGTCAATCGTTCCTACAATATTGTAGGACGCCTTTATGCCTCCTTGATTTTCGTAGTTTTGTACTGTTTTGTGTGAGCGCTTTATTTTGAGGTTATGTTACAAATATACAGTGCGCGGCAGAGAGGATGGACGGTTTTAAAAAATTCATAAAATAGTTAATTTTTACTCAAAAACAAATTTATTGATGGAATCAGGTTCACAAGGAAATAGCATTTGAGACAGTCAAGTGTGGAAAATCAAATCAGGCATGTGGTGGTCGAAATCGTTGATGCAGTGCTGGAGGCGTTCTTGGAAGTTCGCGTAGACTCTAGCCTTGAGGTGTCCTCATAAGAAAAAATCGCATATGGATAAATCTGGGGACCGAGGAGGCCAACGAACATCGCCAAACCTGGAAATAAGACGACCAGGGAAGAGACGGTGAATAACGTCCATGGATGCTCGGGCTGTGTGGGCGGTCGCCCCATCCTGCTGGAACCACACACGTCGGATTGGAACACGTCGCCGTCGTAGTTCAGGGAGAAAGAAGTTGGTGATCATGTCGTCGTAGCGCTCTGAGTTCACGGTATCATCACGACCATTACTGTCTTCAAAGAAGTAAGGGCCAATGATGCAAGTTTGCGATACAGTGCCCCCAACCGTTACTTTTGGGCTGTGCAGATTTTCATTAGCCCAGTAACGACAATTCTGCTGGTTAACCATGCTGTTTAGGCGAAAGTGGGCTTCGTCACTCATAAACAAAATGTGGTTCTCATTTTGATCGATCAGTGCTTCCATCTCACGTGCGAAGTTCATTCGTTGTGCATAATCTCCGGGCTGTAACTGTTGCACAATGGCCAATTTGTAGGGGTGAAAGCGGAGATCCATATGCAAAATTCGCCTTACCGAACGGTCACTAAGGCGAAGTGCAGCAGCATATTTCCGGGCAGATCGAGTCTGACTGCGAAGAAAGACCTGTCGAACGCGTTCAACATTTTCAGGAGTTCGAACTGTTCGCGGTGCTCCTCTTGGTCTTCTGTTGATCAGTTCGGCACGCCTCCGAAGTGATTCAACCCAACGAAGGATGGTGTTTCGAGAGGGAACAGCTCTATTCCGATGAATGTTGAAGTGGCGACGAAACTCACGCTGTACGACGATGACTGACTCATTATTTCGGACGAAACAATCATAGGCGAAAACGCGGTGCTCCACCGTCCAAGGCTCCATAACGACAACTGGTAAAATAATGCTAGGATCTCACGAGTCAAACGGCACCCTCCCCACCTCTCTCGTAGACGGAGGTGGAGAGTACTACCCATCCCAAAAACGTCCGTCCTCTCTGCCGCACCCTGTATATTTGCATCAAATTGTTCATGCTTTTGATTCATATCATCTGTCTTCAGCCTAAAATTTCCTACAATTCAAGAAGAAGACATACGTGTAGCCTGACAATAGGAGAGCGCTCACACTGACACAAAACAGTAGAAATCTAGAAATAGGAGAAGAAAGGAGAGAAAAGACTATGAGAATCAAGGAGGCCATAAAGGCGTCCTACAATTGTAGGAACGACTGACGATACGGCGCTTAGGCGCCATCAGCTGTTTTGAAGATACCATGTTTTTGTCATCTCTTATCTCTGCCTAATTTTATTCACCTTCTTAGAAGACAGTTGTCTTCTCTTTCCCTTTATATAACTACTCTTTGAATATACAAAAACAGCAACAGGAAGAGAGAGAGACATATCCCTCACATTTTATGCTAAGTATGAATAAACGTGCACATTACATATTCATTACACAAAGCGTAAGTGCCGAGACACTAAATTGGGGGATAATCTGACGACGTTATTTTCATTTCATAAGTCCCCTGTGAAAATAATATCAAGTAATGGAGGTCTCATGAAATTCATACAAATCGTCCTATAAATAATGTATAAATTGCCATTCTATTAAGTGACTTTCAGATGAATGAGGCAAGAGATACGAGGGTAGCAAGTAGCTACCTCAAAAAGTAACGTTAGGGTGACCCAAAATAGGCAAATTTGTCCCTTCCAGCTACGGAAATACAATCGCATGAAGATCGATACTGTCTTGAATAAAATTTAAACGTCAAAAAACCAATTTAGCAAAATTCAAAGTATATATACATAGCAGCAGCACATTTTAGTGTCCATTCATGTCATTTTGTTCGGAACGGTCTAGCCGTGAAGCAAAATTTTTAACACCCTGCAAATAATGGCTTAATAACGATATATTTAGAAAGTATGATCATTTACCTGGAGAGAAATGTACTCCTGTGTAGTATGGTATAAACACACTGTATAAACATTGTTATTGCAAACCGTTGAAGGTATTGCTAATAATAGAGGAAGGATGCCTAATACCGGTTAGGTTCCGAATATCGGGCATCGGTTTATTAGACGAGCATCTACTGTTATAATGACCAACATGTAACAGGAACCACATTAAATGCAACCTGTAACGTTCATATGTTTTTGTGACCTTCATTCTTTCCACAAACACGGGAAGTGTGTGAAATCCGCCACGAATATATTGAAAGTGTTAACTAAATTGGTGTTTTCATGAAAAGGTAGGTCTGTTTTTGTTTATTTTTATGTTCATATGTCTTCTGTAGGCTTGAAGCCATCCACTAAGGATTAGAAAAATGTCCCTTTCGATTTGCTTTTTAAGATATATTGTCGTAATATTTTGAGGTTATGTTTCCTAATATCGGGCATGTAAAGATGCCAAATATCGGGTACCCGTATAAGGAACACTTGATGTTGTGACGTAGATATTGTTTCATTATATTGAAGTTATAATTATTAAGCATCTGTTTATTCACAGATGCCTCCAAAAAAAAGAAAGCAATGGAATGCAGAAGCGATGAAGAGGGCAGTAGAAGCAGTTAAGAACAAGGAAATGGGAACTCTCAAGGCGTCTAAAGCATTTGGCGTACCCAAAAGCACACTGATTGATTATGTAATAAGTAAGAAACCGGTTGATACATTACTTGCTATCAAATTAGACAGAAAACCTACTTTAACAAATGAACTTGAAGAAGCACTAGTTGAGTATGCTCTCGAAATGGAAAGAAGGTATTTTGGTCTCCGAGCGTCAGATGTAAGAAGACTAGCCTTTCAGCTGGTGATACGTAATGGGCTTAAGCATCCTTTTTCTTGCCGAAGTGCCGCTGCTGGAAAAAAATGGTTGAAATCGTTCATGTCAAGACACCCAAAATTGTCTTTCCGAAAACCACAGGGAATTTCTGCAGCCCGTGTTAAGGGTTTTACAAAAGAGAATGTTCAAGCATTTTTCAACATCCTTGGTAGCGTTTTGCCAAAAGTTGGCTTTAATCCAGCAGCAATCTATAATGTTGATGAGACTGGTATTACGACAGTATAAGACAAGCATGCCAAAGTGATAAGTTTGAAAGGAAAAAGGCAAGTTGCAGCTTTAACTGCTTCGGAACGGGGTGCTTTAGTAACTATTGTAACGTGTATGAACGCTGTCGGTCGTTACATACCACCAATGTTGGTGTTTCCCCGCAAAAATATGAAGCCTGAGCTTCTAAATGGAGCTCCCCCTGGGTCGGTTGCCAGATGTCATCCATCGGGATGCATTCAGCAAGACATTTTTACAGACTGGCTGAGGCACTTTATTTTACATGTAAAACCTAGCGAATCCGAACAAGTTGTCTTGATACTAGATGGACACTATTCTCATTCAGGGAATATTGATGTTATCAACATTGCCAGAGATAATTTCGTCCATATTATCTGCCTACGTCCCCATTCTACAAATAAGTTACAACCACTCGATGTCTCCTTTATGTCACCTTTCAAAACTTATTATGCTGCTGAAATTAAAACATGGCTTAGAGCAAATCCAGGGAGAGTTGTAACTTCCTATCAAATATCGGAACTAATGGGAAGAGCCTATTTAAGAGCAGCGAGTTGTGAATTGCAGTGAATGGTTTTAGAAAATGTGGAATATTTCCATTCCAACCGACAATTTTCCGAGATGATGAATTTGCCATCCATTCTTCAAATGAAAGACAATCAGTCGAAGGAGATAATGACGAAAATTAGATTGCTGTGGATCCTGCTGTTGCTGAAAACTTAAGAAAAGAAAGAGAAACTACACCACCCATTTCGACACCTAAGCTCGTTGTACCTCAGGATATTTGTCCTATACCTAGCCTAAAGACAAAACATCAGTCTCCAAGGCGAGGTTGTTCGGGTGAAGCTTCTAAAAAAGGAGGTAAACGTGGTTCAACAGCTATCCTCACTTCCACGCCTTGTAAGACAGATTTAGAAGAGAGCTTGAAAAAAAGAAAAAAGATCACACCGAAAAAAGTTAGCCTGAATCAAAATAAATCAAAACTAAAAAACGAGAAGGAAACAGTTAACAATAAAAAATCGATCCCAAAAGGAAAAAAAGGAAGAAAGAGGAAGATAAGCTCATCTAGCAGTTCTGATAGTGATGAAATTCAATTGGTAGACACGGACTACGACATGGACCAAGATGATGTCGATGTGGAATGCTTTTATTGTTCCAACTGGTTCTCTGAAGATATTTCCAGAAATAGTGGGTCCAATGCATGAAGTGTCTGCGTTGGTGTCACGAAGATTGCTCAGATATAGGCAAGGAGAAATCATTTATTTGTGAATTATGTTTAGATGGATAAATACTTGTTTCTTTTGAACTTTATTCTCTGGTTATTGAGAAATAGTTATTTTATTTTTTGTATTCTCCTGCGTCTTACTGTAAAATAAAATATCTTAGATAGCTAATATTGCTACTTTGCATTTTTTGAAGAACTTGTAGCCTAATATCGGGCACCCGATATTTGGAATCGACACTACCCGATATTAGGCAACCTTTTTTTAATTTAAGGAAATGACACCATTTCCGAATTTTCTGAATAACAGCAACTGTGTTTACTTAATTTTAATTATCTCTTGTAAAACAAAACTAGGAACAATAAGCAATAAATATGTCAACCAATTAACTTTTGGGAATGAATAGAAAAGTTTTACTGAACATTTTTAAAAAGGTACCCGATAATAGGCGTCCTTCCTCTATAGGTCGCCGGAAATGCTGCGGTAAGCAATACCTAGCTACAAAGAAAAGAAGAATAAAGTTGACCAAAAACGAACTAAGATGTTTTACTGTGGGAGTAAAAGGCCACACAGTTTATACATGTATTACACTTTTGGTTTCGATACAATGAGTCGTTTTTGAGAATCACAGCCAATCTTCAAAATTTCTACAAAACATAATATAAAAATTTATATCAAGAGGTTTTTGGCTCGCAGATTACGAGGAATACGAACATGTTAGCAGAGTTACGATAATTTCTTAATAGCAGAATCAGAATCATCTATGAGAATTTATCACAGCTGATTCTCTTTCTACTATTTATACTTTGAAAAAGTCATCGTCTCATAGATGGCGCTGTAGCCAACTCTATAAGCATATACGGGAATATAGGCAGCGTCATTTATGAGGCACTAATCATTACGCACTATACAGGGTGTCCGCAAAGTTGGGGTTTTCCTTTACACGACGTGTAGATCTTGAAAACATAAGCAATTTTTCTTAGTACCATATACACCAATGTCTTAAGGGAACCGAGATAAAGGGCTCTGCAACATCAAAAATATCTGAATACCGTCCTGTAGCCGCGACATCACGGAGTGGTACAATGTCACTGGCTCAACCCGACGACAGAACTGGGTCAGGGTCAGTGTGTCAGGTCAGTATGCAACCTTCAACCGACGGTTACGGTCACGCCTGTAGAGGTAATCGCGTAGACGAGAATCCCTCAACAAGCATTAGAGGCGTGGCTAGAGAAGTGCAAGTATCAAAAACTAAAGTGTGGCAAACGCTGCGTGAAGAGGGGCTGTATCCGTTTCACGTCCAACGTGTACAAGCCCTTCAACCTGACGATTTTCCAGCAAGAGTGCGGTTTTGTGAGTGGTTGTTGCATCAACGTGACAATAATCCGGACTTTTTGAAGTGCATATTGGTGACAGATGAATCTACATTCACGCGTAATGGGGTGAATAACTTTCGCAACACTCATGCTTGGTCAGTAGAAAATCCGCACGCTGTCCGTCGGGCACATTTTCAACAAACATTTTCGGTGAATGTTTGGGCTTGCATGGTGCGTCTGCTCGGTAGCGCATCAGCTGATTTCATTTTCTGTTGGAGCGGTATGATTTCGGGCAGAGACGTACTTAGCCCTTCTCGTCAACTGGAGAGTGAGTACTTTTTCCTTTATTTTTTTTTACTTGGTCGCCCTCGTTTCACTACACATTACCTTTGTTATTTCAAGGGTAGTTGTTTCTGAAAAGGAAAACCCCAACTTTGCGGACACCCTGTATATGGTAAATATAGAAACAGCTGTAACAAATTCTGGTAGATAACGTATGGTATATCATTTTATTATTGATAACTTTTCGGGTGCACGAATACAGAATAAGGTTGGTTAAAGTATAACCTTATTTGTACATGTACTGTTGTATGTACATCACGAAAAACCACGTTACTCATTTCCGTCGGTCTGTCTGTTTGTCGGCCTGTCTGTTTGTCGGTCTGTCCACTAATCTTATAAAGCCCTATGACTTGAGAAGTGCCGTTCGGATTTCGATGAAATTTCCCAACAAGGTTACTACTATACCAAGGACTCAAAAGCTTTGTAGTTTCTGAAAATCGGCCCAGTGGCGGTAGAGAAAAAGGTTTAAACGAAAAAAATAATAATCGCTCAAACTTCGTTCCTTGACGTTTCAGAGGATCCTGATCATTTTTGAAATAAATTTTAGGAATAAAGAAACTTGGGGGTGGAGTGTTGTAGGGGGGTGTGGAGGATTTATCTCAATTTTTTGATGCTGGTATATTTATTCGCTGCTAAAATTGGTTATTCTACGCACCTATTAGACATACCTTACACATCATAGATTTCTCTGTACATTGTCTCAAAGCTTCGTGCGCCGACCGTGATGACTATTCTGCTATTCTGTTCATCTATGTACTGATAGTGTTGCGTGGGAAGTGCATAGTGAAACTACTTGATGCCATTTTTTTCGTAGGAATTTGTGACGTTAGTTTTTGAGAACTTGCGGGATAAATAAATAAACAAGCCGCTAATAAGGTTATGACTGTTTACCTGAAATCGAAGAATTCTATACGATTCATTCTACCCTAAAGTTTTATTCCTCTAGAAAACCTCTTATAAATGCCGTCAAGTGGATTGACTCTGCACTTCCTACGCAACGCTGTCGTCAGTTCATAAACGATTATGTTCGGCAGAAGTTTGCCCCTCTGAGAAACATGAGAACAAAAACGTTTAATGGGTTCAGTTGGTCAAACAATTGTATATTTAGCATACTTTTCTATACAATACAAGAAAATGTGCTACCCCATCGCTCTTTTAAAAGTTTTGAGACAGATGCACTTTCACACAAAGCTATCTCTTGCCGATTGATGATTGCCTGTCCCCTTCCCCTGTGAAAAATTCTTGCGAACGCAGATGATCAAAATGATGTGTACATATGGCGTGGATGACGATCGAATGTCCACATCCAGTGAAGCAGCGGAGGCCGACTGCTACTACACAGATGCATCGGCAGGACCGCGAAGCGTATGTTCGACTCACGCGAATGGGAAATGTTTCTCCAACAAGTTTCACTGATAAATGTACAAGGAAGTTTATGATATATTTAAACACTGCGTCGAATTACCGTAACTGGAGACGTATAAATATAACAATGTCAAAAAATTGAGATATACTTACAACCCCCTAATTTTTTACACCGAGCATTTTTTCAAAAATGGTCAGGATCCTCTAAAGCATCAAAAAATGAATTTCTGTCTTTTTACCTTTTTGTCAGCTACCAGTGGATAGATTTCCAAAAAGTATAAAGCTATTTCGTAACTTTGGCACAATAGTAACATAGCATGAAAAATTCATCAAAATCCGACCAGTACTTTGCAAGTAGCGGACGGAAGGTTTTTCATGATGTACATGTCATGTAACATTTAAAAAACATTATATGTCATTCTTGAAATCTTTTACTATCACAATACTTGCTAAACGTCTAGGCGTGATTGCCTCATTATCTGAATGTCTGAATGTTCAAGTTTGTATGTGATCTAGTGGATCTAAGCGAGAAGACATTATTGTGACGTCACTCAAACTCACCGCACTCAAGGATTACGATGCTAGATCGCAATATGTGGAAGTGCACTCACACAAAGAAAAGCATGGGTTCTTCAAAAGTCCAGAAACAGTCAAATACCTTAGGAATTGTTAGACCTACCAAATTTTGAACAAGAGCATATTCGCACAGGAAAGCTATAAAATCTAGGGATGGTCCAATGTCTTAGGAAATACTGCTCCTCTATTGACCGAAGTTTGAACACAGTCATCCAGGCTATAACGCAGTACGTGCGCTGTTCCCAGATCCATAACACTGATCAACAGCCAAAAAATATCCTAAATAAAATCAACAAAATATTACTATTTTTAATGTGCTAAAACCGGAATGAAACTTATTTTTTCAATATTAGTTCAAGTTTTAGAGATACGGTAATTATATGTGTTCCTGCTGTGACAGTGTTAATATACTGTAATTCACAAGAATGCACGTGCTTCATTTTTATATCCGGCAAGGAAAGATGATGTAATCGGCATGATTGTGTTACGATATACATACGTGTACATTATATTGTTTTATATTAACCATTTTTTCCTCAGTTGGCTGACAGCGTTCATGCAAGATGTCTCGAAAGTGTGTAAACAATCCAGATCAGTTTTGTGTGTGGTGATGTGACTTTTGTGTCTCAGAGACGGTCTATTACTCCACTAATAACAAAGGCATATTAGCTTTATTTCGGTTGTAAACTAGGTGATCAAGACAAACAGTGGGCACCCCACATCTGCTGTAATACATGTGCTTCAAGTCTGAGGAGCTGCTTAAATGGCAAAAAACGGTCTATGCGCTTTGCTGTCCCAATGGTTTGGAGAGAGCCTACAAATCCTCACAGTGACGAAAATCCTATTCCAAAACCCCCAGAATCCTACACTTGCGAATCAGAAGACGAATCAGATCATGGCGATCGAGTGATTCGTCAGGAAGAAGATATGCCATCAACGTCAAGAGATCCTGATTTTATACCGAGCACGTCATGCCACCAACCGCACAAAATAACACAGTCAGAATTAAATGATCTTGTAAGAGATTTAGAACTTCCAAAATGTAAGGCAGAGTTACTTGGATGAAGACTGCAGCAGTGGCACTTGTTAGAAAACGATGTTTCGGTATGTGTTTTTCGTAAACGCCACAAAGAGAACCATTTTTCAATATGGAGAATAACTTGGCTTTCTGCAGTAACATTAACGGCTTACTGGTGGCTTTAAATATAAACTATAACCCAGAAGAATGGAGATTGTTTATAGACAGTTCAACATTGAGTTTAAAGGCAGTGTTATTGCATATTGGAAATATTTTACCATCTCTTCCTGTAGGGTATGCAGTTCACATGAAAGAATCGTATGACAATTTGAAGTACCTATTGACATGCATAAAATACGATGAGCACCAATGGCATATTTGTGGCGATTTTACTTGGGCTGCAGCTAGGCTACACAAAGTTTTGCTGTTCTTGTGTGAATGGGACAGTCGGGCAAAGGCACTTCATTACACCAGACAAAACTGGCCTGTTCGTCAATTCCTGGAGCCAGGTCAAAAAAATGTACAGCATATGCCATTAGTAGATTCGAAAAAAAATTTATTACCACCACTGCATATCAAGTTGGGCCTAATGAAAAACTTTGTCAAGGCATTAGATAGAGATGGGTCAGCTTTTCAATACCTGCGTCAGAAATTTCCAAGACTAAGTGAGGCAAAAGTTAAAGAAGGTATTTTTGTTGTGCCACAGGTATTGAAAAAACTGCTTGGAATGATTTCCGTCTGGTGGTCAATAATTTCTTGGGAAATAGAAAAGCTGACAACTATAAAACCCTTGTCAAAAATATGCTGTCATCGTATCAAAAGATGGGCTGTAATATGTCTCTTAAGATACATTTCCTACACTCACACCTGGACTTTTTTCCTGACAATTGCGGAGCCGTAAGTGATGAGCACGGCAATTGTGTTCATCAGGATATTTCAACAATGGAAAAAAGGTACCAGGGAAAGTGGAATCCTTCCATGCTTGCAGACTACTGTTGGACTCTTGGTAGATATGCTCCAGAAACGATCCATAAAAGAACAGCAAAGAGACAGCGCATATAGTGATTCTTATAAGTATATGAATCTTGTTACTTTTTTTAATATATCCTTAAAAATAGAAAGTTTTTTTTCTAAACCGCAACTAATTTTTTTATTTCATTGTCATTTTTGGATTCAGCGCCCCAAAATTAACAAAGAAGTGCACTTTTCCCACAAGATACAATTAAAAAACTAAAATTTGTTGTTCAGTGATAATTTATTCAGAAAAAATACTACTTTTCTAAGTTTAAATGCAGTTGTATCTTCGTTATTACTGGATATTAACACGCTAGCATCCATTGGTATAACTTTCAAATAGCAGAACTCCATCTAAGAAGAAATCACAACATAACCAAGTCTTTTGGAAATATTTTGAAAATTACTTGATTGACAGCAACCTAATTTTTTAAAGAAGGGCAATCAGTCATCTCCCATCAAACAGTTGTAATTACATTACATCGTAAGATCTTTCATTTATTCAGAAATCTATTCAGAAACAACGCGACGTCCAACTATGTCGTCGTATCTTTATAAACATAATATCATGTCACTTAAATCTCATATTAAAAGGTATTAGATGACTAATATACGCTAATAAAAGATCTATCATTGCCCTTATATTCAAACGAATGTTGTGATTTTCAGAAAAATACCTAATAGGGAATGGTCAGTGGTATCCCTGGTTCAAATTTGGATATCGATACGGCACTTTCCGAGATATTGGACTAATTCTAAGCTCATGGGCGCCCGTAAGAATTTTTCTCAGGGGGAGGGCGTATGTATCATCATCCTGCCAAAAATGTTCTAGGAGCAAAATTTTTTCAGAGTGGCTAAATCTCAAAAATCTCCAAAAGTATGCCATGAATGCAAATTGTGGGATTCCACTTTCTCAGGAGGCCAGGCCCCCCCAGTTACTGGCACTCCCTGTAACTTCGTATGTAGATAGCGTACGGCTAGTTGAAGGTGATATTAAGCGTAAAGTTGTTTCTGAAAAAAAATGTAAATATGGCAACAACACAGTCGCCGTTCAAAATTTTGTGGTTATCAGTATACTGGTTCCTAAGAATAACTACTGTCACCTCCTCCCTTCTTGTTAACCGTCAATTTGGGTTTTGTGATTACCTTAAGCGTAGTCTGCAATTTTCATCTTAACCCCGGTAATCCACCGTAAAGTCCAGATCTATAAGCTATCAAAATGCACATAGAAATGAGCAAACACCCCAGACCGACCTGGTTATACGTCACAAGCAGCGTCTAATCAAGGATAGTGCGATTTTGTGTCGAGTGACCCTTTGGATCGTTTCGAACCACTCCGAGACACTCTTAATACTATAAATGTATGCTTGGCTATGTATAAGCCAGGAAAAGGCTTTTTGTTAGAATGTGATGAAGAGTTGCGACGATGGTTGTCAGTATCGCGTTGTGGAACTTTCGAACGATGTGTCAGAAGCAAGATCGAATTGATTAATCAACGCATAAGAAGGAGGTTCATACGTTAAATTAAACACGCGAGAAGAAAATAATCTAGCACAACTATGAATTTCCTAGAAAGAATCAAAGTCTATAGGCAGGATTTTCGACCCTGAAAATAACTAAAATTTAAAGTTGATCAGATCTATTAAATTCTTGCATCTAAATATATTGGAATATACCGGGTGCCTCGAAATGGAAGGATAATCCTGCAACTGTAGATAAGTCACGTCATGGCCTACCAGATGGCAAAATTTTCATTAATTAGAAGTCTTATTTCTTGAGATTTTTATCATTCAATTTTTTGTTTGAAAAACTGGCTTAAAGTAAATAAACTCTAATGCCACGCAATTTCTACAAAAATCAACTTTCTTGAACCAGGTTTGTTCTTATGTATATCATTTACTTTGCTGCTCTTGAAGATATCGCAATCGGCATCTCCCCGGTTATAGTTTTTAACACGTTCATCGAGAATACTCAGAAGGCAGGTCACCGAGAAGAGGGACTGCATACCTCAGATGGAAATCGACGAGGAGGTTTTGGTGGAAGCGATGTGGCGGAGTATTATCATAATTAAGTGTTTGTATCCCCAACAGCATCATATTGTACTTGAAATGGGAGAAACCCATGTAGAAATTATTCCGAAGTCTGAGTTTCTAAGAAAAACCATCCCGACGTCTTTAAATAAGGCAAACACATCTGCTGCAAGATAATAACTGAATAATACTTTGACACATCACACTCGGTCAGACCGAGTCCACGTCAGTTACAAAAATGGAACATTCCGCGGAATAATTTCATTGCCACCAAGATTGTTGGACCTAAGTCCACAAAATTTTTTTATTAGGGCTGCTAAAGACAATCTGTTAACCAAGCTGTGCAGGTCACAGTAAAACCATTGAGTTCCAAAATTTAGGCATCCCTGAACATTCGAGCGGTTATGTTTTGTATGTATAACGGTCAATGGTGCTCATTACATTGACATCTGAAATGTTTTTTAAATTACCATTTAACGTCAATACTGTCTATTTTTTTGTATCCAAGCAATAAATTGTTATTTTATGATATCTACGAAAACTGATCCTCCTCCATTGTAACTGCAACAAAACGGAAAAACAGCAGATGACGAATAACAATAATACCATTTAAAAATTTACAATAGTTTGACAACTTTTTCGACAAATTGGCACAGTCATCGTACTTGATCCTTTCACTCTACGGTGGTTTTAATAAAAATTCATACTTTATCATGAATTTTATGTGGACGAGATAAGATTCCTAATTCTGACTGTTTTAAATCAAACCTGGTTAAAAAAATTGATTTTTGTAGAAATGGCACGGGGTTAACTGGATATATACCAGTTTAAATTAAATAAATGCTGAAAATCTCTTAATAAAACGAAATTTAACCATCTAGCAGGCCATGGCGTGATATATACTAAGTGACATATAAATCCGAACACCCAGTTTAAATGGTTTTATTTTAATGAAATTTTGTATAAGTACTTAATGAAGGACAATACTGTTCCATTCCTGATCCCAGAGTGACCGTTGTCTGCACCACTCAAGGCGATTACGTCGGTGTTCTCGAGTTAAAGGGAGGACCCAGTGTGGCCGGTATGAAAACAAGACAAAAACTCTCATTCGTCGGTAAACACTTCGCATGCCAATAGGTCTTCCGTGTTCTGCAAACCATTCATTTGCAATGGACCTGGTAGTGGAGAAACGGTCCCTTAAGGCCAATAATCTTAGGCGGCGCTCTTCACGGTCTGTTGTTCTACGGCGGCGTCCAGTGCCCCTTGTTCTTTGCGTACGGCCTTCTCGAAGCCATGCCTGACAACACCTAACCACAGTGTCTACACTTCTTTGCACTCTATCTGCAATTGCCCGAAAAGAAAGTCCAGCTTTCCGAAGTCCCACTATACGGCCCCTATCAAACTCACTAAGTTGACGAAATCGTACGGGTCTCCGTACTCTAGGCATCGTAACCGATCGTAAAGAATGTCAAGAACCAAAATCCGCCAACGTTGATTCTTTACTGCGGCCGAAATATTCATTTTTAGAGCGTTAGTGAATTAAAAAAAAGCAGTATAAAAACCGGAATGTCCAAATGATAAGGCTGAAAATTTGTTCACTTGTTATTTACAGTAAGATAAATACATTCACCAACTTTTATTAAAATAAAACCATTTAAACTGGGTGGTCGGATTTATATGTCACTTAGTGTATCTACAGTAGCAGGAATTTCCGGACACCATGTATACCGCATGGTTAAATAATCATTTTAGACAACGATGGATTGGCAGAAACGGACCCTTACATTGGCCTGAGAAGTCTCCTGATTTGAACCCCTTGGATATCTTTTTGTGGGGCGCTTCTAAACAACTAGTGTATGCTGAACAAATTAATATTGTTGATCAGTTACAAGAAAGAACAGATAATGCGTTTCATCAAATTCAAGCCATAACAAATGCAGAAATACGTTTTTCTTTATTAACAAGATGTTGCACTTATATCCGTCAGAATCTTGGTCTTTTTGAACATTTATTGAAATAAAGCTTTGATTAACTAATTTGTCTTTTTTATTTTTAGGAAAACAATGCACTCTAGGAAAAAACTCAAGAGTAATTATTTGTAGCAAATTGAAATTAAAATTCGAAAAATTGCACGTTTCGAAAAAAAGCAGTGGCGTACTATTTTTATTTGGAAATAATGCCACTAATCCCCTGTACCCCCGCCACTGGTGCACGTTAATATTAAGTAAAGACTTTTCATGTGGTACTTAGGTAAAATCCACATACCAAAATTTAGTTCATTCTAGTTGACGGTTTTGAAGATATAAAAAAAAACGTATCTTTTTAATGAATGTTATATTGAAGACCCTCCTTAAAATGCGGTCCTGTGTATGATGTTTCATTTTTGGTCACGACTTGTGAATCACCCTGGTTTTACTTATTCATACTTTTTCATAAAAAAACAATGTATAACGTATATTAATATAATATTTAAGTCTTATATTCATATTTGTTTTAAACATTATTGTTTCAAGTTTTTAAGTCAGTTCGACCATTCGACCTCATTCACAGCATACTAACTTGCGTCATAGGTTACTGCAGCAGTAGCCCAAAAAAGCAATTATTTAACCGACGGCAACATGGGGCATGGCACCAATAAAATCTCATTATGCTGTTTCTGTTCCTGACACTTATCACAACAACCCAATAAAAACTGTTGGCATTATAGGGGAAAGATTCCCACCCCCCGCCGGCAAACAATGCCCTGGTCTGCCTTCTTTAATAAAATAATCGAGGCGTGCAAAATAACCTCTATTTCGATGAACGCTTTGTCCGGTGCAAACATGGGCGAGCTGGCGAGCACCCGACTTGACGAGTGTACATAGCAGGTTAGAAGGTATAGGCAAGCAGTAGCGTAGATTAAACTTGACGCTACCCAGTATGATTAAATTTCACTTATTTATTTATTCATTACATCAGCAGCATGTGCCAATCTCAGGGAGAGTATTCCCACGAAAAAAAAAATGTATCTATATACATCTTAAGCTTACAAGTACATATACACTGAAAACCAAATTTGTCTGACGGCTTGACTGCAATGTGTACCAGAGAGAAGTGTGTATAGATACATACGTTAGAAAGAGATGGAAGTCGACTGGATAGCGAAGCTCATCACCGCGTTGGCTAGGTTTTCTTGAATTAAAATGCATGTTGAAAATATGCGTTAGTTTATTCTCTACGTTCAAATAATGGTTTCACTTTTAACTGTGAATTGTGTCGAATCTGTTTATAATCCATTCCGCATCGGTCTTAACGGCGCTCCATTTTAGGCCAAAATGGAAGATCAGGATCGCCACAGATTCTGCAACATTGCATTACTGGTTTGTTTGATAACACCGCATCCTGTACATTCCAAGGCAAGGTTTCCACCTTTATGATCATAGTTGTGCGATTTTGGTCAGGATCCATCTAGCGCTCGTAGGGGAGTGTCGTCCTGCTTCTAAATAGCTTTCACCTGCGTACACGCAGGCACCCAACTAGCAAAGTAGTGCTATAAGCTTTTGGTAAAAGAACCATTCAGCCATAAGAGCTCCCTATTGTTGTTGGCTGAACACCAAAATGCTGGCTTAATGTTGTGTGGAATGCAAATTTGCTTTCTGCAACATATTTGCTCTAAAATGAGGTGTTTAAAATATTCTTTAGCATAGTTATACAACACCTTATAGGACAAATTTTTAACTGTTGCATAAACGTTTATACAACTATTTTATACGGCATATTTGCACGTTAGTCAAAATGGTTGTGTTGTGGAATCCATGGTAACGTTTATAAAACAAACCCGAGCCTTGTTGTTTTGCTGTGCATATTACTACTTTAGCCAACAAGTTGCTCCCAACGGAAGCACTTATACAAATGTTGTTTAGTAACTGTTAAAGGCTGTGCATATGCTAAATATGTTGGTATACAACTTCACCATAACCTAACTTTCTGCTGTCATATTTTTGTTAAAATGCCATAACCAATGATTTAAGACAAACAACGCATGCATATTGGTTCAAAGGGTTTTATCAACTGTTCAAACAGAAGATATAGACAAATTCTGGGTAAATCATTGGACTCTGTCGGTATTTCATTTCAGACATTTGTCAAATTGTTGTATAATACCTGCAGGCAACACCAAAATATTCTAATAAACTGAAGACAACATGGACGATGCCATGATTATACACAACCACCAGCCATATTGGGCAAACATTTATTCCTCTATTTAATATTAAATAATTATGTTTCAGTTCGAAATTACAGATATAAAGTGATAAACATTAGTGTAATTGTGTCTAAATATAGGATTTTTGGAAGATTTGACGCTCATAAATTCAGTTTTCCATCTTAAAAATCTAGACATACTTTTGATCATTATCAAAGTATGCGTAACTACTTTGCACGATAATCACAATAAAATTTGCTGCGCAAGTAATTAAACAGCCCTATATCACAGTGTAGAAGTTTATCATATACCTGTGTATGAAATTCACAATGGCCGATATGTAAGTAAACAAGATCACTGTAATGTGTTAGTTATATATTCTTCACTTCGTCTATGCAATACATAAGAAATAGTTTGGTTGCAATAAAGTAGAATCACGTAACAGAATAGTTGTATAGTTGACAAAAACTGAATCTTGCATTGACGCAAATGTCCTATTGCGGCTTGTTGTATAAATGTTACCTGCAGCCCTTATACAACCTCTTAAATGACTGAAGTGTCCTATTAGGTGTGCCCATTCCACTTGTATAGCTGTTCTAAGAGGGTTTTGCCAATGTTCTTACAGTATACAATGCTGTGTAAGGAATACTGTATAATCATTTTTGCAACTCTAATAGGAGTAATAATTGTTAGTTGGGCAGTGATAATTTGGATTGCGTAACGTTATTTGTTACGTTTTCCGACCGCAGCGCTGTCTCAAAATGTAACAATAAATCAGGATGTGTTGATTTTATCACCATACACTAAATCGCATGAAACTGAAATAAACGATTCTAATCAAAATGAAAACAAAATATTAAATTAAATGTTCGAACAGACCTCCTTGCACGACCTTCTGCGTCACCGTTGCTAGGTAATGTGGTGATGACCTTCGCTCTTCAGCCGGCTTGTATCTTTTTCTAACATGTGTTGATACACCCTTCTCTCTCGAACATATTGAACTCAAGCCATCAGTCAAATTTGGTTTTCGCTGTATACTACTATTAATATATGTATACAGATTATAAGTATGGTACTAAGGCCACAAATACTGTATTCTTAAGAAGATATGTTAACAATTTACTACTCTGATCTGTTAAGGTCACATTTAAACTGCTTTTACGATATTTTGTATTTTGTCTACATGGAGATTTGCTGAACTAGCGATGTTATTAAATAAGGGGTATCCTTATGGAAAACTTCAATGCTAAGTTGCTATTAAATTTTTGACATTAGAATGCATTGTGGCTTCTGGAGTCAGGACTTGGTATATTCAACGCAATTTCAGATAACAGTTCTGGGCAGTCGAATTGATTATGTAGAATCTTAAGTGAGAATGAAGAAGTTCTTGTTCCGTCACGACCGAAAGTCTGACATGTCAAATTTGCAGCACAGCATGATTGAAACCCTGACATGAATAATTTACAAACAACGTATAAGCCAAATATTTAACAAATTTCCTTTGTACATTTTCTAGACTCTGTTCATGAGCTTCGTATATTGGGTTCAATATAGGCATATTCCAGATTTGATCTTATGAAAGCAAAATACGGTCTCTTCAGAACCTCTTGGATCTAAGGTGTTTGGTATTTCGTATAATAAACCCTGTTGTCTTCATTATTTTGTTACTGATATCTGAGATGTGTTCATTGAATGACAAGTTGCTGTCAAATATGATTAAAAGATCTTTTCTCGTGAAGGAAAGCGCATTATATTTCTCACGGTCATATGGCCGATATGTAACTGACTGACTTGTATCTGGAATATTTGTGAAATGAAATAAAAAACATCCTTTCTTTAAATCTTAATCTTTTATTGAAACTTAGAAATTATGTATGAAAAATAATTTCAGACAAATGTCCGCATACAGAAACCCCGCAAGACCCTATTGATTACATTTTCCATCATTTTTTGGTAGGTTTCGGGAAGAATATTTTCAATCGCATCCATAATATTGTCCTTCTGCTGCTCCACAGTATTTTTTTTGTTGGCATAAACCCTTTTTCAAAAATCCTCATGAACAAAAGTCAGGAGCCGTTAAATCCGGTGACCTTGGTGACCAATTGACATCATTAAATCGAGAAAGTAAACTGACTATATTGTCGGCGACTTTCATGGTCACTAGTCTGTAGTACTTGGGTTACCTGAATTTTGAATGGTCACAAATGAAAGTATTTTTCAAACTAGTGTATAACGACGTGCGATGAATACCCAGTTCTTGAGAACGATGTCTGGTAGACGTCTCAGGGCGCTCCACTACACTTTCACTAGCTCTTTCGATATTTTCCGGAGTACGAACAATTCGAACACGGCCCGACCTTGGTAAGTCTTTAACTTCATCTGTTTGTTCTAATTTCCTCACCAACTGACGAATGGTGTTGACACTAGCCACATTTTTCGACCGAAATCTGGTCGTAGCTTCCGAATCGTTGCAACAATCGACTCATTATTTAAGTAAAACCTTTTAACAACACGGACACGTTGTATGATCGTGTAGCGCTCCATGATGAATTGGACACATGTCCTTTAAGTAACTACTACGGCGCCATCTACTGAAATGCGTGTAACAAAAATGGCGCGCAATTTAGATCAGTCAGCTATATATTGACCACCCTGTAGCTAGTTTGTTCTTGGTGCACCAATTCTTTATTGTATTCGTCTTCTTCAAGTACTTTGTAATAATTAAATCACATATCGACCAATAGGTATACTTTAAGATCTTCAGCATACATAAGACATTAGGACTTAATGCTGGAGCACAAATCATTCACATATACGATGAATTAAAGATGGCCATTGTATGCTATTGCTTATATAACATTGGGTAAATCGAATTTTATTGGAAACTAAATCAAATCTATCTAGCTTCAGCAGTAAAATATTGTCATGAATGAGGTCAAAGGCTTTTAAAAAGTCTGTATATAAGTTGCTACATAAGGTGTAAGCTTGATTGTCGACAACAACCACAGAAAACATTTGTAAGAGAGCCAGATTTGATAATGAAGAGCGCTTAGGCATAAAGCAATGTTGCCGATGGGATAAATTACTCCCTGAATGTACTTCTCTATTGCTTGCCATAAAATAATCTCCATTACCTTCGCAAAATTACATAATAGGGATACCGATCCTTAACCACAAATACTGGATGTATCTTCAGATTTAGGAACTGGGCAGATTCAATAGTTTGGGAGATATAGAATTCATGTTAGTTGATGGTGTCTTAAAGATACTGTCACGTGCCAAAATCTCGTAACCTTTCTTTTTACTGTTTTGATCACTTATAAGTAATTTCAATTTCTCTTTATTAATAGTAAGGTACCGATTCTTAGAACAAACCTTTTTCAATGATTTTCTGTTGTCAAATTTCATAGTTTATTGACTGTAGAGTTTCACATGTATTATATCTGTCATTCTCAGCGACTCAGTATTATACTGATATCTTTCTTCTTTCTGAGAAATTTCCTCATAAAATATTGTTGGTCCCTCGTAGACAGATTTGTTCCTGCCTACAGTCTGTCCATAGGCAACCAGCGCAACACCTTGTGATTTTTACATGTACTAGCCGTATATGAATGTTTACCTTCCTATCAAGATACCTTTTGTTAAAATATTAAAAAAAAGTTTTATTGATTGCTGCTCTCTTAAGAGCTATATAAAAAAAATTGGTCGGATATATTCTGACGCCAAGAGGCATCAAACAGGCGGACTAGATAGCGTTACAAATCTACAATTCTGCAAATATTATGGTGGTATAATTTGAAATTTGTTAGAATATACCCGACTTTCCACTATGTACTTCTCTAGTCCTCTGCCCTCTTCTTTACAAATCGACCCCTAATGTTCCGTTCAGCTAGCATCCCGCATTACCCGCTACATTTCACTGGAACACGCGCTGCAGGTGGCAGCGTGCAGTTGACGTACTATCTATCGACGGACGATGCTCCTTATGCTTCTGCCGTTGCTCTGCTCGTGCTCCTATTGTTTCCAAGGATATGAAATGACGTTCGTGTTCGTATACATCCATTATTATGAAATGACGTTCGTGTTCGGATCCACCCATTACTATTTTGAAAACGTGGTCTATTTCTACCGTATATTCACATCCTAACTGAAAACGGCACGGATATTATGTAAAAACCTGTAAAACGTCAAAAAAAAAACCTGTAACATGTCATCTTGCAGACTAGGTAGTTTTTAGGTTCCAAACAGTCATTCCACGTTTACTCACTAGAATCGTTGTGAGCGACCATCTATGAAGGAATGGCTCGCTCAACTACATGCATTGCTAGTTGCATATGTTTTGTGAAGCCGAGTAGTCTATAGTTTTCATCTTTGAGAAGAAAGTTGGTCGAATAGCAAGATCGCAAAATCATTGCCGACTATGCTGCCAATGAAGTATATCTATTAGCTGTGCCCAACGGGTTATTTATATGTTATCCTTTCTGAAGACAGGTTATCTTCAAAGTTATAAATTACGATTTTGTACGTTTTTTTGTGTTTTCAAATCCTTTGAGGAGGATTATGGGAAATCACCACCGCGCCCACGTTGTGTGTAATTATTGTTAGTATGTATATGGCTTGTAACTCGACAGTGTACAGTAAATATAATTATTTCTTACCTCTCTTTACGATGAAAAACTTCCATTTTGATCTTATGAAAGCTTTATATAAACTGGTGGACCGTTGCTTTGCAACATGGAAAATTTGACCCAAATTCAAATCTCGATATTTTCGGAATGGAAAGAGATGTCGAGTTACGGTATTCGGTAGGTTCTTGACCAAATTGTTGAAGAGAGGTCGATCGTTATATTTCTTTTATTTATCCACTTATACAGGGTGAACAAATGATTTTTTCTTAGCAAAGTTTGGGGCTATGTCAGATTCTCAATTTTTGATCTTGGAAACTGTTCTACTCGTATGCATCTTTTTGACCGTTGGACTATCCTGAAAAAAGAAATTTCTCAAATTTTTCGAAAGTTGCCTATAACTCTAACCATAGAATTTTAAAGAAGTGTTACATTTATCCCTATTTTGTTTTCTTGAGAAAAAAATATTTTTTGTCGTAAAGTGGAATGTCTTGCGCCGGAGGAAAGATCGCCATTTTGCCACTGCTGATGCCAATTTACCCGCTTATGTGCCCACTGGTACCTGGCGACTCTATGGTTGTTCAAGAGTTGGGTACACTTGGCGCGACGCCTTGCTCTGGAAGAAATGCTACTTTGAAAAAGTACCTAGCTAATTTTTTTATAACATTTATATAGCTTAACAAATTAGAATTTAAAGTTCTTCTTACAGTACGATTGGATGCTATCATTCCACTATGCCATCGTAAGCTTTAATTCAAGGTTCTGGATGAAAGGGTCCTCCTTCTCCTTACTTCCTGCGATAAAAATGTCTTTCGGCTCGACCCCGTATATCCTTTTGGATGCAAGTAGGACGTTTCCCCGGTATACTGATATCTACGCCTTAAACGGTATATTGAGAACCGATCAACATTATAAATTAAAGCTACATCACTCATTAAGCGGCCTCCTCCTAATAGTCTTACACAATTCTTTCGTTTTTTAAAGGCATGTTTGAGAAAACGAAATTATACTGCCAACTCTACAGTTAATATTATTTTTAGCAATTTCAGGTATGAGGCGTAGGTAGGATGAAACCAGAGAAACGTACAATTTGCATGGAGAGGGTAATCAAAAAAAAAAAAATACGAGGTCGTGCCGAAAAACATTTATTGCGGGAAGTTAAAAATTCTATAATTTGAGTTATAGCCACGTTTCTAAAAATTTGAGATATCAGTTTTTTAAGATAGTTCAAAGATCAAAAATTGAGAATCTCACATAGCCCTAAACTTTGCTAAAGAAGCATGACTTCATTTGCTCACCCCGTATAATTGCATAAATAAAAGAAATATAGCTGTCGAATCGTATACCTACGTATTTTCAAAGAGTTGGTCAAGAACCTCTCAAACACCGCAACTCGACATCTATTTCCGTTTCAAAAATATCGAGATTTGAATTTGGGTAAAATTTTATACATTGCAAAGGAACTGACCATCAGTTTAGTTAATGTCACTGGCATTCTATCGAGCCGTTTTAGCTGTCGCCCGTGAAGTGGGAGTTTTAAGGTTAAATCTTTTTATTAAAATATGTAAATCCTTTACTCCGATAATGGGTTTTGGTAGCTAAAGCAGGTGAATTATGGAGAATTTCTTGTTTTATTACGGGGATTAGGGCTCATATTGCAGGACTAGACTAGACTAGACTATTTTAAAGTAGGTCTTGGATGGTTAATGTTTCAATTGGACACACAAATTAGTATTACATTTTTTAGGATCTAAAAGACCGTAAAAGCTTGATTTAAAAATATATTTTGCTTAAACAGGCGAAAACGGTGACTGTCATGTTTGGCCCATATATTAACATGCTCTGGCGTCAGTAAACAGCAGCTGACAGCAGCATAACCTCTTCAATTTTAAACATACAACCATGACTTCTACTAGTTTATATGAAAAATATAGTAACTATCGTTATTGTGTCGTCCAAGAATTGAAAAGCACATCGATAAAGATCCCAGGGAAGCTGTAGTGCCCAGGAAAATAAATATACGCAACACTGTGTATTGCATTGATCATACCTTATGATCTGGACATTTTTTACATTTTTATGTGCAGATCTTATCATCTCCTTCAAGTTGGACGTTACCCCTGTCATGACCACCGTACGATTCCCTTGCGGAAGTGTAAGAAAAAATACAATATTAGATAACAGCATGCAGAGGTTATGACGGATGAGGTTAGTTTTGAATAACTTCTGAAAAGAAAGATTATGTGAGTGTGTTACTTATTCCTTGTTTTTATGTCAAATTATATCAGATACACTGTACTTACAAGTCTTGATGTTTCTCAGCTCAGCAGAGTAGAAATCTGGGTTTAAGGTAAAACATCATCACCATCTATTTGTCAATTTTCGGCAAATTTGAGCTTTCTGCCTTTACGAATATAACGTTCATTATTGCTCATTTTCTCAATCAAACGAGAAAGCGATAAATTCGCGTTGATTGGGAGTTTTTTGGAAATATGTGTTTAAGAAAGACAACTCAAGTCCACGAGTGACATACAAATGACGTTTTTTTGATTACAGTTTGTGTGACGTTACACTATGGAACCGTTTCATATTTAAAATTAAAAACATGTATTTTAAAAATTGAAACCGATATATTTCGACTTCCTAAGCCAAATGCTGTAAGAAATACAAATTTATTATATGAAACTAGATATGACTCAAGTAGCCTATTCTATATTTCGCTAGTTTGGCAGGTCTCTTAGAAAAAATCGACTATGTTTATTAGATGCGCTCTGATTGGTCGAATTTGGTTCCTGGAGCAAATTTTTGTTCCCGGATCATAAGACAGTTTTGAACGTATCTACATTTTGTTGGGGCGCCATATGTATTTTACTTTTTATGTTCCGGATTCGTCAGCTGCTAGGATGGATGGTGATGTTAAAGTAAATAAACATCGAGTAGCGGTTACAAGCCAATGGATCACCACAGAAGTTTCGGGAATAAGGTTAGCTCTCTGGTTGGCAGTTTGCATTTGTTGCTGTCACAGTGTAGCTACTTTTATAAACGATTTTTTTTCATCGAAATTTTGCCTCCGATTGAGTATCCTTCGTATTTAGGTAACAATACTAAATAAGCATTTATATATCTTGTCAGCATCTGTGGAATAAAGATTACTATTTGGGTAAAATTTATTTTAAAAACATAGAAATCGAGTTGTTACATTATCCCATATATGGCGCTTTAATTCAATCAAGGCTATGATCTGAATTTCTGTTGTACTAGATGGATTTTCTCTTAAATTTGCAGATTCGATGCCTCCTCGCTCTTCTGTTATCCTGGTACCGAATCTCAAATCCCACAATTAGAGAGCTCCAGCCAAGAACATAAGAAGATAACCAAACCAAGACTTCGTGTTCTAAGAATCTGGCATCAGGATCGCGGAAACGACGAAAGGCCTTTTCTCGATTAATTTAATTTCCCGCGGATTTCACATTAGTAGCAGGCTACAGATTCGATACCTCTTCACATTTCTGTTATACGTTATATCAGGTGTGGACTGCAGATTCTATACTTCCACGCGTTTCTGACATCCTGGTAGCAACCTTGTTCCTACAATTCAAGAGTTTTATCCTGCAATATCTTATAGTCAATATAAGATTCAGTATCAGAGTAGCAGGAGTGGCGATAAGCCTTTTTTTAGATAAATTCAAATTTCCTTCGATACTTCCTCACATATCTGACATCCTGGTAGCCAAGCTTCAGTTCCTCCAACTCAGGGGCTTTAGTCAGGGGCATCAGATGGCAGTACTGCATCGGAAGTTTTTCGTTGGGTGACTACATACAGCTTGGGATACTTGGTGGCTTGTATCTGGAAATAATTGTTGAACGTTGAATAGATCCTTAGATTACAGGAAACTTATCGTTCTTCTGAATATTCAAGATCCAATTATTTTGTTACCAAAATTAAATTCACTTACAAATTAAACAAAATCAAACATAAACGCTTTTTATCAAAGTGAAAATAATTTGGCACACAATAAGTTCGATTTTTTTCAACCATTTTCATTAAAATTGAGTAATTAAAAAATACACAATAAAACTTACCTCTGAATCTTTAGTTTCTCTGATTTCCAATTGGATTTATTTTTTGGGCTTTGTTCGGTGTGCATGTTTGTACGGCTTTATTGTATTTTTCTATGTTTTCTTAACACTTTTAAAAACCACAGACAGCAATAATTATGATCCTACACGTTAAATATCTAGACATGAGCTGACACGCATAAACCCGTGCCCGTATCGAATAGTGCATCGTCATTGGTCATAATGGATTTGGCGGGCTTTGATTGTAATATTGGCATAGGGGTAGCGGGTTTTGAAGATAAACGTAAGCTTCCGGTTTATTTATAGACTTGCTTTAGCGGGCTTAGATGGATAATACTTATACAGGTATATTCCTTGGAACATTTCGTATAGAATCGGCAGAAAATATCATATTTGGAAAAGTGGATTTTGATTCCATACGCCCCATTTGATATTTATATATTATATTTATTCCAGGTCCTTACTACAGATTCAATCAATACCTTCTTGCGTTTCTGTTAACGTAGCACATCTCATTTTCGATATAGGGTGTTCCTTAATGATATGCGAATATTTAAGGGTGTGAATCTACATGAAAAATTAGTGTTAGTTTGCTTTATAAACTATGGTCCAAAACTCGGGGTGTTGAAGTTTTAGGTCGGTTTTAGGAAAAAATGGAAATTATTATTTTCAGAACCGCTTCAGATATTTCACTGATACGTAGTGAAAGTTAATAGAGTTGCATATCTCTCAATGCAAAAATAATTTTTAGCTTTAACAGTGGCGTGCGTACGGGTATTGTCATCGATATTTTTTTAAGAAAAAAATGGTACGCCAACGGTTTTTTGTCAAATAAAAACTATTTTTGAATTCCCCGTTCAATTTAAAACAAATGATCTTTCTTGAATTGTTCTCCTTTCATGAGCCATTTTTGAGTAAAAAAATAAAAACCGTTCTATAGTCTAACTTGCAAAATTATTATTAATTTAATTGGAAAAATTAAACACATTAGGGGTAATGAAGAACAACAACTGACAACATAAACATAACACTAAATCCAACGAAATAATTACAAAAATTGTTGAAAATGGCCCCATTAACTTAGTATGCATGCTTCCGCCTTCCTTCTCATGGAATTGCGTACTCGATGAAATATCCCTGGAGTGTTTTTTATTCTATCACAAGCTGCAACTATTCTTACTCTTAATTCCTCTACAGTGTTAATGGGATTTGTGTACACTAGGGTCTGGAGCCTCACAAGAATAAATCTAAACTGTTGAGGTCTGGGGACCTTGGTGGCCATTCTTGGGGCCCACCGCGGCCAGTCCAACGATTTGGATAAACAGTTTGTAAATTACACTGAAATGCGCTAGTGCACCATCATGTATGTACCACATATTGTTTCTTATTACTAACGGAACATCATCCAGCAGCAAAGGCAACTGTTGTCGAAGAAAATTGAGGTAAGTCTGTCCGTCAAGTCGTCCCGGCAAGAAGAATGGGCCAATAAAGTGGTTGCCAATAATTCCTGCCCATACGTTAACCGAACATTGGTGTTGGAAATGGGTTTCGGTTACGGCATAGAGATTTTATTCTGCCCTCAAATGATTATTGTGGAAATTCTGAATGGCATTTCGAGAAAAATTAGCTTCGTCCGTGAACAGAATCATTGAATCAAATTGCGGATTTTGTGTAATTTTTAGAAGATACCACTAACAAAAGGTCACACGCCTTGAACAATCAATGGGAAGTAATGCCTGTACTCTTAAAATATGATAAGGATATAAAAAAAAATCCACTAAAATTCTCCAAACAATTTGATGGCAAATATTTAAGTGTCTAGCGATTTTCCTCGTACTCGTTTCAGGATGTTCTTCGACTTCGTGCAGGACTGCTTCCTCAATTTCAGGTGTTCTCACACTTAGAGATCTACCTTCAGATGTTTGTTTTCGGACAGAACCAGTTTCAACAAGACGACGATGAATATTAGAAAAGGTTCGACTATCTGGCACGACCGGGATATCTCTGGTGATGAATCTGTCTGGCTTGCTCACCATTACCGCCGGCAAGGCCATAAACGTAATGCACTTCCGCCATTTCTGCATTTGAATAATTCACCATTATTAACAACATTGTAAAAACTAAATAAATAATGAAAAAGATGTCACAGCGAACAGATTTGAATAACAGGGACTTGTCAGATGTCTAAAGCCAGTGACATATTCTAGAGTAACTAGATATTTAGATATTGCTAAATTGCATGCTTCAATTATTACATTAATATTCTCGGTCAATAGAACGGTTTTCATTTTTTTACTCAAAAATGGCGCATCGAAGAAAAATAAATCAAGATAGATCATTTGTTTTAAATTAAACTGGCAATTCAAAAATAATTTTTATTTGGCAAAAACCGTTGGCGTACCATTTTTTCTTAAAAATGTCGAAGTCAATACCCGTACGCACGCCTTTGTAAAAGCTAAAAATTATCTTTGCATTGGAAAATATGCAACTTTATTAACTTCCACTACGTACCAAATATCAGTGAAATATCTGAAGCGGTTCTGAAAATATTAATTAATTTCCATTATTTTCTAAAACGTCAACGCCCCGAGTTTTTGTAAGAAAACATTTTTGGACCATAGTTTATAAAGCAAACTAACATTAATTTTCCATGTAGATTCACACCCTTAAATATTCCCATATCATTAAGGAACACCCTGTATAATTGGAGAATTTTGATTATAAAAATTAGTATCAGGATCGAAAAAATTACTAGAGGCCTCTACAAGTCTGAAGAAATTGACTTTAGGTTTATTTTTCAAACACCTCGAAAATCGGGTGGATTAAAATAAATAGCTTAGTGAAATTAACTTGGCAAATTTATTTGGGTGATTTGAAAAACACATCGAACATGGGTAGTGGGTGCCATCTAGAGGTTTCAATGATATAGTCTGATTAATTTTATTTCGAATACCTGTTTGGCAAACCACCCGAACGGGAGTAGTCGAGGTCGTCGAGGAATTAACAGATATAGTGCAGTGAAATTGACGAGTTTATCTGGAAATTGCAATCGTCTTCAAGCAAATTAACGGAGATATTCCGGTAAAATTGACAGTAGTCATTCATCTAGTAAACACTTCGAATGGGAGCAATGGAAAGTGCATTAAGCAATTAATTTATAGAAATACAAAAATATGGTCTGGTGAAATTAACTAAGAAGTCTTATTGAGCAAGCAATGATATTAGTTGGTGTCATATGGCGAATTTAGGATACAGTTTGGAAATATCTATTTTCCAAGTGCTATATTATCCACGAGTCTTTAAACAAGCTTGTAATGAGAATATACAATTCATGCAGATCTCTCTTAAAACAACGTCAATATTATGGGAACTACTTAGCGGGCTACTGAGTCAATCTACTTGATTTAATTTTTTCCGTGTACGCGTATTCCAAAAACATTCTATTACGACCCTGCATTCAGTATGTCGTTGTAACCAGAATATTTTGTCGTTGAATTATTTAACAATTTGTTCATTCTGACGGAAATACTTTAATTTGTTGGAAAACTGACAAACAAAGCAACATACGAGTATTCAATCAGTTATAAAAACATATAAAACATATTCTGTCATGGATATAATAGAAAATAAATTATTTTGAATTCAAGAGAATAAATTGTCTGACAACGGGTTTGATTTCCCTTTGAATAGCGGAGTTTTAATATTGTACAACATCAGTTTCGATACGAGTTACCATTTGTACTTAATTTAGAGATTGCTGCTCAACTGACTTACTTGCTCCTCGATAATAAGAATGTCCATTTTTTTCTACTACTGCCTCACAGATGGCGTTTAGATCTTAAGTTCCTTTTTGGTGCTTCTCTAATGACTATTTTAATTAGGTAACTTCAGGTAGAATACGTGATTCAATTAAAGAAGGCGTTAGAGAGGCGTTAAGAAAGGTTTGAAGATCCTAGCCCTATCTATGAGCAGAACGAATAATTCTAACTCTCTTCAAAGTAGTTTTCTAAATTCATTTTTGTGGTTTGTCACTGGTTTACAGATGGCACAAGAATCTTCCAGAATACAGTGTATGGTTGGCTATCTGGTAGATACATTAAAACATTATTAAATAAGTTACAAAATATTGGATTTAGGAGTACTATCTATAATTTGGTAACTTCTTTTAAAACTTATTTACTCAACACTAAACAATATGTGGAAATCGGTGAAACAAATGGTTAGTGGTCATCTGGTGACGACCATGGTGTCACCCAGGGTTCAGTCTTGGGACCAGTATTATGCTACATTATTTATTATATTATGCTGCCAAAGGTTAGGAAATCTCGATACTGGAGATACTACAGACAAAAATATGTGAATTGAATATACCTCAGTTCAAAAGTTGATAGTTTGTGAGATACAGGGTGTCAAAGTTACAATTTTATTTTCTATTTTTCCTTATCTCTTGAGAAGTATGCAGATTTTGACATAAAACTCGCTATAAGGAGGTTTTCTAGTATAAGAAACAAGAATTCGTTGTTTGCTTGAGTGACCGTCTTTTCAAGAAAAAAATAGTAGCTATCTTACGTCATACAGATTTTTCTAAAAACTGAAACGACAAGAATTTCGAGATTTTGTGAGAATTACCCACCAGCGAAAATTTAAATTTTAAGATTGTAGAATCACAACCCCGGTATGAGATAAAATTTAAGCCGCGAATTAAATTTATTCAAAAGCTTAATTTGGCCGACCCAGGTCTGCACGGTGTATAATTGCTCGGAAAATATGTCTGCGCGGCACAACACGTAGGGTTAATCGCAGAATCGTTGGGAAAGGGCATTGCAATGCCTAATGATATAAAGCATCAAAGCCGCGTATCACACACGCGAATATGCGAAATGAATTTACAAAGGTTGTCATTGTCAGATTGTCACGCCCGAACAACGTTTCTGGTGTTGATCCACGAAGTGTGCTCTTACGGAACATCGAGTTTTAGATATGGAGGATGTTATGGATGCTGTGGATGTGCAAGTGGTCATTGCATTTATTCACACAATAAAATATACAGTTCAGAGGAGATCAATCCAACTTAACGGTGATAGCCCCAAAGCAACAAACGGTCGATGGTTAGCAGCAACATAGCATTTATTATTTTAATGGCAAGTTGATGGTCTTAAAGTTTAGAAGAATTTGAAATAATTCTTGTGTCATGTAGATGGTGGTTATAAGGAAATGTATAAGAACACAAAAAACAGAATATGACTATTTGTTGCAGAATGCCAAATCAGAAAGATACGATCAGAAAATCAGAAATTCGGAAAATAAAAGTAAATCTATGTGGGCGATATATGGAATCACAGGTCAGAACAATCATAAAGACATTCATATCAAAGGAGATCCAAATCTGACACCACAGCAGTACAATGAATATTTGTTATCAGCAATTCCGCTTTTACTGAAAGATGTGACACAGGTCCTTTTTGACTGCAATTTACAGGAAAATGACCAGACTTGAGACCAATGACTGTTGATGAAGTGTGTGAACTGTCGAGGAGGATAAAAAGTAAATTCAGCTGTGGTATAGATGAAGTTACAACAACAATAATAAAACTTTCCATTCCAGTTTAAAACATGTTTTGTGCTTACTTATTAATAATGCTTTTAGACAAGGATCATTCCCAGAGAATTTGAAAATAGCTGTTATCAAACCAATTTTTAAAAAAGGTAATCCAGAGCGATTATAAAATTATAGGCCAATCAATATTTTGACGGGTTTTTCAAAATTATTTGTGTTAGGCATCAGTAAGAGATTATTAGAATATATGAATGACTGTAATTTATTTAATAGACATCAGCATGGATACCTACATGGGATATCAACAGATACTGCAATCTTTCAATTTGTTCAAACAGTTGTTAAGCAATTAGAGGAGGGAAACTTAGCGGCTGGTTTCTACCTGGACTTGTCCAAAGCTTATGATTGCATTGAAAGAGACATACTGCTATTAAAGCTACATTGATATGGTGTAAGAGGAATTGCGCTAGAATTGTTCAAGTCATACATCTTTAATAGACAACAGAGGGTTGAAATTGTTAAAGGAGGTCAAACTTACAAGTCAAACATTGAGTTGACTTCAACCGGCATAGCACAGGGTAGTATACTTGGGTCCATTATGTTTGTAGTTTTTTTAAACGATCTCTGTTTTGTTACTAACGGTGACGACAGCAGGCATACAATTACCTGCTATGCTGATGACACAAATTTAGTGTTGGGTGGGACAAGTATAGGGGACCTAACTGCTAATGGGAATCTCTTATTCAGAAGTGTGGATACATGGTTTTCTGAGAACAAACTAGTGCTGAATAAGTCCAAAACTGATGCAACATTATTTAGAACTAAGCAGAGTAAAGTCGTTAAGCCACAATGTATCGATATATATGATCACCTACTGTAGCTGAGTGAAAGTGTAAAATTCTTAGGCATCTATACTAAGTGACATATAAATCCGAACACCCAGTTTAAATGGTTTTATTTTAATAAAATTTTGTATAAGTACTTAATGAAGCATAATAAGCAAATGATAAAAATTTCAAAATGATTGCACTGCTTTAAAGCCCTTTGACCTTTAATAATGTGTGGATGCACCCTGATGTGCTACGCATTCTCCAACGCGCCTAGGCATGCTTCTGATCAGGTGGTCAATGTCCTCCTGTGGTATCTCATTCCAGGCAACCACCAACTCCTCTCGAAGTGCTTCTACAGTCTGAAAGAAGTCTATTGTGACTCTTGCAACATGTGGTCGGGCATTATCTTGTTGGAAAGTTGGATCTGCCAGAGTGTCAAGATAGGGTAAAAGATGGGGTTCTAGAACTTCGTGGATATAACGCTGCGCGTTCATGTTACCTCTGGTGAAGATTAAAGGTGACCTGGAACCATAAGCTATAGCACCCCAAACCATAACTCCAACAGTGTGATGAACATGTCTTTCAACAAAAAACTGTGGATTCCTTCTTTCACCACGTCGCCTTCTAACCCTAGCACGACCATCGTGCATGCCTAAACAAAATCGAGACTCGTCACTAAAGACAATACTGTTCCATTCCTGATCCCAGAGTGACCGTTGTCTGCACCACTCAAGGCGATTACGTCGGTGATCTCGAGTTAAAGGGAGGACCCAGTGTGGCCGATATGAAAACAAGCCAAAACTTCTCATTCGTCGGTAAACACTTCGCATGCCAATAGGTCTTCCGTGTTCTGCAAACCATTCATTTGCAATGGACCTGGTAGTGGAGAAACGGTCCCTTAAGGCCAATAACCTTAGGCGGCGATCTTCACGGTCTGTTGTTCTACGGCGGCATCCAGTGCCCCTTGCTCTTTGCGTACGGCCTTCTCGAAGCCATGCCTGACAACACCTAACCACAGTGTCTACACTTCTTTGCACTCTAACTGCAATTGCCCGAAAAGAAAGTCCAGTTTCCCGAAGTCCCACTATACGGCCCCTATCAAACGCACTAAGTTGACGAAATCGTACAGGTCTCCGTACTCTAGGCATCGTAACCGATCGTAAAGGATGTCAAGAACCAAAATCCTCCAACGTTGATTCTTTACTGCGGCCGAAATATTCATTTTTAGAGCGTTAGTGAATTAAAAAAAAGCAGTATAAAAACCTGAATGTCCAACTGATAAGGCTGAAAATTTTTTCACTTGTTATTTACAGTAAGATAAATACATTCACCAACTTTTATTAAAATAAAACCATTTAAACTGGGTGTTCGGATTTATATGTCACTTAGTATATATTGATGAATTTTTAGATTGGACTACACATGTATTCGAACTGCTGAAGAGGCTCAATTCTATTTGCTATGGTTTTAGGGTAATATCAAGATATCTAAATAATACGAGTATGAGAATATTGTACCATGCTAATTTTGAAAGTGTTCTAAAGAATGGGATTATTTTTTGGAGCGTTTATTCAAAATATTTTTGTTGTTCAAAAAAGATCAGTACGTCTGCTAAAGGGACTAAATATCAATGAAACTTGCAGGGGGGTGTTTAAAACTGAAAAAATCATGACTGTCATCTATTTGTATGAGTGTCTTATATTTTTTTCAAAAATAAAAATTTATTCAAGCTTGAGGTGCAAACTGTTTATGATACTCGAACAGTCAATGTTAATTATTTGATACATAGATTATCGTCCACAGAAAGAAATCCCTATTTACATACATATGTTTAAAATTTTTCAACAATCTACCAAATGAAATTAAAAACATAAACAGTTTAAATAAATTTAAAAAGACTGCTAAGCAACTTCTACTACAGTCAGAGCCTTATACAATAGATGAGTACTATGGGAGTTGTAATAGTTTCCGATTGTACCTGTTTAAGATAAATAACCATGTAACACAAAAAAAGGTCTCAGGTAAATTACTATAGTTACGGTGTAGTGACGCAACATTTCATTTTGTAGTGGCTATACAATTTATGTAATGTCATTGTACAATTTGCAATATAGATTATTATTATTATTATCTGCAATTTCTGGACAAAACCCCCTTTTCGGTAAATCGGGTAAGTAAATCATGATTCTCGTGTCAGTTTTCCGATAAAAAAATGCTAAGGAGCCCAAGGACAAGTAGTGGTTGCTGAACATTTCGGATTTTTTCATGCCAGTATCTAATTACTCCAAGTTTGTGTCACACGTGACCACGGAGAAAAAATGGAAATCTTCATATGAGAAACTTTACTGTCTTAGAGGGTATCTATTGAATACCGAATCTCTTATTCAGAAGTGTGAATACATGGTTTTCTGAGAACAAACTAGTGCTGAATAAATCCAAAACTGATGCAACATTATTGAGAACTAAGCAGAGTAAAGTCGTTAAGCCACAATGTATCGATATACAGGGTGTTCCATAATTATTGCGACAAAATGATAGGGGTTGTAGAGGGCATAAAAATATGCAATTTTGCCTTATAAACCCCTGTTCGTAAATATGCCGTTTGAGCACTACAGTTAATTTTACCTTAAGAGCTCATAGGAGAAACAAAAAATTCACCAGCTGCAAAATGTTCGTCTAGCACATTTCATGGTCTCGCCGGTTTGTAGAAAAAGCCTGCTGTGTTTACATTTTTGTTATCGTACACCCGTACCACCTTTTAAAAGTCCAAGCCATGGGTCCAGCAGACTATCTGCCCGTCGACGTTTTTGTCGTTGGTGGCTGCAGCAGGAGTTGAGGCAACCAAACTTTGGTCGCTACGTTTTGTTCACTGACGAGTCCTGTTTTACAAAGGACGGTTATTTTAATAGCCGTAGCAGTCACATTTGGGATGAAGAAAACCCTCATGCCATAGCCATCCATAGAGACCAACATCAGTTTTCAATTAACATCTGGTGCGGCATTGTGGACGAGCATATCATCGGGCCATATCTGCTTCCACCACGTTTGGATGGGCATGCTTATGGTCGATCCTTACAGCATGTGCTACCGGAACTATTAGAAAATGTGCCACTGAATATAAGAGCCAACATGTGGTTTCAACACCATGGCGGTCCAGCCCACTTTTCTTTACAAGTGCGGCAGTTTTTGGACGACAAATTTCCAAATAGGTGGATAGGCCGAGGTGGCCCTGTGCCTTGGCCTGCGCGGTCACTTGACCTGACTCCACTGGCTTATTTTACCTGGAGCTATCTGAAAGCTTTAGTGTACGAAACTCCTGTTCCCAACCAACAAGAGCTACTGGGAAGAGTGATGGCCGCGTCCGCACATGTTCAGGACATACCGGGGGTATGCCGCAGAGTTCGCCGATCATTGAACAATCGTGCACAGGTGTGTATTGAGCAAGGTGGAGGACACTTTGAGCAATTACTGTAGGTTAGCTGTTTCAAGAAACTGATCTTTTTTTTTGCTGCAGCCCAAACGGCATGTTTCCGAACAGGGGTTTATAAGGAAAAATTGTTCATTTTGATGCCCTCTACAACCCCTATCATTTTGTCGCAATAATTATGGAACACCCTGTATATGATCATCTACTGCAGTTGAGTGAAAGTGTAAAATTCTTAGGCATCTATATTGATGAATTTTTAGATTGGACAACACATGTATTGGAACTGCTGAAGAGGCTCAGTTCCATTTGCTATGGTTTTAGGGTAATATCAAGATATCTAAATAATACGAGTATGAGAATATTGTACCATGCTAATTTTGAAAGTGTTCTAAAGAATGAGATTATTTTTTGGGGCGCACTAGGTTTATTCAAAAAATTTTGGGTGTTCAAATCAAAAAATCAGTACGTCTGTTAAGGGGACTAAATTTCAATGAAACTTGCAGGGGAGTGTTTAAAACTGAAAAAATCATGACTCTGTATGCCATCTATGTATATGAGTGCCTTATATTCTTTCTCAAAAATAAAAATTTATTTAAGCTTGAGGTGCAAACTGTTTATGATACTCGAACAGTCAATGTTAATTATCCGATACATAGATTATCGTCCACAGAAAAAAGCCCTATTTACATGTGTTTAAAATTTGTCAACAATATACCAACTGAAATTAAAAACATAAACAGTTTATATAAATTTAAAAATAAAAAGACTCTTAAGCAACTTCTACTACAGTCAGAGCCTTATATACGTACAATAGATGAGTCCTATGGGAGTTGTAATAGTTTCCGATTGTACCTGTTTTAAGATAAATAACCATGTAACACTAAAAAAGGTCTCAGGTAAATTACTATAGTTACGGTGTAGTGGCTATACAATTTTTGTAATGTCATTGTACAATTTGAAATATAGATTATTATTATTATTATCTGCAATTTCTGGACAAAACCCCCTTTTCGGTAAATCGGGTAAGTAAATCATGATTCTCGTGTCAGTTTTCCGATAAAAAAAAAATGCTAAGAAGCCCAAGGACAAGTAGTGGTTGCTGAACATTTGGGATTTTTTCATGGCAGCATCTAATTACTCCAAGTTTGTCTCACACGTGACCACGGAGAAAAAATGGAAATCTTCATATGAGAAACTACTGTTTTAGAGGGTATCTATTGAATACCCGAATACCTCGAAAACTTGACAACCATGCATTTTCTGGAAAAAAGATGCGGAGAAAGGTTTCACGGTATCATTAAGCAGTTTGACGGTGACCTTAAATATGATTTCGACAATGACCTCAGAGGTATTTTAGAGGTCAACTTTAAATTCAAATAGTAACCACTACCTCTGACAGCAGATTCGTGTCGAGCTCGAGATTCTATGTAAAAATTAATTTTCATGCATGAGGTCAAATGGTTCAACCAGTATGGACCTATAGTTACGTGTGAAAAGTACACGAACGCCCCGAAAACGTAGCCACATAGTGCAATACAAAGTCATAGCAACACTCCTTTTTGATCACTCACGGGTATTGCGTGTCTTGGAAAGTGACTTTATGTCGATTTTTTTTATATTACACCGATATTATCTTCTTGTGACATTATATAGGTTTTTCTACAAGCTGTTAACTTAGCACTAGCGGATGGACGCGTTGTAAACTCGTTTTGTAGTTGTACTTGTTGCCTAAACGTCATGAGGCTTCAGTTATCAATGTTTGGCTCTGACGTGATGTAAAATCTGCTTCAGAGATGGCATTACTGGAGGTAACGCGGCAATGCATAAGTGCATAGTGAGAATTTGTGTGCTAATAATACGTGTTGATGATAATTCCATTGGATTCTTGTCTCAAATACTCTTACTTGAGATTCAAAGCTAGTTGCGGATCCACTTTTTCTTATCCATTCTGGAAATTACATATGCAAATTCGCTGAATTTCAAAAATGTGAAATATAAGAAATAATTATATTCACTGTACACTGTCGAATTACAAGTCATATACATGTTAACAGTAATTACACACAACGCGGCCGCGGTGGTGATGTTCCGTAATTCTCCTCAAAGTTTCTGAAAGCACAAAAAAACCAAAAAAATTGATATTTATAACTTTGAACATAACCTGTCTTCAGACAGGCAACATATAAATAATCCATCAGGCACAGCTAATAGATATACTCCATTGGCAGTACATTCAGTAATGATTTTCTCAGATAGCAAATATCACTGACTTTATACAAGCTTTTGCAAAACATAAGCAAGCAACGATGTATGTAGTTGAGCCATTATTTCATAGATGAACGCTCACAACGATTCTAGTGAGCAAACGTGGACTGACTGTTTGTACCCTAAAAACTACCTAGTATGCAAAATTACGTCTTAAAGGTTTTTTTGAGGTTTTATGTTTTTCACATAATAACCGTGCTGTAGTTCAGTGATTTGTAGTTATTTTGTCTTTGGAACGTTCGCGTACTTTTATGACGTACACGTTACGAATGACCCCATGCAAGAAAATAGATTCCCAAGTAAAATCTCGAGCTCCACATGAATTTGCTACCAAAAAATAGTGGTAGCTATTTCAGCTTACAAATTTCACCTCCAAATGACCAATGAGGTCATAGTCTAGATCATATCGGAGGTCATATATAAATTGCTTATTTGATAGCCTGAAACTTTTCATTCTTCCAAATCATGCTCGTGTACTTTTCAGAAATTACAACAGGTCATGCTGATTCAACCTCTCATGGCCGCTTGGCCCCACGTATGAAAATAAAATTTAGTCGTAGTGTGCATGAAGTGAAAGAAAGCTAGTTCCTAGTTTGCATCTTGTAGGAAAACCTACATAATGTCACAAATACCTTACTTAATGTCAAAAAACGACGTAATGTCACTTTTCATAACTTATCGTCATTTATTTGTCTGGGCGGTCCGTAGGACCTTTGCCCATTAGTCACTGTCTGATGTGCGTTAGTCGAATCTGTCAGTCCTGGTTGCCCAGAAACCAGACAAAGTCAAGGAAAAAGAGAAAGGGAAAGAGAAGAAAAAAGGAGAAGAGCAAAGAAAAACAGATATGCTTAGTTTAAGAGGAAACACCTAGGCTTTTTGACTTGGTACACGGATTAATTTTGAGGTGAACTAAACAAATTTTTGATTCGGTTTTGTTAGAGTGTAATTTTGAGTTTACTAAAGATTCACGCTAACTTTTGATTACAGTGCGAGCCGTGGGCTTGAATGTTTACGAACTTGCTCCACTGTGTAGTCCACTGAGTCACGCAACAGAGGGTTGCTGTGCGATTCCGCTTGACTATAACGTCGCTGCGCCTGAAGCTTGACATAGTCCCTCAAGTAAGGAATGTCAAGGTCTCTGTGTAGTGTCTCATTTGAGACATACCATGGAGCGTTGCAAATTGTCCGCAAAGTTCTGCTTTGCAGTACTTGAAGACTTTGCATGTGTGTCTTGGCAAGAAAACACCAAGCCGCACATGCATAAGTAATGGCTGGTCTAATAATCATTTTATATAGTCGAACTTTGTTTATCAAACTCAATTTGGAGGATCTACATAACAAAGGATATAGTTGCCGAAACGCAATTTGGAATTTTGTTTTGTTTTTGACACCCTTGATACTTGGCAGAATTTGTCCATGGTACACGATTTCCGTCTACAGAAACCTCTGCTGGGGGGCCGCGACGTTTTTTGGTACAATAAATAGCCTGCGTTTTCGAATGATTAATTTTTATCAGCCACCGTTCCGCCCACTCTAGAACTTCGTCCACCGCATTCTGCAACCCATCGTGAACCAGATCACCAGTACACGACTGGGCGACAAGTGCAGTGTCGCCAGCATAGAGGTAGACGTCACAGTTGCTGGGGGAAGGGACATCATGGATGAAAAGCGAATAAAGAATTGGTTCTAGGACCGAACCCTGAGGAACACCGGCCCGTACTGGCCGTGTTGTTGACAAAACATTGTTAATTTTGATCCGAAACTTCCTTCCTTGGAGTGAACTTGCAAGTCCGGCTATTTGCGGGATGTCCCTCTCCACAGTTCGCGCACTTGCGTTCTTCCTCTTCTGTGAGGGGGCACAAATGCGTCATGTGGTCCTTTGCACATTTTAAGCATTTGGGCGGTGCAGTGCAATGTGACTGCGCATGCCCATACTTTTGGCAGCGGTGACACTGCCCAATGAGTCTGGAGTTCTTCTGAACCTCAACTCGAATGGCCAGTCCCAGCAGTTCGTGTTCGTTGAACAGTTGCTGAGACTTTTCAGTCTTGGGCAGTATCACGACCACCAAAGGCATGGGCGCGCCGCCGCTGCGCTTCAATCGAATGATGTGAAGAGGGCTATATCCCCTCTGCTCCAGTTCTCCCTTAATCTCAGTATCCGAAAAGTTGACGGGAACTTCTCGAACCACCGCATGGATGTTCCGTTCCGAAGGGAGAGGAAAAGTGTGATGGGGCACTTCTTCCTCTCGGAATAGGCGAACGATCTTACGGTAGTCGTCCTCGGATTTAGGAATAATCCTTATTCCCGCATCGACGGCAACCGCGCGATCCATTTTAATACCTAGGGAAATAAACTTGAAATTTAAAGTACGCCATCTCGTTCCGCTCGCGTAAGACGATCGGGGTTATGCGCCTTTGTCGTGAGTGTTGTGTTGATGCCACGACGGTTGGACGAGATGACGAAGAAGAAGTAACATCGGCTGACGGAGTCACCTGGCAGGTAGATAACGTGGTCCCTGGCTTGGTAATAGAAGCATTAATAGTGTTTCGATTTGATGAATTGGGGGAGGTGTGAAATGGAATTGATCCTGTATTCGGAAGAGGAGGAAAGTCTTGGGTTGATCGATCAGCCTTGTCGCCTTTCCTCCTTCTTGATTTTGCTTTTACAAATCCTTCAGTCTGTACGTCTTCGTCTGTGGATGCGAGATGATCATCAGTAACGTTTCTCAGTGGTCCTTTTAGGGTCTTTGTCCGTTCTTTAGGGGATTCTTTTCAGTTTAGTAATATGGTTACCTGTGCGGTAAGGCTGTCAATTTTGGCTGTCTGGTCCTTGATGGTCTCCATTAGGTCTAGAATCTGCGTCGCCTGGTCGTCTATAATCAGCATCAGTTTTTCGATCGTTTTCTGCTCCGATGACATCTGCGTCAGTGAGCTCATGCTTTCTGCTTCTGGGTCGTCTGTTGATCCTCCTGGGTCAACTTCCATCTTTTAAAAACTTTTTCTTGCCATCAAATCTCAGTAAACTTATAGCTCGCAAATGTGACAATGTTGTCAAAACCCTTTTTACAGGGCGTTAATCACTTTTCATGTTACGTAATAGGTATATAGAACTAATTGCTCCAGTCCAATGAGAATTTGTGTTCAGGAAAATGAGAAATATGTGATTCTGAATTTCTAGATAAATCGAATGAGACCTATTTTAAATATGTTTCGTGTGGGGTCCTTTTTCCTCCTCTCCGTATTGTGATTCAGACGTAATGACAGACTGGAGAGACGATTACATTTATATTCAGAGGTCTGGTCTGCTTTTCCTAATAAATGACTAAAAGCGTACCCTGAAAGGGGTATACGCAATGACATTCTCTTAAGTAGATATAATTTACATAATTTAGTCAAACGTATGAATCTGTTAGCTGCTAAATTTTTATGTAATTTGTTGAATGGAACAATTGATTGCTCTTTTCTTCCTGACAGGATCTCTCTACGCGTTCCCGATTTGCGTACTCGTCATGGTGGTAACAATTCATTTTATTTACCTGTTCCGCGGACAAACTTATTATTTTCGCCTCTTTATGTTATGTATAATGGCTGTGACAGTGTAAGTGAACTTGATATTTTTAGTTCCACCAAAATCGATCTCAAGAGGAGTTTTTTTAACAGTTGGATTATTTATATTTATGTCTTTTTTATCATTTAGAGTTTTGTTTTCGTATCATTTTTTGTTTTTTCCCTGCCTGTTAATTGGATCACTCTGTTCAGGCAGTGTATGGATTATTATAAAATAAATAAATAAAAAGTTAGAAAAGGATTTTTTATCGTAAATTTACAGCCCAAAATGCGATATTTGTAATGCAACGATAGGTTGCCGACTGTCGTTGAAAAATCATTTTTTCCATTCCTATGTTTCCCTTCAAATCGTGGAACTGAGAGTGATGAACAATGGAAGCAGCTTCACGAGTATGTAAAAAGTCTTGAAGAATGGTTTCAAGGTAGTTTGAACGTTAGAAAATTACCACTGGTGTTTGAAGCGAGCAGATACTATCCAAGATAAAAAGAAAATTTGACTATTTTTGTGTAGAATATATGACAATTTTTACACGATATATATTTTTTGATGTGTGGTAATATTAGGATAATAAGATAAGTTCGTAACCCATAGAAGCAAGTACGAGTACGTATGCATTCTAAAGGATGGGCCATCGGTTGTTTTTTTTAAGTTGGTATTATTTTGACAGTTGGTGACACCTCCATGCTAAACATATTGACAGATATATTGCGTCAAACTTCCGCTGTAAGCAATGGATCGTTTTAATCTTGAACAAAGGTAGGTAATCTTGAAGAACTATTTTCAAAGTGAGTGCTGTGTTGCAGAAACTTTGCGAAAATTGAGAAGACTATTTGGTCGCAATGAAGTTCCGTCAGCGACTGGTATACGAAAATTCGTGAAACTGGCCTGCTTGTGGATAACAGAAGGTATGAAAACATTGCTGCTGTTGCCCAGAGTGCGCGTGCAAATATTTTTCATAAATAATCGGAAGGTGTATTCTTTTTAATAAAGTATCGAGTGTTACATGTTATTGAAGAATGTAGTTTTAATACCAATTTATAACAGAAACCACGGATAGCCCACCCTTTATTTAGCAACGTAAACTATTAAATATACAGAAAACAATATAATAATTTCATGGTGTGTATAGAGATGACTAACAAGCAATGTTTTCATTATTTTTTGTCAAAAAATGCATTTTTGTGCATTTTATTGTGCATTCTTTCTTCAACCGGAACGAGTTAACAAATGTAAGTACAGCTCTGAAATTGTGTGTAAATATTCCTTTTTTATAGAAGAATGAAACGAGTGATTACTTTTGTCCCTATCACCTTTCATTTTCCAAAAATCGAAATTTTCTTGAAGCCTGGTTTCGCAGCAAGCTGAGTTGTCAAGAAAAGCATAGATTTTTCGAAAAGGAAAAATGATACGAACAAAAGTAATCACTCGTTTCATTCTTCCATAAAAGAGGAATATTCACACACAATTTCAGAGCAGTACTTATACAGGGTGGCGCATCGAAAACGAAACAGACTTAATAAGTAAATGCTTTTCTTCACTACGCCCATGGTTTGTTTATCATTTTGTTGTTAAAAATAGCTATTGGAGCGTTTTTTTGTGGCAAAAAAGTTATTTCTTGAAGAAAGATAAGGAAATATCTCGTACTTATTTAAATAGGAATTTAGTACATAGTTTGCGATTGATTTGACCAAACTTTTTTGCTAAAATAACTTGTAACGCTTTATTACATAAATTAACCATGGTATATTCCACAGCAGAAAGAGTTGAAATTATCGAAATATTTTTCGGAAATAATCAGTGCGCTATCAGAACATCAGAAATATTTAATGAACGACATGAGAACAGTAACGTGCATCGAAAATATGTTCTAGAACTTGTAGCTAAATTTCGGGAAACTGGGTCAGTCGCAAATAAAAAACGCATCATTGAAAATCCCATAAAGAACGAAGCAATAGAAGTGGGGGTTTTAGACCAAGTTAATGTAGATCCTACGTTAAGTACCCGCAAATTGGAGACTGTGTGTGGTGTTAGTCGACGTAGGTACTGTCCAAAGGATTCTAAAGGCCCATAGTTTTCATTGAACACTTGCTTTTCCGACGAATGTTCCTTTTTCTTAAATGGCGTAGTAAATCGTCATAACTGCCGATATTGGTCCGATTCTAATCCCAGAATTTATCATGAGGTTCATACACAGCAGCCACAAAAATTAAATGTTTGGGCTGATCATTTAGTTGGTCCTTTTGTCTTACCTGGAAATTTGACCGGTTGATGTTCCAACAGGATGGTGCCCCACCACATTACGCATTACCTACGTGTTCGACAATATTTAGATCAGACGTTTCCAGATCGATGGATTGGTAGAGAGGTGCCATTGACTGGCCTCCAAGATCGCCAGATTTATCAGCTTTGGATTTCTTTATGTGGGGTCATTTAAAAAGCAAAATCTATGCTACTCAGCCAACATCATTAGAAGACCTGCAACAAAGAATTGTGAATGAGTGCCTTCAAATTACTCCTCAAATATTGCAAAATGTGCGGCAACGTTTTGAGTAAAATCTCTATTATTGCATGGAGAGTGATGGTGACCATTTTCAACATTTACTTGCCTAACGGGTCAGTTCATTCTTCATTTTTAAATTACTTTGCTGCCAAATGTATTGATCTCCACTAACGATGATGTATTAGTTTTATTTAAGCTTTAAATCAATAAATCTTCAAAACTACTGAACTGAAGTACATTAATTTTATATCATTATAAAGTGAATTGAAAGACCTTTAAAATATGGTATCACTCGACCCCCCTTTTCATTTAAGATTTTGGGGGTCGTGCCCCCTAAGCGGGGGCTGCACGTGCTAACGTGATTTTTTGCCAAACTTGTGTCCCCCTCGCAAACAAAATCGACGGGTCCGAGCGTTTTTCAAAAAAAAAACTGAGCTGCCAGTAAATGCGTCTGTTTCGTTTTCGTGCGCCACCCTGTATTTAACAAATTTCGATTGAAGAAAAAATGCTCAAAAATGCATTTTTTGCCAAAAAAAAAATGTAAAACATTGTTTCTTACTAATTTCTATACACACCATGAAATAATCAGATGAAAGAGATTTAGAATACTGCTGCAAACAGGAAGTTGAAAAAAAATCTAAGAAAACGAACGTGCCACCTTAAGTGAGTACCTAATTTCTTGGTTAAATTTGTCCCAAGACTACGATCCGGCTCTGCCGCTCACATCATCAACCTCGCCCCCCTCTCGCCTCTGCACTCTATACTCTACCCCTCGTTCCATTCACCCCTTCCGCCTTGTCACACTCTGAGGGTGGCTTGACTGATGCTCGATTGGCAGCGGCCCGGGCCGGGCAGTTAATCCCATTGGCTTGTGTCGCGAAACGCCGGCACGCTATTGGTGCCCCACCACTCGCTGCGTCAGAGGTCACGCGGCACGTTTGACGCCTATGGCGCAGACAGAGATGCACGACGGTAGGCGATGCTGGGCGCCGCGACGCGACACAACGGGTTATCGATCCGACGCCTGGTGCAGGGAGGAGGCGTCGTGTATGGTGGCATTGCCGCCGTTTGAGCTGCTGGGTCACAGGTGGCTGGGATCTGGAGAGATAGAGTCACCAGCCTGCTAGATTTTCCTTCCTACACCAGTGGCGAGCAAGTATTCGAGATACTGTTTTTTGGTTGTTATATTACGAAAAATCATGTCACTGTTGTCTGTCAGTCCGCCACTTAATAGCTTCGCTGTGACTTAGAAAGTACCGCTCGGATATTGATGAAACTTTCTCACAAGGGTACTACAATGCTACGGATAAAAAGGTCCTATAGTTTTTGAAAATCGGTCGAGTGTAAGCGGAAAGATTAAGCTCTGAACCATAGCCTCTGAGACCAAGTGCCCTTGTGACAATCAAAGAGCGGATGCTGGAATACGTTTGGGAAGGGATGCACGTCTCACGATTCAGATCTAGCAAGGTAGTTTTTACACTAAGACGCAGCAGATAAGTACTGTTTTCTTGAAAAAAAATGCTGACTTGGACGTCTAGGAGAGCTCTCACCCCCTCCATATCCGTCCTCAGATACCAGAACGAGCAAAAATTGACTCATGGGCTGCACATGCTGCATATTGAAAGTCTATCCGTTAAAGAGCGGGGGGTGGGATACCTCTAAGAGGGAGGGGGAACTTCAGGTCAGGTAAGGTAATGTTCACACCAAGACACAGCAATACGGGGTGTTTCAAACTTTAACCACGTATGCACTGTTACGAAAGAAGTTGATTACAGAAAAAAAATGTAATAAAAGTCCTACAGAAATTAAGTTATAAACCTAAGTTTCAATAATAAGTTGAAAAATAAATATCTGTATTTTGCGTTCGTCTCCGTCATATTAGAACACGTATTAATAATTTATTGTAGCAAATGTACCAAACAACTGACGAAAACAAAATACCAGGAATTTTTTGTTTTTTCATACCGATAAGAACATGTAAATAAGGTTTAATCTGTATCGTGGATGGTCTGAATGAAGAATGGTCGATTTTTGTGAAGTTAAATAAGAAAGTATTTTGCGTGTCTATGTTTTAACTTATTTAATGACAAAAATGCAACATGTGTACATACACTAATGAGGAGTTAGTGGACATTGTTTTAGCGTACGTATGCACACTGACGAATAGGCACATTCCACCCACATCACGAAAAATTTAGTTCAATTGTTTTACGTTCACGTGCTAGTGGAGATTTGCGTCCCAGACGTGGAGTGGATGGGGGTCGCGTTCGCTCACAACGCGTTTTACATGCCGAAGATGAAATTTAGGATATTTTTTTGTATACTTCAACTACCACGAAGGCCTAAGGCCTAAACACCCATTGGGTACCGTGGGGCTACAGGGGGATACAGGGGAAATGGGGGACGCCACACGGACTCTGGCGAGGGACACGTGTGCATGCAACATGCACACATTCTGGCTCCGCCTACGAGATCCGCCGGGTGGTACCTCCGCGTTCCAGTCAGAGACCGTCTACCATCTACGGACAATCACAACATCCATAGCCAAGAGAAAAAATTCTCCTGGGACGGGACTCGAACCCGCACAGCGCAAGGCGACTGATCAGGAGACCGAAGAGTCTACTACGGCGGCCACCGCTGCTGCCTAATACTATATATTATAAGTTGAGGAACTGTTAAACTGTATTATTTTATTATCCCGATTTCTGTAGGACTTTTATTAAATTTTTCTTTGAGAAACCAACACCCTGTATATAGGTACCATTTTCTTGGAAAATGGATCGGTAACCTGATGCCAGAGTTGAAGAGAGGTGGTGTTGTGTCATTCGACATTTCACAGCGGAAGTCCAAAATACTAAGCTACAGAAAGCCTGGAACGGATTCTAGGTACTCATCAGCAAGGTTTTAGCATATTTGCATCGTAGACGTAGAAAAAAATGAAGAGCTTCCAGAAGTGCAAGCACGGCGAACCTTGAAGCCTATTCAGGTACTTAAGAGTGACAATGCATATGCAAAATTTGGAGTACCTAATCAAGGTGGAGCACCATTGCTTGTTTCTTGTACCCGAGGACCCGAAGGCACGAAAATGTCTCTAACCGTCACTGTCAAGTCTGAAGATGTTATGTGTGACACATATTTCTTATAGCTTCCAAGGCTATGTCAAATTAGAGGGAAATTTTTTCACGATTTGCGTGATGTTCTGCAGAATCTGAAGCGTCATCCAGAGATTTGCAATGCCTAAGATGGACTGCGGAACGGGCAGCCTGGACTTATGGAGAGTTTTGATAAGCATATAGGGGACCAGCGCTCGCGATCATACAGTAAGTAAAACTCTAACTACATTCAGGAGGCCCTCTGCGGAAGAACTGTATCGGTATGATCAAGCTGAAGACGTTCGACGACGAGGTCTCCTAGGGAGAGGAAAATACCAAGAAGTCGCTCATTATCCGTATTTGATATTATTGATTGCATTGCGGTCTTGCCGCAACCTTTTTTCTTAATTATTCATTATAGATATTTGTAGTATATATAATTCATATATTTTTGAGATGTTTCTCCAAATATTTAGAAAATATACGAGGAAAGATTTTCAAATATCAATTATATATTCTGATGAAATATCTAATATTTCTCGTAAATATGTATGGATTCTGAAGCATTAATCTGATACATATCTTTAGTGTATATAGATATAAAATCTGTAGGAATGCTTTTATAAAATTGGGTTTATAAAGAAAATTCGTTCTAGATATAATGTTTTAATTTGCTAGAAAATCAACATTAAAAAATTATCCTAAGCCTCTTCTGCACCTTCCAAATCCACTGTTCTGAAAAAACAAACTTACTAATTATGAAGTATTATTGAATACATAAGCTGCTTTCCAGTGTATTTATGGGAATATAAAATGCAGCGGAACAATATTGGTCCTAAGCACTGCTGAGTTACTCCGAGTAGCTCAACTGGGTCAACGAAAAGCAGCTCTATAATGCACACAACAGGACCCCACATTTTCTTCCTCTGATAGTTCGGAATTTGGTTAATTTTTAAGAAAATTTTGTATGTTATTTTAGATATCTTGATGAAAAATGTCCATAGGCACAACTTGACCCTTTGACTAACTTTTAAAGAAACGGTTTTTAAAAATAGACCACTTATTGATTATTTGTTGAAATGTGACTTTTTTTGCAGTAGTAAGGGTGCTAATTTAGCCATAACTATTTTGTGATTTTATATTATACTGCAAGGGACAAAAATATAGCATTCCGACTGTTAAAATTTAGGAACGTGGCTGTTGAACCTAAAAATTTTGAAATAGTTACAGCTGATTTGCCCTATACTACGACAAAAATGATAATAATAATTGAGCTTTAAAAATGCATTTTTCATGTTTCTAGATATAGTTTTGATTATATGACTTTTCATTGGGAAGTTATGAATATAAATTTCCTTTCCAATCTCAGATAAATCCACAAATCCCAAATAACTATTACACTTCAAAGCTAGTTATTTATGGTATTGTAAATACCTTCACACTCAACTGGCACAATAATGTTTACTAGTCAGATAAATTACGCAATGTAATTATAGGAAAACTTTTTTCCACGAAAAACACTCAAATGATGTACCACTTGGCGGTACACAGGAAGCACGCTATCATAATGAATATTTTCTAAATAATCCAGATTTAATATTTTCCATTGATTGAAAAGTAAATATTTAATGAATATTATAAAAGAAATATTGTATTTAAAATATTTAAAAGATATTGAATTATAATATTTAATAAGAATATTATATTAAAAATATTTAAGTAAGATAAAAATATTATTAAATATTGAATAAATATTTAATGAGTATTTTGTGCTACCGGGAAACGCGTGAGAAAAACATAAAGTGCATATGAATATAAAATATGTAAAACTTGTTAAAATATGTTGTTACATAAATATGTTTATATTATACATGTATATGCAACAACAGTGGAAACACACTGATATAAATATAATAACAAACAGAATTTAAATTGCTTGATCATAGTCTTGTGCATACCATATACTATTTTTTTTTGAAATTGGTTATAGCCACTCTCAGGCAGAAAAGCTCGACAGTATTGCCCTGCAGAAAGTGTGAGATACTCCAGAAATGGCACAGTCACTAAAACCCGTCAATCGTTCGCCACACATCCCACCGTGTTAATGCTTGCAGCAATTCTTTATAGTGGGTAGCCTTGCGCTTGGTTTTGATACCTAACGTATTAGCCATCTATTCTCTATCGCACACTTACATTTCGCCGTTGAAAATACGTAAAGGCGTATCTAGTTTTTAACGGTTTCTCAGGAAAGCGTTTTAAAGAAATTTGCTGTACCATTTCAAACGCAAGTCAAAAATTACTATCCTTAGGAGATTTGTTTTTGGCAGTTATTTTATAAAAAGTAATAATAAGATACACGACCCAAATTTTGGATACACTTCTGCAAAGGTATTTTTTAACAATTTGTTGGATAGATACGCCTTTACGTTCCATGATGAACAATTACTTTTGCATCTACTTACAAGGTACGCCCGTTATTGATAGTATAGAAGGCAGGTTAAACAGCTTGGATCTTATACAAAATAATGCATATCTCAAAAAAGATAATGTTTATTTATTCTAAAAAATGCAGCTATAATCCTACATGTTTTACCTGAAGCCAGATAAAGTAATCAAAACAGATTGTAACAGCTTTGAGAACATTCTCAAACGACTTTACAAAACAAGAACGATAATAACTAGTACGATAATAACACAAAAAACCTTAAACCGCATACAATAAGTCGTCTAAACGAAACTGAAAATAGACATGGTGGATTATTGGAACTTAAAAATTTATTCACTTTATGGGGTAAATTTGTATAAAATTGGACGTGCTCTGGTGAACTTCCTTATTCAACCGATTAATAGTTGTGATTTGCCTTATAAAGAAATATCGGTCCACTCGGATATCGCAGATCTGTCTTTCAAGTATTTGTATTAACGGCATATCTTGAGAAGCGCTTTCACGTCCTAATTTACTTTTTTCTTCGAGAAACGCCCTTTACTTTTTATGTCACATCTAGCAAACAGTGCGTTTTTGAGATTCGCCTTCACGTCACTGCTTGGAGCACGTTCAAACTCAAAGTACTTCCGGAGGTATACGGAAGAAACCGAAATTGTCCAAAATCGTTTTAATTTTTTCCTGACTTTATTTGTAGTGGGATTTCAAAATAAATTGCACAGTAACACTGCTCTTTTTCTCCTTTACAACATGGCATGATTAGAATTTTAATATGGATTGTTACACGGGTGAATAAAGTTTATAATTCCAAAAATGTATAATATACCATGCCCTCAGTTAATTCAGAAATTCAGAATTTCCTAGGTAGGTCTTGGAATTATCAGATTCGTCATTTGTTTCGTATACAAGACTAGACTTCAAATTGAACATAGTAACAGCTTGGAAGACTGGAAAGAGGAGAAATAAACCGAGTAGTGAACAATGTACAGAGGACAGTCAGACCTTGCTAACAAAATAACGGACAAGGTTTTGAGCATTTACTGTGACTTACCTCTGCTTATTTATGATTATGGCTATGGTATTTATATTTCGTGTTCATCAATCACAACACCTCTTCATTTCCTTATAATTTTCATCCCAATACCAAATTTATAACCAACTAAGGAAATATATTACTGAGTTTAGGACTAAACGTACTAAATTCCAATATTTCGTCCACATGAAAAAACAAAGCTGGTGTGATGGAAGTCAAAAGAAGAAACTTCTAATCGAAAATTTGACTATGCCATCTTGTAGAGGAGAAAAAGTGACAAAATGTAGGTTACTTAGAAACCCTCCTTAAGAAAAATCAGAAAAAATAAAGAATGATTTTGCGATAAATCTGGTATACGAAATAATTTTAAGGCCTACCTAGGAAGTTCTCTTTTTTTGAAATAACTAAGGTTTGGCAATATAAATATATGGCATTTTTAGAATCAGATGGCGTCCATAAGAAAAAATAAATTTGATGCTGGAGGGCAAAAGACGAAACGTCATATTGAAGTTCCAATTATGACATCTTGAAAAGTAGAAAAAGTGTCAGTGTTATTGTGTAATTTATTTTGACATCCCACTACAAATAATGTCAATAAAGTCAGGAAAAACTAAAACGATTTTGAGAACATTTGTTTTTTCGGTCTCCCTGCATTTTGTTATTTACCTCAAAACTCAGATTTGCCCCCATTTAAGAGGCTCTTACCCTTTTTAAGTCCCAATGGTGAAGGTCGAATTTGGAACACCCGGTAGTATGTAAGAGAATTAAATAAAGACAATTTATCATTATATTTCCCATCATTTTTTCCTTAGTGAATACTTTTCAAGTTTTGCATCGATGCCGGATTTACTGCGTAAATCACTAAAAATTATTCCAAATCCATCTCAACTTCCACCATTTGGATTAACCCTCGATCAGTAAATACTTCTCTCGTGCCGCTTCACATTCTATCCTGCCGGCGTCACCGCCGCGCGGCAAACAGCGGCGTCGGGCGTCGGATGGCGGGCGTCGGGCGGCGTCACGATCGTCGCGCAGCCGCGTCCGGGAACAGAAGTTAAAGACGCCGCGATGTTGGAGTTGGAGTTGCTCCTCTGCCCTATGATCCCGCCCTCGAGCTCATTTACTGTGACCGGCTCAAAGCGCGAGGTTGTTTCCCGCTCTTTTTTATGATCTGTGATATGGTGGTGTAGTGGTTGTTGGAGAAAAGAAGGTTTCGAAGGAGTCAACAGGTTGGTATTCAATTTTTTTTATTAGTTTCAAAAGAATGGCGTGAGGTAGATTGTCTCTATACTTCCTACGCCATCGTTGGAGTTTTCAAAGAAAAGGGATCAGTCAATCGTTTCAAAAGGCGAAAAGGTACGATGAATCTTCAACTTGTGCATATCAAACTGTATAAAGCAAATCTCCCATATTTCTGTTTCCATGGCAGATGTAGGGAAAATATGTTTGACTAACAGGTGCATAGTACCACTGAGATCAGCAGCTTTTTAATAACAGGAATTCTTTCACTGACATCAAAGAGGCAACAATTAATAATAATAATAATAATGAGTCTTTATTAAGGAATACATAACATATTTATATAATGCTCCTTAAAAGGCGGAGCCTAGAAAATATCTACTCTACTCGGAAAATGATTAAAATAAAAAATTGAATGAAATAAAACAGGCTCAGAGAGTAAGACATTAGAGCGATTTTAGATAACAAAAATTATACATGGGTTTAATTAACAACGCAACAATTAACAAAATTAATCCCATACTGAATCAAAAAAAAGAGAAAAAGAAAGATCAAGGTAAAACCAAAAATTCAAGTCGTTCTTTGAATCTGAATGGATGTCATCATTTCTTGCGAAGTTATTATTTTATGTATCATATTAGCAACTGAGTATCTATACATATCGTCTATTCTCAACCATTTTAGCTCAATTATTTTTCCCGATGTTGAATCATATTTTTTAAGATTGTAGATAAATCTGTAACAGCTATTTTGAAACTTTTGTAATCTATTTTTCGATGCAGCATCCAGACATGGATAGTAAATACTAAATAGCAATGCAATAAGCAATAATAGGGAATATAAGAAGTTCACATATTTTTTACCGTGTTTTAAAATTCAGAATAAGCTTATTGCAGTAAAATCATTTCAAAATCAAGTAGCATTTTTTAATGTAACGGATAGATGTGCATTGAAGCGCGGGGAGCTATCAAACGATAACCCTAAATGTTTAGCTGAATCCACTAATGGCAATGAAAATCCACCAATTTTTATATCAAGTTCTGGCAGTAAATTATCACGACTATTGTTTGAACAAAAAAGCATAACAGAAGACTTAGAAGAATTTAATTTCAAGTCATTGTTCTTGGAGAAATGTATCTTTAACTGCTTGAGAGGCATTGGATGGAGCGAAAGCTTTCAGCAATTGTGTGTCATCAGCGTAAGCTACAATTGACGAATGGGAAACAAGAAGATGGATGTCTGACGTGTACACCAGAAAAAGAATAGGTCCAAGAACGGAACCTTGCGGCCCGCAGGAAGTAATAAAACATGGGTCCAAAAATTTGTCATCTACAGATACGATTTGCTGGCGTCCTGAAAGATATGTTTGGAAAAACTGAAAAGACAAACCGGTAAATGTCTTAGAAAAATCCAGCAGTACGAGTGTCGAGGCATGTCCATTATCATATTGCTTGATAATATCATCTGGCACTTGCGCCAATGCGGTCACCGTAATAGAACCCTCCCGGAATTCGGACTGGTACTCAGGAAGAATATTATTAGCTAAGAGACATTCGCACATTTGATATTTGACTATTTTTCCTAAAAGCTTTGCTAATACCAGAATTAGTGTGATAGGATGCAGATCAGAAAAGTGTTCGATTGTTTTCCTTTTGGGCAAAGTTTTAATCATAGAAGTCTTCCAAGCATTGGGGAAGCACCCAACCTCCAAGCAGCAGTTTATCAAACGGGTGAGCCGAAGCCAAATAGTCGGAAGGCAGTGTTTCAGCATAGTCGCTGAAACACCGTCAATACCAGCTGCATTTGAACGTAGAAACATAACTGTGTCAAAGACATCATGCTAGCTAACAGGTATAAATTGAAATGATATATTTTCATTGAATTTTAAATGACCGATGGAATCAGCTGTATCAGGGAAATTATTTGGAGGGGAGAATATAGAGCAGAAATAGTTGTTAATAGCATTGACATCTTTAAATTTTTGCAGGAATGTCGGGAGTACTTTTACTTGTTAGGCCGGTAGAGCCAATTGCTTTCCAGAGTGACTTATTGTCTGAATGAATTTACAATCATCTACCGCATACAGCTTCTAATCTACAATTTTTATCCCCTCCAAACAATGTTTGAAAACCAGCAGGTATCTCTGAAACGTGCTTTCAGCCACCTCTGAATCAATTTTCAAAATCTGCGACTACCTAAGCGATGAAAGTATTAAACTCGAGATAATGTTCGAGCTTAGGTTCACAAGTTTTCTGTTGCTCAAAGATATCTACATTAACCAAGTCCGTGTTTCTCATTTATGTCTGTTTGTCAGTCCGGGCCAGTCATCATTTACAAAACCATCGTAAAACGCTACTTAATAGTGGTACGCACTATTAATATCAAAATATTGCTAAAATATATAAATATTTATCCTATCCTGTGACAGTGACGACACCACCGCAGACCAGTTTGTTACCAATTACCCAGTCGGCAGTGGCCTCCATGCCGATGCAGCATCGCATCGTGCAGATAACGCCAAGGACTGAACGAAGTTATCTCTAGTTAATATACCGACTTCTATCATTTAATTTTTCCGTTGTTACCGGGCTCAGAAGCTTCTTAATGACAGAGTTTCAACCCCTACAAAAATGTTCCTATCAGGAGCCTCTGAAACGTCAAAAAACGAGTTTAAGCATTTTTTATTTTTTGACGAGTTTTGCCTCTACCTCCGCCACTAGACCGACTTTCAAAAACTACAAAACTCTTTCATCAAAATCCGAGCGGTACTTCTCAAGCTATATAGGCGGTTATAAAATCAGTGGACAGACCATAGGCAGACACACCGACTGAAATGAGTGACGTACATGTCATATGATATCCAAAAGAGAATTACTAGACCTCCTTGTCCAGCGACATAGGAAATAAAATTGGCTAAGTCAGTTGTTGTTGGATAAGAAACCTTGCGCAGTCAAAAATGGGATCTCTTGGCGCTGAGCCTTCGTGTAAGTCTGAGAACCGAATTAGAAATGACCCCCAGCCATCTGTGTAATGTATAAAAAAGGGTTTTATATCAAATTTAGTATGTATGTTGAAACTATATCGCGAATGGGTTGGGTAAAAAATTCCTGACAAGACTATGGTTAAATAAAAATTAAAAGTAACTTTTTATTCAGCAAAATAATAATAATATTGTAGCACACTGTATGTTGCAGTATTTCACAGTTTCAGTTCTCTCATGTGTTGTAAATTAGTAGGTGTAGTAGGCTCATATCTCAACTCCTACAATCATCTAAGATCGTATCGTTGTGATGAAAAATGGCTAAAAAAGTGCTTTTTTATGTGACGGATGATTTCTAAATTGATTTCAACGATGAAACACTCAATAATTCTTTATTCAAATTGGCTTTTTTTAAGAAAAGAAATTTAGGTATAATGATGATGAGACCTATGGTTTAGACACAATGTCTTAGAATTCATAATTTTTTGAACTGATAATATTCGCAATGCCGAGTATTTCTCAAGATAAATGGAAGAAACGGAATTCTCCCAAAAGAATTTTTTAGCAAAATGCTCGCGACATATTTTTAAACATACTAAATTAGTTATAAAATACATTTCAACCATTGAACAGATGGGTGAAGACCGGTTCTAATTAGGATCTTCTACAGAACCATAGTATAGTTAAATTGATCTGACATGTGGAAAAACATAAACACTGATGTTTTGGAAGTTTTGAGTTGCTCTTTGATGTCTTTGAACTAAGCTTGGAAATAAGCTTTCTGATAATCTTTCGATTATACTGTATGTGTCTAGGTGAACAATTGTTTTGCCAAAATTGATTTTTTTATTCAATAATTTGTTAAACTGTCTCTTCATTCATATGCTGGTGTGTGGTATCCTTTCAGATGTTCCAGATCTATCAAATTTGCATGCACTGTTACGTCTTGTCGGTATCCGAAATAATCGCAATCCTATTTTCATACATTATTGGGCAATCAATCGGTGCACAATACCTCAGTATATTTTTCTTCAAACAAATTGCTCCAAAAATGTGGAGCTTGATTTATATCAAATTCTTCTATTGCAATTCTGATAGCATATTTTGTCGTCTCTTCGCTTTCCCGTGTTTCCAGCTGGTTAATTAATAATGGAACAAACTTTAGTAAGAGTCAGCATTGGTGATTTGAACCAGTAGTGCTTTACATTTATTATGGATGAGTTGCTGAACTTCAAGTTCTGATACTTGTCTGTGACCTGAAACTGATTTTAAATAAATGTGCTGATCTTAAATATTTTTCATCATGACGTTAATGCAGATCTCCACTACCCGAGCTCGAATTCAGATTCTTTTTTAAAGCTTCCAAATATTGGATGCCAAAATTGGCTGGTGTGTAACCATATCACCTTGCAGGCTTTGTTGTTATTCGTTAACTCAATTCAAAATTACTACCGACTGACTTGGATCAGTTTTCCAGATCCTTGGCTCATCCACTTATAGTTTAATCACTTCAATAACATGCATTGTTCTTAAAATATATTAAGTAGTACCAAGAATTGCGTCCTAAAAGTACGAAAAATTGTGAAAAGTTTATCTATCAGAATAAAAGAACCTTTTACATTATCTTCCTATGTCAAATTGATAAAAAAGAATAGCTCTCAGAGCTTTACCGGTCGGGTTACTTGAAAACTCAAAACGGGGCATAGAAATTAAAAATTTTGAGACTTCTGACAAAGTGATATTGGTTAGTTTTTAGGTTATCCACCATCATGTTTCCAAATTTAGTTATTAATTTACTTATTGAGCGGAACTTTCCCATTGACAAATAACTGAAAACATTTGCTAGAGCTGCTTGTAATTAAAAAATCTAGGCTAACCACTAGCACTCTGTGTCTCAATGTAGAACCGTCTGCAATCCCAACGAGCTGAAACGTCTAAAAACAATCCCTCCGTTTCAGATTTGTAGTGATCAGAGAGAGCAGCGCGAAAAGTGAAAATCGCTTTCCGTCGGACATCCGAACATGGACTGCACCGTCTCACAAGCGCAGCCTGCTTCAATTCTACCTTCACTCCATGCTTCCTGTTCGCCAGAGCAGCATCCCTGTCATCCCAGTGGTAAGTTACATTTTAGTTATAGTATTTCGATGTCTAGGTGAAACCGCATAAAAGCTTTGACATTGACGAAAGATAACTCTGACATAGGCGTCAGAGTTTTAATTGATTGGAGGTCAATATTTCAGTATTTATTTACTATTTCCAGAAGGTAGTTCCAGATATCACGACGCAGGTAGGTAGGTTAATCAGTTGTTGGAGTATTGACGGTACTATATTATCAAATTGAGATAAAAATGCTTCTCAGGGGCAAAGTAGATTTATTCTAAGCCTATGTACAGTATATAGGATGTCTCAAGAAGAACTGCAGCGATGCAGTACTCAAAAGGCTGACGTGATGCAGTACAGAATATCCTGGTGGTCTGCGCTTACAGATCGGCACGGGTATTATGTAAAAACCTACAAAACGTCAAAAAAGACCTATAAAATGTCAACTTGCAGACTAGTTGGTTTTTAGGACGCAAACAGTCATTCCACGTTTGCTCACTAGGATCGTTGTGAGCGACCATCTATGGAGGAATCACTGAACTAAGCTACACGCATTGTTGGTTGCATAGTTTTGTGAGGCTGAGTGATCCGTGTCTGTAGTTTTTATCTCTGAGAAGACAGTTGGTTGAATAGCAAGATTGCATCTGGCTGATTATGTTTATTGGTCTGCATATGTATAAACTCAGTGATATTTGCTGTGTGAGAAAATCATTACTGAATATACTGAATATGACGGGCTATTTATATGATGTGCTTTCTGAAGAGCGGATATGTTCAAAGTTCTAAATTACGAAAAACTGAGGAGAATTACGGGAAATCATCACCGCGCCCGGGTTGTGTGTAATTACTGTTAGTGTGTATATGGCTTGTACTTCGACAGTGTACAGTGAATATAATTAATTCTGATCTCTCTCATTTTTGAAGTTCAGTAAATTTGTTTATGTAATTTCCAGAATGTATAAGAAAAAGTGGCTGCGCAACTACTTTCTAGCTTTGAATCTCGATTAAGTGTATTTGAGACATGAATCCAATCGACCGATACACTGCTAGTGGTGGCTGGTATCCCGCCGATCGATTTGCAGGATGAGGTTGGATGTTAGTAATGGTGAATTATTCAAATGCAGAAATGGCGGAAATGCATTACGTACCTATATGGCCTTGTCGACGGTAATGGTGGGCCAGCCAGACGGATTTATCCGCAGAGATATCCCGATCGTGCTTTGCCAGATAGTCAAACCTTTTCTAATATTCATCGTCGTCTTGTTGAAACTGGTTCTGTCTGAAAAGGGACATCTTAAGACCTCTAAGTGTACGAGGATGATCGCTAGGCTCTTAAATATTTGCCATCAAATTGTTTGGAGAATTTTAGTGGATTTTTGTTATATCCTTGCCATATTTTAAGAGTACAGGAATTACTTCTAATTGGTTGTCCACAATAATCATTTGTGAGCAGAAGAAAATCCCTATGCCGTAACAGAAACCCATTTCCAACACCAATTTTCGGTTATCGTATGGGCAGGAATTATTGGCAACCACTTCATTGGCCCATTCTTCTAGCCGGGACGACTTGACGGACAGATTTACGTCAATTTCCTTCAACAACAGTTGCCTTTGCTACTTGACGATGTTCCGTTAGTAATAAGAAACAATATGTGGTACATGCATGATGGTGCCCCAGCGCATTTCAGAGTAGCGGTTCGTAATTATTTACAAACTGTTTATCCAAATGTTGGCTAGGCCGCGGTGGGACCCAAGAATGACCACCAAGGTCTCCAGACCTCAACAGTTTAGATTTCTTTTTGTGGGGCTATCTTAAGACACTAGAGTACACAAGTCCAATTACCACTGTAGAGGAATTAAGAGAAAGAATAGTTGCAGCTTGTGACAGAATAAAGAACACTCCGGGGATATATCAACGAGTGCGCAATTCCATGAGAAGGAGTACGGAAGCATGCATACTAAGTGAAGGGGGCCAGTTTCAACAATTTTTCTAATCATTTCGCTGGTTTCAATGGTATGCTAATGTTGTCAGTTGTTGTTGTTCATTACCCCTAATGTGTTTAATTTTTCCAATTAAATTAATAATAATTTTGCAAGTTAGACAATAGAACGGTTTTTATTTTTTTACTCAAATATAGCGCATCGAAGAAAAACAATTCAAGAAAGATCATTTGTTTTAAATTGAACGGGGAATTCAAAAATAATTTTTATTTGGCAAAAAACTATTGGCGTACCATTTTTTCTCAAAAAATATCCAAGTCAATACCCGTACGCACGAGACTTTTAAAGCTACAAATTATTTTTGTATTGAAAAATATGCAGCTTTATCCACTTCCATTACGTACTAAATATCGATCAAATATTTGAAGCGGTTCTGAAAATATTAATTAATTTCCATTTTTTTCCTAAAATTTCAACACCCCGAGTTTTTGTAAGGAAACATTTTTGGACCATAGTTTATAAAGCAAACTAAGATTAATTTTTCATGTATATTCACACCCTTAAATATTCGCATATCATTAAGGAATACCCTGTATATAGATATTCTCTAAATTTGACAGTTTCCGAGCTATACGCGATTTAATATTTAAAACAGTGAACGTTATACCATTTTAGATCCCATAGTGAAGCAATATGATTTTAATGTTGCCAAAGTTACTAAACACTCTTCGAACATGTATTCTGTGTGATTAGTGTATTCAATTTGATTCCCCAAATACCTAGGTATCTTCTTCTTTATATACAGCGAGAGTTTTTAGTGTGAGCTGGGTCGATAACTCCGTTATTACGCATACTAATTAAAAAAGTTGATGTTAATCACCAAATTGTAGCTAAATATGTCACTCTGTACAGGGTGACCAGTAAGCACGTGGTGACCTGAAGTAATACTTTTTATTGCAGATTTGGATAGGTCCTATCAAACGAAGCAATTTGATATAACATATCATAGGGTTTTATTTTCGAATCGTTGAGGTATTGGACAAATTATCAAAAAATACTCAAATTTGATTACCCGTATCTCCGCAACACTAATAGCTAGAACGCTGAATTTTTGGTAGGAAAGATTTAGTTCCTATCCACTCACTTTTCAGTTTCTTAGACGGTTTATAACGCAAAACGAACAATTTCTTGAAATTTTTTACTTGAAATTTTTACCACCCTGTATACTTTCACATTCAGTGATTCCCTTTCTACAAGTTTTTCTGGATATAAGGTTTATGGTTTACGACTGGTTTTTAAGTTACAAGTAACCCTTTTGAAAATCAGATATCAAGGCAAACGAGAAATATTACCTTTCAAAATGGAAATAGCATTTAGCTACTAACAGCGATCTTTAGAATTGATAAATTTTCATTACTCGTAGATTAAATCTATCCAACCTCATGCAATAAAGTCGAAAAGACAAGACAAAAACCGGACATACGTACTCTCGTAAATCTGATCTCACAAAAAAATGTGAAAAGAGGAATAGGGAAAGAAATGTGATAATACACAGAGCAATTTGAAAATTTTGAGAAGTACCCCATTCTGCCGCTTTGGACTATCCTGTATATACTATCCAAGAAACTGGAAAGGCAAGTAGATGGGGACAAAATGTGAGATCTCATTTTTTATGTAAAATTCAGTAATGTTTTCGATTGAGTGTCCAATATCTCAACAATTTGAAAAAATCCTATAGAATCTCATATAAATTGGTTTCTTTGAAAAGGCCTGTTCAAATCTAAAATAAAATAATAATAACATGTCTTTATTTTTTAGTTAAAAGAATAACAAGGAAAAAAACTCATTTGATGAGGGAGGCGGCATTCAACATAGTTGCTCTTCCATGCAACCCCCGGAAGTAATACTAAACTGAGATTTGGAGAAAAATGATGGGTGTAATTAATATAACAATAATGAAACTATTGTACACTTTTCACATAGGATTTGACTCTGTTTCGGAAGCTGCTAAGTGAGATCGAAAAATATAGGGCTTCTCTTTGAAAAAAAGAATGTTTGGGTCACCACGTAGTTATGAATCACCCTGTAAAAATTGAAATATTTTTCAAGCTCGAAGATACTTTTGGCTGCAATTGTTGTGATTAACTTTTTCAGATACCATGCGCAATGACGCAGTTGTCGACTGGGAGCACATGAAAAACTAACTTTGTACAGTATGATATCCGAGAAAGACTGCGGCATGGGTTTATCGTCGATTTTGAAATCAACTGTTGTGTTAGTACCAAAATCTCTACCGCCAGCATCAGTGCGGTCTGCCATCGCCCCACTCAACCTGTGACCATCAGACAATACAGACGTTTTATTTTGCATTAGCTGTTACCAGCAGCTTCGTACGCTTGAAACTGTTACTAATATAAAAGAATGCATGCTTGAGATGTTTGGTTACTTTATTAGTAGCGATACCTCTACGTTCCGCAAGCAGAATTGCGGGACAAAATGCTGGTTTTCCTAAATAATCAATTAAGTAGTAGAAAATACGTCAACATTTACACCACTGAATATCCTGCTAAATCACCTACCATCCACGGTACTATTAAAAATCAATTTAAGAAAGTGATGCAAGTTAATCTGTCGGTAAATCCCGCACATAAAAATGAATTTCCATAACAATGGTCTTTACCCTAGAGACACGCCGAAATTTGCACCGTATGTAAAGTGCTACCGGACATTTCGGGGAGTATCTATCCTGGGGTAGCTGGTGCACACTATGGTATTAGCAAAGTTGAATGTTGGAATAGTGTCAATCTAGAAGGGGCTAGGAAATCGGACAGTGGCGGAACAATAGAAAAACGGTATAGCGGGATTAGTCCCGGAACATCCGGAATTTTCCGCTAATTTGAATCGGAGTTGAGAACCGGAGCCGCAAATCCTTTTCGTGATTATTTAATCACTTAAACACAAAGCTTGATAATATAAATAAAGTTCTTAATGAAACTATTAGTCTGAATTGAATCAGCCAGTGCAAAATTCCCGCAAGTCTCTCAGGAGACAATAAAAACTGTGTCACTGACAAATAAATCAGTTTTAAGTACTTTTGCGAGCCTAATATATTTAGTATTTGAGTTATTTATGATTGAAGTTTAGAATAATACTTATAGTTTATTAATGATAGTTATGGTATGAGCCCGCACAACTGTTATGGACTTACGGTGTTTTCGCACGAAATAGGGTTAGTGGTATCCAATCTGAGAAAAAGAATCATATTAACCCTGCTTTTTATCACACTTAAATATTGTTTACTGCGAGAATGTTTTGTATGTGATACGTCATTCCTAATTTTTCTGTGATGTGGCTTAATTACGTACAACGCAAGCACGATGGTAAATTCCCGTAATGCTTCTAAAATTTTTGGAAGATGCAAAAAACCGAGAAAAAATATAATTTATAGCTTTGAACATAACCTCTCTTTAGAAAGGACAACACAAATCACCCACCTGGAACAGATAATAGATATACAGTATAACCCCGATTATCCGAAATAATGTGGACCCAAGTGCTTTCGCATAATCGAAATTTCGGATAAAACGGAGATAAATATTTAGACTCATAATACTTTTATTGAAAAAAGTAAATGCGTGTGTTATGTGAGTATATACCTATATAAAGTTACGTACAATATATACATGTGGATACAAACTTACATATTTACGAGTATTTAGTAGCAAAGGAAGTAATTATTAACTGTACACGTTTAGCATTGCTCCTATTTTTGGCAGCAATGTCTCTCCAATGTTTGATAAGTAGCACATCAGCTGCTGTCGCATTTTCTTGTTGTTCGACCTAAGTCAACGCCTTTTGTAGAGCTTCTAATCCCACAGAATGTGATATTTTGGCATAGATTTATGTCTGATTGTCACTAGCATCACGGTCTCATCGCCATTGTTACAAACAATTTTTATTAGTTCTGTATCAGTTAGTTCTTCCACCAATTCATCACCATTAATCACTCACCAACATCTGGTTGGGTAAGATGTTCACAACCTACTATTTTTACGACAAGCTCGTGTAAATTTTCGTTGTAGCAGAGCGCCCTGCATAATTTTCGAGACTGTTCTACAAAACCGTCCCCTAACTACTATGCTTAAGTCATCAGCATAGGTTTGCACGTAGACATCCACACTGCTGAGCCTAACGACGAGTTCGTTCACCAAGATGCACCACAGTAGGGGTAACAGAACCCTGAGGGCAACCTCCAGCTACGCTGACGCTGCAGCTTACGCCATTCAGCATAGCTGTTGCTAACCGACCCTCCAGAGTAGATAAGACCCCATCTATTAGGATTGATTCAACCCCGTGTCTAACCAAGGGATGTCTGATAGAGTCGGTTGTGGTGCAATTAAATGCACCTTCAATGTCCAAAAAGGCCACGAGTGCCACTTCTCGCTGATCTAGAGTCTTCTGCAGCCTATCGACCAGATTGTGTAAGGCTAGATCAGTCGATTTCCCAGCTTGGTATGCAAACTAATTTGCATGAATGACACACCTTTCCAGCGGGCCATCCCTTACGTATCTATGAACTATCCTTTCCAGTGTCTTAAGCACAAAAGATGAAAGAGTAATCGGACGAAAATCCTTCGGCCCAGTATATCTAGCTCTGCCCGGTTTAGCAATGAATACCACTTTAGCCTGCCGCCAGCTTCTAGGTGTGAAGCTCGTGGCCACACATGCTCGAAGCACCTTCAGCAGATGAGGAACAACTGAACTCCGTCCCTGCTGTAAAATGGCCGGAAATACGTCGTCCAGACCTGGAATTTTGTTTCGAGCAAACGAATCTACTGCCCATACCGTCAAAGCAAGCAAGAATAGTCTCACGTTTTTTACTGCGTTTGTAACCAGGAGCTGCAGATTCTCGTTTTGAAGCCTTTGCGCCGGTAACATTTCGTAGTTTAGACCCGTTTCGTCGCAGTTCTGGATTCAAACCATACTGCTTCATAAATTATTTAAAATGTTCTCCAAATTTCAATGCAGCGGACTTATCGGCAGATAACGTTTCTCCGCAAAATTTTAATTGTCGTATACCGTGACGTTTTTTCCATCTATGCAGCCAACCAATTCGTCACTTAACATAAGTTGACTGCCTTTTGCTTTAGAATTGGTTCGGAAATTGGTATTCCACGTTCTCGATTCTGTGTAAACCACAGATATAAAGCATCATCCACTGTTTGATATTCCCCGTTTTTCATAATTTTCCCTGACGGCTGCGATGTTGTCAGAACACTAGACCACTTTTCAGTTTCTTCGCGTTGTTTTTTTCCATTCTGAAATAGTACTCACTTGTCTTGTTTTTAAGCAAATCAAGTCATTTTAGAATTCTTAACAAAACACAGCCTCACGATGAACTGTTTAGCCAGCCCAGTTGCGATATATTTTTCAACGTACTGGATTTGATGTAAAATAATAATGATCCTTATATGAATGGGTGAAGGCCGTTTCTAATTCGGACTTCGGACTGAATAGATTTTTTGGTTGTTTCATAAAAAAGCGTTAACCAAGCTTTTGGTATATTAGAATCCAAACCATGACTCAAGGATTCAAGGAGTTTATCGCTCTTACTTTCGATTGCAAATTTTTAAAAATAAAAAATTACTTTCTTCTGATAGAATCTTAAGCGACCTAGATCAGAAAAATGAAAATTTCAAAGTACCATAAAATAGCAAAAAAAAAGATATTTTAGTTTTTGGATTATACCTTCGTTGAGTTTGTGGTTGATTTATTTCGATTATATCATGTGGGTCGAAAATCAGTGGCAGTGAGAACAAAGGTCTGCCATTTTAAATCCATCTGACTAATCAGCAAAATGGTGACGTCACACCAATAGCATTGCGTTTTAATATTTTGAATTCACCGCGTGTTTTTTAATTTTTTTTATTTATGCAACAATAAAATAAGGATGAACATGTCACTCTGTAGTAATATGGACTACAAAACTACTAAAAAATAATTAAGCAGTATTTGAATCACATGCACAATCTCTCTACTGTTACTGCGATTAAACCATTTATCCATTTTGAAAAGTAGCAATAATTATTTTTTGCTACAAATACATGTAGAGTCTATTTTGAAACTGAAAGTTTTGTTGTTGTATATATTCATTTATTTCAGTATTTTGGCAGCTTGTAAGTCCCATGCTACTTAACAAATAATTGGAGTATTCGGAAATAAGTGGGAAACTAATGGTGTGTCGCCGTATCTTCTATTGTGGTTGGACACTATCAAGTAGCCGCAGCGTCCCTTTTCTACTCACAGTTCTGTGATACAAACATTATTACGTGTGTTTAACTCGGACAGTGTTTCCGGACGTTTAGAAAATTGCCAGACGTGTTAAATTTCAAAGTCTTATTAACCCTTAACCGGTCACGTGCAGTCTCTGAGACTGATTGATACATAAACAGCTGTATATTTTTAAAACGGTATGTAGCTTTCGGCTGTACCTTCATCTAATCCTTCTCCTTTAACACGCCTCCCCTCCACCCGATTAGCACTATTCGTTCGCCACCTGGTTCAGAGAAAATTGCGTGAGTTTGTTTTGCGCAGTCTACCAGACGGCACCTGACTGTTATTGTGACTTTACGCGATAGGCATCGTCATGGCTCAACCATCGAAAAGAGTACGATATGGTGACCGCAACTTCGAAGAAACTGTTCTGAAGTGGTTTCGTGAAGTAGACGAAGAAGACAGTGATGTTGAAGATGTTGCAGAAGATGAGTACATTTTATCGGAGCACGATACTGATAGCGAAATGTCTGAAAGTGAATCATCCGACTCGGAGTCTGATAATAATCGGGCAAGTGACACATCAGGAGGCAATACTATAAGAAGAGAAGGAATGTGAGAAGAAATATTTCTATGGGAAGAATCGGTACAGATGGTGTGCATCCGAAGTCAAGCCATCGTCGCGAACTAGGAAACGTAATATCGTCACGAAGGTACCGGTTCTAAAAGGAAAAGCGCAGTCACTTGGGAGCAAATGCAATCCGTCGTCTGTTTGGGAATTGCTTGTCACTGAGGAAATGTTGCTGCAAATCGTAACCTGGACAAATGACAAAATTGGCAAAATGAGAGAAAAATATAAAGAAAAGACAAGTCATTTGAATGATATAGATTTGATTGAATTGAAGGCGTTTTTGGGGCTTTTGATTTTTACAGCTGTTTTCAAATCCAATCATGAGAACCTAGAACTCATTTTTGCCACCGACGGAACAGGCCGTGATATACTTAGGGCTGTGATGAGTGCAAAACGCTTTGCTGTACTTCTCGTGGCACTGAGATTTGATAATCCATACGACAGAGGAGAGAGAAAAAACAAGATCCCTTGGCACCTATTTCCCAAATCTTCAACGCATTCATAAAGAATTGCCAAAACCTCTATGGAATGGGACAATCAGCGACAGTCGACGAAATGTTGGTAAGCTTCAGGGGTGCGGTTCGTTTCAAGATGTATATGCCAATGAAACCATGCAAATACGGAATAAAAATTATGGCCCTTACAGATGCTAGGAACAGTTATCTTTATAATGCGTATGTATACTGTGGCAAAGATTCTGACGGAACAGGGCTTGCTCCAGAATATACATTTTCAAAGCCAACGCAATCTGTCATACGGCTCATACAGCCATTGTTTGGCACAAATAGAAATATAACAGCAGATAATTGGTTTTCATCTATTGAACTTCTGGATGTTTTGTTGAAGAATGGGCTTACGTACGTTGGGACAATGAAAAAAATAAGATGGGGATTCCGCCTGAATTTCAGCCACGCAAAACAAGAGAAGTTGGATCTGCCCTTTACGGGTTTCGCGAAGAAAGTACGATGGTTTCTTACGCGGGAAAGAAAAGCAAGGCTACTATCTTTATATCATCAATGCACGAAAAAATGTATACTGATCCCGAAACTGGAAAGCCGGAAATCATCACGTATTACAATAATAACAAAGGAGGGGTCGACTCTTTGGACGAAAAGTGTTGAAAGAGCTCGTGCAGCCGGCGCACACGACGATGGCCGTTAGTAATTTTTTTCTACATTCTGGATATATCTGTGGTTAATTCTTACATTTTGCATCAGTGCTACAGAGATAATGAAATTATTCGGGAAAAGTCTGCGTTTGCAAAAATTTTGGCAGCAAAATTGGTGGAAGAACACATGGAGAGGCGATTGCGAAATTCCCGCTTACCCTGTGAACTGCGCTTCATGATATCGCGCATACTTGGTAAGCCTGAGGAGGATGTGAGTGTGGAAACTGAAGAGATGGTCTTACAGAAACGCAGGGCATGTTCATTGTGTCATAAAGCAACACACAGGATGACCAAGTTCCCTTGTTGTGCAGCGTAAGCAGCCAGTGTGTCTACAGTGCTACAAGCCTAAGTGCAATAATTGCGTAAACAGTGCCGACATTTGAGGCCTGCTCAGACTCTTGTTTTTATATTTGAATTCGATATAGTTGCAGAAATGTATTATTTGCTATCTTTTCTCACGATTGCTGTAAAAAAATATAAGTTTATGCCTTTTATGAGTTTAATTTTACGTTACTTTGAAAAAGTGCATATTTTTCAATTTCCTGAGTTGCTTTGTATTATTTCTTGAATAATGTTTTATTTGCTGTGGATCTACTGATTATTTCTCCAAATATACATTCTACACATTCTAAGGCTGTTTCTTCTACAAAACCAAGTTCCTACATCTGAAAACAAATCATTTTTCTGGCAACAAAAAACAGCAGTCCCACAGACTGCACATGACCGGTAGTGCACCAAAATTTCACGTGACCGGTTAAGGGTTAAACTAAGGGCCGATTTCACCAACATTAATATTATGGACCAATGGGAAAATACCTTATCGAAATGCAATTTGACGGAAGCAGTCAAAGGTCTCTGAATATCAGTGATTTCTATTGAAATATTGAATAAAATCGTGAAAATTCGACTGTATTATAAACAAGACCACTTTTTGATTCCAACATGATGCTTTTGTACAGAAAAAACAGGACAACTTTCATGTATTTTGATGTATGTTATAGGTTTACATTTAACAATCCGTTATCCCCCTCAGCGAATGGGATTGCGGCAAATAATAGGTCGATTTTCTAGCTGTTAAATTTGGCAGCAGATTTGGACGTTTGTTAATGCATGGCATTCTCGAATTTACCAACTTCAATATACTGAAAGTTATCATTACATACCTGTTGAATAGTGTGTATTTGTCTGTATTTTGAAAGAAAATAGAATATAAAATACATTCCATCCAATTCCTCATCTTCCTTTACGTCATAATAGTAATCATTTATTAATTTATGGGTTAATGAATTTCTTCAAAGCAATAAAAACATTATGTCCTCTCCATCCTAAAACACAGATAATATGTGTAAGACGTGCCAATCCCTACATCTCCCTGATGCATAATGCAATTACTATGGATATAGACAAAACATTATGAAAAATGTTTCACAGATAATGGCTTTTAAGACCAAAAATAAAAAAAACTAGTAATATTTATTGTTTGTCTATTTTTCTTTCTTGACTGGCGGGGATATCTATCTGACACTCGCAGGGTTGCCAAGTCTAACGACGATCACGTCCCGTGGTGGAGGGTGCGAAATGAATCTTTTACATTTGCTGGTTTTGAATATTTTTCGTGAAAATTTACTAGGTATCATGATTATTAGCATCTTTGGTAGATTGTTCGATCCGGAATGGGAAAGATCTCATATTTATGAAAATATTTTTGGTATCATCTATCCGTTGCAATCAGTGCACAAACACTGTGACATATGATTTATAGCATAACCCGCTGTCCTATCAATACAAATTTAACATACAGGTCGCCTAGCCGTGGGGATGCAGTGGTCGGGATGAATATCACGGCAGCAACTACTGATTTGGGCATGTCTGGTAACAACGTATGAAGTGAAACTCGCTAACTTCACAAATTTGAAGATTTTGTACAATTTCTTTGAAAATGATGAAAGATATGTCTGATTTGGCAAGGTAATGTCGCAGCCAAATGGAGGTCACTCTTTCTGACACAGTCCGGATCGAAAGAAGACGATACTCGTGAAATGTATTGATACTTCTAAATATAGGATCGTATTGGACATCCCTACTGTCAAGGTGTTTAACCCAAGGTACCGACGGAGCTATATTGCGGCGTCATGGACATAATTTTAAATTTTCATTTGCATTTTTTCAAGTGTTGTGCAATGATTTTGGGAAAAATGTCACGAATTGTCTTATAAAGCATAGTAGAGTATATTTCAACAGTTAGCGGAACTTACTCCACTGGTACCAGGAGGGGAAACGGGATATTAATGCACAATCTGGCAACCCTGTCGCACCCTCACAAAATGGCCGCTGATAACCACACAAGTTGCCGTGTTGTTATTGAATAGCATGGAATTAAACCTTCAGAGAATATTATGTTTTGTGATTGGTACCAAGAGTTGACAGATCCAACACATGTGTCACTACTTGAAATGCAATAATCAGCTGTATTCAAATAATGTCTAATATAAATATAACCTAGAATGTGTACTCGTGAAGAAAGAAAAATATGGCTAATTTGCAGTTTTTTTTAAGGTTTTAGGTTTGCTGGTAGCTTTAAGGTATATATTTGGGAATTTCTTAATCGCTGTGAATATAGTGTGGATCTTTGTTCAGTTCCTGAACAACGAAAAATATTCAACTTTATGGATGTATGGATATCAAAAAACCTGAATGGTTTTATAGGAATATCAATCTAAGGTGCCATAATGGTTCTGATGAACGGCAAGTAAATGAATGAATGTTTGGAAACGAGCAATATCTTTTGGTAGAGCCTGTCATCAAGTAGGTGCTTAATGCAAGAGGTTTATAGGAAAAAACACCCAGTATCACATATCAATTGAAGAAAATAATATAAACATGAATAAAAAATCAATAATGGTAATTAAAACATGAATTTAATTCAAAAATCAAACATTTGTTTAAATTTTGACTGAATTATATGTAATTTCTTAATATTCAATAAGCTGGTGATGTTTCAGTGACAAGTTGTCATCTCACACTTTGACAGTATTTTGTTTTCAACATTTCATAGCTATTGGTTGCTAAAATTTGTTGATTGGAACTTGAAGCTCATTCGCTGTATCTGACGGTCTGTTACCCTATAGGTGGAGAATAACAGACTGTTGTTGGTGAAGTTGGCCCTAAAAGTAGTAATAATGTATCATAGCTATTACTAAAAAAATCCATACATATCTAGATGGAGAAGGTCACTGACCTCGGTTGATACTAGAATATTTCTCCAACAAAGCATGTAATGTAGCTTTACGAAAAGTTTTCACTACCACACTCTGTATAATAATAATAGTTTGAATGTCATTGTCTATTTCACTCTTTACGACACGCCACTGTTCTGGTAGGCTTAAGCCGCGTCTCTATTGAATGCCGGCCGTATTAATTTGTATTATACGGGGATAAAGTGGTGGCATTATGATAGAAAGTTGCCAGTAGGGTGCAGGGAAGCGAGGATCGCACATCGAAGGGCCGAAGGGAGACACTTGTGCGCCCTTGTGTGCCATGTGGTCAAGCAAATTAAAAATCTATTACCAGTCAGACCGAGATTTTCGGCGGGATTTCACGCGCACTCGATTCCCTAAAAGAGAGGAAGATACTTGCGTTTGGTGCAGTCCCTTGGGGTTTATGGTGCTTTAGGAATATACAAGGAATGTGTATCGTTTAATCATTTTTTATCCTGCTGCAGGAATCTTGATATGGATATACAGGGTATTAATTTAATTTGTTAAAAATAATTTTGGAAAATTAAACAAATTAATATTCTGTGTTTTTGTGTTTATTTGGAGTTTGGAATTATTGCTGTGTTTAAAAACACAATCTAAACGATCATCTTAATTACTTGTAATGCCCAAATCGAAAATGTAAAAAAAAATATTCCTTTACATAAATAATTAAAAATGCATCGAGACTTGAAAATCGAAATATCTCAAAAACGGCTGACTATAACGAAAACTCACGGGAGAGCTTTTTTATGTTGAAAAGTGCGAAGAATCAGTTTTTTACTCAAAAAGCAAAAAATTGCACTAAGACAAAATTTTCGGTCATTTTAATACACTACAGGTACAGTAGAGAGCGCCCTCTAGCGGCTCCAGTAAAACTATGACCATGGTTCGTTTTGTTGTACCAAAAAACCCTTGTATACCAATTTTCACTGTTATACATCAAATATTGTTCGAAATATTTGAAAAAAACTATTTTAGACAGTAAATTTAAACACCCTGTATTTCGGAAGCCACGCATTTTTCGACCCATGTTTATTTATTATATTATATATATTATTATATATATATATTACTTTTAAAAGTTCTTTCGAATCTTAAAGTTATGCAACAATAAACTGAAACACCCTGTATAGGGTATTCCGTACTTAAATCGGCATTGTGAAATAGTAGGTATGTAGTATAGACCTAGACCTTTTCATATGTGAAAATAAAAAACTACTAAATTAAGCTTTTACGGATATGCACGTCAAATCTTTAATATCAGATATCTTAGGCAGCATTGAACTGATCTTGTTGAAACTTTGCACAATATCAAAGTTACCTATAATATAGGTATGTAACGTAAAACTAGTCGGACGGTTGAAAAGTCCACGGCCGGACTAGATCTTTTTCACTTTTTTGTTTTTTGACTTAAGACTTTTAAGCTAAATATTGACATATTTTGCTATATACAAAAAAGTTAATGAAAAGTACTAATAAATTAGCCAAATAGATTGATTGTGCCTTTTTTATGAGTATTTCACGTTGAGAAATGCACTGTGAAGCGTTTGTTGCAATACCCATTTGTAAGGTTGCTCTTACACATTTTTTATTTACACATTATTTATACATGTTTATTGTTTTAAGATCGTTTTAACGTTGCTTCTTGGTTTGTATCAAGTTTAAATTGGTTATATTCCGTCTGTTTTTATATTTGCACATACATCCATTGACGGATATTTAATTTAATTGTTTGTTCGCTTGTGTATGCTACTGTTTTCAACATCTATGTATGTTCCAGCCTATTTCTCAACATTTAACTTTATTTGGTATTTTTGTATTTTGTCGAAATTTGTTCTTCGCGTTTTGTAGCCCTCAAGAGCAGACATTAAATAAATGTCTAAATGTCGGTTTTAAGAGTAAAGTGCAACATTGAGCACTTTCATCATTATTACCCAAAATTCTAAGGTTAAGGCAAGACGAGTTTTGATCTCATTAGATTGGCAGACTAGGGCATTAATGTGGAACACAAACAATGTCGGATCCGAAACAGATACATGCAGAGAACCAGTGTTAATTTTGATTTTTTCACACTCCAACTACCACGAAGGCCTAAGGGTAAACACCCATGGGGTACTGTGGTGTTATAGGGGGAAACAGGGAAAAGGGGGGACGCCACACGAACTCTGGCGATGGAACACGTGTGCATGCATACATTCTGGCCCCGCCTACGAGATCCGCCGGGTAGTACCTCCGGGTTCGACAGTTAGAGACCGTCTCTACCACCTACGGAAATCATAACATCCACAGCCAAGAGAAAAAATTCCTTTTGGGGCGGGATTCGAACTCGCGCAGCGCACGGCGACTGATCAGGAGACCGAAGAGTCTACCATTGCGACCACCGCTGTATCTTACGATTGGAAAGGAAGACAGCAAAGTGTCTTTGGAAGACAACATGATGCATACATTTGTACCAATGTACATGTACAACCGAGCAAATAGGAACCTACTATAGGTTCCTTGGTCTATTTTTGTTTTCCTGTACCTGACTCAGCATGATTCGTCTTACCATTGGCTGGATATCAACCCATTTTACCTCGCGTAGGTGCGTGGCGAAATTGTCAGCAGCGAGCCTCTCGTCGAGTATCAATTCCAGCTTTCTCTGATAGTCAACTCACCTACCACATTTCGGTAGGTGATAGGAGTATCCTCCTCTTCATTACAATATACGCAGTATAGTAATCTATCCACACCGCTTCCCTTGACAATCCAATTTTTAATATCTGGGATTATCGATCTGCATGTACCATGGCCCGTTGCATCCCATCCCTTCTGGCATCTGGCAAAAAGAGCCTCTCTTTCATCGCTTATAGCCTTGACGCCCTTTTTAGAGAGTGCGCATCCATCCGCAGGCATCAAATCAATTGGCGAGATACCAGCTGCCACCAGTAGTACATCGGTCGACACCACTCTGTAAGCGCATACCATGCACAGTACTACTTATCGCTGCCTTCTCAGTATCAGTCGCCTATATTTCTTTTGCCTCAATGCCTAGTTATATAGAAGTTCTGTATAACATTATCGAGTTAGCGTGACAAAATCCTGCGCCTCCCACTATGTGGCCTCACTTAAATGACATTAGCCATTTCAAACATGCAATACTTTATTTACCTTGTGATGCGTCTTATATACTCAATCGTTTAAAAGAGATGTGAAGGAACCAGAATAAGCCGTATTTCTCCTATACAGCGACACCAGGATCTGCCTGACCGTCTTATATCTCAAGGTCACTTTCTTCATATTTCAGAACTGGCTATCATGTTCGAGATATATAGAATACCATGTTCGCTTCTGGCATTGAATAGTCTCATTATATTTATTCTGTTCTTAGCTGTTTCTTGATCATCCTTGGACAAGCAGCTTGGTGTAGCTAGGAAATATCCCTTTGATGCTTTCTTGCTGGTGTTGGATATACCAGGCATATCCCATCAAAAATATGACCACCTCGCTACATCGATTCACTTGTTCCATAACAAAAGGATACTCCAGCAACGTTCAACAAATGTTAGCACTCATGCTCATCCCTATAATCCCGACACAGAACACGAAGAATAGAACAGCGCACCCTCCGTTGATTCACTTACAGTCAAATTGACATTAGAGTATTAATCAAGTGTGCCCCGATTATCATGCGAATGGTGTGCCCCATATGTCAAACTGGAACGAGAGAACGACCCTCAGCTGTTTACAGATGCGCCCTCGATAGTGTAGTTTTAAATGGATAACAATTAGTATTTTGACTGGATTCGCTGGGCGCTAATGCAATATAGCGCATAGGATATTGGTTGAGCGCGTTGTTGCCAAAAAATGCATAGAGCACGAGACCACGGGATTATTTTTCCTCCAAAGTCGCTTAAAATAAGACTAATGACGTTTAGCAGTAATTTGTAATTGGTGCAATATTCATTAGATACTATTTCTTTTTTTTTTGTAGGGGGTTTAACTGTTGATGCAATCAATAGCACATTCCCCCAGTAGTTGGACAACTGGTATTTTGACAATAGTAACCGTAATTTGAATATTTAAGTTTGAATTTAAATCTACAATAAACAAAGTACCTTGAGGAAAAAGTAGCCAGAAGGAAAGCAGATGACATCAAAGTAAAAAAAATCTACAGCCAGAAAAAAGGAGAACAAGGGATAAAGAAAAGTATAAAGTGACAATGAACAAAATAAAAATTGGAAAACAAATTACAGAAATAAAAAAAGAATATTATCACTGCCCGAAGGTCTATATGCTTTGGATACGCAGATATTTACACAACATGTACCGATGAGACGCCCTCGCAACATCGACGCGCAGGCAACCATTTATGGCAGCCAGAATACGTGAGCGTTCGCGGCGGTATCGGGAAGCATCTAGCGCTATCGAATGTAATCCAGCGAGCTTTGGTAAAGGCCGGCACTGGAATGGCCGATTCGAAATAAACAGGCGCTACGACGGCAGAATAGATAGTCGAGTAGTGCACAGCGGACGATAAATCATCAATAGCGTGGAGTCAACATAAAATAGTCCAGTCGGCATAGTCATAAATTTGTAATAAGGTTGTTGCAAGTGTTTTCGTTACAATAAAATGACAATATCAAATGGAAACAATACCTGAAAAAAAGTTAGATATTCATTAGTATTGGATAACGCACTTTTTTTAGTTAATTGGCTTATTCACACTTATAAGAATTGCAACACCCGGTTTCTCTACTATAAGTGTTTTTTAGTGATAGGGACTGCAAACAAAGCTCAATATTTAATACGATTGCATAGTTGAATATCCTGACAAGTAACGAATTTTTGTCATAGATAAATCCACCTACTAGATACACATGTATCGCTCACCACTTTGTGAAAGACCTAATAACAAAAAAATTACTTGTGTTCTAATAATCATAAAAAGCGATATTACTAACTACTTCTCCACAATGACTGGTCATCTAAAATATGTAATTTAAAAGGAATTAATCAAAATTATTCAGTGGTTTAATAGCAGAAAATTCAGCAACAACTATTAAAAAATACCATTTTCATCCTATGCTAGACGCTTTTCAAATTACACAGATATCTCCTACAACATTAATGATCAAAAACTGCAAGTTAATAGAGTGACAAACATAAATACCTTGGACTAGTGTTGGATCCTCATTTACGGTCCAACCAATGCCAATTATATTTTAGACAAAGATTTGTAGCGTACAAAACGCCTCATATTACATATGGTATATCAGCATGTTCATCTCATATCTATGATTTAGATATTTTTGAAAAAGGATTCTAAAAATAATGTTCACAAAACTGAAAATTCATTCCACTGCCGAATTATGCACAGATGTAGAAATTTATGATATAAGACAGCTTTGTTTTTTACACATTATCACTCGCTACCATACAAGGTGGATGAAGGGAATATGCCCACGAGATCCGTCCATTAGACACAGAAAAAATCGATGTTTTGTTTCTGCTTAATGCAAGAAATACTCTTATTGCTTTATAGAACAACTTTCTTGGACAAAAAAAAAATAAAACATCTATTTTTATGTTATTCTTTTATTTTTTTTAAAATCTTTACAACTGGGCATATTATCAACCTAGGCTCGTAATATGCCCATAGAATGTTGTTATTATGCTCAGCGATAACTCTAAGCAAGCAAGAGTACGTATCCTTTATTGTTTATATTTTATCAACCAAATAAATGATTCTACAGGCTCTTTAACAACTGAAACGCAAATAAAACAATACTTATATAACTATAAAGGTTTTCAATACAGAACTAAACATTTTTTGGTTCCTTTAAGAGAAGGGAGTACATATTTTTAAACCATAATATAACCTAGTTACGAGCAGCCTCTTCACAAAGATTGCAGTACCAGGAATCTTTGTTCTTCCGTGTTTGTTTGGTTCGTATAGAATTTTTATTCGGATATTTTCAGCCTCTATATTGTGTTGCTTCTATATTTTGTCCTTGTTGAAAACGTATCTCTTAACCACCAATGTTTTGCCATTGATGGCCTTTTTCCAATTTATTATCTTTACTTGCCCCTTAGGTATGTCGTTTCTAACATCTCTGTGACGGTTATATCATATCCTCCTTTTTCTTCAGTTTCTTTGCTACTTTATTCATGTAATTTCTCATTCTCATCTTCTTCTTTTGTAATTTTTTTTACTTTGTTTGTTTTCCGACTGTGCCACTTTTTCTAGGATTCCTTGATGAACTGTATCTCCTTCCCGAGTTATTTCTTTCTTTTTGTTCGTATTTTTCTCCTTATTTTTCATTCGTCTTTCTTCCTCTCGTGTAAAAGTTTCAGATAACGTGTCACTATACAAAGATATGCTATCACTTGAACTGTCGCTATCGCTAATTGATGAGGTCCACATTTTCTCAGGTTTTCGTTTTTGTTGTTTTGGTGATTTTACTTGCTTTGAAGGTGTATTTTCTATGAAACCCTGTTGGTAGTTCTCTCTCTGACATAATCCTGAAGGCCCTGGTTGTGGTGAAATAGCTCTAAAGTTACGAATTATTCTCCTGCCATTGATTTCCAAAGACTTGAAGTTTTTTGTAGCTGTTCTTCTTCGGAACAAATTTTATTCAAATGGTAATTCTGTTAGAGTACTTGGAGCAAAAGCGAGATCGGAGATCGCTTCGTGTTTAAATGGATATATCACCGTGGCAGAAAACCAGATGCAATATTTTTTGGTGTTACGGCTTTGTTCCAAACGAGCGAAAATATCTCACCAAATCTCTGTTTCTTTGTGACGTGTCCAGTATAAAAGCACTTGCTCATCCCAGTAATATTCAAAAGCTTTGAAAACAGCTTTGTCCATGGGCTGGAGTTCGTGGGTCGTGTTACTCCGGAGGCAAAATAGTGTGATGTCAGATGTATCAGCTGACTCTACAATAGGTATATCTAAGTGGCATGAAGCACCATCAAAAATTAGGAGACATTTTCCTGGCAGTTTATAAATCCCTAGGTGTTTTAACCATTCATTGAAGGTTTCAATTGTCATGTTTCCTTTTTTCGTCATGAGAGTTAGGGTCCCGCTGGCTTTAGCCTTTGCCTTTTGAATAAAATGGCTGTCACATTTTCTCCGTGCACTCGCTTTGCTCCTTTTTTAGCCAGAACACTTTGTTGATGATGCAAGGATCTCATCTGCGTTGTGTATCCTTTCTGGTACAATCCATCAAATCAAGCTCCACTAAGACTTTCCTAAGTTTGTCGAAGTAATCTTTTACTATACATCTATTTCCGGATGACGATTTAAGAACGCCTCCAACCAATACCGACCAGCTAATCGTTTTTCTTGCGAGAGTATATGAGCTGTATGGTTTTCTCACTGCACATTTTCGTAGAATCCGTTTGGTTAGGGGATAATCTACTTCAGCTAGTCGTATGATTCGGGACACCAGTTCGTCTTCATTTAGGGACTTAACACCCTTCCAAGGGGCTGCTTCTTATTTGTATTCTTACTCATGTAAGGATTTAAAGTTCTTCTAGATATGTTGAACCTTTTATAGAGTTTTTTGACTCTCCATTTTGAATGACCAGTAAAGCTTGTTGAAGATTCTTCCCGGTCCACTGTGATCGCAAGCCCTTGCTGTTGTAAGGCGACATCTGCAAAAAGCAATGATTTAAAAGTGTTAACATGAATCAGTGTATGCAACACTAATACGTCCAGTGCGCATATTACTTCTATTGAGGCATGGGCATATTAACAAACATATCGTGTAGTAGTATTTCCTCTAACTTATGAACGAATTTTTAAGTAAAAATTGCACTAAAATAATCCCAAGACGCTGTACTTACCGTCTCAAAAACAGTTCACTACAAAGAGTGGTAACGCGTTGAAAGTTGGCTTTTTTTATAACACACGTGTAGCAAATAAGCCTAGTCTTCTTCCGCGACTCTAAGTCTCAAACTAAATTCAGATCAGGCGCATACTGCTATAAATGGTGTCGGTTAACAACTGCTATGCCATCTAGTAATCTCTGTAATGTAAGCAAGTAGAAATTTTGGGGCGATCGGAAATTTCCAACATGGGCATATTCAATTCACCTACCAAGGTACAAAACTCATGGCACAGTAGTTCCTCAGCCACATAAATTTAAAGTGCAGCGGTATTATTTCTATTTTGCGCCAGATTTTAAAGAAATTATACCTAAAGATTTAAAAGACCTATATTTCGGAAATTATTTTACGAGAAATTTGAAAAAGTGGCTGAATTCTGTATCTAGAACTAAAATTTATACATTTATAAATACGAACATGAAGTAAATTCATAATCCACTGTGACTAATTCTTGCATTTTTTTAAATCTGTATTCTACAGTTACAGCTTGAAATTATTGGTCCATACAGTGGCAATGCCTCCTTTTGGGTTTTGCTTTTATTTTAGATTTATTTATCCATGTCATGAAAAACATTATTATTGCAGTCAAAGATCCGCTTAATTGATCAACTACTGGTGTCATTACCCCATCTAAATCTAACCCATTTTCTCTATACAGAAGTCCGTTCATCCCCAGTAACCCATGTGGACCTCTACCCAGGCGTAGTTCCAGAATCTGACCATCCTCTGGCACTCTGCTTGTCATCAGCTGCCTCCCAGACACTGGTCCAGGCCTCCAGAACACCCCCGCCCCCTCCGTGGACGGTACCGCCTTCCAAAAAGGGGGCCCCGGGATTGATCTGCGTGGTCTGCGGAGACACCTCTTCAGGGAAGCACTACGGGATACTGGCTTGCAACGGGTGCAGCGGGTTCTTCAAGAGGAGCGTAAGAAGGAAGCTGATATATAGGTAAGTCCTCAAATAAGCGTTGCTATATCTAAATATATTGAAAATCTTAGGTATAGAAAAAACTTAAACGCATAATTGTTTTTGACCTGTTATGCTCTTAGAACGTGTATTTTAATTAAGTATCACTTAAGGTTCGGTATTTCAATCTGAGGTTAGAAATTGGAATTAACAATCAGGTGCTCCTAGATTAAACTAGTTTAAACTCTCATGTTCCATGCCGTTCGTGATACTCTATAGAGGTTTTTTCGCGAGATCCCGTAGTGAACCGGCGCGGGAACAGATGAAATTTCCCTTCCTCTCGAAGTTTTGACAGTTTCAAGTTACACCGGGAGTTGTTAGATGGCGCATGTTGCGCAAAATGTCTGCTTTAAGCTCCTTGAAAAACTTAGCTGCCTTGTTTGAATCTGAAATAAAAAGACCGATCGTTTTTTGTGCAATGTACATATATATCAGTAAAATCAATCATTTGATATGACAAGTGCGGTTCATATTATCTTCGATGACCTACTCCCTCGTCATTTAAAATCCGGTGGACGTGTTCCTCGATTTATGATTTGATAATTTAACTCAATTTTCTTCACTGCGATGACAAATTTTCTATTGAGATGCCTGTTTTTTAATTGAAATTGACATAAGACCTGTCACCCGCTAGTACCTCACAGACGTTAGGCGCGTACCCGTACCACGTGATTTTTTGACATTCGGACGACGTCACATCCGTCCTCCCCTATTCCCGTTCTTCGCGAAAATTTCCTTTATGTTTGTGTCTCATGTCATCCGTGACATTTCATGTCACTACCATGCAAAATAGGTTACATCACAATCATGAGTTTACTTCCTACGCCATTAATTCATCTAATTGGTTATACATATTCATTAAAAATATTTTCTAAGAGGAGTCCACATGGGCCGTACATGATCTTTTATAAATTGATGACGTCGTTGCGTAAGAAGTGCAGAATCCGGACGCCATTTCTTGTAGCTGTGCGGTTTGAGCCACTGTTGGTTACGCGGTATTGCATCCACGATATCTAATAATACTTTTGCTTAAGACATATTTCAAATAAAAAAATCGAAATCACTTCATCTGTTTGGAGCTACGATGTCACAGACAGATGCACGGTTACTGTTTTTATCGGATATCTCAAATTACTTCTTTTTTCGTAAAAGCCTTAGTATAATCTTATCCAAACTTTTCCAGGGAAACATTGTTTTGAGAAGCGTAGGAAAGGGCAATCAACTACATTACACACGCCTCTGGTTCGAGGCAATATCCCTCAAATCCCGTTTGTTAAAAGTTTCGATGTGTTATCAACACTCAAAGGGAGACATGATCGATCCCTATTATTTCGATCTCCCATTATACGCTGCTTCTTGGAAAGTACGGTAACTGAAATAGAGATGGTAGCTTGAATCTTATTGGCTATATGCTGACCTTTGCCCTTTTTCTTCCAATGCATAAGGAGGCAAATTAACGTGAATACAAATATTTTTGATCCTATAACATCTACATCACGATTAACCCCACGTATAAATTCTGGGCCGTGGACCTCTAGGGCTATGTATTTATGGATTCTTGTTCTATGGGATCTACGAGTCTATATTTTTATGGATTTACGTGCCCCAGGTTCTATAGTCTTATGTGTTTCTAAGCCTAAAGAACCTTCTACCCACAGGACTGTAAATGGTCTGTAAATATCTGAGTTTGGATTTGCTTATATGTGGATTTCCAGGTCTATGGATAGCTAGTTGAATAAATCTTTGGGTCATTAAAGCATGGAACTAAGGGTTCATGCATTTCTGGATCATTGAACAAATGGATCCCTTAACTTACGATTGACTGTTCTCTATGGATATTCAGGTTTGTGTTTATCTGTCTCTATTAATATTGATTCATAAACCCTCTAAGTAAGTGAATTTTTGAATCTCTAAACATATGGATTTGATCTAGTTGTAAGAGTGTGTGATGAGGATCTGCATTTATTTATACATCAAAAGATATACCTACATTGAAGATAGCGCTTTCTTCCGACCCATCAAAAGACAGCCAACCATGGACAGCTGTTTCGGGCTGTTTGAATACTCGTCAGTATGGTCTAGACCTGTTTTGTCGTCTCTGTGCGCTGAACGAAAACATCGCAATTATTCTCTATCCAGGTACGGTCTATCGAAGAAAAGCAGCGCAAAGCGCCATCTATCACCAGCATCGACCACTGCAAGAGGGCATAGCTGATCTTTGTTTTAACTGTAAAGGTTTGAGTTCACGTTTAATAGCCCAGTCACTATGTGAGCGCTAGATGGCTGACGACTCTGGCTGTATAGTAGACGTGGTCTACTTGCCATTAAATAAATCAAACATAATGCTTTCGAGAGACGAGAGACCAATCCTCGTTCATGCTGATGAGTAGAAACAGCTGTCCATGGTTAGCTGTCTTTTGGTCGGACGGACGCGTTTTCTAGTAAAAAATTGTGGGTTATTGAACATTAACCGTGCTGTGAAAGATGGGTAATCATAAATACCATGTATTTCAGTTCTGTGTGGTAATTTATATAGATCCCTTGTTCTACAGATGTTGGAGGCATAGATGTCATATGAATACGCATTCTTGAAATAATGGTCTATGGATCTTTTTTTCCTTATACCGAAGCAGCCGCGCAGGCAGAAGCCTAAATGCAATATGTGAGCAATACTCGAAGCTAGGCCTTATCTGGGTCTTGTATAGAGTGAGGAGGTCATGCGGAGAAAAGTACTTCCTAGCCCTAAACAAATAGCCTAGATCTTTCCCAGCTATTGACGAGATGTGTTCGTGCCAGAACTTGTCCTCGGTGATCTGGACTCCGACCAGCCGAAATGAACGGCTCTTTGGCAGAACTCGGCCATCCATAGAAAGGGACGGACACTTTTTGTTCATGAAGGTACAGTACTATGTTTTGGAAGCATGAAACTGTACAAGATTGTTGCGTCCCCAAGCAGTGATAACCTCCAGGTCTTTCGTCAGAGAGAAAGTCGGCTTGTCACTATGAATTCCTGCATGTAGAGTGCTGTCATCAGCGAAGCTGTGGATTGGGTTGATCATGCAGTAAACGAGGTCGTTGATATGGAAGACGAACAGTGTCGGAGCCAAGACCGATCCCTGGGGGACACCCGCGTTGACGGTGTGGGATGAAGAGTAAAACCCGTCAATTATGACGGATATCTTGCTGCCAGAGAAGAGAATATGGATCTCTGAATTAAAATATAAAATCTTTTGCTCTATGGATGTTTGATTCTATGAATGTTTGGGATGTATGAATATTCTCGCATATAAGCATCCTAGACCGTGAAAATGGAATAATAGAACTATGATTTATGTATTTCTTGCCTTTTTTATAGATAGTCAGGTTTATCGCTACCTTAGTCTGCCAATATCAAATCATGGAATGCTGAACTATGTATAATAAATATCTAGATGTATCGATTTCCGCATAGAAGTCTATGGATATCTGGAATCTATATAGAACTTCAGGTTTATGGGTATTTGTAAATATGAAACCATGAAACATCTACTTTCAATTTCTAGTATTCTGCGAAGACTACCTATCACACTAAATCCCCAGATCGATAGACTTCTGGATCTTTGAATCATATCTCCACAGTAAGATGACAATTGGTGTCATTTCACTCTCATGCGTAAGGTTAATGATTGGCCTAAAGTATACAGAGCCATGTAGAACCACCTTCAAAACAAAAAAATACTGCCGCTGCTTAGTCAATACATTTTACTATGTTTAACGCATGTAAAGCACAACCAAGGCAAATATAGCGCACATGGTGGATACATCAATATAACACACGAAGCTTAAATAATCTTGTCTCGCCACAGTTACGGCTGCAGAAATTAAGATGCGGTCGCACCTACTTTGACATCAAGTTCTTCAATGCTCTATTATCCTATATCAGACAGCTTGGTAATAGTGCCTTCAAGAATAAAACGAAAGGGTACCTAAATGAAAAAACTTTTTACATATTTGATGAGTTTCTAAATAATGACTTTTCAGATCTAATACTCAGATCGTCATGCGCTTTATTTTACTTAATTTGTCTGCTCTGTATTTTATTTATCTGAGGTGAATGCTTTACTTTGTTTTTATGTTTTTTGTGCTTTTTCTAGTGTTTGTGTTACTTACATTAAGTTAGTATGCTTATACAGGGTGCGGCAGAGAGGATGGACGGTTTTAAAAAAATCATAAAATAGTTGATTTTTACTCGAAAACAAATTTATTGATGGAATCAGGTTCACAAGGAAATAGCCTTTGTGACAGTCAAGTGTGGAAAATCACATCAGGCATGTGGTGGCCGAAATCGTTGATGCAGTGATGGAGGCATTCTTGGAAGTTCCCGTAGACTCTCTCCAACATCGCTCTCTCAACTTGGGCGACCTCCACGCGAATTTCGCCCTTCAATTCGTCAAGAGTTCGGGGCTTGTTCGCGTATACTCTAGCCTTGAGGTGTCCCCATAAGAAAGAATCGCATATGGATAAATCTGGGGACCGAGGAGGCCAATGAACATCGCCAAACCTGGAAATAAGGCGACCAGGGAAGAGACTGCGAATAACGTCCATGGATGCTCGGGCTGTGTGGGCGGTCGCCCCATCCTGCTGGAACCACACACGTCGGATTGGAACACGTCGCCGTCGTAATTCAGGGAGAAAGAAGTTGGTGATCATGTTGACGTAGTGCTCTGAGTTCACGGTAACATCACGACCATTACCGTCTTCGAAGAAGTAAGTGCCAATGATGCAAGTTTGCGATACAGCGTACCAAACCGTTACTTTTGGGCTATGCAGCGGTGTTTCGCGTAACTGTTGCGGATTTTCATTAGCCCAATAACGACAATTCTGCTGGTTAACCATGCTGTTTAGGTGAAAGTGGGCTTCGTCACTCATAAACAAAATGAGGTTCTCATTTTGATCGATCAGTGCTTCCATCCCACGTGCGAAGTTCATTCTCTGTACATAATCTCCGGGCTGTAACTGTTGCACAATGGCGAATTTGTAGGGGTGAAAGCGGAGATCCATAGGCAAAATTCGCCTTACCAAACGATCCCTAAGGCGATGTGCAGCAGCATGTTTCCGGGCAGATCGAGTCGGACTGTGATGAAAGACCTGTCGAACGCGTTCAACATTTTCAGGAGTTCGAACTGTTCGCGGCGCTCCTCTTGGTCTTCTGTTAATCAGTTCACTACGCCTGCGAAGTGATTCAACCCAACGAAGGATGGTGTTTCGAGAGGGAACAGCTCTATTCCGATGAATGTTTAAGTGGCGACGAAACTCACGCTGTACGACGATGACCGAGTCATTATTTCGGACGAAACAATCTGTAACGCTTCCTTTCCGCAAAAAGTCCAGAAAAGATGGAATGCAATGAAGATTCCAACTTTTCTGCACAATCACAGAAAGGGGGTTACAGTTAGCTTCCGGTAGCTCAGTCGGTGGCATGAAGACATCTACAGGCGTGTAGCTGTGTGTCGACCATGGCATGGCTAGAGGATAGAAGAACAAACAGAACACAAAAATTTAACAGATTTTATTTAACAAAAAAAAAGGCATTTTCATTACATTAAAATTTACAAAAATAACAAAATAAGTTTTACATCTTTGGCGCTGCTATAACGCTATCGACTTATCTTTCGCTGGTCCATTTTTACTCGACTGAAGCCAGGATGGCCAGGGGCTTGAAGGGGAGGTCCCAGTTATGAGGGGTGACCTGCATATAGTGGCTTCACAACCAGTTGTAGGCGAAGTTAAAGGCGATGGCGCTGCCAAGGTACATGCATGGGTGAAAATATTGGCCAAGGCTAGGCAAAGTGAAAGGGAAAGAGAAAGGGGGTGGCCCCAATCATTTTTGTCCTATACGGACACACGTTCTAGAAAATTCTAGCACATGGTGCTATATAACCTTGTGCTACTGAGAAGAAATTTCTAGCCGTTGTTCGATCGGCGGCTCAAGTGAAAAGGAAGCGCGAGGAAGATCGCAGATCAGGAACTCCGCATCAAGCGCTCCAAGCGGAAAATTTTCCAAGCAAAAAAACTAGAGATGGGATTAATGAAATGATAATCGAGAAGTGATTTAATAAATACGATCGGACGGTGAAACCGTTACACTCGCCCCAACTTAACCAAAAAAAAAAAAAAATCGAAGAAGCATTTAAGAATTTTTTTTTTTTTACTAGGAAATTGAAAGTTATCACGGAAGGACAAATGTACAACCATTCGACCAGATAACAAGTAGTAAAAGTAAGGTAGAAACAAAAATGTTAGAAGAGAATTGGAAGAAAAAGGGATAGCCTCAAGTCTACCAAACAAGAGGGATGGTTATAGCACCAACTCGCTGAAAAGTACAGTGAAGTTGCACTTAAAAAAAACTATCATCATATGATGAAAAACCCAAAACATAAAACATCGTCATACCTAAGACGAGAAAAATAATAAACCAAAAGTTTCAGCAGTAGTCCAAGCACGAATCACAATGGCATCCAAAATGCACGACTGACTACTAAAAACTTCAAAACTAAGTAAGTACCTAAACCATAAGAGGTACTAAAAAAATAATAATCTTTCTCAAAACAATTGCCAGATTATCTCGCAATACTCCAAACCCAAAAAGATTATGATCTACAGTGATATTTTAAACCAATATCCAATATAAAAAAACTGTGCATTACTATTTTCAAAATATGAAAATCAAAAGAGATTCAACAAATTCTATTAAGAATTCCAGTTATATAACAAAACAATTTACAAGTACTAAACCAATGAAAACTTGATCACGAAGGTATTTTAATCAAAAAAGATGTTAACTAAGTGCAGTTCTGATTCCACAAAAAAATTGTCGGGCGCCACCAGTCTGTAAGACTACAAAATAATTCAAAATATTTTCAGAGAATTAAAGTATATAAGAGACATTCATGAAATATTGAAGTAAGATTTTCAAAGTCAAAATATAGCTTAAGTTCAATCAATGAACTAAAATTCAAGAGTAAGTTCAATCAAAATTTTCAGGTCATGTGACAACATAAGAACCAGACCAAAAAAAATTCTGAAGTTCAATATAGAAAAGAGCAAAATAAATTTCCAAAAAAAACTAAGTGCAACACAAGTGCAACTGTAAATCTAATAGTGTTAAAATCATAAAGTGAAAGGAAATATTAAAGCTATATGAGCATGATTTTATAAAGGGTTCCCAAAAAAATTTAAAAGTAAGCAAAATATTAAAAGTTTCATGAGTAATAAATGAGAAACGAAGTGAGCATATGTAAAATGCAAAATAGCGAAACGAAAATCACAAGATATTTTATTAAATCATGATACATGAGAGTAATGCCGCAAGCAAAAATTGTATGCAAAAGACTACGATATATGTAGGTGCAAAATTGGAGTTATAAAAAAAATCTAGTGAACAAGAAATAGAAATAAATATGATAGGTAAGAATTCGAATTTTGATTTAAAGCAAAAATATGAGACAAAGACAACTTTCTAGGGTCACCATAGGTGCTCTCCAAAGCCCTAGACAAGAATGTCTATAGTTTATGGAATATTCTCATGTAGATCACTGATATCATCAGCGCACTTCAAAGTCTACACTGAAAATAACCATATCATTGTAAAATGAAAGTTAAGTTCAAATATGAAATATTACAAGATTAGAAAAACTATAATAATTTACCAGTGTAAAATATGAGAAGAGAATTACTATACTGAATCTATTAGAATGGGCGATTACTTCAAGTCAAGACAGAAATTGAAAGAAATAAGAAGTCGGAAAAAAAAATATGAGAGCAGACTATCAAAACAAATGCAATAATGCAAAAGCAAAATCACCAGATATTTCAAAATCTATAGCGAAACATGAAAGTAATGTCGCAAACGAGCTCAAGACTTAGCAATACGCACAAATGTGCACAAAGGCTGAAAGCATATATGAAAAATCTCAAGAAGGAATTGACAATTACTTCAAATCAAATTGAACTGATTGAATTGAACTGAGACATAAATTACTATATCAAAAGTGAGTTTTACTTATACGCCAGAGGTTTCAAGAGTTTATCAATACGCACAGATTTGCAACTAGGCGGAAAGCATATATGACAAGTCTCAAGAAGAAAATAAAATGCATATGAAGAAAACACTTTCAATTAAAGAAACTGTGGATAGTACAAGACCCTCAAAGGCATACATCGCAACGAATCTATGTTACTATCCAGACTACAAAATACTGTTAAAGTTCAAAACCACTCAAAAATATGTGAACAAACATCAAAAGTTTGAACCAAAAATTAATATAAGTCTGTGCTCTCGAAGAAAGTTATAATGAATTCAAAAAGAGGATACTATCAAAAACTTCAAAAGTAATAGACCTCAAAAATAGAGGTACGTAAGTATGTAAAAGAAATTCAGAAAATATACACATAAAAACATTATAAAATATTATACACAGTATTTGTCACATGATTTTGATCGGGAATACAATTTAAATTTTGAGTACACTCAGAAAAATGAAATATTTAAAAGATGAAGTATACACATTAAATTGGAATCAGAAAAATAATTATGACTTGTAAATTTTATAAATGGTGGACTGACGTAATGGTTCAAAAGGTTGAAAGAACAACGATGACTAATGTCCAAAGTAAACATTCAGCTGCCTCTTACAGCAAATAAGTTTAATCATTATCAAAGGAAATTCTTGTCCGTTCGCATCTGTACTAGGAAATAAACATAGGAAAACCTACTCGCTCCAATGTACAGATCGAAAAACTCGCCCCCTTCGATTGAGCGGAACTATGGGTATTGGACTGATTGTAATATTTCAAAAGGTTGAAGGATCAACGATGTTAAATGTCCAAAGTAAACATTCAGCTGCCTCTTACAGCAAATACGTTTATTCATTATCAAAGGAAATTCTTGTCCGTTCTCATCTGTATTAGGAAATAAATATAGGAAAACCTACTCGCTTCAATGTACAGATCGAAAAACTCGCCCCCTTCGATTGAGCGGAAATATGAGTATTGGACAAATTGTAATATTTCAAAAGGTTGAAGGATCAACGATGTTAAATGTCCAAAGTAAACAATCAGCTGCCTCTTACAGCAAATAAGTTTAATCATTATCAAAGGAAATTCTTCTCCGTTCGCATCTGTACTAGGAAATAAATATAGGAAAACCTACTCGCTCCAATGTACAGATCGAAAAACTCGCCCCCTTCGATTGAGCGGAAATATGAGTATTGGACTGATTGTAATATTTCAAAAGGTTGAAGGATCAACGATGTTAAATGTCCAAAGTAAACATTCAGCTGCCTCTTACAGCAAATAAGTTTATTCATTATCAAAGGAAATTCTTGTCCGTTCGCATCTGTACTAGGAAATAAATATAGGAAAACCTACTCGCTCCAATGTACAGATCGAAAAACTCGCCCCCTTCGATTGAGCGGAACTAACAAGGATCCAAAACACTATAAAAAACTAACAATACACACAAAGTTTCAATACAAAAACAGGAGCAGCCAAATCTTGAAAAAAAAATATTTTATATCTGACATACTGACATACATTAAAAAAGTACAGAGACGTTCAAGTCCTGTTAATCCAATGGAAAATCAGACACTAATATTCTAATTTCCCCCATAGAATATGCCAGATAAAACCATAAAACATTAAAATTATGAAAACTTATGCTCCAATGAGACAAAATTACTACAATAGTTACTGAGGAACGTATACTATTTCAACAACAAGTTGAAGTTTAATTATCATAAACGAGTATGTGTGTCTTTGTATAGGTAAAAATGATTTAGGAGTCACCCCCCATTGAAAAGTAGCAAAAATATAGTCAAGAAAAACATCATTTGTTTCTTGAAAAAAAAAAAAAACAAAAGAAAGGTAAGTATCAACGCACTATGTCCAAGTGTCAATACTTGAAAAAAGTAAACCGCCAAAATGTACGAAAAATTATGAATATCAATTTCATACAATTCAGACAAATGGATAAATCGCAAAATGATTTACTCCAGATAACTCTAGTCAGTAGATTATTGCCATCAGAATGAAAACAAATGATCAAAAGTTCAAGTACAGTCAAAAATTCAAAAAGTAAATACATTTGGGGAAGGCAAAAATAATTTTGAAAGTAAATTTCCTACGTACCAAACATCATGAGAGCTATATCAGTACACCAGAGATCCAACAATTAGGCTATATATGCATACATGAAAAGTCTCAAGAAATCAAAAAACTGCACATGAAGAAATACTTTCAAAAACTAAGAGGTTAGTGATCAAAAATGAAAAGCATATAAGAATATGTAAACTATCAACAACAATAGTCACAACCTCAATCAAAAGTTTGATGATATTCGACAAAAATGCTGGGAAACCTAAAGTCCCCAGACTATCAATATTCAACAACAAAAAAAAATCAAAATATCATCAATCTCAAAAGTACAATGAGAAAAAAGTTATAACTGTCCCCAGCAGTAAATAAAAACTGTAGTAGTATGTGAGACAAAAAAAATTCTGGCAATGATCTCGCTGACTACTAAACAAGACAATTTAAAAGTTAATAGTATGCCTATGAAATAAACAGGTGGAAAAATTTTAATCTTTTGATAAAAATTTTAAACATTAAGCAAAAAGTAAGGATGATTAAGGAATTAGAAATTTGAGTACCAAAAGCAATTAAAAATAGAAATGCTGCCAAAGATTGTAAAGAATTTTGAAAACTATGTTCTGTCTGCCAATCTTCCACTAGCAAACCACTTGTCGACAAAGCCAAACACCTATCGAAGCCTCACGTTGCGGGTGCCAATTTATGTAACGGTTCCTTCCCGCAAAAAGTCCAGAAAAGATGGAATGCAATGAAGATTCCAACTTTTCTTCACAATCACAGAAAGGGGGTTACAGTTAGCTTCCGGTAGCTCAGTCGGTGGCATGAAGACATCTACAGGCGTGTAGCTGTGTGTCGACCATGGCATGGCTAGAGGATAGAAGAACAAACAGAACACAAAAATTTAACAGATTTTATTTAACAAAAAAAGGCATTTTCATTACATTAAAATTTTACAAAAATAACAAAATAAGTTTTACATCTTTGGCGCTGCTATAACGCTATCGACTTATCTTTCGCTGGTCCATTTTTACTCGACTGAAGCCAGGATGGCCAGGGGCTTGAAGGGGAGGTCCCAGTTATGAGGGGTGACCTGCATATAGTGGCTTCACAACCAGTTGTAGGCGAAGTTAAAGGCGATGGCGCTGCCAAGGTACATGCATGGGTGAAAATATTGGCCAAGGCTAGGCAAAGTGAAAGGGAAAGAGAAAGGGGGTGGCCCCAATCATTTTTGTCCTATACGGACACACGTTCTAGAAAATTCTAGCACATGGTGCTATATAACCTTGTGCTACTGAGAAGAAATTTCTAGCCGTTGTTCGATCGGCGGCTCAAGTGAAAAGGAAGCGCGAGGAAGATCGCAGATCAGGAACTCCGCATCAAGCGCTCCAAGCGGAAAATTTTCCAAGCAAAAAAACTAGAGATGGGATTAATGAAATGATAATCGAGAAGTGATTTAATAAATACGATCGGACGGTGAAACCGTTACAAATCATAGGCGAAAACGCGGTGCTCCACCGTCCAAGGCTCCATAACGACAACTGGTAAAATAATGCTAGAATCTCACGAGTCAAACGGCACCCTCCCCTCCTCTCTCGTAGACGAAGGCGGAGAGTACTACCCATCCCAAAAATGTCCGTCCTCTCTGCCGCACCCTGTAATATATTTTTGTTTTTATTTTTCAGTGCTTGTGTGTTGCATTCTTGTTTGTTATCTATCACGTGTTTTCCATCATACTTTTTTGTTTACATACTTACACTTGTACTCTTAACGATTTTTAATCATTCTTTTCTTTTCTGATGTGTGCATACCATTTGTGTACTTAGTAACAGTAAATATTAATAATTATTATTAATCTATCAATATCTGGTTCTGAGTTAGTACTTAGACCTTAATACAGCTCTGCATTAGTCGCCAGATGAAAAAACTCGCTTCTTGTTTAGCGGAATGCCTCAATAAAAGAGGCGAAAGAAGAAGAGGACAGACGGCGACGTCATTTCCTTCGAGAGGAGCATAAAAGAGTTCCGCTGTTCGTCGGAATGGCCTAACTTTAATTGAATTTTGAAAAGGGATTTATTTTTGCGACTCTTTGGTAATACTTTATGATTGCTGGTACGGAAAATTTCCATCTGAATAGCAAATCTCTTTCTTTCTTTCACTCTCCGTGAAGGGACGCACGCAAGCGTCGGCCCTCTCGGATTAAGGACTGATTTTTAAGTGCTACAGATGCTGAGTAGGGTTGTGATAGGAATTATTTCTGCATTGTTCTTGGAAAAATTACTACTAATATTTTTTCTTCCAAATCCGTGTAGTTCTGATTCATTTGATAATATCTGAAAAAGACAGGATGGATAATCCGCCATGTTTGTCTAGCCGCTAAGTAAAACCACATAATATGTTTGAGCTACTTTTTACCGACACAACGCAGCCTTTTACTTCCCAGGTCTGCAGGCGAGAAAATATTGTAATCGCCAAAAATTTCGAAAATGAGGTTTTTTGTACGTTATATGACATGACATCACTTATTTCCATCGGTCTATCTGTCGGTCTGTCTGTCCGCAAATCATTGCCCTGTCTATAACTTCGAAAGTATTGCTCGGATTTGGATGAAATATTTAAACAAGGCCGCTACTATACAAATTACAAAATATTCTTGAAGTTTTGGAGAATCGATCTAGTGTCGGCGGTGAAAATAAAAAAATATGACTCAAACAAAGTTTTTTGACATATCATTTAAAGAAATTGAGTGATGGAGGTTTTTAGTGAGTGGGAGAAGGTATATTGCAACTTTTAGATTTTAGTATATTAATATACTTATAACCCCGGTAATTATACGCACGCATTAGAGATGTTTCACAGGTCATAGAGTTCCTCCTACATTTGCCTTTAAAGCTTACAATAGAGAAACGTTTTCGTCACGGCTCCCTGCGTCTGCTCTCTGGCTTCAATAGCTGCCGTGCCGGTCTCCGTAAGCGTCCTTGCATGACTGGCACTTTGTCGCGCGGCCGCGTCTGATGCATCCTGAGATCAGGAATAGAGGAGAGGCGATGGTACTATGGATAGGGTAGGGAAAGAAAAAATGGTGCTCAAAATTTGTAAGGCAAAAAGTAAGACGAAGGAAATAATAATTCCCGTACAGTACCGTGCACTGTTTAGTACAAGCTAATCCTTCTGAGTTGTTTGCATAAAATACATTTTGAAGGTGTACAATGAAACATTCCTGGACTAACTATTTCCTATAGTAAAAAAATATCACAACAGAACACACACAAATAGGTGACAAAATGTGCTGTAGTAACGTGGGACAGAGAGTGTAAGAATCATGTAAGAAATAATACTTTATTCTTTGTTGAAATCCATTTGATACAAATTTGTATATGTAGTAACAAATGTAATACAGAACAATAAAGACCAATAAAAATGTAACGAGACATATCAATGAATGAATAATTATTTATTGGATCCTTACGTACTCATGTGCAAGTATGCAGTTACACAATTTACAAGATTCAGATAAAGTAAGGTGATATGCATCCAGTTTTATATTAGGTATGCGATGGATGTTAAAATGTATCACAATAGTCTTACTTGGATTTATGATTGGACGATTTCTTTGACATCAGGAAGAAAATGTATCCAATTACCTGTACGTTGAATTTTGATATGAACGTGACTCACATTTTTTCACGATATAGTAATTGTGGTGTCATCTGCAAACATAGTTACATGCCCCTAAAAGATATGACCAGGCAAACCACTTTCATGTAGGTTGAACAGCAGTGGTCCTAATACAGTTCCCTGAGGGACATCCTTCTCGACAGGATACTGTACTTCCAAGGTGCACTTTAAGTTGTCTGTCCTTCATGTATGAAATCAGCCAATTGAAAGAAAACCTCTTATACCCATAATATAATTTTGTCTCAATATTAATTAGCTCGAATTTCTTCAATATTGATCCGCCAAGTTTATCTAAAAACATCCTAATTGTGGAACATTAATTTTGCTGTCACTAGTTATGCAGCTTGGACCAGATTGATCAATTTCATAGTTGTAATGTGTGTAACGTAAACACCCCAGAGAGAGCGGAACATTTACCCTCAGATATAGGGGTTGATGCAATTGAGCGTTAAAAGGGGATGGTTTTTATGTGGGGGCTTACGGATTCCATACATGATCTTATGGAGTAATTGATTTTGATTATGTTTATATTATGCAGATGGTTTAATATTCAAATGATACATTATGAAAAATGAACGAGTCAAACATATTAATACACACGAAATGGTCACATAAGGTACTGCTACATCTGACAATAATGATTTTCAGTATGCAGGCTGTTCCAGAAGAAGTGTGTCTGATGCATGTAGAACACAAGGAGTGATGGTACCAAGAACCGACTGTTCTAAATAACTCTGGAACGATACTGTTCAACGAAAATTGCACAACAGTGGCGATTTGCTGACTTTTCTCACCTTTTACGATAATGACTGAAAAAATACATGTTTTAGCTAATAAAATGTGTTATGTTTAATTTCGATAACATGAATCCTTAGTGAGACAAACGGTTGTGTTTCAATACGAGCCCCTTCCCACTTCAGTTGGCCCACTTCAAGATTTGTACCAAACTATGCCTTTATAAACTAAACATGACGAAACTATTTACTTCTAAAACAATTTATTTTCTCAAAAACATTTTAGATACACTCTAGTCGTAAAAAATACATATTTGTAATCACTTAGATCTATAACTAATCGAACATCTGAACAAATAAACAATGTGCGAATAAATGCGCGAAGTTAACAAAGCAACAATTGAAAGATTACCATTGGTAACATCACCTTTATTTTTTATTACGGCTGAAATTCTTTGGGCCATAGTGTTAACCAAATTTTGGCAACAATTTGGTGTGAAACAATCCCGTATTTCTTGAAACTTTTGTCTCAGTTCGGTGATTGTACGAGCAGGATGTTGTCGTAGAACCTGTTTCATCTCGTGCCACAAAGTTTCAATAGGTGACAGATCTGGACTGCCAGAAACCCATTCCAAAAGTGGTACATTATTTTCTTCTACCCACTTTATAGCCTTTTTTGAGGTATGGCACGCTGCACCATCTTGCTGAAACACAAAATCTTGGCCGGATGTCAAAACATTCTTCCATCACTTCTAAAATTGCCAAATTCTTGTTTGTATCCACATTTCCATCAATAAAATGAAGTTTTCCTACTCCTTTTGATGACATACTGCCCCAGATCATAATGGATGCTGGAAATTTCACTTTTCTCTTCAGACAGTCAACATGGAATGCTTCATTTTTTCTGCGAATAACTCTATTGCGACTGTCACCAGCATAAACTTCGAATCGGGCCTCATCACTCCATTGTATTGCACACCATTGTTGAGGTGTCCATTGTCTATGTTCTTTAGCTCATCTAAGCCGATTTCTCTGTTGCAGTGGAGTTAATAGTGGCTTTTCTTTGGCCTAAAAAAAATTTCTGCAACTTTAGGGTTTTTACTTCACTTTTTTTTTATTAGAAAGCGTACCTTGCAAGTGCTAAATCCCAGTTTGTGGGTCTCTCTATGTGTTGTGGACCTCGAAATTCTCCTTCCAACAGCGTCACTCCACAGAGCACTTAATTCTAAATAATTGGCACACCTGTTTTTCACGATTATTCTTCTTAATGCTCTTCGGTCGGCATTTGTGATATCACATATCGTGGCTTAATATTAACTGAACTAGTTACGTTATATCTTTTAACAATATTTTTCACACTGTACCGCGATAAGTCTAACAAAGTTGCAATTTCTGAGAATTAAAAAAATTAATTATCAGTAACCGAATTTTCTCACGAATAACCTTTCCTCTACCCATTTTGAAAACCTTTACTACCCAAAACTATTTTAAACGTATTCTGACAGTTGTGATTAATAAAAACAATTGTCATGCCTTTTATTTTTCACAGCCACCTATGCGCTATTTTGCATTGAAATGAAAATAGATTGATATGCTCTAATTGCAGCATGTTATTTTTATGCTGCAAATTTTATTAGGGAGTGATAAAGTTGGTGTTTTCTACTATATATTATCAAAATATTCATTCTTAATATTTTAAACCTATAACACCCTGCTACATTTTTATTATTTGTGTTTGATAAGAAAAAAAACTAAGATTTCAATAGTTGCGCCAACTGAAGTGGGAAGGGGCTCGTACTACCCATATCGATATACTGCCGATCGCCAAAGAATTTGACATAGGTGTATGTCCTCCTGAAACGTATATTGTTCAAAGATGATAACAATTACAGAAGAAAGGTAGAGGAATATATATAATTAAACAAAAATTGTACTTTTGTTCCTGTGACCCAAGTTGGTCAAGTATCCTTAAAGCGAATATCTAAATGGTAGCTGACTGATGGACCACCAGGTTTGTCCTTATAGTTTGCTATTGGATCTGCGCAAATGTCTTTATTTGCCATCTCAATGTCAGATTGTCGTGTCTTACACTATTTCCTCACATGACAAGCAACGTGGTTCCTTTCAGATATAGTAGTATTATTTCTCGCATTTCAGATCCATGGTTATTAGCAGTCATGCATAAGAGTGAACCGCTATGTTGCAACATTTGATTCATGTGGGTTTTTAGCATCCCCGGAGGGCGTTTAGCGTTTTGAGGATCTATGGACGAGGGTGAGGTATCTGGTACTTTGAAAAAGGACAGCATGAGCTGGTTTATTGCTTTAAGGGCTGAATGTGCTTTGGGAACGGGACTGCGTACCTCAGGCGATCCTGGACTTTTCTCATTTTACGTGGCGTAATCTAAAATCTGTGACGATGGCTTCTCGGCATTGGCATCTTACAAGACAATTCAATCTATTGTCGCAACACACTCTGTAGAAATGGAGAACAAAATAAAAATAAATAAACTGCCATCTGAAAGAGAATAAACAAAAATGTACATTGATTGTCATTGTACTTCAGAAAGACCTCCGGCCGGAAGGTCGTACAATAAACGGAAAACATATTTGTGGTTTGATTCGGCAAGACAATGGAGCTCAATGATCTCTTATTACTATACTTTCAAAATGGCGGGCTCAGTGTATAGGAACCAGGACAAAAATTATTAGAACTCGTTTCGTCAATGCGAGAGTACCCCATTCTTAGCTCAAAGCTTTCTAAAAGTGCAAAGAAATTAACAATACGGCGTTAAGGCTAGATCGTCCCTAACCGGCGATCTACTTAGCATTAATGTTTGCGTTCTGTATGTACTAGAGATATTTCCGTCTTACAGTGGGACTCCAGTATATTTTCCACTACATAAAATATCATTTTAACTCAGGTTCAGGATCATGGCCATGAAGCTTTTGAACTTGACTTTTTTTTTCAAACTACTTTAATTGACCTGGTATCAATTGAAGCTCAAGTAAAGTATTATATATTAGCAATATAAATCAATTCAAGCAGTTTTTACGTCAGGTATACGAAAATTCAACCAGTCTTACTCGGCGTGCCGTATTCATAAAAGAGAAGCATATCCTCGGAAGCATAAGGTAAAAGTATAAGGTCTTGCTTAGGAGAAGAAGTATAAGCATATCCTTGTTTTCATATTCATAATGATTACCTTATACTCGCGAGGATATCCTCGAAGAAGTAAAAGGTTGACTGGTATTTGTATCTTGAGCGACATGTCAATAAGCATGTCATTCTCAAGTGATGAGGAAACTATAGAAAATAATGGCAACGACCTGCAGTTCATCGCAGATGAAATTGCCATTGCTCCCATTATTTTGCAAAAGTCACAAGTTCCAAAAATAAAAATGAGAAAGGACGACGCCTTGAAGAAGATGTTGAAAAAATACGAATCAGCATTCGGTAAACCATAAGATACTAAAGGCTTATTAAAAAAAATCAACATCATGAAATCAAGATTGAAGAAAAAAGCATCTAAAAAAAACTGATAATAAAGCAATTAAGTTGTTAGATTAGGAAAGAAGTTGCTGGAAGCTATGGAAGGTGACTGTAATCCTACAATTGGGAAAATTAGAGGTGCCATTCAGGTTGGTAGTGTTTAAGAAGAAGGAAGTGAACTATACAAGTATACCGAGCGCAGTGAGCAAACAGTTAGTAATTATTACTGCGCCAGCAATTCAGAAGACATTGACACCAAAAAGAAAATTAGCAACAGAGAAATACGAAACTGAGGAAACCAAAGGCTTAACTACAAAAGAACTGCAACTTCTAGTGCTATTACAGCAGTACCAAACAAGTATTTTACAACAAGGGTATTATAAAACCAAATTAGAAATGATGCAGCGTCAGAAACCACCTGTAACTTATGATGCTCACGAAAATAAAACATATTATAACTTATAAATACACTTTAGTCAGTAAAAATATCTATTATAATACTCAAGTTTCTTCTTATTTGTTGACCTAGTTGGCGTAGAGGCAGTTCGTCATTCTCGTTATTTCCTTCATCTTCATCTGGGTCTTGTTCAACTAACTCAAAGTCAGGACAACTCTATCCACAGTCCGAGATACCGTTGCTGGACTAACCCCAAGTTCCTGACCAATACCTTGTGGATATCCAGGGTCACCGAGGTAGCGTAGACATATCTTCATTTTATGAATACATGAAGGTGCTCCACCTCGAGTTTCCTCATTCTCAACTAAAAATCTGTCCGCAAGCCATTGTACATTTGCTTCGTCGAACCGATATAATTTTTTGAAGTCACGACCAAGTGAAGGTAAACAAGGTTTGTACATTTTAACATCCCTAACATTCACAATTTCCGCCATCATCGTTTGACCACCTTTCGTTAAGAAGTTGAGTCTGCTACTGACCACACTCAGAATTTTTGAAGGATATGCTTCATATGCCAAGTATAAGGTGATGATTATGAATATCCTTTTACTTATGTCACTGCTTTGAAGATATGCTTATACTAAAAAAGCAAAAGCATTTACTTCAAATTATTATAAATACCATCTGGAGGATTTCCTTCAAAATTTGCAAGTACAAGGATATCCTTTGTGTTATGAATATGGCTCGATATCTTCCAATTTGAATACGAGTTGTTTATAAATATGTACATAACGCGACTTTTTACAGAGAAATCAATACATATTAAACAAAATATTTATCGTATAACAAATAAAAAAAGATAATTAGCTCTTCATTCGCTGACAACGAGTACATAGAGTTCCTGACGGATTTATCGCATAATCTATTGCGGGGTGCCGTATTGTTCAGTCAGGCCCTAGAAAATTTTCGTTCAATGGAAATGTCTTGCCATTAAAGGATACATTTTCATGCCTTTCCTACCATTCATGATTATTTGCATTAAAATACAAACTACAGTTGTACAAACAAGTACCACTGAAGGACTTTGGTACTTGCTTTATGTATCAAAAATATAATCCGCCAACAAGTATCAAGTGATTTGAAAATGCTTGAAATTAGGTGAAATAGAACAATAAAAAAATAATGTCCACTAAAGCATAAACATTTCAAGTAATTTTATTTTCGAGTCACGTAGTTTTTAAATATCAAGCTACTTGACTTGATGAAGCTCTACCTGAAACGATAGATTTTTGGAAGGTTTAGGACCTATGAAGGAGCAAATCCACTGTTTTCCGTCGGTCTTCCTGAATGAAATTTCAGAATTGTGCGTAATGACTTACATGCGATAGCAATCGATTAATGTTTGTCTGTTAGATGATAGATGACATAGATTATTATACCGTTACTCATTTCCGTCAGTCTGTCTGTCGGTCTATCTGTCGCGAATCCTGCACTCCATAACCGCTAGGTTTTTGATGAAATTCTGTTACTTCCATGCTAAGGACCAGAAAGCTTTGTAATTTTTCAAAATTGGTACAGTGGTGGCAAAGCTACGGGCAAAATAAAACACTAAATCCGCTCAAACTCCATTTCTTTACGTTTCGGAGAATCCTGCAACGAAAATTAAGATCAGCCTGTCGCAAACTGGCCGCTGCCTGGCTAGCGACTGTTGGTAGGGCGGAAAAGAAACTCTTAGGCAGCAGCGTTGTCAAATATTTGGGACCGGGTCGTCCATAGTATACTTTTTTCAAAGAGAGGCTAACATGTCAGCGTTTAATGGAAAGTACAAAGCGAACCTACATGACACCACTTTTTATCAATATTTTCGCACAAGTACCTGCTCAAAGATGCTGTAATTTGATCATACCATGGGTCAATTACAGTTCTATCAAACCTCACTCGCATTTTTTCTAAATATCACACACCTCCAGTATCAATAAAATCTTTTATATCCCAATCCACAAGGGCCTTCTGTGAAAAAGTTATATTTTATTGGGGCACGTCCTCTAGGGATTGCTGCATTGGTAAAGTGTTCCTCCAACGAAGATCCGAGAGAATCATCTGGCAAAATGGAAACTGGAATATCGGAAAGCCATCAAACACAGAACCGGCCTCACGACAAATAAAGCAAAATGCATGAATTTCTTTTCACGGTTTGTGCCGGTTACGTCACAATGCCATACGAAAAAAGTAAACAGATTAACTGATGGTACCATGGACGTAGCTTATCTTCCCTGAGGGAAATTGTACGCTGCGTAAGCATATCTATGACGCTGCTGCTACTCGCTCTTGAACGCACGCACACATGAATAGATTGACCAAGGACCGTTGTTTTCACTCATTTCCTAAATTCTTGGGCAAACAGATACCACATGCTCATGGCAAGCAAGTTGTCATGCTGACAAGTATCAATGTGAAAGACTCATACGTTGGCGGGAAGTTTTTATGGCGGTGATACAGAACCAAAACATGTCTTTGAGCTTACACAGCAAACGTCCACGTATATAACCGATTAAAACTTTAATTAAGTCAATTAAAAATTCTAATTGACTATGTGACAGCTAGCAAGCTTGGTTGGCTTAATTAAACTGCGATTTCTAAAGCAGGTTATTTGAATATATGAAACTAGTCCAATTAAATCAAAACGAAATCGATTAATTAAAGGTTATTAAACCGATTATTTAGATCGAATAATCAATTTATTTAAAATTAATGAACTCTTAGAATGAGTAAACCTACTCCAAAAAAGTTAAATTATGTTTAATAAATTTGTTACTTTGTCAAAAACAAGGTTCACACAAATAGGTTGAACTAAATAACGCTTTCACTTTCAAGGCAACACGACATAAAACTGGATATTTACTGAAAACCAGACACATTTTGCATTTGAGACTGAATCATTTTGAAACTGTTGGATATCAGTTTCCATGAAAGGTGAAACAACAAATTGCGCCACTATAGTAATTTAGTTGAAATCCTTGAAACGATTTTTTAAGTAATCCTTCAAGCTAGAGACTATTTCTACATGATGTTTATTATCATATGGTTCTAAGGGACTTTGAGATATATTTTCTGAAAGAACAGGAAAATGCCTGGTATCGCCATCGATTAAGCTTTGTTCTCAAAACCCAAGCTTTTTTATGAACGCTTTCATATCAGAAATCATTTCTGCAAGTTCTTTGTCTCCCCCCGGAAGCTGCAAATTGAGTTCATTTAATTTTTGTATGATATCCACAAGAAAACCAAAGTCTCTAAGTCAGATTGAATTTTCCAGTTCCGAAATCGGTTCATCACGTTGTTTGAAAAAATTGAGCTATGGCAGATATCATATATCATTAAAACGTTTCAGCACTCGTCCCCTACTTAACCCCTACTTAACTTAACCATCGGACAGAGTGAAGAAGTAGTTCCCCGTATTGACAGTCAATTTCATCGGCGAAGGTTTTGAATAATTTTCTTTGTAACGCTTGAGTTCTTATCTTGTTCACAATTTTTACTACCAATTTCATAAAGTTGTTACGTTTTAGAAAATGTCCATACAACGATTGCTAGTGGATAATGCAGTGGTAACAGAGAAATTGCGAAGCTGGAGCGCCATCGGTTGTCAAGCCTACCATTTTCGATATTGGAATTTTCTCAGAAGAAATAATATTTTTATAAGAAGAAAACAAGTCCTGCCCAGTAGTCTGTCCTTTTAGTGGAATAAACTTCAAAAGATCTTCTTTAATCGTAAACATATATATCATATACATATATATCATTGCTCATTACTTCTACTCGTCTCATCACTGTATTAGCAGAAAGTTGCATACGTTTTCTGGAAGACATTATCTCGTCTTTGTTCTTCTAAAGTTGGCAAATAATTAATCTGCAGCTTCTAAATGCGCCTGTTTTATCATTTCCCCGTCTTGATAAGGTTTCTTCTTTTGTGTCTTATAGTGCCTCTCGATATTTTATTCCCTTTTTTAGCAAACGGAAACAGATCTATTACGTAACAAACATACATTTCTGCCTTTAACTTCTGTAAAGAAATATTGTACTTTCCATTTCGAATTGAAATCGTATGTCTTCATTTTCTTACTTCTGCACATAATGTTTTTAATTGCAGGCCAACTCTAACCCAACCGCTGGACTTTGTGCCGTTCAGTTTTAAACTGAGCGCACTGTCGCCGCGCCTTGCGTATTTATTCCGTTCAAAGTAATCGAGATCGTTCTCGAACAGATCGCTCACCGAAGTGTTACCGCTGCTTGTGTTCATTAAGAGCATTTACAAAATTTACCGAAGCTTCTATGATTTTTACAACTTTTTTCTGTTACTATGTGCAATTTGAGGCATTCAAAACTGTCATATCCTCCCTGTGCATAAATAATTTGTGTTTTCCAACGTATTCATGACCAAATAAGGATTTAAATATGAACAAAATTCCAATATAGCGTTCATATGAAAAAACAAAGTTGGTCATGAAATTCGAAAGAAGCCTAGAATTTAAAATCTCACTACGACATATTGTAGAGGAAAATAATTGACAATAACAAAATGTATTTTAAAATCACTAAAATAAAGTCAGGAAAAGATAAAAACGATTTGAGATAAATCTGGTCTATATGAAACAAGTCACTATCTGATGATTTCAAGGCCTACTTAGAAAATTCTGTTAATTTTTTTTAAACAATTAAGGTTTGGCAATGTGGTGTGTGACATATTATACATTTTTGGAATCAGAATTAAAAACTTTATCCACCTGTGCACAAATCCGATAATCCAAAAAGAAAGTTGATGCTGGAGCTTAAGATACGTCATATTGTAGAGGTGATAAAGTGGCAATGCCAATGTCCAATTAATTTTAGAGTCCCACTACAAATAAATTCAGAAAAAATTAAAGCACTTTTGGGAAAATTCGGTTTCCACGGAAGTATTTTGAATTTCGAAACCCTCTTAGAAGCCCTTTGTTCGTTACCTAAATACGTAGCTTCCCCTATTTAAGCGACTTCGTATGTGTCACAGTTTCCGAGATCCTAGTGGTGAGGGTCAAATTTGAAACACTTGGTGTATACGATACAGTGACATATTATTCTGGGCTGCCCTGTATGCAACGACAATATTGGCAACCAAATAGCCTAATTACAACCCTAAAATGGAGAGTCTTCAGCGCTTTTCCTGGTCGACGTTTTCGAATAGACCCTGAATACCACCCTGTCGCAGAAAAATCCTCATGAACTATAACACAAAGTGAACTGCTAAAGCTCCGAGCGTGGCACCAGATGGGAAAAATGGAAAGGTTCTAGCGTTGGTGCGTCGCCCGCCTGTCGAAGGGATTTAGAAAAATGGATCTCTGCAGAGGGTAGAAGCTCTTTCTTGCTCTGCCTCGGCCTCAGCTAGCTCAACGAACACTTTATTTCTCCGAATTGGGAGAAAGAGAGTATCTCGAGCTGAGAGGAAAAGAATAATTATTGGTGATTCATTTTTAGATTACGAAGACGACTCTTTTGGTTAACAAAGGCGTTTTTTGTCATATGAGCACGACGTGTAGTATCTATCGCGCTGTATACTAGTACGTGTTGTGCTTGACACCAATTTGTTTAAATAAATAAATAAATTATTGAACAGCTTTATAGGGTCAGGCACTAATAGAGCCAGGCAGCATTTTCACGACTGTGTCTGCCACTAATGTGATGTAAAAGTATTTTTAAAACTCCAATTTAAATGCTTTCACTTTCCTTTGATGTTGCAAAACATATAGGAAATATCAATAAAACTCAAAACTTGGGTAATTTTTCACATTTAATACATTAAAATAAAATAAAAACACGGGTCGATCAAACCTTCTCAAATTTTGTTTGAAGAGCTGCGCGTTTGTTTCTGACTTTACCTTATCTGATAGATTATTGAAAATGTATAATCCCAAGTAATTTGGTGAGACATGGCTGCATTCATAGTTAAAAATAGGTCAATGTAATTGACTTTTTATTCTGGTATTGTGCGTGCCGATATTACTGTTTACAGAAAAGTGTAACAATTCGAAAATAAATAAGTGACGACTTCTGGTATATATGACTACAAAGAAATCAATGTCAGTAGTACAAAAATTTTTAATTGGGGTATACTCGAGAGGTGGTTAAATACATTTGCTAAAGTCCTATGATTATTTTTGAGATACACTCCATTTGCGTGGTATGAGCTGCCCCACAGGCAAATGACATAACGAAGTCTATACTCAATGAGCCCATAATATATCCAGGGTGTTTCAGAACTATGGGATCAAACTTGTACGGGTTATTCAGTGTAACAGTAGAAAACATTTGAGTATAGGGACTCATATCTGGCGCTTGTGTGTTGTTATCTTTAAAGACGATAACAGAGATTGTTTTTTGTAGCTGCATTCCATATCGCCTTAGTCGTGCTATCGTATTTGTGAAGTTTGCAAGAATTTAACAAAAATTAATTGTTGCTAATGGAAAACTTTATCAATCAAGAATTGGCGGATATGCATTTGGTATACGGAGCAACAAGCTGCAATGCACCAGCAGCAGCGCGGTTGTATCAAGAACGTTATCCCGAACGACAGCATCCGGGATACAAAAAGTTTATTGCTATTTATCGTCAGCTCTCCGAGACATTCACGTTTAAAACCAACAACATGTTACTGGTGTTGTACGAACCGTAAGAACGGTCGAATTTGAAGAAGAGGTCCTTCAGCGAGTTGCCGACGAATCATCAAGAACCACACGTCACATTGCTGAGGATATGAATACAAGTAACGCTTCCGCCTGGCGGGTGCTACACGAGCTACAACTTTATCCTTACCTCTTCCAGAAAGTTCAAGGGTTGTCTGCAGCCGATTATCATCCTAGAGTTTAATTTTGTCAATGGCTTCTTGATTAAGTCGCGGCACAACCAAATTCTTTACGTTATGTTTTATGGACCGATGAAGCAAGCCTCTTTCACAAGAAATGGTATTTTTAATAGTAGGAATAGCCACGTTTGGGACAAACAAAAACCCCTTGCAATTTTTCCTAGAAAACATCAGCAACGTTGGTCTGTCAACGGATGGGCAGGCATTGTTGATGATTATTTGATTGGGCCAGACCTTCCAGAACTTCTTGAAAATGTTCCATTGAACGTTCGACAGCAAATGTGGTTTCAGCATGATGGAGCGCCGGCTCACTTTGCTGTACAAGTACGTGAGTATTTGGCTTAGCGGTTTGAGCACCGTTGAATTGCCAGAGGTGGAGCAGTATCTTGGCCTCCTAGGTCACCCGATTTAACGTCGCTAGATTTTTTTCTGTGGGGACATGTAAAGTCTTTGGTTTACGAACCTCCAGTAGTATCAGTAGTATCAAATTTTTAGTCAAGTCCGCCGAAATCATGTGCGACGTTTAAATCGGTGTTTTTCTAAATTTTAACGCGTCTTAGGGCCGTAGTGACATTTTTCCGGAAATGTTTTCTACGGCTACAGTGAATAACTCCTAGAAGTTTGATCCCTTAGTTATGGAACACCCCGTATTCAATAAATCTGGACAGTTTAAAACTATTATTAAATTTCTAAAAACATATACATAATATGATAATGAGTACAGTGGCTTGTCCAATTCAAACACTCACCAATAAAGACTCCGAGGAATTTTGTACCTTTTTGAGTCTCTAATACTGAACTATTGATATTTATACTAAACTGATCTAACTTGCTCTGGTAATCGAGGAATTTGAGTACTTCTGTTTTCTTGGTGTCACGTAACTTCAAAAAGTTAATCAATGTCGTCAAGAACTCTATGCATTTTTCTTGGAGGACAACATCCTCTTTCGATGAAACAAGCAAAGATATGCTATCCTCATGAGCTTTATATTTAATGGCGGGCAAGGTATATGCGGCCCTATTGACATATAAGAGGAAGAGAATCGATCCCAGTATAGAACCCTGAGACACACCCTTCTGAATTTGCATGACTTTAGAGTTGAAGTAAAATACATGACGCCGGAATCAAAATTGATTTTTTTGATTGCATGGCTAGACACGGTCTTAAGCATCATACGTCGGTCAGTGACTGCTTTCAGTTCATCACTTTTAATAATTTCTTTATACGATAGCTTGTACCAAACTGGATAAATAGCTCGAATCGCCACCAGACGTTTGAAAAGGAAAATCACATGGAATCATGAGAATCAAAATCGAACAATCAAAACCATTGAAAACACACCCATCAACTTAAAAGGGTGAGGTTGCCAGTGTCAGCACCTGTGAGCAATGTCAAAGTTGTCAAGAACATCAAATAAGGACTTGGCTGATAACAAACTGCGCATGCGTGTATGCCAAGAGTGTCAAAATTCGGTCTGCCATTGAAAATAATTCCTTAGTGTCCAGCAATTTCGTCTTTATGCAGAGTGATCCAAAAGCCACGGAACGGCAAGATGAATTTGGCAATATGCGAGGATTATGGTAGATTTAAGATACCAGTAAATGGTACATTGTTGACCTTGAATTTAAACTTGACCATGACCTTGAAGATCAAATCAAGGCCAAGAAGACTTTTCAACGGGAGCCCATACTTTTGATCATGGGAATGATTAAAGCGGATTTTTTTTACGCTCTGCTATGTGGTCCCAAGGTACAAACGCTAACCTGTAGTTAGCCGCATCACAACCACTCAGCTACAGCTTGTCCGAAGGCATCCGCTCTGCTGCGCATTCCTCGGGAGAAACAGCTCACGGGCAAGGTTTTCAGAAGACGGTTTCAGGTTTGCGAGACAATTCGATCTCACCTTGCAATCAAGCGATAAAATATCTTTGTGTTGCGTGAAATTTACTCCTTTAGATTCTATCTATTCTCAACGCAACTGTTTACAAATGAATCGGAAATCGATGTGCTTTCCTGACAAGCCAATCAAACCAAGCCCAATTCGCGATTTGTAATGTTTTCTGAAGCACACTGATGTCAGACGAATACATGCAAACAAGCTGTAGCCGAACGATTGCATCGCGCCTGGCCAAAAATAACCAGGTGTACACAGGCAGCGGGTAGCAGAGCCAGTTTGGATGCATTCGGTGGCGCAGACCGTACGCGGAGGTATCGTTGAAACGTTCTCGTGAAGGTAATCGTAAAAATATTCAATTGAAGGGGATCTTTCGAAAATAAAGCAAACATAAGGACCCAAAGGCAAGAGTAGCTTCATCTTTTCTCTCGCTATTCATTGATGATTTGGAATAATGACTTTACCATGACCCTGAGGATCACATGAATGCCAAGAAAATTTTCTTTACTAGTACTCAACCTTCTGACCTCAGAAGTCGGCAGAGCAGAACATTTCGCGTTCAAGCATTGGGTGATAGTAACTTAATAAGAATCCAAATGCAGCAGGGGCTTGATTTTTCAATAATGGCAATGAAAATGTTATTGACCACAGCTTTGAAGGTCAAATCAAGGTAAAGACAATTTTTGTCTAATGCCCTGTACCTTTTACGGCGGAAATTAGAGTGGGAAAGTGTACGCTCGGTGCATTATTTTGTCTTTGATTTGACCTAAAAAATCATAGTCAAGATCAGTTTCAAGGACAGCAGTGAGTATTCAGGGAAACGTTCGAGCCTCTACTGACTCTAGAATTCCTACCGCCTTATTTTTAGAAAGATTCCTAGAATCGTTTCAAGCGAGGGTTCTTTACGATAACCTTGACTAACTCATAAGACTCAAAATAATTTTCATCCAAGATTATATCTGAATGCAAAATGTTCCGTTCTGTCCATTTCCAGGATCAAAAGTATAAGATCCCGTTTAAAAAATCGGTTCGACCTTGATTTGATTTCCAAGATCATATTCAAATACAGGATCAGCATCAAATAGCCCGGTAAACATTCTAAATGACTACTGTTTTACTTTTACCATACAAAAAGCTTCTACAATGTCAATGTATGACACATTTTTGGAATCAAAACTAACAATTCTATCCATCTGTGCAGAAATCCAGTATGGTGATTACAAAAAAAGGTAATAATTGAGGAAAAGAGACCAGACATCATATTGAAGTACTAATTATGCCATCTTGTAAAGGATACTTTTCATTTTGAAATCTTCTCCCAAATCAAGCTAGCAAAAAATGAAAACTATTTTGGAAAATTATGATTTTTTTCGTGTATCTCCGAAAACACTCAAACTGTCATTTTGTTATTTGTCTAAGAACGCCACTCTGCCCCCATTCAACCGACTACGTATCTCTTACCCTTTCCGAGATCCAAATAGTGAGAGTCGAATTTGAAAAGAAAAGACGAATGAATGATCTTAGACAGAAAACCTCAATTAATTTGTAGAAGAGCGGATTGATACAGATGACCACTGTATATATTACAGGTCTGTCATGGTGTCATGGAGAATTTTCTGAATTTGGGCCATTCATATTCTGTTCATTATATATCATACTTTTTTATAAAACTAGGTTCCCAACCATGTGTGATACGTATTAAGTTTATCCCGGGGGTCCTTGGTCCCGGCAAATTGGATAGTTTGCATTTTTTGTCTTGTTCACTTTTTCGAAGAAGGGTAATCTAATAATCATTTCAGACGTTTTTCTCACTTCTATAATTAATCCACGTTTTTGTTATGATAGCAGAAAGCTTAAGGTGATCACTCTACTTAGGTCTTCCCCAAGGAGGAAGGAACTTGTTTACACAACCTTGAAGGGAGGGGGGAAGGGTAGGGGTTGGGGAAGGAGGGGGTTGCAGAGGATCTGAGCGCAGCATTCATGTTGAGGAAAATGCTCGTCTTGAGTGGGATCGACGATGAAATTTTAAATAATAATTGCGAGGGGAGTCGTTGGCTGTATGCCTAGTAGCATTTCTGAGCCCTTGTAACAAATGGACAAGCTTACTATTTTTTTTGTTATTAGCCCAAATGAAACTGAGAAAAATAAAATAAGATGGTGCAAAAATTATTAATTTATCTCTAAAAAGAAAAAGGTTACAGCTTATCAAAGTTGCGCCCCGCGAGAATATTTTTATTCCGTCTGAGCGCGACGCGTGACGTCACACTTCACTATCCGATTCGGACGACCGCGGCCGACACCTGCACATACAAATACAGCGAGAACATGTGGTAGGCTAAACGTCTTCTGCGTCAATTTGTTTAATTAGATGAATGTATATCCGATCGGTTATGAGAGAAATAATATAAAAAGGTTGTTATAAATACTGTATCGTTCCAAAATGTACAAGCACAACAGTTACAACCCCTCACATGAAAATATCAGGAAGAAATGGTGCAAACCTATAAAGCGTGATTTGATTGGACCAAAAAGTACAACATACAGGTATGTCTGTGAAGACCGCTTTGATGTGAGTAATTTCGTTATTGAAATCTTTCTCTAATTTACTTAATACTTCTGCCAACTTTAAATAGCGCCGGTTTCATCCAGTAACACTGTACTGAAGTACTTGTAGATAGTCATGTGTCGTTCGCGAACGAGTCGTGAACGACTCATCTAAGTGAGCTATGATTGAACGACTCTTTTGTTACATATGTCTTATTCAATTGAGCAAAGCGTGTTTGCAGTATTCAGCAACTGAACTGCGAACTGACAACGTGGTACAGTACAGATACTATCTAGGCAACTCTGTTGTTTTGTTTTGAGATGTCTTATTAAATTATACGTTGAAATGATGGGATTTGAGAGCAACAGTTGCATTTTGATTCAGAATTCGGTAACACCTCAAAACCGGACCACATATTCCTTCTTTTTTCGGAAGACAGTATACATTCGTTACATTCAATTTCAACCAAAAATATTAATACTTAAATAAATACAATAACATCGGCAACCCTAACACTTCATTTCATTTTTATATGTAATGTATATTCTGACTCAGTTAGTCGTTACTATAGGCAACACAATACTCTCGCCAGCTTCGAGGTCGGTCGGTAATCGTATCGTTCAAATGAAAGACTCCGAACGAGCTCAGAGAAAAGAGTGATATGTCTCAAGCCTACTTATAGGTTCCTTGCTTTTTTTCAAAAGCCAGATCAAAAACGTTATTGTGACTTTACATCCACCAAGCTTAGCAGCATAATTATTATGACACAGCAGTTTCAATTTTTACCTCACTTTCGTCTCAGACCAATGTACAGTGGTAAGTTTTCAGTTGATGTTCAGGTATATCTCTGCATTATACAATGCATTTAGTACCTTCACATTTCAACTGAACATAACCAATAGCATCTTCACGATACGAATATCTACCTGCCCTGAAAAATGTCATATTCGCAAATCTGTATTCATATTAGGCATCAACACTTATTTGCTTAAAACCTCAGTAGGGTATCGCACATTTTACAGCTAGTTGTGATAGTGCAGTACTAGGCATAAATACTTACTTCAAAAGTTTCACACCTTTTATTTCCGCGTTTGTATATGTTGGATTTGAAGAAATAAATTCCATCACTGCAAAAAAGTAAATTTTTTTGCAATTTATCACTGAACCTCTTTACAACGCAGTACCCAACAGTTATCAACTGGAAACTACGTACCCGAGCGCAGAGGTGTGTCTTATCAATTGTCTATAGACTAATGACCTTAAATGAACAGATGCTGTCGGGACGCTGTCGGCACTAGTGAAGTGTGACGTCAGACGTGAATTGAAGGCCGCAATGATTTCGCGCTATAATGCGCTAAGTTTAAGTATTAATTTCTCTGTCATTTATTGACCGATATCAATAATTTTTTCACTGGTTGATTACATTTCGTATATATTTTGCTGGTATGTCATCACTTATGTGGTGTTATGAATATCACGAAACTTCTCCATTGAGGTGCGGGTACGATTCTTGTCCAGCAGGGTAATTTCTGCACCAGGATAGAGCAATATATTTTCTCGAAAAAAACAAATAACAGACTTGGGCGGCTAGGAGTGCTATCCTCTAAATCCGCCCTTGATCTCGCCTATCTCCTTGTAGGTTACGCCACTGGATGTAATTGAGGCATCAGGTGGCAATGTAGCAGCGCGACACTTGCCATCCTGATATATTTAAAATCCCCCCGCTATTATTTAACAAGAGCGACGTAACAGCTTATGTCGCTGTGATATATAACATGCAGATTTATGTTACGTATAACCTAGATCTTCTTTTGATTGCTGCATTCATTCCGCAAGGCTTGATTTGCAGTAGTAACTTTGTCGCAGTAAAACTGGCAGTCACACATGGAAGCTTTTGAAGAGGAAACCTAATCGCTGGCTTTGGCATGCGAAGGACAAAAAATGGTAGAGACAGAATAGTGACAACTTGATTGACAATGAATACCCCACCCTCTAAGCCTCTCCTTAAAAAATCTCAATTCAGATTGAATTGAATGATTACAAATGATCAAGTCAAGATGCAATAATCAAACAAAGTGGAATTTTTTTTTAACGGGAAATCTAAATGCCGGTTTCGATATGCGAAGGATAGGAAAAAACGAAAATTCAATTTAAAAAAGTAGTGAAATGATCAAAGTAAGGTACTACTATAATCAATCAAAATGGAAAATCTAGGCAAGTTATTCGAGAATCAACTTTGTTGTTGAAAAAGTTGCATCGACGGATTTTGAAAGGGAAGTATATTCTTGAGGGCTTACACTACAGTTCAAAAAGCTTACGGAGTTTTACAATTGGTACTTAAAACTGAGAAAAGAAATGAAGGAGTGTCAAACAGAGGAATGATATTTTAACATAATACGATTATTGTTCATGTTATGTTTAGGGTGGTGCGTATTTCAAATAATGACAGAAAACGCCTTCTCAGCACAAGCCATATCATAGCACATCTTTTTGGTGAACTGATCCTTCATTATGGAATGTCCACTTTTTTATAGCCAGCTCGTCGATCAAGGTCGCCCTTAAGAAATTCGGTTGAATGGAGATCGAATAACTGAACTGGAAACTCCGTGATTTTTATGTACCATACTGTGGTTCTTTGAACAAATCATTTTTTCACAACCTGAATAAATATTTTCTTGGTAGTATATGAATCTTGTTCCTGTAAGACACCATTGGATGAAAGCGTTCTGTGGACTCTGTGGAATCTTGTTTCTGCACATTTAGGTTTATGAAGTTGGGCATCTGACCAGCTCACATAAGGAGCTCCCTGGCAAAACTCATCAATCTGTCCAGACCACGTAAATGCTGGGGTACTTCTTGTTAGCCAAGGTACAGTACTATGTCTTGTAAGCATCAACACGTATTGATGATATGAGTGGTGGGTATTGGATAAGAAACGGTGCTGTTTTCTGTCATGATAATCAAAGCGAAAAATGAAAGTAGGAGCTTCTGATGCACAGTATGTTTAATCAGGAGCTCTCCAGGATCCAGTACTGAGACCTCTTTTAACCTTAGTATGCCCGTTGAGTGTGTAGAAAACATTGCTACATTCAAATGTATGCTGACCATACACAATTAACATTTCGTTTTAATGAACTCAACTGACATGAAGCATCGTATAAAATTAAACTAGACTTTGATAACGTATTAATGTATTGTAATAGGCAACTGTCTCTGCATCAGTCCATCAAAGTGTACCGCGATACCATACTGTCCTAAATATTGGAATTACAATATAACAAATCGAGTCTCCTTAGTTATCAATGAAATTAATATTCCATTCCTTGACAATGCTAAGAATCTTATATTTGACTCAAATATTAGATTTAACATACATGTGTATACTATCATCATGAAGTCGAGTTATATGAAGATGAAGCTTTCTAATCGCCATATTCTTAGCTTTAAGTGCCGAAAAACGTTGTCAATTTTTGCTTACTCTATAGACCTCATTCACTCATGCCTCGATTCGGTTTGTAAGTCAAAATTGCAAAAGCTTCAAAGCAACTGTTGTAGATTCATATTTGGTCTTTGGAAGTTTATTCAGTTAATCCATAGTTTCGTTAGTGCATAGAATTTTTAAAACTGTTAAACCAGTTTATTTACTGGATAAGTTTGTTATCGCGCGAAAACGGTTAGTCGGTAGATGCGACCTCAGGGTGAGGTTCTTTGTACCTTAGTTTTTGAATGTAAAGTGGTTACGGTTTGAGCTCCACCTAGTTTCAAAAGCTAAGAAATGTGTTAACAAGTAACAAGATTGGGTCTCTGGAGCTCACAAGGTCACCAGGCGCCCAGGAATTTATTGAGCAAAAAATAAAAAATAAAAAAATTAAGGAGAAGTCCTGGAGGACAGGCTGAGAAAATTATTTTGCATTGCCCTCCTAGTTAAATGGTTTCCGCCAAATATTAAAATAAAAAGAAAAACCACCTATACACGTGCTTGGCTGTTACTGCTAGGCATCCGAGAGCAGGAAGTAACAGATGTAACCTGAAGGTAGAACCCGGAGGCAAAACCCGAAGGTAGGACCCAACGGTAGAGCCCGGAGGTATAATCCGCAGGTAGAACCCGAAGGTAGAACCCTCGAACGATGAGGGTTCACAAAAATGGGGGAACTGCTCCTCACAGGCGTGAGTCCTACTTAAATTCGCCTCGGATTATCCCCGCAGACGATTCCCCTCAGTTCGATGGTTGTGTGTAGTCATGTTTACGGCTAAATCCCCAAGAGGGTGAGGAAAAAACAACCGAGAAGGGCCCATTTCTAAGGAAAACCCCGCCACCCTATAATGCCGCAACTCAACTTTATCACAAAATCGGGTAGTGGGCCGCGGAATTCCTACACCAGAGCACCGGAAATAGCACCAAATCACCTTTAACTCTCGCATTTACGGTTGACAGAAATTTATAAGATGACCTCCAAAGAGATGGAGAGTAGACTACGATTTTCTACCACAAAATTAGACCAGGAGAAATGTTTTATTACTAAAATTAAAATTCGATATTTTTACAAACTTTATCAAGATGTAGTTAATTTTTAGTCGCCATAAAAAAACTGTAACAGGTTGACTCCTTGTTGAAACCAAATTACTTTAAATCTGCGGCACAATGATCTACTTTCCATTCCTATACATCGTACGTCAATTTTACTTATAATGCGGTCAAGTTATATAATTCTTTACCAGCTAACTAGAAAACCTTCAGTTTGCAGAGCTTCAAGAACACAATCAAGTTGCACTTACTGAGCTCAGCAAATTAAGTGATAAATTCAGGTTGCCGAATGATAGCTTGTTTATAATAGCTCCGTTCTAATGTTTCTATTCTTTCTATATGTTCATATTCTATATTTACTCCTTCTTAATGCGCTTCTTACAGTTATCTCATCCGTCTTGTCATACCAATGTTTTGTGATGTCTGGTTGTCGTATGCGTTCACTGGTAGAGTAGCCGTGGCAAAACTTCGCCATACTGTGATCATTTGCTGAATGGAGGCTTTATTATTAAGTATATCTTTATCAAGCCCGGCAAGCCGGCAACATGGGTTCCGGTGCTGTGGCTGTAGCTGTCGATGTCGCTTCCGATCACGGATAATCGATCGGACGCCGTCGCCGCGAACGACCAGCGAACTCGATTTCTCTAACTGGATTAGAGGACAAAGGGCGTGCTTCTGCACCCTCAACGGATTACGCCTTGTCGATAATGTCGAATTCATCGGAACTCGCAACATCGCTCGTCAGCAAATTCGATGGGAATAGAATGTGGAGGTGCCTCTTCAAATTTGGGTTGTTGTCCTCTTCCTGCTTATTGTGTCTATCATCATTAATCAGGTGCCTTAGCCCCGGCATTTCGGTAATATATCCCATTTACATAGAATGGTTTGAATTCGTAAGATGAGAAGGCTCAAGGTTTGTCTTATCATATACTGAGTTGTGCGTTTATTCGAGCTGATGGATAAGAGGGAATCAGAGGTAATCCGATAACATTTCTGTGTATGAGGCATCTGATAGACTTTTTCACTTAAATATACGCTATGTCCTTTTTAAACAGGCGTTATGTAACACCTTGAGTCCAATAATTCAAACTTTTGCACCACAGCAGTGTGAACGTAATATTCACTAGCAAAGGCGCATTTAGTAAGCTGTCTAGGGGAGGTGCAGTGGTGGAGTGACACCATCCATGTTCAGGAAGATGTTCGCCTGCGAAGTTGGGAGCTTCGGCAATTAAAAATTAAATTGAAGAGCGGGCGGGGGGATGCAAGGGTATAAGCATCGCTTATACTGAGAAGCGGGAAGTGGGATACGTCTTACAATTCAGGTCTAGTAATGCAATTTTCACACCAAGACACAGCAATATAGATATATCATTTTTTTTGGGTATCTAAGGAAGGCGAGCACCGTCCTCCTCTCCCTCTAAGTCCGCCTTTGTACCCTATTGCGTGGGAGTGTGAAGGTGAACCCTACCTAGACTACTTTTTACTCTTTCTGCCAAACCCAAAGCCCTGCAAAAACATAATTTTCATCTAGGGCTCTTCTTCTAGAGGGAGGTGGCGCCTAATGAGTTGGTTCTAGGAAAAAGTTCCCGTCAGGTTGTTTCTATCGACGCCAATACAAACTTTTTTTGCATTACGCCCCACTATCAGTGATGGGCGTTTACGCGTATACATTAATTGTCTACGTCTCGATGTATACAATGCGTATACAATGTATACATTGCGTATACAATTAATAAAGGGTTGTCCAATAGGGACGCAGGAAAGTAAACGTCAATTTGACATAGACGCCATCTTTGTTTTCTGTCACTGACATGTCATTTTGTTAGTTTAATGTTTACCATTGATTGCTATGGAGTCGTATTCGATTGAAGACCGCATTAAAGTTATTCAAGAGCACTACAAAAATGGTGCAAAAATAAAAAACACGTTTCGCGCGCTTCGTGAACATTTCGGTCGCAACAACCGCCCAAACGAAACAACCATCGGTCGTCTGGTGCGTAAATTCGAGGCAGCAGGTTCTGTGGCAAATCTGCCAGGCTCTGGCCGGCCAAGGAGCGTTCGCACACCGGAAAATATTGCTGTTGTGAAGGAGAGTGTGAGAGACGATCCGAAACAATCAACAACGCGTCGATCCCAAGAATTTAGTATTTCGAGGACCAGTCTGCTCCGCATTCTCCACAAGGATTTGAATGTATGGTGTATCTGAAGTCACTTGAAATAGCATAAAAACCTTTGGTCGGCGTGTCCTTTGTAATTTCATGACGTATCATAGGCGTGCGGTAAAATTTATTTAGAACGATAATAATAATGTTTTTATATCACAATAAATGGATTTTACTATCTTCTTATTTTTTTGATTTGGGATAAAAAATACTTATATTGGGAGTTTAATTTATGTTGACTGAAAGTTAAGAAATGGAAAAATTACAGAATTCCAACGTTTGACATAGGCAAATATTTACATAGCAGGTAGGTATATAAAAAGGTATATAAAGACTTACGTTATAGGCATTTATATATCGTCCTCGCCTTCGGAGCTGTCGCTAGAGTCATCTTGTAGAGAAATTACAACGGGATTTACAGGAGGCAAAACACAATATTCATTTTCTTTTTCAATAATATGCCTAGAACACTGCTTCCATAGGTCTGTGGCAGCAATATGAGATACTCCATCTCTTATTGTGGCCAATAGCGATTCACTTAATTGAGGGGTCTGATTATGTTTTCTTACTTTTTTTTTAAAGCAGCCCAGACCAACTCAATCGGGTTAAAAATGCAGTAATAGGGAGGTAGACGTAATACTTCATGGCCATTTTACTGAAGCAGATTGTCAACAACATACTCTTTTTCAAATTTTTGTCTTTTAATAAGATCCAATAATATGGCTTTGGTTGATTTTTCTGGTATTTCCATTCCCTTATCCTTCATAAAATCAATAATGTCTTGTTTTTTTGTGCCTGTATTCGGAATTTTGTTTTTCTGTCGGAAATGGTATGGCGCATTGTCCATAATAATCACTGAATTTGGGGAAATGTTTGGTATTAACTGCTGCTCTAGCCACTTTTCAAATAAGTTGGAGGTCATGTCCTCATGATAGTCGGCACATGATTCTTTGATATTTTTGGCAGATAACAGCAAGGCATTAGGTATAAATCCATTTTCACTGCCAGCATGGAGAATAATGATTCGTTTTCCACGGTTGCATGGTGCATTTAAAATGCACTTGTTGCTGTCGTCAACCCAGCCGTACTGCACAACATCATGGGTATCATACCACGTTTCATCCAGGTAAATCAGATTTCTTTTCTGCTCTCTATAGATTTTAACTTTGTGCAAAAATTCTTGGCGCAATTCAACGATTTGAGACGACTCCATAATCACCATTCTTTTATCTAATTTTTTGTATTGAAAACCACACAGTTTTACAATACAGTGCAGTGAGTCTAAGCATTTGTAATTATAAAAATCTTCAGGATAATCTTTTAATTTATCCCGTATCATTTCCAACGTGGGCACCAAATTTTCTTTATAAAATCCGTATATTATACGACGAATATCTTGCTGAAAACCCACGTCTATTCTTTTTAATTTTTGCCCTATGCGCTTTCTGTGGAAGGAATGGTTGACTACATCCCCCTTTTTATAACCCGATAAATGGTAGACCGACTGATTTTTGTCAGGATACAAATTCTGTTTAAAATTTGATTTTGCGAGGAATCTGGATTTTCGTTTTTCAGACAATCATACATATTTAGGATTACTCTTTGGGTCTGTTCCTCTAAATCTTTATGAAAGAATTCTGCCTGCACAGGTTCATCCACCATCTCCTCGTGGCTTGGAGCATTTTCCCAAGGTCTCCAAAGAGCCATATTTAGGACACACAAGAACAATCAACACAACAATTAAATCAACAAGTAAACTGAGTATTCAAAAGTCAAAAACACACAAACTAATAAAATCTATGAAAAAACACGGACAGACTAAAGAAAACACGTTTATTCACCGCTACACGGCACTGGCTAAACTATTTCAATTTTCAGTAGCCACCTGCACTTGTTCAGAGCTCTGAAATACACGCTTTCTCATTGGCTATGTCCACGCATAGGCGTGCTTTACTCCACGTGGACCGGTGAAACTGCCTTTGATCTTATGCGAAATTTGGCGATTTTTGCAGCAACAGAGCGTGTTAAATATAGATATATAAAACGCACCCGGTATTTCACAGTGTTTCAAGTGACTTCAGATAAAGTATACACGCCTACAAGATCCAATTGACGCAAGAGCTGCGTCGGGCCGACCATTTTTCGCGCCGAACGTTTTCAGATTGGCTCCTTGAACACCGCCAAATTGATGCCAATTTTTCATCAAAAATCATGTTCAGCGACGAAGCGCATTTCACTTTGAATGGGATGGTAAACAAGCAAAACTACCGCATCTGGGCGAACGAAAATCCCCGTGAGTATCAAGAGCAGCCGATGCATCCTCAAAAAGTGACTGTATGATGTGCAATGTGGTCAAAAGGCATCATCGGACCTTACTTTTTCGAAAATGCGGCCGGGACGCCTTTACCGTCAATTCTGAGCGATATCACGTGATGATAGAGGACTATTTTTTGCCGCAACTTGAAGGAATGGATATGGACGATGTTTATTTCCAACAAGACGGTGCAACATGCCACACAACCAACGTCAATATCCATCGATTGCAGTCCTTCTTCGGTGATCGCGTGATTTCGCGCAGAGGAAATGTGCCATGGCCACCAAGATCGTGCGATTTGACTCGCTTGGACTTCTTTTCATGGGGATATTTGAAAAACAAAGTCTACGTCAGCAAACCAGTCACCCTCCAAGAATTCAAAAACAACATCATTGCCGAGATAAATGCCATAGAACCGACCATGTTTCGTGGTGAACATTTGAGCGATATTATTTTTCATACATAAATGGTATAAATGAACCTTCAAAATAAAGTACCCAACTTGATTTGAATATCAATCTTTCTTGTTTTAATATGCGTTTACTTTCCTGCGTCCGTTTTGGACAACCCCATACAATGTATACAATGATGAAGATAATGTATAGAATAGCATGTGTGTTTATTCGCAAATGGAAGAAAGTTGGTGAACAGTGAACCGACAACTTAAAAAAATATGGTTGTACGCCCCAAGAACAAAGAAATCGATGAACTAGGGTTTTGTCCGAGTTCACTTTTTTGTTTCCAGAAAGTATTTTGTTTTATTTTACTTAAGAAAAACTGTACCTTTGTATATATTATATATTTATAGGGTTAGGGGCCCAAACACACCAACGCTTGAACCATTTTAAGTAAGCGATCCATGTTTAGTAGATTTTCCAACTTTAGACATTTACAACTAAATTTGCGCTCCTTTTTTATCGGATTCACCGTGGTTTTGCAGTTAATAGACGCGATCGAATCTGTCATCGAAAAAACAACACCACTTTTCAGGTAGACTAACTTGGTAGCGTGCCTTTTGTCTCAATTCCCAAAAGCTCAACTATTATTGGGAACAATTTTATAAAGTTGTGAACATAAAAAATGGAAAAGTGGAGGAATACAATGTGGTAACTTGGAACTTTCGCTGCATACTGCATAGTCTAATCATATTAGACAGAAATACCCCTGGCCTGCAAAATAATTGTGAAGTTTGGTTTTATCGATGCAAGTTGTTGAAGGGGGTATTTACAACAAGGACGCATGAAATGGTTACACCAATTTATGTGGGAAAACTCTTTATTCGACAACAAATAATGAGAAAACCTGTTTTTTGGGATTCAATCGAAAGTGTTGGCAGGGATGACTGAACTGTTCAAACGAGATTTTTACGTATTTATGAGACCTACAGAATGAGACCACACGTAAGAAGATCCCACTAATAGTAAAAAAGTTATGGGCGAAAGCCGGAGCAAAATGCAGATTTTAGAATTTGTTGCTACTTGAAATTCTTTAAATCCGAAGGCTTCTAACTTCTAAATAACCACAACAAAATTGGAGTCGATTGATCAGGTAGTTTTTGAGAATGTTCATTTGTTTATCCCAAAACACCTGTCTTCCAACCATCAGCGCTAGTTTATTGAGCAATATACAGTGTTCGTTGAAAACGCATTTAATAGCAAAATACACGACCTCACCTCGCCGACATGAATTACAAGCCATTCGAAAGATAATTGTTAGTTGTATGCAAAAAATGAAGGGTTCCATTTTTTCTTCTAAACAAATTCATTACGCGGACCATGAGACGCCCTAGCGATATCGACGCCAAGGCAATCAGGGTAGCGCAATCGCGCATCAAAAGGCGTACAGCTTGCGGCATCATCGAGAAAGATCGGCCGGCGTCGGGAACATTAGAAAAGTTTTGACCGCGATCGTATAGAACTTCGAAAAAGCGCGGGAATGCTCCGAAATTCGTCAATTTCAAATAAATACCCAGGTGCCGCCACCAGAGGGGTAGTCGAGCGGACTGACAGTCAACAACAGGGCATGCGATAGTCCAGTCGACATGGTTATAAATTTGTTATAAAAAGCGATTGAGTAAATGCTCTTTTGTTATTTCAGATGTCAAGCTGGTACAGGAAGGTGTATCGTGGACAAGGCCCATAGAAATCAATGCCAGGCATGTCGTCTAAAAAAATGCTTAGCGATGGGTATGAACAAGGATGGTAAGTCATTTTACTTAAGTCATATTTCAAAAACTGTTTTAATTCCATAGCCACCTGTTTGATACAATTAAATAGAGGACACAGTTGACAGCAATAACACTCTACTAAAACTGACATGCCGTTACTAGATCAAATGTTGATAACTCTACCTTTAGAATTGTTCCTTCAGCCCTATACAAAAATGTTTGAGAAAGCGGTAAAGACATCGAGTTCAGATCTTACAATATTGTCAACGCCACTGACCTTTTCGGAGAAAAAAGTGCAATTTACAAATTCTATTTAATTTCACATGAATTTTTGGGGTAAAATCATAAAGTATTCGTGTGAAAAAAGAATCCCCATTCTGAAAATACCGTGAATCTTGAAACTGGATACACTATATGGCATGTGATGAAAGCTATGGCACCTCAATATAAAATTAATTGAATAATATGCGTGTTTTATCCTCCATCAGTAGCGTAGACGCTTACCATTCATCAAACCTTTCCTGTCACTGGTTTTGCCGGTATATTCGTTTCTGTTTATGGATAAAGAAAGTTCAAAACAAAGAAAACGTTTATTTCAAAAATAAACGAATAAAGCTAATAAGAATTAAGCACGACAACAATAAACATTAAATTTGATACAACTTACGTGGTTATTCCTAAATTTATGGACATAACATTGGGAAAAAGAAGTAATGCTGAATAAATGCCATGGAAATGGAAATGTCCACCTCTGGATTCAACACAAGCTGGTGGTCTACGCCACACTCTCTGACTCCAAAAGGATTGCGCTGGCCAAAATTCCTTGTAAGACAAAATTTATGGAAAACGGAATGGTATTTTATAAAATGCACTTTTTTCTCCGAAAAGGCCAGTGGCGTAGTACAATATTTCCTATCAGGGATCCAGGTAGCCCACTTTCTACGTCCCTGGCTTAGTTTGGGCCGGGGAACTCTGAGTGTTTATTACTGGTGATATGCTCACCGAACATCTAAAATCCTAGCTCAGTATATTTACCCGCTTCCCAGATATATTTTTTTAATTTCGTAAATAAAGCTTCATCATCCTGGATCTCGGTACGGAAGCATCTTTCGACTCATATTTATATGAACTTTTTTGTTATTTTTGGATGTACGTACTTTCTTTTCTAGCAATATTGACCCGTCTTTCAGGAACACCCTTATAATAATTATTCAAAAAAGGAATACACAAATCTCAAAACAACCAATTCACGGTTTTGGATTTGTGTCTGGTTATTGAAAATATTATAAACATTCAAACAAATCGATTTACTGTAAGATGCATAGAGGATGATTTCAAATGATTTTCAAATAATTATAGAAAACGCGTCATATCAATCGGACTTATAATACCTAAGTTCGCCCCTGTACATGTGCATCTTGCTCCGCCGTGCCACGTCTCAACCCTGCGAAATGTGCGCAAAGGGGCAAAGTTGGAAAATTGGGAGGTCCTGGGAAAAGTGAGGATACGAGCAACTCCCGAAGTTGCTGCCTGTATACCGGATGAGATTTAACCCTTAACTGGTCCGGTGCTCGACTAGTGACATAACTGGTCCGGCGTAGTCTGTGAGACGACGACGTTTTAAATGCAAAAATAAAACACAAAAAAAAGAATGTAATTATTTATTCAAAAACTGTCGATAGCTTGAACATAAATGATATATACTTCGTCAAAATACAAGTGATTGGGCATTGAATTGAGGACATACAAATAAAAGAAAAAAAAAGGTACATAATTTTACAACTAAAAACTTATTATTTCCTAAATAATCATATCAGTAAGAGAAGTTTAAATGAGCTGATATTTTTTTCCAAGAATTCGTTTATAAGGCAATATATAACCATAAGACAGATGCAGATATGCAATGTTGAAGGTATTTTTCATTCCAGCAAGGCCGTAAGTTTATAGATTTGCGGTACAGTTTTTGCAGAGGGGATTCGTGCAAGTCAAGCATACTGGTTTTTTGCAATAAATACATAGATATTTGGTCATCCTCCGTTTGTTGCTAGGACATATATGACAAATCCTACGTTTTTGAAGGACAAGATTTCCTCCATCATTAGTTTCTTGTTCTTCCGGGACTCTAAGTATCCTTCTAATCATAGTTCGAATTTCCCGTGGTATATTCATCATTGTCATGCGTCGTTTCATATGATCTTCCACCAACTGCATAGCTAACTGTTTTCCGAAATCGCTTTTTTCTGTTATTTTAGGATTGTTTTTATAACACTGATGGAGAATATAGGAATTTACCACGGAAATATCCAAGATACGAAAAAATATTGTCAATGGCCATCTTTGACTACGACGACTGGATGTACTTTTAGAACATTTTTCGTCAATGGAATCGACTCCTCCTTTATTTTCGTTATAATAAGTGATTATTTCGGGTTTGTTAGCTACTTGGTCAGTGTATTCTCTGTCGTGCATGGAAAATATCAGAATTGTGGCTTTTCCAACCTTCCCAACGTGGGAAATTATTGTACATTCCTCCCTAAATCCATAGAGTGTTGATCCTGCAGCTCTTTTGCGATTGGGTAGGAAAGTCTGTGGTATTTCGGCCTTATTTTTTTTTAGGGTCCCTACATATGTTAATTTTTTTTTAGAAGGACGTCCACTAACTGTATTGATGAATACCAGTTATCAGCTGTAATGTTGCGATTGCTGTTGAAGAGTGGTGTTGCTAGGCGTAATACTGCTTGCGTAGGTTTTAAAAGTTTCTTATCTTCGTCACTGAGACCAAAACCATCCGAGTCTTTTCCGCAGTAGATGTAAGCATTGTATAAATAGCTATTACGCGCATCTGTCAAGCACTGAATTTTGAGACCATATTTTGCTGGCTTGTTTGGCATGTACATCTTGAAGCGACATCTCCCACGGAAATTAACCAGCATTTCGTCTACAGTAGCAGATTGCCCTAATCCATAAACACTTTGACAATTCTCTATGAAACTGTTGAATACAAAGGATATAGCTGCAGCAGGGTCATCCTTTTTGCGCTCCTCTCTATCGTCCCGATTATCAAATCTTATAGCAGCTAAAAGGACAGCAAATCTTTTCTTACTGAGAACTGCTCTAAATATGTCCCTACCTGTTCCATCTGTTGCAAATAGATGGTCCAGATGTTCATGACTTGAATTGAATACAGCTGTGTAGATAAGTAATCCAAAAAAAGCTTTCAACTCGGCTATATCTGTTTCCCTTAGGTGATGTTTTGAAACAGCAGAATATTTTTCACTCATTGAATTTAGTTTTTTGTTAGTGAACTGAGTAATATGTTCCAAAATATTATCACTAAAAAGTAAGCTCCAAACAGCCAGGGGGTCTGCTGTCTCGCCAAGCATACTTGCCTTTGACTTCAGTACAGGTACCTTCATGACAATATTGTGTCTTCGGACCTTAGATGATGGACGAACTTCTGAAGTGCACCACCTGTACCGATTTTTGCCATATATATATTTCTTTTCACTTTCAGGTGAGTCCAACTCATCACTCCCATTGTCCTCCTCACATTCAGATAATTCAGAATTAGTGTCATGCTCTGACTCAATATTATAGTCTTCCGACACGTCATCTATATCACTACCATCAGTTAATTCGTCATTCCACCTAGCTAGAGTTTCTTCATAATCCCGATCGCCCCAACGTACCCGTTTAGATGGCCCAGCCATAACTCCGTATCTGTGCACCACGTACTAAAGTAACGCAAACGGTCCGGCGTAGTCTGACAGACTACCGCACAAACATAATCGCTCCTAACTTAGGACACAAATGAGCAAAATTTACCGAAATACCCCTATTTTCAAGTGACCAATAGGGGAAGGATTAGACGGAGTGATGCGTCTGTAGGCGGTTCCAGTGGCGCGTAAACAGGATTTGTTATTACGGCGTAGTCTCTCAGACGACGCCGGACCAGTTAAGGGTTAAGAACACTAACAGCGTCTCTTTTTCCTTTGATAGATCGTTGGACGGATTCGAATATAGGTATATTAAACTGTGGCTGCAAATTACGTCGTATCTCAATATTTCTCACGTCAAAACGTTGCTTTAGCACTAGTGGATAGACGCAGAAAAGATATGTGTGGATCAATTAGTGTTAGATGACGGAGGACCTCAATAACTATCGATTAAACCCTTATCTAATTTCTGGCGTCCCTGCCATAAAATATTATTTTAGTTTCTAGAGCTACAGAATAATTACATTTGATGCACAGAAAGTACAAAAACTAGACAAAGACCATGGAGACCAAATTAGATGTGTAAATGTGTAAACTAGCTTATATCAGTACCCCGAGGTATATACTAAAATATCTTATGTTTCCAAGCAAAAAAGCGGAAATTCAATAACGCGTTTGCAAAATTCAGGACGATATATAACATTTTTTCTAAGTAAAAATTACGTGTAAAGCGTCTTAATGTTCAGATACCTCCAATCAGAATGCAACGTACAATTCTCTTGTATGGCGAACTTTTTCAACTACGCCAGCGCCATATTTCATTTTTAGTTACACCAGTTTCAGTATTGTTGCCCGAGGATTTTGACACAAAAATAGGTACGGAAATAGCTGAATAGGTCAAGGAGAGCCTGACCTATGGTCAGCTGGAACTCCAGACTCTCTAAATTAATCCCTATAGAGTCGTCCAGAGGTTTCACTTTGCAGGTTTCCTTCAACGAATTCGAATAGATTAAGAGCCAAACCTACATGTTTGCATTGCATTGTATATCGTCAAAATTGCTTAGTTTTAGAGCATATATTTGACTACTACTAAGCTGAAAGACCAATACATTGGCGTACATTCTTTTCTCTGGAAAATATATTCAAGCAGCTATTCGTACTATATTCACAAATTTCAAAATTGAAAGTGCATCTGTTCTTCGCACTCATGTTTCCGATCACACTACTCAGAAAATTAATTTCTTTGCAGTCCCAGTTAGAACGTGAAATTACATGCATAAAAGATTTTTTCAGAAGCTAACAAACAGTACTTTCTTGAATGTATAAAAAATGAGGATTGGATTGAGCTGGTGCAGGATATTGGAAATGTAAACGAGCAATGGATTGTATTCATGAACAATTTCATAGGTACAAGAGTGGTGTGAGAAAACATGAGTGTAATGAAGAAATTACAGAGTTCAAACATAGACTGGATATTCTGTTGACCCTATGCAGAGTAGTTGGTGATTAAAAGGAAATGTATAAGAACACAAAAAAAGAATATGACTGTTTGTTGCTTAAGGCCAAATCAGAAAGATACGATCAGAAAATCAGAAATTCGGACAATAAGAGTAAATCTATGTCAGATCAAAATAATCATAAAGACATTCATTTCAAAGGTGATCCAAATCTGATTCCACAGCAGTACAATGAATATTTGTTATCAGCAATTCCGCTTTTACTGAAAGATGAGACACAGGTATCTTTTGACTGCAATTTAAAAGAAAACGACCAATCATTATTTATTTATTTATTTATTTATTTATACATTATTGCCCAACAGAATTATTCCAATTAAAGGACAATATCATGGTAACTTTACTTATGATTCATACATGTAATGTATACCTAAAACTAATTTAAAAAATAGAACTAGCTATTATAATAGTACCTGAAATTCGACATGATCTTACTGATACAATCAAAATGAATGTCAGAACTGTCTGCTATGGAATTATAATTGTTGCATATAGAATGTAGCGGAGAATATAATAATACATTTGTACGGGAGGTACTGCAGTAGAAAGTTAGAGTTCTTCTCGTATTTAACCGTGGAATATAGAAATTTAACCTCTGGAGAAGTTCTGGTACATCCACTCTGTCGTGCAAAAGCTTATGAAGGAATGATAGGTCAGCAGTGGAACGTCTTAACTGTAGAGACTCTAGTTCAAAACGATGCAGCAGAACAAATTGAGAGACCCCCCTTTCTGGATATGTGCCATCGACTTTATAAACACAGAATTTAAGAAATTTCCTCTGCACATTTTCTAAGATGCTTATATGATACGCATAGAAAGCGTTCCATATCAAACAGGCATACTCAAGTTTTGGTCGCACCAGTGAAATAAAAAGAGCTTTTAGTGCCGCTTCGTTGGAAAAAGATCGGCAGTTGCGCATTATGAAACCCAGAATCCGTGTCGCTTCGGAAGTGACGCGTGCTACATGGACAGAAAAGTCGAATCTACAGCAAAATGTTACACCAAGATCTTTAGTCTCTGTTGTTCTCTCCAAAACCGCATTATTTATGGAGTAATCAAACAATAAGACCAATGACTGTTGATGAAGTGTGTGAACTGTCGAGGAGGATAAAAAGTAAATTCAGCTGTGGTATAGATGAAAGTTCCAACAACAATGGTAAAACTTTCCATTCCAGTTTAAAACATGTTTTGTGCTTACTTATTGATAATGCTTTTAGACAAGGATCATTCCCAGAGAATTTGAAAATAGCTGTTATCAGACCAATTTTTAAAAAAGGTAATCCAGAGCAATTAGAAAATTATAGGCCAATCAATATTTTAACGAGTTTTTCAAAATTATTTGGGTTCTGCATCAGTAAGAGATTATTAGAATTTATGAATGACTGTAATTTATTTAATACACGTCAGCATGGATACCTACATAGGAGATCAACAGATACTGCAATCCTGGACTTGTCCAAAGCTTATGATTGCATTGACAGAGACATATTGTTATTAAAGGTACAAAGATATGGTGTAAGAGGAACTGCGCTAGAATTGTTCAAGTCATACCTCTATAATAGATAACAGAGGGTTGAAATTGTTAAAGGAGGTCAAACTTACAAGTCAAACATTGAGTTGATTTCAACCGGCATAGCACAGGGTAGTATACTTGGGTCCATTATGTTGTGGTGACGAGAGCAGGCATACAATTACCTGCTATGCTGATGACACAAATGTATTGTTGGGTGGGACAAGTGTAGAGGACCTAACTGCTAATGGGAATCTCTTATTCAGAAGTGTGAATACATGAGAACAAACTAGTGCTGGATAAATCCAAAACCGATGCAACATTATTTAGAACTAAGCAGAGTAAAATCGTTAAGCCACAATGTATCGATATAGATGATAATCAACTGCAGTTGAGTGAAAGTGTAAGATTCTTAGGCATCTATATTGATGAATTTTTAGATTGGACAACACATGTATTCGAACTGCTGAAGAGGCTCAATTCCATTTGCCTTGGTTTTAGGGTAATATGAAGATATCTAAATAATACGAGTATGAAAATATTATATCATGCTAATTTTGAAAGTATTCTAAAGTATGGGATTATTTTTTGAGGACGCAATAGGTTTATTCAAAAAATGTTTGTTGTTCAAAAAAAAGAAGTACGTCTGCTAAAGGGACTAAATTTCAATGATACTTGCAGCGGGGTATTTAAAACTGAAAAAATCATGACTATGTGTGCTATCTATGTGTGCTTGAGGTGCAAACTGTTTATGATACTCAGACAGTCAATGTCAATTATCCAATACATCCACATAAAAAAGCCCTATTTACATGTGTTTAATTTTTTTTAACAATCTACCAAATTAAATTAAAAACATAAACAGTTTACATAAACTTAAAAAGACTATTAAGCAATTTCGAGTACAGTCAGAGCCTTATACAATAGATGAGTTCTATGGGAGTTGTAATAGTTTCAGATTGTAGCTGTTTTAAGATAAATAACCATGTAACACAAAAAAAAGGTATCAGGTAAACTATTATAGTTACGGTGATGGAGATGCAACATTTCATTTTGTAGTGGCTATACAATTTCTGTAATGTCATTGAACAATTTGAAATATAATAAAGAAATTAAAGTAAATATTTATTAACGGTACAGCATATGGACAATCTGCTTGATTCGGTATTTTTTAAGGTGATGCACCTTACATGAATTCACTAGGTTTTTCTAAATAGTTGTCGTGATCCCAGCAGGTTGTTGGCTAAAATTAAGTGCTAAGTTGAGCATGTCTTGTTATTATATCATTCTCATTGTGGTTATCGAATGATAGTACTCTATTGTGCAAGGGAAACATATATTTAATTTTACCGAACGTACTTACGTAGCCTTTCGTCCAGCAGCAGCAGCAGCAGCGGCAGCAGCAGCAGCAGCAGCAGCAAAGGATCGCTGCCTGTTTTATGCATCTCACAATAGGAAATGTATCAATCAGATTGTGGGTAAAAAACAGTTCTATAAGGTTCCCGAAACAGTAGCTAATTTTCTTCAACTTGAAAATGCTAACTCATATACAGGTCATTCATTTCGAAGATCATCTGCTACACCTTTAGTTGAATCTGGGGAGACTTGATGACACTAAAGAAACATGGCGGTTGGAGGTCATAAACGGTCGCTGAAGGGTACGTTGATGAATCGGTAGCACACAGGACAGAAATAGCTAATAAAGTGTTTAGAACGCGTGGTAGTGCTGAAATAACACCGGATCTGCGACCAAGTACATCAGCGGAAGTTGTGATGGCAGAAAACATATAATTTCAACACAAGAAAATTCGACTGTTGTACCGAATAGTCCAAGGAGTCATTCATGCAATGCACATTTATTAATGGCACTTTTGATATAAAGGAAATTGATTAATAAAATATTCCAAAAATTAAATGAAGGGTCGGCCGGAACAACGTTGTATATAACATTTTTCTATAAAATAAGATTTCCGTCAAACAACGTAGTATGTGCCTATTGGGACCCGTTGACAACATAGACCCACCTGTTTACTCGCATCAATCACTGTGACGCGAATTTGTAAAGCGCGCCATTTCAGTTTTCCGCGTAACAACGTTGCATGTACATACGTAAACAAAAAAGAATATCTATGGTTTATGAACCATTCCAGTGGATCGATGTCATTGCTAAAGCTAAAGTTAAAAATCCTTTTAAAGTTGTCTGGATGCACCAAGCCTTCTTTGAGAATTTAACAGCTTTGGAATATTATATGTATATGGAAATACCCCAACTGTAAAATTACACAAGGATTGTGGCTGCAACTTACCGCTGATTCTCCAGCTAGTTTGAGAATGAGAAAATCTGATAATATTATGCAGCCCTGGAATTCATTTCCCATAAGCAATCGTAAAAGAAGAGAAACAATGACTTTTGCCACTGATATCATATCATCTGAAAAATTACCTATAATGTATCACAACCTTCTTCCAATCAAAGACGAAAATTTAAAAAACCTTGAGGATACGAGTGATTATATTCCGCTTAAGTTTCAGTTTTGGTTTCGAAACACGTTAATGAACTTAGAACGTATTTTTTTGTTATTAAAAATATGTTACTGTGTACTTTAGTTCCCTTAATAAATAGAACTGCTGAAAATACTTGTTTTGCTTATAGTCATTTAAAGCCTCCCTGTAACAGCGTTGTAAGTAACGTGATCATACAACCTTGTTACATGCATTTTCCATAAAAATGGTTCCCATAGCTGCAAATTAGTTGTCACATTTTTAAATCACAATAACCTTGTATAACTATTGCTCCTGAGCTTTTTTGTTACATACAACGTTGTTCCGGCCGACCCTTCAAATATCTACCTTTGCTTATGTGTTTATACAATATCCGGGAACAAAGTACTCATTTTTATCCCGGGGAAAAAAGTAATTTCATAAAAAGTGACATTTAGTTATCTGTCAACAGAGATAAAATTTCATACTTTTTTCCCGTCACAGAAAAAATATATTTGGAAGTATTCAAAATAACTTGATATTCACTTTCGGTTTGACCTTTTAAGTATCCATCAAAAAATCAGTATTGTCTCCAAAATTTTACATTTTCAGTGTTTTTAGGTATACAATTTTTATGTCTTTACGCAGAAAAGTGCGAATTTAATGTGAAATAACAATATCTGTCAAATCGATTTGCCTCCTGACTACTGATTTCGTAATTTCGGCGACAAACAAATTGTAGGCTTGCTCCTTATGCTTAATGGAATTCGTTGTTTTTTTACATCAAAGCACTAACTAGGCTTGAAATAATCTTAATATTTATCGCTTGAATTTTTGGCCTGATGCCTTATAACTGCTTCATTTAAAAGCACGCCGTTCTGCCATTATATCATCTTTCAATTTTGACCTCAATTTCACCCAAAAGTGGAACACGCGCACGGTTCAATTATGCTGTCGAGATAATGAGACCTTTAAAGGGTTAACAGCGTGTTTTTTTTAAACGTCGCATCCGTGTCGTTTTCCACCCGATGTCACCCCAGCGCCCCAGTAAGCGGAACATCTTTCCTTTCATCTTTCAACGCACAATTACCGCAAAAAACAACGCGCAACGAAACTTTGTTAAAATTACAGGGTGACCAATATATAACAGTCTGATTTTTTTCTTTTAAAATAAAATAAAATAGATCCGGAAGTAACTAGTTAAGCATGAACAAATGATTTCCGAAGATTTCCTTCCAAAACACTCACCGCTTCTCCAACTGTATAGCACTATGCCCCATCCTGCTGAAACCATATTTCCCGAATGTTAAGTTAGCAAGTTCTCAGTTCTCAATGCTCCTTCGTTATCATCTTCATTATTTCGATTTTGTGCAAGACAGTCTTGCGTTCTCTGTTATCGAAATGAAAAAAGCTCTGCTAGAAGAACGGAGAATGAAGAAGGACTTATTTTGTAAGGTAATATTTTTCTTGTTTAGAGCTGTTACCGGAATTTGTAAGGTTTAATTAGAATAATTCCACATTTGAAATGAACATGTCTGCTTTCCGCCTCTGTAACCACGACCAACCATAGACAGCGCTGTTTCGTGCTCATTAGCACTATATGTCTAGTAGTCCTGGAGAAATATGAATGGAAAGCAAACAAGTGGGTTTGGTCGTTGGAAAAACTGGACAAGGATGATGTCACCCCCAGGACTATCAGAGTGTGACCTAAATTAAAAGCACGTTGCGTAATCCAGAGGCAGAGGGAGCCAGATGGACATATTGGGGTGTTTTCACTAGTAGTGTTTGAGTTTGATAGTTCTGTGGTTTATACGCTATTTTACTTTGTTTTTTTAAATTCTGTATCCACCTTGTTCCAAAGATAAAATGGTAGGTCCTGAAACGTGTCATAGAGAAAAAAATTGTCTTCAAAATCACGTTCCATAATAAGCAGTTCGAATATTGCGCCGAACGCACCATCGCTACAATACTTCCAAATTGAATGCACATGTAATTTTAATAGCCCGGTAGATTAGTGAGGCATGTCTACACAACCTTAGGCCTCTTCCGGTTGAAATCTTCAGACATCTTAATAAAACTTAAATATGACTGAAAAAAATAGCACGCCATGAAAGGCAATTTTTGGATACTACAGCTGTGAAGACATATTTGCAAGTGACTTTGACTTCAGTTAAGTCACTTCTACTCACAAGTTCGGAAAAATAGAAATGTTTCCTTCAAAGTTAGCCTCAATGTCAAAGACATTAATAATCATATAATATATTAATATTTCAGGTTAATATTGGATAACCTCTAGATTTGTCGTCGAGCTCAAGAATTCTTACGCATTTTTTAGAGCTCAGCTTTTTGTAGTTTTGAACCAACCAATTTCACCTCTTGGGTGTTTAGGCCTTAGGCCTTCGTGGTAGTTGGAGTATAAAAAAAGGGATCTAATATGGTACGTAGTTACCAATTTTTGACAAAGGATTCAACTCTCAAGGCAATTTAACATTTGAGAACATCATTCAGGGATATAGTTTTTTTTTGACAAAAACAGGTTACTTTTTCTTGGGTGGTAGCCCATTTTAACAAAATGCTAGTTGGGTGGCGGGCATTTATGTAATATTGCGTTTCAAGCATAACTCCTTACTTTCAACAGCAAGTTAGTAAAAAATACATAATTGATCTGTCTCACTGCGGTATAAAGATATATATATATATAACTTGGAAGTTGAGTCATTAATTTTCAGATTTCAGATAATGATTGTAGAAGGAAGATAAACCAAAATATGTTTGTAAAAATAAAAAAAAAAATGTTACCTTGTTTTATAAAGTATCTTCCCTACAAGTATTTCAGTACGGACCTGTATTTGATCGTGCGGTCTTGGAGCACCGGCATGCCCCCCCCCCCCCCTGTGAGGTCTTAAGTCACCTGATTCACGAGCCCTTTGTACTACACTAACAAAGGCACGAGGGGTTGGTTGCACTCGATTGGGAAACCGATCCGCATAAATCCGTGATGCCTCGGCAGCATTTTGTAAATAAGAATCATGTCCACAAGTTCAGCATTTTCGTAAACATGTGCCATTTTTTATTTCGTTTGAGCCACGCAACAAACATCTCTATTCACTCACGCGTTACCGACTGACACATTGACTGAATACAACTGAATGAAATTGTAGTAAACACATAAGCGTTTCAAATTCTTTCGCTTTTTTGTTTCCGATGCGATGAACCGATAAGGCGGATTATATCCGTTGATGCCAAACACGAGCACATAATATTATTATTGAGACAGGGCGGTGCTCAAACTTCTAAAGGGCTATATACAACTTTGTTACTTTAATTTTACCAAAAAAATGTTATAGGAGAAAAAGATTTCTTTTGATCAGATCTACTCACTGTTAAAATAAATGACTCAACTCCGAAGTCACCCTGTATAATTCAACGCTTCAGGCCAGAAGGCCCATGGCTTCTATCTTTTTGACAACTTCTTTTCACGCTTTTCTGTTTTTGGTCTTTTCCTCCCAGTCTGGAATGCCTAGTCTTCGTATATCCTCTATGACACCTTCTAGCCACTGCTTCTTCGGTCTTCCTCTTCTTCATTTACTGCCTTCTCCTCCAAACAAAACTTTTTTAGCATTCCTATTAGACGGCATTCTGTAAACGTGTCCTAGCCAGCGCACTCTTTGAGCTCGGGTCTTTTGTATTATACTGGGTTGGTGATACATCTCCATCAGTTCTTCGTTAGTTCGTTTTCTCCATGTACTATCATTGTTTTTTGTGGGCCCATATATTTTGCGTAACATTTTTCTTTCCCAGCGATCCAATTTCTGTACGTTTTTCTGGCTTAGCGCCCAAGCTTCACTGCCGTAAAGTACTGATGGTTGGATAACCGATTTATATATCCTTTCCTTTGTTTTCCTTGATATCCACCGTGAGTTTATCAACTTGCTTAACGTCTCCATTTCTTTACTCCCTTTTGCTATTCTTTTTTCGATTTCTAAATCTTCTTCTGCTTTATCTGTTATTGCAACCCCTAGGTATTCAAATTGATTCACCTTCTCGAAGCAGTATTCTCTGCAACTACTTTTTATTGTGAACTTTCCTTCGTCGCTTCCTCTCATTTCTAGGTATTTTATTTTGTCTTCATTTATATGAAGCCTTAAAACGTTTGGCAGTTTCTTCTAACCTTCTAAACGTCTTTTCAAGTTCTGCTTTGGATCTGGTCATTATTGCTATATCATCGGCGTAAGCAATCGACTGATGTTTTCTATAGTAAACAACTCCTTCGGTTTGTATACCACAATCACGTAAAATAGTTTCCAGTGTAAAGTTAAACAATGTTGTAGATAGCGGGTCCCCTTGTCTCAGGCCTCTCGTTACGCCAAAAGCTCGAGACGTTTTCCCTTCCAATGTGACTTTGTTCACTGTCCCGTTCATTGTCATTTTGACTAGCCTTATCAGTTTACTTGGTAGTCCTAGCAGTCTCATAGCTTCATATAATTTTTCTCTGTCAATGGAATGCGGTATAAAGATATCGGAGAAACAAATCAGTCAGTCTTGGCCACCCTGTATAAGCGAGTACGCGGCGTTGGCTGTGGTTGCCTTGATGCTCAATTATTTTGCATACGCTTTGCATGCGTGTCGGGGATTTAATGGTGGGATCGGTCACGTGGCCACGCAGGCTGAAATCGGGTAATTTGACAAGCAAATTGGCGCCCGGGGTGTCAGGAAGATTTTTTCGGCACGTTTCGGCTGTTATCTCAGCATTTTTGTGCGGTCATTAAGGGTATTTGATGGTTGGTGGGATACTATAACATTTATATTTTAGTGGTTATTCTACGCAAAGGGTTAGAACCATTGTTTGTTGTGGCGACCTATACAAAAAAGTGGTCTTACGGATCAGCTCTTGATAACCGAGTTGTCATGAGGGGGGAGGTCTGAGATGAATAAATAAAATACTGTTGAACTACCGATTCCTGAATGACCCTTCAATGGGAAAGCGCCTTCAGTATGAATAAGTGCTACCACGCAGCCTTAGCGTGCGGCAACCCCTTGCACCGTGTGTTGAGCTCTCAAGGTCATAGAAAATTCACTTAAACGATCGGCGTAATTGGTATTGCTGTAAATAACGTAAGTGAGGTATAATATTGTAATTACGAGGAAAAAACTACCGGGTACTTGAAATATGCTCAACTACCAGGTACTACGGATTTAATCTACACGATACTTTTATCTTCCATTACTTTCTTAATTTGAGCATCAAACCATCATCATCGGTATTTGCTGGAACTATTGGAAGTCGCTCAAATTTGAGCGATTTATGACTCTATGACTCTATCTTGTGATATTTTTTTAAATGGAATGGGGGTCATGCGATATTTCATTTTGAGGCTACTCATAATCACTTCATAACTCTAGAATGTAAAATAATGGCGGACTGACATGCTATAAAATTGAAGCGATGTTGTATATTGAGTCGTTTATAACTAACGACTAATCATCAAAATGTTAGAGAATCCGACTTCGTTCTTCTTCTTTTGGAGGTATGAAAGCTGGATGGATGAATGTGTTGATTTAGGGCGATCCAGGAATATTTCTAAATTACAAACGCTCTAACTTATTTACAAGCAGGAGCAAATATGTGTTCGTGTCTTAAAGTCCTTTCACTGCGCTAGCAAAAAAACAGTAGCGTGCTCAGTTAAACACAAAAAACTTCGAAATTTGATAACGCCGACCCTGGGATGATTGAGTCAGATAAGCCTGCCGTCTATTCACACAGTGTCATCTAAATGAGTTCAACAGAAATTAAACATATATAATTTAACCGGAAAGAACGTTCGAACACGCTGTATCTCAGTGACGATGCCGTAAAATATAATGTATAAGTTTACTTACATTTTTTGTTCAACTCAATGGGATCTAATAGCTAGTATGTCATAAGCCTGAATTATATATGATTATTATAGGAAATGAAATTTTTAAGAAAATTACAAACAATTAAAGATAAGAAATGTCCCCAAGTAAATTGCCACTATACTCCCTACACATTCGAAAGATCCTCTTGTACAATTTCTCATATAGTGTAATGACATCAAAAAGATATAGGTTTTCTTAGAACCATCAGTACAATATTTTTGATTCCAGCAATGAGCATTTTCCGTACATTTATTTGGGGCTCTGGAGTAAAACCGTTTGTCAACAATGCTTGATAACAGATTAAAATTGCTATTGATATGTACTTATATAGTATTACCTCACCAAATCAAATAACCTCATTAAATTACATGCAAAACATAGTGCTCGTAAATATAAAAGATATCGCGCCCACCTCGTATATGCATATCGGCACCGCGCTGTTGCGCCTGCTACATGCTTTTATGTCACTCGGATCAAATCGCCCTTTATAAGGGATACTTGACAATTTGTCATATTTTTGCTAGTGAAAGTTTTTCAACAGAAAATCCGATTTAAAAACATGGAGGTCAAAGTAATGATCCCCCAACGTCCACGATGATGAATGGACCCAGCCAGAAGGAGAGAACAGAAATTACCATGAAATCAAAGGAATTGATGACACCAGCTGTATCAGACTAAAAGGACAGAACCATCCAGCGCCTGACGCTGATCATCGAAAGCCAGGCCCAGCAAATAAAGGAACTGACTGAGACAGTTAGGGACCAAAACAGTAAAATAGACTGCCTGACCACCCAGGTAACACAGTTAGTCAATACTCCAAATTTTAATTCTAAATCTGACAAGGCTGTCCATTTAAAAACATTCCAGGCCGCGCCTCGCACTGTGATCAAAATTAAATTGTAAATTCAGACCAGCCAAAATTATTTCAATATACAAAACCGATCAAAATTATTTTTTGGAGTTACAAAATAATTCCAGTAGTCAAAGCAATAATGCTTAAGCTATTTCAAATGGTTTACTTCTTTTCTTTGCTCTATTTCTTCGTTCCGTTATTTCCTTCTTTCCCTTTTCCCCTTAAACATGTTTGGTATCTGGGTAGCCAGACCTGACAGACTAACAGACCGACGAGACTTTTAACTAAGAGCAAAGTTCCACCGGACTGCTCTGACGAATAATCACGAATAGTCAGTCACTCGGATCGACTACCACAAATGCGATATGTACAACCCCGTGACGCACGGAAAGTGCAACCGATTGGTACGCGATCTGATTGTTGAAAATATTTAAAGGCAAGTGAACGGGGAAGTCTAAGACGTATGAAATATATCAAATAGGTGCGAGGAATTATCGGGGCTGTAAGTGTATTAATATACTAACATCAAAAATTGTAAAACACTCTCCTCCAAAGAACGATTTTTTTTCGTTTTTTGGCATTTCCCCCGCCGACAACATGTTTTTTCGCGATATGCATGCCATATAACATCCAAAAAACACGTTTCACGGGTATTCTTATTGGATACCACTTAGCGTGGCCTGGGCCGAATTAAAGCTAATCTTAGCCTGAGAAAAGACTCCGCTGTTTTTCTATTAACAGTTAAATAATAATAGATTTTTTCATAACCTAAATGCTAAAAAACTGTCAGTTTTTATATTAAAGTGTTTATTTTAACTAATAATACTGTAGAATATGAAATAAAGACAAGCTTCTTAATCGTTCGAAGAGAACTTTTTTAACAAAAGCAAAAATAGATATTACATGACATTATCTATATTATCGACCTAAAGCTAAATGCAAACACCAACAACAAATATATACAAATAATGTCAATGATTATTTTGGCATACCTTTGTGCTTATCAAAAAAACAATCTAAGCAAAGAAATTTTAGTTCACAGACTTGGCATTTAGTTGTAACTTGTTTTGTTTTACTTATTGTATAAGGTCCTCCGTGGTTATCTTTATTTAGTTGGTAGCTTCTACGCATCTATGTTTTCCTGCTTGAATAAATTTATGTGCTGTGGGTGTGTCTTGGGGATCAAAATTTTGTTTACCTTTTGAAAGTAATGTCAAGGATAATTTTTGTTTAAAGTCTGTTATACTTATTCTTACTCCTGCTTTTTATTCTAAGTGTATAAATAATCTGCGTTTAGTATGCTTCTTCCAGTAGATAACTCATCAGCCACCTTCCTGTACCATTTGATACCCCGTCTGCGGTAGAATAGGACATGATAACTGGTCGGATACGTCGATAAAGCTTTTTGCATTATTATAAGCCGCAATTGCTTCCGGTTTCTTTTTGGCCTCAGTTCTGCCTGTGACTTCAACGAAGCTGAGTTTATGTTTAGTGGTAAGCATAAGCACATCTCGCTTATCTTTCCATTTGAAAATAGCGATGCTGTTTTTCTCTGTTCCTACAATTTCACCTTTCTCCAGTTTAGTGGACAGTATTTATTTCTGAATACCTCTACGATTTTTTCGTAGGGTTCCCACTAGATGCGGTTTTCTGCCTTGCAATTTTTCAGCTAATTCTATACTGCTGTACTAATCATTAAAAAAAGGTGAACCGGATAACGCAACATTTAGAGCAGAGCTAACATTATCTTACACCAACGCTACTGTTATGACAGAAATGACAAGTCTGAAGAGTGTAACCAGACCTATACACGCGGCGGACCACAAAGAAATGTTCTTCCAGGTCACGTGTATATTTTTTTCCACTGGTCGAATTACAAAAAATACAAAAAAATTATATAGATAATGTATCTAAGGTGTGTTGACAAACTATTTCAAACACATTATCATTAAAAAAAATAATGTGGCGTACGGGACCCTTCTGGTGATTTTGGTGTGGCAAAGTGTTAAGTCTAACGTACTCCACTATTTTTTGTGGGTTGAACAAATCAGTTGAATGAATGTGGAACCTAAATTATACAAACAATGGAATAAACATCACTATAAGCTGCCAAAAGGCATTTCTCCTGGATACTGCTGCAGGCGTTGCGACCGTATGCAACCCTCCCACCCCCTAGGGCGAGGGGTGTTTCGCGCCTCTGCACAAAAGCAGCGCCATTTTAATGACCTGACGTTGGAAATTATTCATCCCCTATACACGGGCTGCTGTGGCGGCGTTGCGGCTGCCGCGTTGGAATAACAAGGCTTCCATCGCCTACTGCCTACATGACGGCGCGTCTACGCGGTAATCACGTTAACAGAGGGCGCTAGTGTCGCGAAGCGTCGCCGCTTTATCCCGTCGCGGTAATTTTCGCATAAACGAAGCCAATACCGGAATACAAAACAGCTTTCCAGCCCGCGGCTAGGGCGTTGTAGCGAGGATAAGCGCGTTCTTCTGATTCCGGGGGAGGTAATCTGATTACGTATTTCCGAAATATGAGAAAACGCTGTGTCAATAATTGTAAGATCGAAATCAGACACATAACTTGCGTATAAGCGACTCTAATAATACTAATTTACAAAATAAAAGAACGTTGTGACATATCCCCTCAGCTTCAGCGATTGTCTTGCAGTACAGACAAACTACAAATATTCGACGATCTTAATCAACTGGACTGGCTAGTGGACGAGCAAAAATGGTAGTACCGTTAGAAAAATAGTTTATTAAACTATTTTCTACAGCCACTTTCGTGAGGACTTCGGGTCCCAGGACATGGGCCAGCATGTTTGCTACGCGAAAAGAATTCAGACAGAGCTGAGTCCAGCTATTAAGCTTCGCGCACGCCGACTAAGTACACAAGGTACTTTGACTATCATCTGCATGCCTTGAACACCTTGTATAATTAACAACCATCGTTCTGATGATGGTGTCTCCTTCTCTACCTCCAGTCATCCCTGTATCTTCAACACTTTTGCCTGTCTCCCGGCGAAAGATTCAGAAGAAGCTGTTACGAATCTGAACAGTGAACTTGGGACACCTCAATCCTTTTGAGCCTCCCACTAAGTGATGCCCCTCGATCAAGCTGATGACGATGTCTGCTCCTCTACCGCAAGTCTTTTTGCCTGTCACCCAGAGAAATATTCAGAAGCTTTTACGCATCTGAACAGGGGACTTGGGACACCTGCCTTTGCCTTTAACACTTTTGCCTCTCTCCCAGCGAAAGATACAGAACAAACTGTTACAAATCTAAACTGGGAACTTGGACACCTAAATTGCTTTGAGCGTTTCACTAAGTAATGTTTCTTGATCAAGCTGATGACGATGTCTCCTCCTCTATCTCTAATCCTTACTGAACCTTTAACACTCCCAGCGAAAGATTCAGAACAAACTGTAACAAATCTAAGCCGGGAACTTGGAACACCGAAGTCCCTCTGAGCGTTTCACTAAGTAACGTTTCTCGATCGAGCTGATGACGATGTTTCCTCCTCTACCCTCAATCCTTCCTGTTATCTAGAGAAAGATTCTGAAAAAGCTGTTACGAATCTGAACAAGGACCTCAGGACACCTAAATCCCTTTGAGCCTCTTACTAACAAATGCCTCTCTGCCAAGCCGATGACGATGCACTGCTCTTTGTCCAATTCTTCCTGCATCATCAATGCTTTTGCTTGCCATCCAGCGAACGATTTAGAAGAAGCTGATACCAATCTGAACAGTGAACTTGGGACACCTCAATCCTTTTGAGCCTCCCACTAAGTGATGTCTCTCGATCAAGCTGATGAAGATGTCTTATCCTCTACCTCACGCAGCGAAAAATTCAGACGTAGCTCGTATGAATAATCTTTAGCTCCCAACCACCATCCTGCAACTTCCAATCACTCTCTATAACTGTATCCATTGCTTTTCAGTTCGTTACCTCCTCAATCCTCCAAATATATAAATTCTTTGACGTCACTTGAAGATGCATTAGTCGTGCGTCTGAGCATAGAGAATAGGGAACTTGGGACATCTGAATCTTCTTAAGCCCTCCACCAAGGAATGGCTGTCGATCAAGCTGATGACGATACCTCCTCCTCTACCCCAATCCTCCATGCACACTCCGGCCTCTCGCGTCTCATCAATCGCCGGGTGACAGATTGTCGCAGCAGGCGTTGCCTTACCCCCTTCCCTTGATTTCCCCTCTTCACGGCGCCACAATGTGTCTCGGGACGTCTGTACTGCATTATAGTTCAGTGAAGATATATTTTACTTCTAAGTTTTCTAAACTGAATTAAAGATATACGCAAGCTCAACTCAACGAGCGTACTCCTTTCTGCTTCGAATGCTGAGGATAACTGAATCACTGAGTGATGATGTTAATGATGTATCTAATTTCACCCACGTACAAGGAGTATTCCTTCCTGTGGTAAAAAAATGAAAAAAATTACTGATCAATCTCTCTCGTACCAGTTATTGCTAAGACATTTGAGGTGCCCCTAAAATACCAAATAAATAAATTTTTTTAATCAAATAATCTATATACTAATTGTCAGTTTGGCTTCAGATGTCATAGCTACAACATCAGCTATTAATGCTTTTGTTGATTACATTAATTCCGTCTTGGAAAATGATTCATATTGTATGGTGAGATTTTTCGACTCCACAAAAGCGTTTGACTGTAAACACATCAAATTCTGTTGGAAACAGTTCCATACCACAATTTGGATAATAATAGCATCGACCTCCTCTGATCATATTGTACACTTTCACAGTTCAGACTCTTCACGACAACCAATCAATAGTGAATTAAGTATATTATATTCCGATAATCAATTAAAGCCCTCTCAGATCAAAGCATAACAAATAAAATGAAAACATCAACATCGAATAAACTATCCAATGATAATAAACCAGAATATGTGGTTACCAGTTTGTGAGAACACAACATTGAATTATTTGAATCTGTCATCAAAAGGGAGTGGCTTCTGAGAAGAAGCCAGTATTCCCACGTCTCGTTACTGAAACAACTGAGGAGCGCACCTCATGACTGGCGCAATTATTTGCGAATGGATACCTCAGACTATTGTCAATTGCTAGAGTTAGTATCAGAGATTTCTGATGCTTTCAGTTTTTTTAACTCTATTTTGTAAACCGATCTCATCGAGCTTATTTTTTTGTAACAGTCTATTTATTTACCATCCGATATATTTCTTTGTATTTTTTATAACATCCTTGTACGGGATGTTTTTTTTATTACGGTCGCTTGCCACAAACACGGTAAACTTTCTTAGTTTTTTTTTAAGAAAAAGGAAGCGAACTGTCGCAAAATGATGCTTCTCCCATCAGTTTTTCAATCTGACTTTAGGTTTCATTTCAATCCGTCAAGACGTACGTACGTTTTGCTGTCTACACGCCACGTTTTATTGGATAGGATTTGTCCTGTCCCACAAAACGTAAAATAAGACGTAGCGTGTATACCCGCCTTTATACGTGTTTGTAGCCAACCTTTTTTTTGATGTGTTCACTTTTGCCTAATATAATTCTGTATGAATTATTAACATTGTTAACGCGATATTTTGTCGTACTATGAATTTTGTTTGCTTTATGTCAAGATACAACTCTGCCTGTTCACTTGTGACACTTTCGTTAAAACTCTCTGGAGATATCAATACTTTCTGCAAGAAGTACGTTATAGTTAGCATATCTAAGATTGCCTGTTTATTTTCTTACCAGCTGTTTCGTCTAGAACGTATTCTCTTAAAAATTTCATACGGATATATGTAATTGAATTGAATTAAATAGAGGTGGTGATAAAGTACAATTCCGACTAACACTTTCACACCTGTTTTAATTTTAATTTTGATTGTTATGTAGTTCTGTATACGTACTGCAGCTTCTTGTCCACAGTAGAGCTTACTTTTATTATTCGGATGTCCCTTGTATCTATACTTTTCTCTTCGAGTAAATACATTAGCACTTTCAGGTTCAATCATGTTCATGAACATATTTCGACAATTCAGCCAGTGACAGGTCCTTACTTTATAGTGTCACCTGCAAGGTCTGTTTTTCGACCTGTCAGCAGACGACTGCTAAGGTTTGCTAGAATATTCATACCATTCCAAAGGGCAAGTATTTCGTCTGATGACGTCCCTGCACTCTATTCCTCCTCCCACTCCCATCAGTTTCCCCCTCTCCGGCACTTTCGGAGCCGCGGATTTACCAGACGCTGATTAATGGGATCCGGAGCCCGGTTAATTCCCACCAAACGCGCTGCCAAAACTCTCGGGACGATCCGTACTCCGGTGTTTAGAATGTGACTTGGTCCAATGGCGACGTTAAAATATACAGGGGATGCGTAAATAATTCTTCTTTAGAGGTTGCTTTACTCGTTTGTCTGCATCTATACAAGAGGGAGTCAAATGTCTCCTGATGATCCGGGCTTTGGTGTTTAGAATTCAACCATTCGACTATATTAAAAAAAAACCGTCTCTGTCAAACTTTATGGGGCAGAATGAAAGGTACATTGACACCACCTCCTTCCAGATCATTGAGAGTACTTTCTTTACCATGATGGAAGGCAGATACTAATTCAGTCATCTAGTAATTCATTTTATACTTACTAACGACTATTTTATTTATAAAAGTTCCTTGCCACAAAAAACGCTACAAGCAAAATACTAATGATAATGATTCCGTTTGAGGTCAGGTAGAAATAAAATAAGATAAACAGTTTTTGACTATGTTAATCATTTCTACTTTTTAGAACTTGAAACACCTTAAGATTTTAAAGGGCAATGAAACAGTAAAACAATTATTCCATGATGTATGGCAGTATATGACAAAACTGATATAGGTTCGATTCCCCGTATCAGGTTTAAACAATAGTCAGGTATTTCTAACAAGGTGAAATGTACAACTATTGCAGGAGGTGACAGTAATAATAATAATATTAATAGCGTTTATTTACAGAGCAAAAAAATTAAAAGAGAAAAAAATTGAAAATGGGAGAAACAACATCAATTCCTGCAAAAGGGAGTAGTAAACAGACAAGCTGATCAAAGTACTGGCCCAACAAAACAAAAGAGCAGATGAGTACTTAACCAAATTATATAAGTTAATATTGAAAATTATAATTAAAAGCGTCAAAAAAGTATATATAAAAAAATTATATAAAAAATATAATTTAACGAAAGAGGTCAAATCATTTTAGGCAGATTTAACAAAAAAACATTGAATATAAAAGGGAAGGGAACAATATAATATAAACACTACAATTCATCTAATAGAAATTTTCTGTAACTTCTTTTGAAAGCTGACACAGACATAGGCTAAAGGTTTGTGGGGACGTGATTGTACAAGTGACAGTGAAGTGAAATGAGAAAGATGTAATAGACGTAGATCTACGTTGATGAAATGAACTGTTCGTGAATATAGGCATAGTCCAACTGTTGAGGACACTGCAAAAATTCAGAGGAAACAAACAGCCGTTGAAGCTAATAGCGTTTGTGGGAGGGCAAGAAGAAGTGTAGTTACGGTTTTTACAAAACTCATGTTTTCAACTGTCAGTAGATTACAGATGCAGGATCAAGTTTTTTGCATCAGTGGTGGCTTAATCAAGCTATATTCATTATTAATGTTAACGAGACGTTCTGCGAATACTCAACTTGTATTTAAATTACTTTACACTGATTATCTACAATGATCTAGACACACGAGTCTATATAATTGTTGTAGGCAAAACTACAGCTACTGAAGGGGACAACGCGCCTGTTCTATTGCTTACCTCGAGATCAATAAATCCCAAATGTATTATAATAATCATCTAATTAACATTTTCCTGTGTGTACTTCGTGTAGCTTATTGTCGAAATTCTGAGTCAATAAAGGTATCTAGATATGTAAACAACAGATGTGAATATGGTCCTGAGTTTTTCTAGTCTTATACCCGATTCATTATTGCCAACGTTACAGACCTAAACAAAGATGTCACTTGCTGATCACCTCAGTTGACGTCAAAACGTTATGGATACTCGTGCAATAGGCACTATCGGAAAATGAGCGATTTTCAGGGTATTCGACATTTTTCAAGACCGCTATGAGCGTCTTTGTCTTGAATTTCTGAAAACAAGGGAGTAAAATCGCCAATTGAAAGGAGGCGTGATTCTACTACTCTTTGAGGGACACGTATTCTTTAGTGTTTTCTTGATAAAGATCACACTCCGGGTGATTCTCTTGATAAATAGCAAGCAGTTCGGTGGCGTAATGCTTTAGGCTTTGAGTATACTAATCAGTCATTGTGAGCTTAGAATCACGTCCCAACAAATTTGTTGACTTTGGATGTTGTGTGTGACTATCTGTAGCTGGTAGGTCTCAGACCGTCAAGCGTGGGGGTACCACCCGGCGGATCTCTGAGGTGGGGCTGAAAGTCCGTAAGAAATCCTCCCTTTTCCCTAACCTAAACATTTCGATTGATGATTTTAAAGATTCAGGGTGCTTTTGCCACGTCCTCCCTTGTCAAGAGTAGGACTGAGGTACTTCTTGGAATCCTCTTATGGTACGCGAGTTCCATTCACTAGAAATGGCTTCCTATGCAGTAGTAACCTAGCATCAACTAGTACTGAAACCAGGCTCGTGACTGATTCATGAGCTAGTCTAGACCTCAGTCTAGTCAGCTGATATATCCTTTCATTAGCAAGCAGAACACAATGCCTAATGACCCAAGGACGGGTCATTTTGAAATCAATTTCTTAACTTCTCAGATTAAAGATTCAAGCTAGAAACTATACAAGCGCGTGATCGGATGATAATACCTTATTTAATGTATTCTATACATATTCCATACATTTTGTCGAACGCTGATTCCCACCCGTGGATTGGATAGATTTCCTTTTAGTGGTTTTTGAGCTTTTTCAAAGCTGGTAAAAAATCATCCATTTTAGGAAAGCAGTACAGCTTAAGTAGGCTATACTTTTTCCTCATTGCTTTATGTCCCGATTCCTGAAGTCCCATTCTAAGCGTTGCTATCTGAAATCGGGAGCGTTACATCGCTGTAATTTACAATCCCGGATAGTCGGCCATGGAACAGTCATGGAGTGCCGCGATTTGCCGGAACGAAGCCGTTTTTGATGCTCTTTTGTCTTGTACAAGGATTAGGCTGGAACCATTAATTTGAAATTTAAATACGCTTAACTTTGCAGCCAGTGCTGGGCTGATTCTTTGGGGAATTAGTAGAGATCTGGGTTTTTCAGTTATATTTTATTATTTATGGTCTTGAACAATAGAGATGTTAGAACAAACAATAAAGATGTTAGAATTTTTTTTAAAGATATGCGAATAAAATGTTGAAACATAAAGTGAGTATCAAAGCAACAACCTTATTTTATCTGAAAATGATACCTTTGAATAAATAGACATCAGGTGTCCCAAATCCAATCCACGGATCAGCATCAATGATGCCACCCTTGTTTATGACAACATATTTGAAGTTAGTTCATATAATACGGCAGCTGTGACATATCCAGGCAACCAGCATTGCTCTATCTACACCACTGTTAGGTGGCATCAAGAATAATTCAAAGCTTCCGATATTTTTTTCCTTACTAGAGCCCAGGTTCTAAAACCTGCCTATATCGACATTATTGTTTCTAACATAAGTTCAATGGATTCTCTGACATGCTATCCCAATATGACTCTTGGCTATAACAGCGTGCGAAGCTATTAGGCACTGACAGATAACAGAAGTGAATCCGTTGTTTTTCTGGTATAAAATGGCTTGTAACAGTTTACAAAAAGATCCTCGTGGTAATAACAGTAGTGGCTCGCTTTTCCTCTAAACTTTAATTTCGTCAAAATTGTTTTGAGTGATGAGAAATATCGAATAAAGTATTATGTGTGTATAAGTGAGTCTCAGAGTGATTGGTTACACTTTTAGTTTGTTTTAATTGGACATTGGACCAGCTGATTTAGTGATTTGGATAATCCTGTGAAAATAGTGAAATTAAATGTAGACATGGGACATTTCATTGTTACATAATATTTCCAAAAACATATTTCGACAGATCATACAAATCGAGCGCAGATTCAAAATTCAATTGATTTGATAACAATCGTATCTTTGACATTAATGAAAACATCTTACGACGCTTTTCCGGATTGATTGTAAGAGGAGGTTTTTTTGCCAAACTGGTTATAGGCCCCTGAACTTGAATATGTTGCGACGTACTTCATTCTTGGAATATTAATGTTAAAATGATGGATTAAGTCAATGAGACACAGAAGAGTAAAACTTGTTGTCAGTACGTTTATTTCGCTTTTAGCTGTTCAGAATGAGAGGCAGCCTCGAAACACAGCTACAATACGACCAGAGACTCTACGGGATATGAGCGCTGAGCAGGAGAGGGCTTTGAGAGAAGCAGCCGTAGCAGTTGGAGTATTTGGGTGAGTTTTTTCAGTCAAGGAGAAACCGGATAATATTTATGATTCTAAATGACGCATATCATGAAAACAATGAAAATGAGTATTTTGATGCCTTACTATGTTCAAACATCATGATACTGTTTCGTGAAAATAAACCCACGCGCATGCGATCAGTCTCACCTTTCCAAGTGCCGCGACACTCGGTGACAAAATACTATGGGGGACGGTTGACAAATGTTTTACATGGCGCTTTAGCGCGTAATTTGTGATTAGTTTCGTTAGGTTATTATCTGGTGTTACTTGAAAAACAGTGAATCAAAGATTTAACTATGGTGTATGTACTGTGCAGAGGTGGGTTGTTCAAGCAACAACAACAAGAAAAGTAAATATGTTTGAAATTGGCGTTTCTTCAATTTTCTAAAGAACAAACAAGCTTATGAATGAGTTATCAGCAACACAAATTTAATGTACACACCGCAAGCATATGTTTGATGTATTTCGTAGAAAGTGACTACTATTTAAAAGAACAAACTTTGGGATTACGTCAAAATAAATGGAAGTTGAAAAGCGACGTAATACCTTCCCTTCATTTGCTGAAATCACCAAAAGCGCACACTTCCGCAGTGTAAGAATGGAAAAAAGGCTGAACATGGAGGTCATAATATCATTCAACCAACCACTCGATGTTGGAATAGAACTGGATGTACAAGGTTAAGATGAAGTAGACAAAGAGACATACTATTCTTATTATTTATAACCTGTTTCTGGCTGATGGGTTATATTCCAGTGCCATTAATAAAAAAAGAGAACTTTTTTCCAAGTGAACATGCCTTCTCTAGTTAGTAGTTAGTAGTATCATATGTAGTAACGTATGTCCCGAAAGCTTTGGCAGAAAATTCATTGGCTTTAATTTTAACAAACACAAAATAATATCAAGTTGGCTTTGGAAACAAAAGTTTGTTTACTTATTTCACTGTCTGTCGACATTTATTTGTTTGGAAGTTTTCGCTTTAAGATGTCATATAAATAAGAAATAAGAGAAAGTATATATAACTTGGTTGGACGGGTACCCAAGGCTGAAATCTCTCGAATATTCCAGAATGAAAACATTTCACGAGGAACCATTTATCGTACAATAGCGGAGTGCGAGCAGGGAATAAATACCATGTCTCAATCTCCCAAAAAGTAAAATATCACGTGCATTTACTGCTTAGAGGTTAGACAGATTGCAGAGAAGAGCAAAAAATGAGGTTGGAATGTAAACAAGGAGACTGGCTAGTCTCGAACTGACCGACTGCATTCACCAAGCTCTAGTTTGCAAGACTATCTATTGGAATAAAGATGATATGACCTCGGAAATTGATTTTAATTAATTGTGTTTTTTTATTCACCATCAACGTATCAATTAATGAAATTCTAGCTTTTCCAAATATACGTGGCTGTGTTGAGCGGTGATAGTATCCAGAAATATATAGATACATCTAGTGATCAATGCTCTGCAGGGTCTCCAATGTTCATTTATGTTGCTCGTATGTTCAACCATCTGTGGACATATATAGACGACCCTTTTATTCCTGACTCCGCAAAAGATTACGGGCAGATCCGCTCATCCGCGAGGATGTGGCGCGCTTTGAGACCTTAGCATCTGATAGAGCAGTTGATTTTCCAATCTACCTTTCACCGATTATTGGTTCATACCTGCGGAAGTCCATAGTTCGCTGACTGCAATCGATACTCTGCTGTGTAACTTTTTATGTGCATATAGAAGCTTTAAGCTGGAGCTTTTTATTTACAGACACACCAAAAAGGCACTACTCAAGCGAGGTAGCTCGTATGAGCCTACAGGGTGTAAAGAAAGAATTCAGATGTCGTACTGGCTTATAATGTGCTCGAGATTATAATATACAGTGCGTTTCTTAAACGGGACAAGTTATAAAATTTCATAATGACAGCTAGGCGCCATTTTGGAGCAGTTTTTTTATGGAATTCTGGGGCCGTGTAATACCTTATTTTGAAGCTTCTCATAGTGATTTATTTCCCCAAAATATAAAATCACCTTCTTTCAAAATGATGGAGAGGAGGCTGTTAGGGGCTTTTGAATATTGAATCGCTAATATTTCAAAAACTAGTCATCAAAACGTTATAGGATGTTATATCAATATCCGCTTTTTCAAAGAGTACATCTAAAGGTGCATTTAAATATGGGACATTGACAGATTTTGACGTTTTTTTCAAACAGAATGGTCCATATTTTGCTTTATGACGATTGGTTGTTGAGTTATAAGCGTATCAATGTATACGTACAAAAAAACTCAACTTTAACTGCTTGCCTTTGTAGAAGTAGTGATTTTATATTTGATGGAAAAAATGGAACCCAGCAGCTATCTTGAAATTTCCAACTGCTACTATTAGGCTAAAATATAGTACAATCATCTCGAATGTCAGTTTGTTAACTTGACCGGTTCAAGACACTTTTTGAAAATCACTGTATATTTTGTTAATCGTCATTAAATTGACTTCCGTATATTTTTCAAAGAGGTCCATATCTTGTACATATCGAAAAGGTACCTGCAAAGGTGATTTTGGAGTAGTGGATATCCGCGGGACTGGAAACGCGTTATGTTCAAGATAAATAATCGACACCTGAGCCAGACGAAGGCAATGTAGGATTGGCAGATACCTGGGCGTTCTTGTCTCCTTCCCTGAGGGTTTCCTCTATTTCCATTGCTTCCACACTTCTCTTAGCGATAGTTCTGGATAAAATGGATGGGTTTAACAGATTTTTTTTGCGAATCTGATACTAAGCTGACAACATATGCTTCTCATCATCTACAAGAAGGTACACTCTAGCACTGTTGTCTTCATCTTCTTTATCTGTATCTTCGAAATGACAATAATAGAAGCCAACATAATGATGGGTCATGTTGGCTATGAATAGGCGGAGACAATATCTGAAATTTGAGTTTCCAGACTATTCTTCTTGTGTCCCGAAAGTCGTCCAGCAGCTTCCATTTTCAACTATGTTTTGGTTCTGGCACAAATATCTCATGATTTTCATTTGCTTCTACAGTGTATTCGTATTTGGACAGGATTTGTGGTTGCTCGAAATTAATGTCTGGGTATTATTGTCGCCTTTCATGGAGGAGCTTGGAATAGCTATTCGGAACGTGATATTTTTTCATACGAACATTGCAGTTGACATATCTGTTGTGAGAATGTAAAACTTACGGGCTGCTTTGAGAAAATGTACTTTCCACGTTTCCAAGTCCCCTATAAATAAAATGATAAATGAAAATCAAAGATTAGATAATCGAAGTTGAAACTTATTTGTTATATTTTCAATATTTTTATGTATAATTGTGTTACCAATGTACCAAATGATTACCAGGCATATGATGGAAGAGGTGTTGATTCAAATTTTAAATTGATTCGGAATCGTAAAATGAAGTTTATGAATTTCTCCTCTAAGGCAAATATAGTACTATGCTGCTCACATGGAGAGACTGTTATTAAATATTTCTTACAAATTTGTTTCTTTGGACTATTGTGTCGCCTAATTCCACTGGTTTATGAAAGCTCTACTACTTCCCTAACGCATTCACCTTCCTGTTGACAACGCACATTCATAATATTTTCAAGGAATTTGAAACCTCTAATGATCTATAGTCTATTTACACCCAAGATAGAATGGATCTGTGATTGCCAAAAGCAAGGACGGCGTACAGGGCCGCATTCAGGGCTACCTCCGAATGATGGACTACCACCAACATGTAAAACAAAGATGACAGTATTTAACGAAATTATCTAATATAGTGAAGTAGTTATAGTTAAGGCTGTCGCAAAATCAAATTTTTATTCTTGAAGGGGTGCTAAGTTTTTCTACAGATTTTTCAAACTAGACAACATGGAGAAATACATACCAGAGGTAACCAGCTGCTCACTATGCACAATGAATCCGTAGTCAACGAGGGGTAGAGATGACACTTTTGTACATCGAATAAATATAAGGTTGTTCAATCAATTGAGAATAGATTTTGAAGGTGCACTTCGGACTTGCATTGTCTGTAGTTTATCTGTAAGTTAATATTTCACTATAACTAGGATTCCCATAATATGTATTCTGTGACAAAACAAAAACCCGAAACTTACTCAGAATCACTTGAAGAGCTATCGTGATTAATGTTTATGATGATGGATTCAAAATCTCTCTCAATTATGTTGTACAGCTCCCACATTGCTACCTCCACTGTCTCCTGATCATGCTGCACACATTTTTGCCATCTTTCTGGTGTGACCCTCTGTATAGCAATTCTGAGCAGCTCTTGCATGTCAGAAAATTTAAATGTTGTATTGTGTGCAGCAACAAAATTCTTAACATCTGCCCATATGAGCACAGAACAATTTCTTCTCTATCCATAAGTAAGCTGTTACGACCTCGTTTCTTCCATTCGAAATTAAGATGCTTCAAAAGTTTATGAATAGTCGAACGTTTGAAATTTGATAACATAGCATCCTCGTTAACCTCCCGTAGTACTTTATCAACTGTCGGTATTTCGTTTCTGAAGAAGAACTCGTGCACTTTCCTCCGAATCGCATGCTTGTCAGCGTCATCCAACGATCTTATGATACTTTTGCGATTTTTACCCGTCATTGGCTTGGAAAAGGCATGCTTTGTCTTATGTTCTTTCAAAACATTGTACACTGTCGCTTGGCATACCCCAATTTTATCTGCCACCTTCAGAGCTATTTTCGGGTTAGTTGATGTTTCGTCTTCCTTCCGCTCTATCTTGAATTTATTCAATATGACGTCTTTCATGTCTACGCTAAGATGTCGTTTTTTTGATCGATTTCTAGGAGGGCTACTGGAGTAGCCTACAGCCTCGTCAGCAGTATCTGTACTGGACATGTTCAGGATTGGTTCAAAACAAATAATAATGAAGAATAACAATAACAAACAGAAACTTAACAAATCACTCAAATACACTTAACAACAACAACAGCAACAACCAAGCAAGGTGAATACGAAAACACGAGCACGCAGTGATGCACGCGACGGTCGGTGGCCTGAATGCAACTCTGCCTGCCCTGCCCCTGCCCCGCGCATTATTCCGCCAGGCGACCGCTTGAAATTTAATGGCGAATTGACCAATAAGAGGCGTTGTCCCCACCTGCTACCGAGAGATCACGCGCTAACTGTTATTATTTACATCTCATCTTGAATTTGGATTCAGCTTATAATATATCAGGTAACCAAATAAGTTCCTGCGGTTTTTAGCAGAAAAATAGAAATTTTTTTAGAATTCGAATACAAGATCCATTTTTCGTGGCAGGTGAATAAACGATTAAGAAATGATTCATTAGCGTTGCGTGAAATGGTAAGACGACTTAGTTTGTTATCATTTGTCAGTTCATGTGGGACCCATTTGCTTAACTTCCTCGTCTTTCCTAGCTGATGGAGATGCAAACAAATACTTTCAGGACTCACTCTGAACATTTCTGCAAGTTCTTGGCACGTTGTCCTCGAATTTGCGTCCACAACCTGTCAAAGATCCTATCGATCAACAACATCCATGGTAATGTGCTATATACAGCAACCGCACGAACTTATTTGGTTACCTGATAAATAACAATCATCAATAAAACATTTTTAAAGTACTCGAATTCAAAACTCAAAACTCTTGTATTTTCAGGCCACCAGTGTCTCTTACGATGGCTCTCAATCCAGCAAGATATACGAATAGCTTCTTACCGCCAGTATCTCAACCAATGCTGAATCGAGAACCAACACCTATCAAAGAAGATAACAGTGATAACGATGGTAAGAGCAGTACAAAGACATTTTTCCTTACCTTTTGTAAGCAGTGATAAGGGCAGTAAGACTAGTACAAATGGAAAGTTCCTTACTCGTCACTAACTCATGTAAAAAGCAATCGATACCCTGTTCTTTGAAAAGATTTTTACGTAATTGATGGGAATATGAATGGTGGTGACACACCTTACAGCCTCCATATCAATACGTTGGTTGTGCCAATGAAGAGAATACAGTTAGGCAAGGTAAGTGAATTAGATAAAGATAAGAAATGTAAACAACTGATGGAGTCTAGGCACTTTCTGTCTATGGTCAGAGAGAAACACAGTGCTGACAAATAAATAATACGTTTGGGATGAATTCATTGTCACTCGGTTGTCGTGAACGCATTTTTCTTTCAAATTTCTTTTTTTGCTCATAGTGGGGATATTTATCAACCGTTTGCAGCCTAGGAAAGATATTTTTCATTCAATAAAGTTATAAATCACACTGTTCGCAAGTGCTTTCCGCGTTACGTAGTCAGAAGTATTTATACTGTGACAGCCCTACCCGAAATATTAGACGATTTAGTTTAGTAACAATAACTTGGTTGCTAGTTTTCTAGACAGCCTGGCCCTGAGACGATACGGTTACTTGTTCCGTATAAGGACTGAATCGCATTCCGCGGAGTAAAGAAGTACGTTTTTTAGAGATTTTATATCAGTTTGGCAACACCGCCTCGGTACATGCATAGACACCTATGAGCGAATAGTATAACCGGGTGTTTCAGACCTTAACCATTGATGGTGTCTTTTAAACTGCGAAAAGGTTACGAAATAACTTGAACATATTAGAAATTCAGAAATTTCTGGAGATAAACGGGAAAAACTGAATTGTCCCAATATTCTTTTTACTTTTTCGCGACTTTATTCCGGGTTAGATTCAAAAATAAATTGCCCACTAACACTCTCTACATTAAAATTTTAAACGTTTCGTCTTTTATCATAGGTCATCAAATTTATTTCTTCTTACGGACGTCATATTGGATTTTTACTATACATTGATGAATAGAGCTCATATCCATATTCCCATAATGTATAACATGTTTTGCATTGTAATTGTGAACCTTAAATGATTTAAAAAAATTATTTTCACAGTTGGCCTTGACATATTGTCACCTGTTTATTTTTTGTTGCGTTGTGTAAACATCTTTATATGATACCTCAGCATTGATATTACTTGGATGTAGAATGTTCGCATTGATTTAGTTGCATATGCGCCCGCAGAATTTTTTGTCAGAAATGTTCGATCATCGGCAAGTTTTTGTGACAGTGTACCTGCCCTCAAATTTTTTTGAAAAGTGGAGGATAGTTAACTCTCTCAGGTAGGGGAGGAGGTTGAGCAAATCTTAAAATTCCACAAAATTGTTCAAGGGTTTCTCAGGTCCCCCTGGCCCATATTTGGTTGTCCTCGAGATTGTTTTCGACTGCTCAAATAAAGAACAGTACGATACCAATTTTATCATATTATTTAAGGTTGAGGTGTTTTGTAGGGAGGTCCGTTGTGCTAAATATAGTGCTAGTGTTATTATAGTCAAATTAGGCGACGATTCTTTACATGCTTCTGAAAAAATTAAATCTTTAACTTGTGATTTAATCGTAACACCAAGTAATGTATTATTGAAATCAACTATAAAAATGTAAGTTTATTCTATGTAATTGAAGTTTTATAATCACAAAGTATGACATTATACAGGGTTTGTCCGGAAAGTAATAGGACTGAGTCGATTTAAAAAGAAATATTGAGCCAATCGTTACAATTCTTTAAAAACTTTCAAAATAGGTTCCTTCTGCGTCGATGCAGCGCTGCCAGCGCGATTGCCAAGCATTGAGGGCGTCACGGAAAGCATTCTCCGGAATAGTCTTGAGAGCCGCGGTGCATGCTGCTTGGATCCCCTCTCTCGTCTCAAAACGCTTGCATTTCATCGGCCTTTTGAGACGAGGAAACAAAAAAAAGTCCGGGCGGGCGGCACATCTGGGCTGTAGGGCGGGTGCGGAAGCATTGAGATGCCGGCCTTGGTCAGGTAGATGTTCACAAGAAAGCCGGTGTGCGCCGCGGCGTTGTCGTGGTGCAACTTCCAGTCTGCTGCGATGTCTTGTCGGACCAAACTGACCCTTCGTTTGAGTTTCCTGAGCACTTCCACGTAAAACTTGGCGTTGACGGTTTGTCCATGAGGAACAAATTCATGGTGGACGATGCCTTTGATGTCAAAAAAGACAATGAGCATCGTTTTCACTTTGGATTTGCTCATTCTTCCCTTTTTTGGGCAAGGAAACGCCATCGTGGCCACTCGGAAGATTGCCTCTTCGTCTCGGGGTAATACTCAAAGATCCACGACTCGTCACCTGTGACTACGTTATTAAAAAATTGGGCGTCACTTTCACACATGTTCAAATTTTCTTGGCACACTTCCAGTCGCCGCAATTTCTGGTCCAAATTCTGTGTCACAATGACATGAACCACAGATTTTGGTAAATTTAACATTTGGGCAATTAAACGAATACTTAGTCGACGGTCTGAGTTCAAAACTTTGCGCACACGAGTCAGATTATCGGTGTTGATCATATCAAACGTCTCTGTCGCAGATTTACCGAGTTTCACACAGAATTTAATCGCGTTGCTCTGCTCTAATGAACGCTGCATTTTCGGCTTGCACCACTCACAGAAACACGTCGCGCGAAAATGCCTGTCCTGACTCTCCAAGTGCTCGGAGACAACTGAGTCACACAAATGAGTCATAAGTAAGAAAACTTTATTAACCTATGCGCAAATCTGTTGTTAAGTTAATTAAGTCAGATTGAAATTTTAATCATACCGCCTTGTAGAGGAGAATCAATGGTAACGTTAGAGAGTCCGCAGAGTTATTGCGTAAAAAACTTATATTATGTCAGAAAAAAAGACGAGAAAATGTCAACTTGTTGACAAGTTAGTTCCTAATTTTTTTCCGTTTTTTGCGTTTTTAAATGCTTTGAGAGGCATTACGGGAAATCACCACTGCGCCCGCGTTGTGTGTAATTAAGCTACGTCACAGAAAAATTAGGAATCACCCACAAAACATTTTATCAGTGCCTCATATCTAGGCACTGATTTGTATTTTCTACCTGACATCGCCAAATAAATTTCTATAAAATTTAAATGACAGCAAATAAAAAATAATGTAAAAATGTAGTAACTTTTTCATGTTTCTCAAATATTCCTGTCTTTGTCATATTTATAGCTTTGCACAAATCTCAGTAAGAGTATTTGAGACAAGAAACTAATGGACTTATCGTATGTACAGTGTTATAACGAGAGCACATCAAGTGAACAACTAATATGGGTACCGGGGCACGCTGGGATAAGGGGCAATGAGACGGTGGACACTGGCGAAGACAGGATCACGCACGTTTTGTGTCGCTGTGGAGCTCTTAGGCTACTATAGGCAGACTATACTGGGGTCCATTACTTTGGACCCTCAGGACGTCAAGGAGTTTGGACTCAAGGCGATTCTCAACTTCGCTAAAAGGGCGAGGCTTGTGATCTAAGGATTGTAGAGGTGCATAAGGGCCCGCTTAAGCGGCCTATGCACTGGCTCCTTATGGGGGTCGGAATGCCTCTAATTTCAGGATTCATTCATTCAAGTTGACATTTTGTAGAAAAACCTAGATTGTCATAAAAAACCTATGAAATGTCAAAAAAGACAATGTTGATTTTCAAGATACAGAATACCCTTGCCGGTATACATATGACTATGCCAGTCACGTTCAAGTGCCACGTATTTCAACACTCAATCCGACTACATTTTTGGCGGACCAGCGGGCCGCCACTTCTCCTAGTGCAATACGAACTATTAAAAAAACTTGAAAGGACATTGTTAGAATCTTGACCCTATGAGTCTCGCACACACCTTATGTAGATCATTCACGCTTCTCCAATCCCTAGGGCGAAGGTATCGACTTTTTAATCTGGGACCTCCTGGTCCCGACACGGAAACTTTCCTCAAATCCCAGGAAATCCCTTATCCTGCGGATGTATTGAGAATTTTAAGCCGGAGCAGGGATTATTTGCAAAGTGTCGTCGCTACTAATTGTCCCTTTGAGGATTTCTCATCCCTTCGAACGTATCCCTTTCGGGAAGGGTTGTCGATAGAGATTGAAAGGGAGTTGGTTTTGCGCTCGACAGATAATGTGGGGTCAAGTGGGGTTGCGAAAGAACCGGCACGTTTCAATCAAGCTGAGCAGTCAGTGTCTTGAATGCCCAGTGCTGGAAAAAGGGGCATTAGTTACCATCTAAGTTAACCTCATACAACATACAACAAAAATAATTGTTATACAGGGTGTTTCAGTTTATTGTTGCATAACTTTAAGATTCGATAGAACTTTTAAAATTAATGCATAAAGTCAATATAAACATGGGTCGAAAAATGCGTGGCTTCCGAAATACAGGGTGTTTAAATTTACTTTTTAAAATAGTTTTTTTTTAAATGTTTCGAAAAATATTCAATGTATAACAGTGAAAATCGGTATACAAGGGTTTTTTAGTACGACAAAACGAACCATGGGCATAGTTTTACTGTAGCCGCTAGAGGGCGCTCTCTACTGTACCTGTAGTGTAGTAAAATGACCGAACATTTTTTCTTAGTGCAATTTTTTGCTTTTTGAATAAAAAAACTGATTCTTCGCACTTTTCAACATAAAAAAGCTCTCTTGTGAATTTTCGTTATAGTTAGCCGTTTTTGAGATATTTCGATTTTTAAGGTTCGATGCATTTTTAATTATTTATGATAAAATAACGTTAAAAAGTCAGTATCTCGATAATTTTTAGAAGTAGGCTGTGCCTGCAAATATTTTTGAAATTCGAAAGCAGAATAAGATTAAACGTCAATTAGTTGACAGTTAGTTTTGTTGTCTGTTGAAACCTGAAAGGTTTTTTTTGCAATTGTGAATGCACGAAATTTAGTTTCTTTTACCTGTTCTTTTTTTTGTAAGTTATATAAAAATGCCATTTTTATTCTCCATTCAAGAGTTAGCGTATATTCATTTTGTGTATGGCTTTGTAAATGGAAATGCAGCAGAAGCAGCCAGAGAATATGCACGAAGATTTCCAAACAGACGACATCCAACTCGCTCAGTATTTGTAAGAGTGCATCGCCAAACAATTGAAAATGGTTTTGGAAATCTCCAAAGGGATCAAAGCATAAATGTTCGTCAGCGCAGATTTACCCGCGTATGATTCCGCGTGAGTTTGATAGAGATCCGACCACAAGTGTTAGGAGAGTTTCTGGTGCCTTGGGAATTTCAGCAAGCCATGTTCACCGCGTTCTTAGAAATGACCATAGACGGCCTTACCATTTGCAACCTGTTCAAGGACTACAACCAGTGGACGGAGAACGAAGAATCACATTTTGTCAGTGGATTCTTGATAGAACTGATAATAATAGGGAGTTTTTAAGTAACGTTCTATGGACCGATGAGTCATGCTTCACTAGACGTAGAGTGGTAAATTTTCATAATCAACATGTTTGGTCGCATGAAAATCCGCATGCAGTTCGGGAAAGAAATTTTCAGCATGAATTTAGTGTGAACGTGTGGATTGGTATCTACCGTAATCGACTATTTGGACCCTACCTTTTGCTTGCAAGGTTAAATGCTGCCGTCTTGGAATTTTTAAAGGCTGAACATGCAAATATGTGGGATGATGTTATGTTAGATTCAAGAAGATTGGCCTGATTCTAGCTTGATGGTCGTCCAGCTCATTATTCGAGAATAGTTAGAAACTGGCTGGACGAAAATTATCCAGATAGATGGATCGGCCGTGGAGGACCAGTCGCCTGGCCTCCACGATCCCCTGACCTAAATCCATTAGATTTCTTCTCCCGTAACCACAAGAGATATGCTAATAGACAGAATCAGGAATGCATGTGATGAAATAAGGCATTATTTGAATAATGCTATACCACGTTCGATCATTCGTAGATGTGAATTGTGTATTGAACAATTGGGTTTACATTCCGAGCAACTACTTTAGATTTTGTATGTTTGTTCTAACTATCCAATAGCATTTTAGTTGTCAATAATCAATTTAATTTGTTAAAAATAATATTGGAAAATTAAACAAATTAATATTCTGTGTTTTTGTGTGTATTTGGACTTAGGAATTATTGCTGTGTTTAAAAACACAATCTAAACGATCATCTTAATTTTTTGTAACGCCCAAATCGAAAGTTTAAAAAAAATATTATTTTCCCATAAATAATTAAAAATGCATCGAACCTTAAAAATCGAAATATCTCAAAAACGGCTAACTATAACGAAAATCCACAAGAGAGCTTTTTTATGTTGAAAAGTGCAAAGAATCAGTTTTTTGATTCAAAAAGCAAAAAATTGCACTAAGAAAAATTTTTCGGTCATTTTAATACACTACAGGTACAGTAGAGGGCACCCTCTAGCGGCTACAGTAAAACTATGCCCATGGTTCGTTTTATCGTACCAAAAAACCCTTGTATACCAATCTTCACTGTTATACATCGAATATTGTTCAAAATATTTAAAAAAAAACTATTTTAAAAAGTAAATTTAAACACCCTGTATTTCGGAAGCCACGCATTTTTCGACCCATGTTTATATTGACTTTATGCATTAATTTTAAATGTTCTATCGAATCTTAAAGTTATGCAACAATAAACTGGAACACCCTGTATATGTTTGTAAGTTAAACTGAACACGAAATACGTTTTTTTTTCTATACGTAGGGGCATTCCGGGAGAGTTTAGGAGGGAGTTAGTAGCTATCAAATTAATAATGCGTAGTTATTGCCGTTTTTTACACTCACGCCTTAAAGCGGTTTTCCACTAAACGGACAGTTGAGTCTATGTTGTGTTTGTATTCTCAAAAACCAGAGAAACAAAACTCAAATAATCCAAAAACTCTTGTTTGCATCAAGTGGGGTATATTTTGTTCGAGTTTTGTTTTTATTTTTGCTGCTTTAAAATTGGTTGTCGTGGTGAAGTCAAAGTTTTTCTTAAATAACATGTTTTGAGAAGAAGCTTGCTTTTTTATTCTCAGTCATGGATGATAGTGAAGCCCTTGAAAAAAGTAAGTCTACATATGTACGGTGTCTATGATAAACTAGCTGTGTCTGTAACTATATGTGACTATAAACTAGCCAAGTAAACGCTTTAACCGTACATATGTATTTATTAATGGTTAGAATAGTATTATTTTTTAGGAGATGAATAACACGCTCACACAGATATAGAGTTCAAGCACACTTATCTAGAAGAGTAAACGATAATGCTGCAAAATTGATAAATGATATCGAAAATGTTGACATTGGATTGCATGGGGAACATCGTACCTCATTTAAAAATTTTATGAGAATTTCCTCCTCTATTTTAAATAGCTAATTACATTAATTGGCCAGAAAAGTTACAAAGACGCACACTTTAGAGATTCAATTTCTGTTAAATTTCGCGGAACATGCAGAAAGTGCATAAGATATCCACATAAGTCTTTAAGTACTATTAGCGGTTTACTATCCAACTTTAATCATGGCAATACCTATCTATTCACTCTTATGTGGAAAACAGGTGAAGTCGCCTGAACTTCCACTATATATAGGCAATATATTCGCATTTGATAGGAAGCATATTTTAGTTCGAATTTTTTGCATACCCTTATTCAAAAAGAGCTCCTTTCAAGGAAGCTGCAGGTTAACAAGACCAAATTTGTGCCAAAAACCTTTTAAATAATTTTTATAAACAAGTTCCAAAATAGTATTTTGGGGCGGTCTGAACAGAAACGGTGTTATAGAATTTTTCTCTATAGTTGATAATTTTCAACATATAAGCCCGTACCATATTTGAAAAAAGGCGAAATATATAATTTTCGACTCCAAAAATTATTGAAAGACTTTAATGTTGCCAATGATCCCAAACATTCGTCAATAAAGTCTTTGAGCATTTTAGGACGTATTGTTATTGTTAGCCTATTTGTGGAATTTGTTAAAAAAATTGTTTAACAAACTTTTGACGCAAATTTGATACTGGTAACATGTAGATTCGTTAAAAAGGGCCCTTTGTCAATTAGATTATGCAAATCAGAATATGTTTCCCATCAGATGCGAAGATATCTCCACTTTTCAAATAACTAGATCGCTTATTCTTGAATACATTGAGAGCTTTGAATAATTTTAGAGAAAGATGGTACGCATTCTTAGAGAAGCTAGTGATCAATTTAAAAGTCAGGACACATTAACGGAAAGACCTAAAAATTATGAACAGAAGGCTTGCGACAATAGATTAAATCAAAAAGCAACATTTTGTGTTTTTCCGTTCACAACCACTTTCTTGAGCTGGTTTTTTCGTATTTTGAGCCACAAGTCAGTTTCTCTAAGCTCTGAAGGACAGGTATCAGGTGAAAATAATTTCCCCAGTAGATGTTGTATCTACCGATTTTGCCTTTGACAGGTTTCGTCATGCCGTTCTATTGAATAAACTTAAAAATTATAAGCGTAGATTGTTCCGCTTTGCTGTTTTTTGAGTCATATCTATCTGACAGAAGCCAATTTCTCTCATACAATAGTTATATCTCTTATAAACATGCTTACAAATCAGGAGCGCCGCAAGGGTTAAGTCTTCGTCCATGTCTTTCCACATAATTTATAAACGAGTTATGTGATACTCTCAGTTGTAACAAACTTGTTTATGCTGACGACTTGAAAAATTTTATGTTACAAGTATGGAATATTGCAATACCTTAAAGTGGAACTGGATAATATTCAGAATTGTCATCAAGTCAACAAACTTTGTTTGAATGTGAAGATGTGTAAAGTGTTGTTTATGACTCGAATTTGGCTTTTGTTGAGCATATCTCCATAATGGTTAATGTCGCGTCAAATGCGTATGGATTCATATTGAGAAACAGTTGATATTTCATTCATGTTAGAGCTACACTATGTTTGAATGTTGCCTGTTCAAAATTTTAAATTATTTGGTATCTCCATTACTCTAGACATAAGATCTTAACTTCCTAGAAATACGCCTCATGGGTATCTTAATTATAGATTTGATCTAGAAAGTCTGCATGTAAAACATAAATGTGATTCTTTAACGATTTTGTACAAGCTAGTACTAGTACCCTCTGTTGTGAGAGAGCTAGAACTAATTTGCTTCTAAGTCATCGGTATCAATTATGTGTGAAAATTTAAATTTAATTTTTGCTGTTTGTGATATAAATTTTGACTGTATATCGAAAACACTGAATTGCGCTAGTTTTTATTCGATCAGAGAAATCCCATAAATGGACTGTCCTGTTCTTAATATGTCTAGCATTCAGCTTTAATTTTATATAGCAAATGTCTTCTCTATAAGTTTGTTCATAGATACTTGACAATGACAGTAACCGTATATTATGTTTTCTCTGTAATGGCTGACTCAATTATTGTTTATTATAACTATTGTTATTATTATTGTTATTAATACTGTAGTTGTATGATAGTTCTCAGTGGCGAAGGATCTATGAGCAAAAAACAAAAAAAAAATCGCTCAAACTTCATTTTTTGTCATTTCATCATTTTTGGATGGTTTAAAATTGGGGGTTGTTGGAAGTGGAAAAGGTTATATCAAAATTTTTTGGCGGTAGCATATTCATACTCTCTTCTAGCCCGGGTAATTCTAGGTTCCTGTTAGACGTATTTCAAACATCATACTTTTTCTTCGTACATTTGACACGCACCCTTTGAACAATAAACCATCGTAGCCATATTTTGAAGTCGTTATGAATTTCCAGATAATATGATTTATTTGAAAAGTCGTTTTTATTATTATTCCAGAGGAAAGTATTGATGTGACCAACGAAGAAGACGAGGAGACCCCATCTGGTTGCGGTGTGTCCTCTAGTAGCGGTCCCGTACGACCTGAACCACTTACAGCTGGACTGTACCCGACCTCTGCAGAAACAGTTTACGAAACTTCTGCTAGGTTGCTCTTCATGGCTGTCAAATGGGCGAAGAACCTGCCTAGCTTCGCCAGCTTACCTTTTAGAGATCAGGTAAGCTTCAGGAAGTTTTGAGTCACCATGACGGAATGTGTGCCAAATCCTTGTAGTCCTATCCTTTGGGCAAACGGCTAGTGAATATAGATTTATACGGGTGCAAGCTTTTTTGTCTGAGAGTCACTATACAGGGTGGCCCATCCATGTGTGGACGAAATATTACTCATAAATAAATACATTTTGGGAAAATCTATTTATGGCATGTCATCAGCTTATACCTTATTTGCTACTTCTTAGAATTGTCATTTTTGCTCATACAGGGTGGTCAAAAACGCAAAAATTTTATATGCATCACCCTGTATATTTGTGCAAGTTTGGCGGCAATTTTTTGGTATAAAGTTTGATTCAGATAAAATCACTAGATTTTGAGTTATTAAGCTTTTAATAGAACAACACACCAAAATTAAGGAAAAAAAATTCATCCATGGAAACAAATGACAAACAGTGGGCTAGTTCCATATTGCCACCAAGAGCACAGGTTTAACGTAAAAACTAATAACAATCAGAACAGTATAAATCAGCTTCAAGCGTAATGGAGAAAAACAACCATAACAATAACATAAAAAAAACACTATTACTACTCATGACCTAATCTACAAAAACTGCTCGAAAATATCTCCACCATGTTGAAGACACGGCCGTAGCCATCCTTAATCCTTTCTGTTACTCCAGGTGTCCAAATAGTTACGCACACGATTATGATAATGCGCAGGAGCGCCGTCATGTTGGAAGTACATATGCATCCGAGTTTGCAGGTTGACAACTTCCAAAAGCAAAGGGAAAAGCTCGATCAAAAAATTCAAGTATTCTGTACCTGTTGTCGAAAAAGAAAGGCCCGATAACTTGTCTGCTAATAACTCCCCCCCAAACATTCAAGCTCCATTTATTTTTCAAATCTATTTGCCTAACCCAGTCAGGGTTTTCCGTCGCATAATAGTGCATGTTCTGCCTGTTGACAACACCTATGCTGTTAAAACTTGCCTTATCGCTAAAAAGAACCTGATCCAGGAAAGTAGTGTCTTCAATCACTTTATTTAGCATTATTCTACTAAACTCCATTCGAGCTGCGATATCCTGAGGACGAAGGCCTTGATGAAAGCATAGGTGATATGGATGGTACCTATGCTTGTGAATAATCCTTTGGACAGAAGTTTTGCATATATCAGTTTCTGCTCCAATTTGCCGTGCACTTAAATGGGGATCTTCCTGCAACTTTAATAGAACCTCCAACTGATTCGCCTCATTGGTGACACTTGGTTTATTTATACACTTTTTACTATATTCCACTGCTCCACTTGATTCAAATCGTTCTCCTAGTGTGGAAAATGTTTCAGACCTTGGATGTCCCATATTAGAGTACCGTTGCATATAAATGTGAGATGCGACGAAACTATTTCTTTGGGCTTCGCCACATTCCATTTTTTCACCATTTTTTCTTTACAAAAATTCATTTTCAAACACATTTTTATTATAATGCTCTCAAAGCTAATTTTGACAGTTTGTAACTAATCACCAATTTATTTGTTTCCAAGGATGATGCGATATCTTATGGAATTAAGCCGTTCCATAAAAGATGTGCTAATAACCGAAAAAATAGACGTGAAAATCATTATGTGTGTAGTGTCAAAAAAAGCTTATGAAATATTGATTCCAAACTTGCACAAAAATACAGAGTGATGCATTTGAAACTTTTGAGTAAAACTACAATCTGCGTTTTTGACCACCCTATATGAGCAAAAATTAAAATTCGAAAAAGTAACAAATAAGATAAAAGCTGAGGTGTGTAAGTTTTTTTGATACAAAATTCAGCACTCTAAATTTCCAAATGGCGGACTGAGGAGTTGCCGAAGTCGGGGTTTTTTTAGACAAAACAACTTATATCTCAGTAGCTAATTAGCAAAACCCCATAGTATGTTATATCAATTTTCTTCCCTGAAATTCATTTATCCAAATATGCAATAAAATTTGAGGCAGTCTATTTGAAAAATCACAACTTTGATATGTAGGTCGAAATTCTGATACCCTGTATAATGGCGAATATTGTAGAAATGTGCCCTCAAATGTCATGTTTAACATCTCATAAATATATTTTCTCAAAATGTATTTGTTTATGAGCAATATTCCGTCCACACATGGATGGCCCACCCTGTAGATGCGTTCTTCTGGTATGGATACCCCTGCGAAGCGTTGGACCTTTTGACAGCTCAGACGCGTAGTTTCCGCTTTTTTAGAATTTCCGTAACATGAAAGAAAGCCAGTTTAAGTTTTTGACTAAAGTAATAGAAAAATCATAATAAAGTACATATATTCAGAATAAAAAAACAGCTTTAACTAAAAATATACAGGGTGTTCCATTTCAAAAATACTTCATTCGGCAGCACTTCTCTGAGATACAAAAAACTGCGTTGCCAGAGGAACTTTATATTATATTTTTTTGTATTAAACCTTTTTCTAAAGGCTCGTGTAAAAAAGCTAAGTGTAGAGTCAGTTAGCTGCAACCCTCTGTATAGTACTTAATAATAGGCCCAACACAACTTGCAATGCTCAGAGCAATGGACCGTTATTACGGTCACGATACAATCCAGTCTAAGGTTTTCATACAAAATTGTTTCAGCGATTTTTATGCTATGTGGTACCATCTTCTTATTTGGGATTAACAATTTGCTTAAAGGTTAGCGTTAGCTTCACATAGGATTAGAAATAGGTACTACAATAAAATATCGGAAAGACGACTGAAATTATTCCTTTCTTACTTATAGGTAATATTACTAGAAGAATCTTGGAGCGAACTATTTCTACTGAACGCCATTCAATGGTGCATGCCCTTGGACGTTTCGTCAAGTCCATTGTTCAATCCCGGAGAACATGCCAAGAATGGACACTCTGCAGCAGATGTCAAAATTCTCGCAGATACTCTACTGAGGTTTAAGGCGATTCATGTTGATCCTGCAGAGTTTGCGTGTCTCAAAGCTATAGTTCTGTTTAGAGCTGGTAGGTACATCTCCATTTTTAACTTGAGCCGCTTTCCAGAGCTTTTGAATCGAAAGTTGTATGCACCCGGAGTGTCACGCTCCCGAACTGCTCTAGCAAATTTGTACGGGAACGCAAACATAAAACCCTAAGCTGTTTTTTGTTGTTTTGGTTTGAATTTTAAAATTTGCATCGCACTGCCAAACTAACAATGAAAATGTGAAACACATTTTGCCTTTATTTTCAGAAGCATTTTCAAGATTATTCAGTTGATGCCTGATGATGTGTTTACAATGATGGTGAAATACGTCAGAAGTAAAACTTCTGGTGAAATGTGTAGACATTCAAAATTATTTTCAAAGTGACTAGTTATAGATGAAACTAACAACTACAAGCGCTATGAACTTGCCTTCTTGCGCTCTCTTGTGATATTTATTATTCAGGTACATTTAAAATGTACGTTGTGATTCTGGGTCGTACATTATCAGTTTTTCTACCATCCTCCATTGTCTGGTATTGGTTTATTGTGAGTTTAGTGCAAAAAAACCTGTGAAAAAATATAACCTAACAATCTTGACACATTGTTATTTTCGTTATTCCCACTATTTCGGAGCGTATAACACAATAAAAGGCTGGTTCAAAAAATGAGTAGCTCTGGTGCATAACACTCTAGATCAGTGGAACGGGATTGAAAGGTGGTGAGCAGTACCGAGTTACACCGAGTAACACAAATGAGGCACTGGAAAGCGGCTTTGACAGGGTTGCCATGTAGGGGGGATCTTCCTCAAATTTGAGGGATTTTTACTGGGGAAATTTTTCGGGGCTATAATAGTCTGGGGAAATCACATGTTTCGCGGATAGAAAGCTTCTTCCATTCTTCGAACTAAACTTACTTAATTAACTGTAATTTGTTTTTTTAAGGTAGTTATTTTGAAGAGTTTTTCTGCTTTTTCTGTCTGACCCATCTAGCAATGCTGTGCTTTGACAGATCCGCCATATGAACACACCTTTCTGCGCATGCGTACTCGTTACGATTACTGCACCCTCAATCATGCGTCAAGTTTTTGAGTTGCTTTTTTTCTCATTTCGGTGGTTCTCCTGACCATGATTTACACATTTGTCAGCAAAATCTTGGATTTCATTATATCAAATCACCGCAGTAGAGACTTGCCGGTTCGTTAATTTTATTAACCATAACCGTGTCTATTGACGCGTTATTACTTGATATGTCATGTAGAGTTCTTATGTCAATTTTGACTGTTTTGTGGTTTTTGGTTATACATTGGTTTTTGTTGTATATTTAGATGGTCTTGGATTTGTGGTTTGAGTAACGGAGGAACTGAAGTCTGGTACTGGCAGTTGACAGTAGTCAGTACTGATAAGTGACCGTCCATTACTGTAGTTTGCGTTCAAAAGCTCTTTATTAAAAAATCGGTAATAACCACACACATTGACGTTTAAAGTCGTTATGTCACCAATTTATTAGTTAGTAACTGTAAACATATAGTGTAGATTTGGCAACATTTGTTAATTAACGCTTTCATTTTGTCATCTCAGATAACCTAATTCACTTTTGCTAGCTCGCCATTTACATTTCCAAGGTATATATCAGAATATGCTGTTAGTGTTTCATTTCTTTCAGTGCTTAAGCTTCACGTCAGAAAATAGCTACATTCATCTTATTCCATTGATGCACAACGTCTGAGATCCTAATTGTTATATTGCCTACAGAAACTCGAGGACTAAAGGACCCCAGTCAAATTGAAAACCTGCAGGACCAAGCACAAGTTATGTTGTGGCAACACTGTCGAACGCAACTACCAGGTCAGGTTGCCAGGTTTGGCAGGTTGTTGCTCATGCTGCCACTTCTCAGGATAGTACCAGCTGTCAGGATCGAAGCTGTTTTCTTCCAAAAAACCATCGGAAATACACCGATGGAAAAAGTTTTATGTGACATGTACAAGAATTAGACGTGATTTGTTCTGAGTTCTTGATTCAAAGTTGAAACGTGTAGTTGTAAAGCTATAGCCTCATAATTTTTAAATGAATTCCAAAATGTCAACAAAAAGTAGCACATACACTTGAGAAGCAAAGCATACAGATTTTGTAGGATTTATCGCATATACGAGGTCGGTCCGACAAGTACTTATCCCCACAGCCTGATGGCGCCACTATCGCAGGAGAACTTACTATCGTGTACATTCTCGTAGGTGGCTACTGTCAAAATCGGACTCGATGTTTCATTTTGACAGCGTGTGGGTGTGGGCGTGTCTGAGGATTTTAGAGAAATGGAACGCGTCGGTTTTTGATGAGCCTTGCCCAGGTGCCCCGAAAATGGCTACCACGGAGGATAACGTGACAAAAATCCACGATTTCGTATTGACTGACCGCCGATTGAAGGTGCGCGAGATAGGTGAGTCACTAGGCATCTCAAAGGACCGCGTGGGTCATATCCTGCATGGAATATTGAACATGAGGAAGCTGTGCGATGGGTGCCGCGTTTGTGAGACCACTTCAGAGTGTTTGACGCTGTTTAGGCGCAATCCAGAGGAGTTCCTGCGTCGTTCCGTGACCGTCAACGAAACATAGATCCACTAGTACACACCAGAGACCAAGGAACAGTCGAAACAGTGGACTTTACCAGACGAACGTGCTCCGAAGAAGGCGAAGATTGTCCTATCGGCCGGAAAGGTGATAGCCACCGTTTTCTGGGATTCACTAGGTGTGATCTACATCGACTACCTGGAGAAGGGCAACACAAACACATGGCTTTCTCAGACTATGCCGAATTATGGGGCCGATTTGACGCCAACTGCAGAAAAAAAACAGGTGGCGACAAAAAAGTGGTCTTCCACCATGACGTTTGCCGTCGCCTCGGCCAATTAAGCTACGAACTGCCGCCCCATCCACCACATTCTCCAGATTTGGCCCCGTGCGACTTCATTTTGTTTCCAAACTTGAAAAAGTCACTCCCGGGCTGCAATTCGAGTCGAATGAGGAGGTTATCGCCGCCGCAGACCTCCAGAAAACGTATTTTTCAGACTCGTTAAAGAAGCTGGAGCATCACTAAGTCAAGTATATCCAGCTAAAAGGAGACTATGTTGAGAAATAAATCACCACTTTTTAAAAAGGAGCGTCCTCGTATGTATGGAATTTATAAAATTTGTATAAAGAATGAAAGGATATGAATTGAAACCGAGTTTTCAAAATTTCTCCTTTCTTACTCCAGAAAATGCTCTCAAACAATTTCAGCTGATGGCAGATGGAAATTAAGACGCGAGGTGAGTCAGGCCACTAAGATTATAGGCGAGTCAAATTAGTAGAGTTGCTAAATGGGTGGATAATTCAGAATTTTATTTCTCACAGTCCAGCTTGAGGCAGTAGAACTGACTGTAGGATATACATTCCCAGGCGGTTTGATTCTGAATTAGCCATCATTCTATCAACGTTACAAACTTACTCAAATTTGATTATGCTGTAACGGCATCCAATCGCGGACCTGCACCTCCATTGACCAAAGCTAGACATAAATGATGGATCCTAAGCAATTCTGAACCAATATTTTAACTCCAGAGATGTTGAAATGAGGCTATTGTGTATGCTGCACCATGTAGATAATTATTGTATTAAGACTGAAATTTTTTGTAAATACTCAAATAGATAGCACTGCACAGATATAGATAAATATGCCAACGTTTTCGATATCAACGAGTACTCACTTCTTTAAGGGCACAAACGTATTCCAAATATTATAAAAGAGTGTTGACTCCATTTTCTAGTCGTTACTTGTAGAAAGATCCTATGTTGTACATAATTTGATGTTGACTTGAAGGCGTACTAAAGATCTCTCGTAAAAGAATGTGATGTTATTAGATGTAATAATACTTATTATATGTACCTGTAAATGTAATATAAGTTGAAACAATATCTTAAAACACTGTATGGCCTACCTTTTCTCCCTATATTACAATGGCCTACGGTAATTTTAATGTCATTCTGCGCAAGCCACTGCAACGAGCTTTCGCCACAACGATTTTTTTGTTTGGACTACATAGGAGCAAGTATAGTCAACGCCAAACAAAGTGGTGTGCACGTCATCAAGGTGGGTGTGTTGAAAAATTTACATTGTTGCCAAACTTTTTGTAAAATAATAAAATTTATTATTTACATATCTAGGTTTATAAGCAATATTAACCTCAAATGAGAACAAAAATAATAGTACAATAAAATTATAGATCTGTACTTGCATAATCATTAAGTATGACAATTATTGATCAGATGACACTACGAAACTACCATATTTAATTGATAGCTTAAAGGTACTGAATAAAAATCCAAATGGGGTCCTCCAAATTTTATGCATGGTATTTATTTTACAGAATTCATACAGAAAAATGCATTCTAAAATTAGGTAAGCTACTGGTGTAAGCTTTTTCTGTACAATAAAGTTAGTCGGAGTTTCTTTCTTCAGCGCTGTCTGAATCTGAATCTTCATCACTCTCAAAGTTGATTATTAAAGGTTCGATGTCTGGTCGATCAAAAATTCGTTCTCTTTCATACCATTTAAAAATTTCTTGCTCAGTATGTCGAACACTATTTTTCCACATGTCTGGGGTAACCGTTTGTAGAGCCTCGTTCCACATATCCAAACAGTCTTTTCCACTGTTACCATCTCTACCATTATGTCTGTTATAGTAACCTTTTGCTATGCCCCAAATTAACTCAATAGGGTTAAATATACAATGGTAAGGAGGCAGACGAAGAACTTTGTGCCCATGTTGTTCCGCCAATTCATCAATCACGTATATTTTAGGTGGTTTGTTTCTAAAAAAGCAGTTATTTTAGGAATAGGAATAAACAAAAGAAATATAAACTGTCGACCAAAATATATATAATTAAGAAGCATTATGTACCGAGCAACAATACTCAATAGCTCTGTTTTAAACATTGTGTTTAAAAATGGTATGTTTTGATTTGTCAACCAGTCTTGGATATTTTTTTTTGTCCATGCATTGTTGGGCACTTTACTTTGTTCAATATCATGCTGTGATAAGGGGCGTTATCCAGTATAATCATAGATGGACTCTCCAATTTTTCTAATAACTGATGTTGAAACCATTTCAAAAAATTGTCCTGGTTCATCTCTCCATGGTAATCGCTCAATTTTGTTTTCGAAGAAAATATCGCTTCACTACCCTCAATAAACCCATTTTCATTTCCAGCATGTAATATAATGTATCTAAAATATATTAGTTTTAAATTTTATAGTGCAAATTGTGTAAAAGTACATACCTTTTACCATCTGTTTTGATACCTTTCACGCTTTTTTGGTTTCCATTTTGCCAAGAGCGACCTATGGTCCCATTTTGAAATATCCAAGTTTCATCGAGGAAGACAAACTGGTATAAGGCCTCAACCTTGGCTTGATTGTATTGCCTTAGAAATTCCACCCTTTTCAAAGCTATACTTGGTAGTTCCATGAGCCCTCGTCGCGGATTGTCCTTAAGCCACTTAAATCCAAGATCTCTAAGCAACCGCCTTAAAGACGTGGCACTACCATCAAATAATGCCCTATCTCTTAATCGAGACCATAAAGTTTGTATCGTAACTTGTTCTTCTGAAACCATGTGTAATATGACATTATAATTTAGTTAACAAATTAATGCAAATTTCTGATAAGTTATTATAATAAGATCTTACTTTTGTGATACATATTATAGATCACTTCTCGAATGGCACTTGTATCCAATGTCGCTGTGTTGGTTACACGTTTAATATAACTCCGCTTTTTCTTGGGCGATTCTAAATTTGCATCACTTTTCACACCCTCGGAAATACGACTAACTGTCCTTAAACTAATTTTTAAAGCAGCAGCAACACGCTACAAAAAATGAAATAAAATTTCACTATTATTAATATACATTACATATAATTATTAGTAACCTACCTCTTGAACAGCATTTATAGGTAACAAAGGCCCGTTGTTGTCCCTTTCTTGCTCAAAGTAGTGCATTAACGAGGCCACGAGTTCCTTACACCGACTATTTAACTGTTTGGGCATCTTTATATACCAAAATTGCCTTTATCTACTCGTAAAATGAATAATTTTGTTTTGAAACAAACAGTTGTTGATTTACAGTATGCGGGGCCAAAGGATTTATAAAGATTTGAAATGCCACAAATTGATTCAGTGTCAAAATTAATACAAATGTCAGTTCCCAGTTTAAATAAGTTTCAAGGTGACAATGTGTCAACGCTGCGAAATCGGTTTAGTGCGTTTACATGTCGATAAGTGATTGGAGCGTTTGCAAAACATTTTATTTCGCATAATGCGTCTAAATTTATCAGAAAGCAACTTATGTGATATTTTAATAACAATGTTTATATGACTATTAACCATAATAAGAGAGTAATGACCATTTTACAATTTATATATCACATTAATATGAAACTGCAATAGAGCAATTGTTTGTGATAGAAACCTAGGCATTAGGTCGGGGAATTTTTATCGTGATGACGTGCACGCCACTTTGTTTGGCGTTGACTATATATGATTTGTTTATAACCAAAATTACATAGTCACTAGTCAAGATGTAAGCTCATACTACAAAACAATCAGGCTTAAGCTGCCAGTTTGACAGTTTTTTTACATCACACATTAAATTTGTACTTTTCTGCGAAAACAAAAAACTTGAGCTACATACAATCATAGTATTCCAGACAGTTGCCGGAATTGGTGGAGATTTCTGTGGATTGTGAAAAGTAGTTTAACTGGAAAATAGCAAGTCTTTGTATCCGTAAGTGTTATACCGGGTATCCAAGATAAGGATCTTATGCATGGGGATAACAATACCTGTGGGAGATACAGCTTAGGTTAAATTAAAAAAAAAAGCTGCGTTCTTTGGGTAAATTTCATGGCTTGCAGAGGTATTTGGGAAAAACTAAAATTTGGTCAAGTCGTTCTAATCGTCTTTACTTTAAGAAAAACTGATTGAACATTTTCATTGGCACTTCTTAAGCGCTATATGATCATGTTTCTAAATTTTATGTCCGACGTTTTGTTTTTAAGAAATTATCAACAACTTTATTTTTTATATGGCCCGAAAAAAGTTCATCCTGTATCTGATAACATCTTTTGCCACGTATTCAACGATTTATCACATGTTACATTTGTTTTCTTATTGATAAAGAAAGGTGTGTTTCTTCAATTTATTTAAGTAGACGTTGCAAACAAATGCTTTTGATGTAAGATTATGTGATTACTGACAGATGCGTACTCCATACTACATAATGATATGATGACGCAAAATTTTATAAAAGGTATTTTGATCTAGCGATATTCATAAAAAACAAATACATGTTTAATATTATTTTTATTTTATTAACAATAGGTGTTTAAATAGTTTGCCATTATTTTTAAACATAAATATGACTTGACAGGAGAATTAAAATCATCACCTAACGTTCGCTTTCCTACTGCTCAGTTTTAAAAGCATGCTGATAAAATTCTTTTTCAATTGAACCCCAAACAAAAAATTCCAGGAGGTTCCAATCCACCTTCCGGGAAGTCGCTGAGAAAAATACTCGCCTAGAACTATGTGCGGGAACATCGTCTTGTTGATACCAACAGCTATTAACCTGTGCCAAAGGTAAATCATCCAGGCAGTCTTCTAGATCATGTTGCAATAATTGAATGTACTGTTCTGCAGTTAATGAATTGTGGTAAATAAATGCACCTAATATTTTGGTCTCTAGAATTCCACACCACATATTGAACCCAAATCGTTCTTGATGTCTGGATACTGTTCTGGCCCGCATAATATCTTGAGCCCAGTAATGTGAATTGAAGCGATTAAATATACCATTACTAGTGACCATAGTCTCGTTGGACCACATTATTCTTGAAGGGAAATCAAAATCTCCTTCATACATCTGTGTACCACTCACAAAAATGCTGGCGCCGTTTGCTACTCGCTGTTCTGAGTCCTTGGAAAATCCTGAATTTGTTGTTACCAAAAATAAATTGGGCTGTGGATTTGGCAACTCCTACACTTTTCTGAAGTTGCTTAGTTCATATCTCAGAGTTCTTAGCAACTGCTTGTAAAACACTATTTCCGAGTTTCCTCTAAAAATTCCGTATTTCCAGGCGTAACAGGATTTTTCAATTAATCGTATTGATCTAAATTTCAAGCCAACACTACGAAATTGGGCTTACTTGGCTTCCTTCTTTCGGAAAATTTATTAAGATAAAGTATCTTTTCTTTGTAGTCACAAAATGTACCACGCCGGCATGTCGGACTTTTCTTCATTGCTAAAATGATCGCTTGGTATCTTTGACGATAATTTAACAATATTAGCAATACAGAATAATAAAAATATTCAGGGACAGCCATTTATGTCAAGTCAAGCGATTTCTTGCAACGCCTACCTAAAAAATGAAAAGAAAAATGGCATTTTTCCTTATGACCAAGAAAATGAATGGTGTACCTTTTTTCGGACCATATGAAGAAATAAGGTTGGTGATGGATTCTCAAAAACGAACCGGTGGGCACAAAACTCAAAAACACCATCATGTCTAAAAAGTGTCAAGCGTTCAATTATTTTTTGAATATTGCTTAAAATAAGGTCAGAAAAAAATTAAAACCGCGGATTACTTCAATACAAGTATTACCATCTGGTGGAGACGACACGAACCCTTGCCCTTTCTCTTCTCAACTGAAATTATTGATCGATCCCGAGATACAATTTAGAATGACTCCCCCTTTGTAGTGGTGGTCTACCGGTTATGTGTTTGTGCCCTTTCAATGAAGCGCCCTTGAATTTAGAACAGTGCTGCCACTTAGCAGTCATCCCTTGTATTTGCTGTCTACAACCACTGATGTCGGTAACTGCAAAATATTGGATTTCAACAGAAATGTACAGGAACAGAAATGGTTATTCATCAGTTCTGCAACAGATGCTAAGCACGCCCCATACTTCCAAACATATTACAGGACTGTGGATTAAAACCCACCAAAACTAGATTTTCCTTTCACTTTTCTGAACTACAAATTCTATAGTAATTTTCAAGTTCTAAATGGTTCTGGAACTGCGCAAGACTGAATGCGTGTAGGGGAAGATCTTTGGAGCGGTTATGAACAGTCCCTGAACTATCAGAAGTTTGCCAAAACCCGAACAGTCTGAACCCAGGACTACAGCAACAATTATTATTTTGATTAGTGCTATACGTGGGCCTGGGTCTTTAGGAAGTCAATTTTCTGGATAAAAAATATCTTACCTAAAATGTTTGTCAGTATAGGAAGAAACAGTTTGCCTCAAAGAAATTACTATTTTATTTGCTCACATCTTTGAGAAATTCTGGCAAAAATAAGTTGGGAGTAAATGCTAAATGTCAGACGACGATGACGATAACGAATCAGAACAAAATTGATCAGCTTTGGATCCAATTGTACACTTTTCTTTTAATCTTAAATAAAAAACACTCCGCGAAAAGGTAAACAGGATTTAAAGCAAAACACGTCAAATAATTTTAATGACATTGGCAGTAGGAATTCGCATGCGTGAAAAAATCAATTAAAAAATGAATTGCTGAACGATTCTCGAACTAGAAGTGAACCAGGATATAACTAGAACACCAAATTTCAGTTCTAAAACCGTTCGATATTAATCCAACAGAAACTCGAACACGTCGGTTTCTTCTGCGCATGTTCCTGATAGTTCTAGAACAATAAGCCCTACTAAACCTTATGTAACGCTAGACCGTGCTGATGATTAAACATGGAACCGTCAGCCCTCTGTTGGTTAGGCCTGCCATAGCAGAATTATTAATTTACAATGACGAGTCAACTGATATCGCCAGAATCGACGGCATAAGCAAGCTTTTGGGACCTCGGTTGGCCGCGTGGGTCAGAGTGTCGTGCTACTGATCAGCCGGCCGGCCGGGCCGCGAGTTCGAATCTCGCCTTCGCCATGGATGTTGTGTGTTTGTTTTAGGCAGCAGCGGTGGCCGCAGTAGTAGACTCTTCGGTCTCCTGATCAGCCGCCGTGCGCTGTGCGGGTTCGAGTCCCGTCCCAGGAGAAATGTTTCTCTTGGCCATGGATGTTGTGAATGTCCGTAGGTGGTAGATGGTCTCTGACTGTCGAACGCGGAGGTACCACCCGGCGGTTCTCGTAGGCGGAGCCAGAATGTGTGCATGTTGCATGCACACGTGTTCCCTCGCCAGAGTCCGTGTGGCGTCCCCCCTTTCCCATGTATCCCCCATAGCCCCACGGTACCCAATGGGTGCTTAGGCCTTAGGCCTTCGTGGTAGTTGGAGTATAAAAAAAAAAAAAAAAGCTGTCATAGTGATGCGCCGGCTGTCTACACGAACTGAGATACACAATTCTAATAGATACGTAATTGCTGTTCGTTTTCACATGGTCAACTTTGGAATAGATGACCCTTTGTGCATTTCAGGAGACCTTATACATCTGATACGAGTATGTAATTCAGATAAATGACAGACACGCCGGTACAGATTACATGACTGTGGATGCAATCCCATCAAAACTAAATCTTCACTTTACTTTTTCAACTGCAATTTCTGCACGTTCAAGCTCTTGTAAACAACAATGCTCTGCTTTCGTTTGCTGATCCACCTGGAGACCTAGACCGGCTGATGATTGCTAATAAGCATGAAGCAGTGCTCTACACGATTGGTCATCTGTTGGTTCGGGATGAAGATAGGTAAGTTATTAGCAATCATAATTCTTTTGAGATGTAGATTGTTTGATACGTACAGGGACTCAGAGCATATAGGTCAGGCAAAGATAGCTAGTAAACTAGTAACACTTATACCAAAGCCTCAAGATAATCGAGATATTGAGATCCAAAAACTCTAAATGGGCCAGTCCTACCCAACGTCCCTCCCCCCTTCTCCGCCTCCTCCGTGAAAAGGCATGATGTTCTGTGGAATTATGTGAGTGAGTATCCAAGACAGGCTCCGTGCGATGTTTAAGGTAATCTGGTTAATATTTGTAAAACCGAAATTGGCACAACAATAACATAGTTATCGATTTGATGTTAGCTTATTGTGAACGTCTTCAAGATCCTGTTGATACTCCGCGAGACTATCTACAACGTTCTCCCCATGTTTCTAACAGACCTGCGAAAACTTGCTTATATCGTGCAAGCCGTCTGGATGGGGGCAGTAGAAGACCTAGACAGCCCCAAATGTTGCAAATTTAGGAAGAAGTAAGAAAACTCAAGTTTTTGAATTGAACGACGACAACTTCAACCACTACTTACAAGCAAAACATGTGACAGGACAGTACTTGACATTCCTTACCCAATAAATAGTGAGTACGTTTCTTCAATTTTCTTTTTACGTTTTCGGTGCTCTTTTACCGGAAGTAAGCTTAGTTATTCTCAACGTAGTTGTTTCTGAAAAGGAAAGTCTCAACTTCCAGGACACCCTGAATCTAATTATAATAATATCGACGTCACAGTAAAAAATTTGGTCTACCCTCTGTGCAGGTCTAGAATCATCGATATTTCCTATAAATCTATACCTGATCTGTTTTTGTGCCTTAACCACACCCACGATGTCGGACTGACACGCGTAGTAACGAATTTTGATGTATTAAGGTAAATCGAATTAAAAAGCGTCATGATATCTGTTCCTCTGTGAATTGCAAAAATAATGACAAGAACAGAAAATGCTGAAATTAGACCAATGAAATTAATCGATAGCTGCTGTAAAGAGAAAAAAATGTCGTCAGGTAGATTGTCATGCACTACAAACATTAATAAAAACAGTTGGTCAGGTCAGCCAAACAGGCCCATATACAGTTAGTACATACTAAATAGTCTCCATCCATTTGATATTGCTAACGCTAGTTTCTTCCCAGCCATCTGACAACTCTGGTGGACCACACCAGTCAGACACGTCAAAAACGCCCACCATTATAACATACCTACCGGCGATGCTGTCAGACGCAAGGCACGGTTCGGCGTATGAAAGTCGCCGTTATCGCGTCGCCCTGATCGACCGTGTGTCTCGTCAATAAATATTTCTTCAAATTATAAGGATGTACGAGGAAATCTTTGATGTGCGAAATTTGTACTGATAGATGCGTAAAATAACTAACTGGGGTTGTGAGAGTATGATCATACTGCCAACAAAATGATATATAATAATAATAATAATAATAAATGGCTTTATTCGAAGAGACAATGCATACAAAAATAATGTTCAACAAAAAGGAATAATTACTCTCGAATCTCAAGGAGTAGTTCACGACCTGCGTGCTCTTCCACTCATCATTTGCTCTATTTTAAAACAGTGATATCAACTGTTACATGACTACTACTAACTATAGAGCAGAAAAAAAAGCATGAGTACAAAAAACAAATAACAGTGAAAATATAAAACTGAAAATATTCTATCATATAATCATGAGATTCATCAAAAAAAGCTAAATGTTACAGTATTATCAGTGAAGTTAATTATACTTATCTAAAAGGAATCGTCTCAGAGCTGCCTTGAATTTGCAACCGTTCATATTTTTGATTTGCTGGGGGATGGAGTTGTATAATTTATAGATGTTGTAACAGAAACCACGTTCGAAAAAACATGTTCGATATAATGGAGCAGAAATATTCTGTTTCGAACGAACATTGACAGAATAAAGACTTTCTCTAAATATGACTTTTTCATACGAATATGGCGGTGACTTGCTCGACAAAATATTATTGTAGAAACATAGTGTTAATAGTTCTGAACGCTGTTTCATGTTCAACCACTGTAAATCCTTCAGCTTATGATTTCCTTATACCGAAACTGTATACATGAATTTTGAACACGCTGAATTCTAGATATCGTATCAGCTCCAAGCATGGATAATAGACAGGAGCACCATACGAAAACTGGGACAAAACTAACGGAATCGCAGAACAGTATTAGAACATTATCTATATGTAGCGTCATATTGTTCATTATCTCTGACCGATCTTTCCCAAAAATTATTGCTGCTGATTTTTTCTGGATTCAGTGACATTGAATGATCATTAGAAGTTTTAAATAGAGCGTCAAGATCAGCATTTATTTTAAACTCCGCCATTGGTCAATCATCACCAAGGAATGAAAGGTACACTTGAGTATCATCTGCATACATGTGAGGCTTACAGTATTCAAGGGATTTGGAGAGCTGACTAGTATATAGCGTGAATAATAGCGGTCCGAGTATCGAACCCTGTGGTACCGCTTGATTTATTGTCCTTAGTCGCGATAGATTATTATTGATCTTCACACGTTGCATTCTATCTATTTATTATGACCTGATACCCCACATGATTCAAGTGTTGCAATCAGAACGTCATGACTTATAGTATCAAATGCTTTGCTATAATCTAACAAAACTTGTTGTAATATCGTCTGTAATGTGTGCCAAAGCTGTAGTACAGCTATAATCTTGACGAAAACCTGACTGAGTACTAGGAAAATCTTTGTTTCTGGTTATGTGGTCACGTAGCTGTAATTCTATTATTTTTTCCACTAACTTTGAAAGGCCAGGTAAGATACTGACAGGGTGAAGATCTGCAAGTTGCTTGATATCTTTACCCTTTACCTTTACCCACCACCTACAACCCCAACCCCGAGTTTCAGCCAATAAAAATTTATGTTTTATAGTGATCACGAGTATCCAAAAACGAAGTTTGAGAGATTTTTATCTATTTCAATTTTTGCCACTAGTTCCATCGCTACTATGCCGATTTTCAATTACTACAAACTGTTTTCGTCCTTGTGTAAACATTTCATCCAAATCCGAACCGTACTTTCCAAGTTATAGGTGGTCTAAGAATCAGCGGATAGACAAATAGACAAACCAACAGACAGACAGATAGGCCGACGAAAATGAGTGACATGCATTTTCGTAACATACATGTCATATAACATCAAAAAAATATAATACCTCATTTTCGATACCCTTCTCGATTACAATACTTGCACGTCAGCAGGCGTAGTAAGCCTCGTATGTACCTTACATATTCTTGTAAAACATATTTTTCACAAATTCCTTCCATTTCGAATATATCATTCTAGGATCTTATTCATGGTACCGAGGTAAACGAACTCAAGAATGACGAAACGACACACTTGATTAAATAATATAACTAAAAGTGTAATTTATGTAAAAAATGTCACTAGTCCTCATCCAAACGAAAATGAAAACCCCACTGCAGTACATTCTGAAAGGTGCAACAATCAATCGCCTGGGCCATACTTTGAGTTCATTATTTCAAAAAACAACAAACTATACGTGTCCTGTGTGCATCTAATAAGCTGCTTAGATATTCTGGGATCTCGCGTAAGCGAAACTGAAAGCCAGGTCATAGTTCTAGGAAACAGTACCAACAAATGATGGGCTGCATGAAGTCAGAGCACTTATTATGCAGATTCCACGTCCAGGTCCAATAATTGCATAAGACCGAGCAAAGACTTTCGTGCATTTCTCAGCGGAAATCAGAGTAGACATCCACTTTTTCCACCTATCAATTGACACGGGAACGCCGAACTGGAACTGTCATTAGCAATGGTGCTCTGGTGGTACCATAATGATACAGATGGTATGTAACCATCATTTATGAAGTGACGCGGCTCAGTTTTGCTCCCAAGATCGACCAATTGATGCCAATATAGTCCAGTGCGTAGATTTTACTTTTAAGATCTTAGTCGAATAGATACTCTATTTTTGCTAGCTTCTATTTAACTTGACCTGTTTGCTAGTATGTCAGTATATTCGTACGTATGGTACGTATGACAAATCTTGGAACTGCATTTTGAACCAGTTAATCTTAATCAATTGAGCTGAAATTTTGTACAAACGTTTGGCTTGCGTGACAATACAAAATAAATTCATCGTCGCCATTTTGAATTCAATATGGCGGATGCTACAAAATGGCGATTTATCATTTCCATGGTAAAAAACTACGATATTATGGGTATCAAATGAAAGGGCTTGATGAAAAAAACAGAATAAACAGAGTGTCATAATAAATCCAATGCAAAATGGCGGTTTACATTTTTCACAGTTATTCTTATGACATGGATATCAAATGAAACGGGTTGATAAGAGAAACACAACAAGCAATGTGACGTCATCCTAACTTCAAGATGGCGTTTATAATTATCATGGTCACTCCCATGATATAGGTATCAAATTACAGGTCTTGAAATGGAGAGGGTTATTTGAGATGGAGGAGCCTCATTATCGTTTACATATTTCCAATCGGAAAAAAATATGAAACCTTTTTTAAAATGCATTTTTATTTTATTTAACTAACTCAGAAACTCAGAAGCACGTTTACTTGTTAAATTGAGACTAGTGCGATAGGCAGGCGTAAAATTCCTCTCCAAACTTCGGCTGCATAATTACATATACGTATGAAGCCTAGAAGCAATGTTACTGGTGGTCGTACTCACTTTTACACATTTTCATACCGAGCACCTGCAGGCGGTCTTACTGTGGTTTTTTAATTTTTCTTGACAAGCATTTTAAAAACAAATTTGAAGATTGTTGTCTAATTATGGAACAAAGTTTTAATGCTGTTCAAGTTTCTCATGGGCAGTTTTTTAAATTTCTATAGTCGTTTTCCTTTATAAAATGAAATAATATGGAAAAACGTGAATATGTTAGTATCCGCTGGTTTAACTGCTTTGCATCCAAATATTGAAATCAAGACGGTGGGTTTTGTTCAAGCTTAGAATTGACGTTTTTATGTCCCTTTAATTGTATACGATCTATACCTTGAACGTTTCTATAAGTCTGCTTCTAGTGGAGATTGGAACAATACGGAAACATGTCAAAGTGAGCTTGAAAATAATACATGTCAATATAATGCTCTAAACATATAACCATCTACCTTAAGTTTAGTCAGTAATTAAAATTAATTTGATTCAGTCATTTATTTCTCATTACATCGATTTTTGAGACAGGAAGAATAGTGCTAATAGAATCCACACCTTACGTAGAAACGAAAATTGAATGCCGAATATTTGCTTTAACAGTTTTTCTTTTGTCTTCTGGAAATCCCACCTTTGAAAAAACAGATCGGAAAAATTAACTATTTATCGAAATTTTTGGCAATTCCTTCAACGGTTGCCTACAATTCCCAATTTCTTCCAAATAGCTGACAATTGTATCTATGTAACTCTACACCGAATTTCATCTTTCCACAGTTTCTTAAAGTCAAGTTTCTTGTATACTGGACTACAGCTGATTCGTGCTAGTCCCACATTTACCTTTTCGACGTCTTCTTCGCCTTCTTCAGCCTTCCACTGCTATTATTCCGCAATCAATAACCAGAAACGCGAACGGGAAGGTCAGCTACGCCCCATTTCTAATTGCACAATCACTTTCTATGAAATGCATCGTGCTAGGAATATATCAGCGCAGCAATCATAAACGTAGGAGCCTCGCACTTCATACCAAGTAGTCAGAAACGTATTTTCTAAGACCTCGAAGTTAAGGTTAGGTACTATTAGAAGATCCACCATAGCTCCCTATAAGATCTAAGTGACATCTACGCGTCAAGGAGCATATAAGATGATTAGCCAATTAACACGTTCTCACATTTTTGTTTGCTTCTCTCCTAGGCTATCGCATATCTAAGACACTCCTTAAAACCTTAAAGTATTCTCCTGTCATTGTTAAAAACGTCCGCAGTTTGGCGGAAAAGATCGCTTGTGAATTCCCCTAGGGCAACAATGAAGGATGTTTTAGTGTTCAGCAGCAGCCGGTGTTGCCACGTAACATGCCAGCGGTCGCAGATGTTCTTTGCAATCGTAAAATCATATATTTTGATATGATCTAGTGTAGTTTGTGTGATTCAATGATAAAAGGAGTATGTCCAAAAAAGCTTCAAAATAAACTTGTAATGGAGGAAGTATTTACAACAAACGGAAAAATATTTACTTTTGCTATGTATTCTACACTGCTGCGATATAATCAATCAATTGCATTTTCAATGTAAGTAGTGCTAAAACCACCAGACAGATATAACATTCACACAATCGTAAAAATGTCGGTGTCTTTGTCGCGGAAAAGAACAGAGCACATGAACATTTGAATGAAAGATTTGAGAAACATTGTTCGTCAGTAAAACTAAACCATTTTGCGAGAACATTTTTTTATTCTTCGCTCATTTTAAATAAATTCATTTAAAGAATGTATGTGTTGTCACTTAATTAAGAATTGTGGAGAGCGGCATATTTTCCAAGTAAGGAGCATATAGTTGCCTACAATTTTTATAACTAACTTTAGGTATTTAAAATATCGGAACTACCGATCTCTTAGACATTAAAAACCCGCCGTGTATGAAGACGCATCATAGCTGAATAGTCATCGGAAGTGTCCGATTTGATTGCTGTGTTTTAACAGAGTTTACATAGAAATTGGAATGGATTGAGAATATCGCAGCAACAAAGAATGCATGGCAAATGTAAATATCTTTTTGTTCATTGTAAATACTTTTACCGATAATTATTCATTTCAAAAATTTTTCATAAATAGACAAAAGTATTTTGCCTTTTCTTTTTGGACAAACATATTCCTGATTGTTATTAGTTCTCACAAATCGCACTAGGTCATATCGGAATTTTTACGATTGCAAATAATATCTGCGGCTGCTGGTAGGCTACGTGGCAACACCATTTGCTGCTGAGCATTCAAACCTCTTTCATCGTTGACTGGGGGAATTTACATTCGACTTTCTCTGCCGAAATGGCGACCGACTGTGAGAAGAGAGTTTCATAGCTGATTGTTATCTAAGCTGTGGTTTAGTCATAAGCTATTCTTCCACAACCCAAAACAAATATCTCAACACTGCCCAGCAGCTTTTGCGATTGACAAGATGTGCTCGTGCCAAATAAAGTCCTTGGCGAGTTGGACTTCGACCAGCCGAACCGAATGACTTTTTGACAGATTTTACGGATTAAACTGTGAACTGTTAAACTGTTTCTAATTGCTGCATCGCTTGGCAGTAATATCTTCCAGATCTCTCGGAAGAGTACAGGTTACCACTAGTATTCTTCTCTCGAGCTCATCAGCAGATATCGGATTACCACACAGAATGCCTGCGTGTAGAGTGCTGTCATCTGTCATCAGCAAGGCCATGAATCGAATTGATCGTATATATATGGTTGACATATAATGGGAACAATGTTGAAGCCGAAACCAATCCTTGGAGAACACCCGCGTTGGGATTGCGGGATGAACAGGAGGACTATTATCTTGAGGCCGGAGAGAATGTCAGCCACTCATCTGCAAAGCTTCTCTGGGAAGCTATCGGATGGCAGTTTGCATAAGAGTAACCTCTGTCACAAATGATCGTGGAGGATGTTCCTTGTCAGTGTGCTCTGCAAGCTCTTACTTTACTAAATTTGGGTCTTAAGGGACATATTAGATGAGCGATATCCGTGAAGAAAAGCAAGACAAAAATGCCTTAAGACTCAAAACTACTAAAGCCTCATGATTCTATGTAAACACGGATGACCCACATATATTTAGTACAAATACCATAAGACTTGAACTTCGCAGAAGAGACATGGTTCCAGAACAAGAGGGTTTCCGATAACATCTTGATTCATGTTAAGTGACATAGAAAATATCTCTCACAAACGCAATGTTTTCGCGTCATCTATTTCACTCCGATGTGCGCTAGGTCTTAGACCCCTTTTACAAGAATTGGAAGTACCCTGCCCCTGGAGTACCTACGCGCAAAGTCCACGTATTTCACGGAAAAGAGCACCACTAGCAGGCTACTTTCTAATGCTCTTTGCACGGTCGTACTGGCGGCTGGCAGTACTGCGGCCTATTTGCCGCGGTACGGCGGCCGGCTATTTATGTCAACCAAAAATCGCCACCACGCGGGGTCAAAGGACCAGATCATGACGACGGATCACCACGCCCAGACGTCATGTTGTAGTATAATCTGCTCTGGTTGATGGATACACCCGGGACCATAATTCTTCATAGACCAGGTGATATGGATACAACCTCAGCCCATCAGTGTCGCCTCTTCTTATATATCCAATCACTATCAGTATTCAAATGACTGATTTTCAAATTACACTGACAAAACGTGGTAAATTTAACAGTTCATCTGGATAATTTGCATTACTCGTAATACATTTTTTCATTACTCTAACTGAATTATTCGTTTTAATAGATAAAACTGAATTTTCTGGAACCAGTTTTATTGAAAGTAATATACTATTAAAATAATTTGCTTCCAAATAGCAAATTATGTACCAGTTTTAATAAACCGTTTAATTAGTTTGAGTACAACCCGTCAAATATAGCTAGAGACTTGGTCTTCCCGATATTAGGCTCCACCTCCGATGCGCACTAGACAGCACCAAAATTTCATCATTAGTATTTCGTGACAACTGGTCGCAAGGTGTTGTACAGTCTGCGACAAAAACTATTCTGTTGAGTTTCTTTTTCCTGTACTGGAAGGAAGTTGTTACTGATTTGAGTGTTTAAATAATTAACATGGATTTTCAATCAAGATTAAAAGGCAAAGTTTTGTCTGGACAAACGAGGGAGGTTATAGCGAATGTAATCTTTTTTATGCAACGAGAAGCGATACAAAATCAGCCTATTAAGGATTTAAAAAAAGTACAGGAGCGCGCTGCCCTAGCTACGGGAGTAAGCTTAAGCACTATAAAACGGATCTCTCGTGAAATGAAAAATGTGGAAGAAGGTGGTGCTACGTCATTTTCGACGCCTAACAACAAACGAATGAAATGTGCCCCAAAATCAAACTTGGATGATCTTGACAGAAGTCTACTTCGCCGTATAATAATCAATTTTTATGTCACCGAAAAACGAGTCCCTACCTTGCGACACATAACACACAAACTTAGAGAAAACAATATTTATACAGGGTCACATGAAACTTTGAGAAAAGTGATGAGGGATATGGGATTTCGATGGAGGAAAACAAAGAATAACAGGAAAATCCTAATGGAAAAACCGTATATACAAGCGCTTCGGAGAAGTTTTCTCAGGAATATTAAACATTATAGGGAAGAAAATCGGCCCATAATTTACATGGATGAGACTTATATTCATTCCTCTCATACCCATGCCAAAAACTGGGGAGACAATACCATCGAAGGTTTCCACAAGCCAGTGTCCAAAGGGCCGAGGCTAATTATTGTTCATGCAGGCGGCGAAATGGGTTTCATAAACAACGCATGTTTACAATTCAAATCTGGTACTAAGTCCGGAGATTATCATAGCGAAATGAACTATAGTAATTATAAAAAGTGGATTCAGGAAAAACTTATTCCTAACATACCAGCCCGTAGTGTATTGATTATAGACAATGCACCATATCACAATGTCCAACTACAAAAATGTCCCACAATGGGGTGTAGAAAAGATGAAATGAAGGAGTGGCTGAGACAGCGGAACATTCCATTTTCGGAAGACATGATAAAAGCAGAATTATATGGCATAATAAACATGCACAAACCTAGTTATAAAACCTATGAGATAGATCAGATCATGAATGATGCAGGTCACTCTGTCTTAAGACTACCACCCTACCATCCGGACTTAAATCCGATTGAATTAGTGTGGGCTGCTCTAAAACGATATGTGGCAGATAAAAATGTGGACTTTAAATTCCAAAATGTTGAGAAATATTGTGAAGAATTTTTCTCCAAATTTACCCAAGAGGAATGGAAAAAATATTGTGAACATGCTATTTCTTTCGAGCATTATTTCATGGAAAAGGAACCAGCTCTAGATTTAATTGTCGATGAAGTTATAATAAATTTGCAGGAAGATACTGACAATGACAGCGTGGATTCTCTGGAAAATAGCAGTTCCGAGACAGAAGATGAACCTCTTGAACGCCAATTGTAATCTCGTTTTTTGTGGTACGTAAAAAATTGAATTATCTCAAGTTTTTTGTGTAGTTAATTTTTATTTTTTAACAAAGTAATTTGTTTATATTTGGAAGGAACTTTATTGTTATTCAATAACTATCGAAATGTTTTCGTCATTACACTTTTTAAAAATACATACTTATCTTTGCCTACAACAAATATGTAATTTGACAAATAAGTTCGATTTCAGAGGTTTCTTTACAAATTAACACTCTCGCTGCCACTGGTATTTGTGTCATTTGACTTCCATATTTCACGAACAGTTTCAGATACTAATACTTACGTTTTATCCTAAAAACACTTAAGAAAAACATGTTAGTTTTTATGGCACCATTTTCAATTATAGGCCAAAACTGGTACCAAACTTTGTTGCTTCTAGGCCATTAGAAACAATTATCCATAAGAAATATTAGCAGCGTGTATAGCAAGCCATACACACCGGCTAAAATATTGAGATGCCCGGTATATTGACAGCGATACACGTGGCGGCGCCGGCGAGAGTGTTAAGATCACATTCTGCAAACTTGTTGCACGGAGTGTACCAACGAGGCGACGAGACACAGCGCATCATGTATCTCTTTTTCTCCGAATGCGTTCTCACTTAATTTTCTACGCAGACGGCAACATTTCCAAGTCTCTAGCTATATTTGACGAGTTGTAATTTAGTTCATCTAGAAATGGTACTCTTAAAACAATTAAACATTTCAATTAAAACAGTAAGCCTGTTTATTTGAAATGCAAACTCGGCAGGACTCGGCCCTTCATTCGAGAATGATCGGGAGGTGCATTTCCAGTGACGCGCTTTGAGCTCCTCATTGTTGCCGTTGTTGGTGTTCTATCTAATATCGAGAAAAAAGGCGCTTAGTGACTCATTATCATGGTCAGAATCTGTATAGCTACCAATGAAATACTCTGTGTATGGGAGTCGCTGCTGACGTGACGCAATGGAGAGAACTTTTATTTTATATACGTAGCCATATTTAAGTCAATGAAGGGCATTTATACCAAACATGTGCTCAACATAGGGTTGATGTGCTTTTTTGATATACTAATGTACTATATAGGAAGTGGAGGTTCCTGTTGGCGTAGACTTTGTGGTATTTGAAAATATACTACTTTGTTCAAAGTGCTGACGAATTTATTTATATACGCGTATGCGGTGAACGCGGGTTAGTGCAATATTGAATTATCATTACAAATAAAAGTACAATTTTTGTACACATGATAAAATAGCCTTATTCTTTTTGAGGTATCTCTTTTCCTACTTAAATAACTTGAAACAAAGGATTGCTTCTAGTGAATGATGATATATTGTAACCTGTGGCTTTTCAAATATACAAATAGTTGATAAAAGTTGGTACCATATACAATCAATGAAAATAAAAAATATCGGATTTTGTAATGTCATCGGAAGTTGTCACGATATCCCACAACATGTTTTTGAAAATGTCCGTCAGGAATTTAAACATCACCTATTTCATTTTTTGGTCAATAACGGGCAACATTTTGAACACTTATTGAAATAAAAAGTGATATTTTCGTGCGTTTTTGTTTTATATCTGTAAAAATTAAGATGAATAAAGATTTTTCTAATTTTCTTAAAAAAAAATCGATCGATTTGAAAACTCAAACGTCATACCCCTTGTCATTTAAAATTTTTAAGGAGATGACCTTGGGGGGCAGAGGGTGAAAGTCGCTGAAGTAGTTTTTGGTCAAAACGTTGTTCCCCTTGACAAATCTTTTGACATGTCTCGGCGTTTTACCGTTCAATCAGTGGTCTTCGATAAATCCGTTGTGGGAAGCTTACAAATGAACACCCTGTATACCCATATTAGACGTATCTGAACTTTGATACACTGAAACAGAAATTTTTTGTATACAGAAATTACACATTAAAAGTATTGTTATAGATCAACATAAAAATAAAAATTGTATTTTGTACAAGAATTATAAATATGATACCAGAAGCAACAACTCTCAAATTGAGTACTTTATAAATACTTACCACAAAGAACCACCTTATGCTAATATCATTTATCTATCAGTCTCTACTATTATATAATAACATACCAGCAAATATTAAAATATACTACAGAATTAAATTAAAAAATAACTGAAAGGTTAGTTGAGGGAAATTCCAAATTATAGCATATTGATTTACTAGACCCATTTTGAGTAAACAAAAATTGCGTTCTAATAATAGAATTGAAATTACTAATACAGATGCCGCATACGCTGTTTAGATACCATGGTTATTTATTTTGGTTATCAACGTTTATTTTTATCTGATGTATGTATTTATTCTTTTTCCACGCACAAGGATATCCTTTTGTGGATTGGGATTTATTCACCATGTTTTATATAAATGTGAACAAATTTTTATTATTGGTTTGCGTTGTCGCTGATCTCTTTGATTGTGCTAAGCATTGTTGAGAATTTAAATACAACTTTTCAACATCCGCCAACGGTCAGTCAACACACATATTACATACTGATGGTTCAAGATTAGCTACACAGTAACATATTAACAGGTTCGGTTGAATGAAAGCTTGTAATAATAATCCTACTCCTAAATACCATCTCAGAGAGCCGTCCTGTCCTACTTATTTTTTAAACGGGTCAAAATAGAAAGCTGACATTCAGGGTGATGACATTGTAGCATCAATACTATAGTTAAACGAAAAAATGTATTTACAAGTTTCAAGATGGACAATGGCACCATATTGTAACATATTTCCTAATGGAACGGGGGATTATGTGATACCCTTTTTCGTAGCTTGTCATGGATACATAGAATATAAAATTACCTTTTTTCAAAATGGAGGACTGGAAGGCTCTCAAAGTTAAGTTTTGGTATGTTGTGTCAATATTCTGCTATTTGAAGAGCTTTACACATATTACACATTCAAATAGACCCTTCCAAGACAAAAATATTGATATGGCACATTTTGACGGCTGGTTGTTGTGCTATACGCGAGAAAGATGCCTAAGAAGCGTTAAAAGTTTCAAATCACATTTCGGAAATGTTATGTAGAACCTCCAAATTAAGTTTGATCAACAAAGTTCGGCTATACAAGATGGTTATCAGGCCAGCGGCTTGGAGTTTTATCGCCAAAACGCATTTGCACAATCTGCAGGTTTTGCAGAACAGAACCTCTATGGTATGTCTCCAATCTGCATCGAACAACAAGCGCAGCTACGTTATAGTCAAGCGGCTTTTATTGCGCGAGTCAGTAGACTACACAGTCGATCAAGTTCGCAAATACACAAGGCCGCGACTCGCACTGTGAGCAAAGTTAAATCGCGCGACTTTAGGTCTAACCAAAATTACAATTTCTCCTCAACGATTAATCTCTAAATTAATATTAGTACCAATTTAAAATTCCCAAATACTAGTTAACAATGCCAAGGCTTCCCTCAAATTGATGCACTTCTTTCTCTTTTCTCTCCCTCATTTCTTCCTTTCTTTCTTTTTACCTTCTTTCTCCCTGACTTAGTCTCGTACCTGGGCAACCTGACCTAACAAACCTACTGACATACAGCACTTTAACTAAGGGTAAAGGTCCTAGGGACCGCTTCGATAGACACACAAAAGATGTTCATCTTATAAAGTACCCCACGGAGCTTTAAAATCAAGATCTCGCCATTCCTCATTCTATTTAAAAAATATTTCAAAATGGCGCATCACCACCATCTTGAACTCCTTAACCGCCAATTTTAAGTTAAAACTGAGCATCCACACATCAATTTCGTTAGTCCTAATTTCAGCTTTCTTACCTGAATATGATCGGCACGGGTATTAAATAAAAAACCTATAAAACGTTGAAAAAAAACCCTGTAAAATGTCATCTTGCAGACTGGGTAGTTTTTAGGGTGCAAACAGTCATTCCACATTTGCTCACTAGGGTCGTTGTGAACATCCATCTATGGAGGAATCACTCAACTACACGTATTGGTTGCATATGTTATTTATACATATTATAAGACAAGACAAGTCACGATGATCAAAGGTTTTTTGAGTTTCTTATATATGATGCAGTTTACTGGCTTGTGCATAATACTTTATCAACTCAACAGCATGGCTCCATGAAAAAACGATCAACTGTGACAAACTTATTCTGCACTGCTCAGTTTATATCTGGAAATATAGATTCTCGTACTCAAGTGGACGTCATTTATACTGATTTCTCAAAGGCCTTTGACCGAGTAGATCACGGCATTCTTCTTAACAATTTAGCTGACTTTGGTGTCCTTGGCCATCTTCTCCTGCTGGTTTAATCTTATTTGTCAAATAGAGTATCTTTTGTTTCGCACAATGGCTTTAAATCTAACACTTATAAAATTGCATCAGGTGTTCCCCAGGGGTCTGTTCTGGGACCTTTATTCATTATTTTGAACTACAATAAATTGGATGTCACTTTTCTTTTATATGCGGAGGACCTGAAGCTTCTCTGTCCCATTCAATCTCTAACTGACTGTGAAAAGTTACAGCATAACGTAAACATGCTCAACTGCTGGAGTCAGGAAAATAATTTGCCATTGAATGCTGAGAAGTGCAATGTGGTCAGTTATACGAACAAGACACAGTCGATCATATTTGGCTATGATATTGGTGGTGTGCCCCTTAATCGATTGCATGAAATAAAGTATTTAGGTGTCATTTTCAACAGTAAATATTGCTTCAATGGTCATATGGATTCAATTATTGCACAGAGTTACAAAAAGCTGGGCTTCATCATACGCTGTGGTTGTGAGTTGCAGGATATTAAAACAATTAAGCTTCTATATAACTCACTTGTAGGACCGAAGCTTGAATATGCGGCAATTATTTGGCAGCCCTGCTACTGCTTCTGGATAGACAAACTCGAAAATATCCAATGGCGTTTTTTGAAGTACCTTTACTTTAAGGAAAATGGCATCTACCCACCGATTGGCTATCCACAAAAGTCTTTAGAAGAAGCTTTCGATTTTCAAAGCCTTAGGGAGATGCGTGATAAGTGCAGTGTTAAGTTCGTGACTGATATATTGCACAATCGTATTGATTGTTGCAATATATTGCATGATTTTAATTTCCTTGTCCCGCGTTTGAATGCTAGACAATGCAATATCTTCTATTTGCCTACCCCTAGAACAAATATTTTAGTTTTCTCCATTGTATAGCTCATGTGGTAAAGCTAATGACATTGCGGATCAATTAGATATATTTCTCTGATGTCCTATCTGCTGCGTGGTTCCTTATGATGTCTTGTCTGCTATTTGCTATTTAATTTTTTATCTACACTGCCATTTTTGTAAATATATGTATATAGTATCCTTGTGACTGAACTTCCTACATTTGTGTGTAATATGTAAGATATTGTGTATTTTTGATATTTGGACTTTATCCTACTCTGTAATTGGCTTTGTAGCTGTTGGGTAGAGTATAAATAAATAAATAAATAAATAAATAAATAAGTAATTAATTACGACTTTTTACATTTTTTGTGTTTCCAAAAACTTTGAGAACTACGCGTTGTTAGTAATTACTGTTAGCATGTATATGACTTGTAATTCGACAGCCTTTTATTTTTGGAATAGAACAAATTTGCATATACAGGAATTTCCAGAATGGATAAACAAAGTGGATGCGCAACTAATTTCTAGCTTTGAATCTCAATTAAGTATATTTGAGGCAAGAATCCAATGGAGTTAACATCAACACACATTATTAGCATACAAATTCTCGCTATACATCTATGCATTGCCGTATCCTTCTAGCTATAGTATACAACTTACAGCTTAGACCTCCAGTAATGCCATCTCTGAAGCAGATTTTAGATCGCATCAGAGCCAAACATTGATAACTGGAGCAGCATGTCTTTTAGGCAACAGGTACAACTACAAAACGAGTTCACAACGTGTCCATCAGCTAGTGATAAGTTAACATCTTGTAGAAAAGCCTACATAATGTCACAAAAAAACAATAGGTACAATGTCAAAAAAAATCGACATACATTTTTTAAGATACGTAATACCCGTATGTTGGAAAAATAAGTAGAGGCAGGCGGGCTTTTTGAAAAACTCTTCAAAAAGATGGACTCCTGGTATTCTGCCTCCAGATGATGCCCTACAGCAGATTTTCATACCGGATAACAAAACGAAGCAGATCTGACGCGTTCCCACCGCAGATACACATCTATAGGCAGCTTTCAACCATACGAGACTGGAAAAATTCATCATATTGCTATACCCGCTTATTTCGTCTCTGTGAAGACGGTATTTTAAACACTGTGAAGCATAAAATGTATACAACCACACCTCCCTTTTTATGCTCGACCATAAAAATTAAAACAGACGTATACTAATAGATTTGCAGATAAAGGCAGGATATACTATATAGTCGCCAATCTGAAACATCCCATCTGTAAACGTTGGACATACAGGGTGTTGCCATCCCAGCAGTTGAAAACAGATACGGGGGCCATTTTTTGAATTAATGATGTTTTGTAATGGAGTCAGAGAAACTTTGTTCATAGACGTAAATAGTAACAAACTAAAATATGAACATTTTTACAATTTTGGACGTAGTCACCATGAACATTGGAGCATTTGTCAATTCATGGCACCAGCTTCTAGAATTTGTCTTCAAAGAACGCTTCCGCCTATCGTTAGTAACTGTTTCTTCCAACAGCGATTCCCATCAAGAAATTCTTTCAGTTTTGAGCTAAGATGTAATTCTGATGGTACTAACTGAGGGCTGTATCAAGTTATTCCCAACAAAAAGTGTCCAGTTGCGTCTGTGTTCTTGTTGTAACGTGACGCCGCGCGTTGCCGTGATGCAGAATGAGGCTGCTAAAAGCAGGTCAGCGGTTTTGGATAACGCGCCTAAGCTTCAATGATCTTTCACAGCACCTCTTGGCATTTATGGCTGAACGATTTTTTTTTGCGTTTAAAGACCGAATTATTGAGTGCACTCCACAACCGGCGAGTTCACTGAATGAAATGGCGACAAGCAAAGCGGTATAGCCACGTAGTCATCTAGAGTCAAACAAACTACTGAATACTTGTCAGTTTGGTTTCAAGAAAGGTATGTCAACGACAATCGCGATAAATAGTTTCACCGAGGGTTTTGAGAACAAATTGTACGTGAAGGCTGACTTCTTTGATTCAACTAAAGACTTGTGCAGCAAGAGATACTACTGTCAAAGCTTCCTTTTTATTCCAATGCACCTCCCCGTATCCAGTTTATCAAGTATTATCTGTCTGTAAGACATCAATTTGTAGAATACAAAAATTGCAGATCTACTGTCACCACAATTTTGCATGGGGTTCCTCAAGGATCTGTACTTGGACCATTGTTATTTTTGCTATACATAAATGACATACAAAACACTAATCTTCCTCCACCTTACACCACCTAAGAAAACCTAGACAACGAATCAACAGCATGCAGAGGGGACATTTAAAACTGGTTTGTTATTAACGAGCTGACATTAAATAAAAACAAAACTCAGACAATGAGCATTTTTGAAAGGAATTTTGACACAAATGATAACAAAACAAGAACAGTAAAGTTTCTTGGGGTGTATGTTCATTCTTCGTTGACTTGGGACGAGCATGTAAATCATGCTACAAAATCTTTGACAAAAGCTGTCTATCTGATAAGGAGTCTGAGAAACTCTGTATCTCAGAAGACACTACTCAGAAGTTACCATGCGTACTTCCACAGTATCATAACGAACGTCATTCTGGCATGGGGTCATTCTCCACACATGCCTACAGTGTTTAGCCTACAGAGAAGATCTGATAGATACATGTCAAAATTGAGATACAAGGATCCTTGCAGGAATGAATTCATTGAATTGTATATTATGTCATTGGCTTGTGTGTACATCTATGCTTGTCTCATGCATGTTAAAAGTCAATCTCACAATTACGCAACTCATCAAGATAGTCATAATTACAACACCAGAAACAACGAATATTTGTGTCCAAATCGTCATCACTTTGTCAAAACTAGAAATGATTTTAACTATCAGTACATCCTATTTCCAAATCAAATAAAATCTCTAGATGTTCAACAATTTGGCAAAACTATTAAATGCTTCCTACTCTCTGAAACTTTTTTTACGTAGAAGATTACCTTACCTTCAATTTTTCCAGGCTGGCATAATTTTTATTGTAATTAGTCTTTTTAATAATTATTTAACGAACTCTATTTTTTATTAATCTACATTTTAACTAATTTTATTAACTCTTTATTTAGCTTTTATAGCTACTTTGAGTTTTATGTTTGTCTCATTTACGTATTGTTTGTTGTTTTTACTTAGTCTTTTGTGTCTTATATATACTAAGTGACATATAAATCCAAACACCCAGTTTAAATGGTTCTATTTTAATAAAATTTTGTATAAGTACTTAATGAAGCATAATAAGTAAATGATAAAAAGTTCAAAATGATTGCACTGCTTTAAAGTCCTTTGACCTTTCATAATGTGTGGATGCACCCTGATGTGCTACGCATTCTCCAACGCGCCTAGGCATGCTTCTGATCAGGTGGTCAATGTCCTCCTGTGGTATCTCATTCCAGGCAACCACCAACTCCTCTCGAAGTGCTTCTAGAGTCTGAGGAGGACGTTGCAAATTGAGCAATCTCCTACCCATCATATCCCACACGTGCTCAATTGGGGATAAGTCGGGAGAACTTGGTGGCCATGGTAACAATGTGACATCATTATGTTGGAAGAAGTCTATTGTGACTCTTGCAACATGTGGTCGGGCATTATCTTTTTGGAAAGTTGGATCTGCCAGGGTGTCAAGATGGGGTTCTAGAACTTCGTGGATATAACGCTGCGCGTTCATGTTACCTCTGATGAAGATTAAGGGTGACCTGGAACCATAAGCTATAGCACCCCAAACCATAACTCCAACAGTGTGATGAACATGTCTTTCAACAAAAAACTGTGGATTCCTCCTTTCACCACGTCGCCTTCTAACCCTGGCACGACCATCGCAAATTGAGCAACCTCCTATCCCACACGTGCTCAATTGGAGATAAGTTGGGAGATCTTGGTGGCCATGGTAACAATGTGACATCATTATGTTGAAAGAAGTCTATTGTGACTCTTGCAACATGTGGTCGGGCATCATCTTGTTGGAAAGTTGGATCTGCCAGGGTGTCAAGATAGGGTAAAAGACGGGGTTCTAGAACTTCGTGGATATAACGCTGCGCGTTCATGTTACCTCTGATGAAGATTAAAGGTGACCTGGAACCATAAGCTATAGCACCCCAAACCATAACTCCAGCAGTGTGATGAACATGTCTTTCAACAAAAAACTGTGGATTCCTCCTTTCACCACGTCGCCTTCTAACCCTGGCACGACCATCGTGCATGCCTAAACAAAATCGTGACTCGTCACTAAAGACAATACTGTTCCATTCCTGATCCCAGAGTGACCGTTGTCTGCATCACTCAAGGAGATTACGTCGGTGTTATCGAGTTAAAGGGAGGACCCAGTGTGGCCGGTATGAAAACAAGCCAAAACTTCTCATTCGTCGATAAACACTTCGCATGCCAATAGGTCTTCCGTGTTCTGCAAACCATTCATTTGCAATGGACCTGGTAGTGGAGAAACGGTCCCTTAAGGCCAATAATCTTAGGCGGCGATCTTCACGGTCTGTTGTTCTACGGCGGCGTCCAGTGCCCCTTGCTCTTTGCGTACGGCCTTCTCGAAGCCATGCCTGACAACACCTAACCACAGTGTCTACACTTCTTTGTACTCTAACTGCAATTGCCCGAAAGGAAAGTTCAGCTTCTCGAAGTCCCACTATACGGCCCCTATCAAACTCACTAAGTTGACGAAATCGTACAGGTCTCCGTACTCCAGGTATCGTAACCGATCGTAAAGGATGTCAAGAACCAAAATCCGCCAACGTTGATTCTTTACTGCGGCTGAAATATTCATTTTTAGAGCGTTAGTGTATTAAAAAAAGCAGTATACAAACCGGAATGTCTAACTGATAAGGCTGAGAATTTTTTCACTTGTTATTTACAGTAAAATAAATACATTCACCAACTTTTATTAAAATAAAACGATAAAATACGACCTACAACTGGGTCCTCCTTCCTTTACTTGAGCAGTTAACACGACATTTTGGATGGGAACACTATGTTAAAGTTGCCGTTTTCCACCCTTCGGGTTGAGTAATACTAAAATGATACCTACTATACACAACATGCTAGAGCAACACAGTCACGACAGTATATAGTTGTTTTCAGAATGCTCTATTTTTCCATTGTTTTGGGAATACTCAGTACGTGGAAGTTGAGCAACGAGATGAGGGCGCCGGGCACAAATGCCGGGATCAGGGAAGGAATAACCTCGATTTCAGCGGTTCGTGATTGTCACTCGCTCTTAATTATTATTAGTGATACAGCGGTACCAGGTTGAACATAAGAATTATTTTAACTCATTGATAAATTTGTGTAATTGTGTGATAAAAACAAACAAGTATATTTAATAATAGTTGAAAATATATCAAACTATACCATTTACAAGAGAAATTTACATGAATACATACATCCGTATGAGAATGACAATGTTTTGTAGGGTAAATACCCGCGTACGGGCAGCTGCCTTCGGCTGTCAATAAATGTTTATTTGTTTGGTTCCAGACGAATTGTATTTTACAAATAAACATTATTATTAACATCATTATTATTAGTATTATTGAATATCTGAAATGTGATATGCATTTTTTTGTTTTGTACGTTCTATCTAAATAATATACCCAGTAAGGTCACTTTTTATTTATTTTGACCTGACGTTGATTCTTAAAAGTCATAAAATATACGTATAATATATCCGCACAGGTATCACGTATCTTGAAAAGTGACATTATGCCGATTTTTTTTGACATTATGCTGGTTTTTTTGACATTATGTAGGTTTTTCTACAAGATGTTAACTTAACACTTAGTTGTACGTGTTGTCTAAACGTCATGAGGCTTTAGTTATGAATGTTTGGCTCTGATGTTACGTAAAATCTGCTGCAGAGATGGCATTACTGGAGGTCTAAGCTGTAAGTTGTATGTGTTGATGATAATTGCATTGGATTCTTGTCTTAAATACACTAAATCGAGATTCAAAGCTAGAAATTAGTTGCACAGACACTTTTTCTTACACATTCTGGAAACTACATAAATTTGTTCAATTTCGAAAATGAGAGACATCAGAAATAATTATATTCACTGTACACTGTCAAAGTACAAGCCATATACATATACATATTACACACAACGCGAGCTCGGTGATGATTTCCCGTAATTCTCCTCAGTTTTTCGTAATTTATAACTTTGAATATAACCTCTTTTCAGAAAGCACAACATGTAAATAACCCGTCATATTCAGCATATTCTGTGATGATTCTCTCACACAGCAAATATCACTGATTTTATACACATGCAGACCAATACACGTAATCATCCAAATGCGATCTTGCTATTCAACCAAGTTTCTTCTCAGAGATAAAAACTACAGACTCGGATCACTCAGCCTCACAATACTATGCAACCAATAATGCGTAGTTTAGTTGAGTGATTCCTCCATAAATGGACGTTCACAACGATCCTAGTGAACAAACGTGGAATGACTGTTTGCGCCCGAAAGACCTTATCTGCTGTCAACTTGCAGATAAGGTAGTATACGTTTTTTTTTGACGTTTTATAGGTTTTTCTCATGATGCCCGTGAACGCTAGAAATATAAAAGACAAATGGAACATTATACGTGAACGTTTGGCATCACCTTAATAATTTGTCATTTCTGATAAGTTTGAGTTGCTTTGAGTAAATGTCGATTAGGAATGGAATGGGATAATTATTTTACTGTCCGTCGACTTGATTCGTTTTGAATCGGAAAGTTTGATTCCAAATTAACAAAAACATCGATAACCTCAAAAGCAGCTCTCTCAGTTGAACGGCACCTGCACCAAGCTCCAGTAGTCATAATTTGAGATGTGACTACACATGGCACCATCAGTTTCCATTGGAGGAGGTATAATGGCGCAAAAATATCTAGGAAGTACTATAACTCATATGATACTGTTTCTCTAAATATTTTATTATTTCTCCAAATGCTTGAAAATGCGATAAGACTCCTTAACCTCAATAACGGTCAAATATTTTTCCTTGGTTTCCAAGATGTTCAGACCATTCGCTAGAGGAGCGACCTCTTTATCTCTTTCTCCACCATCGTTAGCAGTTCTTCGGAATCATCTACGAGATACCTCAATAAGACATAAGTCACCTTGTTGGAAACATGGCCTGAAGTGATCCAAAACATTATTAGCAAGATCTAGCGATACCATAAACGCTTTAACTCCAAGATTTAATTATGACTTCATTTTCCTTGTCTACCTGTATAGAAAGAGAAAATTTTAATGGGTGTTCTATATTCTTTTATTAAGGTTTCGCTGGCCCCGGGAGCCTGTTCCAAAGTATAAAGTAAAAAAATACAATATGGCTTGAAAAACATTTTTTCGTTAACCATCTGTCTACCGAATTGTTCGGAGTCCTATTCCCACTGTATGAGTTAAAAGGCAGCATTCTTATCTCACATAAGAAAATTATACTTAAATACCGCGAAGGTAAAACAATTCAAAGTTACTCGCATCCTTGAACCTGCATTTTTAATCACCACATTTCATCGCTGCATGTTCCACGTATGTACAACAAACGTGCAGAATCTGTTGATTGTATCTTCATTTGTTGCGAAGCAAGCCTATTGCGATGGAACTCTAAATTAGGCGATCAGCTGCTAAAAAAATATTAGTCTCAAAAGTAGACCAGACAAAAATTTAAATAGTCCACAGAAAGCCCGTTAATTGTTCTTTCGGTCTGATTTGAAGATCGATATAGCAATAATTTCTCTGAAAGCCAGTTAATTGTTCTTTCGGTCTGATTTAAACGTCGATATAGCAATCATTTTTCTGAAAGTTCAGTACGGTTTTACAGGTTTGAAACTTCAGGTTTTTCCTTCCTTCGCTGGACGTCATTCTGCCATTGCTTTTGGAGACGAACAAGATGAAGTCCGATACACAGGGTGTCCGCAGAGCTGGGACTTTACAAAGCATGTAGGTCAGGCAATAATAGCCCTTAGTCGTGTTAAATTTATGAAAAACATACAAAACGTAGGTGGGAAGACTCTACTTTGCTGTGAAGAAGATAAACCCTTAGACTCAACAATCAGACTTATGACCATCAATCCGAAGACGATTGCCATCTGGCAATTCCGAGTTTGAATGATATCCTGCATATCGACGTGAGTAATTGAGATATAGTTCTACTCCAAAACAAAGAGAAAAACGCATTTATAAAAACGCAGCAACAAACCATAAAAACCTTAATTTATCAATTATTTTATTTAAAAACAGCGACGTATCTCCAACAGGAGAACGTTTCGTCCATTGCTGGTGAAATTATCACAAACAGAAAACAAGTAGAAAGCAATACTCAAACACATATCACCAATAAAAATAAACAGAAGAAACCTACAAAGGGAATCAGCTCCACCAGCAGGTTCTAGCAGTTGTGATACTATTATCAGACAACAGGTGGCTTCTGCTGTAGAAACAGCGCAGAAGCAAATTATCACAGCTGTGCCAGCTACAGGATCGCCAAACTGATTCCAGGGAAGGCAACTCTAACGGATGGCAGCGAGTCAAAGATCGAAAATGCGGAAATGGAAGCGAACGTAGTTTGGTTGTGAGTAGTGGTTCAGTTAGTGGTTCAGTGGTAGGGGTTGGAAAGAAAATATATATCTCTACACGTTTCTAAGCTGCATCCAAATACAAAAACAGGTGACGTAGAATCTATGGTCAAATCTAACTTCCCCCTGAGGCGACTGTAGAAAAATTAAACTTTAAATATCCCGATTTTTCTTCATCTTTTAAAGTGAACATTTCTGAAAACAATTTCAAATCAGCGTTAGATGCTGCAAGTGGCCGAAAAGTGCCTGCATAAATTATTTTTTACAGATACGCCGAATTTAGCCCCGGTGAGTTAGATATTTCACAAACGCATGTAAACAGTTTGATAAACAATGAATCGGTAACATATTTCGATCCTTCTGTATTCCTTTTAAACGTGACAAAATCAATCAGCTCCGTTTGGACATTGGTGATTATAAGAATATTGAGGCATGGGTCACAAAGGATTCAGTTGTAAACAACAAAATTGAGGGATTTCATTTATGTGACTGTTATTGCAGAAGCCAGTTTAAAGGTGGTGAAGTTGCTATATTTTTAAAAAGTCATATTGAGTATAAAAGAATAAGCATATCAAGCCTCGTTATATAAACTAAATTTTAAAACTATACTATGTGGTGATTTTAATATTGACTTTTATAAACCAAATCACGATTATAGGCGTTTTATTGACAGTGTGAGTGATTTCGATTTGCATACTATAATAAAATGGCCAACAAGAATTGGGAAATCGTTATTAACAACGATTGACCAGATCTTTCTAAATTTTCAGAACTGTGGTTCAAACTGCGTCATGGATACTACTGTATCTGCCCACAGGATCGTACTTCTTGAACTGAATATTTCCTCCACTGACGATGACACAGGATATGAAATATATTATTCACGTAGATATGCTGAAAATGCGGTTAATAACTTTGTTGTGAATTTTTTGATATATTGATGAGTGGGCAATGAAGTGATCATATCAAACAAGAAAAACTTATGTGGCTTAACAGAAATATTCCCAGAAGCCAGATCGGAATGTCATCGAGCAAAGAAATTGCATCAGAATCGGGTGGACACGGCCAAGTGGTACTTATATTAAAACAAAATTTTCCAATCGGGAAACCTCACTAAGGCGACTTGGAACGTAGTTTCTGAAATAATTGAAAAAATAAAAAAGAAACAACAATACTCATTAAAAGTAGATGAAACTGTTAGCACTGATACACTGCATATTGCAAGCGTGCATTTCAGTTGATACTTCAAAAATATAACATTGCAGCTCATTAAAACAACAGTATCTCAGTGCAACTTTGGAAAATCATATGATATAGCAAACAAAATATTATATCCGTTCAACGTAGATGAGTTTCTAAACCTGCTAAAAGATAAACTCAAGAGTGGGAATTCCGCTTGGCCAGATGAAATTTCTGGATTTTTCTTGAAAGAGGCGTTACATACTACGAGTATTAGTAAGCCCCTAGTACATTTGATTAATTTGTCTTCTTGTCTAGGGAAATTTCCAGAAATTTTGAAGAGAGGAAAGGTGGTACCAGTTTACAAAAAGGGGATTCATCGGATATGGGGAATTTTGGGCCAGTGACGTTACCGTTTTGCTTCTCAGTCGCTTACTGATGTTTTTTGAGGAAAAAATATCATCTCACTGAACCAACACGGATTCTCTAAGGAATGTTAACAACAACAGCAATCCGTTCATTCTATGAACGATTGATTTAATTCATTGAGACACTAGAGTGTCCGGTTGGGGTATTTTGCGACTTGAGTAAGGCCTTTGACTGTGTCAACCATAATATTCTGTTGCAAAAGCTCTCTGCATCAGGTGTGAATTGTGCTCCTTATAATATGTGGCGCCACTCATACCGTGTTGATCGGAAACAATATGTTTCTCTACTACATCAAGATGAGCAAATATTACATCCAGTTCAATCCAGTGAAGTCACTGTTGATACCGGAGTCCCTCAAGGTTTCATTTTTTAGGGCCTTTTTTGTTCATTCTCTACATCAATGAGATTGAGTCAGTCTCCTAGGTTGGGCTGTTCACACTATATGCATCAATATTAGGATCGAGCAAATTGGAAAATATCTTAAATGATAGATGCAATGAAGTAATTGCAGAGGTCAGTGATTGGTTTTCCAAACATCAGTTGCTTTTGAACACTGACAAGACCAATTCAGTTAGGTTTCATAAGCCACTAAATAAGATAAACATCTCTGGCGTTACATATAGGAATGCGTCATTGAACTTCACAACTGGTGTTTTTGGGCGTATTTCTAGACGATAAGTAAATTTAAGAGCACATTGCGACTTAACTCTCTCTTATTTGTTTAAAAACCTAAGTTTGGAACTCTCTACAAGTCAGCTGGTCGGAATATGCTACGGTCTTGTGGAGTCCAGACTCAGATATGGTAATTGTACTTTTGCCGCTCTGCTGCGACACAACATGGTTTTATTGCTCAAAAACGAATTGTTATATCAAGTTGTCAAGAAATTAAAAAAAAAATATAAACCTGCTCTGGCAATTCACGAGTTGGTATTATACGAATTCCATAAAAAGACGGAACTTACCCTCAACAAAGAAATACACACAGCTGCCACAAGGCACAGTAATAATAAACACGCTAACTTTCCTAAATTTAAAGTCGCAGAACATACTTGGTCCCAAAATATTTGAAATCCTTCCACAAGGTATTCAAGGAAATGCAAATCCAAAACGTATTCAAGGAAATGCAAATCAAAATCACTTTAAGTATTGTTTGAAAGGTTTCTTAATGCATAAACGTTTTATTAATGTCTGTGAGTTTATCAGTGTCTAAATGCTGTTTATTATATTGTTTTATTTATCGTTTTGTTATGTCTTTGTGTATAGATGCTCTATTGATGATTTCTATGCAAACTTTGTCTGAAGAAAAATAAGTTATTATTATATTGTCATGCTTGAGTGCCACAATTCTTTTTACAAATTCGTGGTACTACTCTCACGGCAAAGCTGACGCGTATTTTGAACAAGGCCTTCGAAAAGGTGTGACTTTTTCGACAGAATTATATAGTCATATAAGTGGCAGTCGATCATCCTTCGTTGAAATCGTATAAGGGCGGCAAAGTGCAAAGTTTTGCGTATGAAAAATTATCACTCTGAACATCCCAAAAATGCAGTTACATATTTCATTTGGTGGGTGCGTTCGTGCACTGACGGCTTATATCCGCAGACATACGAAGAACATACACACATGGTATCAGAAAAAAGGGATTCATTACTTTCTGTGAGAGAGGCCGGAAAAAGCATCATTATCGCCAAAAATCACGAACTTGGATATTTGTATCCGTCTGTCTGTCATAACATATGTCGTCTGAAGTTTGTCTGGATCCTTGGTCCCCTGTATTTAGAAAAGTACTAAAAGGATTTTGACAAAATCCTGAAAGAAAAGCTCTTATAGTTTTTGGAAAGCGCTATAGTGGCGGCAGAGATAGAAACTAAAAAAAATCATTTTGTGAGTAGTAAGAATTAGGGATTAGGGAAGGCAGCGGCATGTACTTCTAAAGTATTTGTGGTTCTAGTTTCTATTACTCATAACTTTTCGTCCCTGTTCGTAACACCTATTAGCCTTACAGGATCGTTACGCACCTGCCTTGCATAGAGGGGTAGGTACTAGGCATGTTATTATCTTATATTCAGGTACCGAAACGGAACAGAGCAGCGGGACACATCGCACGCTACTGCAGGCTCGCTTCCTTTTCGGTACCAGGGTATAGACGTACACATCTCAAGGTGTAATAATAGCGTTGCCGGTATAAGTCATTTGACAGTTCTTCAATGATACTTCGATCAAGTTATGGTTGAATAATCCAAATTCTTGAAATGTTTGTAATAAATTCTTGTTGTGAATATAATAGAATCAAGCAAATAGAGCAACACAACACTATTCAAGTTTTAGGATGTTTATTATATGACACATAATAATATCCAGGAATCGAAGATATCCTCCAAAAGTACAGCGACGAGGAGTGGAAGAGGTGGTGAGCAGAGTGTGAAAAAGGCGTCACCCACTTCTTGCGCCTATGAGGAAGCTGGAGCAGATTTATTTACGAGTATTACGCCGCCGGATTACTCGTTAGGACATTGTCTTTCCCAGGACCTGAAAATACCCAGAGGCATCACCAAAATATTCAGGTGTACTATAGTTGAACAGGATTAGAAAGTTTCAGATAGTAAAACTTACAATTTTAGGCAATACGGCGGCCTGGAGGAACTGCGTGGCCTACAAATAGCTTCGGGAGGAGTCCTCGAACGGGAGATCAGAATATTATTCTACATGGTAACAGAAGAACATTTTTGGGGAAAGCCCACTTATGGGGCTATAGTTTTGGCGTTGCGTCGCGCACACGAGTACGCGACGCAATTCAACGTAAAGAATGTGGCTTATCCCAGAATTTCATGTGGACTCGACAGGAAAAACTGGGGTCTTTTCTCTAAGCTCATAAAATTTATTTTCCATGATAGTGGAATATCAATAAAAATATATGTGATACAAACCCTATTTTGAATTTTGCACATGCGTTTCGTACAGGTAACTTTCGCTCCCCATGGTAAGTTTACTATGCCCCGGCCGCGGAATGTAGCTGATCCGGGATATGAAGGACAAGCATTGAGAAAACTGATTTTGAATTTTGCGTGTGCGTTTCGTACAGGTAACTTTCGCTTCCCTTGGTAGGCTTACTATGCCCCGGCCACGGAATTTCGTTGATCCGCGATATGAAATACACATTGTAGCACTGACTTTTGTGAAAAAAAGTGGTGTTGATTTAAATAAAAGATGAGAAAATTAATTCTGAATTTTGCATATGCCTTTTATACAGATAACTTTCGCTCCCACTGGTATAGTCCAGGCTAGATAGAAAAAGCTAGGCAGATATATTTATAATGGCAAATACATAAAGAGATACAGCCAGATATGCGTTGATTTTTATAAATAATGGGAAGAGCCCAAAATTTAGTGTTTTGCTTGTATAATCGTTAAATTAAATTTTATCAATAATCGGTAGATTGAACATGTTAGAGCACAGAAAGACCTTCAATTTTGTTTTTCAATAAATATTTAGTTAAGAGTATACCAATTAACTGAGTTATGAATTATTTGTCAATGTTATTGTGAAATATGAATCATTTCATTAGAGTGAGAGTACAATTAAATAATTTATTGTCAGTTTGTTACTATTTCATAGTAATTTAATCTTGGAGAATACAGCATGTCAAGTTTTCCGGGATTTCCCGACTTTCCAGGAAAATGAAAATGTGACAGATGTCATTAGTCGATGAGTTACCCCAAATTTAAAAAAAGGAGATTATACGTTGCTTAGAAGCAGAGATAATGCAAAATTTCACAGCGCTCTACGGTTTGAAGACTCAATTTCAAAAAATAAATCGAGCTAGATTAGCCCACTACCTCACCCGGAAATACTTATGCGAGTACATTCACTTTATGAGGCTATTTCTTAAAGACCTTTGAACTAATAGTAAAATTATCAGCTGGCGCATAAAATTAAGATCTTTGTTTAAAATCTGCGAAAATATCAAGTCTTAATGTTTATAAACAACAGAAGATATGAAAAAACTCTCCTCCTATTGGCTTTTTTTAAATAGGCGTTATTTAGTCACCTATCGAGATGATCAGTTTTTTAAAATAAATTATATTGAAAGATAAACAAGTTATTGTGAATGTTTAAAACTATAAGAATGACAATTTTAAAATAAATAATTAATTTTATGCATAAATTCTCAAAGTTGAAACCCTCGGAAATTGATTTCACTTTTGTAAAATGCACCATATCTTGGACAAGAACAGTTGTTTAAACAATTCGTCTCTGGGATAAACAATTAGCCTTTTACATAACCTATTGAATCCATCCGACTGAAATTTAGCACACATATTAACACCAATGATGCCCTCATTTTTGCAAATCTTTAGCAATTTACAATTGTTATTGCAATAGTTATAAACATTTATTCAATATGGCTAAAAAGCCTAGTAGTTCTTTATCGATTTTAACTCTTAAAAAACAAAAATTAAGAACTTTTAATGCTCCAGATCTCCAGCTAATCGATTATCTTTAAAACTGAATTTGAAAATTCTACAAGCAAAATACTGATTTTTACCATTGTTTATAAAAAGCAACGCGTATCCAACTATATCTTTCTATGTATTTGCCACTAGAAACACTCCCCCTTTCATTGAAAACTTTCATATATCTGCTGGACTTTTTTACACAAAATACCTATTTTTCTTCTATCTCTGCGAGTAGGCCTAATATGTCGCGGCCACGGCATGTACTCGTAATTGATCCGGAATATGAAGGACACATTGTAGCACTGACTTTCGTAAACGAAGTTTTATTTCGCTCTTGATATCAATCAAAACGTTGTTAGTTAAAACTTTAATAAAACTGTGTTTATTAAATAAAATGCGTTTGTAGTTACCCACCTTTTATACCAGTTTGATGGTTTAGTGACGTTGCTCACATTGCAAACAGCAGTTCCTCTGCTTCTCTCGTCATGTATCGTTATCACATGCAAATGCGGCCGTTCCTGCCTCGCACAATTCAATTTCCTCCCATCCTTCACTTAGTACTTTGAACCCTACGCGAACCGTCATGTGAGATGCATTATGTATTAAAATGTAAATGAGACGTAAATGGAGAAGACGAGCAGCGCATCAGTAGCAGAAGTACTGCTTTACTGCGGCTCAGATGCGAAAAGTGCATGGAGGTTTTTTATGTAAGCAAAACCTGACAGCATTATGTGGGCTATATCTGATATTATGTAGGCTTTCCTATAAAATGTAACCTAAGATAGCTGACATTCACTTTGTTCTCACTTGCATTAGGCGCTGAATGAATTAGCGGCACACCAGCTGCTACTGAGTGCACAAGTTGACATTTTAACGATTTTTTTTGGCAATTTGTAGGCTTTTAACCCTGCCGCTATAAAGTGAGGCCGCCTTTTGAACTTTTTTATATGATCAGGCAGAGAAAAAGTTCTTTTTTTCATGCACTATCTTTTTCTATGCAATGTGTTTCAGAATAAATTCAAAATAAAGTTTAATTTTTTGAGCGGATTATTTATTATTGTATATTTTTATTGAGTCGTTTTTCTGTTTATCTCAAGTATTCAAGGTGTTTCGAGCTCGACGCTCACCATTGCTATCTTAAATGGAGGCAAAATTGCATATTTAGGTAACTAACAAAATGAGGCTTAAAGAGTTCTGAAATTCAAAACACCTCCAGACAGAAGAAAAAGGTTCCTGGCCTTATGTGTTGTCAGTTTTTCTCTTGTACGAGATAATAAGAATTATTATCAGTATCAATGACTAGAATTTCATTATATTAGGTTTGAAATCATCAGATAGACAATTGTTTCGTAAGCCAGATTAGCACTGTCATTACCACCTTTTTCCTCTATAACAAGGTATAGTCAAATCTTCAATTCGATGTTTCTGCTTTCGACTACCATCACCAACTTTGTTTTTTCATATGGATAAGTATTGGTACTTCATTGAAAAGCCTAAATTTTGTGTGTCATTTAATCACATGTATACAGAGTCTACCCGAAGTTAGGACATATACGCTAAAGCCTTAAACTAACCGAGGAATTATCTTTCAAGAAAATGTTCAGAATAATGTCTTTATGAAATTGCACTGCTTATCCCCAATCATTTGCTGCATTTTGTAGCAAGAGTAAACAGAACAGTCAAGGTTAAAATGGTGCTCCTAGAAATGAAATAACACAGATTTTTCTGAAATATTTATTCGCTTTCGAATGTATCATACAAATTGTAGAATAAATATATGTTCCACATGTGACAAGTTAGCAAAAATTTTAGATACCAAAATACATGCAATATTTTCGAAACAAATTATTTTATCTTTGTTTCAGCAAAATACCATTTATATATTCTAATATTACCAGATCAAGGCAACGGGGGTACAACTTTTTGGAATGTACTTGGATGACTGAACCAAAAATATAAGTATACAGAATCAGCAATCACCAATAAAAACACGTTGTTGACTTTATTGAAACGAATGCACATCTTACACAATGCTACACACACCCATCTTATTATGCAGGGATTCTCGACAGCTCATTTTCACTTCAACTAAAGAGAAAAAGGAACCGTTTGGAATTGCGCTTGGCAGCTTCTCACAACCAGTGCCGAGCTATCACGGTCGTTGATATTCGCCTAAGAATTCAATCTATTTTCACAGAATTGAGGAGCTGTGTAATAATGTATAAGGTGTGACAAGTGTTAAATGAGTGTAATATTTCTGTAACTGCATAGATGGCACATGTATCCTTTAGGTATTCATGGTTTTTATATATTTTTGGTTACAGTGTCCGATTTTTGACAATAATGTACTTAACAACTAAAACAGTAACATATAAAACACAAGAAGTTTCATCACAGATGAAATAAGCATCAGTAAATTGCCTAATATTATATGGCAAAACAGTTGATTGGTTGACCATGTTATCTCAGCTATAATTTTCTACGATAAGCAGTATATATGTACACAAAGTTATTTTGTATTGATATACTTATATTCGATTGACCACGCTCTGGCTTGTAAAATAGTACTACACAGGATGTTGGTCATAATAATACAAAGGCGTTTCTGAATTACAATCTAAGTTCTGAAACAACGGTACATCGGTCAGAAACATCCTGTCTACCCGAAAATCACTACTATATAATTCTGAAGCACATTTTTGTCAGCCCAAGCCAAGGAATTCAGACTAGGAAGAGGGATCAAGCCTACGATTTGTTTTACTCCAAAATCTTAGTCTGTAGTCAGGAAGAAAGTGCATACTACAAGTGGACTTGACATAAGTTAATTCTGGCACCCACATCATATGTTTTATAAGTTTACTCAGTACAACCATTCGTTAATCATACCTATAAAATTATAGATTTCGATATCCTCTTTATGAATTTTCACTTCGCTTTCTCGAATTGCGCCGCAAGATTGCAGAAAAGTCACCGAAACGGTTGCGTTCAAATATTGGGTAACAATATGAATAGACATAACACCCTATGATTCATAAATTTAGCATCTTTTTTCCGATACACAGTCTTAGCGTACAGATGCGACAAAGTTTACTCTTAGACGAACATGCATGAAATCGTTGATTGGTTCAATGATTCGGCCTTACCAAGAACATTTTGGGTAAGTTTTGAAAAATTACGGCTTTTATGCACCTTATATGTGTCCTTCTCGAATGTAATTTGTATATTTGCCGTTTGTACCGCTATACACGAAAAATGCACCTCGAAAATTATTTTGATTACATTTTAACAATATTTTTACCTTTGTTCGAGAAAATAGCTGCATTCCAAATGAGTCAATAATTTTCTACTACCTATAATATTATGATGTTTTTCTGGGAAAAATGTTTTGCCTTATAAAACTTCCGGCAGGATGCTTGAGATTTGGCCGCCTTAGGGAGCATTTGACTCTCCGGACCCCCAGAAATATTTGAGTAAAAAAATCTTGAACGTCCTTTTTCAATTTGATGGACTTATTCCTGAATATGGATTCTGAGTACTTACAGACCACAATCCAATCGGGTAATTTCAAATTCATCACATGGACCCTTCAAAAATATTTTCTAGATTTTCCCGTGTCTCAAAAAATTTTTGCGGCTCACATTTCCCACGATATCCTTTGGCGGGGCTGTTTTTTGCTTTTTAAAGAAGAATTTCGGAACAAAAGCCGGTAGCAGAGGTATCAAATAGACCAAAAAGACCCACAGTCATAGTTGTACCTGAACGTATGACGTCTGCGTCTCGCTACGGTAATGAGAAAGACACATTCGCGCTGTATAAGGGATAATCGACAATACGTCATATTTTTGCTCGTGAAAGTTTTCAAGTTTTTCAATAGAAAGCCCGATTTACAAACATGGAGATAGACTCTGGAGGTCAAAGTAATGATCCCCCAGCGTCCCCGATGATGAATGGATCCAGCCAGAAGGAGAGAACAGAAATTACCAAGAAATCAAAGGAATTGATGGCACCAGCTGTAGCAGACGAAAAGGACGGAACCATCCAGCGCCAGACCCTGACCATCGAAAGCCAGGCCCAGCAAATAAAGGAGCTGACTGAGACCATGAAATCAAAGAAATTGATGACACCAGCTGTAGCAGACGAAAAGGACAGAACCATCCAGCGCCAGACCCTGAGCATCGAAAGCCAGGCCCAGCAAATATAGGAGCTGACTGAGACAGTTAGGGATCAAAACAGTAAAGTTGACCAGCACAGCACCCCGCCAGGGGCGAATCACGCCCATTGTTTTGCGTGATGCGACCAAGTGGCGACATCTAAACTACACCTTTATAAGCTTAGGCATTAAAATAGAACGCTCAGTTGCCGTTGATGCGGGAATCAGGATTTTACCGAAAACTGAAGATGATTACCGAAGAATCGTTCGCCTGTTCAGGGATGAGGACGTGCCCCATCGTACGTTCCCTCTTCCTTCAGAACGAAATATTCACGCGGTAGTCAGAGGCATACCCGCAATGTTTTCGGAACAGGAGATCAAAGGGGAATTAGAACAGAGGGGATATACTCCTCTCCACATTATCCGACTCAAACGCAGTGGCGGCGCACCCATGCCTTTGGTGGTCGTGATACTGCCCAAGATTGAAAAGTCCCAGCAGTTGTTCAATGAACATGAGCTGCTGGGTCTAGCAATCAGAGTTGAAGTTCAAAAGAACTCTAGACTTACTGGGCAGTGTCACCGTTGCCAAAGGTATGGTCATGCGCAGTCTTACTGCACAGCACCTCCCAAATGTTTAAAATGTGCTTCCGACCACATGACACATTTATGCCCCCTCACAGGACAAGAGGAGCGAAAGTATGCCAACTGTGGAGAAGCGCATTCCGCTAACAGTCCCACTTGCAGATTCACCCCCAGGCGAAATCTGGAAGTTATAGCGCAAAGACGCAGCAAGTCATACGCGGAAGCAGCCGTCTCAACATGTTCAGCTGCCTCCTGTGTTTAACCCACTTTGAACACGCTGAATGTGGACCTAGCAACTGCGCTTAGGTCCCTTCAACAAATAATAAGTCCCCTGATTAGCGCCAATCAGGCATTGCAGGCGATCTTTCCGCAGCCATTGAATGGCTAAGTACAATAGACAACCTGCATTTATCATCTGTCAGGTATCTTAGAGTCATCATTGACAAGGGGTTGACCTGGCAGAAACATACTGATATTTTGAAAACAAAATTCCAAATCACCTTTCGGCAGCTTTATCGTCTGTTGTGCAGAAATTCAAAATTAAGTTTGATCAACAAGATTCGGTTGTATAAAATGGTCAAAGACCCGAAATCACCTACGTATGCGCGCCTTGGTGCTTTCTTGCCAAAACGCACATGCAGAGACTGCAAGTTCTGCAAAACAGAACCCTACGCACAATTACTAACGCCCCTTGGTACGTGTCAAATAAGACTATTCACAGAGATCTTGACATCCTATATTTAAGGGATTACGTAAAACAACAGGCGCAGTGGCGTTATAATCAAGCGGAATCGCACAGCAACCCTCTGTTGCGTGATTCAGTAAACTACACAGTCGAGCAAGTTCGCAAACATTCCAGGCCGCGCCTCGCACTGTGATCAAAATTAAATTGTAAATTCAGACCAGCCAAAATTATTTCAGTACACAAAACCGATCAAAATAATTTTTTGGAGTTACAAAATAATTCGAGTAGTCAAAGAAATAATGCTTAAGCTATTTCAAACGACTTACTTCTTTTCTTTGCTCTATTTCTTCCTTCATTTCTTTCCTGCTTTCACTTTCCCGCTTAAACATGTTTGGTATCTGGGTAGCCAGACCTGACAGACTAACAGACCGACGAGACTTTTAACTAAGAGCAAAGGTCCACCGGACCGCTCTGACGAATAATGACGAATAGTAGTAATGAGGAAAACAAATGTAAACACACACAGTATTTCGCTTATCTAGTTGAGCTATATCTCGAAATACAGAGTTAGGAGTAGGGATGTGCCAAAGTAACCGGTTAGTGGAATAACCGTTTTTTAAAATCGAATAACCAGTTTTAATTGGTTATATTACAATGTACGGTTAACCGGTTATCGGATCAAAAAGTTCAACGGCTGTGACAAAAATTGTTTTTGTTTCTGTCTAGAAAAATCACCATGAATAGGGGCGTCCTGGGTAGCGTAGGTGTTATTTTGTTGTTAGCGACTTTGGCAGCTCTGCACACGTGGTCTTTCGTGTATGTGTACGACACAAGTGTAGATCCACGACACTGTCGGTAATAACGTTTCCTTTTGGCGTAACTATGGTGTTGCGCTGGTGCCTACTTTATGTTCTCCTGTTAGAACCGGTGTGTACATTCATGCTCTCTTGCTTCGTCGTTAAACTTTTGCTTTCCGTGCTACTGTTGTTACCTGTTAATAGTTTAACATTTTATAGTTTATGCTTGTGCATACAAACACTTTTATATCAATTTTTCACATGATTTTCTTTTTCCTTTTTCGAAAATTTGAACAGCGCAATATAGCTCAACGAAATTTTTCATTGAGAGAGAGCACGAGATACTCAATAACACATGTTTTATGTTCTTTTGGGGCCAAACTTCAGAATGAGTTAGAACAGTGTGTTTCGAATATGGAACCTGAACGAGTTTTATCAAAAGAACACGCTATAAGCCACGTACATACCCCCATCACAACTTTTCTACGAAAAATACCTGTCACTTTCATTTAACCGCTTAACCAATTATTTTAGCTTCACGTAAAGGATGCAGGTTAAAGTAATTGGTAAGATAACCAGTTTTTTACCAACAATCTCTCATCCCTAGTTAGGAAAAAACATCCTGAACAGGGACACACTTATTTTGGCGTCCAGTGTATATATCGACTAATCTACCAGTATGCTAACGTTCGACGCAGCCAAAAATAAAAACTGTTATTTCTCAACTAATTAAGCTTTCCGGTCATTTAATGTAACTCACCTTGTTAATTCATTTTTTCCTTTTACATTCGATATCGAAAGTAAGTGCTGCCTTTCAAAACAAACTTTACCAGTTGCAATTTCACCTAAACCCATTTATTCCTAGATCTACACAAAAAACTTTGCACAAAAAGTTCCGTTAGGTATGTAGATTTGATTTCGAATATACTGGATCCAATTTTCAGTTTATTTGATTAGGAAATTGCGCCTTGCATCTGTAATTTATGCAAAAATTGTATAACTAAAACCCGTGCTGTGCTCATAGTACGGTCAAAATAGGAGAAACGTCAGAACATAAGAAAGGGGTTAGTAAATAATCTTCATTTCAGTTGTGCCAGTTATTTTATATAGATTAGAAAAGATTAATTAAAAATATCTTGGTAGGTTTATGATCAGTTAAGAATGAACTGTGCAAAGCTTTTATCATTTCATATAAAACATTTTGTTGTAAAATCGTAAATTTGTACCCTCATTTGGCATTCGGTTAACATAGGCATTTCTCATCGTCAGTCTTACGGCGACCGTTTTGGCTACTCTGTCACTCTAGAACGGTAAAGCAGTTATTTGCGATCGACCTAACTATGCTTGTCAGATCGCGAGCTACAACACGTATAGCACAAGATGTTAGTTTCAGATATTCCCGAGTCAACACTAGAATTTTTAAAGAGGCGTTACCATGTTGACTGGTCTAATAGCTATTTAATCCATGCAATAAATCAGTTTCATTTAAGCTCACTTTCAAACCCACAGTTAGGTACAAATCTCTCTAATAGTGTTTTTGTACACTCGTCGTTCACTTAGTTACTAACAATATCAAATCTCAAGGTATTGCACAATCTTATACGAGGGTGCAAGATAAGTTTTCGTACCTATTACCGCTTATCTGGTATCGAAAACTCAAAAGAACCATCCAAACGCACCTGGATGGCCAAACATTGCCAAAAAGCCATTCGTTTCAGATTTGGCACGAAGGGGTCTCTTTTATACTGGTACAGAAACCTCAATACCGCGGCAAAGGAACTGCTATAAAGAGCTCAGAGCCGATTTTTAAACTGCCTATGTGTTGCAGAACTGAAAAAAGACTCTTCAGGCAGATAGTTCACACTCTTGACATCTTTGGAACAACGGAGCGATCGTATCGGCTAGCTTTGGATGCACGGAGTTCGATAGAGTTGGGATGGAAGGCAGAACTCTGTCTGGTCCGTTTGATAGGTTCATCGCGTGGTGGCATCAAGGCGGAGAGCTCCGAAAAGCAAAGCCCGCTGACATAGCGGTAGAAAAAGCCAGGTCGTCGACCATCCGTCACCATGTTTGCTCTTTTAAGTCTTGTTTTATGAGCTACCGAATTTCAAACGTGCCAAATGGACCCGCCGCTGATATGATTGCGTATTTGAAAATGTCGAATGATGATTTTTTATTCTGGTGTACAAACAATAACCTACTGAAGTCAAAAAATATTATAAACACGATACCTGATTCATGATAGCAATAATGGTACCGCGGTAATTAGGCTCGGCTTCGGCTTCTCCAGCAAGATACATGTGTTCATTACTTTTCAAGGTATTCTTGCGTACAAGAGAATTAGTGATATGTAAATCTGATATTTATACAGCACCATAAGTGCTTGACTTGATCAGGATCATGTAGAATTATAATCACAGGTGAAGGTTTTCAAATAGGCAGTAATAACATGACATGTTAGATTTTTCCAATGCAAATTCCAGTTATTTCACTTATATTATGATAATCAGGGATTAGCATCTACTAGTTTTTGTTTGAAAAATAGTAAATGAAGATGATATGTGTATTAACATAATTATTTGAATATAGTGAAGATAACTGCTTCCGTCATTCGAGACTTACATGTTCACTACCTACTATTATTTACCACTTTAACTTGCTATTTCCAATTTGCTGAAAATATATGCATACATGCGTATGCAATAGTTGACAAGCTGCCCATCATTTTTTTTTAGAATGCACATTGTTAATTGTAAAACCATTAAGCATTTCTTTCATGATCATGCATGTCAAGAAATGCTGTGAAGAAGGCTCAGGAGCAATGGTCAATCGTTTTTCAAAAAATATCTCGTTCATTTTTCAAGCACTTTCCATTGTTCCTCTATCTTCCACAATTGCAAAGATATGTAACTTGAACTGACTTTGCATTCAAAACTTGTAGCAGACGCATTTACACTTTTCACCGTTCCTTCTATTAACTATTGCAAAATCGAGATCAACTGAGAACATTTCGCTTACACCTCGTACATACAATGTTGCAGTTACCTGTAGTGAAAGTACACATACACGGTAGATTATCGGTGCGAGTCTCTCAAAGGTCACCATCAACTGTTCGGTTCAAAAATATAAAAAAAAAAAACATTAAAACTAGGAATCACAAGTCTTAATTAATAAAAAAAATCCAAAAACTTACAGTACAAATAAATCACAAACAGCTAAGTTGGGGTTTTGGGGTCACGGACGAGTGGCCGTCTGTATTTAGGGTTTGCTTTTGTTCCTAGAAAATATGGTAAGCTACATTTTTTTAATAATGCATAAATCTTCAAAAAAAAACATACACGTTGTGGAATATCTTTTTTCCACCAAACTACCTTGAAAGGCAATTTGTTCAAGGTTATTCATTATTGGAAAGATATGCTGCATCGTTAAATAGATAGACTCAATTATTTGACGTAGACCAAAGTTGTTAAAATTTTATGGAAAGCTCTACAAGGAGCCACAAAAGCAAAACAAACAAAAGTCATGAGGATTATAAGGCTATTTTAGGATACACAGATGACTCGTAGATGATTTACCACATTGATAACTTTTAGAAACACTGTTATCTTCTATACAGTGCTTTTCAAAAAGGTCCCATACTAACTATTTTTTTAAAGGGTAATGTTGGTGAGTTGAAAGTAGAAATGATGAAATTGATTCATAGACACCATATTCTAGCGTGAAAGTGATAGTTAAAAATTTAAGATTGTGGCTGGTTGCCAGCTTGGACACTTTTTTGCGATACCTCACCTTGAAGTTCCATATGAGTGCTTCATAACCCTAGAATGTAAATTTACTATATTTCGAAATGACGGTTTGGCGGGTAGAAAAAGGTTTATCATTTATGTACATTAAATTACTTATAACCCAACAACTCTAGTCATAAACACGCTATAGTGTGTGATATAAATCTTCGTACTCCAAAAGGATCTACAATAAAGTATTAGTTAAAAAAAATATTTTGACATCTTTTTTTGAATGTTTTGCTATACATCCAGATAATTCTGTTAAAGAAAAAAGATTAGTATAACATAAAATAAGTCGTGGCTTTATGATTGGTTGTCCAGTTATAAGCAAATTAATGTATAATAATGCTCAAATTTGATAGCCCAACTGTCCGTCATTCTAAAGGATTTATATTTTAAAATATAAATTAATCATAGGGAGCTTTAAAAAACTTGATCAAGATGACGCCCTACAACCATCTTGAAATGTTTAACTGTCACGCTGAAATATATCATTCATGCAATAATCAGCATCACGAGTCTCGGTTTGCTAACTTTACCCTTTCAAAAAATAAATACCGGAGAGAACCTGAAATTACACACTGTGTCAATGTGCACAAAACCGCAGTATAGAAGTATAGATCCAACAAAATCCTGAGGTCATTCACGAAGATATTGACAAAGGCCTTCAAGCATAATGGTCACCAACAACAATAGCAAGGAAGAAGGACCACAGAATCAATAACCAGGTACAGATCGACCATCGTCCGCCCCCAAGACACTTACAAGTACAGCGTACCTCTCCGCTGACTGCTCACCGAGTACTTAGAGTGCTTCTTATACAATATGGCCGCCGGGTCAATCTTCTTCTTCTCCACCACAGGCATGGAGATGTCGGGATGCTCCCGGATCTCCCAAACTAAATTAGTGAGACTCCTGGGCCTAGAGAGCTTCCTGGACCTCTTCTCGGGCTGTTTCTGACCTACGGAATCGCCTGAAGCGCGACCTCCCGAGTTGCTCGAATCTAGAGTGCCATCTAACTCCATAGCTTGCTGGAGGTTGTTCAGCGATTTGTAGCGGATGTTGAAGAGAGGAGAGCCGGATTTTGAGATCGGACTTGGTGGGGTTTCTTTCATTGGGGAGGCGGATTTTTGCCTCAGCAGCCTGCAACAAAGAAAAGCGTATTAGAATAACTTTGTTCGCTTCTTAGAGAAGAAAAAAAATGCAAATTAAAAAAACATGAACATTGAAAAGTTTTTCTAAGCTGACCTTTAATGGGTTTTTAACTCTTTATTCAAAACATCGACCAAGTCGGGTAGTGGAAGATAATTTTTTGTTCAGAGAATTTAAAAAGTATGGAGCAGAAATTCAAGGATTGGGCCCGGATAATTTGCCACACTGATTTGTGAAGTACGAAACCGATTTACCTGGCAAAGAGGTTTTTTTCTCAAATACAATTTTTTTTCTTCATAGCTACAAGCGAACGGAGCTCGGCATAGTGGAATAACTTGGGACGGTGACGTCGGATATGAGAACAGAAAAGCCTAAATCGCGAAAGACGTTATGTTTTTTGGAGGTTATATCACGATGTCACTCAGTTCAGTCGGTCCGTCTGTTTGTCAGTCTGTCCGCTAATCCTTGACCCTCTATAACTTGAGATTGAGATGAAATTTTGAAACAAGGTTACTACTATGCCAAGGAAGGACGAGAAAGTTTTATAGTTTTTGAAAATCATCCCAGTGACGGCGAAGTGAGGGCCGAAAAATTGAAAAAAATCGCTCAGACTTGTTTTTTCGGCGTTCAGACACCCAATAATTCTCGGAGAAATTTTTCTAGGCGTTAAAAATTGGGGTTGGTGGTTGTTTTGGGTGGGAGAGGGTGTATGAACATTTTTTTGGACATGACATATTTATGCACTCCTAGCCCCGGTAATTCCCCCGGCACCTATTAGCCATATTTCACACATCATAGATTTGCCCATACATCTGCCATTAAGACATAATCATAGATAGTTTTTTTCGATCCACGTACTTCTGCTTAGCTCACCGCCCGGCGGACCGAACATATGCACATACACGACCACGCACGGAATCAACAACTCGCTGCAGCGATGCCGCGCAGATGTGGTAAGGGACAACGTTGCCAAATGGGCAGTAACTACCGACAGGACAGGGATAGAATGCCTATGGACTAATTGAATTCGTTTAACAACCGTGTTATACATGTTCGTAACTGATTTTTTTCTCAAGCATTTTAAATTAGGCTGAACTTGATCCCTTATGACCTGATGACTGCGTTGCGTAGGATGTGCAGTGTCAAACCACTTGACGCCATTCTTAGAGGAGATATTTGTGACATTAGTGTTGGGCTATTGGTTGTTTGTCTAGGGGTTTGAAATCACGAGTCAGTTGTTACAGATAGATGGCCGTCTATTAATTAAATACACGAAATAAAATTAGTGTATACAACGCCGTCTGCGTCTTTTCTTAGAACCTTTTTTCCAAAAAATGCATGGTTGCCAAGTTTTCGAGGTATTTCAATATAGGCAAATCCGACAATGAGGTCGCGAACAAAACCTCTGGTATAAATTAGTAAATGTATATATCTTTATGTTGATTCATATTGTGGTTTAGACGTGAGACTGACAGACTGGAGACACGATTATATTTATATATTGTTGCATTGAAATGTGGAGTAAAAATATTTATTACCAAAGAATAATATTGCATTTCTTTGTCCGAGCTTAATTTCGTTAAAACTAACGGATACGCATGGCCTATACTTTACACTACTTCCACGCGAGCGGAGCCGCGGGCTTAAGCTAGTTATAGATAAACTAAACAAACCTGCTTCGTTGAGAATGCGAATTCTTGACATACAGCTTCGGCAACCCAGGAGGTACCTTATCGGTGATCTTGGGCGGGTTCTCCCTGATCGACGCCGATTTTCTGTTCCGTTTCTCCGCCTGCATCTTCTTGGTGGGGATGGTCTCTATGGGGGGCGGTTCCGGTTTTGCTGGATCCGCAGGAGCGGAGCTATGCGAAGTTATAGAGGGGGAAGCATCTGAAAAGGGAGACCTGATGCTCTTAGGGAGAGGCGCGAAGCCTCGCACGTAGTCGTAGATCTGGTCGATCTCTTCGTAGTCTTTGGACAGCACGGGCACGCGGCCGACGTCGTCTCCTCGTCTGTGGTGGTGCGAATGGCTGTTTGATGAGTGTTTTGAGGTCCGATGATTTGCCGAGTCGGAGGAGGCGCTGCGACGAAGGAGGTACCTGAAAAAGGGCGTAGGAATAATTTTCAGCTAAAATTTTGTATTGAAAACTACAACTGAATTACTTTGAGATGGGATGAAGTAAATTATTTTTAACGGCAAAACGTAGCATAAAGGAAACAGCTGATTATGTAGCAACATTTAAAGCAGCTCATATCGTGAAATGATACAGTTCTGACGGATCTGTAGACATATTAAGACGTGTTAAGGGGAAACGGTATACTGTGGCCGTATTTATATAACTACACAACGAGTGCCATTTCTCATCCTCGTGACGATCTATTAGTATATCTACTCTTAGTGTATATAAAAATATATCCACTCACCCATTTCTCGGATCATGCCCTTTTTTGGTATCCGCCACCTTCCCATCCAGAGCCTGTATCCGATCCGCTACGTCGTTCGCCAGTCGTTGGGCCCGATCCGCCAGCCGCTGGAACTCTGGCGTCATCCTCACTTGGTCTTCATTTCTGGCCCTCATAACTTTTAAGGGTGCCGTTAGAGGTAGCGCCGTCACCGACTGCGATTCGCGCTGCAGTGGTAATGCGAACACGTGTTCTTCTTCTAGCACGGAGAGTAGGCGGAGTTCGGGTACGAAGTGGCCCGGGGACTTGAGGCCGCGAGGCGCGGTGCCGTGGACTAGCCTAGAACAAGGAAATTATGTACTTTTAGTTGATTTTTTTTTCAGATTGAAGCGCAGGCCTTAGCCTAAATGCCACCACATCGCGGCTGATATGAGGAGCTTAGAGAAACTTTGTTACCCTGATTTTTGAACTGCGTAAGGTTAAGATAACTGAGCAAAGCCTCCCCATATAGATTGTTCTACTAGACACCCTAGAGACAAAGGAGCGGTCGTATCGGCCAGTTCTGGATGTACGAAGTTTGACACGGTAAACATGAGAGGCCGCAGTCAGGTGGATCTCTTTGACATTCACATTGACGTAGTGGTAGGAGAAAGCTATATCGCCGACGACCTGCCCGTGTGAAAGAGTCTTGGAACTGTCCGTTAGGGAAGAGTTATCGATCAGTCGGACATTCCTCCTCTGAAAACCATATAGAATGGATAATGTAGCACCTCAAACATGTGAGCAATACTTGAGGCTAGGTCTTACTGGGCCTTGTACAGAGCGAGGTCATCTGAAGAAACGTACTTCTTATCCCTAAACAAAAAGCCTAGCTTTTCCCCATCAGCTGCCGCTATTGACGAGATGTTTTCGTATCAGATCAAGGCCTCCATGATCTGGACTCCGACCAGCCGAAATGCACGGCTCTTTGATAGAACTGAGTCAAACCGGACAAGCGCTAGGACGCTTTTTGTTAGTCATGGTAGGGTACCGTGTTTTAGAGGCATAAAGCTGTTTTAAGATTATTACGTCTCCAAACAGTGACTACCTCCAGATCTCTCCGCTTCCTCGCTGCTAGTCTTCTTTTCTCTAGTGCACCGGCAGAGATCGGATTGCCACTCTGAATTCCTACATAAAGGGTGCTGTCTTCAGCAAAGCTGTGGATCGGATTGATCGTACAGGTAAGGAGGTCGTTGATATGTAAGAGAAACAATGTCGAGCCTACGCCGATCCCCGGGGCAGACCCGGGTTGACGTTGTGGAAACCCGTCAATTACGACGGATATCAGCTACCCATTTGCCAAGCTTCTCTGGGAGGCCATAGGATGGAAGTATGCATGCCACAGCTGATCGAGCGTCATGAGCTTCATCATAAGACTGTCTGAGTTTGCTGGACAATTAGGTAATGTACGGTCCCGCGTGGATCGCTGGTGCCTGTAACTACACAACCTGCCGCTAATCAAGCCTCTCTAGGCTCTAGGCACTCAAGGCACTCTAAAAGCTCCTGACTTATGCAACGCTCCATCACAATGGCCAACAAAAATGCAAGTTCATGTTACAATATTCTCAAGCTCACAAAATACAACAAGCACTGTTGTGGTGGAGCAAACAGCAATTATCGCTCACAACTAAAATAACTAATCCGCGTGTCAGATATCTAAATACGCTCTTTATTACAGTACTCGTGGAGGATGGTAGTCAATAGAGCTATTATTATAAATCAATTCACCCCTTGTTTTTGTATACTCCAACCACCACGAAGGCCTAAGCCTAAGCACCCATGGGGGACCGAGGAGCTATAGGGGGATACAGGGAGAACTAAGGAGGACAGTGTTTCAAACTAGCTAGAATTTTGTGCGACTTATGATGTGTTGAGACATGGCTCATGGCAATAAGCCAACTAAATTTCTCAATTAACACATTGTTTTAATTTTTGAGTATTTTTTACAAAATGCATACCTTCATCTGTATTTTATAATGCTATAATAGATGAAACATATGCAGTAATATTCACAAAATTATAAAGAACCGTTTTTTTCTTAGGTTGAATTACTATTAGTTTCTTAAAATAAATTTGTAAGCTCCAATTAGTTCATCCTGTAAGCAAATGGCCGATCTATAAGACCTATAGATTTTTCAAAACAATGCTGAAACTGAAATACCCAAACCTGATTAACACTTCAGATTAATAAACAAAATTTAAGACGTGTTAAAAATAGGGTTTTACTGAATCTGTAATTATGTGTACTCTTGAATGCTACTTATACAGGGTGGCTGATTTAAATTGCATGCGATTTTTTGATACACGCATTTCAGTAGGTGGCCGCGTGGTAGTTGCTTAAAGCACACGTGTCCAATTCATCATGGATCGCTACACGATCCCAAAATGCGTTTGTTTGTTAAAACGTTTTACTTAAATAATGAGTCGATTTTTGCAACAATTTGGAAGCTACGACAAGATTTCGGTCGAAATAACGTTCCCAGCGTCAACACCATTCGTCAGTTGGTGTGGAAATTTGAACACACAGGTAGAGTATAGACTTGCTAAAATAGTCAGCTACATATCGGCCACCTTGTACAAGCCGGTTAGTCAAAACAGAACTGAGTTCATCTCCTTACAACTTTTCTTAACAATACTTAATTTGCTCGAGTATAATATGCAGACGATTGACCCTACCTTACAGTAATCGGCAGTCTTTTGCTAAGAAGATTCTTCGCCGTATGAACACCTGATATGTTATCTTCTCTTGCTAACGCGGAAAATCTTCCTCTCTGTTCCATGCCCAGAAGAAGTGTGTCTCCTTTTGAATCGACACACTTCAGGTATCGGCCTTTTGAGCCGGCCAAAGTTGTTTCACCCATCGGTACCAGTATCTCCCCTGAAATGAAATTAGATGAATGAGAAGCTATAGAAGGAGTATGCCTAATTCATTAGCTTATAAGCCTACGACTTTTTTTTTTCTGGGTGAAAGCTGGATAATAAATCTGTCTTCTACTAGAGCAGACGTTTCATCATACCATTGGTTAACCTATCTACCATTCCTGTGTTCGCTGTACCATATCGCATACATTTGGCTACAGGCCAAAACAGAGATACTAACCTTAAAAAAATTTCTAATTGGTGCATAATGGAGGAATATAGCTGTGACATATTCTCATAGCTGATTTCATCTCGTATAATTTTTTGGATGCCAAAATATAGTATTTATTGTTGGCTATCTTCAGGTAGAATATATTAAATGATGATGAAACTAAGAGTAATTCTATCACATGAAGTAAAAGAAACATGATGTAATAGGATTGTTATGGAGTTGTTTAAAGCACTATTTAATCATACTAATCTTTTCAAAGTCGATTTATAATTATCGCAGGGAATAGAAACATAACTGTGACAAATTAGCATAGATGATGCCATGGTATCATGGTAATTGTTTGGATGTCGAAATATAGTACCAGGTTTACGAGTTATAGGTAGAATTATTTAACCAAGAATAAAACTAAGAGGAACTCTAGCACATGAGGTAGAAATAATAAGATTGTTATGCAAATTCTAGCAAGGGTGTTCACTCAGCATTCCATCATGGTTAGTTTTTTGAACGCGAACTTAGTATTAGGGTTGAGTATCTTCAGGTAGAATACGTTAATTCATGATTATCCCTCCTTATATCTCAAAAGTCTCTACTGATGCTAAGTTCCTTGTGGTGAATCAAAAATTCATTTAAGTTTCTCAATGCAAAATTTTTATTCGTTGTCACAAGCGAACAAAACTCTATGCAGGGAGGTAATTTGGGTCGCTGTCTACAATGTGGCATTAAAAAATGGCAAAGCATACAGAAGCCTATTTGGAGGAGAAAAATGGACGTTTTGGAGACTTTCGTTGATCTTGGCGAAAATCTGACATCAGAGTTATGGAATGCGAATCGATATGCAACAATAAAGTTTAGTTTTATGAATATTGACGAAATATAGTGACAAAAAAGGTAAACACCTACGTATGTTTATCCGATTTTAATAATTTTTGGCATATATGTTCAGTGTTACTGATAAAATGATTAACTGTTCAGCTTGATTCGTCAACTGACTGCAGAAGCTGGTTCAACAATGTGTTGAGGATCCACGATTTCTTATACACTCATTGACACGCCTGGGCATCGTGCTGATAAGGTGGTCGATATCCTATTGGGGTATCTCATTCCAGGCTTCTACAACTTCGTAAGTAAGAGTAAGACGTATTCAATTGGAGATAGGTCAGGCGATCGTGGTGGCCAAGGTAAAAGGCTGATGCGATGTTGATCTATGAAGGCTAAGATACTCTGGCAACATGCGGTCTGGTTGAAAAATCCGGTTTTGGATGGCCATCAGACTATAAGGTAAGTCAGTTTTATTTTTACTTATCCTTTCTCACATGGTACCACATACATGTATAAACGCTATTCAACGCACCAACTTTCGTGTTCCAGATAATAAGTAATGTTTGGCAGCCCTGGGATATTACACGAATACTATGTAAGCTTATAAAGAGATTGTAGACTAATATAAATGGCAATGCTGGCTCGGTGCTGCTCCTTCAGCGGTGAGTGTGGGGCGTGGGTTAGACACACATCGAGTAATGCTTGACCTGTGTAATATTAGTGGTAACAAACTGTATAAATGTTTACCTATTTAGCTATTGATGTACGATCAGTAATCCAATCAATTTCACAAGGTTACCACGTGTCTTGGTATTGTGCGGTTTTTACTTTTAAATTCTAATAAAACCGCTAATGTGATCATTTAGTAATCTCACACGGAATGTAGGCTATTCCTACATTTTTTCTTTTAAAGGCATGCGTTTGGTGTATGCGCAACGTTAATTGTCTTCTTAGTGCGTTTCATGTATATTGACATTCTTTTGTTGTTGCTTTGTACTGGGGCTCTCCATTGTATTCATATATTACAACTGCGTATTGTGAATGAACTAGTGACATACTACTAATAGAATTAAAGATAACTCTGGGAATTTTTACGCAGTTTGATTTTGAAATAATGTCTCTATTCTTTTTCTGGAGCCTTTGCATACCTAACTGGATAACGACCAAACAATCGTGATATTCAAATTACAGAAACATGTGAAAAATGATTTAGCAAAGAAATTGGTGGCTTTAGAGAAACTATAGTCAAATTTCAAGACTGCAATATTTTCGTCACAGTCTGTCGTACTCCTTAAAATACACCGCAACACCACAGAGAAAATTGTTGCTTATCAGCTAATACCAGAAGCATTCGGAAGTCGAGGTGGACCTGTTTTATTGCTTGCTCATTCACTCGTCTCAGATCATTTAGTACCAATTGCTACTGCGAAATTTAAGCCAGATCTGTGTCAATATGATACAAAGGTGTCATCCTTGGTTCCGCCTCCGGACGCCCTTTTGTATGTGTCTGAAAGACATTCTAATAGCGCTTCTCTATTTATTACCTTGAAGGGTTCAGCGTCCATCTATGTATGTGACTTGAGTCACGCGACAAGGTTTCCTGACAATTCTTGACATATGACTGCGTCTTTCTGCGTGTCGAACATTGTTGGGTGGCACACGTTTGTAACTTCAAGATCAAATTAAAAAATGTGTCATATCTCGGAAAGTTTTTTCTTGATTCTTAGTTAAGTTTGTCTCTCTCATTCAATGCCGCGCACGATTGGTTGGATAGACGAAAGCAGTATTATTAGAACACTTCTTGTAAAAAACTAACCTGCAGGTATTGTCCTGGCCCCCTCAGCAACCACAGTATTATCGGGTTCTACCCTCGCCTGAACACCCCTCACAGTCTCTCTGACCAAACAGCCCTCTTCAGGTCGCCGCCTTGCGAGGTCAGCTACACTCTCGATGCACCTCACAGCCCTACCATCCTCGCTCAGCAGTTCAAAGTACCCGTTGTAGCTGTCCGGGATCAGCAGGCGGGGACCTACTGAAGATAGCCGACGACCCTCCTTCACCTGGAAGAGAAAAACAGATTAAGCAAACAAACAAAACAGAATAAATTGAAAGCTCTCGAGTCGAAACAGCAGTGCAACATAATCTTGCTGTTTATATAGGAAATAATCTTTGATTTCCCCCACTCCTCACCTTGGAACCCTGACAACGAACACGTGCTCGGCAGTCCTTGATTGGTCACCGTAGGAAAGCCTAGCTAAATGTACCGGTCTTTGACTATCTGACAGCCGTCTGCCCTCTAGCTTGAAGCTATAAAATTCCTATAACCCTTACCTCTACAGCCTCAGCAAATACCTTCTTCCGCCTGCCTTAGCGACACAATCAGCGACGTACCCTGCAGACCTGGCTGTGGCTACGTGAGGACGCCCACCCCTGCACACTGCCCCTTAACTACCTTCTCCTATATGGGCAGCCGTCTGGCCTCTAACTCAAGATCATAATATCCATATGAACCATAACCCTAACAGCCTGAGGATATTCCGCTTGCCCATATTCACAATCAGGGCCACACTCTGCAGCCCTGGGTTGAGCAGCTTAGGAACTGTGTACTAGCCTTTGCCTACCTTTTTCGGTATGGGTAGTAGGTTGCGTCCAGATTTAAACCCATAAAATTTATATCTTAAAAGCCTCAGCAAAGATCTTCTTCCTCCTGTCTACGGACATAATCAGAGCCGTATTCTGCATCCCTGATGTGCGCAGCGTAGGGAGACCCTACCCCGCGTACAGTAGCCGTTGACTACCTTTTCCGATATGAGTAGTCGTCTGCCCTGTAACTCAAACCAATATCTCTATGAACCACTACCTTCAAACCTGACCAAATATCTTCACCCGTCTGCAAACGGACGCAATCAGCGCCGTACGTCTAACCCTGCGAACGGGACCTTGACAGGTTTTTCGGGATGGGTAGAGGTCTGTCCTCCAGCTTAAGCCTGTAATATGTCAATGAACTCTCAGATTCACAACCTGTCCTTGGATCTTCATTCGCCTGCATATGGACAAACAGCGCCGTACTCTACAGCCCTTGACTTGGCAACGTGGGAACATCCAGCCCAGCGTACTGGCCGTTGACTAACTTTTTCGGCATAGGCAGCAGTATGTCCTTGAACTTAGACCTACAGGCTGTCTGAAAAGTTCCGGAGCTCCATGATAATGTGTGATCTAATACCGGTGTGAGAAAACAAAGCTCCGCGATTGATAGGAGCTTTCCCTCAATGATCCAATGGTAACATTCGATTTAACCTTGACCAAGACCTGCAAGGTTATTTAAATGTCAAGTCGCGTTATGACTCTGTAAATCAAAAAAGAGGAAAATTCTACGTTCGAGTATGGTCTTCATCATCCTTGAATTTTGACCCTAGGGGTCATGGTCAAGGTCAAACCTAGGTCCGGTGATATAACTTGAAAACCAGTAGTCGTATAGGAAAACTACAGTGAAATTATTTTATCATTCTTCCCCGGATATACAAGGGTGACCTTGGACGTGACATTAACTATGATAATATTCAAGGTCATGCGAAGGTCAAGTCGATCTTTGTAGCCAGGAAGCAATCCTTAAAGAACAGTGAAGTCCGTTTATCTGGGACTATCTCTGAATTATCAAGCAAGTACGGTAAGCTTGTATTTGATTTTGATAGTGACATCCAAGGTCAAGTTCTAAAAATGGTCAAGGATATATTCGACCATGAAGTCTTACATTCTTCTCATTTCCTCAGTCAAAGGTATAGGGTTCCATAAGAAATAAAGAGCTGACCTTCAAATGACCTTGAAAGTCATTACCAAGTTAAGATCCAAGGTCACCACTTTACGAGTACTGGCTTTCAAGTTATATCATCGTACCTAGGTTTGAGTTTGACTATGACCTCCTAAGGTTAAAATTTATGAATGGTCAAGACCATATTTGAACGTAAAATTTTGGGTCATGCACAGAATATGGGCCCCCATTTGTTTGCCGAAATAAGTGGCTCCAATCATTAACTAGATGTCTGACTAGCTTCTATTTGCCTTACAAAGCATTCTAGAACACAAGATCAGTTAACCGGTGTTTGCCGCGCAGCAGATAGTTATGTTTAAATTTTAAGTATAATGTGGATTACTTTTTTAGATGTTATACATATTTTCTGACGACTGCCTATTGTGTAATGTTACTTGAAGCTTAACTATCACATTCCTGAAGAACCCCGTTGATATTGCAAGGTTTGATAATGAATGTTAGTACATGAACATCCCACATGTGATTCGCGAAACTTGGTCCCCTATGACGTTTGAAATATGATCAGGGGCCCATATTGGGATCACAATTAAATAATGCTTTTTTATTCGCAGAATCATGAGGAACGAAAGTAAACATCATAAGAGGAATAATCTGAGGAAGCTGTGGAAAAAGGAAGATATGATACTAGCATTACAAACTGCTTTAGAAAAAGCGACTGAAAAAGGTCACTAATCAATGTTCCAAGGACTACTCTACAAATACTATTGCACCAATGCAAGAATGACATTGAACCCTTTGGAGTTGTTAATAGAAATTATGCAGAACACCAGTTTTTGTAGGTTATATTGAGACTGGGTTAGTAAAATATATCTTGAAAATGGACATGTATGTATTACGGACTGACAAAGAAGGATATTTGTAGAATGAGGAACACTAGCTGACAGAAATGGAATTCGATATCCTTCTAAAAATGATACCGTAGGCTGGAGTTGGATTTATTCATATTTGGAGCGACACGAGGTAGTTTTGTTTTTGTCAGTTCTCAGACCAACTGGGACTTCGTTTCCAGAGCACTTGGGACTAAATTATCCCAATCATAATTTTTTACCGCAACGAATATTCAACGTAGATGAGACCAGTCTAACCGTGGTTCAAAGCAAGAATCCAAGGATTGTGAGACGGAAGGGTGAATCTTTAATTGATGTTAGAGGGGAGCTGTGGATTCAATGTTTGTTTTGCCATTTATGGGCTCATGTTTCGTGCTCTGGTGCAGAAAAAGATGCTTATGTTTGCGACCTCTGCAAATAAATATATTTATTATTTAGGTATGTTAATATAAATAAGTTAATAATTTATTCATGTAATGAGTATATTTCGTTCTTAAATATTTTTCACTTTACGAATGATGTCAAATTAGAGTAAATGTCATATTTTTTATATTAAATAAGTAGCTTCCTAGTGGGCCCATATTACGCACAGTCTGGTTGATATAGCTGAAACTGCATTCTTTCACGTTTTTATAATTAATGCTACCTATAATACCTTTTCAAAAACAATAACAAATTGGTGGACTACAGACAAATTTATTTGATGAAATATAAATGGGGATCTATATTTGGACCAGTTCCTCCATTAACTCACAAATTACCGTGGGGTTCCAGAACTTTTCAGAGACTTTGTATAATATCTCTATCAACCCTTACCTTGACTTATTTTCTTCTGCCTGACCACGGACAGAATCAGAGCCATGCGCTCCTTTAATTTAAACTGTAGTACTCGTATATCTATGAACCCTTACCTTGACAGCCTGAGCAAGGATCTTCTTCCGTCTGCCCACGGAAACAATCAACGCCGTGCTCTGTAGCCCCGGGTTGGGCAGCGTAGGGACACCTAGACCTGCGTACTGGCCCTTGACTATCTTGAGCGGTGCGGGCAGCCGTCTGCCCGCCACGAACTCCCGCAGCGGCTGCCCTTCGTCGGCCCACCGTAGCGCCGACGCGGCGATTTGCCCGTCGGTCGCCGACATGCCCGCGCCTGCCCGCACCGTATCACGTGACGTGCCGCTGCTCGGGCATCTCTGAAACAAGAAACAGAGGATAAATAATTATAATATAATAATAACAATTTTTAGTAGTAAGTTATCACAATAAAGTGGAAACCGGAATACTTTCCAAAGCAAAGTATACCAAAAAGTAGAAAAACAAAAAAAATGTTAGGAAAGTAGATAAATATTGTGAGGTAATTTAAGGTGATATGACGTAACACGACGAGATCTGAGGCTATAAAATCAGAATTGCTATTAGAGATATAGACGAATATTTGGTTACGATTCGGCATTCGTCCTAGGTGTTTTTTCAATATTCGGTGCTTAGCTGAGTATTGCGAAATATTTAGACGAACACCTATGATCAAGTCATTAGAAAAATTCAAATACACTACTCAAAAGATATTCCAACCATGGAGTCATATACAGGGTGGCGGATCGAAAACGAAACAGACGCATGTCTTGGCAAAAAATCACGTTAGCACGTGCAGCCCCCTAAGCGGGGGTGACACCACCCCCAAAATCTTAAATGGAAAGGGGGGTCGAGTGATACCTTATTTTAAAGGTCTTTCAATTCCCTTTATACTGATATAAAATTAATGTACTTCAGTTCAGCATTTTTGAAGATTTATTGATTTAAAGTTTAAATAAAACTAGTACATCATCATTAGTCGAGATCAACACATTTGGCAGCAAAGTAATTTAAAAATGAAGAATGAACTGACCCGTTAAGCAAGTAAATGTTGAAAATGGCCACCATGACTCTCCATACAATAATAAAGATTTTGCTCAAAACGTTGCCGCACATTTTGGAATATTTGAGGCGTAATTTGAAGGCACTCGTTCACATTTCTTTGCTGCAGGTCTTCTAATGATGTTGGCTGAGTAGCATAGATTTTGCTTTTTAAATGACCCCACATAAAGAAATCCAACGGTGATAAATCTGGCGATCTTGGGGGCCATTCAATGGCACCTCTTCTACCAATCCATCGATCTGGAAACGTCTGATCTAAATATCGTCGAACACGTAATGCGTAATGTGGTGGGGCACCATCCTGTTGGAACATCAACCTATTCGCAATGTACCGCCGATCATTCTGATTTTCAATTATGGTTGTTAATGCAGGATCTATGGCGTCTTCCAGTAATTCCAAATACATTTCACCGGACAAATTTTCAGGTAAGAAAAAAGGATCAACTAAATGATCGCCAAAAATACCAGCCCAAACATACAATTTTTGTGGCTAATGTTTATAAACCTCTTGATAAATTCTGGGATTATAATCGGAACAATATCGGTAGTTATGACGATTTACTACGCCATTTAAGGAAAAAAAAACATTCGTTGGAAAAGCAAGTGTTGAATAAAAAATGTTCATCGTTTATAATTCGTTCACTCATATCTTCACAAAATTGTAATCGCCGATCAAAATCGTCTTCATTAAGTTCTTGTACGTGAATTTTATATGCATGAAAACTTTGGGCCTTTAGAATCCGATGAACAGTACGTCGACTAACACCACACACAGTCTTCAATTTGCGGGTACTTAACGTAGGATCAGGTGTGGGGGGCTTGTTAAATATTTCTGCTGTTCTATTAGCGCACTGATTATTTCCGAAAAATATTTCGATAATTTCAACTCTTTCTGCTGTGGAGTATTCCATGGTTAATTTATGTAATAAAGCGTTACACGTTATTTTAGCAACAAAGTTTGGTCAAATCATTGGCAAACTATGTACTAAATTCCTATTTAAAATAAGTACGAGATATTTCCTTATCTTTCTTCAAGGAAAAATCCTATTGAGATAATCCAAGAGGATCCAAGACAATCTGCTTCTATTGCCATTACATTCTTGGGTTGGCAATTCTACTGATGTTTCGGTAGATATTACGGTTTTATTTGGTAACAATATAACGAGATCCGAGCAAATCTAACGAGATGATAGGAGCTACAAGGAGACCCAAAAACAATGTAGGAGATCTTCTGTTTTAAAAAGTGCCAGTGATAAGCACCTCGAGCGTGATTTCTAGTAAGGTGCATATTACGTCAGCGTTTACTGCTATTCTGCTATCTGGTCATCTATGCACATTTTTTATAGTCTGCTGCCTAGTCTGCTGTGTGAAGCATACGGTACATTGGTAAAGATACCAGATGTTTAGATACCCCTGTTGATAAGGCACTCTATACGGAATACTCTTCGAGGTGTATTAATCAAAGCTTTGTATAATAATATGCATGGTTTGCATCAACGCTTGAATATAATATGATTAAGTTAATTATATTATGGTATTAATAAAAGTTTAATTCAAAAAGTGGCTAAACAGACACTTAGGATACCATTGCTGTCAGATTTGATTCTCTGCTATGGACTGGCTATAACTGGAACAGTCAGATAGCTGTTGGGTGTTTCAAATTCGACCCTAATGATTTCGGAAACAGCGTGAGATACGAAGTTGCTTGAACGACGGTAACGTTGGCTAATAACAATACGAAAGTGTGAGAATTTTCCAAAAATCGTTTAAATTTTGCCTGACACTAGTTTTAGTGGGATCTCAAAATAAATTAGACATTAAGACTGACACTTTTTCTCCTTAACAAGATAGTATAAATAATATAATAAATAGTATTTCAATATGACGTTTGGCTAGATGGCGAAGTAAAATCTTCAATTCGGGGTTCCTTTTTTCGACTTGACCATTTTTTTTTCATATGAACGCTTTATTGTAATTTTGTACATTTAAATGCTTTCAGTACTGAATGCAATAACATATTTCCTTGGTTGGCTATGAATTTGTTGTTGGAAAGCAAATTAAAACGAATTAAAAAGGTATGGTGAAACCTGAACACGAAAGTGAAATTTTATCGATGGTAATAACAATAATAATCATAAATCGTAGTAGATGTTCAAAACCTTGACAGTTATTTTGTAGGCAAGGCCCGACTCTTTTCTGTACTATCTTCAATTTGAGGTCTGATCTAGTATACGAAATAAATGGGAAATGTCGTTCTTTTCCGTCTCTTTCCTAAAGAACTTTGAATTTTTCTAAGTGTCATTTTGTTAGTTACCTAAATACGTTATTTTACTCCGGTATACATGGTCATACTTGAGGAGGTTTTTGAGATTTAGTAACTTAATGGGGTGGTTCAGGCAAGATCAAAACCACACTATGTCACAATATATTCTCATATTTATTGCTCTAATTCTTGGTCTTGGCAGCTAGTATAAATTTCATTGTAGTAAATCCATTTTTTTCATGAACAATACAAACAACGTGCAAGTCACCATACATAACGCTCTCTAGATGGAACTTGTGTTTCGTCAAACTTCATTGGAAATGACTAAAAATTTTATACGCTCAATGTGGTGTTATCTTTGAAGAAGTTACACCTCTCTCTCTAGCCAGTTTTTTCAATAAAGTGGTGTATATGTATAAAAGTGACAGTATTAGGGTTCTTGACATAGAAGAACACCTATCAAAACGTCTATTTTTAGAAATGTCCCACATTTCCTTGACAGATGACTGTATGAATAAAAAGGCTGATGCTAAGCAACTTAGTATCATTTATTCTTACTTGTTAAACTGCGAAAAATTAGAACGACTACATATTCCAGTTGGTCCAACATCCTCCCAACAATGGAGCAAAATTTTTCATTATATATTCCGAAAAATGAATGAATTTTTCAGGGTCATAGTAATAATAAATATTAAAAATCTTTCACACGACGCATCTTTTCTCGTGTGTCATTACCATCATATTTTCATAAAAATTACACTTTCCCAAAACAAAACTATTTCAGTATTTTGGGAAATATGAAAAGATTTTTCGAACGCCCTTCGGATGCACTATACCTGAAATTTGGCAATGATTTTTACACTTCTATTCGTCATTGTTTGTCAGAGCGGTGCGTAGGACCTTTGCACTTGGTTAGATTTTAACACTTCCACATTCTTTCATGACGTTCATCTGACATCTGTTTACAACTCACATTTCCAGTTTCAATCACTGCAACCACGTGCAACAAATATACGACGTTAGAAAGGATGTTGCTATTTCTCCAAAATGTAGTGTTGGTTTTTTAATAGCTTGAGTATGTTTGACAATTTTTAATTTGTTCGGATTTGCTGATATATGGTTGTAACACCTACCGATGTTTTTCGTCGTTAGAAACACACCCAATGTGTCCGGTCTTTTGGTTTTATATTTGTAGCAAATGTTCTCATCCACGCTTTCGTTTTAAAGCACCATTTAGCTGCAACCTCACCGACGAGTAAGTGATTTGAAAATTTAAATCTGTTTTAAATAGGTTGCCAGTTTTAGGGGAAAGTGGTACAAAATGATCCCTGAAGGTAAAACGATCCCCGGCTATTTTACTGAGTTTATAGCGTCATCTAGGATGCTTTTAATAAGCTACACGCTCATATGGTTAAGCTGTACAATCTCAGTCGGTATCGTGGCGTCACAGGCAATGGTGAAGATTTTATCACGAAATATTTAAAATCAGTGCTCTCAATCTAAGGTAAGCCATCATTTGACATTATGGTGCTTTACTCTATGTATATATTATGTGGTTGGTGTGTTTGTATCAGTTTCTGGTACTAATTAACTATAGAATTAACCATCATTCATTACAATATTCGAGAAACAAAGGTTATGTTCTGATGTTTTCGTTAATGACGCATTTGGGGCAAAACGATCCCTATACGGGGTGGGCAAAATGATTCCTAGGATCATTTTACCCCGTCTACCTACTTCCAATAGATATGTTTTTTTTTATATTATCACCCAATAGTAACTAGTATGCATATAAAAAAACGACTTCAATAATGCAATAGTCATAAGTTTTCACAATATATAACCTTGTGATACTATTCAATTTATCTTTATTTTGTTGCTTAAAATATGCGGTAGCCATTAATGCCGTTTTACTTTCAGAAATCATGCCGCGAAATTACATCCGGAAAACAACACGTCCCGTAAAGCTGGTAAAGACTGGCTAAGGGGGTTTCGACAAAGACATCCTGATATCACTCTACGTGCCCCGGAGTCAACGTCAGCGGCACGAGCTCGAGCATTCAATAAACCGATTATTGACAAATTTTACAAAAATTTACAAAAAGCTCAGGAAAAGCATGTATTTCCTCCTCATCGCATTTTTAACGTTGATGAGACTAGTTTGAACACCGTTCCGACCAAAAATAGTAAAATCTTTGCCAAAAAAGGGCGCAAACAAGTAGCGAGAATCACGTCTGCCGAAAGAGGTGAATCAACTACAGCAGTTATTTGCGGATCAGCTGGAGGAAACTTCATACCACCAATGCTAATATTTCGCCGATTGCGAATGAAAATAGAATTAATGGACGGTACTCCACCAGGCTCTGTGTACGCGTGCAATCCCTCCGGCTGGATGAATATTGAGGTTTTCTCTCAGTGGTTTGACCATTTCTTGTCCCATACTAAACCATCTACAGAAGATCCCATACTTCTAATACTGGACGGCCATCTTTCTCACACCAGAAATTTGGACGTCATAATAAAAGCCAGAGAAAATAACGTAACAATTTTGTGCTTACCCCCACACTGCACGCACAAACTTCAACCACTCGATGTTGGTGTAATGTTTCCACTGAGCGTGTATCACAACCAGGCTTTAGAAAGGTGGATGAATAATAGTGCGGGTCGTGTAGTAACAGTTTTTCAAATAGGTAAAATCTTTGGAGAAGCATATTTGAAAGCTGCTGCACCCTCAAATATTATCAAAGGATTTGAAAAGTGTGGAATATGGCCGCTCAATCCTGATGTTTTTACTGATGTAGACTTCGTTGCTGCCACCACAACTGATCAAGCAGTAAGTAACGAAATATTGGTGCCCCATCCATCAATAAATATAGCGCCTGATGAAATTCAAGTTTTTGGTGACCATAAACCGCGACAACTTATACCCAGGGCTCCTGTACTTCCAGCCGATTCTACGACATGTGTACTAGTTGATGAACCATCCAACCTTACTGCTGTGTCACCTTGTACCTTATCGACATGTGCAGCCCACAAGCAAGGAGAGAATAACGAATACCGTGTAGCTGAAGCACCTACTACTATTCTGGCTTCCAACGAAAGTATTTCTAACAGCTTGAGAAGTTCAGCCGCCATTCCATTACCGTGGACATCAGTTGAAGTATCTTCCGTCTACGATAATGTTTCGCCTTCTACCTCATCCATAACTACGAATACACCATCTCTTGCAGCTGCTGCTCAATCGGCGTCTTATGACACTTCGGATAAAGATTCATTTGCATCACCAGTTGCGTCCACATCTTTTAGCATCCCTCCATGCCAGATTCGACTTTTCCCTAAAATGGCAGAAGAACGTAGAAAAAATATCAAGGCTCGAGTATGTACAGCAATCCTTACAAGTTCGCCTTATAAAAATTACTTAGAAGAGGAAGTTAATAAAAAAAATGAAAAAGAACGCAAAAAAATAAACGCAACGAAAATAAAAAGAACTCAATCAAGGGAAATTCTAAATCAAATGAGGAAAAAGGAAAAAGAAAAGCAAAAGAAAATGTGACCGAAAAATACAAACGTCTAAAACCTAAAAGAGGCAAAAGTGAGTCATCTTTAGAGGACGAAAGTGATGCTGAGTGTTTGTTTTGTAATGAGAGGTTTTCCAATAATAATAGAGGTGAAGGATGGATCAAATGTTGTGCTTGCTTAAGATGGGGCCACGAAGCTTGCGCTGGCGTTGATCCCGATGACGCTGACGAGTTCACATGTGATTTTTGTGTCGATGCCGATGATCGTTTCACTTCTGCTCGGAAACAATTAAGACTGTAAAAGTGGATATTATATACATTCTTATGATATGAACATATATCCATGTACATATTAATGTTCTAATGTATATTTCAAGATTCCTTTTCGTTTCTACTGGCTTCTAAATAAAAGTTTCTTTTTATAAATATGTGTTTTATTAATTCATTTTGATACTGAATCTGCAATAAAACTTGTAAAAGTATTATTGATTCTTTTAGTTCTTACATGAATTTTGTATAGTGAGGTAAAATGATCCCCCGGATCATTTTACCCGCATCTCGGGGATCATTTTGGACACAGGGGTGTACAAAATGATCCTTTGGTAGAGCTTCACGGAAAAATTAATAAAAATTATTCCTAATGGCTTACGCGATTCAAAGGTTACTAAATTTGTAGTTCGATTGCATAGCTACGCTTTAAATATTTTAACTTTTATCAAAAGCTGGATACAGTCGTTTCTCAGCCGTTTTCCCTTAAGGGGATCATTTTGTACCACCTTCCCCTATATTTGTTTTTTGGCTCCTGAAGATCACAACATAGTTTGTCGAAAGCTCGAGATTACCATTACTCAAATTTTCGCGAAGAACGGGAATAGGGGAAGATGGATGTGACGTCGTCCGAATGTAAAAAAACCACGTGGTACGGGTACCCGTCTATCGTCTGTGAGGGACTAGCGGGTGACAGGTTTTATGTCAACATCATTTAAAAAACAGGCATCTCAATTGACAATTTGTCTTTGCAGTGCTGAAAATTAAGTTAAATTATTAAATCATAAATGGAGGAACACGACCACCTGATTTTAAATGACGAGGGAGAAGGATCATCGAAGATATATGAACCGCACACTTGTCATATAAAATGATTGATTTTATTGATATACATGTACATTGCACAAGAAACGATCGGTCTTTTTGTTTCAGATTCAAACAAGGCAGCTAAGTTTATCAAGGAGCTTAAAGCAAACATTTTGCGCAACATGCGCCATCTAACCACCCCCCCCCCCCCCCACTTGAAACTGTCAAAACTTCGAGAAGAAGGGGGAATTCCATCTGTTGCCGCTCCGGTTCACTACGGGATCTCGCGAACAAATCTCTTAAGCTTAAAGTTTGCCAATTCCCAATAAACAATATAATTGTATTTTTTGTCCAACCGGCAATGGCATTAACTACTGCTCAACAAAATTTTTTGCGCGATTGGGACGCTATTTGATGATTTTTGATGGAAACCGCAATACTGTAGAATAAAAATAATTTGCTTAAAAGTTAAAACTATTTTTGTGGATGATTTTTTTTTAAATCGAACGTCTTATCTATCGAGATGATTCTCAGTTTTGTTCAATGAAACAGAGTCAGCGATATGCCTGAGTGGTGGTATCAGATGGAAGGCTTTGATTTGTAAATTACTAAATCAATAGGAGATGATATAGACATTTCATTAATGAAAGGTGTCACATAAAATTCATTTGAAGGTTGGGAATCCTTTAATTTGTGTAAAAAATAACTTAATTTACAAGGCATAAAGGACAATAACTCTATAAATGTTAAAATAACTGACATGAGACCTAATCGCTATGACTGTCTTATTGCAGAAATGAATGTCAATAACATATTTGGTTTTAGAATTGCTTGGCCTTGAGCTGGTAAATCCATAGGATTTGTTGTACTCGAGTGTTTGATAAGAAAATTAAGTACGGTACGCATACAGTAGGATTTCGTTGCTGCTAGGTGTGTTTTGTGTGATGGTACAACTTGCGGTTAGGAAGAAATTTTATCTCAGATTGTATGTAGTAGCCCCATAAGACTTATATTCTCCTGGACTTTATCTTTGTCCCATATGACAAACGCTTGTATGTGTGGGCACTTGACAGACGGGTAACAGTCGGTTTTATTTCGGCCATGCAGACCAGGTGTGCCTCGTAAAAATATAGCGGGACATTCTAGGAAAAAAGACAGACAGCAATAAGTTACGGCCCATATCGACCTACGCTTGGGCTAGACATCAATTATTATTTATGAGTCGCAGTGGTGGTACTAAGTGCAAGATGTCTCGGATTCAGCTGAGCTAGGAGATGAGACAGAAACGATGGTTAAATACAATGTACCGACTATGATCTACAGGGTGTCGTTTGTCGTAAGAATCACACAGTGAATTATGGCAAAATGTTTTCATAATTATTATTGTCTTTATCGCCCAACAGAAGAATGCACTTAGAGAACAATGTAATCGAAGTAAAGCATTAGATTACAGGATCTTTAATTAAAATGATAAGCCCAACCAGTTTCTTGAAAATAATAAGTAGTATTCAGTCAGCATATCTTTTACTTTATCGTGATGAGTGGTACGATTATCTCCTATAGGGTTTAATCTGAAGTGCATAAGGTAGATGGCAAAAAAGCATGGTATCTTTAGGAAATTCGGGATGGTACATGAACGTCAATTTTAGCTAATAAAGCTGGAGAATCTACTTCACTGTGTATGAGCTTGCAAAGAAATTTTAGGCTATTGCCAATTCTCCTCTAGTGCATTTCAAATCTGACCAACATCACTGATTGGTCATTCCAACGAGTGGGGTAAACACCATCTAAGTTGAATGTAAAGTACTGAAGAAATCTCCGATGCACACCTTCAATCCCATTAGTATAGATTTGATAATAGGGAGGCCATACTTGATGCTTAGAACACACCAAGGTATAGTAAACTGTGTTGAGCGCTATCTCACTACAAAGTCTTTACAATTTCGTATAAAAAAAAAACAACCAAATTTAGCATCAAACAAGACACCCAGCTCCCTTACCCCAAAACATTAGCTAAGGCCTTGCAGCGCATAATCAAACGTTATTGGATTCGTTTTGCTGGTGAAAGAACGGAACGTGCATTTCCCAGTCAGAACTGATTCGTTAGATGAGCACCATTCAGATATACAATTCAGGCTGGCTTGCACGATTAGGTAGTCAATAATGTTGTTGATCTGAGCATATATTTGGAAACACCTTGTATACATATTGTGCCTGGTCATGTATTTCTCTCTTCTGAGGTAGGGAAAGCGCTGTCGGGCGAAGAAGCTTGGAGGGCATGTAATAAATCTACCAAATGCTGCCATCTGAAGTGGGAGCCTTGGGGACTTTTGTTTTAATTTATTCTAATCTATTATGTTTTCCTTACAATCGATTATCAGTAATCGATTTGCTTGATCATAAAAACCGATTTCTTTTAAATCCGTTATATAAATTATACATGTCAATAGATTTTTGTGAAAAGCGCCAACTGTGCGGTGGATGAAAGAACCCGTAGTGAGTTCAGAATGTTCTATAACATGTTTTTAATTTTAGACTCTCACAGAAACTGATAATATTTTGAAAATACAGAGCTACTGGAAATAAAACGAGGATGTTTTAACACAAGACGTGCTCTCAAAGAGGCGTCCTGGCAAGCTGTCAAAGTTCACTGTTCTTTTACTGGATTAGCCTAGAACTCAACAATTAATAAGCAAAGCCCTATAGAATATCAATCTCTTCTTGCAAAAGTGTTTATCTGAATATGCAATAAGATATTGGTTATTCGATTTGTTGAATATAGCTTTGATAAGAAAACAAAAATAAGGACAATTATTTGCTCATTTAAAAATTGATTTTGCCCAAATCGGCTTATGTTGAAAAGAACAAAATCAATTTTTTTAGGTAAGTGATTTTTTGCAAACAGTGTCATGTCGCTAATAAGACTCGGTATACCTACTAAAACCTCATCAGCTATACGTCCCACTATGGCAGACGTATTGCATCAAGGTAGATAGATAGTGACACCCTGTACAGGAAAATACGTGTTGTGCCTGGTCACCTAGCTCCTGTATATATTACACCTTTGGCTGCACGCACTAAATCACAAACAGGCAATAAAATAGACAGGTCGCGGTGCATAATAACCAATTAAAATACGAGACATAAAAACCAAAGGCCCCTGAACTTATAGGTTGATGACACTGCCTTAGACACTCGTACATAGATATTTACGCTGCTCTATGTATTGTATATGGTGGTAATAAAATCCATCATTATGGTTGGCAGTTGTGGTTATCCGTCTATAAACAATAGAATGATTTGTAATATTTATGTGGTAATATAAGAGTACTTCTCTGTTCTCAAACGAAATCGTCTTTGTTAAGGCAAACGTTCAGCGTGGTTTTGTGTTAGTGATTGTGATTTGGGTGCAATCATCCAGAACTAGAAATAAGAAATCCGTCGATTTTTTTAAAAGCCAGAATACCTTTCTCTAGATATGTCTACATCTAGCTCCGAAAGATTCTTTCTAGGGCGAAGTTCTCTACGTACTTCCACGAAAAGTGTATCCATCGTTATTCGTAATTTTTCTCTACTAAATGCACTTGTCAACTTTCTACACAAAGTTACTTTGGAAAGTTAAACAAATGTGGCCTTATGCTCACATGTCACTTCTAAGATATGGGGTCGATTTGGGCGGTATCGATTTCAAGATAATTTTCCCTTGATGAAACATAACAGCAACCTCGTATTGTTCAGCGCCCATTTACCCTTATTTACCACGTTTTGACTTTTAACCCCACCCCTCTTGATATATATTAGTATGCGAGTAGTATATTCAAAATATACCAGATCTTGCTTATCAGAGTTAACTTTTGAATCCTGAGTTTTTGGGGTCGCTGTTTTCGATTTCAAAGTCCGATAATTTATATCACATTCAGCAGCCTCAGGGACCCCAGGAAACATTTGTCAACTCTCAAGTTCTGGTATACTTTGCACATATTACTCGCATACAAATAAATGTGTGTACTCTCCACCCAAAGCAGGAGCGAAAATGTAAAAACTTCTGTTTTTTTAAATTCTTTTAAGCTGGTAATCATTTCGTTATCAGTGAATTGTCTATTATCGTGGAGTAAATGTATTTTAATTTCACTTTTTATTCGACTTTTAACGAAAGTATATATGTTTTCTTTTTAAGCTTTTAACCATTTGTCCTCACTGCTCGATGTTTATTTTGTTTATTTATTATGTATTTCTAACAGATTCTCCTACCGCTTTTCTTTGTATCAGCTTCAATGATTTTTACCGGCTAGACGAACATTTTTTGTGATAAAAAAGTCGCTGTAAATGTATATATTTTTACCGTTACAGATTGAACACATTACGATTCTTGAGCTGTACCTATAATGTGATTTAACCTTTTAAAATGTTTTGTAATTGTAATGTCCTTATTTATTTTATAATTATAAGTATTTTTCTGGCATATTTGCTCAAACGCATATATGACCTTCAAATTGATATTGACAAGTCTTATATCATGTAACATGATCTAATAGGACAATAAACTATCTATCATAAATAAAAGTAAATTAATACTTAATAAGAGTGTGTTGTTTTATTGAGCAAATATAAGTTTGAAATGGATAAATTTCTCCAAGGGATGACATAATCAGGGTTGAGGGAGAGACTGGAAGGCAATTCGTTGACTATTTGTTATTGTTCTTAGACATTGAAAAAATACGTATCTTCTTTCTTACCAAATATAATTTTGGGTAAATATAGCCAAAAAGAACCGCCATTCTTTCTTTTTTATATAGAAGAAAATCAGTTATCTTCATATACTTTTTTCTGCACAAAACTTTTCTAGTAATATCTCATTCAACATTTCAGGGATGTCATACCTTAACGCTGCATGGATAGTGCTGATGTATTCTAGAAATTCAGAGCGCCTTGTATCTGTGTATAAATTACATTCTAGAAATTTTTTAGAGTCTCCTCGTATACGTTCGACTACATTTTATATTATGCACGTGGTAAGACATACGAGACTCAATTCTAAAGCTTACAATCTTTAAATAATATCCGCCTCATATGTGTAAGTTTCCATTTTTGCAGATGCCTCAGCAAGGTCAGCGATGAGTAAATGATTCTTCCGTTTTTGGAAAGGACTCGTAATATTCATGGCAGTATCCTGGTGAATGTTTAACATCATATTTGCACCACACACGTAGGTGAAACGTGAACTCTATAAAACAGTCTTAAATGCTTTATACGTTGTCTTATGATATTGAAAGCTTCCCACGTTAGTTCTCAAAATATTTGAAACAATTTCTTCACTACTTTATTGTTAATAAAGTCTTTGACATTACTTGATAGACCTTACTTATTAGTTTTGGGCTACTTCTGTATTTCGAACTGCAACATGTTATCATGTGTTAACAGGCGTTGTTTTCTTCCAATCACTGCTACTTTTTTGATTTTGTGTAATAAACGACACCATAGAACAATGATAGAGGAAAATAATTAAAGGTATGCCTTGAGTTCATATGAGATTTACTTTGCAATATTAAGAATCAGGGAGGCGTAGGTGGTAGACGGTCTCTGACTGTCGAACGCGGACGTACCACCCGGCGGATCTCGTAGGTGGAGCCAGACTGTGGCATGTTGCATGCACACGTGTTCCCTCGCCAGAGTCCGTGTGGCGTCCCCCCTCTTCCCTGTATCTTCCTATAGCCTCATGGTACCAATGGGTGTTCAGGCCTTAGGCCTTCGTGGTAGTTGGAGTATAAAAAAATAATTTACTTCACTTACAATTTTATATACAGGGTGGTCCATAAGTCCTTTGAAATTTCAAATTTGAATAAAATTTAACGGGTGAGCGTGAGCGGCGCGGGCGAGGTGGGGGCAGTATCTTCAGTGTCTGGGAATTCAGTCGCCATGGAGTGTTTCACTGGAGCGGATCGTGCTTTTTGTGTGCGCGCGTTTTATAAAAATAATGATTCGGCAACCATTGGGCGGCGTAAATATCGAGAATACCACAATTTACACAATTTTACAAAATGTCCAACAGCTCAAACGATTAAGAACTGGGTTGCTAAGTTTGAAGAGACTGGTTCGACGTTAGATAAACAGCGGTGGGGTCGACCAAGGACAACTCGTATTGAAGAAAACATCAACATTGCGGCACAGTCTGTTCGTCAAAATCCTACCCAGTCTACTCGTAAGCGTTCCAGTGCACTAAACGTACCCAGAACATCTTTACAGCGGATTTTAAGGAAAGATTTACGTCTGCACGCTCACAAAATTCAGTTAGTGCAGGAATTAAAAGATAATGACGCTATTCAGAGACTAAACTTTGCGAATGAAATGTTGAATCGATTTTCTTCGCTCAATAATGTGTTGTTCTCGGACGAGGCTCACTTCCATTTAAACGGGCATGTAAATAAACAAAATTACCGTTATTGGAGCCCCGAAAATCCAAAAGGCGTAAGCATCATAAGCCCTTACACAGCCCTAAAGTTACAGTTTGGGCGGCTATGTCAGCGCATGGCATCGTAGGCCCTTATTTTTTTGAGGACGACAGAGGTCGCGCATTAACTGTTACTTCGGAGCGGTATGTAGCAATGATAGAAGAGTTTTTGACATCAGCGTTGCAGAATTTTCCAGGCTATAATACGCAGACCTGGTTTCAACAGGACGGAGCAACTGCCCACACCTCCAACACTTCTATGCCCGTCGTCTGTCAACTTTTTCCCAGCAAAGTAATTTCTCAAAGAGGAGACATTTCCTGGCCACCACGTAGTCCAGTTTTGACCCCAATGGACTTCTTTTTATGGGGCTACCTCAAGAGTAAAGTGTACGACACCACTCCGCGATAAGTTGATGTCCTGAAAGAAAATATCCGAAGAGAAATGGCAAGCATTACAGTGTTGACTTGCCGCGCAGTCATCCACAATTTTAGACGTCGTTTATATGAGTGCCGTGATCGTAATGGATTGTATTTAGACGATGTGATTTTTAAAACATAATTCCCATTCAATAAAGATGATAACAAAATATAATAATTCTTCATAATGTAACTAGTTTGGTTTTATTCCTTTTTTTCCAGCTCAAAGGACTTATGGGCAACCCTGTATTATAGGTGAAGATTATTATTAAGACAAATTCCAACACTGGACTCAGTAGAAGTTGGCGACCATGAACTAAAATTTTGTACATAAGCATATTTGATACATATACATATTTCTTAATTTCTTAGCGACAAAAATTGCAGGCGTGCACCTTTTTTCTGCTTCTTGCCTTCTCTCACCCCTTCTTCTGAAGGGCATCAGCAGCTATGGGCTCTTTATCTTATTAGTCTTTCCTATTATCCTGTTTGAATTTGAAAAGGGATGTCAAACGCATAGTGGATAATACGTTTAGGAAATTCAGAGGGTTCCGGATTGCGCGACTAAAAACTTGTTTATTTAATTAATTCTCAACCAGACATCTAAGTGAGCTAATAGCATGAGAAGTTCGAACCTAGGGATCTAGCCATTCATGAAAGGTTTACATGCAGATATCTAGAAATAATAATGAAAATTGAGATGCGCGTGCCAGACACCTGAGCTACTATTTACACTTGGTAATGATGGGGCCTATGTCTTTACATTGCAGTGCTTTAAACTGTGTAGTTTTGGTGCATACTTTTGTCTTGTTTGTCTACCATTGCCTCAGAAAATTACAAGCATCAACATACATATCTTTCTTTTTTAGTAGCCAATGGCACTGGGTGTACTCACACTTAGCAGGGCAGCAATACTATCTGTGTTGCGATGTGAATCGCTCATTTATTGTCAATAAACAAGGATGATTTAAATAAGGAAGAAAACGATATATGTATGTTCATTGACGGTACAGCACATGAACAATTCTACTTAAATCCGTGATTTTGGATGGTGAAAAACACGATAACTTGTCTTCATCATACAGCAGGTAATTGACTAAAAGCAAGTACCTAGCTGATCATAATAAGTACATTACAGTATTATTGTCACTATATTTATCCACTTGAACAGATCTGTAAGTAATTTAATTGATTTGATGTTCATAATTTTTTGCTTCCAGTGATTTTAAAGCATGTAAGTAAATACCTTTCCCAACGAAATTTAGATTCAAGTTGAAAGCAGATAAGACTGGAAGTTAATGTTTTAGTTGGGCCACTTTGTCTCGAATACTTTTCATTTTTCAATGTTCCTGTGTATACAATCCTGTTAACAAACCTTTGATTCGGACTAAGAACTCAGAGAAAAAAGAAAACAATTACCTCACAACAGGTAAAAGGTCAACGTTGGGAAATGTCAACACCTATCAAATCGTTCTTTGGCACTGAGAGCTGATATGCCATCAAGAGATATCAACAGGCAGTTAGAAAAATAACCTCCTAATATTTGGTGAATGCGCTACCAAAAAATTGATATCAATGTCTCGTATGGAGATAGCGATCAGCAGTTAGAACAGAAACCCTTAAGTATACGAGCCCCTTCCCACTTCAGTTGGCCCACTTCAAGATTTGTACCAAAATATGCCTTTATAAACCAAACATGATGAAACTATTTACTTTTAAAACAATTTATTTTCTCAAAAACGTTTTAGATACACTCTAGTCGTAAAAAATACATATTTGAAATCACTTAGACCTATAACTAATAGAATATCTGATTAAATAAACAATTGAAAGATTACCATTTGGTAACATCACCTTTATTTTTTATTATGGCTGAAATTCTTTGGGGCATAGTGTTAACCAAGTTTTGGCAAAAATTTGATGTAAAACAATCCCGTATTTCTTGAAGCTTTTGTCTCAATTCGGTGATTGTACTAGCAGGATGTTGTCGTAGAACCTTTTTCATCTCGTCAAACAAAGTTTCAATAGGTGACAGATCTGGACTTCCATTTTATAGCCTTTTAGAGGTATGGCACGCTGCACCATCTTGCTAAAACACAAAATCTTGGCCGGATGTCAAACATTCTTCCATCACTGGTAAAAGCGATTCTTCTAAAATTGCCGAATATTTGTTTGTATCCACATTTCCATCAATAAAATGAAGTTTTCCTACTCCTTTTGATTACATACTGCCCCAGACCATAATGGATGCTGGAAGTTTCACTTTTCTCTTCAGACCGTCAACATGGAATGCTTCATTTTTTTTTTGCGGATAACTCTACTGCGACTTTCACCAACACAAACTTCGAATCGGGCCTCATCACTCCATTGTATTGCACACCATTGTTGAGGTGTCCATTGTCTATGTTCTTTAGCCCATCTAAGCCGATTTTTCTTTTGAGTGGAGTTAATAGTGACTTTTCTTTGGCCTATAAACAAGTTGTGCAACTTTAGGGTTTTTTCTTCACTTTTTTTATAAGAAAACTTACCTTGCAAGTGCTAAATCCCAGTTTGTGGGCCTCTCGATGAGTTGTGGACCTCGAAATTCTCCTTCCAACAACGACACTCCACAGAGCACTTAATTGTAAATAATTGGCACGGGTGTTTTTCACGATTATTCTTCTTAATGCTCTTCGGTCGGCATTTGTGATATTACTTTTTTTTAACATATCGTGGCTTAATATTAACTGAACTAGTTACGTTATATCTTCTAACAATATTTCTCACACTGTACCGCGATAAGTCTAACAAAGTTGCAATTTCTGAGTTTGATTTTCCAGAATTAAAAAATTTAATTATCAGTAACCGAATTTTCTCACTAATAACCTTTCCTCTACCCATTCTGAAAACCTTAACTACCCAAAACTATTTTAAACGTATTCTGACAGCTGTGATTAATAAAAAAAATTGGCATGGCTTTTATTTTTGACGGCCACCTATGCATTATAGACTTATTTTGCATTGAAATGAGAATAGGTTGATATACTGTAATTGCAACATGTGTTATTTTTATGCTGCAAATTTGAGTAGGGAGTGATAAAGTTGGTGTTTTCTACTATATATTATCAAAATATTCATTGTTAATATTTGAAACTTATAACACCATGCTCCATTTTTATTATTTGTGTTTGATAAGAAAAAAACTAAGATTTCAATAGTTGAGCCAACTGAAGTGGGAAGGAGCTCGTAGTAGTGTTCTTTTCACCGTTTTGGACTGTTTAAGTTACAATGCTTTACACAGCAATTACATAGATTGACCTGTAGCATGCGTGGATAGTAACTTCTCCAAGGGCAAAATTGCACAATGTGCAAGCCGATACTTAACGCGGCTGCTACTCGTTCTTGGACATACACGTGAATTGGGTGACGCGGTCCGTTGTTTTCACTAACTCTCCGAAAATACTCCAACAAATTCAAGTTGCTATCTTTTATATTTGTTATTAACAAACAGTAAACTCAAATCACACGTCCATGACGAACAAGTGATACTGACAGTGCCAAGCATATATGAGGAAGACTCGCACGTTAAGAATAAAATTTTCAGGACGATGAGATAAAACTTAAGAACGTATATCATTGAGCTTTCATAAAGAAGTTGCTGTGCGTAATGGCTGATTGCATATCTATACGTCAGCAGATTTTTTACAATTTTGAACCCGTTCCTCCCACTTGTCAGCATAAGTAAGCAAATCTCTTACCACTCCCTCCCTTACTTACGTAAACCTCTTGGTAAATTTAATAATTTGAAGCAAGCATTGGCTTTCACGTACATGTTGTGGTTACCATGTGTTGTTGTAAAGATCAGAGAGATTTGGCTCGTCTGACCCAACATATGATAACCATCAATTTCCATAGAACTCCATAGCTCTGCTAATACATATATAAATTCAAAATGTGTTCTTTCTAAATGATCATTAATTATAACCAACCAGTTCCTGACTAAGAGAAGCTATTCTGTACTCTACTTGGTTATACGTTTTCTACCAGGAACATTTATAACTAAGGTTCTAAGGGAGGAAGCATATATCCATATTTGGGGAATCCCTGAAGAAGCGTTTCGCTTTCAAGCATATACTAGCAAGGTTGCAAAATCGAATAAATTTTGTAGAAAAGCCGGAAAAGCTTTAGAATAATTATTGCTGACAAAATCACCATCTCGACCTCAAACAGCACGTCATCAAAAATAAGTAAATCGAAGACCCTTCATCCTCCTTTAGTGCTTACGTGATACTTGAAACGTCCCTATGTTAAGGTCATGATAGTATTGTGAATAAGGGTGTTACGGCTTTATGAGTCGTCGCATATAATACAAAACAACAAAAACACAACTGTCTCGAAACTAACTATTTGAACATGAGCTAGCCTGGCTCTAAGATCTATATGAGTGAAGGAGATTGAGTTCATTTCGCTGTTTTTGGCAGGCCATCTCATACATATGCAATCTGTCTCTGTGCCAAGACGTTTCTATGTGTAAGCTCAGTAGTAGTGGTTTATTAAATATAGAAATAGAAATAAAGAAATAATTTACAAGTATACATTCTAATAATACTGTACAATAACCACGTAAAGCACCAAGAAGATAAATTTGGAATTAATCGACTGCTAGAGATAATTGAAGAGTGGTAATTCAAAGGGACTGAGTGCCGAAGTTAGGTATTTTTATTGCCGATGGTATACCAAACAGTGTATGTACCAGTCTAGAATCTGCAGTTATATATACGTATTTCAAATTCTCATGCAGCCTATCTCCAATAACATATTGTAAAAAACCGTCTAAGTGCCACTTACGGATGGATGTTTTGAAACCGCCCAAAAATCCGCCTAACAGTCAGGTAGGTATCTTTCATAACTAAGACCTAAAAGATCTGGTGCTTTCTATTTGGCGATTTGGTGAAAACTTTCGACAATTGACGCATTTCTGGTGATTTTGTTCAAATTATAAACTGCAAAGCACATTTCTGATTCCAAAGCCCTTTTTTGTTTAGTATTCACTTTTCAATTGAGAGCAGTCTCTTTGAGAAGTCGTTTAAATTTTTGAGCGGCCCTGAAGAAATTCTTTTGATCTTCACAGTACTTTGTGTGATACTTTTCCTACCTGGATGTCTATCTCTCAGATACAGAATGTGCCTATATGTGTCTGTAGGAAGAGGCACTCACGGGTCGTGGCGGAAACGAAATTGTTTTTTGTTTGTTTAAGGTTTTGTCACAGGAAACTTTCAAAAAAAGAAACAAATTATTATCTGGAGCGACAACTGCATTGGGCAGGATGAAAGTAAAATTATTTATTCAATAGCATCGGCATATAAATATGACCAAAGAAACCAAAAATTTCTAGGGTGCCGGACGTTCATATCTGACAGAGGTTTTGCACAAATTGAAAGGCGCAAAAAAGTTACTAAAATTTTTGTTTCTGCATATAAAAAAGATGACCGAACATTTTTTCTTAGTGCAATTTTTTACTTTTTGTATAAAAAAACTGATTCTTCGCACTTTTCAACATAAAAAGCTCACCTGTGAGTTTTCGTTATAGTTAGCCGTTTTTGAGATATTTCGATTTTAAAGGTTTGATGCATTTTTAATTATTCATGGGAAAATATTTTTTTTTACATTTTCGATTTGGGCATTATAAGTAATTAAGATGATCGTTTAGATTGTGTTTTTAAACACAGCAATAATTCCTAACTCCAAATAAACACAAAAAACAGAATATTAATTTGTTTAATTTTCCAATATTATTTTTATCAAATTAAATTAATTATTTACAACCAAAATGCTATTGGATAGTTAGGACAAACATACAAAATCTAAAGTAGTTGCTCGAAATGTAAACCCAATTGTTCAATTCACAATTCACATCTACGAATGATCGAACGTGGTATAGCATTATTCAAATAAGGCCTTATTTCATCACATGCATCCCGGATTCTATCTATTAGCATATCTCTTGTGGTTACGGGAGTCTGGTATACTTTTTCTTTTAGAAATCCCCATACAAAGAAATCTATTGGATTTAGGTCAGGGGATCGTGGAGGCCAGGCGACTGGTCCTCCACGGTCGACCCATCTTTCTGGATAATTTTCGTCCAGTCAGTTTCTAACTATTCTCGAATAATGAGCTGGACAGCCATCAAGCTGGAACCAGGCCAATCTTCTTAAATCTAACATAACATCATCCCACATATTTGCATGTTCAGCCTTTAAAAATTCCAAGAAGGGCGCATCATTTAGGACAGTATCGTCAGTCGTCCCTACAATTGTAGGGCGCGTTTATGGCCTGCTTGATTGTCATACTTCTTTCTCTCCTTCAAAAATTTCTAGATTACACTTGTCCCGTGTCAGCGTCAGCGCTCTCCTATTGTAAAGATATGTTTTCTTTTTAAATTGTAGGAAATTTCAGGCTAATAAAACATGATATAACTCAAAAGCAAGCACAACTTGATGCAAATAGATGTTTTAGAGTGCTGACACGGAGAAGTAGAAAACTATGACAATCAAGGAGGCCATAAAGGTGCCCTACAATTGTAGGGACGACTGACGATATGGGCCTTAACCTTGCAGGCAAAGGGTAGGGTCCAACTAGTCGATTACGGTAGATACCAATCCACACGTTCACACTAAATTCATGCTGAACATTTCTTTCCCGAACTGCATGCGGATTTTCATGCGACCAAATATGTTGATTATGAAAATTTACCACTCCACGTCTAGTGAAGCATGACTCATCGATCCATAGAACGTTACTTAAAAACTCCCTATTATTATCAGTTCTATCAAGAATCCACTGACAAAATGTGATTCTTCGTTCTCCGTCCCCTGGCTGTAGTCCTTGCACAGGTTGCAAATGGTAAGGACGTCTATGGTCATTTCTAAGAACACGATGAACATGGCTTGCTGAAATTCCCAAGGCACCAGAAACTCTCCTAACACTTGTGGTCGGATCTCTATCAAACTCACGCAGAATCATACGGGTTAATCTGCGCTGACGAACATTTATGTTTTGATCCATTTGGAGATTTCCAAAACCATTTTCAATTATTTGGCCATGCACTCTTACAAATACTGAGCGAGTTGGATGTCGTCCGTTTGGAAATCTTCGTGCATATTTTCTGGCTGCTTCTGCTGCGTTTCCATTTACAAAGCTATACACAAAATAAATTTCCGCTAGCTCTTGATTGGAGAATAAAATTGGTATTTTTATAAAACTTACAAAAAAAAACAGGTAAAAGAAACTAAATTTCGTGCATTCACAATTGCAAAAAAACGTTTCAGGTTTCAACAGACAACAAAACTAACTGTCAACTAATTGACGTTTAACGTTATTCTGCCTTCAATTTCAAAAATATTTGCAGGCCTACTTCTAAAAATTATCGAGATACTGACTTTTTAACGTTATTTTATCATAAATAATTAAAAATGCATCGAACCTTAGAAATATCTCATAAACGGCTAACTATAACGAAATTTCATAAGAGAGCTTTTTTATGTTGAAAAGTGCGAAGAATCAGATTGTTTGTTCAAAAAGCAAAAAATTGCACTAAGAAAATTTTTTCGGTCATTTTAATACACTACAGGTACAGTAGAGAGCGCCCTCTAGCGGCTACAGTAAAACTATGCCCATGGTTCGTTTTATCGTACCAAAAAACCCTTGTATACCAATTTTCACTGTTATACATCAAATATTGTCCGAAATATTTAAAAAAAACTATTTTAGAAAGTAAATTTAAACACCCTGTATTTCGGAAGCTACGCATTTTTTGACCTATGTTTATATAGACTTTATGCATTAATTTTAAAAGTTCTATCGAATCTGAAAGTTATGCAACAATAAACTGAAACACCCTGTATACTACTCACTCTTGCATGTTTTTCGATAATGAACATCAAGTCACCTAATTTGTTAATCCATTAATTTAATCAAGCTACCTACATATTTATTGTCCTTGTCTGTTTTACCACCCGTATAAATTGTACTAACTTAAAATTAGGAAATTAGGCTGAGCAAAAAAAAAACAAAAATCGAGTTGCCATGTCGATAGTTATGCCCTTCATTTTAGTTCATATATGCGCCCAAGTATTCGGTGTCTGTTCATTGACATACGATCTTACACCGGTTAATTTTTGGCGGTCGACAAAAACTAATCGTTCAGGAATCCGGCTCCATAAAACTTCTGCAAACCGGTCTGAAAGATTCAATTCGATGTTGTGCGTCAATTAAAAGAGATTGCGGCGAAAAAATTGCAATACAGCCTTTTTGACTGCGTTAGTATAGCTGAAGAATGTTAGTGGTTTCGGCTGATCCTTTTATTTCTGCCGAAAAGGGCAATAATCTGTATTGGAAAAACCTAATGACATATCATTTGGCAAACTGAGAGATGCTTTGCGGCGTCTGGAATCGAAAATGTTATAAGAAATTAATTATAGAATAACAGGACACACAAGTCAGATATTATCACTTTCGGTAAACTGTCTTGAAAAAAGGGGCCAAGTAGGTGGACTGATGCACTTCCCACGCAACGCCGTCATCCGTTCATAAAGTATTAAGTGCAGCACAAGTCAAATACTCTGAGAACAAGTTAGTTACGAACAGAGGAATTGAACTGATAAAGACATTCAAATAGGCCCATATGAAGTCAATTTTCCTCTCCTGTACCAACTTGTTCCACATATATGCTGGAATAATATTCTTGCCTGTACTGATGTTAATGATGCTGTTCTGCAGCTTGAAAACAATCTGAAAAGTATTTTTGAAGTGTCGGTTCCTTATAAAACCTCCAATTCTCGTGAGTACCCTCCATGGTTTTCTAGAGAAACAATAAAAGAGGTTCGACAAAAAGAGGCAGCACATACGTTGTACAAAAAACATAGGACAGGTTTTTATTAACCCTGGAATGGTAACATGAACCTTTCATACGTTGGTGGTTACATGGGGTTCTCGGATACCCCATCAGAAAAAACATCAATAAAATATTTTACTCTCAAGTTACCTTTATTTGCATACTATACAATAAAAATATAATATATCATTAATATTTTACACAGTTTCCGCATACTTTAATTTGATGATCTGGACATACGGCCTGAGAACACTTGGAGCATCTTGTTTTGGATTTTCTATCTAATGATCTGGGACACAGGTAACACCTACTAGTTTTAGCAATTTTCTTGGGTGATTCTGATGTAGAAGGCTTCTGCTGTTCTGAATTTACACACAATATGTATTCAATATCTTTTTGAAGTTCTCCAGGTAAGTTTTTATTGGGCCTTCTCTTTTGATGCGGTTGAGCTAACTGAATACCAAGTTCATTCAGGAATTTCCTACGAATAGTTTTTTCTTGCTTTCTAGCAAGCTTAAACAATACCATAGAATTTATTCCAGCTTGATCAAGCGTGCCATAAAAAAAAACGCAAAGGCCATCTTCTGGTTTTTCGTGATACCCTATAAAAATGCACCATTTAGTCAAAGGTGTCCACTCCACCTTTTGTTGAATTATAAAATTCAATTATTTCAGGTTTCCTTGTTTCCTCATTTATTGTTTTTGTTGAGTGCATAGTTGAAATTAATATTACTGATTTTGATCTTTTCGGTGGAAATGAAACCAGAGTTTTTTTTCATGAAATGCAAATTGTGAGGACAAAACATTTTTACTTCTGTTTGGAAGCAATGTTTGGGGTATCTCCTTTTTGTTATGTTGAAGTGTCCCTACAATTGTAAGTTTATGATCTCTTAACATGTCATCTGCCAGTTTAATTGAGGTGAACCAGATATCCATGGTGATATTTCGGAAAGTTCCGTGAATTGAAGCTGTCAATGATTTGACCAATTGTGACGCAAGAGGTTCTTCTCTGTCTTGTTTTCCTTTCCAGTATACGGAATTGCACTGACCATATAAAATGTTCTGCTGTCACAAATTGTTACTATTTTAAGTCCATATTTGTTCAGTTTAGGTGATATATATACACGAAACGGACAATGTCCTCTGAATCCAAGCAACTGCTCATCAATTGTGCAATATGCATGAGGTGTATAGTTTTCCGTGCAATTTGCGATGAATAAATTCCACAACTCTCTTATTGGCGAAAATTTATCTTCACGATTTCTTACATTTCTGTCATCAAACCTTAAGCAGTTTATTAAAAATTTGAATCTAGATTCACTCATAATAATAATAAATCTTAGAGCTTTGTTTGGAAAACATCTCGCAAATAGATAGATGTGCATCTTTTCGAGCACCTGATATGTATAGAAGTCCTATCAAAGCTAATATTTCCACTGAGTCAGTAGGATCAACAAACTTAGCATCCTTGTAATTATCTCTTTGTCTAGAAATTTCTAAATTTGTGTAAATTACAATGCTATCAATCATAGGGGTTTGAAAAAGAGTTTGCCATGCTTGTAATACATTTGCAATGTGTTTTGCGTTGCCTTTTATTCCAGGCGCTTTTACTACTATATTTCGAGAAGCAGTTTTAGTTTTGGGTGGTTCGTCCATGCTCCACCTGAAACCATTCTTTACAAGAATAATATTCGTAGCTTGCAAATTATTCTCATCGTCACTTCCTGAAATTTCGTTCAAGGAGATTATACTACCGGTTTCAGATAGAATTTCGAGATTATCCTCACATTCACTAACATTTTCTTTATCTTCGCTATCGACTTCCTCAAACCAACGTGGTACTGTTTCCTCAAAATTTGGATCTGTATATTTTACTCGTTTCTCTTGAGACATTTCCGCTACCAAAAAAATAGACAATTGAAACTTTATAATCACAAATGGTTACTGGGGTATTTGAGTACCCCAACTTACCTTTTTCTCAGTAACAGAACTTGCATATAAATAACATGAGGAGACGTTGTAGCAGACCGCAGGTCACGCACAACACATGGTCTACCGAGACGCTGATGAGTCGGGCCACGCGGAGGTTTAGGGTTTAGTGGGTATTAGGTGATCTCTTCAAGACCCTGGAGCCCCACACACGTCGTAGCTCGTGCTATGGTATGGTGCGTAAATGCATTCCCCCCTCGTTAAAAAAAAAAAAAAAAAAAAATATAAATAAGCACATGTGTCAAGATGTTCAACATAACCTCAAAGAAGAATATCTAAACCCTCAGTGTTGCCAACCTTAGTATTAGAGAAATACCGCCAAATAAATGATGACGTGGGGTACTCTAGTACCCCTGTAACCTTTCTAGGGTTAAGACCGATTTGCTAATGTTAGGTCTTCTCTAATGATAAAAATAAATAGAGACTATCGTAATTTTATCAAAAGTGCTGAAAATAATATAAATAACAATCCGTCTCAATTTTGGAGTTTCATTTGAAATAAAAAAGGGAATATCAGGATTCCTGGCGCTATGAAAATGGGTGACAGTGTTTTTACAAATGCTCAAGATATTGTTGATGCCTTTGGTCAATACTTCTCTGATGTATATAATATGCCTGATGCTAACCTAGCTGATAGTTTGCCTCATAAATATCTGAACTTACCTGTTATCGTTATTAGGTCAATTTCAAAGGCTGATGTTGTCGCATCGTCTAAGAAATTAAAGAATAAACTGATCATAGGGCCTGATCAGATACCTAGTTTTCCAGTTAAAGTTTGCATTATGCCGTTGTTACAACCCTTAGTTTACATTTATAACCTAATTCTGAAGTCCAACTCATTTCCAGAGGCTTGGAAACTAGCTAGAGTTACTCCGATATTGAAAAAAGGTGACCCAGCGCAAATTGATAACTATAGGCCTATTTCAGAATCTTGTAATTTTACAAAATTATTTGAAATAATACTTTACACGTTTATTTTTGCCGCAACAAAAGAGTCATTGTCTATCGATCAGCATGGCATTGTCGATAATAAATCATGTATCACTAATCAGGCTTGCTTGTCATAAACCATTTGCGAAACCTTGGATGACAGACGCCAGGTTGATGTCATTTATATGGACATGGAAAAGGCATTTGATAGAGTTGATTTAGGTATCCTATCGAAAAAACTGAGCTTTTTGGGTTCTCTGAAGATCTTTTGTCGTTGTTTAACTCGTATCTTTTTAACAGGAGTCAATATGTTGATTGTAAAGGCTATCGTTTACCACTTATAAATCCTACTTCAGGAGTTCTCCAAGGCTCGAATCTAGGACCCTTACTATTTATCTTATATATAAACGATCTAACTTTTGACTTGCACTGTTCAAAATTATTAGATGCAGCAGATGACCTTAAAATATCCAACTATGTCAATACTATCGATGACTGCCTTGTCTTGCAGCAAGATATTATCACAGTGTCTTCATGGTGTCATGCCAATCATCTTAACTTAAATGCTTTGTTGTGTCTTTCACAAGGAAATTAAACATCTTAAATTTTAACTACTACCTTGGACACGTTAGACTTAAGCGTCAAGAGCAAATTGATGACTTAGGAATCATATTTGATCAAAAAATGTCTTTTTCAACTCATATCGACACGACTGCTTCGTCGGCTAATGGGATGTTGGGATTTATCATGAGGAACGCTAGAGAATTTTCTATTTCAGTACTAAATATTCTATATATAAGTTATGTACGTAGCAAGTTGGAGTATGGTATCTTGATTTGGTACCCACATTGCGCAATACACATTAGTAAGATAGAACGTGTTCAGATGAAATTTTTTGAAATACATGCATTTTAAGAAAACTGGTTTATTCGCGGAAAGAGGATTTGATTACTCTTTGCTGCTTAATGAAGCAAACTCTATTTCTGTTAACACACGACGTATCTTTCTAATAACGAGTTTCTTGTACAAACTCATTCATTGGAACATAATATGTGAATTTTTGTTAGGTAAAATTCCATTTACCGTGCCCAGACGCAACACCAGAAATTCTAGAGTATTTTATTGTGAATGCCCTAGAACCAACATTTTAGCTAAGTCGCCTATTTCGGTAATTTGTAACAATTTTAATTTGATATGTAACAGCTGTGACATCAATTTTTCCCCTATCTCGCTAGTTTATAGTTCTATTTTGCAGATAACATTTAATATGTAACTTTTTCGAAATATCTTCTTTATATTATTCAAGTGTTCATTTTTATATAACATTAGTTATATTTTTTCTTTTACATAAAACGAAGTGTTCATTTGATGTTACGCATTTCCTGTTATTGGGTGCACATGTACCTGTTGGAAATAAATGTCTATCTATCTATCTAACGGTCTTGAAGAAATGGGGCCAAGTAGGTGGACTGCACTTCCCACGCAACGCCGTCATCCGTTCATAAAGGATTAAGTTTAGCACAAGTTAGTTTTGAACAGAGGAATTGAACTGATAAAGTAAGTCAAACAGGCCCATATAATTGGTTTATTGACATTTTTTTCCTGTCCTGCTGCTAATACCGGCTATCTGGCAACGTTGCCTCTTCCCATATCTCATCGAATGACGCGTCAGACGCAGCAGTGCCCACCGCGACACCGCTACAGCATAGAAAGAACAGTAAACTAGACCGGTACGCCCTTCGGTTGAACCCAAATACGCGTATCGAAAACATTTCTCCATCATTCAAGCTTTCTAACCACTAACCATATATCATCCAAAAAACATATCTCATTTACGAAATTTCTTGCGATAACCATACTTCCTCGGCAGAAGGCGTAGGATATAAAAATAGATGTTTGATGATCCATGAGCAAATGCTAAGTAGAGCAAGAATCTATTAATTTGCGAATTGGGATCAACCGTATTGGTAGCCAGACGTCGTCCATCGTACCGGTTGATGCGCGCCTAGGTACGATTGTGGTGCTTCTGGGGCATTGGTTGAAAAGTCACTGTCCTGTACTACCGCCGGACGATGGTACAGCGGGAGTTACGAGTTACCAGCACAACGTGCAAACTTCGCTAAGCGAGCAGCGTTGACAAGTCTCATCTAGAAATCTCCGAATAGCGTTGCAAAAATCCCATTGTTGAAAACCTACAATCTGATTCCGAATTTAGAACGAGTTAGGTATAACGCACCTGTTCATAATATCAAAAACACGCAAGCGACCGCGAACCTACAACGGTGACACACAGCGTAGCGACATGGTTGCCCTCGGTGGGGTTCCAAGGGGGCTCTCGCTTGAGAATTCAGTTGTACCTTAAAATTTGCATATGTAGCATGATTTTGTGTACAATTTTGGCAATTTTAAGGACCCCCCTGAGAAAAATTGCTACCCCCCACTCTTCAAAAAGTTTTGTGGCAGACACACTTATTGTCTCTTGACTTTGATCGCTCATATCCACGCGCAGTTGTAGTCCTTCTTGGGTGGTATGAATAAAAATGAAGTACCTTCTAATACTACAAGTATTAGCATTTTCTACAAAGTATGTACTTCAAATCTGAGAAGAAGCTACATTTTCAAGTAGATACTTTTTGTTTTACCGGAACTTACTATATCAAGTAGTATTTACTGAAAGTACCTACTTCTTGTAGTAGATGCTACTAATTTGAAGAGGAATTTAGTATATGCTTGACTTTTGCGAAGTTGGTATAAGTGCAACTTCAGAGAGAATACTACGGTTAGTTTTGTTTAGTTTTCTTTGAAAATGGAAGGAATACGCAGCAGAAAAATATATAATGGAAGACGCCGCTATCATAATGATATTTTATATCATAAAATATTTCGGTAATTTAACAATAATATTATTATTGTTTTTAATTACCTTTAAAATTGTTTATTCTTTTAGGTTTAGTAGAGAAAACGTATCTTACCTAGCGAATATATTTCTCCCAGAAGTAAATGAAACTCGAGGCGGTGCTCTTACACACATCCAACAAATGGAAGTATTTTTAAGAAGCTTAGGTATGTTTCAATAACTGAAATAGGATAAATAATCTAATTTTTATATCCTTTATTTCAGGAGACCCTGGATTTCAGCTAGGCGTTGGACTTGATGTTGGGATTCATCAAACAACCATTTCAAAAATTATTGATAAGGTATCACGTGAAATCTGTAGCAAGAAAAATCAGTGGGTTAAATTCCCTGCTACGGGAGCTATGTTCAACAGAGCTAAAGATGAATGGGCAGCACATAATACAATACCTCATGTCATTGGCGCCATTGACTGCACTCACGTGAAAATTATAAAACCATATGTACATGGCGATGAATATATTAACAGAAAAGGAGTTTCTACAATAAATGTACAAGCAACATGTAATAGCAGAGAAATGTTTACCAGTGTTGATGCTTCCTAGCCTGGGTCTGTTCATGATTCTAGAATATGGTACAATAGTCCTATTTACCCTATTATGTATAATAATCAAAAAAGAGTTTGTCTTTTGGGTGATTCTGGATATGGTGTAACTCCTTGGATGCTTACACCTTTCAAAGATCCCATAACAAACATTCAAAAGTATTTTAACAGAATACATGCAAGAGAACGTGTGATTATAGAAAGATGCTTTGGCCAGTTAAAAACAAGATTTCCTATGTTGAATTATACAATCCGACTTAAAACAGATAGAACATGTCGATATATTATGTGTGCATTTATTTTACATAATTGTGCAAAGTTTTTGAACGATCCAGATGAACATTTTGATGAAATGAACATAGAAGAAGAAGCAGTTATGCCTGAATTATATGCCGAACCAAACAACGGTGAAGTCCGACGCCGAGGTATCCAGTTTAGAAATGAAATTGCAACACTAATGTACAGACAGCGTTGAAAAAGTAAATAAATATTTGGATTGTTTGGATTTTATACATATTTATTTTATGAAGGTTCTGACAAAATAATTAAACCTAATAAACATGTTATACAAATAATAAACATAAACCTTATTTCTCTTTTAACAAAAAAAAAAACATATTAATCAGTAGGTATTTTTGAATCCAAATGAATTCAAAAGCTCGCCTGTTGTCGTGCAAAGTAATCTTCTACGAATTGCTCTACAGCTCCTGCGGCCCTTTCGACAGCTAGAACGGCCTTTTCTTGAGCTATAGCAGCTTTTTCTTGAGCTGCGGCAGTGTTGATTTGTTGAAGTAGTAATTTCTTTCGTAATTTAGCCATTAATTCTTTATCATCACAAAAAGGTATTTGATTCTCTTCATCGGTCAATGATATATCAACGTCTTGACTGGTGCCCGCAGTTACACCTCCTAAAACATTATTAAATTAAAAATTTTGCACCACAATAGTATTATGATTTTATATGGAGGAAAAGTGATTTTATGACGAGACTGAATTAGACAGCCATGAAAATTAACTTTTCCTCCAAGTAAAATATGCTGTTTTTCTTCAAATGTCAAGAAATTAATCGCGGAAAAGTAAAAAGTGAAGCTCCGGCTGATGAAAAATAAAACTTCGTGGCCGCATACAAGTCAAGCAATAAATGATTTACTGACGTTTGAAGAAAAAATATATAATATCAAATAATACAGTACCTGGCACTTGTTGAATTACTGGATTCTCACTCCCATTCCATAGGTTGAAAAATTTTTTTTGCCACTCATTTAACTTAATTTTCCTATTTCCTGTTTTCTTCATATCGGTAATATTTTTAATTTTACTTTTCATATTATTAACTTTTTTTAATACCTGGTTTGCATCTAAATTTTGTTTTGTATTTCTGTTATACGTCTCTGTGAATTCTTTAAGTGCTTTGTCTTTGGCAGACTTAACGGGAGGTGTCATTTTTTTATCCAGAATAATTTTGTAGTCTTCTAACATCGTAACAAAGGCTAACTGCAAATCTTCATTTTGGGACTCTTCTTGATTTGGCATTTCCTCGTGACATTTTAACGCGCGTGCCGTACAATACCAAGTATGTGAATATTTCAAATAAAATAAAGCAACGACGTAAAGCAAATACTACCGGAACTGATTGGATACTTCATGGCGAAGTATTTACTTTGAAGTAGATCCTTAAAATTGTAGTATAAGCATCTACTTCGTTTTTATTCATACCTCTCCTTGTCTCTGAATGCTGGCCATGGTGATTGAAAGAAGCTTTTCAGGATTGTAACCAAACACGATATTTGCGGCCAATCCCACTATTGAGTGAGGTAACATAAGATACTGAAATCGCTCCTTGACACTAGCAGTCCTGGAATGCCAAAATGGATTTTAGTCCAACAAATTTCAGGAATATAGCACTGTTCTCTGTGATGAGCAATCTGATGGTGAAGTGTAACAATAAGCTTCTAAAATATCTTAACCGACAGGTTTGCTGATTTGTAGTGTTCTAAGAGCACTGTCTCAGCAGCCTCCTAGACCAGTGAGCAGTATTTAAAGCCGGGTTCTTATATGGGCTCTGCACAATGGTGAAAAGAACCCTTTAACTTTAAGTATAACACAGCCTCATTATAAAAGCTGTTGAGCTTGATTTAGACAGTGTTTGGGCCAAGCCCTGTCCTCAACAATCTTGGCTTACTAACAAATCCAAGTGAGCCTGGGTACCTGTTATAGGTCAAGTTCAGTACCTACTGGCTCATACAAGTATTGAACTGCTTCGTATTCTTGAGTCCCCAAGCAGTGCTAACTTTCCAGTCTTCCACCAGAGGTAAAACTGTTTCCAGAATTTTCTCTTCAATTTCTCCACAGAAATCGGTCCGACACCCTCAATGTCCGCATGTCAAGTGCTGACCTACGCTCAATTATACTATGAATCTATAGTGCTAAAGATCGTGGGTAACGTTGTAACAGAAACATAATTGGAGCGTTAGTCACCGATCCCAGAGAAATACCCAACTTGAGATTTTCGACTGAAAACCAAAAGCCACGACCTATGACGAATACCTTGTGACTAGAGCGAGTTTTGCGTGGAATGGCACCATTGATTCTTGTAGAAAAGGTTCATTTTAAATAATCGTTAATGAGTCTTAGTAACCATAATTAATGTTTACCATCCAATCCACACTTGAGGCTTTCCAACCCAACCATTCGGTCCCCTATAATGACCATTTTGGTAGGTAATTTCAGTAAGCCTAACGATTTTCTCAGCATAAACGGCAACATTGCGGTCCTTAGTCCGGGAAACCGGAGGTGCGCGCGGCCGATCCACGACCTTGAGAGGTGGTCACACTTCTGGTCAGCGGCGCTGGGCAAGGTCCGCGGTCCGCCCCGGTGAAAATATGGCCTTGACTGTCTTGGATGCGTGTGTGGGGCGATGTTGCCGACCCGTGCTGCACTCTTTTCTTATGAGATGGACTTTTAAATTCGCGAGTCTCAGGTTAGTACCTAATTACGTACAGTCTGCGAAGAGCAAAAGTTTACCAATTTTGGCCTAACAAACAAGATTAAACATAGCTTTAAGGTAAACTAAGCCTAATGTATTCTTCGGGATCTTGTATTATGGACGATTTATTCCAATTCCGAAAAGTCGACTTTCGGTTTCGGTTCCGAAACTTCTAAGTCGGTGGTTATCCAAACAATTTTATCAAATATATGATTAAGTACTGATGATGATAATAACAATAATACCGATAATAAGGGTTTACTTAATGAGTACAATAGAGAAAAACGTTTTCCTATACATGTGTGTTATGTCCACCAAGATCAGTTGCAAGCGAATAACTTTTTAGAGGTGCTGCTCTAATCTATAATCAGTTAAAAAATGGACTGGAAGGAGGTAAAACAGCGAAGCATTTATTCATTAGCATACTTCTCTTTTTTTATTCACTAATTTGATTTGATTACTACACTCATTTTAATTAATTTCCTATTACTACTTACATTACTAGAAAATTGGGTATTTTTTTGGAACTGCAATTAAAAGGCTGATTAACAATGTAGGTAGGTATGTATAATTTTATTTTATTAAACATGTTTTTTATTAATAAATCTTTTTTCAGCGTTCGCCTCTCATACCGATTTCTGGTCCTGTTTCGATTCCTATGAGCCAAATTGAATACCTCCGTAATTTTTAAAAAAGTTTTTATTAATGGTAAAGAGTCTTTTTGAAATTTTCTTGAAAAAATATGGTTTCAAAAAAATTCGCTAACGATTACCAACCAGTACCTCTTGATCATTGGAATTAAAGATGGCACCCCGCAAAGCCTGCAAAGCTCAGGCCCACCTGAACACCCATTTTCTTCGCAGTATATGCCGTTTTTTAATGTATGTATGACGCGTCACCTTCGTTCATCGCCCCGAAGACGCCAAAAGTCCTCCGAAAACACGAAAATTCACCCATAATTGTTGCATATGCATTGTTTATGGAGAGCTGAACGTCCTTTTGGGAGCGAGAATGAAGATGAAATAGAAAAACAGACGAAGTGTTACCTGGAAGACATATGAATAAAATATACTGTCCCAAAAGTTTAAATTGAAATTGAAGGAGGTCACCGTTGGGACCGAAATTTCATTTAATAAAGATTTTTAAGCGTACTTAGTTTTCATTCGACCAGACAGACATAGAAACCACAGGATAAGGTTCAAATATTAGATCCACATTACACAGTGTACGCTCAGAGTGAAATAGGTAATAAAAGTATGAGTAATTTTAGTAATTTTCTGAATGAAAAACTCACAGTGCAAGTGCAGTACACTCGTGTCATAATGTCTGCGAAAATGCAAGGTTCGTATTTTGTCATCCTACTATGCATTTGTAGATTCGCCTGCCACAATCTGACAACGTCGCCCTGCTCGCGGATGCATAAGGAAGCCCCATTTTTTCCATCGAACACATTTATTCAGGTTTTTCGGATTTTCCTGGACAGAACTATCCTCTAATCTTGACCGTTCTCAAGGTATAGGGGATTCATTGTCTGAAAACAGCCTGAAAATGGTAATCTTATCTTAATTACTAATGTTGATGTTTCTAAATTCAAGTTCAAATTTTCGCCTACAAAGTCCGAACAGGATTTTATTTATGGGGTCCGCGATCTACCTCTGGCTTATATTCCTGTGGGGCGATGTTAACGTCCCGTACTTGCACATTTTCCTAGCAAGACGGGCAGAGCAGTAAAGGCTGCTTCGTCTGACAGCAAAGTCAATTCAACTGTCGATAGAAGGGAGTAAGATCATCGACTGCCTATCAGATGAGCGTGGCTGGAGACTGTTAAGAAAGGCTCCGAATGGCTTCCTCGGCTGTCAATGAAAACTAGATGTACTAGATAGGTATGTTTGGGTACTTCTTATCATTTGAAAGTTGCAGCACCAGTATTGGGATCTTGAGTGCATTAAACTGCACCAAGTTACTATACTCGCAAGCAATGGTATTCCAAGTTTTCAATGAGAGAAATCGGTATCAGTCCTCTTCTCTCAAGATAGACCAAAGATATTGGCCTGGCACTCGGAGGTCCTGCACGTAAACTACCGATACCCACAAAGTTATGGATCAGTTTTGTCATGCATAAAAGCAATTCCTTAATGCGTACCTAACCGAAATAATAACAAATGATCTCTGAGGTATACAAGTACCCGCGTCGCGGACAGAACGGAAGCTTTTCGAACATAGTTTTTTGGAAAATAAGGATGCAAGGAAAAAGTTGAATGTAAGCAGCACCTTAAGCTACTGCAAACATATTGAGCCGTATTCATAGAAGAGAAGCATATCCTCGGAAGCATAAGGTAAAAGTATAAGGTCTTGCTTCGGAGAAAAAGGCATAAGTATACATATCCTTGTTTTCATATTCATAACGATTACCTTATTCTCGTGAGGATATCCTCCAAGAAGAAGTAAAAGGTTGACTGGTATTTGTATCTCGAGCGACATGTCCTGGCTTGTTGCAGCTTGTATTTGACGTGGGAGGTCTTTCACTCTGCATCACTGACAGTTGTACTCCAGAGCTTACACAGACCGTTCCGTATTTTTACTGGATACAGTTTTTTATCAAATTAATAAGCATGTCATCCTCAAGTGATGAAACTATAGAAAATAATGGCAACGACCTGCAGTTCATCGCAGATGAAATTGCCATTGCTCCCATTATTTTGCAAGTCACAAGTTCCAAAAATAAAAATGAGGAAGGACGATGCCCTGAAGAAGATGTTGAAAAAATACGAATCAACATTCGGTAAACCATTAGATATTAAAGGCTTATTAAAAAAATCAACAAAATGAAATCAAGATTGAAGAAAAAAACAGATCTAAAAAAAACTGGTAATAAAGCAATTAAATTGTTAGATTGGGAAAGAAAGTTGCTGAAAGCTATGGAAGGTGACTGTAATCCTACAATTGGGAAAATTAGAGGTGTCATTCAGGTTGGTAGTGTTCAAGAAGAAGGAAGTGAACTATATACCGAGCGCAGTGAGCAAACAGTTAGTATTACAGAGCCAGAAATTCAGAAGACATTGCCACCAAAAAGAAAATTAGCAACAGAGAAATACGAAACTGAGGAAACCAAAGGGTTAGCAACAAAAGAACTGCAACGTCTAGTGCTATTACAGCAGTACCAAACAAGTATTTTAGAACAAGAGTATTATAAAACGAAATTAGAAATGATGCAGCGTTAGAAGCCACCTGTAACTTATGGTGTTCATGAAAATAAAACTTATTATAACTTATAAATACACTTTAATCAGTAAAACTATTTATTATATAGTTTCTTCTTACTTGTTAACCTAGTTGGCGGAGAGGAAGTTCATCATTCTCATGAATTTCTTCATATTCATCTGGGTCTTGTTCAACTAACTCAAAGTCAGGATCGCCCAAGCTCTTCGCAACATTATGGAGTACATTACGAACAATAATTATTTTCGGCACATTTTCCAACTTTAACGCGGCAAGCATACTGTAGGATAGGAAACCGGCATTTCAGTTGGCCGAAACAGCGCTCAATTACTCTTTCTTGTTTTAAAAGCTTATTATAATTTATTTCTGCACCTGGAGTAGGATTTCTTAAGGGAGTCATAAGGCATCGCTCAATACCATAACCATCATGGCCAAGTAGTACAACATTTGCTTTATTTATTACTTCTGATCTAGTCTGTGAATTTATCCATACTCTGGAATCATGCACTGATCCAGGCCAACTGACATCAACACTTGTAAACATCTCTCTGGCATCACAAGTGGCTTGCATATTTAAAGTAGGTTTCCCTTTTCGGTTGATATACTCATCCCCATGGCGATTTGGTTTCAGGATTCCTATATGTGTACAATCAATTACACCAATTGCTGTCGGAAATTTATACATGCTTTGCTAAATCCGTTTGGCCTCCATCAGTTCATGGTTGGTAGTTGGAAACTTGATCCATTCGTTCGACTGTACAACTATGCTGTTCACAACTCTATCCACAGTCCGAGTTACCGTTGCTTGACTAACACCAAGTTCCTGATCAATACCTTGTTCACATCCAGGGTCACCGAGATAACGTAGACATATATTCATTTTATGAATACATGAAGGTGCTCCTCCTCGAGTTTCCTCATTCTCAAATAAAAATCTGTCCGCAAGCCATCGTACATTTGCTTCGTCGAACCGATATAATTTTTTGAAGTCATGACCAAGTGAAGGTAAACGAGGTTTGTACGTTTTAACATCCCTAACATCCACAATTTCCGCCATCATCGTTTGACCACCTTTCGTTACGAAGTTGAGTCTGCTACTGACCACACTCAGAATTTTTGAAGGATATGCTTCCTATGACAAGTATAAGGTAAAGATTATGAATATCCTTTTACTTATGTCACTGCTTTGAAGGATATGCTTATACTCAAAAAGCAAAAGCATTTGCTTTAAATTATTATGAATACCATCTGGAGGATTTACTTCAAAATTTGCAATTACAAGGATATCCTTTGTTTTATAAATACGACTAAATATTGTCAACGGAAGGATAGTTGTGGTTTGGATGAATAAGTAGTAAATATTCTAATCTAGAAATGGAAAAAGAGGAACAGATTGAGAGGACCAGCGCGTTGAGCTACTGCAAGTAGTGTCTCCTATGTAGATTGCCAGTTGACTGCAACCTGACAACACCGCGCGCAGTACCTGTGACGCAGACTAGTTTAAGGAACCCACGAATTTGCTGGTTTGTTGCATTTAATGGGTGGAAATCGCCTGCAGACCGTAAAGGCGCATTCTTCTCATAAGTAGACACCGCAAAGAAAAGGAAAAGGATGCAAAGATACGGGGGATCGTGTAACGACGGAAATTATTGTGGAAAACCTCTTGGAATATTCAAGATGTTTCCAAAATGAGGGACAAACGCTTAAAGGGGGAGCCTCAGACCGTAAAGGCACATTCTTCCCATAAGAAGACACGTTAAAGAAAATGATGGAAAAATACAGGGGATCGTGTAATTATTATGATGGGAAACCTTTTGGAAATATAAGATTCCTTGGAATCTTCTAAGACTATTTTGTTACACGGTTTTCTAAAAACTTTGCAGTATTTAAGAAAAAGTACCACGATCTAATCGTGCTAACTCAAAAGTATCTGGTACACTGCACTACCGAGGATCTAAAACAAGGATATCCTTGGAGACGTTACAGTATTGGGAGGCCAGAGATCATAGCTGGAGAAAAGTTCAAAGACGAAAGTTGGATCACAATGGATCTTTTATCTAGTGATAAGGCTACGTTAGAGCAGAGACGCGTAGTTATCGTAAGGTGTGGGACAACGTGAAATATTTGAAGCACTATGTCCAGTTGTGCGACATCTAGAAATTATCTGTGTCGAAGTTGGACTGTGAAATTGACAGCCTGGATTGAAGGGTTTCGAGGAACATATTGGAGGTGAATTTCCAAAGGTGTTAGCTTACACTTTCAATGCTTGTGTCAGATATACTGCATGGACTGCATTTTTCATGAGTTATTTTACAGAAACATTCGAACATAGTTGGATATGTCCTGATTTATGGCTTCCTTGATTGCTAAGCTTAAACCTCCTAGATTCCAGAAGTTCACACAAACTTTCCTGAAAATGAGCAGATTTCAAAATGTTATTGTTCCTGACAAAACCATTAACTTTGAAAATCTGCTTCGCCCTGTATCTCCAAAACGGGTAAGTTCTTTAGAGATGATGAAAGAACGAAGCAATCTTTGGACCGTCTGAAGAACCACTATTTGAATTTTTGTCCAGTGACTTGGAAACATCCTGTATTCTGATAGGTCGTCATGCGCAGCTTTCAACTTGAAATTTACGCTTGGTGGGTTTCCCGTGCTGACCATCTGGTCCATGAAAAGTCACTTTCTTAATGGACTGAGACATGTTACGATAGACCTACCTAAAAAAGCAGGTTTGGTTAAGAGACCTATTTTCTGCCCATTGTGACTTGCATTACTTGCAATTCTTTGTAATCTTTATTTTTTACCGAAGCAGATGCGCGGGCAGAAGCCTAAATACTGGAGCATCACGGCTGATATAATTGTATTGAACTACCTAAAGTTAATAGAACTGGGAAAAGCGATCTAGGGACAAAGAAGCAGACCTACTAGCCAGTTCTAAGTGTACAAAGTTCAATACGGCTAAGATTGGTTGTTGAAGTAAGGCAGATCTATCTGGCAGATTCATATCTGCCTGGAGGGCCTTAGACCTTCGTCGTGATCTAAGTATAGAAAAAGAAGCTAAAAATACATTTTTTATGGGAATGCTCTCATACTACAATGTAAATTTACACCAAATTGGTTGGTTGAGTTCTAGCTCAAATAACTTTTAAGCTTAAATTCTAATGTCGAAGAAACTTGTGACTTTTAAATTTATATCATAGATGGATATGATAAGAACCTATTTCTGGATATGGATTAACACATTTTCATTTTTCTTTCGAAGCAAAAGTTAAATAGTAAGTGCATTTTTCCCAAAATAGGCTATTCATATTTTTCTGCCCAATCTTAATTTAACATTTGCATTTTAATAATCTCTGTACATATGTACCATATTTTGACTCAGGGCTAAGCAGTATCTCTCGTTATTGCTAAGCTTAATAAGTAATTTATTTTTTAACACATTAAACAATTAAATTTTGAGCATATGAAAGATAAAAGCCTGAAGGAAAGAACGCGTTGCAGATTTCCTGGAAACATTTTTTGTATGAAAAATGTAACAATGAACAAAACAAACTAATCACACGAGAATTGAATTTTCTTCACAAAATATGTTACATTTTCATTTTTTAGTTCCCACCACAATTCAAAAATAAGATATTAAGTTTTTGAATTTGAAACAATGCTACAGCTATGCCAATGACGAAAAAGTTTTGTAATTTTTAGGATGCACTACAGAGGCAACGGAGTCACGGGTCAAAAAACGAATAAATAAAAAACGCTCAAAGACCACTTGTTTTACAGGATCCTGATAATTTTCAGAAAAAAATTTAAAGGGGTTGAGAATTTGGGGTTGAGAATTTGGGGTTGAGGTTTAGGGAGGGTGTAAATATTTCATGTTTGGTATCGGCACCTATCACACAAATTAGAATGCTGATAAGTTCCAACCACTCAAATTCAATACTATATTGACGGAAATCATTTATAAGCAAATTTGATCGCTTGGTCTTTTCAATCCTATTCGTTTTTGAAAACTTTACCATCCTGCATCTTAAAAGTTAAGACGATCAAGGCATACGTTCACATGAAGTTTTTTTCTGGTTACCCTCTTAAATATTGCCACTCATTTAGAAAACACCCTGCATAGAGGTTCTGATGAGCATTAAAAAAGCTTTCGTGGACTAGATGCTCTATTTTTATAATATAACTAGAGTTACCTTAGCTAAGTGCAACACTTTCTCAAACTGCCTAACCACCGAATCAGACACCATCACAGCACAATTTTCAAACCAGTACACAGAACAATATGTCGTCCGGTGCTCTTTTAGACTAAGTACCGAGAAAATATTATCGGTACCATTAGCCGTTCAATTCGGATGATCTATTTTATAACACGTTTTTTCACTTCGCCGGTACGATTTAGGCGTACCACTCTCTATACAAACAACGGTTGTAGTGAATTTATTAGTAAAATTTGAATGAGGTTAACGGTACCGGTTCTACGAATTCTAGAGGTACCTTAGTGGTTCGGCCGGTGGACGTCTCGACGTCGCGGAAGATAGTAAAAAGAACATTAGACCGTCCTGTCATTAGTGTCGACTGAAAATTTCCTGTAAACTTTCATACGCAGATATATAGATGACGAATTTCCAAATTATACTGCTTGCCAAAAGTTGGTAGAACGATGGAAACTACTATCATTTCATGTGTGATTAGTCAAGGGACTGGCGTAGCAAGAAAAATCTAATAATCGTCCATACTGCTGTTCTTTTCGGCTGGTCGGGGTCCAGATCATCGAGGAATTGGTCCAGCGTGAACTCATCTCGTCAATCAAGGCAGCTGTTGGGAATAATCTAGGCTATTTGTTTAGGACTAAGCAGTACGTTTCTCCACACTCTGTATAAGGCCTAGATGAGACATTATTCATGCTCGATGAAGTCTCAGAACCCTTTCACAACGGCTTTCATCTATCGTTATGTCAACGGATTTTGCTCACAACCGTTCTCATCCATGATACCGCCGAGTGTTGAGCCTGCCAAACGGATCCGCCAGGGTTCTGCCTTCCATTTTAACTCAATCAAACTTCGTACATGGATAACTGATTCGCAAGTCTGAGAGTTGTTTGAGGAACGATCCCTCTTTGAATTTTAACACTGAACATATCAACACTTAATACATACCTCTCTATTTGGCCGTCTGTGATAGATACGAACAAGTATTACTCAAAATAAGCAAAATGCGAATAAATAACATAGTCTTTTGACCAATTATGATATCTTTAGTGTTATGCAAACGGTAACTTCGTCTTGAGAAACGTCCAAGGAAGGATTTCACATTATTGTAATCACAGATTTGCAAAACTTGGAAAATTTGCAAAATTTACAAGATTTTAAGTTTTTTCAAGATTTGCACGATTTATATTTCTCCAAAATTTGACAAAAGTTGACAAAGCTATGAATATTTTCAAAATCCTCAACATATCCAAGCTCTTTGGAGTACAAGAGATTGTCAACTTTTCAAAATACAAAAAAATCAGAAACTCCAGACACTTAAGCTATCTTATTTTTTTCATCAGGGTGCACTACAAAGGTCTGACGATTGCGAGTAAATACAATATCATTGAAAAACTACTTACACCGTTGACTTATTTCGCGAGAAGCAATAAAGAAAATGGAGAAAATATCATCAATTATTATACAACAATAATAACGCACAGATCACAATAAGAAACACTTCATTAGTGGAAAACTTTTAAATTATGCTACATCAATCAATATTTGGAGATAATTTTTTTTGGTCGAGCTACCTGTCGAAGTCAATAGACATTTTCTAAATTTTGACATGAACAAAAAACAAACCTTCTTTCTGGCTCGAATTAAACCTGCCTATTTTACCAGGACAAAATGGTACAAATGTACCAATTTTAATCATCTTTGTCATGTGGTGGACTTTTTCTTCATTTACATGTGAAGTAAAAATCCAATAACCACTGTTCATTTACAATATAATCTAATAACTGAGAATATCTATTGATTTTAACCTATTTTTGAACAGCAGTATGCATAGATATCATAAGCAAAGTCATCCCATCATTACTGTAGAGGACACCTAATATCTTGAGTAGATTGAACTTGGCATTGTTCAAATGACATTGCAGATAACATATGAGTAATGTCACCCAGCTATTTTCAAACTTCTGTGACGTATACTAAAGCAAGCCCAGCTTTGATGATTCATGACCTAGTTTCCAATAGAGCGCAGAATAGGCACTTGCTATTTAGTATTTAATATTGTTATTATGTAGATGATATGGTAACTACTCATGAGTAGTTCCGTAAATACCATATGTGTAATGTAAGGAGCTTCTTTTCTAAACGAAGCAGAAGTGTTAGTAACTATGTGATTCATTGTTTGGAATTTATTAATGTAGACGATACGATATCCGTGCATACTTTTGGGCAGTGGTGTGAATACCATATGTGTAACATGACGAAATTGTTTTAAATTTCGGTCAGCGATGTGAGCGATATTTGTAGTAAGATCGTGACTTAAGCGAGCCCGGAACTGTTGCAATATGTAATTTATTGACGGTAAATTGAAGGTTTGAAGGTGATTTTGGAACAGAAGCTCGTTCATAGGTTATATTCAATATTATATAAATACTGTTTGGTATTTGAAATATCTTTAGTGTGAGAATTCCTGGGATAGTAAATGTTTTGTAGTAGTGTATTTTTTTAACTCTTCCGCGATGACTCTAGCTTCCTCTTGGAGGTATACCATATATTCCAGACAATGTAATAATAATACTAAAACCTCTTTATTAATTAAAGTACAGTGTAGCTAAATAGCTACCCTACCAAAACCGTATTATTTTTCCACGGTAAACCAATATAACTAAATGTGTATAACATAGTTACACGGTAGCTACCCAAAATAAAAAGTATTGATTTTTGAGGATGTCGGTTTTGCTGGCGGTTACTAATCTAAATTATAAACTACTAGGGGAGCGCAGGGTAATGGGAGCCTACTAAGGGAAAACTTTCATAAAAACCACATTTATTAACTTTTTTATAATTTTTAATTAGGAACTCTTAGAATAATCATACAGGTACGTTTTAATCACTGTTAGGACTTATTGCAGTCATATATTAAGGTACAATACCGATTCTACAAAAAAAGTCAATCGCTTCCATTACCCGACACGTGCGGGTAATGAGAGCCCATTTCACGCTCATATGGGAAATGGGAGTCATACTATTTAGTATTGCGCAAAAGCTAAACTAAATATACTTTCAGTGACTGTGATCTTAGTTAGCTACTACGATCTATTCATTGTAACACAAATAAAAAAATACTTTTTAAACAAAAACAAGAAAAATAAAGATAAAATTGTTAAAGAAAAACATATGACCCAGATTTTACGGATCCAAACAAAATGTAGAAATATAAGAAGCTGGACTATCACTTCCAGAGCATTCTTCATGAGCCCAGTTTCCACAACTTCTGAATCGGTACCACATCTCTCCACTTTTTCCCGTGTCTAAGCAAATTGCACATAAAGTTTCATCTTCTGAGTATTCTGACTCGTCGTCGCAAATTGTACATTCGTCAATTTGATCATCAGATGAATCTTCATCATCACTATTAAACAATTTTTTTTTTGCCTTTTTGGCCCCTTTCTTTCTGGTTGTGGTCTTCTTGCTTTTAACCTTTCTACCTTTGGTAAGTTTCCGTTTGTTACATTTACCTTCGGTGCAATTTTCTTTATTACAGTCTTTTTATTTTTTTTAGTATTTTTCTCTTTTTCAGTCCTTTTCCTCTTCTTTTCGTCAAATATTGCCTTCATTGGAGTGCTTGTTATAATTTCAGAATGTTTTTTGTTCTTCAATCTCGTTTCTTTATTAGTTATGAGTTGTTGCGGCAGTGGGCTCACAATTTTTAGAATATCAACAAAGTCAGTTACTGTTTCATCGTCATTAGTATCGGTCTCATTAAAATATGATTTTGACGGAGTTGCGGTAGATCTGACGATATGTTCCTCCCGAATAGCAGCTCGTGTTGGTGTTGCACATAATATGGTTGGAATTGGATCTGGGCTTACAGCAGCTTCCTCCTGAACTACTTCTGGTTGAAATTCTGCGTCACAAAGAATAGATGGACTCATAGCAGGGCTAGCAGTCGATGGTTTATTAACTGTCTGCTTTGACGTAGATGGAATAGGAGATATGTTAGTTGGCTGCTGTCCTGCGTCATGCACGAGCACAGATAATACGTATGTAAAATGGTGTGAAAATATATTTTAAAAGCTGGTAGGGTAGTGGGAGCTATGTCGGGTAGTGAGAGCCATTCTAGGCTCCCATTTCCCGCTGACCACCATTTTGAAAAGTAATAATATAAATAATGTAATTCTAATTCCTATCGTAATTAAACAAATTTCACTAGTTAGTGAATGAATCTACGGTTGATATGAATATAAACAAAATAAAATAATAATCAAGCTTCATGCTTACCTTGTCGCTGGCAATCCACAATTTTTTATAAGGACGCAGCGAAAAACAAACAACCGTCCCTCGTGACTGAACTCATTGCACTAATGGCTCGTACCGGTCAGACGAAGTTTCTCGAATGTTGGCGGAAGCAGCCGAATGTTTACCAATCACGTAAGTTGCCTACATTTCGTTCAATCACCATAGCTCCCATTTCCCGACCGCTCTCATAACCCCGCGCTCCCCTACCTATTACTACTACGACTCTTTTCTGATAATAGAAGCTTCTTGACCCAAAACTTAAATTTAGTCTGAGATACATATTTAAATGTATCAGGCAGAACATTGTACAATTTGACATAATTGTAACTAAAACAACTCCAATCTGCCAAACCTGAGCATGCGCTCTATCTAAAAATAATTTTTTTGAAGAGGTATTTGGTACCGGTGACAATTAGACTATCAATGAATTTCAACATGAAATATTTATACCTGTAAAAGCAACTAATTTGACAATTTTAAACTACGAATACATTGCGATACATATATCTTCTTAAGCCGTAGATAAGTTGACAGCATGTATGTTGAATCAGTTGGAGTCTACGACCTAAAACTTGATCTAAATACGGACTGTTTCTGTTCCTGTTCCTTTATTGGGGACATGTTCGTGATTGTTTTTTGTTTTTCATCATAAATCCTGGTCAGCGCTGTTGTTGGAATGCTATGGAGGTTGAGCATCGGACCAACGTAAAAAAACAATCCTTATCATCTGACATTAACAGTATCCAGAAAGAGATATCGAATCATATTGGGTGATGCCTTTGGCGGCAAATCTAGAAGTTCCAAATTAGTTATCTTCCAGTTCACGAGTTTCAAATGCGTTTCCTTCCAAAGCATGAGCAAAAAACGAGGATAAATTGCACCTTTCTTTAAAAACATATAAAAATAATCTGTTTCAGGTACTAAAATTGCACTTTCTGCTAGGGAGAAAATTCCCCATTATTCATCTTTGCCAAATGATCTAACCAGTACATAATTGTAGGACATTGTCTGGCAAAATCAAACCTCATATATGTTATTGTACAATAGAGAGAAAATAGAGCGTATATGTTGTTAAATTCAGACAAACAATGGCGTCCTATGAACAACAAACCACATAATAAGTTTCAGGAGATACATTAATATATGATTGCTTTAAATATATAAAATAAGTGACATATAAAGAAAGTATTTTTCTATGTCAAACATTCTTAAGAATTTTCCTACTTTCCTCAGAGGGTTCGTAACGGTCTAAACTTTTTAAGAACAACAATGGAATTGGGACGTTATGATAGTTGTCATCGTCACTATCTCTACTATACTTAATTGGTTGATGTTAGGTGCGTTTTTTAGAAGCTGTAACAATTGCCGTTAATTGTCTTCAACAGGTGCGTCTTTCATGGCATTTGTTTAACACGGTTACAGTAATCTAGTAATGATCATTTTAGTAACCTAGGTGATGGACGAATAGTAGGAAATTCTGCGAGGCATGCCTCACGCCATGATAATTCCACAGAACAAATATTATCTACGTATAAGGCAAACCTCTTTTGCCTGGGTCGGTGGACTATACAGTTGAGCAAGTTCGCTAGTCAATGAACTGCAACTCGCGCCATGAAAGTTGTACAATCTTAGGACCATCCAAATTTAAGATTCGTAATCATCCTAAGCCTCTAAATAAGGTGGCTGGACCACGGAAGGGTACGGTCATTGTAATGCCAATTATTTGAGTCATAGTTACTACAATGCGTTGAGAAATTCCTTCTATTTACACTGATATTCAGCGAACTCAATAACGCAGACGTGGCCGCTAGTCGTTTGCATCGTTATTTTGTCAATGCGATCCCCTGCTTTGTTGACATCGGTCGTCGATGTTGAAGTTATAATCCTAGCTAACAGCAAAACGTAAGTTTTCAAGTAAATAAACTACTGTTTTGTTTAGTTTTTCTAATAATTGTAGATTTATAACGCAATCTGGAGCGATTTGCATTACATAAAAACTATCTTGGTCAGTTTAAATTGTTTCTTAGTCAAAATTATAAAGGTTATCGGCAAGTTATTTGATATCGATATAAGTATCGTTAAAACTACTTTGAAAAAATATTTTCACTAATATATGCATAGCTTTACGATAGCGTTCATTCAGTACTTTTTATGAGAATATATCACTACAAGTATTCAATATTTGATTTTATTGTAAGATGTGTTTATGTAGCTTAAGCAGTATAAGCACATATTTAGATCGTAACGTTAGTTTGTTTTAAGCTAAACGACTGATTTCTTATAAGGGCCTTGTACGGAGCCTTGTTCCTTCCATATGGAACATAATAATTTATTTGTTCCATGTATCCAGTAAATAAAGGAATAATTACTGTTTATTCGTTAGCCTGGCTTTCACTCACATTATATTTAGACCTCCACAGCTTTATTCAATAATGTCAAAGCACTCCTCCAGTTGGCGCAGTTCCTCCTTTTTGCTCTTATCCTTTCTTGCTTTCTCCCTAATTTCTCCTAAGCTCTGTCTACTATCTGAGCAGCCAGACCTGAGTCCACTTATATTGCTCACTTTACTTTTAATTTACTTCATCCAAAAGCAAACTAACTGATAATTCATGGCTTGGCTGTGATAGTATACCAACTGACATATAAATCCGAACACCCAGTTTAAATGGTTTTATTTTAATAAAAGTTGGTGAATGTATTTATCTTACTGTAAACAACAAGTGAAAAAATTGTCGTTTTTTTATCGTTTGTCGTTAGAATACTGTGCGAACTATATATATAAATGGTTTTATTTTAATAAAATTTTGTATAAGTACTTAATGAAGCATAATAAGTAAATGATAAAAATTTCAAAATGATTGCACTGCTTTAAAGCCCTTTGACCTTTAATAATGTGTGGATGCACCCTGATGTGCTACGCATTCTCCAACACGCCTAGGCATGCTTCTGATCAGGTGGTCAATGTCCTCCTGTGGTAACTCATTCCAGGCAACCACCAAGTCCTCTCGAAGTGCTTCTGGAGTCTGAGGAGGACGTTTCAAATTGAGCAATCTCCTACCCATCATATCACACACGTGCTCAATTGGGGATAAGTCGGGAGATCTTGGTGGCCATCGTAACAATGTGACATCATTATGTTGAAAGAAGTCTGTTGTGACTCTTGCAACATGTGGTCGGGCATTATCTTGTTGGAAAGTTGGATCTGCCAGGGTGTCAAGATAGGGTAAAAGATGGGGTTCTAGAACTTCGTGGATATAACGCTGCGCGTTCATGTTACCTCTGATGAAGATTCAAGGTGACCTGGAACCATAAGCTATAGCACCCCAAACCATACCTCCAACAGTGTGATGAACATGTCTTTCAACAAAAAACTGTGGATTCCTCCTTTCACCACGTCGCCTTCTAACCCCGGCACGACCATCGTGCATGCCTAAACAAAATCGAGACTCGTCACTAAAGACAATACTGTTCCATTCCTGATCCCAGAGTGACCGTTGTCTGCACCACTCAAGGCGATTACGTCGGTGTTCTCGAGTTAAAGAGAGGACCCAGTGTGGCCGGTATGAAAACAAGCCAAAACTTCTCATTCGTCGGTAAACACTTCGCATGCCAATAGGTCTTCCGTGTTCTGCAAACCATTCATTTGCAATGGACCTGTTAGTGGAGAAACGGTCCCTTAAGGTCAATAATCTTAGCCGGCGATCTTCACGGTCTGTTGTTCTACGGCGGCGTCCAGTGCCCCTTGCTCTTTCCGTACGGCCTTCTCGAAGCCATGCCTGACAACACCTAACCACAGTGTCTACACTTCTTTGCACTCTAACTGCAATTGCCCGAAAAGAAAGTCCAGCTTCCCGAAGTCCCACTATACGGCCCCTATCAAACTCACTAAGTTGACGAAATCGTACAGGTCTCCGTACTCTAGGCATCGTAACCGATCGTAAAGGAAGTCAAGAACCAAAATCCGCCAACGTTGATTCTTTACTGCGGCTGAAATATTCATTTTTAGAGCGTTAGTGAATTAGAAGAAAGCAGTATAAAAACCGGAATGTCCAACTGATAAGGCTGAAAATTTTTTCACTTGTTATTTACAGTAAGATAAATACATTCACCAACTTTTATTAAAATGAAACCATTTAAACTGGGTGTTCGGATTTATGTCACTTAGTATATATTGGAATGTGGATTTTGGTGACTACAAATTGCTGGAAATGCCTGGTGACTCTTTCACACATATCGAATCTTAAATGAGCGAAGTTTCGTAGGAATTTTGGAATAATGATAATGTGTCTGCGCGCCAAGCGTCCTACATTTACGTCCTTCCCACTTTCGAGCGTGTAAGATTGCAGTAGGCCAAGTGTTCGGTAATATATTTTAAATTTTATTCCTGTAATTTCTGGACTGTTTCTGCGCCAATCTTGATCAAATTTGGGAGTAATTCTGTGGAATCGTAGTAGAAAATGCTACTTCATTTTCAACTTAGCGTCTGTAAAGTTGTGAGCAAAAACAGAAAAAGCTGCAAATTCGATCAAGTAATCTTTGGGTCCAGCCAAAAAAGTTTTATGTGGTCATTAAAAACTTCGTGAAATCAGCGTTTTCATGTTTCTAATTATTTCAGGATATTGACATTTTTTTTTTTGTTAAAGTGATCCAATGCTTTAGACCTTAGACAACTTTTTTAGTTAAATACATCTTGTTCTTAATGTTGAGACTTTCCTTTGCAAAACCTATAGGTCACATAGCTTCAAGCAAGATTTCCGATGTAACACATACACCAAAACCTTAAGATAACCGAGATTTATTAAGTACGGAAAAAACAACTCTCAACATGAAATGATACGAGGTACGTTGTTTTGGATGTTTTCTTTCGGAGCAGCGTCGGTGTTTGTATGTCGTGCTAGCGCCAGCAGAAGACGCATAAAATGTTACAAGCTTTGGAAGGTGTTAACAAATCTGTGGTTTTGATTTTAAAGGTGACACTTTCCGTGCAGCACTTGAAATTTCTTAGTAAATAAATAAGAGTATTTTCCATCAATTACATTTTTGCTAATGTTTTACAGCAGGTTAGCTTGATTACACTAGACAACAAATTTTAGTTTTTTAATTGTATCTTGTGGGAAAAGTGCACTTCTTTGTTAATTTTGGGGCGCTGAATCCAAAAATGACAATGAAATGAAAAAATTAGTTGCGGTTGAGGAAAAAACTTTTTACTTTTAAGGGTATATTAAAAAAAGTAACAAGATTCATATACTTATAAGAATCACTATATGCGCTGTCTTTTTGCTGTTCTTTTATGGATCATTTCTAGAGCATCTCTACCAAGAGTCCAACAGTAGTCTGCAAGCATGGAAGGATTCCACCTTCCCTGGTACCTTTTTTCCATTGTTGAAATATCCTGATGAAAACGTTCGCCTTGCTCATCACTTACGGCTCTGCAATTTTCAGGAAAAAAGTCCAGGTGTGAGTGTAGGAAATGTATCTTAAGAGACATATTACAGCCCATCTTTTGATACGATGACAGCATATTTTTGACAAGGGTTTTATAGTTGTCAGCTTTTCTATTTCCCAAGAAATTAGTGGCCACCAGACGGAAATCATTCCAAGCAGTTTTTTCAATACCTGCTAAAGTGTTTTCAAACTGTGTATCTTTTAAAATATTTCGAATCTGTGGCCCAACAAAAATACCTTCTTTAACCTTTGCCTCACTTAGTCTTGGAAATTTCTGACGCAGGTATTGAAAAGCTGACCCATCTCTATCTAATGCCTTGACAAAGTTTGTCATTAGGCCCAACTTGATATGCAGTGGTGGTAATAAAATTTTTTTCGAATCTACTAATGGCATATGGTGTACATTTTTTTGACCTGGCTCTAGGAATTGACGAACAGGCCAGTTTTGTCTGGTGTAATGAATTGCCTTTGCCCGACTGTCCCATTCACACAAAAAACAGCAAAACTTTGTGTAGCCTAGCTGCAGCCCAAGTAAAAGTGCAACAACTTTCAAATCGCCACACATATGCCATTGGTGCTCATCGTATTTTATGCATGTCAATAGGTACTTCATATTGTCATATGATTCTTTCATGTGAACTGCATACCCTACAGGAAGAGATGGTAAAATATTTCCAATATGCAATAACACTGCCTTTAAACTCAATGTTGAACTGTCTATACACAATCTCCATTCTTCTGGGTTATAGTTTATATTTAAAGCGGCCAGTAAGCCGTTAATGTTACTGCAGAAAACCAAGCTATTCTCCATATTGAAAAATGGTTCTGTCTTTGTGGCGTTTACGAAAAACACATATCGAAACATCGTCTTCTAACAAGTTCCACTACTGCAGTCTTGATCCAAGTAACTCTGCCTTACATTTTGGAAGTTCTAAATCTCTTACAAGATCATTTAATTCTGACTGTGTTATTTTGTGCGGTTGGTGGCATGACGTATAAAATCAGGATCTCTTGACGTTGATGGCATATCTTCTTCCTGACGAATCACTCGATCGCCATGATCTGATTCGTTTTCTGATTCGCAAGTGTAGGATTCTGGGGGTTTTGGAATAGGATTTTCGTCACTGTGAGGCACAGGTCTCATCGCAGATGGTATGTTTGGGTAGTTAATAACCGATTTTTTTTCTTGGACATACCTGTGGCTTGTCCAACACAAGGTACCACCATGCAATAGTAACAATCATTAATATGATTTGTAGGCTCTCTCCAAACCATTGGGACAGCAAAGCGCATAGACCGCTTTTTGCCATTTAACCAGCTCCTCAGACTTGAAGCACATGTATTACAGCAGATGTGGGGTGCCCACTGTTTGTCTTGATCACCTAGTTTACAACCGAAATAAAGCTGATACGCCTTTGTTATTAGTGGAGTAATAGACCGTCTCTGAGACGCAAAAGTCACATCACCACACACGTAACAAAACTGATCTGGATTGTTTACACACTTTCGAGACATCTTGCATGAACGCTGTCAGCCAACTGAGGAAAAAATGGCTAATATAAAACAATATAATGTACACGTATGTATAACGTAACACAATCATGCCAATTACATCATCTTTCCTTGCCGAATATAAAAATGTAGCACGTGCATTCTTGTGAATTACACTGTCACAGCAGGAACACATATAATTACCGTATCTCTAAAACTTGAACTAATATTGAAAAAATAAGTTTCATTCCGGTTTTAGCACATTAAAAATAGTAATATTTTGTTGATTTTATTTAGGATATTTTTTGGCTGTTGATCAGTGTTATTTTACACGTAGTTGTTTCTGATAAGGAACGTCTCAGATTTTAGGACAACTTTTATACCAATACTTGCACCTAGACTGTTTGTGTATCGAGGATTTTTTCAATATGTTCTTTCTACGGAAAACTTGAAAGGAAACGCGTTATATCAATGCTCGAAAAGTACTTATTTGACCTTCTTGACACCAGCAGTAGCTATCACTGAAAGTATTATTCAATAAGCATGTTTCCAAAAGTTCCGGGAGAATCTGTATAAAAAACTTTTAACCTATTTGCAATAACTTACCAGACTGGCGATAGTACTTTTTGCAGATTTAGAAAACGGAACTTACCTGGAATAGAGAAAAATAAGGATTATTCTTAATAAATGAAAAATATTATAACACTAAACTGTATACACTTTACTTCGTGTAGTTGAATTACATTTTTATTATGAGTAGATAACTTGCCAGTATTTTTTGCACCGATGTCAGTGGTGGAAATGTCAAAGACCTCTTGAAATTGTACTTCTGAAAATCACTCGTGCAAGTAATTATTGTAAAACGATTAATCTTAAAATGAAAAGTGGTACTGTGATAAAACAGTTGAACTTCGATCAAACGTAAGTGCATCGGGTGTACCAAATTAACGGAACGAATCTGTATTTTTGAAAATAGTCAAGGTCAAAGAGAATTGTCTATTTTAAAAAACAAAAGTTGATGTTGAAGTAGCTTTAAAGGTGAAGCTCAAGGTTAAATTCAGTATAGACCTAACCTTGACCTGTTTCAAAAAATCTCTCCAGCCGTTTCATTATCTTCTTTACACCCGGAATAATTAGGTTTTATTGAAGAACTGTGACGTAGGTTATCTACCGGACAGCTGAAAGATCTACGCATGACATATCTTTAACATTTTGTCTTTCGACGAGGTCGTTGCAATCTAAGTTATGACTACATTTACAAAAATGCGCCATCATCTGTATGTTTACTAGTTTAGGTATCAGGTGGGTATCATCGATAAACCCGCATGTGTCGCTGCATAAACGACATTTATCCGCTGTTTTAGCGAAGCAACGTTAATTTGCACTGCTGCTATTTATTGATCGCAGTTATGGCATCCTCAGAGCCAACCGGGATCTGGAATGCATTCATGGAGAGAAACAACGAACGAGTTTGGGGCTACCTGTGGTACCTGAATTCCAATCAAATACGGAAAAGATGGGGTCAAGTAGGTTGATTCAATTGTATGTGTGAAAAATATGCGATGTTTGATTTTAAAAATCTTCAATTTTTCTATCTACAGTCAACAGAGATATGAAAAACTTGAAGTCAACGTCATAGTTTTGGCTGTTATTGATTTGGCACTTCTAAAATATAATTAATAAATATTAATAATAATAATGCCATTTTCCAATCATATATGTACATTTCGCACATATGTGTATATGAGAAAGATTTATGTTGGAGAAACCTCAAGGAGGAGTTCACCTCGACGTGTTCTTCCACTCAGCCCTACATGTAAGAAATAGCATAACCTAATACTAATCAAAAAACACGTATAGGGTCTCCTGAACTAAAGATGAAAATTGTAATAACTTAATTATTGTTCATAAGGTAATCCAAAACTAGTTCCTTAAATGTATTAGCTTTGCATAATTTGAGAAAATAAGGGAAAGAGCAATAGTAAATTTGAAACTTCTTCTAAAAAGCACCGTCCTGTGAGAGGGTATATTGATTAGGTGTTTATTATCTCGTATGTCTCGAAATGACACTCTTTTGGTAAAGATATTTGAGACCTTATAGTATAGTATTTTGAGAAATAAGCAGAGAACATATAAGCGCAATCTTTTCTGCATATTCAGCCAATTCAATTCCTTCAATTTGTGTGAAACGTGCTCATACTTTTTAATACCATATATGAATCGAATGCATGAGTTCTGTACGCGTTGAAAATGACTAAGGCTGTTTTGATCTAGACATGGACCATATACAGGTGTACAGTGGATAAATTGTGGTAGTACTAGAGTACTATCTATGGGGATAGAGTAATTTTAGTGAGACGTATGCTCTCTGTATGCATTTCGTAACCTGATCCTTGGAGCTCAGATACTGATTAATGAGTAAGCCCAGATTCTTTGCCTTATCAAAAAGAGTCAGAAACCCATAAAATATCAAAAAACGATATTTCAACTGCAAGTTTTAATTCAGTTTCCGATTTTCATGTTGCTTCAGTAAATGTGGCATCTCTGTGCCGGAAGTCAACTTACTTGACTTTATATATTATAATCTATTATCTAAATTAACAAGTACTAAGCTCATAGATATCATCACATAAAAAGCATCAAACGTCATTTTTTCAACAAACCATAACGTGGGAGTGCTTACATGCCTAGAACATAGACACATAGATACCGACCCATATTGATAATTTATAGCCTTATTAAAATACACGCCCAACAAGGAAACTGCAGAGAGCAGGGCACTCCATTCAGCGGCTCATCTATCATCGTAGTCTCTTTCTAATGCAGATCCACTCCTGCAAAGCAATTTTTCACTGGAAACCCCCCGGTGAATAATAATTTAGCAACTTTTCTGTATGTTCGGCTCCATTTCGAACGACAAACTTTGAACTGTAGTTGCTGGGCTACCGGTAGCTCTCCGATGCGCCTCTCAGTGGACCAATATTATTACACGGTGTCCCTAAAGTTGCAACTTTCCTTTATGAGTCATGCAAAAATAAGCAAATTTTAGTAGTAACACATACGAGGTCTGTAGGTTAAGTGCTGAGACTGGCAAGGTAGCGTTCGATCTGGTGACACTGGGAGCGTCGGGCGTGGAGGGGAAGCAGGAGAACATATGATCCGCCTTCACTACAAGTTTTAGCTTGTTCGAGTCATTTAGCGATGTTCTTTTGTGAAACAGTGCCTCCTATTGTGTTCTAAAAATGAATTACATCTATTTCGAGCAGAGGTGCGTTATCAGGTTTAGCTTCAAACCGGAGCAGAGTCTAATGGAATATTCAGCAGGCCTAGGGAGATCGTGTTTTGTCAAGAGTCCAGGATTTTCTTAGTTCAAGGGATTTTCAGCAGGGAGAGAGTCGTAGAGGCGGAGTGCCTTCATCTTCACACGAAAATATCGACAGAATCCGAGATCTTGTACGTTCAGATCATCGGTTGACAAACAGAATGATCGGGAAAGAGTTAGATTTGACTCACACCACCGTACGTCAGATCATTGTTGCATCACGTTGTTGTTCCTTGTCACATAGCACTGACATCTAAAAATCATAAATAAATGAGTCTTAGTGAAAATATACCACACACGTCAAAGCTCAAATCATGCGCCACGCGGTGTGTACGTTTACCTTCTTAAAAATACTTTGCACTCGATTGGCCATGTAATCTTGAATTTTATCAACATGGAGTTTTCCTGGATGCATTAAAAGTAAGCACAGTTACGCCCATCCCTAAAGTACCAAATTCCATAGAAGCATCTGACTTTAGACCTATAAATACTTTGCCACCTCTTGAAAAACTTGTGGAAACATGTGCCCATAAACAAATTGTTGAATATTTTGAAAGCAATAATCTTCTCATGGCTAAGCAATCGGGCTTTAGAAAAGGTCACTCTTGTGAAACTGCTCTTCAAATTACAGTAACTGATTGGATGAAACTTATTGATGACAATAACTATGTAATTGCAGTGTTCCTTGATTTCAAAAGGGCATTTGAAACAATAGATAGACGAATATTGATAGATAAATTAAAACAATGTGGAATTGGAGGCACTGTCCTGAGATGGATAATTAGTTACTTGAGCGACAGAAGTCAAAATACTAAGATTGGTTCTTCTATCTCTGAAACCATTTCTGGACGTTTTGGAGTTCCTCGGGGTAGTGTCTTGGGGCCATTATTTTTTATAATATATTTGAATGACATGGAACTTGTTCAGAGAAGTAGCTCCATAAATCTGTTTGCCGATGACACACTTGTGTACTCAGCCTGCAAAAACCTGAATGAGGCTATCGATATTGTGACCTTGCAAATATTGATACATATCTAGAAATGAACAAATTAAAGTTGAACACTCAAAAATCAAAAGCAATGGTAACATCAAGCAGAAGTAAAAACAAGAATATAATAAAAGCTAATATCCAAATTAAAACTGAGAAGACAGTTCTTGATATAGTTGATACAATGAAATACCTTGGATTTATGTTGGATAAAAACCTAAACTTTAACAGCCATAGTGACTATATTATTAAGAAAATTTCAAAGAAACTTTATTTTTTTTTCAAGAGTTTCTAAACAGCTATCAATGTTTGCAAGAATTACGGTTTACAATACAATAATAAAAGCTCATTTTCAGTACCGTTCATCTTTATTATATTTCTGTATCAGTGAATCAGCATCTTTATTTAACAAAAATGCTATTTATTTATAAAATTAGGAAGGGAACATTACTTAATTATTTAGGTGCTCATCTGCGCCTAAATAATGAGCTCCATTCATATAACACTAAAACGTGTACTCATTTCCATGTAAATAAAAGAAATATGAAGAGTACAATGAAAACAATAATGTACAAAGGTCTATGTAAATACAATAAGTTGCCCCAGCAAATGAAAAACGCCGACTCAGTCGGGTATTTGGGGAAAGCACTTATCAAACACATAAGATCTGACAGAATTTGTTAAATTTATTATATTTGAATATATATGTATGTACTGAAATGCTGTAATGCTACCAGTTGTTGTTGTTGTTGTTGAAATTAGGATTTTTTTCCTAAATAATAGAGCTTTAGCCCAAAAACTCCCCACCTTTTTCTCAAAAAATGCATAAAAAAAGATTGGAAATGTGGTTTTCATTCAAAGTTCACTGAGCTTCTTTACCCTGTCAAAGTACATATTTTTCATGAATAGAAGTTACTGTCCCGAGAGTGACGAAAAAAATACCATAATGCCTTGTTTTTGTCGGTTTTCAACCCCCGACGCATAAAGGAGGGTTGTTATAAGTTTAACGATCTATGTATATGTGGCATCATAACTCTCCAACAGATGAATCGATTTGAGTGTGTTCTTGCTTCAAAAGGAGTGTCAGTCGAGAGCTGCTTCTTGTATATGTTGGGTGACAACCGGTTCGTCTGCTTATTGAAGGCACTCAGACGGTGGGGATGAATAAGCCAAAATAAGCGAATATACCTGAGTTTCATATCGGATAAAAGCGTTCAATTTGTAGATCACTAACTCAAACTGACATAGAAAATTTTGCTCATAGAGGATTCACTTAAAAGTCGGGTTCTCTTGATTGTGTAGCAAATTTACTTATTAACAATAAATTTCAATATTCTTTGTCCTTTTACCTCCTATGCCAAAACTGACGTGGAAAAAATTTCTAAATTGAGATATGATTTTTGGATGTTACATGACATGTACCTCACTATAAACGGTGTCTCATTTCCTTCTGTCTGTCTATAACTTGAGCAGTACCGCTCGGATTTTGATCAAATTTTACACAAAGTTACTACTATGCCAAGGATGAAAAGCTTAGCCGTTTTTGAAAATCGGTCTAGTGGTGGCGGAGCTAGGAACAAACACACGAAAAAAAATCGCATCAAACTAGGCTTTTAGACGTTTTAGAGGGCCCTGGCCATTATAGGAAAAAAATTTGGGGGGCTTGAAATTTGAGGTTTGGGGCTTGTAGAGGGTGGGGTGTGGGGTATATGAATTTTTTTTACTCAACTATATTTATACGCTATCAACACCAGTAAAACTATGCATCTATTTTTATACCATAGATGCACCCGTAAGTTTTACTTGAAAACATAGAATTATAGAGAAATGTAAGCGTACTGAGGCGCCAAAAGTCGACAACGTTGACACATGGTCGGTAACTACCAGTAGGGCATGAAAAGGATGTCTAATTATATGTACCTGTTTGAACGACTTGATACGTTAAATTTCTCTGCTGTACATGTCCCTTACTCAGTTTTCGCTCAGAGAATTCAAATTGCGCTGAACCTTTGTGAACTGATGACGGCGTTTCGCAAGAAGTGCAGAGTCAACCCACTTGACGCCATTTTTTCAGTATTGTTAATAAATTTGGCAGATATTCACGTATCGTCAAAAAGAGGCGAGTTGCACATATCCTTGTAGAGAGTGAGTGCGGTACTTTTTGTGCACAAAAAGTCACTTAATCAGATTTTTTACGAAACAGATTTCAGTAACTACGGAAAATCGCTTGTCAGTTATCTGGGCTTTTCCCCACTATTTAGGATGACCTATACAAAAAACACAAAATGATTTCCCGCATTAACCAAAACTACATTCCATGCTTGCTTTGCAACATGTAGTTCGTGAATAAAACGTGTAAGCAAGGCTTAAGGTTCAAGTCATCAAAATTCATCACGCTACCGAACTGACACTCTTTCTGATTGATTTTCGTACTGTAAACTGCCCGACATTGTTATAATCATAGACACAGCCGAATTTCTTGATGTTTCTTCAGCTGGAGCACCGTTAGCCAGGGGCGTGGCTGAGTTTTTTCTATTCTGAGGAGTGTTCTTCGGTTCCGAGAAGATATGCTAATACTTTTTTGCCGTATAAATCAGCCTGCCTTAATGGCTTGACGGTAATGAATATTTTAGAAGCTTCTAATGAAATTGCTGCTGCTTGTGGGCCGAAGAAGGAGTGTGCGACAGGAAGACACATACTGCAGAGGTCCATTCTTCTTATTTGGCAAATCAATTAAGACAAAAACATGCATATGTACGTACATTTGATAGGAACATGTGATATAGTTCAATGTTTTGGCAGTACCGGTTTCTTTGTCTGTCTAGGTCATCCAGAGCTTAATGTATACATCATACATTCAAATGTGTCTTGCTTAGGAAGCTTGGATTTACCATAGATTTATTCAGCAGTACAAATTCTTTCAAGGTTGTGCGTCCTAGAAGATCTGGTTAAGAAGATGTTCATGTTTCTTGATCAGATTTGCCAAGTTCTCTAAAAAGGTCATCATGACCTTTGAATGAGTACACTGTCAAATGCGAATAATGGAGAAACAAATATATTGGTCATTTGATTTGAGGCTTATTCCTTTTATTAGGTGACATGCGTCTTCAAATGCAAATCACTAGACCCCTTGAAAGTGAAGCCTTCAGTTTAAAGAAACTTTCTTTAATAACATTTCGCATTTTTACTGTGTATGAGCCAAGAAAATGGTAATATTTTTTTTGTTATAAAACTTTTGCACCGCATCAGAGATGCCAATTAGAAGCAACTGTTTTTCAATTTAGTGGTGGACCTTATCATCCACATAACAAAGTATTTGCTACTTTCCACTTTCAACACATTGCTTATTCAACTTAGTCCATTTCGACTACTGCAACTATAGATAGCCAGTGAATCTTCTACAGCATATAGTAAGTATAATAGTGGCGGCTGCTCCCGCGAAAACTACGTCAATTTGAGTTACTTTAGTCTTGGATGCAAAAAAACACGGAAAACCTAGCTTACTGTTAAACCTACTGTCCGACTTACTATGACTATCGCGGCATAGTTTGAGGTGAAGGTAATTAATAGCGAAAACGTTTCAAGTATGAGAAGAGCAGTTTTCAAAGTGAACCAAAATGAATTCAAGAAACAAAATAACTCTGGCAGATGCAAAGAACCTAAGTGCAGTTGCTGAACCGTTAAATACAGGCAAGTTTGGTTCATAAATATTGATGAATTCTTTAAAGACAACAAAAAGGTTCAAACATAGCATCCTCCTCTTCACGTTATGCATTGGGATCTGTCGCATCACATTTCTGTGATTGCCTGTGAAATACAAAAAGTTTAACAGATAATTAACCTACTACGTTCCTCGGTTTTGCTAAGACGACACTCACGTGTTTGCTTTTCATTCTTCCATCTCCTAGTCTGGACCTGATACAGACCTATATTACATAGCTATATCGTACTGATGAGGGCTAAAGAGCGCAGTCTGCGGTTGGTCGTGAATCCATTAGTTCTAAATACAAGGTAAAATCGGAAAATTGGAACAAAGACGATTGAGGAGAAAAGTTGAAAATAAATAAGATGAGCGCCTCTTGAAATGAAATATAAGTGTGGCTATGCTGATAATCTCACGACAGTAACATTGATTATCACAGAAGGAGACCACAAAACAATACGCTTCAGGAACTACCTTTGCTATACACAAGCTTGCTTCCAGTAGATGCTAGAAAATTAAATGGTTTATTAGACCTATGTAAATCAAAAGCATACAGTCTTCCTAGCATTCCTGAGGCTTATCGGCTTTTCATTTTTCTCTAAAAGCCAAGAAACAGAAAAAAATACAAATACAAATATTAATAGTGCTGAAAATACAGATGTTGAGAACGATGATAGTGGAGAACACGAAGATGAATATAATTTGAGTGACTCAGATTGGCATTAAACATGTTTTTTTCGACCATTTGTTTGAAAAATACTGTAATATTAGAATGAATATCCTACAAAGTCTAGAGCAAGTGTACTTTTTTCTTTAATTGATCCAACGAAAACTATAGTAAGTCAACAAAATTTATCAAGAAAAATTGTCATTTTCGCTAGGTTTGTATTGTAATACCATTTAAAACCTTCTTCATATAAGAATTGCTGCAATGTGCAACATATTTTATTTTATCCTTGCAGGGATCGATTTGCAGTCATGTTCGCTAACCTACAAGACGCTACTGGAGTACACCAAAGTTTCTTTATACTAAGAAAACAAAGTTACTGCCAGCACCTTAAATTCAAAGTGAACTCTATGCGCATATGTTTGACAATGCAAGATATATTACTGATTGTTTGATCTGCTATGGCGCATGCATGAGTCACATGAATTGAAATCCCCGTCTATAAATATGTAACGAAATTCAAATTTGAAGGAATCTTAATAGATGGCCTAGATTTATTGCTTTGATAAATCGTTGTTGTACTTTGTTTGGGAATTAATTATTTTTATTGCTGTTGCTCCTCACGCCAATAGGTGTGGTACCATCAAATTATGACATTATGATTTTATCTTTTATTCTTCATTGAGGTCATGGTATAGTTGCGTCATGACAGATCATGTTACTAACGTTGCGTCGGTCTGTTTGTCAGGTTAAAGTGAGCTGCCTTCAGTTATCCTTGTCATCTCTATAAGTTGTCACTTTGATAATAATGAAGAAGTTTTGTAATTATTTTCAAAAGGCAAAGAGCACAAACAAAATAAGTAAAGAGAGAATCGTCGTAAGGAAAGATTCACGTACTTCGATATTGATATAAGTTAAGCAGTGATAAAAGAATATTTGAATTACGCGATGGTCAGATGACTTCGTAGAAATTAATATTTAAGAGTTGCGTAATAAATTTTTGAATGTGTTTTTTGGTTAGTCATGAGTTATTGGTATTTATAAAAATTTCAATATCAGTGGTTGTTTACGCTCAAGACTACTTATACTCATTACGTCAGTACTGCCTTGTTTCCTTGTTGGCGCCATTGAGTTTGCGGAATTTTATAGAAATCTTTTACTGATTGAAGAAGTAATAATAAGTATAATTAATCAATTAGATATTAAATTTCCATGGCCAGATAAATTTAGATATAATATACGAGTAGTATCCAATACCTTCACATCATGTTGCTCCTAAAATATACTATATATCCTTGAATTTATCCGACGAGAGGGAACAGAGATATGACAAAAAGCCTAGTTGCAGACTTGAACCACATCATACAAGGCGTCCTGAAAGCTCGGACCTAGTACGCTATGGGTACAATGAAAACATTCTATCATTCTATGACTTCCTTGCATGAGGGTGCATGGATTTTAGAACACCTAATGATTAAAGAAGTAATAATGATTACGTTATAATCAGTCAGGTATCACGACTTCATTAGGTATTGGATATGCATATTTGTATATTATTCAAGTTAGTATGTTATCTACATTTTTTAATTGTGAATTTTCCAATTTCCGCAACTTTCACAAACTTATTGATGTAACTCGTAGATAATTTGCTACCGTTTTGTTTCACAATTATTTGTTTTACATAATCTATTTTGCATGTAATAAATTGAACTGTTTGTTCTTCAACCGAGTCTGCATGTGGTTTATAAAACACGATATCGACTATATAAAGACAATTGAGTGAAAGGTAATGTATAGATTTATTTTTTATACAGTGATATTGAATACGAGATGTTGGTCAACTAGGCGTATTATTCGGAAAAATGATTCGACCAGTCTGCTTATAATTGGGTTAATTCTTGTGACGTTCATATGCGACATTTTAGTCCAAAGCGGTTCTGGATAAGAAATGAACGTAACTCTGGGTGTTTTACAACGCCAGTATGACCGGAGTATCATCAAATAGTAGACCTAGATCTGGGCCAATGCAGGCTTTTGATCTACATTTCCAACCCAACACATTCCGGAAGTTTTAATGCGATTCTCAACAGTTGGGTTGTGGTAAATCGATTTCCATTATAGACAGCTCAATCTCTGATTGTAGATATGTCCCGAAATTATAGCGAAACGGGTGTTATTGCCAAGTATACGTTCCTAATACACGCGAGGTTACGTTTTACTCCCTTTTGAAATTACACCACAAATATAAAAGTGATTTTAATTATTTTACTATCGACTATTATTAAATTTGTTCATCCTAGATGTGATTTTATCTCTCACGCGTCTGGTGAGAGGAGGGGAGATGCAACATTTTTGTTTTTTTAATGTAACTCCTGAGACGATCATTGTTTGGCCGAATCAAACCACAAATATGTTTATATTTCTGTACGACGTTTAGACCAGCACTATGCCATTTTTCAAGCACAATTGACACTTTGTTCTGTGCCAATATATTTTGTTTGTCTGTCTTCTAGGTGACATTTTTTTTCTTCTTTTATACAACATTCTGGGTAGTCGGCCTATCATCTGCAAAGCTTCTCTGGGATGCTATAGGTTGGAAGTTTGCATAAAGGACAGCATACTACAGCTGATGGAATGCTTTCGTAATATGAATATCAGCGATATGAGCCTCACCATAAGTCCGGATGACCAAATTTCTAGTGTTCAGGAAAAGTGCTGGGAGAGATTTGGAAGAGACGCGAAACAACTGAAGCAAGTTCATCTCTTTAGTACAATGACATTAATCAAGTTCGGACCAGGAGTTGATATCGAGCGACAAGAGCATCCGTCTTACGGTCTTAAACTTGAAGGTACCGCATAGTGTAGGGAACACTTTAAATCAACGACAATTGAGCGTTGGGAGAGACGTCCATCATGGAGTTGGCACCAAAGATCTCGGCAAGCACTTTAAGGCAGTTAAATCCCGGCAGGTAAGCAGTGGAAGGCTACTATTTGAGAAACTCCATTCAATCTGCTTGGCTCGTGCCAAGAAAAGCCGAGATTATCCTGTGCCAAATTTTCACATCGTGCTGGTCTTTGGCATTGTGAACTGCTTTGTTATATTTGCTTCTGGACTCAAGGCTTGTGTGTTCTGTACAGCGGGGTGTACGAAGGTTCTGCGTGCCTTGATCTTGCATTTGTTGAACCAGCCATTGGACCCTGGTTTATGCCTTTTTAGTGTATTCTTCCATCCCAAGGTGGATAATTTCGGTTATTGAATAGGCAGCCGACGCATCCAGGGCAGCGAAAGAAACGTCTTACCAAGGAAAGGGGGTAATGTTGTTACCTAGTCCCACTCTATACGTACGCGTGCATGCCATCTAAACACCAGCCTAACAACCCAGCACCACGTCAACGAACGTCGGGTGCGCGTCATCTGAACTAAGCCTAAGAGTTTGCTAGAAATGCTTGTAGTAACAATTGTAAGTATTCTTCGTGTATCCCTGGTATGTAAGGTTAAACCTGCTCCTTTCGAATTCACTGGCTGTGGAAGACGTAGTGAAGCTGAAAGCCCGAAAATTGGCCGGTCAACGGTACTGATGCCCGGTCGATCGAGTGGTCGGTTGGTCGTACCGCGAAGTCTAGACAGTCTTTCGCTCAGCCAAGTCGTTGTTCCAAAGCAACAACTTGATATCGCGACGTCAGTTGCAGCAGGAATAATAGTTTGGTAAATAGCGATAGATTTTATGCACTTGCCAATAAAAAATTTCGTTTGCACCTCATAAGACAAACACCAGCATGCAACGTCCATATTCGTTCGATCACATTTTCAGGCGAGCTAAAAGTGCCTGGGCAGGCAGCAACAAGCGAGAAGAAACGGCGATGACCTGTTTGTAGCGAAGTACATGAGGTTTGAATAGGATATGATTGTTCACTTCCTAAAATACGAAAGCCTGGCGACCGTCATTCGAAGACGTTAGGGTTCCTTGTCTCAGATTATGTTTCTTAGTACCCATACATATTTGTAATGCCATCATATTTTTTTAAAATGTAATCCATTTAAAAATGCCGAGTAGAGGTTTTTGGGATATCCTCCAATCTTTTAAGAACAACTATTCAAAAGTACATATATATTCTCATAATAAAATATGTTTTGCATTAACTCCTTTCATCAAGCACCTTCAATGTTTTTCTTTGAATCACAAGAAATAAAATGAATTGTTTTTTCTATATAATCACAAAAATAGGTTGATGGTTTTTGAATTATTTCAAAAAATCTTTTTCTCTAAGAAATATAATATGCATTTTGGAAAAATTTTCGCAATTTCACCATACCTTATCTATCTTTAAATCCCATGCATAAACAAAGATTCGTGGCTGCAAAAGGTTTAGAATTTCAGCAGAGCAAAGAAGTTCTCTCATTTCTTCCAATCTCTCAATTTTGACAAAATTTCTATAGGGATATGTTGTCGGTTTATGGCAGATGACGTTTAACAATTTTTGAAAAATTGTTTAGTGGCGACCAATCTATGAGCAAAAAATTCTTAATTTTGGTAAGCTTGATTTTGATATGGCTTATTCATCAAAATCACATTTGTATACCAGAAATACAATGCGTGAATGCAGAACACCTTTTGTTCGAACTTCCTTGCTTCCCGAATAACATTACGAGTGTTATAGAACTGCGGAATTGTTATCACAAAACTGCTTATATTTTTTACTGCTATGTATTTTTAAATGCCCAGTTGCTTGATCCATTGATCAAATGTCTTGTTTAATGTATGATGGAGCTATGTACTTGTGTATGTGTGTTTATTTATATAGGAATAGATGATGGTGGTACAGAGCCTTGAGGTTATCAATGAATTCTGAAGGGAGCGCTTCATCTGTGTTATTTTACGGAAAATGTTACTCTCTCCCTGGCCATGAAGCTGAAAACAAACCGACCAGCACAGCCAGCCAACCTAATGAAATTCTAAGCTATGACATAAATAATTTGCGCAGGCTGTTTTGAGGTTTCCATTTAATAAATGTTACGCCGTATTAAGTGGACAATGGTACAGTGACGGAGCTCGATCGTTATTGCAAAATGATTGTGCCCGTAATTTAATTTGTGTACTTCTTAAACGTATGATTTTATTACAAAAATTGGGTCAAGTAGGTTGATCCTGCACTTCAAACGTAATGCGCAATTAAAGATTACGTTCGGCACACGTTAGCCACTCAAAAAAAAGAGTTAGCTGTTAATATGTATGACGAATTAATTAAATAGATCAAGTCAGTGGAAAGGACTATACAGTTAGTCCATAGTCCCAAAACATTTGACAACGTTGCGATCTAGAAGTATCTTACCGGCCCGGCCCTACCGACAGTTCGGACCATCTTGCAACGTTGCTGTGACTAACCTCGGAACTCGCCAACCCCGCACGGTATCCGGCGTCGCAGTAACTCATCGATCAGATATCGGTCAGCATTAGAGCAGGTGTATATATATATATATATATATATATATATATATATATGCTAGTTCAGTTGCGCGAGACGCGTGTATTGAAAATATTTCATCATTCATGTTTTAAGGGAAAATGTACGGTATGCGGAAAATCTACAATGTATGAATTATGACTAATAAGTGTGTAGAGTCACCGAGGTTGGAAGCTTATAAATATACTGACGCCAAAAAAATTAGATCTACTCCCAACAACCTCCCATTTCTAACTTCTGCAAATAAATTTCTGAAAACGTTCACGAGCATCTGCAAAGCCAATAAAAACGAGGATTGAGCCGATTTTAAAAAACTATACAGCTCTCGCGTTCTTGTGATAGTAGTAACCGTGTTTCAACATTTCATCAAAATCTGAGCGGTACCTTACAAGATATAGACGAGCCAATAATTAGCGAACAGGCAGGCAGACAGACAGACTGGCCGGTGGATGTCACATAACATCAAAGAAAAATTACAAATCATTTTTAAAATTTTCCGCAATTGCGTTGAAATATAGTATTTTTCAAAACAAACCACACAATGTAGTCTCATCCTGGTGTTTGTTACTCTACTGTAATGTTTTCGATTACATTGTCTCCTTAAGTTCATCTCAATCAAGTTAATGATTACCTATATTTTGTTTTTACACATCAGTCAAAATTGTACTGAAAGGTTGAACTGGAATCAAAGCTATTACCGGGAGGCTGCCGATAGTCAACGCTACCATGTTGATAAGGAAGCTGTTCGCCACTCAGAAAGACTAATTGTAATTTATGAGACCAAGTCCAAGTTTTCCGTATCCTAACACAGCGTAAGTCACCTGCACGGTATTTTTCAATTCAGTCATAATTGTATTTGTAATGAGTTAAAATATGGAATTTTGAACCGGCTATTGAATTTTCATAAGAATCATACCAGTAGCATTGAGATTCCTATCATTCCTACAAATCCAAAAAATGTTTATAGTACATTGCGATTCAATACCTAATTGGTAATCAATTAAAAACTGAAACGGTACCACAGATGCTTCGCGCACCATACAGGGTGATTCCAAAGGTAGCGGTAATATTCCCAGGGTAGAAACTATTTCATTCAACATAGTCCAAGATACCAGGGCTGCTAGGCATTACTTATTTTGTGGAAGACAAAACGTGAGCTACTGAATAGGGTTTATATGTGTTTTCAACTCCTGCGTACATGCAATACCGATTTTCTGGAAGAAAGTGAGACAAACGTAATTCTTCTATAGATAGAATTACCTGAACTTTTTTGTATGAGTTTTGAGAAAAAAATGTTTAATACAAAAGTTATGAAATCGAGTCTTGCCTAATTTTTGTGGCGCAACATATTTTTTATATGCCGAGAGGGTATTAGTGCTACTGAATAAAAAAAAACAACTTCATTGATGAACTTAAAAGCATTATATAAGAGAGCTCAATTTATACCAGGATAACTTGTTTAAAGCGACTGGCTCACAGTGCTGAATATTGTTTTCTAATAATATTTTGGAAGGTATACGAGTGTAATAAGAATCATTGATTAGAACTTAAGTTAGGCTAGTCTTATTTTCAATCAACTTTTCTCATCTGGAACCACCTTTAGTCTTCCATAAAATAATGTCTGACAGCCCTGGAATCTTACCCTAACAAGTTTCGATAAACTATCGAATTCTATACAGTTGATGACATTAGTTGATAGAAAAACTCAATCTGAAGACACGAGATCAAGTCACACGGCTATCAGCTAGGGGATCTTGCATTGTTCCCAAGCTGATGCTGGAAATTAGCAAATGCCAGCTTAGTACGGCTAGGGACGAAATAAACAAAGGGAGCTGGCACAAGCATGGTCAGGCAGACACGAGTGCAGAAAGGCCGAGAAGCAGACAGGGTTGCTGAATCTTTTAGTTGTGATACAGCACACTTCAGATTAAACAGATGTCTATCACTCAAGACACAAAGACTGCAAAGAGAATGAAACACCGTTCTACTTCCTAGGCAATACGCCGATTCTCAAAGCCTTACAGGTGAGGGATTAGCTATGTCAAAGCTTGGTGGAACAGACTGGACGGATATTATTATCTCCAATAGAAGGTCTAGATGGAATTCTTTATAAAAAAATATTTTCCAGCAACCTTACATACCCTTGATTCGGAAGCAGATATCAAGACCTGGCTCCTAAAAATTGATAACCATTTACGAAGATTTTATTGCTAGGCAAGAATAGAGAATATATTCAAAACAGATGTAACACTTTTTAGTTAAGTAGCGACAAACATCGCAAAGGTATATTTCTTTTTTTCCTCCTGCCACAATGTATTACGTCGTCGTATTCAAGACATCAATTAAATGGTTTAGCCATTCCTGCCTCCTATTAGTCTTTCCCATTGTCGTTTGCGAACTTGCAACGGGGCTTCAAAAGAATAGTAAAATAAAGCAACTGAAAAGGATCCGGTTTGCGCGTCTTAAACTAAAAACTTGTTCATCCAATGAAATTTGACAAAGTCAAATCTGAGATCTTGCTATTCAAGAAAATACGTGTATAAATGCTTACTTTCATGTATCTCTGAATAGTGATAAAAATTTTAGCGCTATCCGAACACGTTTACCCTATGGCTACTATTTACACTTGGCAGTAACGGAGTTTCAAAATATACAAAGCTAATAAGAACAGGGGTCCGCTTTAGCGGATGGGCCCAGTTAGGATTTTTTTTCTACTACTTCTGTCCTAGAAATATTAATGTTACTGTTTATTATATCACCCTATAGAAGAGGTAATGTTTACGTCTGTCCTTTGCACTTTTAATGATCATCAATATGTCGAGGAAGTCGCCACACGGCTATTATGTAACTCAATGAAGGTTAATGTTTGATTTGTTACTGTATAAATTAAGTAATAACTGTTTGTCAACTGTTCTTTTTTTTTCAGATGGAATGTCTCATGGCCTGGGTGGGAATACATAGATGTCAATGTTGCGACATTGGTATGACTGGGCGTTGATTATTGTTCAGTTGTGGGAAAAGCAGTTTAATATATAAATATATAAATTTTATATATAAAAGTGCATATATATATATATATATATATATATATATATGCATTTTACTCGCCTCATTTTTTTATTAGATTATGTCTTCCTCTAACTATGAAGTACACTGGTGATAACACATCAGGAAAACGGCCTTCTCGCAAGGGCGTACTCAATAGGGAGGCTTTGGGGCTTGAACAGAATGTCACGATGTTTTTCCTTATATGGAGGGAGGAGGGTAGCATTAAACGAGTGAATACAATGCTACACCATTGAAATTTTGTAACATTTTCACAAAATGGTCAGAGGATGATCTAACAAAAGGAGTAAGAGGCGGCAAAACCGAGAGGACTAAGTAGCACGAAGACGGAATAGGGGGGTCATGACCCCCCTGGACTATTCTTCAATTCTTCGAAGCAACTCCCTGCTTTGAGATGAACATCTTTCTGTGACATCTGCCCTTGAATTATTGAATACTTAAATCTATCCGGTGTGCTTAATAATTCAATAGAAAAAAAAAGCTGTGCCTCCTTTCAATTTAAATCTTGCTACTTGGAGATCATAATTCTGAGCAATTTGTAAAATCACGAAAGGTGGTAACTACTGTTTTACTCGACAGTTACCTTAAAAACGAGGGAGGTTTTTAACAATCGTAAAGTACGCCAGACGGATTACGGCTAAAAGGGCCAGTAGGTGGATATTTCTTGAAGTAGCTGAAACTGTTCTGAGTGTTTCAGAACACAAAACATGACCTTTGCTGCTACTTTTTATCATATTTTGTAACATATCTTGTAAAGTAATGATTCCGAAGCAAAACCGGAAACGAAATTTTGTACGCGTCTTTTTCTGATATTTTGTGACACATCTTGAAAAGTAGTGATTTCGAAGCAAAACCGGAAACGACATTTTTTACGCGTCTTAGATCTGCTGATGAATTGTTTTATAGTTTCGTAAAAAGCTGACATATTTAATCCATCGTGAAAAAATAAGGATAGCTAGAAGATTGAGCAACATCTTTTTGTCCAGTATCGCTTATCTCGTTGTATATTTATAACATCTTAAAAATAGTATTTTTTCTTTAATGGCTTTTGCAAAATTTGCTGTTTCAGAACATACGATTCATTAGTCCTGCTAATTCTCATAAGATCCCAAAAACAATTATCAAAAATTGTATGTACATTAAGGGAGCTAACCAAAAGGACGATTTCGTCCAAGGAAGCACATTGTGAAGCTTTGCTGCCTGTTTTGAGAACACTCTTTGTAGTGTAGAAAATAACAACTTGAGAAATTGTAAAAGTGGGCGGTGGTGGGATTCCTAGACCTAACCTATAAGTCTACAGTACCAGCTGCCAGGATTGACCGTTAGAAGTAAATTCAATCCTACCCGCGCCACTGCTCCTTTGTTCTCTCAAGTTGCCTTGATACCCCATCTGGAGACGTTCAAGTGATATAAACCGGATTGGTCAGGTCAGCTCCTATCTCTCAACTTGTTGCTTACTAAACATATTCGCAGCTACCGAAGCGCTCATCCGAAAAATCTGTCCTAACACGGTGGTACCGTGGTGTGTGCCCACGAAGCAGCGTGGTGCACCTAGTAAGCGATTGGAGATACCTTACCAATCCAGTTTGTTTCTCTTGAACCATCAGTAGGGGCATCAAGGCAACTTGAGAGAATAAAGGAGCAGTGGCATGGAAAAGGATTGAATTTGCCTCCAACAGTCCATCCTAAAAGTTGGTTGATAGCTGGTGCTGTAGACTAATTGGATAGGTTGGCGTTTACTGAACATACCTGTTGTTGTGCATGCGATCATCCGAAAAATCCTATAACCTTTGTAGATGTTCTATTAATTTCTCTGCAAAACGTGACGACAGGGTCCTTCCTACCATGGCCAATGCGATGATCTCATGCCATTAACCTCTGCGCAAGGAATCATTAGACTCATTGCGAACTGATCACAAATGCTCAAGTATCAAATAGGGCAACCACGATAATCAAACGACATTCTTCCACGCCTAACAGTAATTTGCTAAATTACTTTTCCTTGGATTGCGTCACAATAAATGTCATAACTCATAACCGATATGAATGACACAAAGGCAATTTTTCATCTTCCCTCTGCCAGTTAAGAGACAATAACGAGTCTGGTTTCACAACGATGACTGGGCAGATTTGCAAGCCAGTGATTGTACACTTTGACGCTTTAATCCGTTCAGCGGGTCTCTATAAGGCTTAAGATAGTTGAAAAGTATTTCGCGAGTCTTGGGACTAACTTTGATTGGAATAGTGCATATCTATTTAAATTTGAAAGTGCTGAAAATAATGATGTTTCGCTGGAATTCGTGTACCTAATAGCTTTTAATGCAACGTCTGAAACTTATCCTATGCTTTCCATCTTAATAATCCCCCATGTTTGCCTGGCTGAATGAAACCGCATATGTTTAAAATTCCCCTTTATTGTACGACGCCGACGTTTCATCCCCAACGGTGACCTTCTTCAAGTGCAATTGACACTTCTTTGACAATACGTTTTACTTATCTGGCTTCCAGGCGGTGCTGGGCTTTACTGATTTTGATCGGTGCCATCTTAAAATTGAAATGATGGCTTTGCGTAGTCTCAGCATGTTGCAGGACCTTTCACACTTTTGTATTAGCACACTATACAGGGTGGCCTATCCATTTGTGGACGGAATGTTACTCATAAGCAAATACATTTCGGAAAAATGTATTAATGGCATGGTATACATCACATTTGAGGGCACATTTCTAAAATATTGGCCATTATACAGGGTGTCCCAATTTCAACCTACATATCAAAGTTGTGATTTTTCAAACGGAATGCCTCAAATTTTATTGCATATTTGGATAAACCAATTTAAAAGAATAATATTTTCCCAAAATGTATTTGTTTATGAGTAATATTCCGTCCACACATGGATGAGCCACCCTGTATAGGAATATAAAAATGATAAGATAAATAAAAGGTATTGAAATTGTACCTGCTTAAGGTCTTTGTTGGGACAGAAACTTCTTACATTAAAGAGGAATTTTAAACATGTGTAATTTGATACGCTCAGAAAAAGGGGGAATATCTTCAGTCTTTTCACAGTTTTTGGTGGTAAAAGAGAAATTGCAAACTGTAGGTACAATCTGATTCTTAACCCAACTTGCTGTGTTTTCAGGCTTCCCTATGCCTTTTATACAAGATATAAATTTAAACTCAAATCGCGCGCTTATGCCTGTCGCCTCCCCTTGAAATTCAGGTGCTACTTTAAAATTTGCATACTTAGCATGATCTTGTGTACATTTTTTTTGGGAAAACTTGCCCACTTCCTGAGAAAATTTGCTATCCTCCACTCTTCAAAGCTTTTGAGGGCAGGTCCACCTTTACAAAAGGTTATCTCTTGCCGACGATCACCCCTCATAAGAAAAGTTCCTGCGGGTGCCCAATAAAATTTTAGAACCATCACATGCACGTCCTCCTGATGGCCGTGTATTTCTTGGGAAGGTAATGCCATGCAGACTAACTCGATTTGGCATTTTACTTCTCTACTCTCTTTTTGAAAAAAATGGCCAGGCTACATTTTTGCACGTTTTGGTTAGAATAAGGAAACCATAGCCAAGTGAGAGATTTGGACTTCTGTTTCAGATTCAATGCATCAAAAAAATTTTCGGAAAGGTATACTCGGCCTGTATTATCTCTCGTCCAATACAAAATACCAAATATTACTTTCCACGTAACTGGCGAGGAAGTGTTGTAATAGCAAAAAATTGAAAATGAGGTAATACGTTTTCTGGATGTACATCACCAAAAACCATAGCAATCATTTCCTTTGGTCTGTCTGTGTACCTGTCTGTCCGACAATTCTTGATCCATCTGTAACTTGAAAAGTACCTTTCAGATTTCGATAAACTTTCCACCTAAGGCTAGGACTATTCCAATGACGCAAAAATTTTGTAGTTTTTGAAAATCGATCCAGTATCGGCAGAGAATAAGAACAAAAATCGCTCAAACTCGGTTTTTTGACGTTCTATGCACCAATTAGACATACTTCACACATTATAGATCTCTCCATACTTAAAGCCACCAGCTGCGGCTACTGCTCCCGGAGGCTTGCCGTCAGCCTTGGTGAGTGTTCTGTTGTTCTGGTATGGTGTTACACGTATTATTTCTGCTGCTCCACAGCATAGTGTTTCTTACGCTTCGATCTCGCTGCCATGTTTGACCGGGTTAAGTATCGGGGAAAGGCGACGTTTACAGATGCACTACCGGGGAAAGAATGTCTTTGTACGGATTATATGCATCCGTTTGCCTGACTTTTTTCTCAGAGTGTCCAAACATAATCCTTTATGAACCGATAACTGCGTTGCGTGGGAAATGCAGAGCGAACTGATTCTTGTAATTTTAATTCACCAAGTTGTACAAGCTGCAAGGTTTTACTGTGGTTTGACCATCTCTTGCACGAGGAGTGAATTAATCCAGAAGGTTATATCATATGGTACTTAACATTGTTTTCGAATTAAGACATTTGTATATTGATCGAAGTGAAGGTCAAGCAGTGATCTGCATGCTCATGGCGTAATGGAGAAAAGCGGTTTATGGTGATACGCTAAAAATAACGTTGATATAACAAGGTGCGTATGAAAAAAAAATAGGATTAGACGACGGAGCTACGCGTATATTCAGTGCATGTGTAACCTTTCGTGCGGGATTGTTATATAAAAATAAATATCTGAGCTCATTTTTTTCGCTCAAAAGGATAATAGATACATTCTAAGGCGGGAGTGTGTGAATAATTTATTCTTTTAAGCAGCAATTAAAAAACATTACTGTTCAATGGTATGTTTAATCCATGCGCGGATATAGAAAATCTTTTTTGGAGAGGTCATATGATGAATTTGAAATTGCCCACTCAGAAAGTACTACCGGTGATTGTTGATTGAAGAGCGGGGATGGGGTCAATGATTCAATATGAATTGGAGGGCGGATGCGGTGGGAGAATTTTCAAAGTGTCACAAAATCCTAGTGTGAACTTGCCGGAAATGTAAATATTGCATGTTTGGTAGTGTTTCTGAGGGACATAAAAGCAGGTAGCAGACTGCGCGGCGACGCGTATGCACATACGAAGTGGGCGTGAAATTATGTATTCATTCGAGCATTATGCTTGGAGTGTATTTTAATGAGGATTTTGTGAGTAATATTTAGTATAGTATATATAGTATATTGACAGTTTTACACCAGATCTCTAAAAGAATGAGGCTACCGTGTATAAATACGCTCATTTCAACAATCGGAGGGACCTTTTTCATGAAAAAACCCAAATAGTGCACTAATCTTTCTGACAGAACCTACGTCTTTTGATGCTAGCGCGCTACATGGAAAAATGTTCTATACGTTTTTGCGAAGGCGTGCGAGGTATAGAGGTGTAATTGAAGTCCTTGTTTTAGTTTGATGAAGACTTTCTTACAAAAATTTATGTCGCTCATCTTCAAAGTTGCAGAATAAAAATTAGATCCCCTTCATACATATGCTTATAATGTGAATTTATACCAATGCTCCAAAATAACTGTTTTAATCAGACAAAACTATATTTCTTTTCGAAAGTGTTATAAAAACACCTCGACCAACTCTTCGATAATAACGGCAAAAAGAATGATAAGAAGCTGTCCAACGAATGATCGAACGTTTTGTAGCTCGTTCCAATAGACCAGTAGTATTAGGTTTTGCATTATTACAAATCGTTGAATAAAAGGTGTTAGCGAACTGAAAGCCTAAGAAACAATTAATAAAAAAATGCATTTTCCTAACCCAAATATGTACTATGAAGGCTCCAGAAAAGTTTAGGATTTTCATAGCTACCGAGAACAGGACTCTCACCTTCTTTTGATATACGAGTACATCAATCTATTCTGTGCAGGTATCTAGGCAAGATTTTACTGTTTATCTTGTACCCGGTACGGAGAAACGCATAGCTACCTGTTCGGATAGCCAGGGGGCAATCAAAGAAGTAACCGTATACGTCCCAGGATGGAACTATTGTAACCAACTCCACCATGGACGCTTCCTCCTTCCTCCGCTCGAGTGCCGTCGATTGAAAGGGTTCCCTACAAGATGCGGAAAGTAACTTTAAGGCCTAAGACCTTAAGGCGGTTGTTTTTGTTCATAAACATCAGCAAAGCTTCAAGTAGTAAATTGATTCCTGCTATTACACTGCAGAGATGTGTAGCGTTTTTCCGCGTCTCATTCAGATGTACGACTCCAAGACTTTCCTAAAAAATAGGAAATTTACTCGTCTTCAGGGAGATGGAGGATTGCACCAGTCGAGCATCAGTACTTGATTACCGGCAGCTAGTGTAGTTTCCGGTATCAGCAGTCAGCTGAGGACCTCCACAATTGAGGAGTAAACTTATCCAGCCATATGGTGTGTCTCATTTGATCGTTCTTGATATCATGCTTTCACCAGCTATACTATGCTGCCCTTTTATCGTCGCTCAAGTTCTAGCAATGCGTAACTCAAAAAATTAAGAAGCTCATCATGGTGGCCGAAACGTCGTCAGTAAACAGAGTTTCAAGCAGCAATGGTGTCATTTTGAGACCAGATAAATATGAAGGATCAGAAGATATGGATGTCATTAGACAGAAAATCCAAACAACCAGCGTTATTTTTTCTCCTACAAAGTTGCCAGCTTTGCTGTACTGTAATTTACGCATATTTTGATTATGTTGTTGAGCTTTCTTGGAACAGAAAACTTAGCTGACATATTGCATAATTGTTATCTTTGCTCGATCTCATAGGCCTGTCGAAGATCAGTAACCAAATTATATATGAACCGGTTAAGTTCCCAATATTTTTGAGCAATTGTTGGAACGTATAATAATTGATCAATTTTTGACCTATTCTTAATTCCGCTTGGAAATCACCCAAAATATTTTCTGGAGATCATCTTTTTAATGGATGAGAGAACCTTGTTTCTAGTGTTAATAAGGAAAATTTTCAGATAATTGTAGCATCTCATTTTGTCTCCTTTTTTTTGTGGATAGGCACTTTAATATAATTGATGCTAGAAGTCGTGGGTCTATGTCCAAAGGGTGGTGAGTTTTATTCTTCTCGTTAATAATTGGTACTTCAGGCAAATATTTTGTTAATAAGCATCCTGAACTATTCCACAGTCCTTTCCAAGCATCAGATTGAGCAACTGGAACGAATCCGCGCGAGTTCCCCGCAGCCGTAGACCACCGAACCGTCGACTTAATGGCAATTATGCCTACCGACGCTGCCGCACACCGACCAGCATCAGTTCCGTCTCACCAAACAGCCATGTAAAAACTTATTTAAAATGCTTTTACTTTGATTAGGTAAACAATTTTTTGCCACTGATTAACTGGTCGCTATAGGCGACGCACCAATGGCGTAGGCAAAACCAAGAAATATGTCATTGTAAAGATGCCCCTTGCCTATTAAATATCCAAAAATTGTGAAATGTTGGCAAGCATGCATTTTTTGAAAAAATGTTCCAATAAAGGTTTTAGTATACCTACCATAAAAAGAGATTCACTGGTAACCTCAGATATGACAGATTCTAACCTCAGAGGACACTTAGCGGTAAAGCTGGTATATTCAAACTGTAACCACTTTTTGTGGCAGCAAAACCTGGCAATTACAGCCTTTCACTTCTCACGCTACTAACATAATAGTATTGTAGTCGCGAAAAATTTCAAAATCGAAATATTTTGTTTTTGGATGTTATATGACATGTGCGGGTATGTCCATGACTGCATAGTAGCCGCCAACAGCACGTCTGTTGATTTAGTTGTTCAATCGAATTTACAGTGTAAAGTGCGGACTATGGCATCGTGGTCACGTAGTGAGATAAGGACATTTTTGCGGTATAAAATTACGCATGGCTTAAGCATAGACCAGTGCTTAGAAGAAATGACACTTGCATTAAAGAATGATTGTTCTCATCGTACGACTATATTCAGGTATACAGGGTTATCCAAATTAAGTGTCCACCATTAGTAACTTTGTTATTAGTGAAAATACAAAGTTGTTTGAATTAGCAAACTAGTAGCATTTTTAACGCTGGTAAAAATGAGAAATAAAAAAAAACAATTGAGAGTCGTTATTTTGATTTTTTTCAGTAAAATAACATTTTTTTAAATGGAAACCCCTGTATATTATATTTTTTTCTGTTAAAGCATCAAATTTTAAACAAAAAAGTTCATAATGACTTTTCCGCTAAAGTCAAAAATAAAGTCAAAATAACGATAAATATTTTTAATTATTTGCAGTATTATAATATTAAGACGGCTATGAAAACAACATGGCGTTCGCGATTTGACAGCATTAAGATAAGCGACAAATTGTTAAACTAGACATACTCGCAACTAGAAGGCTTTGGAAAACAATGATAAAATCAAATAATGTCAAACATTAGTGTAAATACTTGTTTATAAGCTTTATTGTGTCATTAATTTAAAGAAAAATGTTCTCCCATGAAGAAAAGTGTGATATGTTAGAATGCTATTTAGTGTGCAGAAAATCCTACAGTGAATTATATCCCGCTCGCATTCAACCGTATGAACGATATTTTCTGAGACTTTATCGAAAATTTAGGGGCAACGAAAATGTTTTTGCTAAAACAAGGGCAAAAAAAGAATTCATAATAAGCGAGGCCACGGAAATTGCAGTTATTGGATATTTTGAAGCTTATCGTGAGAATTCAATAGCAGATATTCTCAAGGACTCTAATTTCAGTTATGGTACTGTTCAAAGGATTTTAAAAAAATACAAATTTATTCTGTATAAGTACCGACCAGTTCAAACGCTTTTGGCAGGGGATCCAGAGAGAAGACTTGTTTTTTGCCATTGGTATCTTAGCTTCTGTCGCCAAAATGTAAGTAACTTTCGTTACCTTTTATGGACAGATGAATCAAATTTTTCAAATTCTGGAATGTTTAATAGAAAAAACCACCATTATTGGTCAAGAGAAAATCTTTTGTTAGTACAGCCAAGAGGCCCACAAGTCCGTTTCAGTTTCAACGTTTGGTGCGGTATAATTGGTTCAAAAATTGTTGGCCCGTTCTTTTGGGAACCCTAACTGGTGAAAGATATGTGGAATTTATGTCAGAAATTCTGACTAATTTCTTAGACGAATTGGATCTTATAAGTAGACATCATCTGCATTTTCAGCAAGATGGCGCACCTGCCCACAACTCCAGAGGTACTTATCATTTTCTAAGTACTACTTTTAATGATCAGTGGATAGGAACAAATGGCCCAATACAGTGGCCTCCCAGATCACCAGATCTAAACCCACTTGATTACTTCTTGTGGGGTTACTTAAAGAACCAAATTTACAAGCGAAGGTACGATAACCTTGACGCGTTAAAGACTGCAGTTAGGGAAAAGATAACCCAGATAGATGGTAGGACCATACTTAAGACAGTTCGAGCAGTTGAAAAACGTGCCCAAAAATGTATTGAAGAACAAGGTGGTGTTTTCGAGCATCTTCTTTAAAAAAAATTGTTATTGTATTTTGTAAGATTATAAGTTGATGTTGAAAATAAAGTTTGTCGATACAATTTAATTGTTTCAGATTGGAGGCCATAACTTCAACAATTTGTAACCTAGGAGAAAAGTTATTGTAAGCTTTTTTGTTTAAAATTTGATGCTTTAACAGAAAAAAATATAATATACAGGGGTTTCCATTTTAAAAAATGTTATTTTACTGAAAAAAATCAAAATAACGACTCTCAATTGTTTTTTTTTATTTCTCATTTTTACCAGCGTTAAAAATGCTACTAGTTTGCTAATTCAAACAACTTTGTATTTTCACTAATAACAAAGTTACTAATGGTGGACACTTAATTTGGATAACCCTGTATGTACATAGAATTCGAAAGGAGCAATTTTACTCTGGAGTACGCTGAGATAGAAAGAAGGCCGCGAACATAACAGAAGAACAATACGTTGATTACCGTCAGTATAACATTAGCTATAACGTTAATTAGCTCAGATGTTACGAGAATTTGGGTGCCAAGTTTGTACATTCAAATAGCAACCACTATTGTTGACAGCAGATTCTTGTAGACCTCATGCATCTACATCAGACTTTATTTCAGTGCATTAGGTCACGCGGCCATATATGATGCAATCACAAACTTTAATGTCTGAAAAATACAGTGGCACCCCAAAAGTTAGCAATCACTCATTCTTTTTTGGAAAAAGTCATTATCAGGGTCATATCTGGGATCTGCAAGAGGAACAAAAAATTTTATCACAACATTTTATCAGTCAATCCATAGTTTTCGGAGTGTATTTTTAAGGCGTTACAGGAGGCTTTAGTTAAGCTGTTGTATAGCGGTTGGCCAGAGGTGAGGATATATTGTTGCAGCGCGTAGCTGAGCGAGTTTGAGTATACTCGCTGGCACAGACCATCTGTTACACGGATGGACCGACATATATCTGTGACTGACTGTTCCTGCCGTTGTCCAACATTTTTCGTTCTAAGTTAGCTAGCATGCTAGAGGTCCTTGACGAGCATTTCCCAAAGTTGTTTTGATCCCGAATGAATTAAACTTGCCCTGTCACACCATCGTAGAAGGAGCCAAGCCCGTTTGCATTGCATTGTTGTTCGCCAAAATTGTGTACTTTGAGTGAATACTTTTGGTCAACTTGCCTACCAAAGTTACAAACCATACTATCTGTGTTGCGATGTGAATCACTCAGTTATGGTTAATAAACGAGGATAAATTAAATAAGGCAAAGAAATTAAAGTAAATATTTATTAACGGTAGAGGATTGTCTTAATTAAATAGCAGTGCTGGCAGAATACCTGATATTGGTAATAGTGTGACACATTTTAAATTCTACTTGGTTTTTGTAAATATCTGTTGTGAATTGAGCAGATTGTTGGCTAAAACCGGATACCGAGTTATCATGATATCGAAATGACTGCTATGATATCATTGTCACTATACTATATTCCTCTAATAAAAAGATTTTTAGATATTTTAATGAATTTGACATTCATTGTTTTTTTGTGCAGAGATTCTAGAATCATGTGTCACTAAACTGAAATCGTAAGATTACTATTTATAACGCGAAAGCAAAGACCCTTTTTAAAAACTTTTAAATTCAAAATTAAGGTAAATGGGAATCAAAGTTAAACTTTCGGATGACTCTTTTCAGGATCTAGCAAAAAATTTGGTTTGTCTCCAATACTTTGCACTTATCAATGTCAATTCTGTTATCAAGTCTAAATTGGGACTGGGCACCCAAAGACACAAGAAGTGGAATGAAATAGGTCAGGTCAGTTCAGGTAAAAGCCCACTGTTGATGTACGTGCCCTTTCGCAACGCCCATGACTATAATACAGTAGCTCTTCCCGATAAACAGGTCTGCTCTGAAGAAATCGTGTGATACGTGCAATGTGAGACAAAGTGTGAAGCACACAGTTATGGTTTGTCCCAATTTTACTAATGAACGATTAACACATAACCTACCTACTGATCTCTGAAGTGCCTTAACTGCACAATACAAAGATATTCTAAGATCTAAAGACATTAACTACAACTACTCAATCTAAAATGTAACAACAGCCCTGCGTGGTTGAGCGGCTTTGTTTCTGCAAATAAAAAAAAAGGTCTAATCTACAGTATAAACTGCTTTTGTCGCCTCAGAAACTTCAACCATTTTTTACACTTGCATGGAACCCATGCACTTTTTGTTTTCACAGAAAAATACAAATTTGAATTGAACTGTCAGCAACTGTCAAGATGGCGGCTTGAGCATGATCGACTTGTAACATGAACTTCCTGACTACTGACTACGTAGTTTTGGTTGCAAACAAATTGTACATTTCCTCATTTCTACCTAGTCCGAATTCGACATTTTATGATTCCCATCCAGTTATGGGATCTTACATCGGATCTCCACATTGTGTAGCGGATGCAAAATGCGCGCCACATATGTCGCTGCATATCAAGTAACTAGCTACGTTTGCAACATGTTCCGGGCAATTTTGTAGGGACAAAGTGTTGCAGATGTCGAAAAAAATGTTACGACAGCATATCTGCAACATGTTTGCGACACATATGCCCAGCCGGTGACTGCAACTTATGCATGGAAAACATTACGGACTCAAACTGTTACATCTTTATAGAGATCCACAACGAGCCAAATATTTTGTATGGAACACAGCTTTTGCCGTAGAGTGTAGTTGAAGAATAAGACGTACCGAATATTCTTACCTTTGGTCTCTTGTTTACGTAAGATAAGAACCAGGGTGCGTTGTTTCTACCACCGGCGTATTTCATATGAACACGGTAGGAACAATACCTGTTCTTCGTGTATTTAGGTTTATTTATATTCATACAAGACCTTTCATAACAGTGCCTTGGGGTGCTCATAAACAATCTTCTAACATTTATGGAACTTCCAGTTTTTATGAAGGAAAAGGCGGTGAGTAAAAGGTCACATACTGTTTATATAGAACGTAATAAAGAGGGTCACGATAAAGGGCAACTTGAAGCGCTTTCGTATCTCGGCTGGCATTTAAACTACAGCCCTTTCGACCTTTAAAATGCCTTATGATCATGGATAGCTCTGACTTAAACGACTAAACCGAGAGCGTGTCAGTACACCAGAAGGCACCAGAGGCTCTATCATAAATACAAGTATAGGGTATTTCGAATCTTTTATATAGATGAAATGAATTATTTTTTTCATCTATTCACTTATCAAATACTTTAGCCATAGATCATAGATTTGTATGTCTTGTAGTGGGTCAAGAAATACAAGGCGTTACAGAATGTTATCCAGAAGATTGCTGGCAGATTTGGCACGTCCAATTATGCACAAAAAGTTCGTTAAAGCAGGTTCAGAGATGCTTTGTTTCCATAAAATTTAAACCTGTCCGTCCTCACCTACCATGTACAAAACTGGTGTCTGAAGTATTACTATCAGTAACTTCCTAGCCAACAACCCTCTGTGTTTAGCTTAATAACAGTATACCGCTAAAAAATGGTATCAGTATATTGAAGACGTAGCTGTGGAGGTCAGGTCTGGTAACTAGGCACGTACTATTAGTACATACTCCATAGTCCCCATCCATTTGATAACGCTAAGGCTAGTTTCCCTGCTCTAAATGTCGACCATCTAGCAACGCTGTTGGAGCACACAAGTAAGACTCGCCATAAGCACCAGTCACGATATCATAACATCTCTGCCAGCGATGCTGCCAGACGCAAGGCAGGGTTCGGCGTATGAAAGTCGCCGTTGCATTACATCGTACCGACCGATCGCGTGTCTCGTCTATAAATATTTCTGTAAAGAAGTTATAAGAGCAAATTTACCGGGAAACTAATAGCGTAAAATTGCTGGTTTTGGGAGCGTATAGACATACTGTCGCCAACAAAATGAAATATACGAGTACCTCCCTCATTTCCTAATACCCTCAACCTCCGACTTCCAACCCCTACACATAATTTTTCTGAAAATGATTAGGAGCCTCTGAGACGTCAAAAAACATTTTGGCTGATTTTAATCTTTTCCAAATTTTGTTCTCTAGCTTCACTGCCACGACAGATTTTCAAAAACCACATACCTTTTTCGTCCGTCGCATAGCAGTAAACTTGTATGAACATTTCACCTAAATCTGAGTACTTTCCAAGATATAGGTGGACCAACGATTAACGGACAGACCGATGGAAATGAGAAACATCGTATATCATATACCATAATGCCTGATTTACGAAAATTTTCGCGATTACAATACTTCGTCGCCAGAAGGCTTGGGAAAAAATTGTAATAGAGCTGGCACTTTTTAGATAATATTATTTTGAGGAAACAACAGCTATTTTGAAAAGGGGATGCTTGCTTTCCGTCTCTTGTTCCCATGACCATCAACGACAGCGCTGTTTCGTGCTCATTACCAACTCTTAGGGCCTTATGGGTGTTAGGTTTAGTCGTGAAGACAGATGAAACCGAAAGCAGACAAGTGGACATGGTAATTTGAAGAACTCGAAACTCGTTTTGCATCTACTTACGTAAAATTTATTTTTGCAGACTTGTGAGGTACATTTTTTTGCTAAACTTTTCGTGGAAACGGGGAAAGACTCCGAGGAAATCTTACAGGGAATGTACTTCACTATTTTTTTTTCAAATTTAGCATGTTGTATATCTAAATCCGTAGATCAAGAGTGTCCATTTCCGCGACTTGTTTTTTTCTAAATACAAGGCCTCCAAGTGGGTCATTCTGTACCCTACTGCAGCATACTATGGGTTCGTAAATGTTATATAGTAGTTGTTTGACATCTATATCATCATCATCCCTACTGGCCAATCAGCATCATTGCAACTCTGTCACATGTTCAGGGTGACCCAAACATGCATGGATGTAGTATTGCTCCGATACAAATGGTATTTCAGAAACTGTTCAGGATTACCTTGTACGGTGGAAAAACATTTCAAAAATATTTAAGGTCTTCAACTAATGCGCTGAAGAGCATAGTTACTTTTTTAATAGTTACCTATAGTTTTATTACATATTTGGATAGACAGAAATACATTTTTCTTACCTGTGTCGACTAAATGATAATTAATTTTGTCAACAGTTAAAATTGAAGTATGATAAGTAGTACCCCCAAACTGTTTAATAGATAGAGTACTGGGTTATCTGTGAGATGGTATCTGGTAGAAAGTTATTTTTAGACGCCTACTCAAGGGTTTTAAGTGATGAAACTAAGTGAATTCCGTTGAAAATGACACTTTATATGATCGAGGTACGGATTGACGTGCCTTCATGTTCTTCACTCAAAACGAATAACATAAAAAAATCGACACATCGTAGAAGAATTTCTACCCAAATTGTAATTAAAGATGTGGATGTGTATAACTACAACTTTGATATCCAGCTGAGTAATGCAACACCCTGTACAATACTTGACATTTTTGGAATGTGTTCTCACATGGATAGTACAATATACTTCTAAACGGTTTTTCAAAAAGTTTGTGCCTTGTACACATGACTGAATTGCACTGTTGATGAACCAGCCTGTAGGAATGACGCTGGGAACGTAGACAAATACCATGAAACTATTACATATTGTTTACACCAGTATACTTTAATAGGTATTCAATGCTCAAGGGCACATTTGTTCTACGAGGTGAGGTCTACAGCACACAGGATTTAGAGAAAATAGCCAAAAGCTATTCCCCGTGAAGCTTCAGCGATGTACTTTCTAGATCCATATTTATATGACCTTTACTTTAATTCTTTTTACGCTGAACCTGCCACTACATGGTCCTGGAAATATTCTAGTAATAAGCTGTATTCTTTGGAGCTACAGCCTCAACTTTTTTTCATTTTGGTTGTACCGTAACAGCTGTTTTGTATACTCGTAGTTATTTTCAAAAAATCTGCTAGACGATTTATTACCCACTACAGCCGCAAATATTCTGATTAAAAGATTACAATTAGACACACAAGCTTTTCTATCAGTGAGTCCTCGACCATGACTGCTCATGACTTTGAAAATATTATTGGTTGTTACCTTGGAGTATTTGTTATTACTGTAGACAATAAGCATTCAAATTAACGCAAAGTAATTAGAATCAGGATGTTTTTGTTATGATACGACAAAATTGCTGATCGTTAGACTAGTTTTTTCGATAGATTGATTCATTAATAAAAACTCCAATACGTATACATTGGCGTTTCTTTAGATATTTCATATTAAAATCGTGCTATTGGGGTGTATTTTTCAAACTTGGCAGCCATGCATTATTTCCAAAAGTGGCTTCTATTAAGTTTAAGTAGATCAAAGAAGGAATTTATTGGTGATTTCTAATATGACTCAGAAGTCATTTAAAGGTATTCGTGAGTTCTAATAGCAGCAACATTTCTGATAGCAGATCCGGAATAAGCAGGAGATTCTACATAGCAATCAATTTTCATGCATACCTAAGTAGCACCCAACGGGTTTATTACGTACCTTAAGGATGCATTAAAACTGTGTAATAAAAGTGGAATAAAACCGCTTGGTTTTTAAATAAACCTTCAGGTTATAATAAACTCACCTCCAGCATAAAACGAACACGCTGAAGGCGGAAAATAAAACAAAAAATAAACATCTTGATAAAATTCATCTTCAACCACTGGTTTTACAAGTACAGTGGAGTTTCAAAACCAGCTTAAATACATTTTAAATAAACGCAGTTTTGAAGTAAGCTTATGCACCAGATCGATAAATGTTAACAAAATAGGTTTTAAAAACATAGGTCCCTCAAGATTTCTGATGTCTTACAATAAAGAAATATAACAAAAACTTGAAAACCTTAAACACATCAATTTGAAAAATAAATAATTTTATCTGTAACTTTAAATCCTTTATTGTTAAAATTAATTGGTATATGCCTTCGAGTTAATAACTTATCATTCTTATGTAAGCCTCAATATTGTATTTCATCATGGAATCCAGCGTCTCGAGAAAGCTTTGGATATGAACGAAGAAGAGAGAGAGAGAGAGATAGAAGGAAAGTTTAGTCTTCTTTCTAACCAGAAGTATAGCTAATCTTTACACTAGCCAAATTCATTCATTCATTCAAGATCGTTGACTTGATAATTGCATTTAAGAAAGCAGTTTTAAAGAAAGTTAAAGAAAAAGGTGCAAGGCAAATTATTTACAGACACAATGGTCATAAGATGAAATAGATTTAATAACGAGGTTTATCACTTATAATAGGATAATATTTTAAACTACGACGTCACAAACTAGAACGTATTAAAACTAAACAGTTCGCAAGGCTGAATAGTTTTTAAGTGGTTAAATCGACAGGTCAAATGGAAAAGTCTGAAGAGGACATGAACTGGACTATGACGCATTTGTTTTGGAAAAAGGGTTCACACAACAGCTTCAGTAAATCAAAAAAGGATTGACTGATAACGCCAGGTATGACCTAGGCCTCATGCATTAAGTTTGTAAATTCAAATGAGAGCGATGATTTTTGATAGCACATCATATATTTTTAATTGAGACTGGACAGAAACAAATCATTTGAACTGTCATCGTTATGCATGAAGAAAGGGTCCATCCAAACTGCATATTGTATACGATAATGTATGAATAGTATTATGAGATTGTCAAGGTTTTTGTTTTTCCAAAATATTTCGAAATTCATAAGTGAATCAGACCACCCAGTACTCAAATACTCACTTGTCTGATACACGAGTCCGATTATAACATCTCGATATTTTTATATAGAAGCTGTATCGCTATTCAGAGCGCTGCAGATTTCACAACATAGTAGGCTTTGGAGTCTCACGAGTCGATTGTTTCATCTCCCAGCATTATTCTATTATTATTTATGCAACTTGTGGGTAAATAAGTCATTATTTCGATAAACAAACTGTGGCAAAATGCCAGCAAAGGTCACAAGCGAAATTTAGAATGTATTAAAACGGAAAATTACCTGCTTGTGCTGACATATTATTTATGAATCAATTTTCCAAGTCGAACGGTGCCTTTGGGTAGGCATATTTCATTTTCTGAGTATTTCGTACGTAAACAGTCACAACTTGCCTCTACGTAGATACATTGCAGATACTCGGTATCTATAATCATGAGGCAATACTGACTGAAAGTGTAATCAGGAGAAGTAAACGTGTTCCGAAAACACGTATTATTCTCTTATGCATACTTCTTATAAATAAATTTACAAAGTAGAAACTGAATCTTTCGTACCAGGTCTATACTTATTTCCAACCAGGAGCTGTGAATGGATAGTAAAAGTACTGAAACGGTAGCCGAGGTAGTCGAATAGCAGTAAACAACGCACGACTGGCAAACCTTGGCCAATTCTCCGTGAAAAAAATCCGCGCTCCGGTGAAAATCCGGCATTCGAACTGTTTCTTTGCCGCTACAATGAACAAAATATTATAATTATCAACTAATGCGATATGGAATTATTAGTATAGTGAAAATAGATTGCGCAAGAGGTTTTGCATCAACCGCTTAATATAAAAGGTTGTGTTGCTCTCTGGCAAGAAACGTCATAGAAAATTAAACGAACAATAAAACAAATTCAAATTAGGCATGAGTACCTCAACTGGAAGACTTTCCAAGGTGACATGTTTTCTTAAGGAAGTAGGGGATGTCATGATAAACTCCATCTTTGACCCAAAATCTAATTTCGAAATTATTCTGTTAGAATCACTACCACAAATGGAAGCCTTTATTTAACAGTCTTAGCTATACTCAAGGGCATCACCAGCTAATATTTTTTTAAGCCGTATGTTACAAGACGAATGTATGAGCATGATAGAGCGACATAATATGTTTTATCTACTTTTAAATTCAGGTCAGATTCACGCGATTTGATAGGGGAACATTACTTCTAAATTACTTTATTCACCGCTTTTGATAAATGAAATGCTTGGAGGTGCAATTTTTAAATTGGTCGCGCAACGTTTTTAACCTATTTTATCGTCGAATTAACGTAATTATAACTTGAAATGTTTATTGGGGTTTCTATAATCTGCAAATTGAGCATTCGCGAAATTGTCTTAACCTCTTCGCATAGTTTGTGTGAATACTTAAGCTGAGACACATCATTGTCCGTTAGAGAAACAATGGTCCAATTTGCAATTGCGACTGGACTACGTGCAGCTTGCGCTAGACATAATTGCCAACGTAAAGACCTTTTACTTTCCATAACACTTACTGCTGGCGTGCAGCTAGCTGCCAGCCTGTGCCGCCTATCATATTGGGAAAGTGTTCTACAAACCCACATTTGTTTCATTTTTCATTCGCCTTGATTTCTTCTCTCGAATCCTACACTGCGAGTGCGACTCTGACGTGCACCCGTGCGATTTTGTAATGTGACATTCTCACGAGTCTCGCATTGTTTTGCCGTGTTGTGGCGTTCATCGCTAGAGGTGGAATACGTTAATCAATGTCGCTGGCGACTTTGACGTCGGCTGTGCGCCATGCGTGGGTGCTTCTGGGTCTTCTCAAACTACATTAGTTTTTCATCTTTCACTCTTTCACGGTTCAAGTTTAGGTGTGGTCTTGATAGCTGATGGGATGCAGGACAAGCCAATTGGGGAAATGTATGATGATACGGCGGTTTCCTAACTACGCACACAGCTTCCAAATCAAGAACTCATCAACTTAGGGACGAAAGTCGAACTGTCTCTTTTTTTTCCTCTAGATAGTTTACGCTAATACAAACAATTTTTATAGGTCACAAATAAAAATATTGTTTATATGGAAAACAGCATTTTACAGCGCAATAATCACAGATACGAAGTGAGGCTCATGATACAGTGTAGAGGACATTACTGTCGATATTTAAAAGTCTGCGACCTAAAAAGAAATGAAAGACATGCAATTTCTTTCGAAAAGAATAGCTTGTTGTTGAGAGGCAAAGAATCGTTCTTGTAATAGATCTATTATCACAATTTTTCATTCTCTTTAACCCGTATCCACAATTTGACTCCTTGATAGTATGTGGAGGGGGATTTCCCGTTTTCTCCTCAGTCTATCTGTCCAGGCGTAGAGGTACCTTTTCATCGAGTTGTATAGAACTAGCACTGAGACAGTTGCGTTGATTGAAGGACTACAGGTCTGTGATAATCTTATATTCTTATTTCTGTATTTCATGAACATGCTCGGATTAGTTTAGGTTTTTAGGATGGATTTTAATAGCAAAGCGGGTCCCTCAAAAATAGTTAGATATGGCGATTCGGACTACGAAGAAGCTTTGCTGAAATGGGCTGCTGAGGTGGATGAGGAAAAGGAAAACGGCAGTGGTATTGATTCAGATGCCGAATTCATTTACAGTGATAATGAGAGTGTTCGGAACAAGAATAGACAGAGATTGCGAAATACTTTCTACTGAAGAAGATGAGACATCGAACCGCGTTTCTACAGGAAACTATTTCTATGGAAAAAAATCGTTTCAAATGGTTTGCGTGGACTGTGCAAAATGAAAAAATTACTTTGGAAACATACTGCACGTTTCCAGAATATTACCTTCACGTTAATTTCTAATCGTTATAACTATTCTCTTTTATGTTTTTAACGAGTTTTGTATGAAAAGTAGGTACTTGGCAAGTTCATTTTTTTGTGTTAAAAAGTTACCAAAAATGTTCTTGTAACAATTCACGAAAATTGTGTGCAATAAACATATTTCTTTAAAATTTGGTTGCTTTTTTTAAAAACTATATTAAAAAAGACACTATTTAAGTAATATAAGATAGAGGTAAACTTGTTTTTATTTTCCAAATATGTTTTCCATGGCTTTCATTATAGGAGTCATTTTGACGCCACGTCTGTGGTAATGTTTAATTTATTGGCCATCTGTGGTTACGGGTTAATAACCATTTCATTATGCTAGCGTTATTTTTATTTTTCAAAATCACCAATTCGCCAATATTTGCTGTACTACAGACGTCAATCAAATGTCTCAAGATTTTGTCTTGCGCCTATGTCGATCGAGGATTTTGATTCACATATCTCTTAATTTCTTTCAACGGCGTAAAAGTTAGTTCCGTGCTAACTTTCGGTTTTTTGAGAATTTCTACTATAATAGGTTGATCAGACCCAATATTCGTAATATCGTCGCTACGATTTTGTACTATACGTAAACATTGAGAAATTAAAATTTTTACTGCTGTTAACCAGACAAAACTTATCGGAGGAACTTGGAATATCAGGTGCTGTATTTTTAACTTGACCTACATTTTACTTTGTGGAATTAATTGTCTACTTGATCTAGGGTTTCAGATTGCATCGCGAGCGTGTGTGAATGGACTTTGTCTAAACACTGGTGTAGTTTTCAGATCTGTTTCGAGTAGTTCGTAATTTATAATAACAAATGATTGATTCCCCTTTATTAATTGTTCCTCTGGTACCTCCCATCGTCATCGTAGGTAAAAAATTCAATGTCGAGTCTAAATTTAATGAAGCCATGTCTAAAGTCTCATTAATCGTCAAAAAAGTCTAATATGCTGCAGCATACTGGACAAAAGGTATATCCATATAGAAAGTAGTAATTTCTGAAGAGTAGCCTTGAAATTTCTGAGAAGATCTCTCTCGATATCATCTTCAGGGTAAACTACAGTTGATAGTAAACAGCTTTTTCTTCCTCTTCTTCCTTGCTCTGGCTTTTTCCATTATACTAGCAGCACTTCAACAGTTTCTGCTAAATGCAGGATCGCCATGTAATCGATTTATCTATTTCGAGCTTTTGCGCTCCTAGTAACACAACTTGATTTCAGGATGATTAACTTTATCCTGTCTAAAAATGTACATTGATAGGTACTGCAAGGTACCTCGGTCATTCGTCTGGCTAGCACAGCATTTTCGGTGAATTATATTCCTTGCAATACCTAACAAGCTTCTAATAACAATATATTCTTCAGTATGATCTTAACATACTACAATCACTTTTTTTAATGTAGATAGCATATGCTATTACAAACAACTTTTTTAGATTTCAGTTTGGCACTATATGGCCTATACTAAGTGACATATAAATCCGAACACCCAGTTTAAATGGTTTTATTTTAATAAAAGTTGGTGAATGTATTTATCTTACTGTAAATAACAAGTGAAAAATTTTCAGCCTTATCAGTTGGACATTCCGGTTTTTATACTGCTTTTTTTTTATTCACTAACGCTCTAAAAATGAATATTTCAGCCGCAGTAAAGAATCAGCGTTGGCGGATTTTGGTTCTTGACATCCTTTACGATCGGTTACGATGCCTAGGGTACGGAGACCTGTACGATTTCATCAACTTAGTGAGTTTGATAGGGGCCGTATAGTGGGACTTCGGGAAGCTGGACTTTCTTTTCGGGCAATTGCAGTTAGAGTGCAAAGAAGTGTAGACACTGTGGTTAGGTGTTGTCAGGCATGGCTTCGAGAAGGCCGTACGCAAAGAGCAAGGGGCACTGGACGCCGCCGTAGAACAACAGACCGTGAAGATCGCCGCCTAAAATTATTGACCTTAAGGGACCGTTTCTCTACTACCAGGTCCATTGCAAATGAATGGTTTGCAGAACACGGAAGACCTATTGGCATGCGAAGTGTTTACCGACGAATAAGAAGTTTTGGCTTGTTTTCATACCGGCCACACTGGGTCATCCCTTTAACTCGAGAACACCGACATAATCACCTTGAGTGGTGCAGACAACGGTCACTCTGGGATGAGGAATGGAACAGTATTGTCCTTAGTGACGAGTCACGATTTTGTTTAGGCATGCACGATGGTCGTGCCAGAGTTAGAAGGCGACGTGGTGAAAGGAGGAATCCACAGTTTTTTGTTGAAAGACATGTTCATCACACTGTTGGAGTTATGGTTTGGGGTGCTATAGCTTATGGTTCCAGGTCACCTTTAATCTTCATCAGAGGTAACATGAACGCGCAGCGTTATATCCACGAAGTTCAAGAACCCCATCTTTTACCCTATCTTGACACCCTGGCAGATCCAACTTTACAACAAGATAATGCCCGACCACATGTTGCAAGAGTCACAATAGACTTCTTTCAACATAATGATGTCACATTGTTACCATGGCCACCAAGATCTCCCGACTTATCCCCAATTGAGCACGTGTGGGATATGATGGGTAGGAGATTGCTCAATTTGCAACGTTCTCCTCAGACTCTAGAAGCACTTCGAGAGGAGTTGGTGGTTGCCTGGAATGAGATACCACAGGAGGACATTGACCACCTGATCAGAAGCATGCCTAGGCGCGTTGAAGAATCTGTAGCACATCAGGGTGCATCCACACATTATTAAAGGTCAAAGGGCTTTAAAGCAGTGCAATCATTTTGAAATTTTTATCATTTACTTATTATCCTTCATTAAGTACTTATACAAAATTTTATTAAAATAAAACCATTTAAATTGGGTGTTCGGATTTATATGTCACTTAGTATACTTCTTAAGACAAACAATATTGTTTGATTTTTTATTCATCGTAGAAGGCAGTACTGTCAACATTTTCTTCATAAACACGTATTTCAAAAGCCTGCAATCTAAAAGGAAAGGCATTTTAAACTTTTCCTTGAAGTATTAAGAGCTAACGATGCCTTATATTGAACTATGTAGCTCGTGAAAAAGTTAAGAATTACCAGTGGACTGGGATGATAGATACCTATATCCATCGATGCATTTTTAACTCTGAGGATTGATCAATTCAGCAAGACCGTGGATATTTTTTATTATTTAATTTTTATAAATAATTTTATAATGACTCACTGAAATGCATAGTAGTTCATCTTAAGACATAGTTAGTTGTATTTTTCGCTATACTTAACTTGATTATCAAACCTCTAGTGCATTTAGTTTTCTTATTGCAATTAAGAAAAGTTCATAGTGCATGTATCTTTTTGCATTGATCAACGTATTCCTCCTGGTCGCAGACTTTTGTAATAGGTGTTTATGAAGAAAATGTCGGCAGTATTGTCCTGTACAATGTATCATGAGTATCAATTCCGACCGGTGATTAGTGCGCTAACAAATAGTAAAAATGTGCTTTTCTCGCTACAAAAAATTCAACATTTATTTTTCCTTCAAAAGTGTAGCATTATTTAAGAAATTGAGATCGATAAAATTGTTTGTAATGGCATGAACTATCTGCGGAAAGAAACTATATCGATTCTTTGGGTCTCCACCCAAAGTTGATGATTTAAAAAGGAGAACTAAAGTATCTGTTTGGGTTGCAGACTTTTGCAATAGGTGTTTATGAATTAAATGTCGACGCCCTCTACAATGTATCATGAGTCCCACTCCCGATCCGTGATAAGTGCACTGTCAATTGATGAAAGTGTGATTTTTTCTAGACAAGAAATTAAGCACAATTTTTTTCTTCAAAGTTAGGCCACATTAGACAAAAATGTGACTCATAAAAGTTGTTTATAATAGCATGACCTGACTACAGAATAAAAATTAGATTTGTGGATTAATTAGACCTTAAGTAAATGATTTTCTTAATTGGCACCAGTGTGCCAGGGTAGGAAACTTCAGAGGGTGATTCGTTAGGTCGACTCAATTAAAAAAAGTTTCTCTGCACATATTATGTCCAGAGTTGCTTCGTTTCTGAGTACCGCTGATGCTTTTTTGAGATAAAAACTTCACCAGTGACTTTTCTTGTAGTTATCTCAGATTAGGCAACTAAATTTCTTGGTCTCTTGTGCTTTCTTAATACCTAGCTTCGATTTCGAAGAAAGAAAAATGAAAATCACTTCAACCCATTCTAAAAACTATCCCTTGAGAACATAGTTGAATGCTTATTCCCATATTAAACAGGATAGGAAGAAAACACAAGACACTAGAAAGTTGCATTTTTAGATGATTAAATCAAAAAAAAAAATAAAAAAAGTACAAAAAGGCATTGGCATACTTTTTTCCTTAATAATATGGCTCTAATTGGAGTTAAATAAGCGCCTTATTGCTCACAAATAATTGTAACAAATTTCAACCAAATCGACTTTATCATATTTTATAAATACCACCAGGATCCAAACGTGTACAGCTGTTTGATGCTTGTTGGCAATAATAAGCATGGTCTAGTATAGACTTCTAGGTGAGGGTGAGCCAACAATTGAAAGCAGAGCAAAGTATCCTCGATCGTAGGTATAAAGTCTATCGAAGTACGATACCACAAAGTGCCATCTATTATCAGAGTTGGCTACTACGAGAGTGAACAGGAATTACCTATTGAAACACTAAAGCAACTCAGTTCGCGTCGACAGCCGGGTCATCACTGTGACCGGATGGTACTGTCCATTCTGGCGATATAATAGATGATGGTCTACCCGGTATTGAAAACCTGTAGTACTTGCTTCGTCCGCCCGACCAGCATAGTGCCAAGCGTTTGATGCTTATTAGCAATCATCAGCCCTGTTACGTTAGGCCTCTAGGTGAAACATCAAACAGAAGTAGAGCAAAGTTTCTTCTATCAAGGTATTCTAATCGTCACTCGGATTTCCGTGACGAAGCTGTAGCGATAGAGTTATGAGGAAAAGACAAATGTTGAAAACGTCCTCAAACTTGATTTTTGCATCTGTTCGAGTTCCTGACGACTTTTAGACGGGTCTGGATTTTAATAACACCACAAGCTTTGTTTTTCTCGTCAGCTCAAACTTCAAATTTTAAAAGTTGGTTAAATTTTTTGAGTTTTGAATCATGATGCAAGATTCAATTATGCTGAGGTATCACGATACGTTTGTTTACTCAGGGTTCTGTTATATATCTGATTATTAAATATAATTTTTGTTTTGAGATATTCAGGTTGACGTTAAAATCAGTTTATGGATAAACACTAAATCATAGTATTTCACAAGGTCATTTATTCAAAACCAACTGAAGTATAGGTTATTTTACGCAGATGCAGTTCACGTAGTCTAAAAATAAAGCGGACAACATTGTTTTGTATTATTCGGATTGTATTTGTAGTCAAATGGTCTAAAGAACAAAATATAAAGCATTACAGTAATTTAATATACTCGTAGGTAACACTACGGCAGTTTTTTACGTAATTAAAAATACCTGTTTGCAACCTTAGATAAATTTTTCGAGTTTTTAACATGCTCAATGAATCTCAATATGTATACAGGGTGTCCCGAAAAAAGTGTGCAATATTCTACCAGCGGTTTCTACAGCTTAAAATCGGAAGAAAAGTCTATATAAACATTAGTCGACAAACATCCCCTAAGGGCGCTACGGTCTTTTAAAGGGGCTGACAATGGTTTTTCCTTAATATTTCCGAAACGTGTTGAGATAAAGACATAAAATTTGGTATTCTAGCCTAGTTTTTTATGCTGGATTTAAAAATGTTAACAATTTTAGACAGTTTTGTTTGGAAGCGTATGTAACAATGACGGACTCAGGTTATCTTAGCTCCAAAATTTTTGTGTGATTCTATTTTTGAAATTGAATTTTAAAATAAGAAAAAGGTACTCTTATTACATATCGATAAATTGTGCCATTTTTGAATAAAATCAAACTTAAAAATTTGTCACATGATAGGAAATGTACTGCGAATTTAAATGAATTGTTTATTGTACATAGTTAGCCATGACTGCAAACAATCGTTGTTTTGATTTGTTATGACTTATTTTGACGTTAAGCTGACATTGCTGGCAGTGTACAATTACTAGATTAAAATCAAAGTTTTTATTAAATCGATTTAAAATGCCAAGATTTACAGACAGAGAACTGACTGACTAGCAGGCATTTTGTGTACGGGTTTTGCAATGGCAGTTCATTGGCAGCCGTAAGAGAATATCAAAGATTTCCCAATCGCATAGTACCTGGACGTCGAATGTTTACTGATATTCACCGGAATTTGTCAAACCATGGAAGTTTTCAGCGCATGCAGGGCTCAGGAAGGCCACTGGGAAATCATCGTATGGATATTGCTTTAAATATGTTTGAAAATAATCCGCAAATAAGCATACGAAATGTTTCAGAAAATATGGATATACCTCGATCAATAGTAAAAAAAATTTATGAATACCTATTTGATAGTTATCCTAAAAATAATAATTTTAGATAGGAAGAATGACAAGAATACAAGGATTACATCCTCATCATTTTGAACGCGTGCAGCATTTAACGGAGGCAGATTTTTTACCACGAATCGAGTTTTGCCAGTGGATATTAGCAAATGAAAATACTATTCCTAGAATATTATATATTATATTTACTAGGAATGGTGCTTTTAATTTCCATAACATGCATCACTGGTCAGATGAAAATCCAAAAGTTGTTCGCCGTACAAATTTCCAACATAGATTTTCATTGAACTTATGGGCAGGAGTAATTGGGGATCAAGTAATTGGGCCTATTGTACTTCCCAATCGTCTTAATTCAGAGGTGTATCTGAACTTGCTTCAGAATGAGCTCATGGAATGTGCGCCAGCAGTTTCAAGAAAATATGTTTTTTCAACATGATGGTGCCCGTGCACATTTTGGACGCAATGTTCTAAATTGGTTGAATGTCAATTTTCCAGACAGGTGGTTAGGCCGAGGAGGTCCTATAGCGTGGCCGCCACGTTCACCTGACCTAAATCAATTGGATTTCTATTTTTGGGGGTCATTAAAAGACCTAGTTTACTCGACTGAAGTAAATACTCAAGAAAATTTACTTCAAACAATCCATCAGGCTGCAAATGAAATAAGAAGAAAACGGTTTTCCACCTTTCGGGCTAAGCAATCATTAGTTCGTCGATTGAGACTCTGTATCCAACAAAATGGGAATTTATTTGAACACTTATTCTCAAGCTAGTTTTAAGTAGGTATATCCAAGTGTATGTCTACTTTTTTAAACAAATTTCAATTTCGTCCGTAGAAAAAATTGATTTCTTTTGTTTTTGCCTAAATGTTAGCATTTTCATGTGACAAATTTTTAGTTCGCTTTTATTCAAAAATGGCACAATTTAGCGATATTCAATAAGAGTACCTTTTTATGTAGAAAACCCTAAATTTTCTCAAATAACCTGAGTCCGTCCCTGTTACATATGCTTCCAAGCAAAACTGACTAAAATTGTTAATATTTTTAAATCCAGCATAAAAAATTAGGCTAGAAGGAAGGAAAGACCGTAGCACCCTTAGGGGACGTTTGTCGACCTATGTTTATATATACTTTTCTTCCTATTTTAATCTTTAAAAACCGCTGGTAGAATATTGCACACTTTTTTCGGGACACCCTGTATATTGTAAGCAACTCCAAGAATTTTTGCACAATCCTTTAACTGAAAGTTATGATTATTTTTTTAAATTTTCGGGTTGGAGGTTAAGTTATGTGTAGGGTCTCGAGATTGTGGAGGAATCTATATGAGGGGGCTTTTCCCAGTTCTACTAACCTTAGGCATGTTGTAAGATTTTAACTGTATTTACCACCCCTCAAACGAATGCAGTAATTGGATATCATCTACACCTATGAATTCAAAAAAGTTTAGTTCATATGAGCATGATTATTGTTACAAAAAGATATGCAAATCGTTTACAGACCTCAAGATAACGGAATGCACTTAAATTTTCTTTTTTGATTCGCTTCCCTTCAACGAGATATCAAAGACTTGTAGTGAGTGCATTGAACGTTAATCCGAAAATCCTCTGACAACAGGATATGGAGAGCAGATTATTACAGCAGCCAGTCGGTCGGTTCACCGGACGATGCGGCTACACCGTATCTTCTGCTGAATCGGCATAATCGAAGGTAGTATTTATACGAAGTCATGCAGGAGATTTGCACATAAATACATTCATTTATTATAATCATGTAGTTCGGAGGTAACATTCAGTTTGGAAATAAAAAAAATTGTAGAAGTAGTAACTACTTCCTTAAGAAATCGTTGGAGATGGACATAAGAACCTTATACAATATGGAAGAAAATTTAAATATGCGCTCTTGGTACGAACCAAAGATAGAAGTAATTTCGATATTATTACGAGTCTGTCGATGAGTCGGTGAGAAAATATATTGATAGACAATCCTGGATTGATAGGATAGTTGATTTATTGATAAAAACTGTATCTCGCTTGATTTCGGCTTGACTTAACCCATTTCGGATTTCTGCTAGGCAAAAGTTGCCAGTTTCAAACAATCGACGGCATGAAACTCGTTTTTCCTTTCTCGTATGCCATTTCCAATACACATAGATACTCACATTTTGAATAGTTCATCTTCTGATGCTAAGGTACTCACCTGAAAGAAAAGTGGAAAAATAAATGATAATATTACGGATAATGAAAACAAGTTCGTTTTACTAAATTAAAATACGTGCTGCATATAGTTATATATGCAGCACGTATACCAAGTGTTCCAAATTCGAACCCTCACCATTGGAATATCGGAACTGGTAAGACATCGGAGTGGCTTAAAATGGGGGCAAAGTTGCGCGTTTAGGTAACTAACAAGATGCCACTTAGAAAGTTTTGAAATTCAAAGTAGTTCCAGGGAGAGGCGGAAGACCGAATCTTCGTAAAATAGTTTTAATTTTTCTTGACTTCATTTGTAGTGGGATTTCATAATAAATTGCACACTAACCACTTTGCCTCCTCTACAGGATGGTGTGATCAGAATTTCAATATGACGTTTTGACTCTTGTCCTCCAGCATCAACTTAATTTTTTTAATAGAGATTTTAATTCTGATTCCAGATATATAACGTATCATACATGGATATTCCCAAACATTAGTTATTAAAAAAAAATAGAATTTCTTAGGCATGCCTTGAAATTATCAGATAGTAATTTGTTTGGTATATCGGATTTATAGGAAAATCGTTGTCTATTTTTTGGTTTTATTTGTAATGGGACTTTAAAATAAACTGCATACTCGCATTGCCACTCATTCTCCTCTACAAGAGGGTGTAGTCAATTAGACTTCTCTCCTTCTAATCTCCATCCTCAATTTTGTTTTTTTGAACACGCTATTGAAATTTTGTGCAATCGAACACAATTTTTAATTCTGCATTTAGTTATAAGTGTAATAGATTTATGTCACGATAAACTTGACATAATATTTGATTAAGGTAATATTGTCCGTAGTAGTATTTTGTATTTAAATTTACAAAATGCAATTTACTCCGATATCGAATCTCAAATATAGTCAGGGAAAAATAAGAATGAGTCCCACCTAAGATCCGTCTTTAAGTAACTGTGGTTTGGAAACCTCAATGTATGGCACGTTATACGCCTTTCAAATCAGAATTGAAGACTCTATTTATTTGTGCAAAAATCCAATATAGCGTCCATGAGAAGAAATGAAGTTGATGCTGCAGGACATAGACGAAACGTCATGTTGAAGTTCTGATTGTGCCATCTTGTAGAAGAAAAAGTGGCAATGCTAATGATACTCCTCCAATTTATGTGGACCTTGTAAAAGATTTGGTTGTCTTACTTGAAAAGGATTTTCATTTTCGTGAGCATATATCCAAATTAGTAAAGATTTGCTTCGTTGTACTAAAACCTTTATTCGCCAATAGGCATTCCATCGATTTCAAACTGAAAAGACATCTTTGTCAAATCCTAGTTTTTTCTAAGATTACATAATGCCTTATTGCTTTCTATCCTTACTTAGACCAAGCTTCAGTTCGTAGACTCTAACTGATTCAAAGTCTATGTTGTCGCCTTATCTAGGGCTTAAGAAAATATGGCATGTATCACACTGTACTCGTAGTTTGGTACGATTTAATATTGGTGATTCCTGTAAATATTTCAAGTAAAAATTTCTTATTAATTTAATTATCTCCAGTTATCTGGAATACCTGTTCAAAAAGTTGTTTTCAGACATTCTGTTAGGGGCGCATGCTCAGGTATGATGAATTATTGGAAATGCCACAACACTGCACGGCTATATTTACTCGTTATACTAGTTATAATAACGTCCAATTTAACACTTAATGATATTTAACTTATGCTGAACACAATCCTTTATGACAGCGTTGCGTGGGAAGTGCAGAGTCAACCTACTTGACGCCGTTTATGTCCCTGGCATAATAGTGATTTTCATCAAATTCCGACCCGTGCTCTCTAAGTTATAGTAGGGGCAAGCATTAGCTATTATCCAGACAGATTGTCGGACAGACAGACTGGCAGAAATTGGTGGCATTAACATCCAAAAAACGTTTCAGATCTCATTTTTGAAATTTTTGCAATACATTCTCGTCAGTTGGTGTGGGAAGTAAAATGTGTTATATTGCTTAAATATTAATTACTTTAAGATGAGCCTCTCTATCGGTGCGCCTTTGCTCATTGCACGAAAAAATAAAGATATAAACATGCACATTTGAGTGCGTTCATTTGCAATAAAAACAATTACCGACGTAGGCACGGCTGCAGCCTTCATTATGCCCTTACTTATTCCCTCCGTCCAATTATCATTCGCTCATAAACACGGAGATTTATTCACGGTTTCTCCTTGGAGAAGAGCTCTAAACATGCCATTCCTGTCAAAATCCCGTGTCTTTCGATACGCGCGCGGTGGTAAAAACGAGCGCAGAACGGACCAGTCGAGCATGCTTATTAGCGACGTCTGGAAAACTCGAACAGTGCCGTGCGCATTCAAAATAGTCTGCGGAGATTGTAGAGCGGTTCTGATACCATATCAAACAGCAAAAAACCCAGAGCAGCAAAAAGGGTGTGAAATCCCATAAAAATAAATGGCACAGCCGAGCGTTAAGACTAGGGAATCTCTCACTACAATCCTTCATGAGCGTCGGCAGGAATTTTTCTCATGGAGGAAGGGGGTGAACGTCGGTGACCTTTTTTGTGGAAAAGCACCTGCCTCTAAAATGTTTTGCCGAGCGAGGGGTAGCTGATTTTCTCAGGGGGGTAAGTCCTAAAAATTCCCAAAATTGTACACAAAATCATGCTAAATATGCAAATTTTAGGCGGATTATCAGGAGGGCCACGGCCCCCTATTCCCCTTTGTGCGCCCGTGCGAGTCGTTTATAATTTCGACGGCTCATTAGGCTTCGATGTTCCATAGTTTTTTTTATACTCCAACTACCACGAAGGCCTAAGGCCTAAGCACCCATTGGGTACCGTGGGGCTATAGGGGGATACATGGGAAAGGGGGGACGCCACACGGACTCTGGCGAGGGAACACGTGTTGCAACATGCACACATTCTGGCTCCGCCTACGAGAACCGCCGGGTGGTACCTCCGCGTTCGACAGTCAGAGACCATCTACCACCAAGTTTATTGAACGAATTAAAAAAATCCACTAAATAGGGAACACAATTTTGATACATACATTGTTTCTCCTGTTAAAACCCACACTGCACTTTTTTTGTATTCAAAGAAGGTGTTCAAAATGTCATCCTCCACTTTCCACACAAGCTTCATTACGACGAACCCAGTTTCTTCTTACTCTAGATCTTCGAAGTTGTCCATTTATTATTTCAGCCGCATTAAAATTTTTTTCGCGAAGTTGTGCCTCAGTTGTTATTGGACCAGCCCCATAAACCATCCCTTTAAGTTCTCCCCAATACCAGAAATCGATCAGATTGAGGTCAGGAGATCTTGCTGACCATTTTCGAGGATCAGGAGCATTTCGACCGATCCAGCGATATGGATAATGTTCATTCAAATACTGAATGACGCCTCTAAAAATGTGTGGTGGTGCCCCGTCATGAAGAAACCACAAATTCTGTCTCCGTTGTAATGGCATGTTGTCTCAGGTCTATTCCAAAAGCTCTGGTAGGTTATTGGCTAGAAAGCTAAGGTATCCTTCTCCTGACAACATTGGGGTAACTCGAAAGGGCCAATTACCTGATCGTCAAGAATACCCGCCCAAATATTTTTATTTTAAAACGTTTTCTCGTAGGATTCTATGGACTATGGTATGCGATAGTCCTACGCGGCGGCGTAATTTCCGAGTGTTGTTATTGAATTGATTTCCACGATATTTAAAATATGTTCCTCCTGATCTACAGTAACCTGTCTTTCACGAGTGCGAATATTAGTGGCCTAAACACTTCCTATATCTCGAAGTCTTTGGTACACTTGCACAAATGTCCTTCTGTCTGGGTGTACCCGTTGACGCAATCTGTCGCCATAAATTTGAGCTGCAAGATTTGAGAATTCTGACGAGCTTCACCGTAAACTAACAACGTTTCGGCGAACTCTTGAGTCGAGAACATTGTAAATCAAGACGACGACGTACGGATACAAAAACAAAACAACATACTAGCCTCTGTTTGCGATCGATTGCCGGTTCGATAAGAGTCATGAGGACCGACGCGCTGTTTTCATGTGTGTTTTAAATATTCAATTTAATGAAACTCACTTACAGACTACAAATTTTGGCTTAATTTAGAGAAACTTAATGCCATTTATTTGTTAATTACACGATTTAAAAACGTTTTAGATTAGATTATAAAAATTAGTAAGATTGTTTTGATTGTGGTCGATATAAAGCACTTAAAGTTGGAAACTATAAAGCCATTTAGACAAAAATCTATTGACTTTTGGACCATGGGTCAGATGAACTTTTTGACTTGTTTTGACCTCTCCCTATTACCCATTTCAATAATGACTACCATAACGTTTACACCTTGTATAAATAAACAATACATAGCCGCGGTTGCTTGGTTAGGCATTTTCATCCCTCGTTAATAATTTCGCCAGTTGTTTGAATCATCTTTTAAATCCTTCAATAGATTGATATGTGAATGAATTTTTCTATTCAACAGCCAATTCTTCATCCACTTCGATCGTTTACGTTTAGACTTTAGCAGTGTATTTTTGTTCATTAGCAAAACCTTAAAATGTAACAACAGAAGAAATAGTTCTTCCATGACGACGATTTTGACGAGAATGTGGTTTGTGCGTACGTAACTGTACCGTGTGGGAGCCACGTCCATGTAAAATTGTGGTAAAGCTTGCGCGTGTAGTAGGCCTATGAGTATCGCAAATTTTGTTATCGAAAAACGTACATGAAAAATGGTGCCCTGAATACCACTTGAGTCGAAGAAAGTTCTTAGAGATGTGGAACGATCTTCTGAAGACACCTCAGAATTGGAAAACAAATGCGTCCAACAAATTAACATAAAATGTAATGGATGTCTTAAAAAGAGATTGCTGCGGCCTGGGATAGAAAAGTAACAAAAATGACCAATGAGCTGAGGAAAGTGTATCAGAGACAATAATTCATCGTAAATAACAAATCATCGATAATCGATGGAGGCTTTAAAACTGCTGATAGTACAAGCGATTTAGATTTACAGACTTACATAAAAATATTCTTAAATTTATATTTTACTATTTATTAACGGCTAAAGAAAGCTTTTCTTAAAAACGCTTTTTGTGCTTTTATGTGTTGATATTTGAAGAGTAATATAAGATTACGATGGAGGCTTTAAAACTGCTGATAGTACAAGCGATTTAGATTTACAGACTTACATAAATAGCGTGGCGTCTATAGCAGAGTTTTGTTTCATGCATTTCTGCTACATAATATACGATTTGACACTTTTTTATGACGGCTTCAGCTTTTGTAGTATCGATTATGAATAGTTCTACTATACAATGATAGAAAAATCATGACCTTTAGTCCAATCATTTGGTAGTGTGATCTGGGACGTGTTGGGGCTTGAGCACTGACATTACTATATATCTCAACATAATTACACTTCCCACGCCAGTCGTTGGCGAAATATTGTAATCGACAAATATGTCGATCACTAGATATTAGCGAGCTTTATATCAGTGCATTTGTCATCAATATCATGGTTACGGTTATAAAATCCACATGTCGTCATAGAAAAATCAATGCATCCAAAAAGAGTTACTGTTTGGTGTGGCTTTTGGAGTGGTGGGATTATTGGTCCCTACTTTTTTCAAGATGAAGATGGTGACAGCGTGACGGTAAACGGGGAATGCTATAGAGACATGTTGAGGAGTTTTTTGTGGCCACTATTAGACGACATGCACTTGCACAATCTCTGGTTCCAGCAGGATGGCGCAACATGCCACACCAGCCGTGAATCAATCTATATTTTACACACTAACTTCGGTCATCGCGTTATCAGAAGTTTTGGAGACGTTCATTGGGCATCCCGCAGCTGTGATTTGACGCCCATGGATTACTTACTTCATATGGGGTACTGCTGAGGACCGCTGTTACACTAACGATCCTCAAGCAATTAATGTTCTTAAGGAAAATATCCGTTGACCTATTGATGAAATAAACCCACAAACTATCGAAAATGTGCTTCAAAATTGTGTTAAGAGGATGTTCTACTGCCAGGCCAGCCGCGGCGGCCATTTAACTATAACAGTTCTTCATAAATAGTCGGAAGGTGTAATCTTCTGAATAAAGTATCAAGTGTTGCATATTATTGAAGAGTGTAGTTTTAATAAAAGAAACCAACGGATGGTCCACCTTTACGTAGTCGAGGCAGTAGCGGCCTAGAAGTCTGCTAACTGAATTATTCATAAGAACCGTGCTTATTCAGGGAATATTAGTGACAAGAGTTTTCAACGTACATATATATAAATATATACTTATTTTTTGACAAATTGCAAAATTTTTGCTTAAGATTGTCTTTGTTGTACGTTTGGTCTTTGAATAATGTAGAACTTAATCGACTATGTGAAATGTAATATGTGAAACTTATCATGTGTCGTGTTGACAATTGTCAATGTTTTCTGGCCATTATATGAAGCCAAATATCAGGACATAAGTTTTGCTAAGAGCTCATCTGTTTTTGCCTGTTCTGCATCTGGTTAATAGCCTGAACGGTCCCGTACCATACCGAGATCGCGCGTTATTATAAAATGACACCGCGGAAACACAACAAAGTCGAGAAGCTAGGCATTCCTATCTCCAAACCGACAAGCGACCATCTGTTGTTTTAGTTGTACCAGATACGTCACTCTCCCTCTTCACTCCAAAAACTACAAAAAAACATCGAAAACCCGAAAACATCGAAACTTCCATGGCACAATGTTTGTATTGTGCGAACTGAAGTCGGTTTAGAGAATAGCAGTTATGTTTCCTTCCCCAGATACTCATCGGACCTGAGTCGCAATTAAAGTTTCGGGACTGATGAGCGAGTACGTTTTCGCATTTATATATATATATATATATATATATATATCTGCTCATGATCCCCTTGATCCAGCCATGTCGCAAAATTAGTTCATAGCTGACACGTTTTGTCCATAAACTACCTCTCAGCACAATTTCAAATTCATATGTCAAATCGTGTTTAAGATAAATTTAAATAAACTTGAAAAGTGATAAGGTTCCTCCTCCTACCCCGTCTTGAGGATATAATTTCTGAAACTGTTTGTAAATAATAACTATTTAAAAGATAAAGTTGAAGACAAAACATATTTTTAGCTTTAGGCTGGATTAATTTGAAATATTCTAAATTCTCTACAAAGACTTGAAAAGTGTGAATCCGCACTTGACCCCCTTACGTGTGGAATTCACACTTATTTCAATCCCTTCAAGCTTAGTTTTCACAACAAAGGGCGGCGTATGTCCGTCCCCAACCAAGAATCTATATACCAGATGTGCTATCTAAATCGGTTTCGTAATTCCGACATGTATAGATACAAACATACACATACGTTCACATGTGTAAATATTGTGTTTGAGAGAGTACAAACACACAAATTAAAAGCATACAAACAAATAAGCAGCTGCATGTAGCTTTCCCTAATTCCAATATCCCGAACCCTTTCATTACCTCTGAACGTGGGAGTTGGCCTAGGGCGCATCGCTTCATTTCAACTGAAACCAATCCGTAGTTAAAAATGTTGTCCATTGAGACAAAAATACTATGGGGTCGATAAAAAGTGGGAACGGCTGGGACTGGGAACATTATACATTTAATTACATTACCAGCGGGGTTTTCGGTCTATTAGGCACGGTGCCGTGTTTTTCTTTCAAGGGTGATGGTGATGATGCTTACGTCATCTAGAAAGTTCTCACGCATAGAAGACAGACATCGTGATTATGGAAATTCGACGCATTTGGACTCTTCATCATTATAAATACGCACTCCTTTTTTTTTTTGGTCACTCTCTGTGCTTCCTTCCATCTCTAGGATTTTATTGCGCCATTTTTAATCCAATATGCCGGTGCAGTTTAACAGTAAGAAAAAAAAGTTGTTTACACTTGAGATGAAGGAGTTCCATTATCGCTCAAGGGTTAAGAAGTATAAAACGCATATTTACAATCTGAAAAAAATATTCTTAAATTAATTCTATTTATTAACGGCTAAATGGAAGATTTTCTTAAACACGCTTTTTGTGCTTTTATGTGCTGATATTTGAAGAGTAATTTAAGATTACGGTGCTATGATACCGCTTTGGAATAATTCCTTAAGTAGTAATGTCTGCAAATATGCTTTACTTTCATGAGTCCCCCCTCATTGATTATGGTGTTTGCTGGATTTGGTCAGGATTTATAGAAATTTCTGGAATTTGTTCAAGGTATTTTATTGACAAATTTTTCATTGAAGTTGATCTTTGCAGTGGTTTCCAGAAAATGTGCCTGTTATCTATTCCTTTTTTGGATGGGTCAAGTTAGGAAGATGATATTTGGCACGATGGATTAGTATATGTATACGAGTATATGCTGTATACTATATTTCAATGTGAAAATAACAGTTTAAGCGTTGAAACATTTTTTAATAGAACGGGGGTCAAATTGTACTTTATTTTGAAGCTCTTATATAACCGTAGAATTTAAGATAACTATATTTCAGATTGATGGACTGACTGGTTGTCAACATTAAATCGCTGAATTGTTATAAAGGAGTTTTGCAATACGAGATATGATTACCCATTATATTAAAAAAAAATTGCAAAATGACGCCCATTCCCAATCTTGAAATTTTCACACTAATACTCAAAAAGCTGTATTAATTCAATTTTTGCAAGAAAAGCATCATGATCATATGAATCTTGAGAGGCGTCAAAATGTTTCTCTAGAATTTGAAAATCTACCGTCACATTTTCGAGATATTTGGCTCTGAATAAATAATCATTGGCACTATTATTTCCATTTTATCATTACGTAAAGGCAAAAACACAAGCCTCCGATTGTGATTATGAAAATGTATACCAATAATATGCTCATCAATTTTGGTGAACAGGAGAGGCTACCGCTAGATATTGAACCGGAGACAAAACGTATGAGAGAGAGATTGATTAGGAATTTTGAAAGAAGTAGAAAAAGATGCGATATCTTTTCAAATTTTGTTACCCCCCTTTAACATTGCTTTTAACCACTATTATTAGATTTTTGATAAAAATTTATTTTCACGTCCAGTAATTTCTGTTGTCACGAAAATTGTTAACAAGTTTCAAAATAAGCATGCCTTCAATAAATATGAATCTAGACGTGCTAGAAAAAATGCAAAGCTGTATTTTGATATCACATACATTTCAAAAATTATACAACCATATGAAAGGGACATAGAAGTTAAGTCTGTAATTGTAATTTAAGGAACGCTCGAAAAACCGACGTGTGAAATTTGAGCATCATGAAACCTTACTGAAAAGTGTGAAAAATAATAAGTATTTGAAATAATCAGCGAGAGATTCTGTCATATTTCTCAGTTTGGAAGCTGAGTGCTGAGTCCCATTTCGTAGCGACTAGGCATGTTACGTATGATTGTTCGGTCGGCGGTTGGAGAGAAATACCTGCCTTGAGTCGATTTCATACTCCCAACTACGAAAAAAAGACGCATTACCCCTGGCACTGCTTCTTATCTGACAGTTGTGCGCATTTTACCTAGCTCTCTTGGATGTCCAACAAAGGAGAGCTTTATAAAAAATCGTCTCCCATCAAGCCTAACCATAGTTGTAAGAGTCTACAATTATCCACTCACAACGCAGATATTTTTATGGAAGTGAAATTTTTGTTGACTTTGGGGTCACGGTGAATTATGTTGCGTCTGTAATTTCCGCAGAAAACGTCACTTGGGTACGGATATCTTTATTTGGACTGTAATTGTGTCAACACCGGGCCTGCAAACATCTGTGATGGTGTAGGTGTTCTTATGTCCACTGCGAACGAGATAAAGAAGAAAGTTTGTTTTTCAGATTCTGTAGGTCATGATTTGTTTTCAAGTGATACATTGCGGTAAGCTTGGAGATTAAGCCTGGTCAAAGACGTACTGGTCTGGATTGAGGATATACTTTTATTTTACGAGTTTCTGTTTAGTTTCGCTGCTTCATCATATTACGGCCACATTCCGCTATGATGAAACAAATATTTCCGAAAATTGAGTCGAGTAGCTTGACATTTTTATAAACAACTGGACCTGACTTGAAAATAAAATTACTTGAAACGTTAACGCTTGACTCGACTTGATTTTTTTATTGTTCTAATGGGTGATTTGTTTGCTAGTACCTTTTTGGCAACACTGTTTATGACAGATGACGCGTGAATCGTGTCTTGTGTCATTGTCAAACTTGTTCAGTTTGGTCTATAATTTAACCATGAATCGACTTACGAACGAACAACGCTTGCAAATTATTGAATTGATAGTGAAAATTCATGCTCGGTTAAGAGAGAGCATCGAGCACTGCTTCCAATTTATGGGCAATTTGGTCGGCCTACTGAGGGAGCTATTCGGAAGCTTCTGACTCAATTTTGAACCCAGTTTGCATTATTGGGTATTAAACCACCAACACGCAGACGTAGAGTGAGGACTGAAGAAAATATTGCGGCTGTATCCGCCAGTGTTAGTGATGACCGTGAAATGTCGATTCGCCGCCGTTCGCAGCAATTGGGCCTCTGTTACTCCACTACGTGGAAAATTTTGCGGCAGGATTTGGGTGTAAAACCTTATAAGATACAGCTGGTGCAAGAATTGAAGCCACACGACCTCCCACAACGTTTCCAATTTGGTGAATGGGCGCTGGCAAAGTTGGAGGAAGATCCACATTTTTATCGAAAAATTGTGTTCAGCGACGAAGCTCTTTTCTGGCTGAATGGGTACGTTAACAAGCAAAATTGCCGCATCTGGAGTGAAGACAAGCCAGAAGCATTGCAAGAGCTACCAATGCATCCCGAAAAAATCACTGTTTGGTGTGGATTATGGGCCGGTGGCATCATCGGGCCGTACTTCTTCAAAGACGACAATGGCCGGAACGTAAATGTGAATGGCGAGCGCTACCGTGCGATGATAACATACTTTTTTTTTGCCCAAAATGGAAGAGCTGGATTTGGCTGATATGTGGTTTCAACAAGACGGTGCCACATGCCACACCGCACACGAAACAATGGCCCTATTGAGAGGCGAGTTCGGTGAACAGTTTATCTCACGTTTGGGGCCCGTCAACTGGCCGCCTAGATCGTGTGATTTAACGCCGTTGGACTATTTTTTGTGGGGCCTTGTTAAGGCTAATGTCTACGGGGATAAACCAACAACGATTGACGCTCTGGAAACCAATATTGAAGCATTTATTCGTGAGATACCGGCCGATATGTTGGAGAGAGTGTGTCAAAATTGGACCTTGCGCATGGGCCATCCTAAAGCGGAGCCACGGCCAACATTTACATGAAATAATCTTTGAACATTAAATTATATCGACCGGACTATCGACTCAAATAAAGATTTAATCGTTTTTTAAGATTTATTGTGTTTTTTTTGAAAATCAAAACCTATACCTCTTAAAAAATCACCCGTTACTTGATATTGGATGGCAAATTATATTTTTGTTCTTCTAAAGGCTTCAGTGATATTTATTTGTACAATCGAAGAGCAGTACTTTGTATTTTAAGGCAAGTAATTACGAATGCCAGAAGGAGCATGAAAATGGATTCCCAAATCCACTTTTAGTGGCAAGATATTTTTTTATCGAAACCTGCAACACCATTAAAAAGAAATTTTGTAGGGTTGCACTGACCTCTAAGAAACTCCACAACGTACTAAGCGAAACATCTGTTAGGACTCTCAGGTGCGATTGAAAATTCAGAATTTTTCATTCTTTTTTTTTGTATCAGCAGATGAAGACATGCTATTTTTTCAATTTGCGTTTCTGTTTTATCGTCCTTTTATTTGTTACACAATAAACATTATTTTGTTCAATACGTTGTTTTCTCTGTAACTTGTTATGTATTTATAATCTACTTGTATTTTTTTACACCGAATGCCAGGGTACCGCGGGTGCCATGAGGAGCTTAAGCACATTTTTGAACTTGCTAAGTTTAGTAGAACTGGGAATAGCCTTCTCCTGTAGATTGCTATCTTGATATCTAGTACCAAAGGAACGATCTTATCGGCCAGTCCTGGATGTTTATATTACATTTTCATCAAGTAATATCAAGAATACTTGAATTTTCAAGTACCTGATGTAAAAAGCATGAACACGTAGGCCAATCATTTTCAACTAACTGTGTGACAAATATATTCATAGGAATACACTATTGCAGGCATAAAAATCATAGTGGGCACACTAGATCGTAATGATTCGTTTGTTGGGTTATTGCAATTATCAAAAAATGCATACTTATTTCTCAATTCCTCTGTAGGGTTAAGACATTGGAAGTGCCAATAAACTGAAACCCTGTAATATTTGAAAAGCTGTAGTAGCTGTAAATACAGCGCGATCCAGAAAAATGAAGCAATATTTATAACGTAGAAAATACATCTAAAAATGACAAAAAAGCATCTATAAACATAGAACCCATTATCAAAACACAGGATGATGTAAATTTCTAAGCTAACTTAAGTTGAAATTGTTTCCATGATACGCCATACACGATTTCCAGTGCCAAACTACTCCAACTTCAGCATATTTTCACTATTTTCAAAGTAGTGTGTATTTAAGTTTTTTATCACAAATCTTATCGGAAATACACAAACCAATTCTTCTACAAAAAGAGTACGCTAACAAAAATTCTACAAGCGAGTCGATTTTCGTAAAATTTATTACTTCATTTATAATAGGATAGGCACATGTATAGTATAATCAGTGGCATAGGGAGATCTTTTGTTTTTTATTATTCTGTCAGGGGCAAAATTTCTACGCCACTGATGCAGTCTCTGGCAGGACACTTTTTTACATATATTGGTTATGATGCCAATACTACATGCACAGAATTTTAAGTCAATATCTTATCCACTCCAAAAATATTATTCTTTTTTGATTTCGAAATTATACAATTCCAACACCCTGTATCTCGGTAGTGGTGCATTTAACAACTCGAGGTTTATAGGAATGTTTCGTGTTATCTCCTTATCTGCTTTATGCTCTATAAATGTTGACACATTTTTCTGGAACACACTGTACAGATTCTAAATCTGCTACTAGTGTTGATTGACTAGTCAAATGAAAAGGATTACTTTAGATTAAGTAGAGCACCGACTTGTGAAACCAAACCAAAATAAATCGGAATTTCAATAGTAAACAACTATAGGAAACATTTAAAATGTTATATAACCTTGTAATTATACGACTCGTTGAAGTGTTATTTAAGACATGAACTATCGCATCTCAAGACGAAGTCTGCGTAAATCCAAGGTGTTACTGAGAAATTTCATTTAAGTTAATCAGAGACATGAAGACATTTGCAGATTTAGAAATCAACAGCCATGTTCTAGGATACCTCCTCTTAGAAGTACAAAACACCTGAACGACAATATTTCTGACCTGGAAGTATGAATGGCTAGAACAGTCTCATGAACAATGTCACTCAATACGTTGTATTTTCGAAAGATCACCTGGTTTTGACCTCCCTTAAGTCTTAACATAATTATAGCACAATATGGTATATGTGTTGACTTCCTTTATAAATGAGGTGCAATTCCTTCCCTACCGAGTAATTGTGGAGCTAGTAACGAAAACTTACACCATATTACAACTTAATGTATCTTAAGGGCATATGGTGTAAACCCAGATAACTGCCTCCACGCGACTCCTGAGTCAATCGAATAAATGAAAAATTTGAGAATTTTAAGCCTCAACTTTCCTCAACAGTTCTTTTTTTGATTCATGTCAATATCTCAATTATTGAAGAATATACGCTGTTTTGTTTGTCCGGTTCATTTTGCCTGGCAGTGTATTTTCAAAGTTTTTTTAAAACATGTTATACGCATCGTGAATATATGAGTAGCAGATAGATCACAATGTGAACATGCATGTACAAACGAATTTCAAGAGCTACAGATAGTCACAGCTTTTAATAGCAAGACAAACATCCGCGTATCCATTATCCTAAATACCCAGCTGACGATCACGGCGGGACACTCATCCGCATTATTCCGCCAAACACACATTTTTAACAGTTATTCGCCAGTTTCCGAAAATACTGGTAACCTTCAAGTACAGTTACAAAAAATTACCGTTTCAGCGCGGGACATCCTCACGAAAGCATTTGCAAAACAGGCAATTATTAGATATCACTGAACGAAATCATGGTATACAGAATACTGATAGTAGAGTCGCTCGACGGATCAGCAATTTATTTTCTACATCTCTATGCCCGTCTAATAGCGAGAGGCAGTTGTTTTGGCTCTACCACAGAGACAGTGATTGAACTAGTAGAAAGCAAGTAAACTTAAAAATGTACAGTCTTCTATAAAAAGTAAAAGCACCAAATAAAGATGCATTATTGTTCCACGACTCTTCAAAAAAGATCAAGCACTGAAAAAAGGGATGAATGACAAAAAATCAAAGTGGTTCCACGTTCATTATTGTACTTTGTACTTTGAGTATAAGCAAATTCTCGAAATCTTTGGAATTTGGAAGATATTGTGTGGAAAAGGATTCAAGATGACACATTATATTGAGTAGTCATTAGAATTAATTATTTATAGCCTTTTAAAGTATGTAGGAGCCCCTTCCCACTTCAGTTGGCCCACTTCAAGATTTGTACCAAAATATGCCTTTTCAAACTGAACATGACGAAACTATTTACTTCAAAAACAATTTATTTTCTCAAAAATATTTTATATACACTCTAGTCGTAAAAAATATATATTTGAAATCACTTAGACCTATAACTAATAGAACATCTGAACAAATAAACAATGTGCGAATAAATGCGCGAAGTTAACAAAGCAACAATTGAAAGATTACCATTGGGTAACATCACCTTTTTTCTTTTATTACGGCTGAGATTCTTTGGGGCATAGTTTTAACCAAGCTTTGGCAATAATTTTGTGTAAAACAATCCTTTATTTCTTGAAGCTTTTGTCTCAGTTTGGTGATTGTACGAGCAGGATGTTTTCGTAGAACGTTTTTCATCTCGTGCCACAAAGTTTCAATAGGTGCTAGAAACCCATTTCAAAAGTGGTACATCATTTTCTTCCATCCATTTTATAGCCTTTTTTGAGGTATCGCACGCTGCACCATCTTGCTGAAACACAAAATCTTGGCCGGATGTCAAACATTCTTCAATCACTGGTAAAAGCGAGTCTTTTAAAATTGCCAAATATTTGTTTGTATCCACATTTCCATCAATAAAATGAAGTTTTCCTGCTCGTTTTGATGACATACTGCCCCAGACCATAATGAATGCTGGAAATTTCACTTTTCTCTTCAGACAGTCAACATGGAATGCTTAATTTTTTTGCGAATAACTCTACTGCGACTGTCACCAACACAAACTTCGAATCGGGCCTCATCACTCCATTGTATTGCACACCATTGTTGAGGTGTCCATTGTCTATGTTCTTTAGCCCATCTAAGCTAATTTTTATTTTGCAGTGGAGTTAATAGTGGCTTTTATTTGGCCTATAAACAAGTTGTGCAACTGTAGGGTTTTTACTACAATTGTTTTTTATAAGAAAACTTACCTTGCAAGTGCTAAATCCCAGTTTGTGGGCCTCTCTATGAGTTGTGGACCTCGAAATTCTCCTTCCAACAGCGTCACTCCACAGAGCACTTAATTGTAAATAATTGGCACGCCTGTTTTTCATGATTATTCTTCTTAATGCTCTTCGGTCGGCATTTGTGATATTACTTTTTTCCACATATCGTGGCTTAATATTAACTGGACCAGTTAAGTTATATCTTCTAACAATATTTCTCACACTGTACCGCGATGAGTCTAACAAATTTGCAATTTCTGGGTTTGATTTCCCAGAATTAGAAAATTTGGTTACCAGTAACCGAATTTTCTCACTAATAACCTTTCCTCTACTCATTTTGAAAACTTTAACTACCCAAAACTATTTTAAACGTATTCTGACAGCTGTGATTAATAAAAACAATTGTTATCGATTTTATTCTTCACAGCCACCTATGCGTTATAGACTTATTTTGCATTGAAATGAAAATAGGTTGATATGCTGTAACTGCAACATTTGTTATTTTTATGCTGCAAATTTGATTAGGGAGTGATAAAGTTGGTGTTTTCTACTATATATTATCAAAATATCTATTGTTAATATTTTAAACCTATAACAGCCTGCTACATTTTTATTATTTGTGTTTGTTAAGAAAAAAAACTAAGATTTCAATAGTTGGGCCAACTGAAGTGGGAAGGGGCTCGTACGAGGTAGTTTGACAACAAGCTATTAGGCATGAAGTATCTTGTAAATTTAGTGTTTTCTCTAAATTTGCTGGAGTTTGTCCACCATTTCTGAGACCAGTGCTCCAAATTTTGAAGAAATTGTGCTTGTTAAAATATGTGCTTACAACCTTTCCTCCTCAGCTTTTGTAAGATATTTCCTTATTGTTTTACCCAAAGAAAGAATATTTACAATTTTATAGGTTTTCTCGCATAAATGTGAGTATTGCGATACGTTCGCGTAACAGACAGACTGTGCCACCATTTTACCTTTTGACAGCAGGGTAGAAACGCTCAAAAGTCACTTGAATTGCTGAATTTATTGTTGTTAAAATTCGCAGTTTAAATATGGCAGTGTTCTAAACACAGATTAGAGAGCTCCGTTTACTAGAAAATTTGTGAAAATTGACTGTCAAATGTTTGTTTTCAAAAAAAACCTTGCATGAATTCTACTCGATTTGTCTAAATAGTTGTCATGATCCGAGCAGATTCTTGGCTAAAAGCAAACATTTAGTTGGGCATAATATGGAAATACATGCTATCAAATCATTGTCAATATATTTATCTAGTAAAAGGTACTTTAAGTAATTTGATATGCTTGGATTTTTCAGGACAGAACGATGAACTAGTAGACCGATAGAGACCAATAGACTGACAGACCGAGAGGCAGACAGACCGACCGGAATCAGTGGTATAGTTGTTCATGACTTGCATGTCATATAACCACCGAAAAACATATCTCATTTTCAATTCGTTTCGGGACTAAGAGCTTCTTGACGCCAGTAGGCGTAGGAAGTAAAACATCTGGAAAAGCTAAAGAAATGTGAACTTCATGTTTTTCAATAAGCGACAATAATTCTTGTAAGCAGTAATCTTAGACGAAATCAGCCAGTCGTATTTTGTTCTTGACCTTTATGAACGTTGCAGTCGACTCTCTTCATTATTGTTTATCTAACGCTAATGTCTGGTAAATTATTCTATGGATGCTTTACGCAATGGTGACATTTCAAATAAACACCGTTAACACCTATAAAAGCCACATTGTTGATAATTTAATTGCAGATGCGGCTCGGAGAGATATTTGTTGATAATGATAAACACATGTGCATTAGGAAAGCCTTTGATTAATTTGTAGTGCACAAGGTTTGCAAGAAAATGTTGCTAGGTGTTTAACCTCTTCAGAACAAAAACGGTTGAGACGTTGACATGAGTGGCGATGGCAAAATGGTAGCTGAGCAAAGATTTGACATTGTTACAGAAGAAATATTTGTCGCTGATTTTTATTGTGTATCCTGATACAGGAAGGGCGTTAAGCTACCTTATAGTTTTGGTGATTAAATGTAGGGTTGTAAGCGTGTAGGTGTACAAAGACTATCAATTTGCCATCCTGCCGTTCTAAAAGATAGTGGACTTATATTCTCGGGTCATAAATACCTCCAAAGGAGCTTGAAAATGACTGTATCACATATCTTTCATTCCATCAAAAAATTCAGATTGCTCACCAGTAATTATAAAGAGACCTCACTTCAAATTTCCCTTCACCAGTGGCCTACTGGCGAGGAAGTATTTTAATCGCAAAAGAAATTCTAAAATTAGATATTGTTTTTTGGATTTCCGCTGTCCGCTAATCCTTGGCCTGTCTATAACCCGAAAAGTATCACTCAAACTTTGAAGAAATTTTTACACGAAGTAACTACTATGCCAAGGGCGAAAAAGCTTTGTAGTTTTTGGATATCGCTACGGTGACAACGGCCTGAAGAGCAAAAAACAAAAAAATAAAAATCGCTCAAACCTCTTTTTTAACGTTTCTGACGCTTCAGATCGTAATCAGAAAAAAGCTAGGGTTTAAAAATCTGAGGTTCGGGGTTTTAGAGGATATATATATATATATATATATATATATATATTTTTGCTGCATTTTATTTATAAGTAATTTTACACCTATTTGTACATGTTTTACAGACTATAGCAACATTCATGCACCACACTGTGTGCGGCTGACTGCGTCTCTCAGATGGTCGATAATATTAACTAATTGTTTGGTCCTGTTTTGTTGACTTGATCCGTTTATTTTTTCTGTTATACATATTTGTAGCTGGTACACAGCGACTAGCTTGTACCGATCGTCATCCTTTAGCATGGGAAGTGCAGAGTCAACCTACTTCATGCTTTTCTTAAACTAAGCGGTCTCTGCATCAATATGTGAGGACACTTTTCATTTGCTGTCGAAAATATTTTTCCATTTCTCCATATGGAATCCACCATTACAGTTTTTGCCACATAAAGGTTCATTTGGTGCTAGTCTATCTGGCTGAGCAGTCGATTCCTAATAATTTCGAATATTATGGACCACCATGTAAGGCACCTATTACTTTCTAAACGGCCGACAGTGATCGAAAATTTCTCTAGAATAGTTTTTGCACTGTCATGGTTTCATTTTCTGTAACACATACACATATATAGCTTCCTTTCAACATCAGCCTAACGAAGTAACGAAAGTGTTTTTCACGGAGAAAATAAGCATCATTCAGAAGCCATTTAATGATTATCATACGCTTATAAATCCTCTTATTGTGTATCCAAAACATAAAGCGTCCACGTGACGCTAATCATTTTTTATAAGCGCATTTCATCGAGAAGGTATAAAATTACAACTGAAAGCTGAAGAATTCTACCTCTGATAATACCTTTGGACTGAGTTTTTTGTAGCAGCATGGTTTCAATAGTCGAGTTCCATTCTTTCTCGTAAATCTATTCCTTTTTTTTATTAATGCATAAAAGGCACAGCGGCTTCCAAAACGTTTGAGAGCTCTCGTCTTCAACACAATTTTGCCTGGCAACATGTGTTGCGTTATGTGCCGGTTAATGTCCTTGAAATAAAAACAACTTGCAACATGTTGCGGCAGAAGCGCCGGGGGTGAAACCGCCACAAGTAGTGCGACACCCAACACGAGCAGGGGATCTGATTTTTCGTAATTTTTAAATTATTACCTTAACGTTTCGTATACCGTTGATTCACCAAGTACACAATTCAAATTACTTCATGCCCATGCAGCCACGAAGGCGGAATCCTAAATACATAAGCACCCAGAATGCCTTAAGAAGATTTTTATACTGCCTAAGGATATTAGCACTGGAAAAGCCTGCTTAGGCAGAATTTCTGCACCCCAAGAACAATGGAGCGGTGTTACCGGCCAGTTATGGATGGACGAAGCTCGACATAGCTAGTTAGGAAGAGGCCGGATGGATCCGTCTGGCATCCTCAACGCACGGCCATATCATGGAGGTAGAAAAGAACTAGATCGTCAGGGTGAGAAGGTCCCGTGACCGTCCGTTAGAGAAGTGTCATTGACCAGTCGGAAAACCCTCCTCTGAAGAGCGCCGAGTATGTATAGTGTGATTGGAGCGGCAGCACACCAAATATGTGAGCAGTGCTCGAACCAGGATCTCATGTGGACCTTCTACAGAGTGAAAAATATTTCGTAGTCCAGGACAAAATATCCCAACATTTTTCAGCTGCTGTCTCGATTGATGAGATGTGTTCATGTACAATGAAGTTCTCTAATCTGGACTCCGACTCGCTGAAACAAATGGCTCCTTGGCAGAACATGGCCATCGATGCTTCTTGCTGGTCACGGTACAGTAATGTATTTTGGAAGCACTCAACTGTACGAGGAAAAGTCGCTACCAGTCTTCTCTCTAACACATCGACAGAGATCGGCGTGTCACTCCGAATGTCTGCTAATGAAAAGCTGCCATTAGGAAAGCTGTGGATCGGATTGACTGCATAGGAGACGAGATCATTGATATATATATATATATATATATATATATGTAACATGAGCTGCCTGAGCCTGAGCTAAGAGCGATTCTTGGGGAGCATCATACATACTTCCATGATATCAAAAGCAAATTAGCAACAGCATATGTCTGGATAAGAGGTCCCCCGTTCATCTCAAGTGTAGAGGAACTTCTAGTATTATTTCTGGACATATTTCCCGTCCTATAAATGTTGCAGTTATTTATTGAATCGCTACACTTAAAGTTGAAGCATTCTATCACGCATCTGTTGAATTGGATGTCCCTTAAAGGTAACTTTAAAGTAATTTCTCGTACAACGTAATGCCATTTATTAACATATTCCACCAGAAGATTCAATTGAAAGTCGTACCTGTGAAAAATTAAGCTTGCTTACCATGGTCTCACCAACTACAATTATAAGGATCGAGCACCGTCTTTAGCGCCAGCGTTGCTACGTATCGCACTGTTGCCGAGGTTGAAGGGTGATCTTTCCTTTGAATGTTAAAGTAATATTTTTAACCCTGTATCTGCCTTTGCGCGACACCTTATTGAAAAAATCTAATATTGACGTAGGTTATCATGTATGACTTATAGATGACATAAGATATCATAAAAGTTGAAAAGTAACCTGGGAAAATGACTTTAGAATTAGTTGCTTGCAAGCAACATTGCGAGATAAAGTATAGGTTCTATTGTTACTTGCAAGCAACCTTGACCGATAAAGGTAAACTTAATTGCACTGGTTTATATGGAAATACAACTATACATTTCAAGTCATTTATTTATAAAACGAATATCAAGAAATAAACAAAATATATATTTCTAGTTTCACAAAATACAATGTGATGAAACAGCTAAATCTAATTGGAATGGAAAAAGTAGAAACAATTCTTATTTGGGGTGGAACAAAGCCTAAGATTGCACTTGGTACAAAAGATTGTTGTAAATGGCACAGTGCCTCCATCTACCTTTTGTACCATAAGTTGGTCAATAACCTATGCCATCTTTTTGGGTGGTGATATCAAGTCTCGGCAGTATAGGGCTTGATATTATTTTCGCAGGTGTTTTATTAGTCGAGGAAATGGATGGTCTGCCACGAGAACTTTGTTTTCCTGCGTTGGCCAACGATTTGGCTAATTCCATACGGAACTCCTTTAGCGGTTTTGGGGTTACACGTGCTGTGTTGCAGTCTTTTCTATACAGAAGCCAGGCGTTGATCGCTAACATATCAAGAACCCATGTGAAAATTGGGAAGTATCATCTTTTCGATCTGCTTGGACTGCGATACAGACCAAATAATGAATTGGCCTTATCGACACCGCCCATGTGCTTATTGTATTGCGTTATAACGGATGGACAAGGGATGGCAATTTTTTTCTTTTCCACTTTCGAATACCTTTTTATCGATTTTACGGGATTTAGGCCACAGGATGTATCGGCTAATAGAACACATTTATTGTCAGCCCATTTTACTACTATTATACCTTTGTCTGTATCTGCTTTATAAACGAAGGAACTTCTTCCCCTTTTTTGAAGCACTTTATAGGTTTCAAGTTGACATCCAGCTATTCTCTTAGACCTTATAGTTCCTAAACTAAGTATCCCGAATCGGTCTTTCAGATAAATAAATAATTTTACACTTGAAAACCAATTGTCACAGAATATAACAGTGTTTTTCGGTTCGCTTAGGGTTTTGCACAGAGAAATGACGGCGCTATCACCTACACCTAGATTTACTTCATAATCATCTAACTCATTCGGAGATCCTCTAAGCACTTCAAATCAAATGTCGTAGCTCCCTGATAGGGTATGAAGTCGGCAATATAACCAGAAACCCCAGCACGAACAAAAAATTTAAACCCCCATTTGTGGGGTTTATTTTGGATATACTGCCTCAAGTTGCCCGCATATGTGCCGCACAGACTCCATTGTTTAATCAATTGAGTATTGATTTTCAAACTGGACTTTATAACAGTTCTTTCCTACAATTTCTAATAAGGGTCTAATTTTGAAATATCGATCCTTTGTCTGGTCTGTCATGTTAGTGTTATCATTCATATGGATAAACCGTCTTAGTTTCTTTTATACCAACCAAGGCTAATAGAACATAAAAACAAATGATTACTTACCATTTGCAACTAAAATCCCAACAACAGATTCATACGTGCAAAAAACACCTGTTACGCGGCAACCTTACGCGCAACACTGCCCAATCAGACCGTTAGAGCAGGGAGGACGAGAAATTGAGGTTTAAAGATGATGTTGCCTACAGGCTGCAGCACCAGATATAGCGTTAAGAATAAGTAATTTTCTTTATAAAAAAAGGAGTTTGCTTTATTACTTCTAAGTCAAACGCTGCAATCCTACTTGGCAACATGGGTGTGACGGTGAGAATTGTATGTGGTGTTTCGAGAAATTAATTGGTGGTAATATGGAGATTCGTAAATATCTTATATATTGTGTTTTCAAATACTATCTTTCCGTTGATCTGTTATGTAGTTTTGGGAACCACTGTTCTATCCTACAAACCTGCATCCGCACATCTACCAATTCTACCTGTTCGGATGTACCTATGAATCCGATCGGTCACAGACTTGAATTCCAGCCCGTATTTGAGTTGTTTCAAGGCTCCATCACTTTTTGTTTTGCTTACAAAACTAGTTTTTTCCATCGGATTTGTTGAATGCTCTTTCATTGTTCGAACGCATTTTATTCTTTTTAGGTATCTATTCTTCTTCGTATTCCAGGGCAACCGACTAGCGAAGTAGAAAGCTTGGGCGAGATTCATCTTGCACTGATGTGAGTAGGTTTATATTTCTCTTGCATGCCAAACTAGAACTTGAAGAATTTTATCTTTAATGAGATCACCTGAAATTTTTCCTTGCCAAATTAGGGTTTTTGGCTAACCGAAAAACCGCGAAGTGCGTAGTTTGAGGAAGTTTTTGTACTATCATAAGCCACGAAAATAATTTTGCTGTCGTTGTCATCAGTGGCGTACATACAGAGTTTGGGTGGGGTCCATAGGTTTGGGAAGAGGGTACTAGACCAAAAAAATCATGGGAGCGATAAATATGTCCGATACTTAAAAATACGATGGTTTTGAAACCGTAACGTAATTGAATCTTCAATTGCCAATTTAACATTTTGAAGGATGGGCATACAATTTTTTATTAACAGCTAAATATAAGCTTGTTGTTAAAATGCATTTTTAACTTATTGAAATGGAATTCAGTTACAACCGATCTCGTTCTGCTGTTTATTTCGCCGCTACGTAACGCAGAGTTTTATCTCCTTTTTCTAGAAAATGAAAGCATCGTGAGATAGTTCTAATTTAATGTACACTTTGCCACACTTAATGGCAAATGCGCTGCTTATCGTGTATGCATTCACCTGCACACGGCGCAGGTCTAAATTGGAAGGTTGTGTAACTTTCTGATAATTAATTCGAAATAATTGATAATTAATTCGAACATTTGAATGCACTCGACTATTTATTAGACAAAAATCTTTATTCTAGAATCTAGAATAAGCATATGTTTGCGTGAGGCAATCTAATAGATCACTGAAGTGCAAATGCATGGTGAATTTCTGTACCGATATCGTCTTTATTCCTGAGCCTGCAAGTTACTGTTGGAGCCTTTCACTTCTAGACGTTTATTTTTCATGTTCACGTAACATAAATCTTTACATTTTACTTCCTTCACCAGCGGTCCCAATCTCATGAAAAACAGTTAAAAGTAGTTTTTATGACCCGATCTCTTCCAAAATGTATCCGGAGATTCTCGAGGACAAAGATTCCGTTTTAGAGATTGCTAGAAATGTATTCCTAATAAAAAAACAAGTAATACGCAAAATGAATTTATTTGCGGGCACACCTATTTTTGTTAAATGAATTCCTTATATTTATTAGCTGTGAATATTAAATTTTTCAAATATCATCCAGAGCTGCTACTTAAGCACACTGTATGAAGCTTGTAACTAATTTGTACATGTTTTTAAATCCGTAATACAATAACACTCGTTACTTAAATTTGAGTGGAAGATGAGATATAAAGTTGCTATAGCAGATGACCTCACAGCACCAAAATACTGGCTCTTACTCCCTTATTTTATAAAAAGAGGAAAATGGAATAATTTGTCTTAAGGACTTGTGATCCCAATTTTTACCTCTAGAGGTTTTTCTAATGGATAAGCACCAATAATGATATCATTGCAACAAAAGACGTTGAAGCACAAAGTATCCTTGATAATTCTCTAATGGTAGCTTGTAGGTATCAATATAAAAGCGATATAGCCGTAACAATCTTAGCCAAAATTACATCGCAACTTGTCTTCCGTAATCCCGAGAGGTCTGAAAGTTGCAAACTGGCACGCGCATATTATCTAAATGGCGATGAACCACATCTAATACGACAAAAGGTCTCCTTCGATTTTTTCTTCTCTTTATAATTTGTTGCATATCTTACTGTGTCGGAATTTTGTTGTCTAATGAACAAATAGATAAAAACTTTCAATTCTCCCCATAATTCCGCACTCATTAGAACATTCTTTGTACTTTGTACTGTTGGACAGCCGTAATGCCGTAAAAGATGGTAATATTTTTTAGTGTTTTTGGCAATTTTTGGCCTTACTAACTCCGATCCACATACAGAAATTTAATTTAGCCATCCTTGGAAGAAGTAGTCATAGTCACTTTTAATGAGATTTGGATCACTGTGTAGCATATTTTGTATTTTATAGTGGAGGAATGGACATCAGTCAATATCACAAAGCTCAATCCTTATTTATTCTCCAATGTTAATTTCACTACCATCGATGATATATAACAACATTTAATTTTATTCGACTTTAAAATATAGAAATATAGCATATCTGAGATTTTTCTCAACGTCTGTCAACCATGTCCGAATAAAGCATAAGAAATGTCTGCATCACAGAACGGTGCATATGAGAGGAGCGCTGCTGCTACATGATAGGTCGACACATAAGCACTTCCGACTTATTTTCGAATACTTCAATTTATCAAGTAGCTTGGGTCTTCTGAGCTGTCAAAATAATGAGAAATAAATAAAATCAACAACAATAATTTCTGACTTTTTGTGATCAATAATTATCAGAAATATTCAGAAATGTACAAAGGATTCATTATCAGTGACAATTCTGTACCTAGCAAGCTAAACAAGCTCTACCTGAATGGAGACATTCATTATTCTTCTAGGGATTTTTTCTATATCATTATTTACCTATAGAAAGAAATTAGCTTCTTAGGGGAATGCGGTAAATAATAGGATTTTTCAGGTTAGTAGAGAAAAAAAGAACACATTTCAAGTATTTTCAGTAGGGTGTTTTTAATCTCCCCACCTAGATATGTCGAATACTACCTATCCTAGAAAAAGAAGATTCAAAAAAACTTGTAGGGTTTTGAAGAGGCAAAATTATGTTGACCTTGACGATGACCTTGAATTATTCGAAATACTTAGGTGGGGAGTTCAAATTGGGACACCCTGTGTAAAAAATACAGGTGGCGTATCAATTAACCCCTATGACAATGCTGGTTACACCTCCGGCTACGTGTTCACTAAGTTTGATCAATCCTCCAGCGAATAAGCATACCGCGTTATTTTAACTTTTTAACTATTGGACGTTTTGTAAGGAATGGGACCTTGACTAAAATTATAGATCATTGCCGCGTTTCCGAGGATCTATCACATGATAAATTAGAGGTATTAATAAATTTTTAATAAGTCTTCGTATTACTGTCTCCAAGAATGGTTTCTCGAGAAGCATCTTGTACATTTATATTAATCATTATCCCATTTCAAGGAAAACTGAAAATTACTATAGAAATAGCTACTCAATTAAAAGTTATTATGAATTATGTCCAGCTACAGTTATGATGATGCTGCCAAGAAGTTTTAATGTGGAAAATGCGATTAAGAAAGCTTTGTGTGGTATATCATAGACCAGGATACCTAGAATAAACGTATAGAGGGATTTTTTTAATTATCTTATTGAAGGTACATGAAAAAGAACCTGATTTGGAGATACACAAAATATGCTGCATAGCTGGTTTATAAAATCTCGAAACTTGCAAAAGTCACGTAAGGAAGGTCGACTCTACCGTCCCCACACAACGTTGTCCCTAATTCAGAAAACATAACATAATCGAACCACTCTTAGGAAAATGTTGTGATATACGCGATATATTTGCATTCGCATCTGAGCCATCCTTGATCAGAACATAGCTCAAAAAATGAAATTTCTCCAATTTATCATGGAGCTCTGCTCAAGACTAAGCACTTTTGCAGTTTTCTGACAAGAATTGAAGCAAAAGTATGATTGTAAGCCAAGTTAAAAGTCTAACCTAAACGGTGCAAATGAGAACAAATCTCGCTTAGCTATCCTTTTTCATAAATGCAAATAGAAACGACAATTCTTTTCTGAATTAGTGTGGAAAAGAAATGATTTTTCTCAAACTAGATGCTCATTTGCTTTTTCCTTATTTTTTCCAACAACATCTCCATAATACAGCTGAACTAGAGGAGTTTCAAACTTTAAAAGTAGAAGCTTCACAGTTTTCTGTTCTACAAGTATGTTCTAATGTAGTGTATAGAAATAAAATGCATATTCGCCCATTCGCATTCGTATGCGTGCATATCGGCAGTAGGTACTCGCATAAAAATTTACATTTCTTACATCCCTAAAATATAGCAACACCAAATAATTGATATATATATATCCGTATAGTAAAGTACCTGGTCAAAATGCAGGGATATTTAGGAAAAAGTCGTAATCATCCTTATGCTTAAATTTGTAACAATTTATCAGGTACAGGCATATCCCAAAAAAGTTAACTAAAATCAAGAAAACAATTGTTAAAACGAATTTCGATCGAAGAATTTATTTCCAATAAATATTTACCTTTTGCAATTTTTTTGACACATGCATTCTCATTGGATTTATTCTAGAGTTTCGGCGATACGTCTGTACCTACTAAATGTCAACAAAGTACATATTACGTTCCTTATGACAAATTGCTTCTGATCAAGTTGGCTGCAATCTTAGTAGGTTTTTAATGGTATCGAAGCATTACAATTCCAATGGAAAGCATATTCTGGCTGGAGTTTTAGTATGAGATCATCGATCGACCTTTCAAAAGATACTTAGTTTCTAATCAGTGGCAGAAGAAATCATAAAATCATGATGGTGTCTGTCGCAAGCCCATGTTTCTCGAAATTATTAAGCTTGAACATCCTGTAACTCGGAAGCCGATGATTTCAGAACCATAGTGCAGTAGAGACTTTTGGTCAGATTAGAATGGAGAACAACATACTAAAATTGAGGCCGTTTGCCAGAGGGAAAAAGCCTTTTAACAAAAAGTAAACTTAACAAAACCAATTTTTGTAAAACTAGATTGTATTGTATATACAAATTATTTTCTCAAAGTTACCTCTGACATTAGGCGCGGAAGTTCATTAGTTCTCTTTATAATTATCCTTATCGTAATAGAAAAGGAAGTGTTACGAGATTCCATCAAGTATACAGCTACCGGTCTTCAATTAATAATAAATCTCATAGAGCAGTATCCTATTAATATTTATTCATGCAGTTTAAGATTTAAATCTCAGAAAAGGAAATTTCATTGATTGTTTATTAGACTTACAAATCTAGCGACTCGGGAAGCAGAAAATAAGGAAGTTGCTTTGTGTAAATTTCATCCTGTGATTTTATCCCACGTTAGGCGTCGATGCTGATGTTTTCAATTATACTTAAAGCTTAAAAAACTGTTTCTAATACCTTCCTATACACCAATAATTTAATAGAGGATGTACTCGTATATTGCATATTAATTGAGTTGAACATTCCATGTGGTGACTTGATAGCGTACTGTAACGAAAGGAGTATTACCAAACTTTCAACTTACAAGTCTTTCATTGGCTTATAGTGAGGCATTTGATTTTTAATAATTTTCGACCTCTGTAGGTTCAGGTTCTGTGTTGCGGTATTTGGAACATTGCCTGGTACTTGCTACATACCTACGTGAAAACAACAATAAAGACAGAATTGCGTTTCTAATAGCTGAAATACGATTGTTTATCTACCAAACCAAACCAAACCATTTGTGCGTCCCTAAGTCGTTGTTCCCTCTTAGAAAATGCTTTGCTATGGTTTTTGATGTCATATGCCAAGGACCAAAAATCTATACAGTTTTTAGAAATCGAACCAGTGGCGGCATAGTTGCAAGCGAAAATACGAAAAATCGCTCAAACTTCGGTTTCTGATCTTTCAGAGGCTCCTAATAATTTGCAAAAAAAATTTTGTAGGGGTTGCGAAGGGTATATAATGTTTTTTTTTGACGGCAGTGTATTTAATTGTTTTCAACCCGATAATTATAAAAGGAATTTTTAACAGAAATCAGTAGGCGTTCAAAGCCAGAGAATAGTAGCATACCAACACCATATAGTAAACCGATTATTATATCGTCTCATGTTTGTCCTGCAAGATTCAAAAGATATCCCAAAACACTGCTGCAAAACTGGTAGTTAAGAAATATCATATCAATATCAACGAAGGAGAGGGAACCAAGAGTCTATATTTGTATATGGTAGCCTCAGTACCTTTTGAATGGTTCCTGTAAAGATTATACACATTTTACTTCGGAGACAAACCCAAGGGCCCTTAAACATCCTGGTTTAAAAAAATTCGAGCCTGTTTTTCATTTTGCGACCGGCCCTTCCACACCGCTCATCGCCGATCCCTTCCATCGCTCTACAACTTTCAATCTCCGATGTCCCCGACCCCGCACCCGATATTTTCCTTCATCTCAGCACTTTTTTAAGAGGGTAATTTTAAATTTATCTTATGAACCCCCGTTCCGAAAATATTTTCTAAATTCCGCCACTGTTTCACTCACTCAGTACGGGATACTTTTACAGAGCCCCTCAATACGAGTATTACAGATTTTTTAAACATTCGGACCTCCGTTCATCCTTGGCCGAATGTCTATTCTTAGCCGAATTTGGCCAAATTCTATGCCGAAGCTTCGGTCAGACCCTACTCGTTACCTCGTACGGTACTGTTATGTTATACAAACAATCTTGGCATAGAGACAATGAGATGCTCATCTCGTAGTGTCCGATCAGAAGGGCAGAGACGATTTGCCTTATTATAAACATAATGATACCCATAATTTTTCGTTTAGTTCCATAAAACTTTATAAGAGGCCAGTAATGAGCTAGTATAATTTATAGTGTAATGTGAAAGAAAACATAACGAGCTTTGTTCAAGATCCCAGCTCCTGGTCTTCAATTAATCATCAATTTTATGAAACAAGCTGGCTAATAAATAGCTACATGATTGCTATAAAAACTCCAGCGGAAATTGTATTTTGATTATTTACTTGTTAGTAACACGTTTTGTAAGGGTCAGGATATGATTTTTCTGAAGCCCGACTCGTTTCGAAGGCAACGCCTTGTTGCGTAAGTACTGTTGCTGGGCAACTGTCGGTACAAGTTTTGAACTGATACTGTATGAGACGACCCAGAACCAGTAGAAGGGCTATACTCTGAAACCGCCAAAGTCAAGTTCTAAATACCGGAGTACCACACTCTTCGGAAATTCATTTTCATACTGAAGCAGTCGCGGAGGTAGGAGCCTAAATACCCGGGCACTGCAGCTGCTATGACGCCTTGTTGATCCACTTTCTGAACTGCCAAACGTTATTTGGGAAAAGCCTGTAGAGGCGTATTGTTACATAATCTCGACACCTGAGGAACAAAGGAGCGGTTGAACCAGCCAGTTCTCGATGTGCAAGGGGCTGCAGAAGCCTGGCGGGTCCGTTTGACAAGTTCAACGCGCAAAGCATCACGTAAGAGAGCTCTGAGGAAGCCAGCCCCTTGATGTACCAGTAGAAGGGAGCAAGATCGCCATCCGCTCTTTGGTACGGACTGGTCCCGAGACTGTCCGCTAAAATCGATCAGCCCTCCTATGAAAAGTAGCGATATGGATATTTTATTCGGGACGGCAGACCCCAAAGGTGTGAGGAGTAAGCGCCTAGGTCTTATCGGGGTCTTATATAGAGTGAGAAGGTTTTGCGGAGAGTAGTTATTCTCAATCCTAAACAAATAACCTAGCTTCAGGTTCTTGGTCATCTATACGACCAGGTGAAGTGGATGACTTTTTGGCAGAGCTCGGCCGTCCATTGAAACCAGATGACTGCTACTGCGCTTCTTGTTAGACATGGTGCAGTACTGTGCTTTCGACCATTAAACTGTACCAGATTGTTGTTTCCCCAAGCGGTGACAACTTCTGAATCTGTCCTTAGGAAGAAAGGCGCTACTAGTCTTCTTCTCACCACCTTGCCACACTGAACGCCAGCAGGTTGAGTGCTGTCAACTTCAAAGCAGGTAGTTGCAATTGGTCGTACAGAAGAGGAGGTTGTTGATATGTAATAGGAACAATATCAAGACCGATTCTTGGAGACACGCGCATTGATAGCGAAGCATCCACACAGCCAATTACCATGGATATCTTGCGGCCGAAGAGGATGTCAGCCACCCTTCTGGAAAACTTCTCTAGGAGCTCATGGGATGGAAACTTGCATAAGAGTGTAGCATGCCACAGGTAATCAAAAACTGTCGCGATGTCAAGAGCAACGATACGACTCGATGATCTTGCTCCACAGTTGTCTGACGTATGCTAGGAGGTCCCTCAGAGATCTCTGGAGCCCCAAACCATACTGCCTGTTGCTAATCAAGCCATGATGTTCGAGATACCTAGAAGCTCCGAATGTATGCACTCCTCCATTACCTTCCAGTTAATAGAAAACAGAGCTATAGATCTGTTGTTGTAATAGGTTCTGTTTTTGGGGTGCGCAAGGCATGAGCAAGCTTCCGATTCTCTGGGAATGAATCGTGAAATTAGAGGCATCCCGGCCACCATAAGGACCCAGTGCATACGCCGCTTAAACGGGCCCTTATGCACCTCTACATTCCTTAGATCACAAGCCTCGTCCTTTTAGCGAAGTTGAGAATCGTCTTGAGTCCAAGCTTTTTGACGTCCTGAGGGTCCAAATACCCCGCAGCGCTCACACAAGGGATCCTCAGCCACCCCCATCACGTGCAGGTAGCATCTTAACGTGTTATGGCCACACAACAGTCCTACCAGTAACCTTAGGTTGGCTCTGTCCAGAGATAAGCAGAAACGTCCATGCTTAGCCCTGGGCCCTTCAATGAGTTCCCGTGCCTGGCGGAGATGTATGGAGATACTTCTCCATTTCTGAGAGTGTTGTCTTGCAGCCCACGTCTCCATTTTCCTCCTAGCTCTATGCTCGGCCACTCCTAAAGCTGGCTCAGGACCAACGAGCTTGCTGGCTGATCCTGTCTTCGCCAGAGCGTACGCCGTCTCATTGCCCCTTATCCCAGCGTGCCACGGTACCCACATTAACGATACCAGATTCCTCGCTGCGAGGCAATCCAGAGCCTCCCTGCATTGCAGTACAAGACTCGAAGTAATCTTACAGGCACTTAGTGCTTTTATTGCAGCCTGGCTATCGGATAAGATTGTCATTCTTCTCCTAGGCCCACCCTCCTAGAGAATGCGAGATACACAAGCCAGAATCGCAAAGATATCCGCCTGGAAGATAGTGGTGTATCCACCGAGAGGCAGAGATAGCCTAGTTCTAGGCCCAGAGACCCAAGCACCTGAGCCCTCTTCGGTGACCGAGCCGTCCGTGTACCAGACCTGCCCGCTCACTTCGGAGAGTCTCCGGCTACCGGCGTCCCACTCCTCCCTCGTTGGATACTCCACAATAAACTTGCGGTTGAATCGATATTTAGGGGTAATACTATCTCCCCTGAAGGAGGGGTCCTTCCTCCCTTTGCAATTCGACTAAGATGGCAGTATGCCCCTTGACAGGCCCAGCTGCCCTGGCTCCACAGTCGATGAGCGACTACTCTCGCTTCACCGCGGATCGCCAGATCCAACAGGGCTTCCATTGCACTCAATGGAGTTGTTCGCACTGCGCTTGTAATGCTAATACAGGCCAAACGCTGAATTTTATTAAGTTTGGCCTTAGTTGTCTCAGTTCTAATGCAAGGCCACCAGACCAGGGAGCCGTAGAAGAGAGATGGACGTACTATCGTTAATTATCTGGGAAAGTGCCAGATCCGTAACATATCTGGAAGAGACGCGGAAGAACTGGAGAAAGCACCGCTGCACATCGTTTCAGTATAATAGCAGGAATCATCTCAATACCAGAAGCTTTGTTGGTGGCTAGTGACATATTGTTGAAGCAAGGTCTGAGCTGGTTAAGATGACTTGAATAGAGAATACCTGATCTAAACAGATCGCTTAAAATATTTCGTAGGATCGAAGAAGATGATGGTAGCGAAAACCTCGCATTCGTGGGATACACCTTCATACTCGATTTTTTAATTACATTTCTTGGATGTCCGTTAACATGAAACATTTTTCTGTATGACTTTTACCCCAAACGCCAATACCTCCGAACAGATGAACCCATTTGAGATCGTTTTTTAACAGAAAGTCTTGCCTCTCGAGATGTTTAGATATGTCATATGTAAATAGATCCATCTGCATAAAAGTTATGGATGATCAAGTAAGCGAATATGCCCAAATGGCGTATCAAATGGTATGGTTTGATTTGTAGATCACTTGATCCTCCTTTTGATGGACCGTGGTTCATTTATCTGTATGCTTCTAATCAACGATGAAAAAAGTGATCGTGTATCAAACGAGGATCACTCGAAGGGCAGGGTTTTTCCAATTTAGTTGGTAAAATTGAGCTCTTCTGAAGGTAAGTTCACCTTTTCATTATTCTGATATTGAACGTATGTATATGTATAGTTAAAGAACGTATCCATTCCTGAATTGATGTTTGTCTGTTCTAACAGATTTTTTTATTTAAAGAAATCAAAATGAATCATGTTTTTATTGATTTTTTTCTATTTATTATAAATTTGAATTAATATTGACTCGAAATGGTATATTTTTACTTTATCAACAGTCAACCCCCTAAATAAACAGCAAAATTATTATTTTGTGCATTTGAACTTCACGTGAAATGTTGAATAAGACCACCAATAAGGGTTCTACCATTTACGACATCAGTGAGCATTTTCGAAATCCAAAATGAGTATCCGGGAACATGCTTACTGCTATTGCCTTTAAACCCAAGAGTGATCCATTGAACCAAGTAATGTTTAATAATAAAAAATGTAAAATCATTGCTAGGATGGAAATCACAGTTGAGTAGCATAGACTATTGCCTATTCTTTACCAGTTGTTCGCAGCTGAGGCTTCCTCTGCATATATAGACGGAATTTTATATACATTTGGTCTTGTCCAATCTAAACTCCGTAATAGGCTGGAACGTGAAGGTGGCAAACTGTGTGTTCCTTTTTAAATATTGAAATAAATAGCTGTTAATTAATTTTCTTATTCATTATTAGTTTGCTATAATAAAGTAGTTCACATTAATAACTGTTCTGAGTATTTTTCTTTTATGTATCGGACTTGATCATTATTACTGAAACTAATTCGTGAACTTTCGTGAAAAATATCCAGTCTGATTTAAATATTGATTTTAATTGATTCATGAATTATTGACTTAAATTATCGTTTATATCAACCCTGGTTAATAGAACAGTTTTGAGAATAAGCTCGACTAACCTTTATTTACCTCCTCACTACTCTGAGGTTGTATTATTAATAATTGATAGTAATAATAGTAATATTAATAGAAATAAACGTTTCAACATCAGAAAAGAGCGATTCTATTCCATCTCTTTGGTACAGTTGAAATATGTTCATTTTCAGTAATGCACATTGTTTCTACACCAATAGATGAGCGAATGGTTCTAAGAATGAGCTTTACTAAGGACAGCTCCACCCATTTAGCCAAGAAACAATCTACTGTTATTTTTCTAGGAGCTCAACCAGAAATCAGTAGAGGAACTTGTGAATGCGCTCTACTTAAGATTACTTTTTAATATTCTCTTTATCGTGCATGTGCGTTATAACAATTGTTAAAGTTGCATTCAAAGAAAAGATTGATAAATAACTTCTCCCTTTCATAAGGGTATATTCATACCTACGTCTAAGCAACTTACATTTCAACAGCGAATCCAGAACAGCACCGCTTGCAAACATTAATATCCATGTAACCACCATCACAAGCCGTAAGGAACATACCCCGCACTCATATTTCTGCACTGTTCGTGTAACCGGAGGAACAAACCCGCGAAGCAAAAGCAAAAATCCACTAGTGGCTGCGTGTCAAGCGTTGGCCAGAGATAGCAGGAGAGCGAAAAGCAGCGAGAATCGAGGAGCGAGCGGCGATGGTGACCGCTTGGCGTTTGTCGAATGACTGAGAGGGAGCAGCAGAGTTCGGTTCGAAGGACCAAACAGACCGCGGTTGTTTGGTCCGTCGTCGGTCGGATGGTCTGTCGGTCGTTGAGCGGCGCTGGGTTGGTGGTGGGTTGTCGATCCTGCGGCGGCGACGGCGGCAAACGTAGCAACAGCAGGATCGGTGACGGCAAAGCGCGTATCCTGCGAATAGCCAGGGGTGTTTCAGTTCTGCATTTTAACGTATGAACAATTTGAACTAAATCTTGTCCTTGTCCTGTGTATATTGGCTCAAATTAATTTATGTTTTGAGAATTTTTAGCACACTGAGAAAACGTGGGTCAATTAAACAGTTTTTAAATGCCAGGACACCGCGGCAGCTATGAGGATACCAAAAAAGCTTTATTATTCCAACTTTTGAGTTACCTACGGTTAGTAGAACTGGGAAAAGCCTCCTCCTGTAGATTGTATCGACGACACCCTAGGGACACATTTAGGATGGGAGGCCCAAGTTACGCGGGTCTATCTGGCAGGCACATCTCGCGGTGGCAACATGGAGGAGAGCTCTGAGGAGCAAAGCTTGTTGGTGTCACGATAGAAGAGAGTTAGATCGGCGATGGCGAAAGGGTCCCAAGACTGTCTTTTAGCGAAAAGTCATCGATCAGTCGGACAGCGCTTCTCTGGACAGCATCGAGCATGAATAATGTAGTTGAGGTGGCGGCACCCCAAACGTGTGAGTAATACTCGAGGCTAGGTCTTATCTGTGTTTTGTATAGAGTGAGGGGCTCATGTGAAGAAAAGTACTTTTTAGCACTAAACAAATAGCCTAGCCTTTTCCCAGCAGCTGCGGCTATTGACGAGATGTGTTATAAGCAGTGATAACATCCAGGTCTCTCGTCACAGGGGAAACCGCTGCTAGTTGTCTTTTTTCAAGCTCTCTTCTAGTGGATAGAGAAATATACATATAACGTGTTTCTGGACAGTCAGACAAAATAATTGGTAAATCTCATATCTAAATAGTCAATGAAAATATCGAATTTTGGTAGGATTATGAAATTCGGTGGTCTTTAATATGAAGCAAAAATATTAATTATCTAAATTACAATAAGTTTTCCACTTTTTTTATCTCATATATGTCAAAGCACACTTAAGGTACATCATTCAACAAAATGCAATTTGTTCCCTTAACTCCAAATATTATCCAAAATACTTTCAAATCTCAATAAAATAATTCATCAAAACTAGATATATATCTTTACCTACAATAATTAAGCAAATTAATAAATTTCATTCAGTTTTCTTTACCTTGAGTAGGTCATTTTAATAGTTCATTAATTTTAAATAATGTCTATGCTCAATCTGAGCAGATGGTTTAATAAATTTAATTTGATATAAACAAGCTAGTTTCGTAGGTTCAAGTGAGCTATTTCAGAAATCGGAGTTTAATACAGCTAATTAATTTTTATCAGTGTAGTTTCTACAGTACTAATACTCATAGAAAATATTGAAAATGTCACCTCCATGTCTTGTGCAAATTCCACCTTATACAATGCAAGGCTGATATTAATATTTTGTTGACTCTCCAACACTTATCCTGGTTCTTTCGCAGTAGATTTTGCAATTGAAGGCTTTGGTGCAAAAAGGTGTTAAAAGGGTGCTTTTTGGTAGTGCATCTATCCTGCCAAAGATGGCTCTCAATTCTTAGATACAGAGATTCATAAAAGTGTTAACTATATCAAAAGCTTCAATCTGTAAACTTTAAAAGGTGTTAACTCTTGCATTGTAGGTAGAAAGGTGTTACCTCAAGGGTTAACTTAGATTACGTCTAAAATGTACAAATGTTTTCGATGTAGGAGCGAATGAGGAACATGTTGCAAAGTATGAAAAAGCTTGTGACTGCTAAAACAAACGAAAAAATCATATACCTCACATTTTATTTACAAAAGACGCTTCCCTTGCTGAAAATTTCTACAGGTACAGCCTTCTATTTACGACAAGTATAAAGAAATATATTTTCTGTCTATAGCACTACCAAATGATCTCTGGAGTGTTCAAAAAAGTTGACCATAAATTCCTTGAAGTAGGACATACCTTCATGGACTGTGCTAGAGATTTTGCAGCCCTAGACAAGTCTATCAGAAAGCTCCAACTAGTTTATGCGGTGGATCAATATACAGGGTGTAAACGTTATGATAGTCATTATTTAAATGGGTGATATAGGGGGTTAAAAGAAGCAAAAAGTTTCATATAACATGAGGGTCAAAACGGCATTTTTTTAGAGAAAAGCGACTTTGAAGTAAAATAAAATCTGTCAACGCCAGACGAAAATTACGACGGAACGCAGTGTAAATAAAGTTTGTTATGCTTGGCTCTTAGGTATTATTTCATTATTTGATAATGTACTCGTAAAATGCAAACAATTAAAAAAACGGACTTACCACTAACCGTCTCAGCGCTTCACCTGATTTGTTAAAGTTTATTGAACGTATTAAAAAAATCCACTTATAAATAGCGAACACAATTTTGATACATACATTGTTTTTCTTTTTAAAACCCATACTGCACTTTTTGTATTTAAAGAAGTTGTTCAAAATTTCGTCCTCCACTTTCCACACAAGCTTCATTACGACGAACCCAGTTTCTTCTTACTCTAGGTCCTCGAAGTTGTCCATTTCTTATTTCAGCCGCATTAAATTTTTTTTCTCGAAGTTGTGCTTCAGTTGTTATTCGACCAGCCCCATAAATCATCCCTTTAAGTTCTCCCCAATACCAGAAATCTATCGGATTGAGGTCAGGAGATCTTGCTGGCCATTTCCGGAGCATTTCGACCGATCCAGCGATTTGGATAATGTTCATTCAAATACTGAATGACGCCTCTAAAAATGTGTGGTGGTGCCCCGTCATGAAAAAACCACAAATTCTGACTCCGTTGTAATGGGATGTTGTCTAAGGTCTGTTCCAAAAGTTCTGGTAGGTTATTGGCTAGAAAGTTAAGGTATCCTTCTCCTGACAACATTGGGGTAACTCGAAAGGGCCAATTACCTGATCGTCAACAATACCGGCCCCAATATTTATTTTAAAACGTTGTTGGAAATGACCTTCACGAATGGTATGAGGATTTTCTTGGGCCCACGTGTGAGTATTATGGAAATTTAATATCCCGTCCCGCGTAAAAGTATATACATTCGTCCGTCGCTAGAATGTTTTTAAAAAAATCCGGATTTTCAATGCTTTTGTGCAAAAACCACTGGCAGAATGTTAGTCTGCGAGTATAGTCTTCTGGTAACAAGGCCTACACTCGTTGTACATGGTAGGGATTCTATGGACTATGGTATGCGATAGTCCTACGCGGCGACCTAATTCCCGAGTGCTGATATCTGCATTGATTTCCACGATATTTAAAATTTGTTCCTCCTGCTCTACAGTAACCTGTCTTTCACGAGAGCGAATATTAATGGGCTAAACACTTCCTATATCTAGAGGTCTTTGGTACACTTGCACAAATGTCTGTCTGGGTGTTCTGTTGCGATAAATTTGAGCTACAAGGTTTGAATTCTGACGAACTTGACCGTAAACTAACAACGTGTCGGCGAGCTCTTGATTCGAGAACATTGTCAATAAACACGGCGACGTACGCGAACAATAACTATCCACTGTTATCGTTTGCGATCGATTGCCGGTTCGATAAGAGTGATCAATGACCGATGCGCTGTTGTCATGTGTGTTTCAAATATTTAATTGAATAATACTTTCTTACTCGTACTTACTGACTACAAATTTTGGCTTAACTTAGAAAAACTTAATGCCATTTATTTGTTAATTACCGAATCTAAAAACGTTTTAGATTATAAAAATTAGTAAGATTGTGGCATTTAAAGTTGTAAACTATAAAGCCATTTAGACAAAAATCTATTGACTTTTGGGCCATGGGTCATATGAACTTTTTGACTTGTACTGATCTGATCTGATCTGTACTATTACCCATTTCAATAATGAAATACCATGGCAGAAGCCAGGAAAAATGGATCCAGATTGAAGAATTAGGTGTAACCTAGAACAGATAGTCTTTTAATAAAGCGGACTATTATTGATATAAGGAAACAACGAAATCTCAATAGAAGAGTAGAAAATGAACCGTTATTGTTGAATGTCTATAGAATCTGGCCTATTGGGGCCAAAAAGTTTGATAATATTCAGGAACAAATTCTTTTAATACCAGCAAATTTAAGAGACCTTTATTAAAATTTAGGAAGCGCAGACGATTAGTGACAGTGTGTGTATTATTAATTTGTTATTACTATTGTGAGTTTGTACTAAGAACAAAGAACACTGTTTACTTTTAATAAATAACATCATTGAATTAATACCTTTCTGCTACTTTCGCTTTCCGGACCAAGCAAATAAAAATGAGATAAGTCAGATTTTCAACAATCTTTTTCAAATTTTCGATAATAAGAACAATTTGTTTTACAAAACTGTCTATCCAAGATACTTTTGTATGTGTCTAGAATAACCTTCAACAATAAATGCAGCCCTGACACTATTCAATAGAAAATTTCAGGATTTATAAAATCTCTCTCAAAAGCTTCAGTTGACAAGTCGAGTTATTGTCAAATCATGTTTTTACTAGTTGCAACAATATGATAATGACCTTACCCTTTTTAACGGCATTGTGTTCTGTACCATATAATCTAATTCATTCTTACAGTAGTACAGCATTCATTAACAGCCCCGAGTGAAGAATGTGAACCGACTCGACTTATCCACATCCTTTGACATTCAATACTCCTCTTATCTCTACTCAGGTATGACTTTTTTCTTGCAAATGTTGCAACTAAGAAGATATATTATGCTGTTGCCAAATCACGTCTTCACTAATTGTAATTTCACTATATGACGTTGACCTTATGATTTTTAATGAGCATTGTGTTCCGAACCGTGTAATCTAATTCATTCAACATCTATAAGTGAAAATGTGAACAGACTCTTGTAAAGACCTATCAACATCCTTTTGAGATGGCGGTTAACCTTTTCGAACGCTTACGCAAGAGTTTAATTTGCCTCTTGCCTACAAGCAGCTAACAGACAGTCTGGTCAAATTGAATTTTGCGCATAACAAACACCTGCCGTTTTGGGTTGTGACAACTCACAATGGCGGGTTCTATAACGAGATTCTGCTGTTTCGTGCTCTAGCTCCGAAATTTAGCAAAGGAGGCTATACTGGGTACGGCCGTCACCATAAAAGAATGTTTCGCAGACACTGGTTTTCTTTGCCTAGATTCAACCGGATCTTTAGAGATTTTTGAAATATATCAGATCCTATATCACTTAATATCGCAATAATATTGTTCAACTGCAGTTTATATACTTTTGTTATTGGTTGTTAGAGTTATCCGAAAATGCATTTATACAGAGAAGAAAATATACTGAGTGACAGAAAAAGTAAACACCTGCGTATGTTTATTAGAATTTTTTATATATCGATTTATCTTGCCATGAGTAGCAAGTGACAAAATGGTCAGGTTTCTCTGTTAAGTTTTTGTGGTGGCTGTGTGTATTGTTTGGTGATAAGGAAGCATTCAGTTTTCGTACATTTGCGGTATCAGTTAAATGGTGCTCTTACAGGAAAATTGTTAGCCTGTATAAAATGGTACAATCCATCATCACGCAGCGTTTGTAAATGGTTTGTAAATGTTTTAGTCTTGTGCCCACCTCGATATTCCTACAAACGCCCTGTATCCCCAGCTCTTTATACAGGGTAAGCAAATCTATGTGGCCCTGAATGATAACATCTGACGAAGCGATCTGATTGCACTCTAGGAACCTCGGCAGCATTTTGAAGACTCCATAAATGAAAATCGTGCCGATTGGTAAATAGATGTGTGCCTACACTGGGTTGAGTACTGATGAGCTTCACGTCTTCTCAATTTTGATCTGATTGAGACACATGAAGCTTGGCTTAGGTTTGATTGCATTCTGCGGAACCTGATAATTCGATTACCTCAAGACTTTGATATATACCTGTATGCTACTAGAAGAAACCGCTTCAAGATCTACAGGCCGTGTAAAGGAAATTCACAACTTTGCGGACATCCTGTATTCGTCCGGAAATGCTTCTGATGAGGTGGTTTTCATCTTCTTGAGGTATCTCATCCCATGCAAGTTGCACTTCATTCCGTAGATCTTCTAACGTTGGTGGATGACGATTTTATTGTACACAGAATACGAGCCCCTTCCCACTCCAGTTGGCCCACTTCAAGATTTGTACCAAAATATGCCTTTATAAACTAAACATGACGAAACTATTTACTTCTAAAACACTTTATTTTCTCAAAAACATTTTAGATACACTCTAGTCGTACAAAATACATATTTGAAATCACTTAGACCTATAACTAGTAAAACATCTGAACAAATAAACAATGTGCGAATAAATGCGCGAAGTTAACAAAGCAACAATTGAAAGATTACCATTGGTAACATCCCGTTTATTTTTTATTACGGCTGAAATTCTTTAGGGCATAGTGTTAGCCAAGTTTTGGCAAAATTTTGGTGTAAAACAATCCCATATTTCTTGAAGCTTTTGTCTTAGTTCGGTGATTGTACGAGCAGGATGTTGTCGTAGAACTTTTTTCATCTCGTGCCATAAAGTTTCAATATGTGACAGATCTGGACTGCTAGAAACCCATTTCAAAATTGGTACATTAGTTTCTTCCATCCATTTTATAGTCTTCTTTGAGGTATGGCACGCTGCACCATCTTGCTGGAACACAAAATCTTGACCGGATGTCAGACATTCTTGCATCACTGGTAAAAGCGATTCTTCTCAAATTGCCAAATACTTGTTTGTATCCACATTTCCATCAATAAAATGAAGTTTTCCTACTCCTTTTGATGACATACTGTACCAGACCATACCTAATGGATGCTGGAAATTTCACTTTTCTCTTCAGACAGTCAACATTTTTTTGCGAATAACTGTCACCAACACAAACTTCGAATCAGGCCTCATCACTCCATTGTATTGCACACCATTGTTGAGGTGTCAATTGTCTATGTTCTTTAGCCCATCTCATCCGATTTTTCTTTTGCAGTGGAGTTAGTAGTGGCTTTTCTTTGGCCTATAAACACGTTGTGCAACTTTAGGGTTTTTACTAAAAACTTACCTTGCTGAGCCTCGAAATTCTACTTCCAACAGCGTCACTCCACAGAGCACTTAACTGTAAATAATTGGCACGCCTGTTTTTCACGATTATTCTTCTTAATGCTCTTCGGTCGGCATTTGTGATATTACTTTTTTTCACATATCGTGGCTTAATATTAACTGAACCGGTTACGTTATATCTTCTATCAATATTTCTCACACTGTACCGCGATAAGTCTAACAAAGTTGCAATTTCTGAGTTTGATTTCCCAGAATTAAAAAATTTTATTATCAGTAACCGAATTTTCTCACTAATAACCTTTCCTCTACCCATTTTGAAAACCTTGACTACCCAAAACTATTTTAAACGTATTCTGACAGCTGTGATTAATAAAAACAGTTGTCATGGCTTTTATTTTTCACAGCCACCTATGCGTTATAGACTTATTTTGCATTGAAATGAAAATAGTTTGATATGCCGTAATTATTGCAACATGTGTTATTTTTATGCTGCAAATTTGATTGGGGAGTGATAAAGTTGGTGTTTTCGACTATATATTATCAAAATATTCATTGTTAATATTTTAAACCTGTAACACCCTGCTACATTTTTATTATTTGTGTTTGATAAGAAAAAAACTAAGATTTCAATAGTTGGGCCAGCTGAAGTGGGAAGGGGCTCGTAGTCTGAAGATCTAGGAGATCGAAGGAGTAGGTTGATTTGACCGTTATTGAGGTAGACTACTGTAGCTCTAGCAATATGAGGACTCCTACTCAAACATCGCCTCAGAGTAACAACGCGAACAGTTCCCCTATATAGGATTAGAAATCATGTTGTGAAAATGAACACGTGGCTTGGAGAAAATGATCGTTTACTAGCTCGATGGTTTAGTGTAGCTGTGACAACGGCCAAGGCCCCAAGAGTGTGGGAAAAGGGCTCCGACAACAAAACTCACTAACGGAGGCCGATTTCTATCAAAATCTCCACAACCCGGTAAATACCCAACACTGGGTGTGAAATTATGTCACTACTGCGAGTAGTGGGCCGCTGGACTCCTACACGAGAGCGCCGAAAATAGCACCAAGTCACCTTCAGCTCTCGTATTTTGCGGTCCACCGAAATTATAGGAAGATGATCTTCAACGAGATGGAGAGTAGAGTACGATTTTCTACCATAAAATTATTAGATCAAGAGAAGTGTTTTGTTATGAAAATAAAACTCTATATTTTTATAAACTGCTATAAAATTACCACTCTAAATAATAAAAACGTTGTAATAATTTATTTTATCTACATATACGAGTAGTTAGTTGTTAGTCGACCATAAAAAGAAAGTGCATAATCTTGTTGGAAAATAGGGTACCCAAGCGCTTGGAGAAATTGTTACAGATGAGGTTCAAAACATTTATGTCGGACGTGCATTGTCCGTCAAAGAAAGAAACTAAACCCAAACATATTCACGCATACTTCGCGTCATCGGACTTCAGAAAGCCGATAACGATATACGGTTGGCAAGGCTGAATGCCCATTCCACCTTCCTGGTTTGACATTGGTCCTGTATGTGGGCTCGACGGACTCTACCCAATAACAGTTACGTTCCCCGTTTCTCGACATATATCAACGGACTGAATACACGCTGGATATCGTTTTGGGTTAGTAACTTTCTTAGATTCTTTAGAATAGAATTTGAGTTGCACGACGTATCTTCTATCGTGAACTATTCGCCTGGAGACGATTCTCGGGACTGATGGGCGGTCGACAACGTTGCTGTTTTCTGCCACAACACAGCCTGCCAGATGGGCTCGCCAGGCTTCTGCCACTCATCCAAGCGCTGTCAAACCTCACACGTTGAGAACTGACCTGCACGACTTTTTTTCGTTACTGGGTTGTCAAGATTGTGGATCAGTTTGCTGGAGGAGGTTTTTCTGAGCTCTGCTAACCTTAAGTATCTCAAAAATCGGATTAACAAGACGTCTTTAATTCCCTTATATTTGTATCAGTCACGGTGTTTAGGTTTCAGTATTCAAGAATCAATAAAGGGTTTAAGAGTAACAATCTTGAATTGAGGATCACGGCTTGTCATACTTCTAAAACATATAAACTGCCACGAAAAGTTAACCGGACAAACAAAATTTTGTTCAAATTAAATTTGTAATAACTTTTTAACCTATGTGTCAATTTCGTTAATTTTTTCAACAAGTTGTTTACCAGTACCTGTTCCAACGCAGCCACATTGAAATTATCCATAGTTCTGCCTAAGCCTTCTTCCTAATGTAACCCAAATGTGCTCAATGGGGTAGAGATCCGGACTAAGTATTTTAACCTACAAAAGGAAAAATTGGTGTTTTACAAAATAATTGTTTGAAACCTCTATCTGCCATTATTATGCAGTTTTCTGGAATCACATTAATGAAGTCTGATTTCTCAACAATTTGTACATCCTCCAAACCCACTAGAAATAATGTTTATCGGCCCATTAGGAGTACAACTCACAAGATACTTTATAGTATTACACTTTTTATATTCACTCCATGTTTTAGCCTGATGCAGTGCATTTGAAGGTTTTTTGATTTCAACTTCAAAGCAATCAATAATTGATTGTACATTGTTGTAATAGGCTTTAAATTGATTTGGTACTAATTTTTTGATTTTCCAACTGGGAGGCCAAACAATCAACTGTATCATTAAAGGAGCCATTACTACAACAGTTTTATTAAAAATTATAGAAATTGCACTTGTGCTTTTACCAAAATCAATTCCTATTCTTGAAAACTGATCGTTTGTCCTAATTTTTGTCATTGTGATCAAGACATCAATGAAATCCAGTCCACCTTCAACTAATAAATTTACGATATAGAAACAGTGTTCAGGCAAACCTAAGAAAAACCGACTATTGTTCTCTAATTTAGATATTTCTAGTTCCTCTTTTGATGTCTTCAGTCTCGCTCCATTGCTTCCTGATGAAGTGCTTAATAGCTGCAGGAAGGAACTACCACTTGAGCCATTAGTGCACTACAAATCCCTGTGCACTTTTCAACCAATTGTTTTAGTTTGAGATGACTAGTATCAACGATTACTTGGACTCCTTTGGTTGCGTTCTTCAGGGGTAGCATACTCGAGTTTTGCTGGCAAGATTCATCATGATGCAGATCTCTGCTTGTACCTGGCTGCGATTCATCAAATAATTTTGCCCTTGGTTTTCTCTTGCAGTGGAGCTTTTTTTTCTAATATTTCTAACATCTCAGCTTTCCTCTTTTTTCATGGTGGACTCAATTGTGTCGTACCTAAACTCTGAACTGACAGGTTCCTGTGTGGTTTCACGCCGGGTTTTAGTCGTAACCTCTGCCCAATTGTCTTGTAATATTGCCAGTTTTCTGCATCATTTGCCAACTGAAAATAAACCGTGATTTAATATAATTTGAAAAACTTTAGCTCTGTTAATAAACTTACATCACAACAGTATGACATAGTGGTAGGAATTCAATACTTGCAGTCTGGTACCAAAGAATCCTAGTGTCAAGGTCTATCGGATCTGATAAGAATATTTTATCAGGTAAATTGATACTTGTGTTTGAACACACCTTAATAAGACACTTTTTTACAGACATTTTTTTGTATTGTAATGTTCAAAAGAATTCAATATATAAAGGTTACAAAACGGATAACACAAAATCAACAGTACGAAACACGGTGACGGTACGGAACTCTGTCACTGTCAAAAGTCAACGGTTTGACCCTCGTGAACCACAATGTTGCCAAGTTATGTCGACCTACAGCTATACATTCATAATATAGACAGGTACACCATTGAGTCAACACTGTTGATCGGAATAAAGAAGCGTTGCTAAGTCGTGAACTTCATGAAATTCCCTAGTGCATGGCAATAGCGCTGACGCTTATCCTTGATAAAAATATCGTCACATTCTAATGAGAACCTTTAAAAAAATCGATTCCTATTGGCTGATTTTTTCGGAGGGACAAACATGAAGTTTAAATGAACCCACTTTGGTGGTATGAATTTCAAATGTATTTTTTTCAGCGAATGAGTGAAAAAAGCGCGTGCAAAGTGTATACCAATTGATAAATGGTGTAAACAATCGATTTCAGCCATCAATAGGACAATATCACCAAGTTGGAAAATACCCCATTGCACCCTAGGAGCGAAACAGCTTTGAGAGTAGTGTTCTCCACGCCTTCCCTACACTCTTTGGCGACCATCAGGGGAATATCTAGTAAAACGAGACTCGTCTGTAAAAATAACGTTTTTCCAGTCGTCGATATACCAATCTGCATGAGTTCGAGAAAATACCAAGTGCTGCGTTCGATGACCTACATTCAATAGAGGGCCTTATCTCCGTATCTCAACCTTACGCTGTTAGGTGAAACTATGACACCATGAGCATCATCCAATCTTCGAGTCAAAGCTGTAGCAGGAACTGTCCTTTCTCGAAGAGCTTGAAGTCTCGGAAACCGATCTTCAACTACGTTTGTTGCTTTTCATCTTACCTGCCCAAGTCTTCTTGAGTAAGAACCAGTTTCTCTAAATATTTGTGTCGCATCGAATACCGTACTGCGTGGAACGGCAAGCCTTTCTACGATATACCGAATAGGACGACCACCATCTATAAAGCTACAGCTTGCTCTACTTGTTCCGGTCTCATTCTTGTTGAGTATTACTTAACAAGAATCTTTTTAACATGACAAAAAAAAATGTTAGGTGACACAGTCTACTTGAAACAATTTCTTACCAGGCAAAGCCTTCTTGGAGCAATTTCTTGTTTATGGCTATGATTCGCATGATTTTCTTCAAAACAGCATATATTGTTCAATAACTGAGATGTTGACATCATTCAAAAAAAGAACTGTTGAGTTATATAGTTCTGCCTAAGCCTTCTTCCTAATGTAACCCAAATGTGCTCAATGGGGTAGAGATTCGGACTACTTGGCGGCCAGTCAAGTACTTGAATTTCAACATCGTTATTGCCTAGTCATTCTGGCTATATGCGGCCGAGCATTATCTTGAATTAGGAGAAAATAATTTTCTCCTATAAAGGGCATATGAGGAACCACATGTTCTTCCAAACACCCTCTATTGTACCTGTCGGCAGATAAGGTGTCCTCGTAGCGAAACAAGATCTGTACAGGATTCCAAAGAAATACCGCTCCATACCATCGCTCCTCGACCACCAAATTGCACTCTAGGTGCGAAACAGCTTTGAGCATAGCGTTCACCACGCGTTCCCTACACTCTTTGGCGACCGTCAGGTGAACATCTCGTAAAACGAGACCCGTCTGTAAAAAGAACGTTTTTCGAGTCGTCCATATCCCAATTTGCATGAGTTCGAGAAAATACCAAGCGCTGCCTTCGATGACCTACATCCAATAGAGGACCTTATCTCCTTATCTCAACCTTCGCCGTACGCTATTAGGTGAAACTATGACACCATGAGCATCGCCGATCTTCGAGTCAAAGCTATAGCAGGAACTGTCCTTTCTCGAAGAGCTTGCAGTCTCTGAAACCGATCTTCAACTGCGTTTGTTGCTTTTCGTCTTCCCTGCCCAGGTCTTCTTGAGTAAGAACCAGTTTCTCTAAATCTTTGTATCGCATCGAATACCGTACTGCGTGGAACGGCAAGCCTTTCTGCGATATACCGAATAGGATGACCGTCATCTGTAAAGCTACAGCTTGCGCCACTTGTTCCGGTCTCATTCTTGTTGAGTATTACTTAACAAGAATCTTTTTAACATGACAAAAAAAAATGGTAGGGGACACAGCCTACTTGAAACAATTTCTTACCCGGCAAAGCCTTCTTGGAGCAATTTCTTGTTTATGTCTATGATTCGCATGATTTTCTTCAAAACAGCATATACGTATGTTGTTCAATAATTGAGATGTTGACATGATTCAAAAAAAGAACTGTTGAGAAAAGTTGAGGCTGAAAATTCTCATACGAAGACACATTATTCAGTTATCTAATGTTTCCACAGAGTGTTCAGAAATTTATGGTAAGATGCAGCTTTTAGTTACGCCCAACAAAAATTAACGAAGTTGATTCAAAGTTTGAAAAGTTATTTGATATTTAATTTGAACAAAATTTTGTTTGTCCGGTTAATTTTGCGTAGCAGCGAATATTTGAACTAATAGTAGGATGCAATTAGTCCAAAAAACGGTGTAACGTCAACATCCAAAGTAAAAGTTTCCCTTCAACTCCAAATTGTTCTATACAGTCCACATATTGTTTGATAAAAAGTTACATCATTTTGAGCGTCGGGTTTCGGGGAAAGAGGGGGGAGACGTTTGCAAACAAGTACTTTTTATCAGTTTTTCTTAAACATTTCGAAAAATGTGAGGTTTAGCGCAAAAAGTATTATATAGAAAAATAATCTACATTAAATTGCGAACTAAAATTGTCCTATGTATAATTTAGCTAAAGAGAATGGTTCCGGAGTTACGGAAGGTGTAAAATTAGACATTTTTCGTAACTTTTAGACTTTTTGGAAAAATTAAATTATAACTACTATTCGAACAGAAATAAATAAACATTAAAAATAAATAATGTTCAATAGTTTTATAGACCAAAAGAAGTTCAGAAGCATAAAAGTACTAGGAGCAAGAACCGGTTCATTAAAAGCGCGCCTGCTACTACAAAGCAGTGTTGCCAACCTGTACAAAATAGAAACCGTACCGATAATCAAACCTTGCCGTTTTTTTTAATTACGGCTGTGTTAGACGTAAAATACAGAGAAGTTAAATAAAATAATAAGTCACAATACTAAGGTTCGAAAAAAGACTTTTAAAAGAGGTCATATCGTTTGACAACGACGAACGAACGAAAAAAAAAACGGAAAAAAACAAACATTATTTTAAATATAATTTATATATATAGTTTAAATCTTATGATATGATAAAGGTGTGATCGTTTGGCAAATTAATATTAAAATAATTATTTCTTTCTTTGAATTTTTGTTTTTTTTTGTTAATAGTCAAACATGGTATTTAGAAGTGTTAAAGAAAAAAAGCCGTGATTTGTTGGCAACACTGCTACAAACCCGCGCATGCGCTGGCCGACGCCGACCACTACCTGTCACTCGCTCGCGTTTTCAGTCGTTGAATGCGCTTTTACTGTAATTTTTAGTGAAGTTCCGCTGTCGTTTTTTTATCGTTTGTCTTTAGAATACTGTGCGAACTACATATATGATGAATGCTTGAAAGTGTGTGAATTATGGCGGAGTGTGGGTTAAAGCCGTGTGAGGACAAGGGTGGTGAACTAATTACTCTGACTAAAAAGCCCAGCTACCTTCAGACAGATTTGCGAGCAACCGTTGTTTTCGATGGATACGAGCAAGGCAATACAAAAGATGAAGAACACTTACGTAGGTCACGTTCTACCACCAGCATTGAAGTAAAAGTGGAAGACTCAATCCATGCAAATATCAATCAAAGTGAATTTCTAGCTAACGCTAAGGACACAATGGGATTTATTTCTCTACTTACAGTGCACTTGCAAAGAGTTGGTTGCACAGTTCGTCAAGCATTGGGGGACGCTGACTTATTAATAGTTTTAACAGCGATTGATGAAGCTAAGAAGAAGAAGAAATGCTTCTGTTATTGGTGATGATACGGACTTACTAGTCTTGTTGACTGTCCACGCACCCTCAAAGAACAAATTGAAAATGGTGGTACCAAAAAAAGGCAATCAGCAGGAAAAAGTGTACACTATTTCTGACATTCAGCGAGGTATTGGGGATATGAAAGATGTACTCTTAGCAATATACGCCTTCACAGGATATGACACGGTATCAGCTATCTACAAGAAGGGAAAAATTACACCGTATAAAAAAGTGCAAGCCGACAACGTTCTTCGTACAAAACTTCTAGTCTTCAACGACCCCAAAGCTGACCCCAATGCAGTGGCTGACGCTGGAAAGCATTTCCTTCTTACGATGTTTGGAGCCAAGAACACTGAAAATCTAGACTCTTTTCGCTACCAGTGTTACTTGCAGTCTATTGCAAAGCAGCCCATGCATTCGTTGTTCAAGTTGGCTGTACTTCCTCCCACTTTAGCAGCTTCCAGGCAGCATGCATTTAGAACCTACCACCAAGTGCAGCAGTGGCTGAACGAGAACAAGAATCCGCTCGAGTGGGGGTGGAAAAAGATTGGCGAACACCTGACACCAATTACAACAGCACGTCCTGCAGCTCCCCAGGAGTTACTTTCTCTCATAGTGTGCGCTTGCAAAGTCGAATGCGTCCGTAACTTCGAATGCAGAAAGAGCGGTCTAAACTGCTCAAGCATGTGCGGTAATTGCTTAGGCCTAGGATGTAATAACAGAGACACGATCATAGAAGAAGATATAGAAGAGGAAGAAGGTGCCTATGTTTGACGAGGACTGAATATTTTACATTAATTTAAGGTCGTATTTATAATAAATATATAGAAATATAGTTGCAATATAGAATCAAATATGTCTACTCATATGCCTACTTTCAGAAAAACATCCACAAGCTGCAGTTTAAGAAAAAAATATGATTAAAAAAGATGTAATTATATATCAGAATTATTACACAAATATAAAAGTTCATTTTTAATGCGGCATTCTCCAGAGAAAGTTCAGAGTGGGTTTCTCCGCACCACAGGTTTATATGGCCTAGACCTATGGAAGCCTCTTTTCCCTTAAAAAGTAGCGCCCCTTGAGAAAGTGGTGAGGTTGTCTTTCCTTCAAGGGCTTATCACTAACATACACCCGGCCACTAAAATCACCATTCGCTTTTACAAAACCCAATCTTGCATAAAAAAAATTGGTTTCCTTAGTGTCATGTTTTCCAAAAAATCTAGGTACGTGAAATATCTACTTTCTCATCTTCCATAACTCTGGAACCGTTCGCTTTAGCAAGATTATGCAAATTATCATTTTTGTTCGCAATTTAATGTGGATTATTTTTATATATACCACTTTTTGCGCCATACCGCATAGTTTTCGAAATATTCAAGAAAACCTGATAAAAAGTACTTATTTACCAACTTCTACTCCCTCCCCCCCAAAGCCGACGCTCCAAGTGGCGTAACTTTTTACCGAACAATACGTGGACCATATAGAACAATTTGGAACTGGGGGGAAACTTATACTTTGGATGTTGAGGTTTAGGTCTAAGTGCACCGTACTATAAGACCCACTTCATAATAGTATGTGCTATTTTTCTTTAAAACAATTATGTTAACTACCTGTGATGTCGAATCAGTGTCATAACTCCATAAGAATTTGTGACCTCAGATCAAGATATCTCTTTTTTGTGCATATTCAATAAAAGCTATTATGGAAATAACTCGAGTTGGAAAATTTCTCCCGTGTCAGGTTTGTTGCGAATTCTAGCCAACCATCTACATAGTCTGTGGCTTTCTTAAACGGCCTTGAACTCATCTTCTGTTCGCCATAAAGCTGAACACGGCAGAGAAACCGTCGCTGTACTCCTCGTCGTCGAAGTCGTACCCGCAGCAGTGGTTCTCCTGTAAAAATACACGTTGACGTGCGCTTGCATAATTTGGAAAGGTCAATAAATCGAGTTGCTTGCTCCGCTTGTTTTCTGTGCGATGTTATTGTTTTCTTCTTTCGAACTTTCTGAAACCAAACATGGTGCTCTTCCTTGTTCTTTTTCTTCTCCAAAATCATGAAGGTGAAGCGTTGACGTCACAGAAGTTCTGCTTACGCTTCCGTGACCTTTGCAGATATTGCACTGTTTTCTTTCTCGTATCATTATAAGCGGGTTAGACGAATCTTCTGTTGCTGTCAGGATCTCATACGCAAAGCTAGCTAGGTAGCTGGGATATGCAGGGTGACTCACAAAGAACTGGATACGCTATACATGGTGTTTCATTGGGAAAGGAAATATGCTAACCGTGGATAGATGCCACTTAGATAACTCATGATTGATGGATATTTACCCTCTTATAACTGAGATGTCAATAAAATGATAAATGATAAATAATGAAGCTCATTCATCTCAAGTTTTCAAATAAGAGGTTGTTACACCCTTATTGTTCGCAAAAGATTCATTGTTTCTCTAGCTGTGTGACCAGTTGCTCCGTCCTGCTGAAACCACATGTTTTGCAGGATAAATTCTTGGATTTGAGTTGCCAGAAAGTTTTGCATCATATCACGGTAACGCTCGCCAGTGACAGTAAGAGAATTACCTGCAGCGTCTTCAAAGAAGTAAGGTCCAATGACACCTCCATATCAAACACCGCACCAAACTATGACTCGACGAGGATGTAGTGGTCGTTGATGGATGACACGAGGGCTCTCTAATGCTCAGATACGACAATTCTGCTTATTAACAACACATCCATTCATATCGCTCATTATCAGTTGTCGGTAAAAATTGTTATTTTGGGCAGTAAGCTGCAATATTGCATGACTATATTGTCGGCGACTTTCATGGTTACTATGCTGTAGTTCTTGTGTTAACTGAATTTTGTATTGTCGCAAATGAAAGTCTTTTTTTAAAATAGTCACAATGACGTGCGTCGAATACCCAGTTCTTGAGATCGATGTCTGGTAGATGTCTCAAAGCGCTCCACTACACTTTCACCAACTCTCTCGATATTTTCAGGAGTAGGTACGAACAGTTCGAACATGGCCCGATCTTGGCAAGTCTTTAACTTCACCTGTTCGTTCAAATTTCCGTACCAACTGGCGAATGGTATTGACACTGGGCACATTATTCCAACATTCGACTCATTATTTAAGTAAAACGTTTTAACAATATGGACTCGTTGTGGGATCGTGTAGTGCTCCATAATCAGTTGGATGCATGTGCTTTGAACATCTACTACGGCGTCACCTACTAAAATGCGTGTATCAAATATGGCGCGCAATTTAAATCAGTCAGGTATATATTAACCACCCTGTAGTTTGGTAATTGTTATACAGCTGTCATATGTTTTATTAGTAGGACTCCATAAAGCTCCTTACTTCATTTGTATTATAGGATTTCAATAGTTATAGTCATATTGAGCCTTTTAATTATTTGATACCCATATCATAGCGGTGATCAGGAAAATTATTCATTCAGCGGCTACCACCATATTAAATTTAGAATCACATCACTACGCTCATTGTGTTTTTCTCATCAAGGCATTTCATCTGACACACATATCCCAGGAGTGACGTTGAAATATGTAGGTCGCCATTTTGCAGCGGCTGCCATATTGTATTTAGAATGACGTCACTTAGATTATTGCATTTCTCTCATCAAGCCTTTTCATTTGATACTCATATCACTGGGAATAGAAATAATGAATCGCCATTTTGTAGCATATGTCATATTGGATTCGAAATAGCGACATTTAATTCATTTTGTATTGTCAGGCAAACCAAACGTGTGTACAAGATTTCACCTTGATTGGTTAAGGTTAAATGAAAAATTCAGTTCCAAGATTTGTCCCACACAATCTAACATACACGTGTACTAACAAAACATGTCAAGTTAAATAAAAAATAGTATAATGTCGATTTTGGCTATTCGTTTATAGTCGCACAACGTTTGAACCACCCTGTATATATATTTGAAGTTAGTATGCCTATTCATCTTATCGCATCTATCGTACCTGTATCTTCGACGTACAAGTTGTAATGATATGGGTGTCTTGGCCATCGGTTACGACTTTATAAATACATATAAAATAGAGTAGTTTTGTATAAGGACGTCCGTTTTTCTTTTCTTTTTTTTCTTTGTTGAGACTTATCATGAACCACATTTTTCTTATAACCGATTTTTATTCTGATCAATAGCTATGTATATTGGTTGAAGCTTCATAGTTACTTGTAGCTTTGACCACCAATTAATCTTCTTTCTTTCGTAATTTTTCTGATTCTCGTGCGAATTAAAAAAATGTAGTATCAAATTTTACAGAAATCAGTTGGTCCGCGTCTATCTAAACTGAAGAGTATATTATTAATTAAAATTAGCGAATTGTTGGGTTAGGTTCGTTCTGGTCCAAAAGTAATCCTCGCTCGAAATGTCATAAACCCAAAATTAAAGCATAAAGACATGGTTATTACCCTGAATTTGTATTTCAATATGTTAGAGAGAACATATTCTGACATCAAGACAAACATTTTCATTTTTCCAGCCTTGTCGCAAAGCGAAATGAGAGATGAAAAAGTGAATGTAAAAAGTCAATCGATTTCTCTACAATTTGATTGACAGATCTTTGAGTTCGTACGGAAATGAAAAATCTTGTAAAAGGGAGAAGGCAAATTGGCGGTAATAGGTTCATTTGATTCTTCCTCAACCACTGTACATACTGCAAAATAATGAATTATAAAGCATTGAGGTCTGATTTGCTGATTGGCTAATCAAGCCACAACACAGAGCGATTCAAAGTTGGGGCAATGAAATATTATTTTGGCTTACCTGGTCAGGCAGTGGCTCTCTCATTTAAAAATATAATTCTACTTCAAGATAGCCAGTCATATACTGTATTTCGGTGGCTAAAAAGAGGGTACAAGCGCCATCTATGAGACAGTATATAATATACCGGGTGATTCTCCAAGGTGGATTATCCCTATAGCCTTTTTATTATTGAAGATAGAACAACGAAATTTGGGGGATGCGTATTATAGATGAATTTACATTTTTTTGACGTACTCACCTGCTTCGACATATAGTACTTCCGGTTTAACCGGAAATGACTCCAACTTTCGATTTTTAAATGGGACACCCTACATATTTTCACTTATTTCGAACGAGAATGGCATTCTAAACTCAACAATGCCTCACTTGTCATTATTTAACTAATAGATTTGTTTTTATTTCAATTTTGTTTTTGCGATATAGAATGCCATGGATCCTGTAAATCGCTTCATTTTTTATCAAGTACAAAGGGAAAAATGCAATGTTGAGGCGAACGGCCTTACAGTCATTTTAAAGGTTTTCTAAAAGTTCCAAACACTATTGTTTCAGTGTATTTGTTTTTTTAAAATTGAAAGGGGGTGCCGCGTCATCTTTTTCTAAGAGACCATTTCCTTACGAATAATTTGACACTACACACCCTTATTTTATTTTCACTATTCTTCTGAATAATTGTAAGAAACGATCATACCTAACAACAAAAGTCCCATTATTCTAGTTATCCGTGACAAATAACTGAAGGTGTTGTTGAAATACAGAATTGTCCCCTAAAGAAAAAAATCTAGCGGATTAACATCTGGTGATCTAAATACGAAAAATAAATTAGAAGTTCTAAATAAATATGGCAACAGGATGCACTTCGGAGGCCATTAAATAGGTCCATTAGTGCCAATCCACTTTTCTGGGCTTATTCAGATGTTCTCTTGAGAATTGTGAGGTGGAGTCCCATCTTGTTGAAAATAGATATCAACTTGGCAAGTCTTCAATGGAACCATTTATTTAGGAACCGTAGATATCTTTCCGCAGTAAAATATCCATCGAAAATTATTGGCCCTAAAAGTTTTTCCCCGATAGTACCCATCCAGCAATTGAAACCAAATCGCTCTTGAAAATTTCTTTCTTGCATTAGACGTAAGTTTGTTTGTGACCAATACCTTCATTATTCCAAATTGGTAAACCGACTTTCGTCTGAATGAATCATTTTAAACGAAAAAAATACATCTCTGTATTTAGTCAAAAACCAGTTGTAATAAGTAAATTTTCGGTTGTGGTCGTCAACGTAAATATACTAAGTGACATATAAATCCGAACACCCAGTTCAAATGGTTTTATTTTAATAAAAGTTGGTGAATGTATTTATCTTACTGTAAATAACAAGTGAAAAAATTTTCAGCCTTATCAGTTGGACATTCCGGTTTTTATACTGCTTTTTTTAAAATCACTAACGCTTAAAAATGAATATTTCAGCCGCAGTAAAGAATCAACGTCGGCGGATTTTGGTTCTTGACATCCTTTACGATCGGTTACGATGCCTAGAGTACGGAGACCTGTACGATTTCGTCAACTTAGTGAGTTTGATAGGGGCCGTATAGTGGGACTTCGGGAAGCTGGACTTTCTTTTCGGGCAATTGCAGTTAGAGTGCAAAGAAGTGTAGACACTGTGGTTAGGTGTTGTCAGGCATGGGTTCGAGAAGGCCGTACGCAAAGAGCAAGGGGCACTGGACGCCGCCGTAGAACAACAGACCGTGAAGATCGCCGCCTAAGATTATTGACCTTAAGGGACCGTTTCTCCACTACCAGGTCCATTGCAAATGAATGGTTTGCAGAACACGGAAGACCTATTGGCATGCGAAGTGTCTACCGACGAATGAGAAGTTTTGGCTTGTTTTCATACCGGCCACACTGGGTCCTCCCTTTAACTCGAGAACACCGACGTAATCGCCCTGAGTGGTGCAGACAACGGTCACTCTGGGATCAGAAATGGAACAGTATTGTCTTTAGTGACGAGTCTCGATTTTGTTTAGGCATGCACGATGGTCGTGCCAGGATTAGAAGGCGACGTGTTGAAAGGAGGAATCCACAGTTTTTTATTGAAAGACATGTTCATCACACTGTTGGAGTTATAGTTTGGGGTGCTATAGCTTGTGGTTCCAGGTCACCTTTAATCTTCATCAGAGGTAACACGAACGCGCAGCGTTATATCCACGAAGTTCTAGAACCCCATCTTTTACCCTATCTTGACACCCTGGCAGATCCAACTTTCCAACAAGATAATGCCCGACCACATATTGCAAGAGTCACAATAGACTTCTTTCAACATAATGATGTCACATTGTTACCATGGCCACCAAGATCTCCCGACTTATCCCCAATTGAGCACGTGTGGGATATGATGGGTAGGAGATTGCTCAATTTGCAACGTCCTCCCCAGAATCTAGAAGCACTTCGAGAGGAGTTGGTGGTTGCCTGGAATGAGATACCACAGGAGGACATTGACCACCTGATCAGAAGCATGCCTAGGCGCGTTGGAGAATGCGTAGCACATATGGGTGCATCCACACATTATTAAAGGTCAAAGGGCTTTAGAGCAGTGCAATCATTTTGATTTTTTTATCATTTACTTATTATGCTTCATTAAGTACTTATACAAAATTCTATTAAAATAAAACCATTTAAACTGGGTGTTCGGATTTATATGTCACTTAGTATATGTTGGTGTAATTCGTACCTGAATGATTGATAATTATGTTTGTAGATAACTCTCCAAATGGCTGAATTACTTATATCACACTCTAGAACAATTTGCCGAATTGATGCTGTACAATTTACTTTAACATAGGCCAATACGTCTACTTCTTTTTCAACAGTGTGTCAATTTTCTCATTTCTAGTATAGTTTTCCATTGTAAATTAAGTACGTAACAAATAAGCTTTAAAAACTGACAGTATTTTTAGTAACATAGATTAGGTATTGGTTTAAGTAACCCTAGCAGTACCTTCAATTGTTTGTCACAGAGAAGTAGAATAACAGGACCTAGTACAGATACAAGTCTAATCATAGACGAAAATACCTCTGGTTTGCAAAATAATTGTAAAGCCTGGTTTTATTGCTGCAACTTGTTCAAGGGGATATTCAAAACATGGACACAAACAATAGGTATACCAATTTTTGTGGGAAAACTTTTATTCGACAACCAAGAATATAATTTGTCGCAGATATTTGAAATTCTTCAAATTCGTAGTTCTCAATAACTACAACAAAATTTGAGCAGATTGGTCAAGTGGTTTTTGAGAATTTCTAATTTCTAGTTTATTGAGCAAAGGGCACTTTATGGCAAAATACACTAGTTTACCTTACCCATATGAATCGCGAACAATTCCGGAAGATAAATGTTATTTTTATGCAAAAAAGGGTGGGTTACGTTATTCCCTTTAAACAAATTCAAACATATCGTATTTGTGAATAATTCGCAACGAACGATGATAGACACAACCGCTTTCTTTAAAAATGTGTATAGTAACGTATGTTTTTAGAATATCGTAGCGCATTTGTTCAATTACTCACAAATACGAAAAAACGTAACCTTTGTTTTTTGCATAAAAATAACATTAATCTTTCGAAATGATTTGTGATCCATATTGGCTAGGTAAACACGTATATTTTCCTATTAAATGATCTTTGATAGTTCTCAATAAACTAGTAGTGATGGTCGGAAGACAGGGGTTTTGGGATAAACAATTAGAAATTCTCAAAAAACTAGTTGACCAATATAATTCAATTTTGTTGCTGTTATTCAGAAGTATGAATCCTACGGATTTGAAAAATTTCAAGCAGTTGCGTGGAATTATCGTCTCATTACCATCAGGTGCCAAAACCTGTATTTTGCCTCGTTTTTCGGCCATCACATTTTTGCTATTAGTGGGATCTTTTTGGTGGTCTCATTTTGTAGTTCTCATGAATACCTAAAAATCTTATATGACAAGTTTTTTCGTTCCTGTCAACACTTTCGTTTGAATCCCAAAAAACACGTTTTTTCATTCTTCATTGTCAAATAAAAAGTTTTCCCACAAAAATTGGTGTACCCGTTTTATGCGTTCATGTTTTAAATACCCCCTCAAAGAACTTGCACCAATAAACCCAGAGTTCACAATTATTTGGGGTAAATTTGCTCATATGATTACACTATACGTATTATTTGTTGTTAGGTAGTAGTGAAAATAAAATAAAAGTGTGTAGAGCCAAATCATTTACTTTTTTTTTTGGCTGCAACTCAGTAGAGCATCACGCAATTTCTCGCATTTGGCCAGAAAAAAGTCTAATCGATTAATCTCATTATGTTTATATCCTGAGATTGGTCATGAGTCTTTCTCTCAATTTTTCGGCATAGCCCAAAATCTCCGTTTAAGCCACACTCCAACGAAGATAAGCCTCCGGCTCGTATTATCATGGAACCCGGTGCCATATTAAAATTTGTTTCAGGCCTTTTCCTTAATTCTTGTTGGTAGTATCCCTCCATTTAGCCTCTTACATCAGGAAATTCTCATCCATTGGGTAACGTTATATTTTCTTCACCCTGCCCCAAATGATAACTTCAAGAATCCTTGAGGAAGGGACGATGTAGAAACGATTTCTCTAGTAAACATGTGCCGATGACCTTCATCGAATCGCACCTCGAGCGACCCACTTCAGTTTCCACACAAATTTAACATTACATATCAGAGCCTAGGTGTGATCCTAATGGGTGCATACCCCGGAATATTTTGGTAAGTCATTGATGCACTCTTCTCCTTCCTTATTAATTATTACATGGGGATACATCGTTTGTACATATTGATCTATTGAGTCTATTATCATTTTTCTAACCACCTACAGGTTTTAAAATTACACCTTTCTGGTTTTCATCATAAAACAATAAATTTTATCTTGGGCAGTTTCGGGGATTGGCGACCTTTTAACTCACCCCACTCGTCGAAAAATCCGTAAATCTCACGACAAAATCCACGATCCTGTGAGAGAAAATTTATGTAATGTAATATGTAATGTTCTCAACTGTAACACCTCCTTTTTTAATCGTATGAACATGACTGTTTAAAATAAATAAAGAAGTCATCAGCTCACTGAGCATTTTTGCATTTATAAATATCAGGTCTCTTCGCCTTCTCTAAAACGTTATTGTTATTGTGTATGCTACTGAGAATGCCTGGGATGCCGCAGATACTTGCTCTATGTTATTTCCTCTTCTACATACGTACACCTTTGAAAAATTTGCATAACAGCCTCGCTGTTAATAACACGAGAAGGTACAGTTCTACCACTTATCTGTAAAACCGTATTGCATTAGGTATTTACATACTCGGCTACTTTCCTCGAAACGATCTCAGAAAATATTCTAGATATACATTATATTCGACCTGCTGGGAAAATGGATGGGAAAAAGTTTTAATAGTGATAACGGCCTTGTGAATTAACTATGGATGGGTTTACTGAAGACTGCAGGGAGTATACTCGTACGTTTTTCTGAAGAGTTTGTTATGGTTTTTAATTTCTACGATGATGGTTCCTTTATCACAACTATTTAGATTTTTTGATGCATGGCATCCTTCAGCCCTGACCTTAGAACTTCGTTTTATACCTCCGACTTCCAAGTATGAAAAATACTTGATTGATATGAGTCATTTTTTGACATAAACGATGAGTGCCTTTATTCCCATGCCACCAGAGATGAGATATTGTGTTACTTGTTATATGGCATGTACTTCACTTGAAACCGGCCTATTGGCGACAATGTCACACTCACTTTGCATAATTTTTATTTATGTAACTCCAGCAACACCAGATATCCAAGAACGAGATATCGTTTACCTGCAGAGGGTCTCGAACCGCTGTCATCGAGGTCGTCAACGCGGGGCGACGATGCAATGAGACCAGGACGTACAAATGTAGTCCAGATATTACACACCATATATATATATATATATATATATTAGGCTTAAGTTAACTCTTTTGATGATAAAATCAAGTTTTCTGCATTCTCTATGGAGCCTTCATCAGGATTCTGAAAACACAATTGTGACGCTAGCACAGAAAACAGGACAGATTTAAATTGTTGTTAAAGTAATTGACATCTGTCGATGCATTATCTTTCCGTGCCGTCCCCTCCCTCCACGTGTAGCGGAAGCAGGAGGTTAGAGACTGCATTCCGATTGTTTCACTAAAATGTCTTCTCACGTTTAATAATTTTTCATATCTTCGGGTGGATTGATATTTTTAACATGTAACGAAGCTATCTGTCGTTTTCAACAAGCCCAATGTCTCCGTCCTTTTGTTTTTATACTGATTACAAGTTCTATCTTCTCTACGTTCGTTTTGAAACATCTCGTGGCTGCAACCTCAACGACGAGTAAGTTGTTTGACAATTTAAATCTGTCCTGTTTTCTTTGCTAGCATCACAATTGTGTTTTTAGAATCCTCATGAAGGCTCCATAGAGAATGCCGAAAGCTTGATTTTATCGTCAAAAGAGTAACTTAAGCCTAAAAATTTAGATAAACCAAAATATGTGTGTAAAAATTAAAAAAAAATTTAAAAAAAATGTTACCTTGTTTTATAAAGTATCCTCCCGACAAGTATTTCAGTGCGGACCTGTATTTGATCGTGCGGTCTTGGAGCACCGGCATGCCGTCCCCTGTGAGGTCTTAAGTCACCTGATTCACGAGCCCTTTGTACTACATTAACAAAGGCACTCGATAGAGAAACCGATCCGCATAAATCCGTGATGCCGCGGCAGCAATTGCTAAAGACTCCCCCCCGTAAATAAGAATCATGTCCACAAGTTCAGCATTTTCATAAACATGTGCCATTTTTTATTTCGTTTGAGCCACGCAACAAACACCACTATTCACTCACGCGTTACCGACTGGCACATTGACTGAATACAACTGAATAAAATTGTAGTAAAAACATCGTGATAAGCGGTCAAATTCTTTCGCTTTTTTGTTTCCGATGCGATGAACCGATAAGGCGGATTATATTCGTTGTTGCCAAACACGAGCACATAATATTATTATTGAGACAGGGCGGTAGTCAAACTTCTAAAGGGCTATAACTTTGTTACTTTAATTTTACCACAAAAATGTAAAAAAAAAACATTTCTTTTGGTCAGATCTACTCACTTAAAATAAATGACTCAACTTCGATATAGTCAGCCCCAATCATTTCAAGAGAGAAATAAATTAATATTTGGATTATATTAATTCTATATCGCCAGCTGTAAGGGTTTCAATGGCCGGATAATAGTAAAGATACCAGGGTGTACGTTTGACACAGATACATACGGCGCATATTCAAAGTCCATAATATCATCTTTTTAGATCAAATTTACTGCTTTTCACTGATACTCACACTACCATACGGTCTTATGTCAATGTAGACATATTTTCATAGCCGCCAAACAATAAAGATACCAGAGTATGCAAAAGTTGACTCTGCATATTCCAAGTCCATTTGTCCAGAATTTTTTCAGATTTGATGGCATTTTTACCATCCTTAACGATCTTCGAGAACCATGGCTTCAACTTTTTGGGTCATTTCATTTGTTGCTATCTTCTATGGATTCGCACACCCATCGAAACGGTTTCGATCAAATTTTTATTGTGCATTCTCTAAAGATCTGCTTTCGGCTAATGGCTCTCTTTTTTCAGAACTTTTATGATACTGCGATACTCATACACTACATCAATTGAAAACTAAATATTAAAATTGTAAGTAGACTTAGAACACACTATTCGGCATACTTATTGTGCCCGTGCGTTTCAACTTCTTTTCATGAGTAGATAGATTTCTTTACTAGTGTCCCTCGTACCTCTGATCCACAAGTAGAATTTCCTAACTGACTGTCCACCATTTTTTGATTTCCATGTTACATTACGTAGAATGAGTTACCGAAGCAACAGTTATGTTTCCGTGATATGAGAAATGGACCCTTTCATCAAAATCAACAACGCCAAGAGCCTCCGTGTCAAGAGTATTGGATGACATCATGGTCTTGATCCCCAGATGTGATAACCCAATTATCATACCAATTGTCGTTTCTCAATACCGAATCTAGTTCTGTGAATTTTGAATCTAGACTGATGGCTGGTCCAGATAGCGATAGTCGTCGATCTGTATTAGGACGCAATGTCACTTGTTGCTCTTTTAGTAGTAAGTTATTTGTTTAACCAGTGAGCGCCTATAAAGTTCACAAAACAATTAATCATTTAAAAAATAGCTATCAAGAATAAATGTATAGCCAAAATATTGTACAACCGCTTCTAGTAGTAGCGATTAATGATAAGTAGGCCACATTTTGCAATTTTTATCGAACTCGTGAGAACCAGCCCTCAATCCAACACGGCTTTTTGCTATTGTCGGACCTTCTAATTAAGATACGATCCTGAATCACTGGGCTCTCAAACTCCATAGGCAGCTCTACTATATGACACATTAGGCTAGGAAGCGATATATCTATCCATATTGAAGGATAGGGAGAATGTGCGACACTTGTCAAAACTCGTTAAGCTTCATAACCTGACTACTAACGGCTCTCTTTCACTATGTCAGGGGCCCATAGTGTCAAACCTGAATAACGAATGCTTTATCATGTAAACAATCAGAATATGGCAATTCCGACAACAGAACTTGCACTGGGTACTACGTTGATTAGATAGCTCACACACCGTAAGCGCCACCTATGGAGGAATCACGCAACAGCCGTCTTGATAATATTTGCCTAAAGTACTGCAACCCACATTCCGTTTACACGCTTCGTGGGTTGCAGCCTCGTAGGATAGTCTACGGAATTTCCATTGAAGCAAGATGGTTCGGTGGAAATATGAATATAAAGATCACATTTAGCTGCTTATCGGTGCGTGTGTACAGGTTTATTTCTATTTGATCATGGATTCCGATGTGTCAGAAGTATATGCTGCGCAGAACCGGAATTAGTTCGATAGGGTCATCAAAGCGAGGAATCTGACATAACAAATCTAATTTTGACACTTGCAGTTACATAAGAAGAGTGCGGCACGTGTATCATGTAAGAAACCTATAAAACGTCAAAAAAACCTATAAGAGGTCAACTTGCAGACTAGGTAGTTTTTAGGGTGCAAACAGTCATTCCAGGTTTGCTCACTAGGATCTTTGTGAACGTCCATCTATGGAGGAATCACTCAACTACGCATTATTGGTTGCATAGTTTTGTGAGGCTGAGTAATCCGGGTCTGTAGTTTTTATCTCTGAGAAGAGAGTTGGTTGAATAGCAAGATCGCATCTGGATGATTATGTGTATTGGTCCGCATGTGTATAAAATCAGTGATATTTGTTGTGTGAGAAAATCATTACTGAATATTCCGAATATGACGGGTTATTTATATGTTGTGCTTTCTGAAGAGAGGTTATGTTCAAAGTTATAAATTACGAAAAACTTAGTAGAACTACGGGAAATCAACAACACGCCCGCGTTGTGTGTAATTACTGTTAGAATGTATATGGCTTGTAATGCGACAGTGTATAGTGAATATAATTATTTCTTACCTCTCATTTTTGAAATTCAGCAAATTTGTATATGTAATTTCCAGAATGGATGAGAAAAATTCGATGCGCAGCTAATTTCCAGCTTTGAATCTCAATGAAGTGTATTTGAGACAAGAACCCAATCTAATTATCGTCAACGCATACAACTTACAGCTTAGATCTCCAGTAACGCCATCTCAGAAGCAGATTTTACATCACATCATAGTCAAAGGTTGATAACAAGCCTCATGACGTTTAGGTAACACGTACAACTAAGTTCTAAGTTAACATCTTGTAGAATAACCTACATAATGTCAAAAAACCAGCATAATGTCAAAAAAAATCGGGGTAATGTCACTTTTCAAGATACGTGATACCCGTGCGGTTCTCTCACAAATCGACTCTATTCCAGTTTTTCAGAAGACCACAGCCCGTGGTTTGCTTTTCGTTTCGTCTGTCTCCAAGACTGGACCCAAGCTCTATACCGCTGCGATGAGTTGATAATGAGTACGAGAGAGCGCTGTCTGGGATTATGTCATGGTTATAAAGACGGAAAGCAAACATGTCAATTTCAGACGATTATTATCACGCAGAAATCTTAAAAAATCGACAACATCCGTTTCAAGCGTGGGAAGTAAGACAAAAATTACAACCTTAGTGATGTGAATAAATTAATATTGATGCAATATGTACTCTTCCGTATGCCCATTTTTCTCCTTTTCCTACCCAAAAGAAACAAAGTTGCAAACAGGTGGTCATAAATATGGATGTGTGAAAGGAAAATTACAGTAATTTTTCACCACCAGAGTGATAAAGATTGTCGAAGAGGTAGAGAGGCTCTCAGAAATTCCACAATCTTCGGCATACCAAGTATTAATAACTTCCCTTTCTACATCACGCATTAATTCTGGTCTGGGATGTGTTTGATACTCCTTTAATGGTAGCTAACGCTGCGCAAAGTCACGTTTGGATATACACGAATGGAGATTCTCTTCTTGACTAATGCGAAAATTACGTGTCTGTCTAAACATGTAAAGGAAACATTATGTAGAAAAAATTACCTACAGGGTATTATGTTTGCAGCAAAACATATTTTTCATTACTAACCCAAGGAATCACCATAACTGAATGCAATCGTCTAGATAGATGTAACTTGCTTCTGCCTACGTAAAGACAACATTTTTTTATCTACGAAATAGTAAAGTACTCTTCATGAAAAGGTTTACAGGGCATCAAATCCCAATTTTAGACCCACAGCCTATTTTATGCTGCAGTGCGATAAAGTATCTTTGGCTCCCTGTACTAATCTATGTTGAACACAGTATGGTGACCACGTTAACAACCAGTGATAAAATAGTACGATTAATTTATTTTTATCTTTTATTCTACTTAGACGCTAGTCAGACCTATATGAAATTTTGCTTATATCTCGGATGTTATAAAAGCTTTATGTCCCTTGCCATGTTAGAAGCTACTTTCACCAGACTATATTCCTAATTTATCTAACTAACAAACTTGCGAAGTTAATTTTACCAGACTATTTCCTTTAATCCGACAACGATATCGACCACTCTCGTCAAAGGTGTTTGCTTATTAGGACGCTAAGTAGGGCGTTAATTTTACCAGACCATGATACTATAAGTTGAGAAGATAGGCTCACTTCGCGAACGAATTTCGTACGCCATTACGTCACTCAGTGACAAATGTTCCGCTAATCGATAATAAATGCATTATATTAGAGCCCTTTCTCTTCAATACTTGGAATATTTGATTAACATTTTTTATGAAATCGGTTGAACATAATCATTTTAGGATTATATAGAATGTTTAACTCACATTTGCATTTGCCAATAGAATTTAATGAAGTATATCATTATATCAATTAGTTTTATAGAGTTATCACTTTTGCCAAATGTATGATAGGGAGTTTTTAGGGTACTGAAATAGTTCAAGATTTAATAATTGATAAATCGCCTGTTTTATTTTCTTTACAAGCGAATTGTTTTTAAATACTTTTGTGCATCAGTTACATATATTAATAATTTGTTATAGTAGCTTTTCATACAAAAAAAGAATAGATAGAGGATACTGTGAATATGACATCTTTAAAAGTTTGTATAAAACATCATGTGTCCACATGGTTCTTTAATGTTTTTTATGGGTAAATATCCCAGCAATTTAGGACAGATATGAATAATATCTCGTTTTACTAAGTTTAAGATTCAATAAATATCGATTTGCTATAAGAGTACGTAACCTAAAATTCGTTTTATTTGGGACATACTCTTTACATCTACAACAAACCTTTTAGTGTCAAAAACTACTCCAAGTATCTTTGCAGACTAAGGGCCGATTTCTCATTCTAACAAACCATTATTTTCCACCAATAGAGTACGAGTACCAAACAGACCGTCAAATATACCCAATCAGCCTCAAGATCTCTCCGTCAGATTTTCAGTTTAGCTGAAGGTTTCTCCATGTTTTTGGAACTTTTGTAATCCATATGTGATTATCTATTTTAACGTCACCCACCGTGTGTTTTTAGTTTATCCTACATTTGCAAACTTGCACTTCCAAACCCTTACATGAAAAAGCCTTTTCACTCCAATTTTTTGTTAGGTGTTGCGTTTCAACACATTCATGCACTTCTTTCCAGTTCCTCAACGACATTTTGTAAGCCTGCTGTGTTGATATTTGACGTCGAGGTAAAGCTGGAAAAAGGCATTTAGGAAAAATTAATTTCCATATAAAAAGTAGCCACCCAAGATTTTTTTACTGCAGAATCACATATTAACACTGTCGTGTACACGTTAAGTCTGCAATCCCTAAATACGTGGTTATGTTACGTGTACGTGTAGGTATAGGCAGCAGCGGTGGCCGCAGTAGTAGACTCTTCGGTCTCCTGATCAGTCGCCGTGCGTTGTACGGGTTCGAATCCCGTCCCAGGAGAAACTTTTCTCTTGGTTATGGATGTTGTTATTGTCCGTAGGTGGTAGATGGTCTCTGACTGTCGAACGCGGAGGTACCACCCGGCGGATCTCGTAGGTAGATCCAGAATGTGTGCATGTTGCATGCACACGTGTTCCAGAGTCAGGTGCTGGGGTCTCTGGACCTAAAACTAGGCTATCTCTGCCTCTCGGTGGATACACTACTATTTTCCAGGCGGAAATCTTTGCGATTCTGGCTTGTGTATATCACGTTCTGGAGGAGGGTGGGCCTAAGAGAAGAATAACAATCTTATCCGACAGCCAGGCTGCAATGAAAGCACTAAGAGCCTGTAAGATTACCTCGAGTCATGTATTGCAATGCAGAGAGGCACTGGATTACCTCGCAGCTAGGCATCCGGTATCATTAATGTGGGTCCGGGGCATGCTGGGATAAGGGGCAATGAGACGGCAGACACTCAGGCGAAGACAAGATCAGCCAGCAATTTCGCTGAAAGGTCGAGGCTTGTGGTCTAAGGAATGTAGAGGTGCATAAGGGTCCGCTTAACGGCCTATCCACTGGCTCTTTATGGTAGCCGGAATGTCTCTAATTTCAAGATTCATTCATTCATTCAGAGCAGCCTTTGTGTTTCTTTGTCCCTTTCTGGGTTACTATGGTGAATTATCGAAAAAAAGAATTGTAAATCACAAGCCAGTAGCATTCAAAGACTCAAAGCACAAGACAGTAGAAAACACCAGCAGAAGTTTCTTCAGGTCGTGAATGAAAATTTTCCATGCGCTACAGATGGAATTCTTATTTAACCATTCCTTTGGTGCCTGAGAAAAATCGATTTCCCCACTTGCAATGCGGTGACTGTACAGTTATGTTCGTCAACCGATCAGTATACATAAAATGTCACTGTCCTATAAGTGATCTTATAACAGCTTGTGTTATCGACATTGCTATTTTAACATTCAAAAAAGCACTTACTCATCACGATAGAGCAAATTATTTATAACACACGCTATTATATCTCTCATATTCCACCAAATTTCTATATACATATATAAGACTTTAGCAATCTCAGTTTTATATGTTGAGCTGGATACGTTGCGGGGTATTATTGCACAATCTGGCAACCATAGCGCACCCTCAGAAATGGCCACTGTCATGACATAAGTCGGGCGAGTTACCCTTGAATAGCGTGGACCGTGGAATAAGACTTCTTCAGTATATGTGTTTTGTGTCCCCACCAGTCAAAAAAATTAGCCACCAATATTTTATTACTATTTTGCTTATACTTTTTTGCTCTTATTTTTCAGTAATTACTAATAATTTTAAGTCCATGTCTATAGTAATTCCATTATGTACCACGGAGATGTAGGGATTGACACGTTTTATAGATACCGGTGTTTTAGGATGGAGATTACATACTGTTTTGATTGCTTTGCAGAAATTCATTAACCCATCCATAAGTTGATGACAAATGATTATTACTATGATGTAACGAAAGCTGAGGAATTGGTCGAAACACATTTTATATTCTTTTTTCATGCAAAATACAAAAAAATCCGCATATTTCAATATATATGTCGCTATAATGATAACATACAAACACTCAGTATGTTGAACTTAACAAATTCGAGATTGTCATGCATTAACAAACGTCCAAACCTGCTATTAAATTTAACAGCTAGAAAATCGATCTATTATTTTTCGCATTCCCATTGGCTAAAGGGATAACCGATGTATTACATGTACATTTATAATAAAAATCAAAATACTTGAAAGTTGTCCTGTTTTCTCTGTTCAAAAGCATCATGTTAGAATCAAAAAGTGCTTTTGTTTATAATACAATTGCTTTTTCATGATTTTATTCAATAATTCAGTAGAAGTCACTGATATTCAGAGAGCTCTGATAGCTTCCGTCATATTGCATTTCGATAAGGTCTTTTCCCATTAGTCCAAACTGACGGTCAAATATTAATCATGTTGAAATTGGCTCTAAGTAGACTTTATAACTTAATTAAATATAGAAATCATCAAGTGAGATGGCGCAGTATTTCTCTTTTCTTCATTACAGAGCAATAATATATTGGATTTTTCTGGGTTTATTTTCAGATTGTGACTAGAAGAATGTTGAGTCAAATTGTTGACATCACTTTGCCAAATTATTGATTCACTTGCTATATGATTTGAATTAAAACTACGTTTAAACTAAGTAACATCTGCAAATGACTTTATGAGTGATTATCTTCTTTATTTAAATCAAATGTATAAATGAAAAATAGTTCAGGTCCTAATATAGAACCTTGAGGCACACCAGAAGGTATCAACGATGTTGAAGACAATATTTGGTTTAATAAAACACGCTGAGGATAACTTTCAAAAAAAGATACTGCTAATTTATCAAGACCAATGTAACTAAGTTTCATAAGTAAAAGCAAAGGTCGTAAAATATAAAATGTTTAGGTACCTGTGTTTCATTGTACTCATTTGTACGGAAAACATAGTCGATCTCCATGACCAAGATTGCTTAAGTATATTATTGCAGTTTACAAACGGTAAAATCAAAAGTTTTGCATATTCCATTCAAAAAAATACAAAGCTAAACTCACTTCCGGTACTCACCAAACATAACAAATGTGAGAACTTCATATTTAGCCGGTAATACCTGCAAAGTTAATATTTATTTATTTACTTTAGACCCGGTAATTATATGTGCTGCATGTACCCAACTAGAGGTTAAGGTTATCACCTGTCTGTTGATGGTAACAAAGGCTGGACGTCTCCCATACGCAGGTAACGGTTAAGAATGAAAAGACTTGCGTTCAACGTGTGGCTTGTTTGTATCAAGATGTTCACCTGTCTAGTTAACTTTACATGCATCCAAATCATTTGATGGATGAAATTCGGAAAGTAGGGTACGTAAAACATGATTGGATGTAGATGAGAATTTCCTGTTACTAATGTCAGTAATGCTTGTTTTTATAATTGTAAGTCCGCTATTTCTCGGGAAAACAGTTCAGTCTGCAAAGTGATGTAGGCAGTCTAATAGCGTTTTCTTTTGGTGGAACTGATGCATAAATTTATGTTCTTTTGACAAAACTGAAGACACAAGCACGGCCTTGGGGTCAACGATATGGCCCAACTTTTTTGTGGTGGTAGAATACGTTTAGTACCTAAATAACAGTATTAAACTATAAAGGGTTCAGAAAATCTTGAAAAAATTATTTAATAATTACAACATAAGTTTATATACAGGTACTTATTTTTTGAATGCGTTAAGCTGGTAGCTGGAATATCTTATCTTTAATCCCCTTATGAGTACTTTGTGACCACAGCATTTAAAATCACTACCTTCCAAAATATCCAATATATCACGTGATCTCTTACTCTATTTAAAAGATGTGGCAAAATAGCACTCATCTTGAACTGTCCAACTGTTATTGTTATGTTAGGGTACAGTATCCATGCGTCAACTTAATCATGTCAAGCGGAAGACCTTTCTGAAAAGCACTGTAAATGTCTCATAAGGGCATGCTTAATAATGTCTTTTCAGATTTTACAATCTCATAATTTGCTTCAGAATTTTACAGCTTTTACTTGTATCTTCGCATGCAACCATGCTCTTACATGCATGTTAATTTCGATTTTATATTGTGGAGATGCAAAAAGAATTACCAGGATACAAGGAAATGCAATTGCGACCAGACAAACATAGATGATTAGAAAATATTTTATTCCAATAAAGTATCACAAAAAACTAATGGGATTTTTTATTTTAACGAAGTCATCGTTTTCGCATTGTCTGCGGATGCCATTGCCATTTTAAATAGGTCTTCTATGAAATGTTGCGTCAGTCCCAGTGCCAGTACTAGCCCCGAATATAACCTACCCACGACATACGACAACAATTATTATCTGCTAATGCAGTAACACCGAAAACAGTTTGAAGGACAATTTCTCTTTCGATTTTGCATTAATTCTTGGAACCCAATTCGCTGATCTGTTCGTATATGTCATGTCTTATCTGCAATCAGTGGCGCTACACCAGGTACCAAGATTATTTCAGGGATAGAAAAATATGGTACGTAAGAACTTTAGTGCGAGAAGATCTAGCACCTCTGTAAAAGAATACATGGAATAATATTTGCATACAAAAATGACAAAATATGGAGAGATGTATACTGTGAAAACCATATGCCATGTGTGTTAGAAAGAGATGGAAGCACCTCGTTGCCTAGCAACCCGAGTGACGAGGCCATTATTCGTTCTAACATACATATTGCACGCTTTTCGCTCTTTTTAACCCTCTTTAACCCCTTACCTGACTCTGACGTTACTACAAATGATAAGAAACAAAACAGCTCGCTGGTGGGAATGGCAGACATACGAGTATATAGTCACACCCATCTTATGGGAATGTTTAACCTACGATGTGGGATTTTGTAACAAGCACAATATAGGTTGTTTTGTTCAATTCCATCAAATAATGAGACGTTTTAGCTGCTCAGCCATTTGAAGCTAACAATTTACTTTTATAACGCTGTAATAGAAGTATTTAATAAAGTGCTTGCTAGTTACCTGGAAAGGGAATATCCTCCAGGGTAATAACAATACATTCCAGTAATTTCCAACTGGTATTACGGAACTGGGGAATTGGGGAGTGTAAATGGCAGGATCGGCTTAGGGCCGTATCGTCAGTCGTTCCTACAATTGTTGTACGCCTTTATGGCCTCCTAGACTTTTATAGTTTTCTGCTGTTCCGTGTCAGCGCTCTTTTTTGAGGTTATGTTACAGATAAATATTTGCATCAAATTGATTTTTTGCACCTCTCACTAATCTCTCTGGCCTCTTCGGAGATTCAGACTTGGTATTCCCTGCTCGCACTATGTTTTCATCCTGGAATATTCGACAGATTTCAACTTTGGGTACCCGCGCAACCATCTTGTAGATACTTTTTCTTATTTCTAATTTATACATTTTAAAGCGAAAACTTCAAAATAAATAGAAGTTGTCAACTGACAGTACAGTAAGTAAACAAACTTTTGTTTCCAAAGGCAACTTGATATTATTTTGTGTACGTTAAAATTAAAGCCAATGAACTTTGTGCCAAAACTTTGAGGACATACAGCATGTTGCAGTAAAAAAATTTGCAAAGTGTGCTAGATATTTGCAAAAATAGGGTTGGACGGATATGACATTTATACTGATATGATAAATATAGGTTTAAACTTCACGACGAGGCATGCAGTGGAAGCCCGAAAACTGCTACTAACCATGATTTCTTAATTCTCTTTCTATACTGAAGTAGCCGCAAAGACAGAAGTCCGCGGCTGCTATGAGGAGGTTGAAGAAACTTTATCAATCCGATTTTTGAACTGCCTAAGATTAGTAGAACTGTGATAGCCTCGTCAGGTCATTGTTCGACAGTTCTGAACCTACGAAGTTCGACACGGTTAGTGTCGAAGTCAGGCGGGTCTGTCTGGCAAGCATGTAAACAGTACCCGTGGCTAGGTCTTATGATGTAATGGCAACGCATACAAGTGCTGAGGCTGTGGGAATCTCAAATGAACATTCATATTTTGTAATATAAATTTTGGTCTAGACAGCTATTGGCGGGGAGGGTGCCTCATTCGTTAACTTTGGTTTAAAAACAAATTCGAGTAAGACCTACCTATAAAACCGCTATGGATAAAATTAACAATTATGGATGAGACCTGGATTATGCCCTCAAATTGCAACATTAAGCCGCAGGTAGTACTGAACGCGGTTGCGTCAATATCGTCTGAAAATGTTGCAACATCCAAATTACTTCAGTAAAGGTACCATGCCATAAGTTCTGTCCCTCGTTTTCAAACAAGTGTAGACCTGTTAATACTTGTCCGATTGTTTACATTGTGGTGTCAGTTGATTAAGCGCTTTTCGGGTAATTACATATACCTCAGTTTGTATTGATCTCTCGAAGCATAACGATGGAGTGGGGCAAGGCAGAGAACCGTATTGCAGTGATAGCTTTACATAAGTGTAATCACAGTGCTAGTCAGATTTTTGAACTCTTACGCGGCCTTCAAATATCGCGTAAATTTGTGTCTAGGACCATTCAGCGGTACAATGAGACGTCCTCTGTTGATGACAGGCCAAGAAGCGGAAGACCTCGTCAAGTAAGGAACTCCAGCAGCCATCAAAGCCGTAAAAGCCAGGATTCAAAGGAATCCACTCCGGAAGCAGAAGATCCTATCCAGGGAAATGAAGATTCCTGTCCGGACGATGTCGCGCATCATTAAACAAGACCTAGGGCGACAAGATCCAAGAAGCTCTTGGAGAGGTACGCAGCTGGGGGATTCCGAAAGATTTTGTTCACGGATGAGAAAATCTTCACCATAGAAGAAAAATTCAACCGACAAAATGACAAAGTGTATGCAAGGAGTTCACAGGAAGCTTCGGAGATCATTCCGAGAGTTGAGAGAGGCCACCACCCTGCGTCAGTCATGGTTTGGTGGGGGGTGTCCTACGAAGGGGTCACTCAGCTCCATTTCTGTAAACAGGGCGTGAAAACAAAAGCGGCAAACTATCAGAGCGACATACTGGATCCTATCGTCAAGCCTTTAAGTGGTACATTGTTTGCCAACCAACACTGGGTCTACCAGCAGGATTCCGCCCCCGCTCACAAGGCTAAGAGTACGCAGCGCTGGCTGGAAAGCAATGTGCCAGAGTTCATTGCTGCTAAAGATTGGCCCTCAGGGAGTCCTTTAGACTACAAGTTGTGGGACCTGCTAGAGCAGTTGGCCTGCTCCAAAGCCCACCGTAATATCGAGTCCCTGAAAGCGGATTTGATCCGATCAGCGGCAGCTATTCCTTTGGAAGCTGTGCGTGCAGTGATAGATGAGTGGCCCGCGAGATTGAAGCAGTGTGTGAAGGCCAAGGGGGGACATTTTGAATAAAACTGTTTGATTATGAATTCTAAAAATGTTGTCGAATAAATAATATCTTTCATATAAATATATCTTATCTTGTTTCATTTTTATCATGAGATTATCATGGGACAGAACTTACGGCACGACTACGTACAAATCAAATATCAAATCGCTGGAAATGTATTGAACTCAAGGTAGACTATAATGAAAACATGGTTATTTTGAGAACTCAATCAATGTTTTACATTTCACGTCAATTGACGAGGAAGTATCGTAATCGCGAAAAATGTCGGAAATTAGATATTGGTTTTATATCACTCATTGATCTCTGTATAAATTGGAAAGTACTGTTAGAATTGCGAGGAGATTTTGACACAGTTTTATTACTATGCCAAGGACAAAAAATCTTTGGAACTTTTGAAAATCTAGCCAGGCGTGGAGGAGCTACGAGCTAAAATAAGAAAAATCGACTTAACTTCATTTTTGACGTTACAGACTCCTGCTGGGGGTGCAAACGTTGCATCTTTGGTGTCGATGACGAGACGTTCTATTGTTCAGAAGCTTCTGGTTCCCACAGTATTACGCATTTGTGATACATAGTTGTCACACATACTGTTAAATTAAGGCGTTGGTAAGTCTAATCGCTCTACAGGATACAGTCTGTACGACCATCCGATGATGACTGCTCAGTCTCATCCACGGCTTGCAAAGTCAGCCAGCATCATTCTTAGATATCTCCATCATTTAGAGTCGGCCTCGCTCCCTCACCACTAGCATGACAGGGCTGTTACGTAAAAAATCTATAAAACGTCAAAGGAAAAAACGACAAAATGTCAACTTGCTGCCTAGATAGTTCCTAGTGTGCAAATAGTACATTCTGCGTTTGCTCGCTATAAGCGCTGCGAGCACCATCAGAAGCGTTCATTTACGGAGGAATGACTCAACGTCATGACACCTTTAATAACAGCATGCTTTATTGGTTGCAGAATGCCAAGATAGTCTGTAGAGTATACTCTGAGAAGATGCGTGGTTGAGTAGCAGAGTAGCAAGATCACATCTGGATAATTGTATGTATTGGTGTGCATGTGTATAAAATAAGGGATATTTGCAACATGAGAAAATTATTACTGAATATGTTGCCCATGAAATACGTATCTATTAGTTTTACCAGACGTCTTGTGTTATCCTTTCTGAAGAGAGGTTATGTTCAATGTTATACATTACGATCTTCCCCATTTTTTCTGCGTTTTCAAAAAGTTTGAAAAGCATTACCGGAAATCAGCACCGCACCCGCGTTGTGTGTACTTAGGCCACATCACAGAAAAATTAAGAATGACGCATCACATACAAAAGATTTTTGTGATGCCTTGCATCTAGGCGCTGATTTGTATTTTCTACTTGACATCGTAAAATAAATTTCTATAAAATTTAAATGACTGAAAATAAAAATTAATGTGAAATCTCATAATTTTTTTATGTTTCATAAATATTCCTGTATGTACTATATTTTCTCACCTGTTAGTTAGTTTTAATATATTTCACCTACCTCCTTTTTGGAATTCGGCAAATTTGCTAATGTAATTTCCAGGTTGAACAAGAAAGCAACTAATTTTTAGATTTGCATACATCTCATGTTAGAGTATTTGAGACAAGAATTATATGCACGGATTATTAGCACAGAAATCCCCACTATGTACTGTCGTTTCCTCCCATCTGTAGTATACAACTTACAGCTTAGACCCCCCAATAATGCCATCTCTGAAGCAGATGTTACATTTTATCAGAGCCAAACATTGATAGCTGAAGCATCGTGACATTTGGGCAACACGTAAAGCTACGGAACGAGTACGCATCAAGTGTACGACACCTAGTGCTAAGTTGCAGAAACACCTACATAATGCCACAAGAAACCTATATAGTGTCAAAAAAACGACATAATATCACTTTTCAAGATACGTAGTACCCCTGCCGGTCTTCTTTGTGATACATATGTTTTTTAACCAAACAATCTAATTGATGAGAAAATTGCGTACAGAGTCAACCTGCTTGCCGCCATTCCTTCCAAGTACATGCTTCAAAGCATCTGGTAACAGGATTTCCCGGACATATCCGTGAAGGTGCAAGGGGGAAAAGAGCACGGCGACAATATCCTGTAGGCCGCCACAGACTACCCAAGAAATGATACGGTGCGCAGACTGTGCAGAGCAAAGCAAGTGCCGCACCTCGTTTTGCAATCCGTCGCGTAGTGTGATAAATAAAACATAAGCACAGAAATATGTTATATTGTGTTGCAATTATGATTTTATCCTTTGTTGGCTGCGCGACACTCGGAGGTCGAAGGTGGACGCACAGTGGCGCAACCGCCGTTAGAAGCTTGCACGTCATGTTGACTAGGCTGTCACAGCATAATTTGTTAGTCCGCTCTATTAACATTTTGGCGTGTCATTATCGGTCAGATAACGAATATACATGTATTATGGAAGATAAAGCGATGACACTAATACGACTGTTTAGCATACCTAGCACGACGCTACCCACCATAATGGAATGCAGCAAGCACTATCGTGGTGTGGTATATAGATGACTAAGGTCAATGTATTTGTTGTGATCCGTCAATATCTATCCTGAAATCCACAGACACTGCGAATGATCAGCACTTGTACTACGTTGTAACAATTTTAGCGTTCTTAATTGTTTGCATATCTGTTCCATGCGTTAGAAAATAGAACAAACTAATCTTTTGGAGCGTCTAAAGTACGCTTTTCTTTCTGTGCTCAAAGCTTTGGGAATAAGAGTGTTGTCATTCTCATGATTCATTGTTTGTTCACTTGATTTTGTTACCAAAAAGTGCTTAAAATTGGCTACCTCGTATCCATAGCGTTTCTTATAATAAATACTATCGTTGCAGAAAACGTGGTTAGAAATTAATCAGCTGACATCACGTATCATTAGATGCCACTGTAATAATTTAGGCGTTCTGAAAATAGTTTTTACAGTATTGCAGAGTACAAGTTCATCTTTCAATATACATTTCATTACTGTGTACGGTTATTACATTGCCAGGTGATTTACAAACCACTTTGTTGCTGACCATAGGTGGATCGTCATCGTCATGATTCTCAGAACACACATTTTTTCTACTCTGGGACAAAGCCATGTGTTAGGACTCCTTTCCTGTGGGGTACCTGCGCAGCTATTACTTTGCAGCTAGTTGCAATTATGGTGGCCAGAGAGGGTGGCTGGCTTTGATTTTAGTCGGTTATTTTTATTTATTATCGATTTTAATAGTCGACTTTCTTAAACACTATAAGCAATTATGGTAAACAGGCGAGTGAAAAAACTTAAGCAGGTGTTCCATTTGAAATCTTAGAGTAAAGGTACGAGTTTAGTTTCTAATCACCCTGGATATGATATTGATGATATTGTCCAATAAATATTTTTATTGGAGAAAAGTAAACAAGAAAATGCAGCGGACTGGTGAGGTGATGTCAAAATTGAACGTTTTTGTATATTGATTACATAACAAATACAAATCAAAGCCGTATGATATATAACAATCTTCTGTTTTGAATAAGTATGGGTCACGCCATTTAAAAGATATTTGATCATAATGTTGAATGATTTGAAGATGTGTGAGATACGATACACATCAATGATAAATATTCTTTTTTTTAATTTTCGTCTAGCAACAAGCTCTGTGCACTCACCATTGAACCTCTCTGTATAAAAAAGCATGTACAGATTTTTTGAATAACATAAATCAAGCTTGCAGCAAGAATTGATTGTTTATTTCTGCTAAATTCGATTTTTCACAAAACATTTTACATTGATAAGATAAAAATCGTTTTTTTAAGTCACCGAATTATTCAGTTGGCGACATTCTCACAGGTTTTCACACTTTGGGCAACAAAGACTTATAGGACAACCCTAGCGAGTTTTTCTCCCTTAGAGAAGATGATGGTACTTATTATCATTGTTACGCAGAAACTCAGATTGCAATAAAAGTTACTCCTAAATCTTAGCAGTACATGACTTAAAATCCTAAGCAGGCTGCGTGCTATAGAGTCAGTACCTTTTTTGTGTCTAAACTATCAAAGGCCATATTAACACCATGCTGCGCTGACTAATGAAAAGATTCGACCTGTACCTTGATTCCCTATCTCTGGATTTGTCAAATTGTCAAGAACTATGTATATAGTTTAATTGTGTACGTTTCTCTGTAGACAATGTGTAGACAATGTATACGATACCATGGAGTAAAGTAACCAATGTATAGAATAACATAAGTGAGGTTAGTTGTCCGCTCAAACGTTATAACTCTTTCGTAGTCCATTTATGTCCAGACAAAACACAACATGTCCAAAAGCGAGCATGTCCAGATCCGTATTTTCCTCAATGGTGTTGGAATAATCTAACAAAACAAATGATTACTTTTATAGAAAAAAGTGCACACACTTTTCACAATTCTTTATTCCTTGGGAGTACCTGAACCATCGTCCGAATGGTTAATACTAATTACAACAGGTTCAATTTGAATATCGATGACATTGTCTAGATCTGACATCTTTGTTTCGCTTGTCTCTCGAACGTGAAGGCTATGGTTGGAAGCGCAAAAGTGAGGAAATTCAGGAACTAAAGTTCACTTTGTTCAAAGATAGAAGAAAATATTCCGTCGAGTGCTGTATCTGTGAGAAAAATGTGCCTAATGTCGCTTGAAATCGTACAGGTAAATGAAACTTTTCGAGGCACCATTTGTCCAATTTCTACTTGTCTCAACTTGCTTAACATAAGCCCAAATCAAACATACAGAAGAAGTTCAGAGTATTATTAGGATCCCTCTATAAAGCCAGCGTGCAAAGGTCTCTAACTTATTCATTTGTATTATATTGGGGGTCGATTATTGACAGAGAGGGAGTGGAATAACCAGTAGAAAGTCTTCTATCACCTTTCTGGCAGCTTTTACAGCTGCTTTGACGTCTATCAAATCTGGCAGCGCAGTGGCAAATCATAAGAATGTTTCACTTAGCTATGCATGTTCTAATTGTCCGCAGGTGGAAGACGGTATCGAACTGTCAAACGTGGAGGTGTCACTCGGCGGATCTCTGAAGCGGGATCAGAATGTGTGCATGCCGCATGGACGTTAATCCATCGTGCCATGGTACCAAGTGTTTAGGCCTTGGGCCTTCGTGGTGGTTCAAATATGAAATAAAAGTTCCTTTGATGTCGTTCGTAATTTTATAGTTCGACGCCACTGTGTGCTTTATTAACGGCTGTGTCGTTAATTCGTCATGTATGTGAACACAGACTGCATTTAGAAAAAAACTCTTAGAGATTAAATCTGCCATACTAAAATTATGCAAATCACAAGCGGAGGACTGACAAAAGGCGAAATGTGTCCCACACGGTCTTCTACATACACAATTCACTAAATTATAATTTTCTTCGCTCATTTTCTCTTCGGTGCAGACACGATACTACTCATCAATATCCATTGTTGAATCACTTGTTTGAAAAAATTGAAGATAACAAGGTTATTGATTTTGTTGATCGAACTTGTGGCGATAAAAAAATGTTCCACAACTCATTTTTACATCCGATGCCTACTCGCGATGAAGTATTGTAATGGTGAAAGATATCGAAAATGTTTTTTCGTGGATCAAAGACGAGAACATGTCACTCATTAGTTGTAGCAGTTTAGTTAGTTTCAGTTTTTCTGCAATCATCTTGAGTTTAGCTTGATTTATATATGACTGATATTGATACAGCTTTGACTATTTTAGAAGATTATAACAATATCACGACTATCAGTTGTTCTAACTTTGATGAATTAAATAATGTTCTGTTCGAGAGAGGTGATAAGTTAAACTTCACTAAACTTCATTACAATATCAGGAGCTTGCAAGCTCACTATGATGAGCTTTGTATAAACATAGCGGTGTTAAATAAGAATAAAAATACAGGTATAGTTGTTTTGAGTGAGATCTGGAATATCAGTAATATCAACAGTTATAAAATAAATGGCTTCCAAATTTACTAAAATGAAGCTAAGTATAATAAATGCGATGTAAGAGATGACATTCCGGCAAATTTTTCTGAGCTGCAAACTGTGACATTTCGTTGTTGGTGGGTGATATAAATATAAACTTATTGAGAGAACATGATCACAGCAATTTAAGATACGTAAACAGAACGGGTACATATCTCAGATTAATACACCCACTAGGGTAGATTCTAAATCATCTACGATTATCGACCACATATTTTTGAAGACAAACAGATTTAAGTAAAATTGTATGACCGATCATTATCCTGTTTTGTTCAATGCTCAGTATTTGAAAGGAAGTAATTGTATCATTAATAAAAACAGCTATGAATTTAAGAAAAATGATGAGAAAAAGTTGACAGATTATTTGCAAGTGGTGACTTGCGACAGTGTTTTTTCAGAGAGTGATGTCCAAAAAGCAACTGATAATTTCTATAATGAATTATATAAAGGCATAGATCATTCAACGTATTATTTAAAAATAAATAGTAAGTCTAGAAAACGCAAGTCCTGGACGACTGACGGTATTCTTACTTCGATCAAGAAGAGGGATGCGTTGAAACAGAGTTTGATGAAAGATAATGATAATTTGATATTGAGACAGTCCTATAGCTCCTACAGAAACAGAGTAACTGATCTAATTAAGATCTCTAAAAATCAATATTACACACAAAAATTCTTTTTAGCAGCTAATAACTATAGTATAAGCTGGGATGTTATTAATGAGGTAACTAATGCTGGCAAAATTTAAAAAAATGACGTAAAATCAATTAATCACAATAATCAGTAGCTGGACGCTCCCACTGATATAGCCTGTGTTTTTAATAAATATTTTGTTGATATAGGTGAGCAAATAACAAGTCAGATTGATCAAAACTCAATTCTTGATACATCAGACCTTCCTGTCGTCAACATTGCTCACTCTGTTTCTAACTCCAGTGGATAACATAGAGACAGCAAATAGTTTGTAATCTGAAAAATAATACCGCACCCGGAAAAGATGGCTTACATACTAAAACTATCAAGATGATCATGAAGTATATCAGTTAACTTATAACTCACATTATTAACCTCTGTCTCAAATCCTCAGTAATTCCTCGCCAATTTAAAGAAAGCATAGTGACACCAATATTTAAATCTGGAAGTAAAGACAATATGTTCAATTATAGACCTATTTCAGTTATCAATGTATTTGGGAAGATTTTTGAGAAGTGTTTGAATAGCAGACTTTGTTCTTCTCTTGAGAAATATGACATAATATCGAACTGTTAATTTGGGTTCCGCAAAAATTGCAATACAGAGCAATCTCTACGAGAACTTGTAGGACAAGTTCTTTAAAATTTCCAAGATGGAAATAAGACTGTTGCAGTTTTCCTAGATCTTCAAAAGGCTTTCGATTCAGTATCTCATAAAATTTTATTAAAGAAACTAGAAAGTGTTGGAGTGCGTAGTGGAGTTCTGAGCTTATTTGAGAACTAGTTGGCTGATCGTGTACAACAAGTTAAGGTAGGGTCAGATTTAAGCAGCATTAAAAAGACCAAAATAGTTGTTCCTCAGGGGAGGGTTTTGGGACAAACACTGTTCCTCATATACATAAATGCACGCGGTTTGTCCCAAATTCTACCTGCAGTGCCAGTGTCGCCATCTGGCGACCAACAAAAATATTTGTATTCACGTAAGAAAATATTCGATGATTACAATATATCTCTCTTTTAGTATCATTTAAAGTAATTTTCATTTAAAAAAGGATCAAAAACTCCCTTTGCCCCTGACTACATGTGACAGCATTTTACTGGCAGCGAACGTGTTAACATCTGAAGAGACGGACATCGAAAATGCATGTGATCAATTGAATGAGGACTTTAGCATTAAGATCTGAGAAGTACTGTCTAACACTAAGCCCACTAGTGATGGTCGTTGGTAGGAGTAAGGCTCGAAACAGACGCCTAAGTCAAATAAATATTCGTATAAAACATGAAAAAATTATTCTAAGACAGGTAAAAGAATTTTTTGGGTGTGCGCCTAGATTATTCACTCAGGTTTCTCGGAGCATGTCATCATCTGTGTTAAAAAGATGATACAGCAATCTCAAAATTCTATATAATAGTCACACAGCCACATGCTACTTATGCAGATGCAGTGTTTATGCGATGAAGAAAGGTTACGAAAACTTCAAAATCCATGCGTGCGTTTTATCACGGGAGGTAGGAGGCGAGATCAAGTTTCTCAACACTACTCCAGCCTACGACTGTTCAAATTGTATGTTTCATAAGATTATCACCAAACAACCTCCTGCTTATCTGTATAACAAAATTGTTTACAGAACCGACGTTCACACTCTCAGCCTGCGTTCTTTTTTTTACAGGAGCTTGTCTATGAATTCACTCAAAGAAACAATGAAGCTTTTTCTATTGGGTAATGTCTGTTTAATATGAAACATACAAAATTTAACTCATTTTCTATGTATACAACAGTTTTCCATTTCTGTTTTTCTTTTACTCTTTTTGGATCAAGTCTCTAGTTTGTAACTTATCACAGTAAGGTCTGGGTGAAGAATTATTGTATTTTTTTTTTCGGTTGAAAGTGTGACAAGTATCAGTTTATAACGAGACACAGAAAGATTGATGGTAGATCAAATTGATCAATCCACTTTAAAAACAAATAAAAATATCATTTCTGTTAGCTTAAAACAGAATGCTATTTTATTTTCTTCATAATATACTAAAGACTGTTCTGCATTGAAAGCAACAAAAAACAAATACCTATCGCATCTTCCATATTCAAGAAATTTTACCCACCTTATTATGAGATATGCGGTATACCCATAGTCTACGTTATTATAAAAAATTAAAGCAATGTTGGTATTATATCATACAGCGAGTATTTTACCCGCTGGCACCTAGTCCTTGGTTTCTTGTTATACTTTTTTGTCCTCGGTGAGCGTGAAAGATTGTGTAACAGTTTTTTGCCATACGCTTCGCGGCTGTTGGGATAGTATATGTTCTACGAGGTATTAACATGCAACTAGATTTAATTTAATAATAAGTGGTACTATACGAGTAGAACCATACCGAAATGTGAGAACGCAGTTGGTAGCAGCGCACTTAACGAGAACGTTTTATTGACAGGAAGAGTTGATGTTTTTTTTGTGACCGGTAGCCGTTAAAAACGAGTTCGCTTCCAGTGTACCCAAGAGGCAGTAGCTGCAGCATACTCTTATGGGCAAGCACTTGAGATGACGCAAGACAATGAACGTTTATTCCTATTAGCTATAAGCCAGTGGTGGGCCACAAGTTGAATAGGGAGCTTCTGAAAAATCTCGAATATCTCCACTCCATGTGGTTTACGATAGATGGCTAGAAACATCCTAGCTTACCTCATATACTAAGATAAGGATCCTAAGTAATAGGATCTCAATACCTGTGGGAGATATAGCTTAGGTTGGATTAGGAAAAACCTCCATTCTTTGGGGGGTATTTACACGGCGTTGAAAAAAAATTGCATGGCCTACTGAGGTATTTGGGAAAAACCAAAATTTGGCCAAACCCTTGTCTTTTTCCTGCCTTTAAGAAATATCAAAAAAACTAATGGAACTTTTTCATTGGCACTTTTTAGACATTACATGATGGTTTTTCTAGATACTGTGCCCGACGGTTCGTTTTTGAGTGGTTCCAAAAAAAAAAAGGTACATAGCATCTTTTTCTGCGAAGTCAACTATGTATCACAGGTCACATTTGTTTTCATGGTTACAAAGAAAAATGTGTTTCTTTTTTATTTTATTTAAGTAGGCGTTGCAAACTAATGATTGATGTAAGATTATGTGATTACTGATACATTTATATTACATAAAATGTTACTAAATCCATTGATATTCAGAATAACGAATACATTTCTAAAATTATTTTTGCTTTATTCCCAATAGTTGTTCAAAAAGGCTGTCATTATTTTCTAAACAAAAATATGATCTTCTAACAGTAGCCAGAAGATACTAGAGTTACAAGACATCCATCATCTTGCGCACTTTGAAGCGCTAAGTGCATTGTACATTCCAAAATTAGGAAAACCCAAACATCATGCCACACGTAGTGTTGACTGCAACTATTGTTATACTTTGCGAGATGCCATGGCCAAATTTTCTTTCTGCCGCGAGCCTAAATAAACTTCACTACTCTGCCTTAAAAATACTCCAGACCAAGTGTAATACAGGCGCCCTCTATTCGGTCTTACGGGGACAAGCAGCAAAAAGTACATTTATACTTCCTCATTAATGTTTACAAACTTAGTGCCACTTTATAGCTAGCAGAGGCTGGCACTAGCTACATATACATACTTTTAGCCTGATAGCATTAAGGAAATCAAACAAAATAATTTGACTGGTTTTGAAAATTAGCAGAGCTATTATTTGCGGTGTCAAGATGAAGATAGCAATAGTCGCTGACTGTCGGAGTATAGTTGGCGGTGTAAAGGGGGATAAGGTCTCTATTTCCAGATATTGTAAACCTTGTACTTGTAAACTGTTAATAAATAATAGAAGAAAAAATAATTTCTGCAACTAGTTTTTTTTTTGGCAACATAATGCCGTGGCAGCAATGTCAACGTTTCATACTTGTTTTTGTTTAACTTTGTTCAAATGTTCTCTTCGTTTTTGTGAAGAAAGCAGTTTTTGAGAGCTGGGTAGTACAGATATTTTTAGTTATTGCTCTTTCATTTTATAGTGTTAAGCATAACAAAATGCCTCGAGTTCGAAGACGTCCAAATTACGACCATGTTAACGAAGTATTGCCTATCGAGATGTTGGTTTGTCCTAACGCAAAATCGGTCGCCGTCTTAATTGTACTGCAGTGACGGTAATGGGTGTGTGTCGTGTGCGGATGGAAGAAGATAGAGGTACACGAAGAAGACCAACTGGTCCACCGAGCCGTACCACAGAGCGTCAAGGTAGGCGCTTCAGACAACTAGCCTTACGAGACCGTTTTGCTACTGCGCGTCATTTCGCTGACCAATGGTTTGGAGAAAACGGTAGACTTGTTATCATGCGTACACTCTGTCGCCGCATTCGAGCCTTTGAACTTTTTTCATACCGTCCACGGTTAGTGCTTCCTGTGACTGCGGACCACTGTCGTCAACGTTTGAACTGGAGCAGAGAACGTCAGCATTGGGAAGCAGAATGGAATAATGTCATCTTCAGCGACGAATCACGATTCTAGGTTCGCACGATGGTCGCAGAAGGCTAAGACGCCGCCGTGGAGAACAGCGTGATACTGGATTTGCTGTTGAGAGGCATGTACACTGTACACGGGACTGTTGGAGTAATAATTTGGGAGGATTTTTATTGCCTATGGTACATAGCCGATCATCCCTTCTCTTTGTTTAAGGCAATATGACAGCTGCGCGTTATGTTGATGATGTCCTACAAACCACTTTACGCCGTATCTAGAGGACCGTCCACACGTCCTTTTTCAGCAGTACAAGGCACGTCCCCATATTGCTCATCGTACTACGGACTTTCTTCAAGAAGCTGGTGTCACTGTTTTGCCGTGGTCACCTCGTTCACAGGATTTAAATCCCATCGAACATGTGTGGGATATGATGGGGAGGAGACTATCCACTTTGCACCATCCGCCACAGACTCTGCCACAGCTAGTCCAGGAAGTCCGAGTTGCTTGGAATTAGGTGCCACAACCAGACATCGATCATCTCATGTTGTCACATTATTAATTTTTTCTTATTACCTGTCAATAAAATTTCGTGACAATGATATCGTTTTATACTTGATTGCCAAAAAATCAAGTCGAGGAAATTATTTTTTCTGGATGTAACCCTTCTAATGTCACTGTTTAATATGTATACAATTCCTTCTACACTGATGATAAAGACTGAACCTACAACAAGTTATGTCATATATCTATATGTACTATGGGATCAATACTCAAGGAGTTGCGTGGTGTAACCAATTTAATTAAAATAAAACAAGTTCATTTTTAAAAAATACAAAAATCCCGACTACTGCAACTGAAAAGGATGAATTTGATAACTGTGGTATCAAGACAAATCCCAAATCCAACTTTAAAATTTCTATTTCACGGACTACAGGCCAAACGACTTGGTGGATTTTGAAATATACTAAGTTACAACAAAGAGTAAACCCCTACGTAGATATGTTTATCAGACTTTAATAATTTTTGGCATATATGTTCAGTGTCCCTTACTAGTAAAATAATTAAGTTTTCAACTTAATTCGTCCACTGACTGCAGAAGCTGGTTCAATAATGTGTTGAGGATCCACGATTTCTTATACACTCACTGACACGCCTGGGCATCGTGCTGATAAGGTGGTTGATATCCTGTGGGGGTATCTCATTCCAGGCTACTGCAACTTCGTGATTAAGAGCTGCTAGAGTCTCTGGAGGAAGTTGCAAATTCAAGAGTAAAGGTTGATATTGATTCATACAGGCTAAACGTGCTCTGGCAACATGCGTTATGGCATTGTCTTGCTGAAAAGTCAGGTTTTGGATGGTGTTTAGGTATGGAATAAGATGAGGCTCCACTACTTCCTGGATATAGCGTAGGGCTGTCATATTTCCTCTAATGCAAATTAGTGGTAATCTGCTACCATAAGCAATAGCTCCCCATACCATAACTCTCACGGTGTGGTGAACGTGATGCTCTCTGACAAATTGTGGGTCACGTCTTTCACCACGTCACCTTCTTACTATGGTCCGACCATTGTGAATCCCCAGACAGAAGCGAAATTCGACTGTAAAGACCACGTGATTCTATTCCCTGTCCCATAGAATGCATTCTCTATAACCAGAGGAACGGTTACGCCGATGTTTAGCTGTGAGCGGCAGCACCCAATGTGAGCGATGAGAAAAAAGGTCAAACCGTCGTATTCGGCGATATACCGTACGCATACCAACCATCCTTCCATGCTCATCAAACCACTGATTAGTGATGACTGGAGTACTACTGAAAAGCAAGAGGTCTTAACCTGCGGTCTTGTCGCTCTATGGTCCCACTGGGACGGCCTAAACCCCTCGCTCGCTGTCCTCGATCTTCCTGAGTCTACGCTCGTTCACACTGCAGTATACTACATAAGGATCCATTAATCCTCCTAGAAACTTCTCTTATCGATAGACCGGCTTAATGCAACCCGACAATTCGACCCCTCTCAAAGTCACTTAGCTGGGATATCCGGCGAATTGTGCGCACTCTGGGCATTTTGGGCAATCACAAAAAACATTTAACGGACACCCTAAATATACGAGGACTGAATGCTTCTTTATCACTAAACAGTACATGCAGCCACCACAAACACTTAACAGAAAAACCTGATCATTTTATCACTTGTTGTTCATGACGGGATAAATCGATATGTAAAAAATTCTTGAATTCTAATAAACATACCTAGGTGTTTACCTTTTTTTTTGGCATATGAGGTATTCTTAGATTTGTCTTGACATCACAATCGGTTGCTATAGTCGAGCCATTGGGCGAGGAAGTAGTTATTGTAATCGCGAAGAATTCCGAAAAAGAAATATGTTTTATGGACATTATATGACGAAAAAACATGTTACTCATTTTCATCGGTCGGTCTGTCTGTCGGTCTGTCTGTTAACCGTTGGCCCCTCTATAACTTGGAAAGTACTGCTCAGGTTTGGTTGAGCTCTTTATGCAAGGTTACCACTACACCAAGGACGGAAAAGCTTTGTAGTTTTTGGAACTAGGTCCAGTAGTAAAATGAGGTTCTTAACAGTAGACTCAAACTGAGAATGTGCTCAGTAATAGAGGCGTACTAACAAGCTAGATGACTCGAAAACTGGCAGCGAGGTAGCTTTTACAATGTTAAATTTTAACCAAACATGTTAGTTTGAAAAATTGGTTATTTTTACAACCTTAAGCGTACAAAGTCGCGGGTAAATGAATTTATTTAATGAACACGTGTTTTCGTTACACTAACCTATGGGACTGCAACCGACGAACCATGCAAGCAAAATGTAAGTTGCAGTTATTTAGACGAATATCAGCAAAGCGGCCTATGTATCATTGCTCCGTAGGTGGCGATCACGTCGAGTAGGATACCTGAACAGCGTAGTACCGCAAATGTTGCAACCTGAACTGTCAAATTGCCATTTTCCATATGGGTAATAAGCACATCGGTTGCTTTAGTATAGGACAATTTTAAAAAAGACCCCGTCGATCTCTGTAGAACATGGATTCCGTCATTTCATGCCCGATCGAAGAATCGTTAGAAATGTACACGACTCGTCGCAATGCATCGCCGTGCACTACGGATTAATTAATATTAGCGTCAGATAATTTTTATGTGATTACTCACAAACCGTGGACGGTAAATTTCGTACTTGGCATTTCCTTTTGATAACCAATTACTCGGAATCGTCATGAATCGATTAGGTCATTCTGCGGTCATCTTTTCTAATAATGTATTATATGTGCATACTTATTACCATTGATTAACGTATTCTACCTGAAGACCGCCAATCATATACTATATTCCGGCGTCCAAAAATGTCAAATACGTGTTGTCGGTTTATTTATGGACTGAAAATATATGACCATGTTTCTGAGAAAATTGAGAATTTAAATTGGTTTAAAATTTCCGTTAGTTTTAAAAACGATTTGATAAATTTTGTACATAAATTACTTAATCAATCCACGTCTCCTTCATACCTCAGAACAAAATTAATTTTCAGATTCAATCTCCATAATCTAGATATAAGAGATAACTTACCTTTGGCTATGCCTTCCCATCCAACAAGTCTTTTCCTTAGAAGCTTTACGTATCAGTTAGTTTTTCATTTCACTGCACTCCCTTTGGAGTTAAAAAAATACCAATACGAAGATAGTGAGTGTCACTTTAGTTTAAATTCAGATTTAAAGGCATGAGATACAAATAGATAGTTTAGTGTAATGTAAAAATATGTTAAATTTGGAACTATTGGTGTATAGCGGCTACTGAAGTTTAGGCGTAAGAGGAGCTAAATGTCGTATTTTGGAGTTTACACTAATAAAGACGATTATTATTATTATTATTATTATTATTATTATTATTATTATTATTATTATCATTATTATTATTATTATTAATATTATTATTATTGCCTATGAGACAGTAGAAGAACAAAAAGTAAGCCTAAAAATCTACAGATGAAAGAGTAAGAGACTTTGGTTCTGCTACTATCTCATAAAAGGAGCTAGTATCTAGAATATCTTTTTGGCGCCTCTCTAATACTTATTCTAATTTTGTACCATCAAGCATTAGAACCCCACCTGAGGATACCCAAGGGCGCCATCTATGAAGCCATAGTAGAACAAAACACTAACTCTTTAAGTGGATTTCTAAATTCATATCGTTTCTTATGCCACTGACGAGGAGGCATTGTAACCGCGAAAAAAATGCAATCTGTGCAGCAGATTTCATATTACATCAGAGCCAAACATTGATATCTCAAGCCTTATGACGTTTAGGCAACACGTACAACTACAAAACGTGATCATAACGTGTCTATCACGTAGTGCTGAATTAATATCTTGTAGAGAAACCTACATACTTTCACAAAAAAACAATATAATGTCATCGGTATAGTGTCACTTTTCAAAACACGTAATACGGAGTGAGGGATTGTAGGGTGAGGACGAGGCATATCTCAATTCTTTGATGTTAGCATATTTTTACGACTCCACAGAGATTCTATGAACCTATTAGACATATTTCACACATCATGAATTTCTCTGTACATTTGCCCTTGAAGGTAAGTGTTCTGGTAATACTGGCTCGCTAGGTGGGACAGGAAAACAATGTCTATGGACTAGATCGATGAGCCTATATGAATGACTTGATCCGTTAAATTTCTCTATCATATTGTTCGTAATTAACTCTTTTCTCAGAAGGTCTAGCTTATGTTGAACATAATCATTTATGAATTGATGACGGCGTTGCTTGAAAAGTGCAAAGTCAGCGCCATTGTTTTATGTTCTCTACTGTCTCATAAATGACGCTAGGATCTTTCAGGTTTCTTTTTTAATGCTGAAATAAAGTATATAGTTGTTATCTTTAGGTGAAATACGTTAGTAAATGGTGTTAAAAATACTACAATAGTGAATTCCTGAAAGTATTTTTGTCAGACCAAAAACCCGATTGATTGACTCGTACGTGTATATACCACAAATGCATTGGCGGTGGGCAGCGGAAATACTCAAAGCGACACACACTAAGTCTGCAACGGACGACAAACCCATCGCCATAGAGCCAAAGCAAATAACGACGATTCCAACGTCCTTTGTGTGCAAACCCACATAATTTTCTCGAATTTGTGCACGTATGGAAAATCGGCACCGTTAAATGTACACAACTTAATATTCCACTTTGTTCTCTATGCGGCGAACTACGCGGGAAAAATACTCGTTGCAATTTAGCATTCTGCATAGTTAATACGGGAGAATTTGCTGATGTATGTAGCTGTCTAGTGGAACGTGGAAAAAATCGGATACATTCGACTGTTGCAGAAAGGTATACCGACTATGAATAGTAGGGTCACTCGAAAATCAGACTAGTTTCACTTCCCACGTCACTGGAAAAAGTATTATGCTTGTGGAAAACTTCAAAAACAAGATTTTATTTATCGATGACATCATGTACCGGGTAATCCAATAATAAAGGAAGCCGGCTATATCTCAGTAAAGGCTCAACTTGGAGCCCATTCGTTAAAAAATTCCATATAAAAAGTGGCCAAATGATAATGCTGGAAACTATTTGTAGCTTCATATTTTCAATTCAAAGAAATGCAAACGCCATAATTTTTCAAAAAAGCGTAATTAACGTATTGACTTTATCATATTTACCGCTGAAATTTCGAATTTTTTCCCATTGTCATTTCTCCATATTTTGTTTCATTAAGTGTGCGCACCTACTCAAGGTTCAATCTTGTCAAATTAGTTTACTTTGTAGCCACTATGTGTGAGTGAGCACTGTTTTTTTAATTATATCAAAAGTTTTAAATACAACTGTAGATAGACTTTTTCAATACTGCTCGGAAAGAGCATACAAAATCCTACTAAGTGACAAAGCTGCAGATCAATACTTTTATTACTTTGGAATATGAAGAATTCATTTTTGGAGTAGAATAAAAGATATTGGTTATTGAACACTGCCGATTACACAGCGCATGAAGAATGCCATCGATTAAATTCCTGCTGCAATCAAAACATGCATAAGAGTGCAACTATTCATCGACACAACGATGGCAAACAGTTCGAGCACCTGACCAGACATCAATAACTTATACTCCAAATCGCTGGAAAATTAAGTAGTTCCTTTTTAGGACTGCACACATCTTTGAAAAAAAATTGAAAAGTATGAAAGTTAACTTGCGAACTACGCGACCTCAGTGGATTTGACGTTTACACTGATTTGTTTTACGTTTTTCGTTCGTTTTTGTACCAGAATGTCATGACATGAGACGCTAGATATTATTATTGCGCTCTTTTGAACGAAATAGCCGCTATAATTTAATTATATAACTCAATTTACACCCTTAAAAGATCATAAGATGACTAGGTAAAAAGCACAGTATTTCCTGAATTCCTCATATTCCGAAGCTGACTGAATTTAATTATGAGGGCTACACTTACGTCCTCTATCGAAAAGCGTTAGCATAAATTTGCAAGTAAAATATCTTGAAATCGTATCAAGATATTTTACTAAAAACTAAAACACGAAACAAATTATAGAAAAATGACAGCCACAAAAAGTCTAAAATTGAGCAACCAACATAAAAGAGTTATCAAATAACTACGTAAATTTAGCATTTTTGCAAAATAATTACGTTTGAATTTTGGACACCTGTGTCATAGAATTTTCCCAACGGGTGGCTCTAGGTTGAGCTGAGATATAGTGGGCGACCTTCATTATTGAGTATATTACAGAAAAGCCGTGTCACTCATTTCCATTGATCTGTCTGTCGACGTGTTGATCGGTCTGTCTGTCCGCTAATTTTTCACCCATCTATAAGTTAACGAAATTTTGCAAGGTTCCTATTATGCCAGGGTCGTAAAAACATTGTAAATTTCTCCAATCGAGTGGCAGAAAACTTAAAAATAAAAATTACTTTATTCGCTACTCGACCTTTTCAGGGCTCCTGATAATTTTCAGCCAAAAAATGTAAACGAAAAGGATTTCGATTGGGGGCCTGTAGGGCGTGAGGGAAGGTATATTTCAATTGCTTTGACACATGAATTGGGTGGTAGAGCATCGTTGTTTCCATTCACTTTCCAAAAATACTCCAATAAGTTTAACGCAGACTGCCGACATTTTAGTTGTATCTGCAGGCAGCAGGATATGCTTCATAACCGAAATCAACAAAAGGTAAACTAGTATATCTCACCCCCATAAGAACATGACATTGACAATGATAAATGTGATTGCATATGTATTTGTAGGTGTGTCCATGTCGTCGTATTGACCATTTCATTAGGGAGGACAGCGAATACAATTCTAGACCTAAATGTTGCTAAATGGGTGAAGGCCATTGACTTGTTTCATGATCGACTGATTCATTTATTTTCTTCTTATGTCCGTAGCTTTTTCCTCTTTCATGATTTGCGTGCAAAATGCAGATGTATGTTAACATACAAACGACATCGCCTGTCGCCCATTATCCGCTACCCGTCGCCTGTTACTTTAGGGTATATATAATCTTGGGCACGCGAGTGCTGAACAGTCGCTTTTTCGCAGCTGTCAGATGATAAAAACAACGCCTTATTTCTGAAACAATTCGTCTCACTGCTGGAAAAAGTTGGACATGAATGACTTTTCCGCAAGTAACCTTGCTACTGGAATTCTGTATACTTTGCACATATGCACATACATGTTGCGTACAAGGTGTCTACGACATTTACATGAACATTTCCAAAGGAATGCCGCTTGATTTAACATCTTCATTGCGGTGTTGTACCTTAGGCTAAGATTAAATAGTTAGACTGTTAGCTGAGATTGAGATCTTACTGCAGTCACCGATAAGATCGGATGCTATGCTAGAATAAGGAATGTTGGACTAAAATTGAAATAAAATGTGTACAAAACTTTTAAAACTCATAGCTCAGGATAAGAACATGTTGCCGTGCCGCTGGAAACACAGGGTGCTTTCTTAGATTCTACATCACACAACATTTAGCTCTTGAAAAATAAGCAAATTTCTCTATACCTTATTCGTAACCCATTTACGCCCCGGCACAACAAAGATGCAGCTCGGCAGAGCGGTAGCCGCCTAAGTGTTGCAACAGCTATTGGTCATTCGGCCATAAAACTACGAACAAGTGCAGGACTCTACAGGATAGCATGTGTTTAGACGTTAGCATGTCGTCTACGGATACAGCAGATGAAACTGGGAATATCTCTCCCAATGCTTCCTTCAGCCATGCTTCCTCTTCAGTGATGTCTCCTCACGAAAACTTGACAAAAAGGGACATTTGAACATTTTGGCAAAATAAGTTGCACCTAACGTTTATAAGAGCGAAATTTTAGACCATCATGAAATGAAAATCCATGATATGGAAAGGCCTGTGACGAACAAAACATGCTTATGTCTTAAGGCGATTTTCAACATTGTTAAAGAATATAATGAAAAACAAAAAATTGTCTCCACCACACAAGAGGCTGCACTACACGAAGCTGGATACGGTTCATAACATTTTTTAGTTTTTAAAAGGCAGGAACTTTTCACCATGGACAAAGTAATACACGTTAGTTGTGATGAAGACTTACTGACTTTCAAAAAGACCACATTCTATAGTTTACTCAAAGAACCTTATATTGAGTATAGAAAACGGCTCAGAAATAGTATTTTGATGCACAGCCAAGAGATTATTTTATGGAGAAGGAATTATTCAAAATCAATGAAGAAATACCGCGACCAGGGCAGGAAGATTTATTACTTGGATGAAACCTGAAACATACAAAACTAAAGTATGGGCTGACTCTACATTTAAGTCAGCAAGACAAGCCTTCCAGATGGACTAACCGCTGGCCTGAAGAATCCGTCAGGTACGTATATCTAACCAAATTATCATTTGTGTTGTAAAAATGGTGTCAAGTGGACTGAATCTATGAGCCCACGCTGAAAACTTAGCTACACTAAACTTAGCTTTATCTGGTAGATTTGGAACCAACACCTTTTAGATGCTCTGCTTGTATATTATTACTAGTTGTCTTGATTACTATATGAAATAATTATTTCCAGGAAAAGGAAATCGATTTGTTATTTGAGACATTGACAGTGAAGATGGCTTTGTGCCCACTGCTGTATGGGCATTTGAGTCAAAGTGTAGGACCGAGTACCATGAAGAAATGGACGGGAGTTCATTTGAACGATGGTTTGAAGAAACGCTCCCAAAGCTTGATGACAATGCCGTCATTGTACTTGATAATGCTGCATACCACATTAGAAAACTAGACAGAATTCCCATCTAGTCAGGCACCACAAATATAATCTTAATATTACTGACGAAATGGCTAAAAACCAAAATAAGACCGTTTTAAGGCTGCCCAAATTATGTGGCTTTAAACAATAGAACATTTTCTGACGTGAAAAATTTGTTTTATGAACCTGTCAATAGAGTGACGGCAAACCACTGGAAAGATTGCATCCGTCACGTTCATGAGACAATTGAAACAAAGATGTGAGATCTGGACAATATGATCGATATTCAAATTGTCTGACAAAAGAGCTGCAATTAAGCAAGCGAAGAGGTCTTGTCACCCAAATGACATTCACAGAGCAACGAATCTTGTTCATGAAGTGAGAAATGCTCTTCATGAATTCCGTAATGAACAATGAAGCGACTTTCTGTCGGGGATGCTTGATTCAAGTATTCCTCTCTGGAAAGTTGAAAAGTCGCTCAGAAACGGAAAGCGAGAACAACTCCCGCACATCCACGGTCCTAGGGGCATGGTCTGTAGGACAGAGGAAAAGGTCGAGGTTTTCGCTGATGCAATGGAAAGTCAGTTCTCTCCCAACTATGACCTTGATAATGACCTGGATAAGGAGCAACATATTGTAAGATCCGTCAGGAGATATTTTAGGGCCAACGGCGTCAGTGGCAGTAGTGCCTCCCATAGTGATTTTTCCTCAGAGGAATCTTCAGAAGATTCCTCAATTGAAGAGCTGCACGGCACATCAGCGGAATCTCCTGAGACTCCGCATTGCACACCAGCAGAGCTCCAAGGTCATATTAAAGACCTCAAGGTGCGTAAAGCACCTGGAGAGGATCGAATCACTAATAAGGCGCTGAAGCTATTTTCGCGGAAGTCCTTAACTTATCTCGTGGCAATAATCAATGCCATGCTAAGGACCCAGCACTTCCCAACGGCGTGGAAGACCGCTGATGTCATAATGATTTCAAAGAAGGTGGGTTCGATATTCCCCCAGGATTACCGCCCCATTAGTCTACTGTCAGCTCCTTCTAAGCTTGCTGAAAAGGTGATTCTACGTCACCTTGAAAATTTCTCGGCAGACCACAATGTGATTCCTGACGTGAAATTTGGCTTTCGGACTGAGCATAGTACGGAGCTACAGGCCATAAGGCTTGTTGAACGAGTAACCGGGGGGTTCACCCGTAACGAAAGTACTGGCATCTTGCTACTGGATGTCTCAAAGGCATTTGACAAGGTGTGGCATACAAATTGATCCATAAGCTCCTGAAACTTTTGAAATCCTTTCTCGAGGGTAGGAAATTTCGGATCAAAATTAATAACGTTCTGTCGACAACACGGCCCATCAAAGCCGGTGTCCCTCAGGGTTCGGTTCTTGGACCAGTCCTTTATTCACTTTTTATTCATGGCGTCCCTTGCCCCAGCAGCTGTGAAACCTATCTCTATGCTGATGACACTGCCCTGGTGGCCCAGTCGTGCTCTGGGGATCTAGTTTACGACAGGCTGCAAAGTGCAGTGGACGAGGTATTGGAACTGGCGAATCGGTGGCTGATCAAAATTAATCATTCGAAAAGGCAGGCAATCTATTGTACTAAAAAACGTCTGAGGTTTCAGTAAATGGAGCTTGAGTATCATGGGAAAGCTCTGCTAAGTATCTCGGTGTCACTCTTGACACCTGGCAGAAGCACACTGAAGCGTTAAAAACTAAATTCCAAATGTCGTTTCAGCAACTCTACCCTATGCTATGTAGAACATCAAAATTAAGTTTTATCAACAAAGTTCGGCTACACAAGATGGTTATTAGACCAGCGATCACTTACGCAAGTGCAGCTTGGTGTTTTCTCGCCAAAACGCATTTGCGTAGCCTCCAGGTTTCGCAGAACAGAACCTTGCGTACAATCGCTAACGCCCCATGGTATGTTTCCAACGAGACCCTTCACAGAGACCTTGACATCCCTTAGCTAAGGGACTACATCAAACAACAAGCGCAGCTACGTTACAGTCAAGCAGAATTGCATAACAACCCTTTGTTGCGCGATAAGTAGAATACACAGTCGAGCAAGTTCGCAAGCACACAAGACCGCGACTCGCACTGTGAACAAAATTAAATCGTGCGACTTTAGGTCCAACCAAAATTATAATTTTTCTTCAACAACCAATCTCAAAATTAATTTTAGGATCAATTTAAAATTGCCGATTACTAACTAGCAATGCCAAGGCACCACTCAAATTGATGCACTCCTTTTTTCTTTGCTCTCCCTCCTTCCTTCCTTCCTTTCTTCTTCCCTTCTTTCTCCCTGACTTTGTTTGGTATCTGGGCAACCAGACCTGACAGACCTACTGACTTACAAGACTTCAACCAAGAGCAAAGGTCCTACGGACCGCTCTGACAGAAAATGACAATAGTATATCTGACAGACAGAAAACAAGACGGAAGCCAGCTGGAAGCATGATATGTTCAAAATTTCTTACGATCACTTGCTTGACCGTCAATTTGCGTGGGAAGTAAGTCAAACCAACCATGTGCACATCATTTTAATAGCTCACGTGATCCTTCGCAGTTTGTCAAGCGACATGTTACATTGTCGAGATGCGATACAATGAAGCAGAGTGCAAGCAGTGAATACTCGTCAATCTGATCATCGTAACTACAGGCTGCCATGACCCCGTTGACACCGTTTTATATCTTTCAATAAGAGTACGGTTATGACAAGACGAGACAGGCCTAGCCGTGTTGGGTCTCATAATCCAGTAAAATAAGACGACATAAGGGGCAAACCTATTGCTGAAAAATAAGTATGCATGAAGCTCTATTTTGGCAGCCCCTAGATTGGATCAAAAGACTCATATAAGAGTTGTATTAAAATTCTCTTCAACTTTAATATACATGTGTGTAGTAATATAAATCTCTCGCATGCATATGGAATACAAAAAAATTATCGTCAAGTAGATTGACCCTGTTCTTCCTATACAACGCTCTTAAAAGCTTAGAAAAAAATTAGCGACGAACATGTATAACAAATAAATTAAATGGATCATGTCAGCTAAATAGGCTCATACAATTAGTACCTAGTCCAATGATGTGAACGCCAGAGGCGTAGGAAGTAAGAAGTGGTCCTGAAGTCTTATAGAAATTGTTGTTTTATGGAACTGGCGTTTCTTGAATAACGGAACCGAAAAATTCAACCAAATTTTGACAGCTTTCGAGGCCTGTAAATTAAGTGAAGAGTTTGATTTTCTAGAATTGTTTTATTCAAATATATTTACAATTTTATACTGTCACCTTCAAAATAACTTCCTTCTAAAGCCACACAGCGCTGAATACGTATCTTTCACTCCTCATAGCAGTGCTAAAACTCCAATACTGCAACAGCTGGTAGGTCAGTCCTTCGAATGTTTTCGACTGTTCCCTTGAGGTGATTTTTCAACTTCAGGAAGAGACTCAAGTCCGGTGAATAAGAAGGCTGAGTAGCCGTAGGAACATTTTTACTAACCAAATACTCGCTTATTGACATTGCTGTCACAAAAAGCTTTATTGTGATGAACAATGGTGTGTCAAATTTAACTCTTTCGCGATCATTTTGACTGTCAACAGACACAAGATGCCCAGATTCTGTCGATATTTTCTGTCGAAAGTGCCTTAAGCCACCTCTTGACATAACACTATCTTCGTTGGCCTTCTGGAGCTTAGCAAGAGTTTCCGTCGCACTGTGCCCAAGTCTGAAGCAAAATCTGATAACACACCGTTGTTCAAAATTGATGTCACTCATTTTTAAAGCACAATGGAAAAAATTGTATCACAAAAACATATCGCTACGAACAACCTAACGAGTTCAAACTTGTACTAAATGCGGAACACATGTTCCCATGTCTCCTTTCCATCCCCGGCGCCTCCGGTGTTGCCAGATCGAACGCTATGTTGCCAGTCTTATTAACGTGAAAGTCTCATATCACTATGGCCATTAAAAACAATTTACTCCTATAGATCTCCAGGGATTCCTTAGTCCTGACGTGAGATTGTTGTTCCTTCACACCCTGCATAGTGAATAGTTATGGCCCAAACAACCAAATGGCTCGAACGAGTTCAAACTTGTACTATAGACGGAATACATGTTCTCCTGTCTCCTTTCCAGCCCCGGCGCCGTCGCTGTTGCCAGATCGAACACTATGTTGCATTTTTTATTAACGTGAAAGTCTCATATCACTATGGCCATTACAAACAATTGACTCCTATAGATCTCCAGGGATTCATTAGTCCTGACGTGAGAGTGTTGTTCCTTCACATCCTGCATATTGATTAGTTATGGCTCAGAAATAATTCCACATTGAGCATTTTTCCAAAACTACGTATTCCGCTGGGCTATTAAAATCCACTTAATGTCAAAAAAAGTCTTCTTGTGCACTAGACAGCCGCTAGTGTGCGGCCAGTTCATTTCCTGTCTACTACAAGTGAGCATGAAGTGGATATTAGCTAGTTCAAATGTGGCATTTTATAGGAAAATCTACATGATGTCCGGAAAACTTACACACTGTTATAGAAAATCAATATAATGGATCTTTTCAAGTCACGTAATACGGGTGCCGTTACTCTCTATTCACGCTGCAGGCGACCTCCTGTAAAGTGAAAAGAGACTTAAAACTTGATTGAGTGATCTGAAAATTTACGTCATGTCGCTGAATACGATTCTGTTATCAGGATTGAGGTACTTTCAAGACAGCGAAACCAGTATATTGTATCCAGGACCAAAACGGATGGACTGTATTGAAGTCAGACTGTCTTTCAAAGAAATTGCTCATTTTATCTAAGTCAAACGTACATTTTTCGGCTATAGGATTAGGCGTTGCAAAAATATATTGTCTTAGCTGTTATAATACAGAGGGCAAAGATAAGAAATATTGCGATGTGGCTAGCTGGTATCTGGCGATTAGAATGAGTTACTTGTTTTGCATGGATACCATCTCATGAGGCCCTAATTGGTTTCGTTCAATAGTTATTTGAGGAAAAGCGATTTGCAGTACTTCAGCAAGGGGCGTGTATCTCCGTAATAGAGAAAAGTAGGATATTTTTATAGGAACTGGTGTCATTATTTATTTGTGTACCATATGTGTAGGACAAGAACGAGATATGATAATAATGGAATATAACGATAAACTTGAAAACATCTCATCTTAGAGGGACCTCGGTTGGCCGCGTGGATCAGAGTGTCGTGCTACTGATCAGACGGCCGATCGGGCCGCGAGTTCGAATCTCGCCTTCGCCATGGATGTTGTGACGTCGTGTGTTTGTCCATAATTAGAAATATACATATACAAGATTGGATCTGGCTAGTGCAAAAAAAAATCTCATCTTAGAAGATTTCGAAGTACCATCCCGTACCATTTCATTTTTACTACATGGGCAGTACGTAAACAATTCGATATGGGCAACAATATCAGGGTAATATCAAAGTCACTTACTTGGTGACGAAACGATAACGAGTTATCCTCCTTCGGCAAGCGATAAGGGCGATATGATCGGATTGTCGGGGCCAACACCTATTTTTAGAAAAAGACTTATGAGTATCTCCCGTATTCAATCGACGCATGACATCACATGCACAAATCTATTATTTACCATTACATTAGTGTACCTCAACTACTAGAAGGATTCGTCACATAGACTGAATCATGGGATCGTCACACAGACTGATCCTGACCGTCACACAGACTTATCATTAAGTCGTCACACAGACTGACTAGGAGTCGTCACACACACTAGCTTTTTGGTCGCTAGGTGTATGGACAGACGTGTCGGGTTGAACGATTGTTACAAAAAAAGACAGTCGAGGAACCGGGATATCAGGTTGGCCAACGGCCGTTGTGTCAATACCCCAAAGCTCCAACGTTACCCCTGAATTAGAGATAACCGAGCAATATGACTATCATTAAAGTAACAATCCCTTCACACATCCTGCCATGAGACACATTCAGACTCCAGCCATTGCCAAGAGAAGATAGTTAAGCGGTCATTCAGACCTAGGATGCCACTTCGGCCAACGGCTACCGTGTCAACATCCCAAACGCTCCGACGTTTCCCCTGAAAGAGAAAACCAAGTGGTAATTAACATAACTACCTCAACCCAGCAAACGGGCTCCGAAAGTCCCATAACAACCCCCAAAACCTGAAGGCGTCCCATCTGCGGATATTCAATAACAAGTCGTAAGCCATAAATTCAATTATGTGGGTAAAAAATATAGCATCTTTATAAACATAGCTTAAGACATTCATGATCATGAGTATAAAAATATTATGGTTATCAATCCACGCAGTACAGTAGAATAAAGGAAACACTCAGTGATTGCTGTAACCAAGACACTACACCCAATAGGACATCAACACTGCAATTCGAGCCACGCCCGTATCTTTAAGAAAGTTTATCCTGTAAATAAGTACCCAGAGAAGGAATGGAATGTATAACATAAACAGGCGTAAGGGCCGTCGCACTGAGTGCGACTAAGCAGACTTGTCAACCTTCTGGAAAGATTTTGTGTGCTACAGGGTTGAACTCGCATGCAAAAATGTGTTATTTCGTAAACTTACATATGTATCTAAGAAGTTGCCCCTTTAGGCACAGCGAAAATGATTTGCAAAGAACGATTTCAGTCTTCAGTCTATCGATTGACGGATCTCGCAGCCTTCTGTATACAGCAGATCTCTGCCGTCATAAGCCAGAACCGAGAAAGTGGGAAAATGCGAAAATGGGATATCCTCATTATAATATGAAGTAACGTAGAAGAAGCATATTATGATGATAAAATACAGTAGAAGTCATGATAAATACCAAAACTCTAATTTTTTTCAATAACTACCATTTTAAGATCATCTCAAATGAGAATACAGTACTTGCACAACAATAATTTGAAACACAGCAAATGACCCGTACTTAGTGTATTCTTGCCTTAGAAACCATACAGATAGTGTGTTTAAATTTATAACCATAGCAATGGCATTAGCAGATACTATAAAACATACACTTTATTACACCGAATTCATAACATTCTTAATTACTTTCAGTCGGTCACTTAGTATATTTGTAAGGATACTGTACATTTTTTATAGGTTTCATGTATTAAAGATTATATATGCTGAATGTGCGATAAACAACACTGCTTAGTACTTATTGTTTTATTAATTAAAAAAACAGCAGCTTAGACAATTCTGAGGAAACAGTATATGCCAGGCTATATATTTTGAGATACACGAAAACTAAAAACTATTTTTCGAAAACTAGTTTATTTATGTTTGAGGTATTCTCCTCCAGCACCGATGCACTTCTGTAACCTGACCTTCCTCAAATGAAATGCTTCTAGCCAGAGAGTTTTTGGATTGCCTTCAACAAACTGATTAATTGCTTGATCGATTTCCTCTTGGGATGACAATTTTCAACCGTGCAGATTTTTTTTCCAATTCTTGATTGAAGAGCCAGAAGTCACACATTGCCAAGTCTGGCGAGTAAGACGGATGCTCTAGCATTTACAGTTACTTGGACAGTGTGGCTAGAGTCATTGTCGTGATGATGATGATGATGATCATGCAAAATGGTGTGCACTGTTGCGGATCCTACCCCAAGAGTTGCCTCTATAGTCGCATATATGCAGCGAGCATCTTCTTCAATTAGCCGCTGAACTTCAGCAATGTTTTCTGGAGTCACACTAGAACATGAGCTGCCACTACTTTCTTCATCAGCCAATGAAACACGCCCTCTTTTAAATTCGGCACCACCGAGACACACTTGCCCAGGACGGAGCTTCATTACCAAATACCAGTTGTATCCGTTCGATTAATTGATAAACCGACTTTAAGCTCATGGTAAATCATAGCGCATTAACTCCCTCGAGACAACTACATGTTTCCTCTTAAATTTGTTCACGCCACGTGCACTGGAAGATGCTTGCAAATGAACTGAATGCAACGACTTACTAATAAAAGACTACCCTTTCTAATAGTGGACTGTTACCGGTTTCACTAGTATACTTCATGCGCATCTCAAAATATACAGCGTGCTCCTCGTATATAGGCATCCTCTGCAAAATTAATGAATCCATTAGAAGGTGTTATCAATTTTAACCGGCTACAGACCAAAATAATTTTTTTCCTTAAAACGTTGCAATTTGAGGATTACAACACGTTCTCATAGCTACTGTAAAATGTGAAATTCTGGCTTATGACGGCAGAATCTACCAACTGTAAGTGTGTCAACATTTGCAGATCGTACGGCTATTTTGGCTCTAATGTGATTCTATACATGGCAATGGAAAATCTCCAGAGAAACTTGCACCAATTTGAGGCCTAGCTAACGAAATCGCGTATAAAGGTTAATGAAAATAAGTCAATACATGATATTCAACTTATATAGAAGAACCTTACTATCTTTAACTGGAATCCATTTAAGCCGGAAGCAAGTATTACATTTCCTCAAAAAGCAAACAAATGGGTAAACACAGAGAAATGTATGGGATTATTGGTAAGGAGCTTAGGATGATATTGGACAACAAACTATTACTCTAAAATGCTTCGTTGAAACTAACTTGGATCTGTGACAT